>CM022299.1:448036645-449367782 GCA_011799875.1 Thinopyrum elongatum
TACAAAATGAAAAAAGAATGGGAAAACAAGCCCTCCATCAATGCAACTTCCGTGAAGTGAATGAAATCTGCAAAATGGGAAATAAGAAAGTTAGAAGAAGACTAGAAGAAGAAAAAAGAAAAAATGAAAGAGAAGAAGAAGAAAGTGAATGAAATCTGCCAAAATGGGTCATTTTGGGCTAGCTTAGGTAAATGGATCATTTGGGCAAGTTAGGTAAAATGGATCATTTTGGGCTAGTTAGGTAAAATGGATCATTTTGGAGCTAAGTTAGTTAAAATGGATCATTTTGGAGCTAACCTAGGTAAAATGGGTAATTTGGAGCTAACTTAGGTCAAATGGATCAATTATGAGCTAACTTAGGTCAAATGGATCATTTTGGAGCTAACCTAGGTAAAATGGATCATATTGGAGCTAACCTAGGTAAAATGGGTCATTTTGGAGCTAACTTAGGTAAAATGGATCATTTTGGAGCAAACTAAGGTAAAATGGATCATTTATGAGCGTAACTTAGGTCAAAGGATCATTTGGAGCTAACCTAGGTAAAATGGATCATATTGGAGCTAACCTAGGTAAAATGGGTCATTTTGGAGCTAACTTAGGTAAAATGGATCATTTTGGAGCAAACTAAGGTAAAATGGATATTTATGAGCTAACTTAGGTCAAATGGATCATTTTGGAGCTAACGTAGGTTAAAGGATCATATTGGAGCTAACCTAGGTAAATGGATCATTTGGAGTTAAACTAGCTAAAATGGATCATTTTGGAGCTAACCTAGGTAAAATGGATCATTGGAGCTAACCTAGGTAAAATGGGTCATTCTGGAGCTAACCTAGCTAATATTGCCATTTTTGAGTTAACTAAGCATATTATGCCATTTTTTACATTAGTAAGCTAAGTATAGGTCTTTATTGAGCTAACCTAGGAACTAAGCATATTAGAGCTAATTTAGCATTTTAGAGCTAACTTAGAGCTAACTGAGGTCATTTTGCAGCTAACTTAGGTAAATTGATCATTTTGGAGCTAATTAAGCTTATTATGTCATTTTGGAGGAAAATAAAGCTAAGCATAGACATTTATGAGGTTACCAAGGTTTATGCCATTTTTGACCTAAGTAAGCTAATTATGCCATTTTGACATAAGTAAGCTAAGTGTATGTCATTATTGAGCAAACTAGGTAACTAAGCATATAGAGCTAACTTAGGTCATTTTGGAGGAAACAAAGCTAAGTGTAGATCATTTTAGAGCTAAATAGGTAAAAAGGGTCATTTTGGAGCTAAGTAAGCTAAGTCTAGGGCATTATGGTAAGCATATTGGAGGAAATAACGCTAAATCTAGTCTAGGTCATTATGCATTTGTTAAGCAAAACACTATAGAAAACTTACCGTCATCAAGGAGGTGAAGCACCGTGGTGGCTGTGCCGGTACCACCTGGAGATGGATAGTGCGATGCTTGTCTGGAGTTACGTGCACCAAAGATCATTTGAAATGTCTCGTTAGCATGAAGACACTGAAATGTTAAGAATAGTAACTAATGACCATTCAAATTAAACTCACCGTGGTCCCCGGAGCAATCTCTGGCATCGGCGGAGGGGTCTGACGCGCCTTCTCGCACACAGACTGCACATTTGGTTTTGATGAGTCAGTCATACTAGTTAGTAATGAAACGAACATTACGTGAATGATTTGGCTAATATGCAGTAGAAACTTACCACGGGAGCTCGTACATGGCCCGGTTTTGCATGTCATTCTGTGTGCTCTCCTCCTCCAACATCTTTGCCGTCTTCTCCTCGAACTCCCGCTACTTCTCCTTCGCCCGCCAGTCCTCTCCGCCAGAAGCGCCTGGGTTCTATCTTCTCACTCTGAAGAGAAGCCTGCAACACCACTCCTCATTAGCATGTAATCATCGATGGCCGCACACAAATGGAATAAGAAGGAAAGATAGCCGAGTCCATATAACTAACCTAGAAGGCGAGCTCGACTGGCCGTTGATGAGGCCTCATCTCAGGGCAGCAAGCTCGACTGGGCGCCTTGATCTCCGGGAGAGTGCGAGGACAAAGGATAAGTCCATCTCCAATGGTATCGAGCCATGAGACCTCCTGCACCAAGATTACACTCACAACTCTTGATCAAACTGCTGGCTCGGGTTAATGTCCTCCCCTTTCGTGCCTCCCCCACATCTCTGTACCCATGAGCTTGTTGTGGGAGGAGATGTTGGTGAAATTCTTGGATCATCGAGGTCAGACGCAGAGATGCCTTGACCTTCTTGTACGAGGCGGTATGGGCCATGGCATAGAGGTCGTACACCTCTGGCACCTCCGCCTTATTGTGTTTCGCCTGAAAGAGAGGAACAGAGTAAATTAGTAATTAAAGGGCTCAAGCTAGCATGAAGAATGAATTGCACGAATCATGAAGAAATCACTACCCATTTCCGCCCGAACTGAAATAAGTTGGCGCTGCCTTGATGGTGTGGCACACCTTCCATTTGGGCACGTGTCCTTGGCACTGTTGTGGAGGGTGCGCCATCGGTTTGAGCACCACTCATCCACCAACACCTCCCAACAATCCATATGATCCGCCACCATCTCGGGGGCACCTAAGTTAGTAAAGAGAAACTTGAGCGTACGCCTACGAATCAAATCAAGGAAACTAAGTACAAGGCCTTAAGAGTAGGTAATTACCGCCATGTACTGCTCTTCTTTTCAGATACTTCTCGGGGCACGCCGGCTTGGGCTTCTTAATACCACGCGAGGCGTAGTGGTCTCGAACAGCTGCACCCAAGCTCGTGCCGTAAGTTTTGTAGTAGGCGCTTGCACTCGGCATCGAAACCTTTGCCGCGACCTCCTCGTATCCTCCTCACACCTGTAGAAGGTCTTCAATCAAACGAAAGAACATTGATTATTACAATAACTAGCTATTTGAAGATTTTTATTGTGTAAAGGAGAAATTACCCAAAACTTTCTGATCGCCATCTCTACCTCGTGTGGCACAAGACACCGTCGTCATCTCCTCCGGCGGGGCCGGAGCAACCAAGTAGTGCTCCCAGCTCAATTCCTAGCTCTGGAACCGACCCTCACCGGGCAACGTGACAAACCTCGAGAAGTTTTGCCGGCAAAGCACACCAAGGACGGTGTTGGGCCTGTGGACACTTATCAGCGTGGGTGCCAACCCCTGGAGTATGACAAGGCCAACACATTAGATATTTGAAGAAACGTGAAGGCAAATGGTACAAAAAGAGTAAATGCACTACCTCTCCCCCAGGGAAAATAAACCACCTCTGCTCGCGGGTCGCCGGCAGGGTGGGAGCCGTGTAAAACCACGCGGTAGACGATGGCCCCCTCAACCACCTCACCGTCGCTATCAGTCGGATCTCCGCCACCAGCAGGATGGCCACTCGGCCCCTCAGGCGGATCGTCTAGGTACCCCATCCAGACGTCTCCTGGGACGTACCCAGGTCGGAGTCTGGTGGGGCCAAGTCTCGTGGGCCGAAGGCCCGCGACCCGAGGCTTGTGGCCAGAGTCCACGTAGCCTCCTCCTCAGAGGTGTCCACCGTAGCAGTCCTGTGCTCGGTGAATCAGCTAGGGGTGGCGGGAGGAAGGCGTAGGAGAGCCTGCCTAGCTTCCCACAGCCACGTCCTCCCCGACCTCCTCTCTTCTTCCCTCCCCGACCTCCTCCCCAGTGGGCAACGATGCCGACGAAGAAGCGCCCACCGGTGTCTTCATACTGTCAACCAACGCTCTCCTGAGAGTCTGGGGTGGAATGGAAATACCCCTCCCACCACGCACCGACGAAGAAGGAGCCTCGAAGCGCTCCTTACCGCGCCCACCATCTTTCAACACCTACCATGACATAGAGTAAACGAAATTAGTACAACATAATTTTTTTAATACCGACATGAAATAATATGCATATACCGACATCAAGTTCAACATAACTTAGGAACCCCTCGGCGACCATCGACCTCGACCCATCGGCGACCTCGACCCCTCGGCGATCCTCGACCATCGACCCCTCGACCCTCGCCCTCGACCCCTCAGCGACCCTCGATCCCTCGGCGATCCTCGACCCCTCGCGACTATCGACCCCTCGACCTTGACCCCCGCAATCCTCGACCCTCGACCCCTTGACGGTCCTGTCGAACACCGTCACTGTGAGCATGGTGCGGCTGTTGTCGTAGCTTAAGATGCAGACGTGCCTGAGCTGAAGGTCATCAGCGCGGGCGAACTGCTTCCATCCGTTCTTCGCGCACGGATGGAAGCAGTTCACCCATGCTCATGACCTTCAGCTCGGGGACGTCCTATCTTAAGCACGACACCAGCGGTCAGCATCGGACCGGAAGATCCTTGACCATCGACCCCTCACCTCGCCCTCGACCCCTCAGCGATCGTCGACCCCTGACCTCGGCAATCCTCGACCCTCAACCCTCGACGGTCCTGTTGAACACCTTCACTGTGAGCGTGGTGCAGCAGTTGTAGTAGCTTAAGATGGGACGTGCCCGAGCTGAAGGTCATTAGTGCGGGCGAACTGCTTCCATCCGTTCTTCGCGCACAGATGGAAGCAGTCACCCACGCTCATGACCTTCAGCTCGGGGACATCTCATCTTAAGCTACAACACTAGTCGGTCAGCACTCGGACCGGAAGATCTCGACCATCGACCCCTCGCCCCTCGACACCCTCACCGACCCCGACCGGGGACCGGGATGACGGTCGTCGGCGCGACGAACCCAACCTGAACCGATTCGTCGGCGAGGAGGAAGCACAACGCAGCAGACGTTCCTTTCTTCTTTCTTTGTTTTTTCTTCTCTTTCTTCTTCTTCTTCTTTTCTTTCTTCTTCTTATTTTCTTTTTTCATCTTTCTTCTTTCTTCTTAAATAAACTAAACTAATAAATCTAAAACTAAACCTAAAAATAGAAAAAAAACTAAACTAAAATAAATCTAAACCTAAACCTAAAAAACCAGAAAAAACCCTAAACTAAACCTAAACTACACTAACTAAACTATACTAATTAACAGAGAAAAAAATAAAAAAAGAGAGGGGGAGGGGGCTCATCGGAGTGGGGAAGGTAGAGGAGGCCGACGCCGGTGGGTCAGAGAGACGGGTGTCGGGGGGGGGGGGGGGGGAGTCAGGGGGGCCAGGGGAGGGCGCGGGGGCAGGGGCGGGAGGGAAGGGGGGAGGGAATCGAGGTAAGGCAGGGAAGGAGAGGGGGGGGGGGGGGGGGTGCAGCGGGAAGGGGAGGAGGGAAAGGAGGGAAGGGGGGGGGGAGAGGAGGGGAGGACGGGTGGGCAGAGGAGGGAGGGCAGGGAAGGAGTGTGGGCGGGGGGGGGGGGGGTGTGTGGCGGGGGGCGGGGTGGTGCGGTTGGGGTGGCGCGCGGGGTGGCGGCGGGGTGGAGTGGTCGGGGAGAGAGCGAGAGAGAAAGAAAAGAGACGAGAAGAGAAAGAAAGAGAGAGAGAGATAAAGAAGAAAGATGAAAAAAAAGAAAATAAGAAGAAGAAGAAGAAGAAGAAGAAGAAGAAGAAGAGAAGAAGAAGAACAAGAAGAAGAAGAAGAGGAAGAGGAGGAGGAAGAAGAAGAAGAAGAAGAAGAAGAAGAGGAGGAGGAGGAGGAGGAAGAGGAAGTTAGGGGTGCGTTGGCGCCGACGGAATCGGGTCGAGGTTAGGGGTGCGTCGGCGCCGACGGAACCGGGTCGAGGATCGCCGGTCGCCAAGGGGTCGAGGGTCGGGGTAGAGGGGTCGAGGGGCGAGGGGTCGATGGTCGAGGATCTTCCGGTCCGAGTGCTGACCGACTAGTGTTGTAGCTTAAGATGAGGATGTCCCCGAGCTGAAGGTCATGAGCGTGGGTGAACTGCTTCCATCTGTGCGCGAAGAACGGATGGAAGCAGTTCGCCCGCACTAATGACCTTCAGCTCGGGCACGTCCGCATCTTAAGCTACTACAACTGCTGCACCACGCTCACAGTGAAGGTGTTCAACAGGACCGTCGAGGGGTTGAGGGTCGAGGATTGCCGAGGGGTCAGGGGTCGACGATCGCTGAGGGGTCGAGGGGCGAGGGGTCGAGGGGTCGATGGTCAAGGATCTTCCGGTCCGAGTGCTGACCGACTGGTGTCGTAGCTTAAGATGAGGACGTCCCCGAGCTGAAGGTCATGAGCATGGGTGAACTGCTTCCATCCGTGCGCGAAGAACGGATGGAAGCAGTTCGCCCGCGCTGATGACCTTCAGCTCAGGCACGTCTGCATCTTAAGCTACGACAACAGCCGCACCATGCTCACAGTGACGGTGTTCGACAGGACCGTCAAGGGGTCGAGGGTCGAGGATTGCCGGGGGTCAAGGGTCGAGGGGTCGATAGTCGCCGAGGGGTCGAGGATCGCCGAGGGATCGAGGGTCGCTGAGGGGTCGAGGGGCGAGGGGTCGAGGGGTCGATGGTCGAGGATCGCCGAGGGGTCGAGGGTCGCCGATGGGTCGAGGGGTCGATGGTCGCCGAGGGGTTCCTAAGTTATGTTGTACTTGATGTCGGTATATGCATATTATTATTCATGTCGGTATTAAAAAAAATTATGTTGTACTAATTTCGTTTACTCTATGTCATGGTAGGTGTTGAAAGATGGTGGGCGCGGGTAAGGAGCGCTTCGAGGCTCCTTCTTCGTCGGTGCGTGGTGGGAGGGGTATTTCCATTCCACCCCAGACTCTCAGGAGAGCGTTGGTTGACAGTATGAAGACACCGGTGGGCGCTTCTTCGTCGGCATCGTTGCCCACTGGGGGAGGAGGTCGGGGAGGGAAGAAGAGAGGAGGTCGGGGAGGACGTGGCTGTGGGAGAGCTAGGCAGGCTCCTACGCCTTCCTCGCCGCCACCCCTAGCTGATTCACCGGAGCACAGGACTGCTACGGTGGACACCTCTGAGGAGGAGGCTACGTGGACTCTGGTCCACAAGCCTCGGGTCGACGGGCCTTCGGCCCACGAGACTTGGCCCCACCAGACTCCGGACCTGGGTACGTCCCAGGAGACGTCTGGATGGGGTACCTAGACGGATCCGCCTGAGGGGCCGAGTGGCCATGCTGCTGGTGGCGGAGATCCGACTGATAGCGACGGTGAGGTGGTTGAGGGGGCCATCGTCTACCAGCGTGGTTGTACACGGCTCCCACCCGTGCCGGCGACCCGCGAGCAGAGGTGGTTGATTTTCCCTGATGGGGAGAGGTAAGTGCATTTACTCTTTTTGTACCATTTGCCTTCACGTTTCTTCAAATATCTAATGTGTTGGCCTTGTCATACTCCAGGGGTTGGCACCACGCTGATAATGTCCACAGGCCCAACACCGTCCTTGGTGTGCTTTGCCGGCAAAACTTCTCGAGGTTTGTCACGTTGCCCGGTGAGGGTCAGGTTCCAGAGCTAGGATTGAGCTGGGAGCACTACTTGGTTGCTCCGGCCCCGCCGGAGGAGATGATCGACGGTGTCTTGTGCCACACGAGGGTAGAGATGGCGATCAGAAAGTTTTGGGTAATTTCTCCTTTACACAATTAAAAATCTTCAAATAGCTAGTTATTGTAATAATCAATGTTCTTTCGTTTGATTGAAGACCTTCTACAGGTGTGAGGAGGGATACGAGGAGGTCGCGGCAAAGGTTATCGATGCCGAGTGCAAGCGCCTACTACAAAACTTACGGCACGAGGCTTGGGTGCAGGCTGTTCGAGACCACTACGCCTCGCGTGGTATTAAGAAGCCCAAGCCGGCGTGCCGCGAGAAGTATCTGAAGAAGGAGCAGTACATGGCGGTAATTACCTACTCTTAAGGCCTTGTACTTAGTTTCCTTGATTTGATTCGTAGGCGTAGCGCTCAAGTTTCTCTTTACTAACTTAGGTGCCCCCGAGATGGTGTGCGGATCATATGGATTGTTGGGAGGTGTTGGTGGATGAGTGGTGCTCAAACCGATGGCGCACCCTCCACAACAGTGCCAAGGACAAGCGTGCCCAAATGGAAGGTGTGCCACACCATCAAGGCAGCGCCAACTTATTTCAGTTCGGGCGGAAATGGGTATGTGATTTGCTTCATGATTCGTGCAATTCATTCTTCATGCTAGCTTGAGCCCTTTAATTACTAATTTACTCTGTTCCTCTCTTTCAGGCGAAACACAATAAGGCGGAGGTGCCAGAGGTGTACGACCTCTATGCCATGGCCCATACCGCCTCGTACAAGAAGGTCAAGGCATTCTCTGCGTCTGACCTCGATGATCCAAAGAATTTCACCAACATCTCCTCCCACAACAAGCTCATGAGGTACAGAGATGTGGGGGAGGCGACGAAAGGGGAGGACATTAACCCGAGCCAGCAGTTTGATCAAGAGTTGGTGATGTTATCTGGTGGCAGGAGGTCTCATGGCTCGATAGCCATTGGAGATGGACTTATCCGTTGTCCTCGCACTCTCCCGGAGATCAAGGCGCGCCAGTCGAGCTCTGCTCCTGAGATGAGGCCTCATCAACGGCCAGTCGAGCTCGCCTTCTAGGTTAGTTATATGGACTCGGCTATCTTTCCTTCATTACATTGTGTGTGCGGCCATCGATGATTACAATGCTAATGAGGAGTGGTGTTGCAGGCTTCTCTTCAGAGTGAGAGAGATAGAACCCAGGCGCTTCTGGCGGAGAGGGACTGGCGGGCGAAGGAGAAGTAGCGGGAGTTCGAGGAGAAGACGGCAAAGATGTTGGAGGAGGAGAGCACACAGAATGACATGCAGAACCGGGCCATGTACGAGCTCCTCGTGGTAAGTTTCTACTGCATATTAGCCAAATCATTCACGTAATGTTCGTTTCATTACTAACTAGTATGACTGACTCATCAAAACCAAATGTGCAGTCTGTGTGCGAGAAGGCCGGTCAGACCCCTCCGCCGATGCCAGAGATTGCTCCGGGGACCACGGTGAGTTTAATTTGAATGGTCATTAGTTACTAGTCTTAACATTTCAGTGTCTTCATGCTAACGAGACATTTCAAATGATCTTTGGTGCAGCGTAACTCCAGACAAGCATCGCACTATCCATCTCCAGGTGGTACCGGCACGAGCCACCACGGTGCTTCACCTCCGTGATGACGGTAAGTTTTCTATAGTGTTTTGCTTAACAAATGCATAATGACCTAGACTAGATTTAGCGTTATTTCCTCCAATATGCTTACCATAATGACCTAGACTTAGCTTACTTAGCTCCAAAATGACCCTTTTTACCTAAGTTAGCTCTAAAATGATCTACACTTAGCTTTGTTTCCTCCAAAATGACCTAAGTTAGCTCTAATATGCTTAGTTACCTAGGTTTGCTCAATAATGACATACACTTAGCTTACTTATGTCAAAAATGGCATAATTAGCTTACTTAGGTCAAAAATGGCATAACAACCTTGGTAACCTCATAAATGTCATATGCTTAGCTTATTTTCCTCCAAAATGACATAATAAGCTTAATTAGCTCCAAAATGATCAATTTACCTAAGTTAGCTGCAAAATGACCTCAGTTAGCTCTAAGTTAGCTCTAAAATGCTAAATTAGCTCTAATATGCTTAGTTACCTAGGTTAGCTCAATAAAGACCTATACTTAGCTTACTAATGTAAAAAATGGCATAATATGCTTAGTTAACTCAAAAATGGCATAATTAGCTAGGTTAGCTCCAGAATGACCCATTTTACCTAGGTTAGCTCCAATATGATCCATTTTACCTAGGTTAGCTCCAAAATGATCCATTTTAGCTAGGTTAACTCCAAAATGATCCATTTTACCTAGGTTAGCTCCAATATGATCCATTTTACCTACGTTAGCTCCAAAATGATCCATTTGACCTAAGTTAGCTCATAAATGATCCATTTTACCTTAGTTTGCTCCAAAATGATCCATTTTACCTAAGTTAGCTCCAAAATGACCCATTTTACCTAGGTTAGCTCCAATATGATCCATTTTACCTAGGTTAGCTCCAAAATGATCCATTTGACCTAAGTTAGCTCATAAATGATCCATTTGACCTAAGTTAGCTCCAAAATTACCCATTTTACCTAGGTTAGCTCCAAAATGATCCATTTTACCTAACTTAGCTCCAAAATGATCCATTTTACCTAACTTAGCTCCAAAATGATCCATTTTACCTAACTTAGCTCCAAAATGATCCATTTTACCTAAGCTAGCTCCAAAATGACCCATTTTGCAGATTTCATTCACTTTCTTCTTCTTCCTCTTCATTTTCTTGTTCTTCTTCTAGTCTTCTTCTAACTTTCTTATTTCCCATTTTGCAGATTTCATTCACTTCACGGAAGCTTGCATTGATGGAGGGCTTGTTTTCCCATTCTGTTTTCATTTTGTAACAATGTGGAACTTGTAATATGTATGGATGAACTATGTATGTTGAACTTGCTATGTATTCGATATCTCATATGTATGTGGAACTTGCTATCTATGTGTTCGATATCTCATATGTTTGCTATGAAGTGTGTGTGTGTATATATATATATATATATATGTTTGCTATGAAATATCATATATTTGCTGTGGAAATGGTTGGATATAAGAAAGAACAGAATAAAAAGAGGCAATGCATGCTCTTTGCCGTCTGCCACAGACGGCAAAGTGGCCATGTGGCAGCAGCCTGTGCAATCTGGGAGCTGACCCATTTGGTTACTTTGCCGTCTGTGGCAGACGGCAAAGGCTGTGGGAGTTTGTCGTCTGTGGCAGACGGCAAAGGCTGGGGAGGGCATGACGCGTGGCTGACGTCAGTTAGCAGACGGCAAAGGGCTCGGCATGTTTGCCGTCCGCTGGCGGACGGCAAAGCCTCTCGTTAGCCACCTAACGTGGCTAACGCCTGTTATTTGCCGTCCAACTTCTTTGCCGTCTGCCACCGATGGCAAAGGGTCTTTGCCGTCCGCTTCGAGGAAGCAGACGGCAAAGAACCTGTTTACCGTAGCTTTCTTTGTCGGGCACCTTTGCCGTCTGTGGCAGACGGCAAAGAGGTTTGCCGTCCGCTTTTGGGTCCTTTGCCGTCTACCATGGCAGACGGCAAAGAAGCTGATTCCTGTAGTGATTGTATTCCTCACTTTGACTATTTGTTAGAGCAAATATTGTGTAGAAGCACTTGACTAATAGAAGTAACTATGGGCAAGCTGATAAGCACCTCTCCAGCCAGATGAATAACCATTAGCACTACATTCAGCATGAAATAAACTCCTCAAATAAGATTCTTCTTCAATAAAAGCAGCCTCATGTATCCCACAATCGAGAGACTGTTTGATGGATTGTCCATCTTCTCCCCATGATTATTATGAACAACCTGCACAACAAAAGAGTGTTAACACATTTAAGGAATGATGGACATAATGACGTGTTCCGTGTGATATTCAGGCTATGAAATACGTTGGAAAAGCATTTACTATTCAATGAACTTGTATAGAAAAAATAGAATAATAGTGAAATATAGGTGGAGTTTTGCAGATTAAAATTCATTATGCTCTTTAAAATGATTAGTTTCAGCAATCTACTCCAGTTTTACGTGTAGGCTTTATACAAATAGTAACTAATGAATGCATATAATAGAGCAAAACATAAAAGTCATTTATGCGCATCTTTCTTTACTTTGACTGGGTGAGTGCATATCTTGATTTTTTTTTTCAGTTGACAAAGAGCATGTGTCTCCATAAATTAGCATTCTTGAATGATTGATCCTCAAATCAGTGATGGAGGTTAAAATATATTTTTTGAGGAAAGGTAGTCAAGTTCACACAGTAGGGACTTTCCCTATTGTTTTATGTAAAAAAAAGGTAGTCAACAAACCAACAAAAAACTGAAAAGGAGAGGTCTTGACCTTGCCATCTAGAGTAAAATATCAAGATCCACACAGAACTGTATCTTCGGTGAAATACTTGGATGCTCTCTCTGAGTTAGTGAATACATATTCATAACTGTTATGTTGGGATCAATTGTCTTCCAGAAATTAACATTCCTAAATGATCAATCCTCAAGTCTATGATGGAGGTTAAAATATATTCGTTGAGGAAAGGTAGTTAGGAAACCAGCAAAAGATTGAAAAGCAGAGGTCTTGACCTTGCCATCTAGAGTAAAATATCAAGATCCACACAAAACTGTACCTTCAGTGAAATACCTGGATGCTCTCTCCAGTTAGTGAATACATATTCATACACCATCGTAGAAATTCAAATGTCCAGGATTTGTCAATATAAAAAGTGCAGAATTTTGCATTTTATCTGGAACCTTAGTATCTGGAATATGAATCATATGAGCAAAGGATCCATCTATTTGAGGTCCACCCGACGCCCATCTTACTGACTATAATCCATTAGATGATTCCACAATAAGAACCTACAAGAGAATACAATTTGTTTCATTGAACAAGGTAAAGTTTTCCACAATCCGACCCTAAAAAAATACACGGTACCTCATATATTTTTCTATGCTCAGAAAAGTAACTTTGCTAGATACATGATACACATATATTTGTAGGGCAAAATTCTAGATACATAGTTGCTCACATCTAAACAAAACATATCTACCAAGTGGTTTCGACCTCCAAATTGAATGCCTCCAAGGGAGAACGGCGTTTTGGTGACCGAGCTCCATGGAGCCCTTTATAATCAAAATTCAAACTTTCTGATTTCAAAAAAATCTGAAAAAAATTATGCTACTATACAAGGATGAAATGTATATGTGTGCAAAAATTCAGGATGAAATACCTCAAAATGCTACCTGTACAAAAAAGACAAATTTCTGGACTTTGAGAATGAATAGTATCATGTGTTAAAGAGCCACAGATTTATTTTTTTTGCACAGCCCTCATTTCAACGTATTTTGCCCTGAAAATTTACACACAATTGTGTCATGCCTTCATGTATATCTATATATTTTTTCAGAATATTTTGAAATGCAAAAAATATGAATTTCAATGAAATTTGAATTTTGAATTTGCAGGCCTCCATGGAGGCCGAGCTCCAAAGGCAATTTCCGCCTCCAAGGCATACACTTGTGTCCTAACCTGTGTACACACGTAGACATGCCAATTAATTTAGTCGCTCTACATTAACATATCATATAGCCAGATGAGCCAAATGTGAGTCTTCTAATTAAGTTTAGAGGGGTTAGAAATTGTTTCTTGTAAGTTGGTTAAGGAGCAAACAAAACTTGAGTACACTTCTTGATTTGATCCGTGTTTACTCGTCTAAGTTTAAAATTCAATGTATGTGTGGTTTCCATGAACCAACCCCTTTCTATATGCTACAGTCATGTCATCATCATGGATTACAAGGAAGTAGGCTGGTTATCACTCAACGGCCTAAAAAGGAGCAAATCGAGCAGCAACGACTAATACATAGCGCCCAATGTTCCAGCCGCTATGACGTTCATAGAAATAAGAGTGTGCACCACAAATCATGCCAAATCAAGCAAGAGATAAATGGTTTCCACTCTCATGCGTGATCCAAGACAAATCCGAGGGCAGGGACAGGGGATCGAAATAGGAAGACCAGTCGGATTCAATCTCACCTTCTCCCCCCGCTTGGCGTCGTGAGCCTGAGTGGAGATCGACATACATAAGGAGCTCGAGCATCTGTTGCACGACGTGGTCGGCGTCCGCGACTTCGACTTGAAGAGGCCCTTCATCTTGGCGCTGTAGTCCGTTGCCGCTATGGTGGTCGCGCGAGGCGGAGTTCATATGCCCCGCTGACCCAAAGGTGAACCTGCCACGGAACAGCACCACGACCACCAAGCTAGCCGTGCGACGCCCCTCCTACGACGCCTTCCTCCTCCGCTTGGGGACGGACATGGTCCGACGGGACCCTCCTGCCAATGGCCATGAATAAGGAGGACCAGATCGTAGGAATGAGGTTGCCTGTTGGGGAGAGAAAGGGGAGAGGAAAGGGGCAGGAAAGGAGAGAGGGGTGGGGCTCGAGGCGTAGGGTAGTGAAGGCAGTTACAACCAACCCCTTATCTCCTGGCCACAGTAAATCAATCGTCGCTTTATACTTACGTGGACATTGTGAGAGGCCCCCCTTCTCTGCGCTTTTATTGTGTTTGATGTGTTAAAATAACCGGCAAGCCGATCATGCTCCACAAGGTCGCCAATGCAAATCACTGTTATGGCCACGAAATCTTCTACACCATACACTCCTGGGTAAGTACATACTATCTACATTCGCAAAAAAGTACATACTATGTATATATATATACGTATATTTTTTGAACGAAGTACATACTATATAGGTATATCCTTTCACATCTACACAAGAAAATACAACCTATTATAGCAGCGTTTGTTTCTAGTGTAGATATTAAATGAATGATCAGTTAAAACGGTATTGAAGTAAATTAATGGTATGCATACAAGTGAAAGACATAGAGAAAAGATGAAATTGGTGCATGTCGTACATATATGTGAAAATGTGGAACCGTAGTTTCCTATCTATGTAGAAAGAGACAAAAAAAATGGAAAAGGCTAGGAAAAAAGTTTGAAAATGACCTTAGATGCACACATGTGCCATACATATTTTTTTCCCTTTCTTTTCTTTGTTTCTTCTCTCTCTCTCGGCTATCTCGTATCGACTAGAATTTATGTATTAAATTAAGTTTACTGTCCCTAAAAAAAGTTAAGTTTACTGGCGAATCAATGTGTGGTTGGATGGTTAGAAGGACAGTGGTATCCCCAGCCCACTAAAGTTCAAGTCCTGAGCTCGCATTTATTTCAGTATTTTCTGCGATACGCTTTCAGTATGAGGAGACGTTACCGTCGACTATGAGGCATCTACGATGACTTCGTAAATCTCAAGATAATATGCCGGCTCGATCTCTCGAAAGTGCTCATATGGGTAGGATGTGCATGTGTGCGTTTATAAAGGTAAGTGTATGCGCGTATATATGAGCGCTTGCGTCTGTACTGTGTTCAAAAAATTAAGCTTACTGTGACTAGTCGTGATTTTTTTATTCCGTGCAGGACTCTGGGCTAGTTCTTTTGATGGCTGCTTATTCTAAAAGTAGGCTTCTAAAAGAATATCTTTGATTGGACAATGGGCAGCTTATTTTAGAAAACAGCAAAAGAACTAGTCTATAGTATCATAGATAATTATATTTATTAGATTATAGGCTTATTTTACTTTGGGTTGCGTTATGTTACGGTAACATATTCTAAACATATTTTCTCTCATTAACTACATGTCATATAAACAAATTTTCTTAAAATATGTTATATTACTAAGAGCATCTCCAGCCGCGTCTCCAATAGGCCCCTAGGCTCTTTTTTGTCGCCGGCGCCGAAAATTCGGCCCAGCCGCACCCCCAGAAGCCCAATTTTCACCGGCTCGGGCCGATTTTGGCGTCGGCGGACCCAGGCCGAACCCGGCGCGCTGGGGGCGTCTGGGAAACAGATTTTGGCGCGAACGGGAATGGGCCCGCCAAGTCAGCGAGTCGCCGCCTTCGGCGTCCTCATCGCCTCGGTTCCCGCGGGAATCAATGCCAAGGCTGCCGCGCCGGTCAGCCTTCCATTGATGCCTCAAGGGCGGCGCAATGAAGGCGCCGCGACGCGCGTCCCGCCCGCTCCTGCCACGCGGCACCCGGCGGGCAACCTCTCACCGCCCATCTTCGGCTATAAAAGCCGACCACCCCGTCGGTGGACGCCACAATCGCCACCGACGCCCCTCTTCTTGCCACATACTCGCAGCCGATGCCCCTCTCCCCACACCAAGACCCCCCCCCCGCCCCCCCCCCCCCCCCGCCGACGAGCAATGGCCGAGCGTTACCCAGGCGACGCCGCCTCCGGACATGCTGGTGCCGGTGGCGTCCCGATGCCCCCGGTGCCAACCGGTGCAGAACGGCGCGCCGAGATAGCGCGAATCCGCTCGTCACTGTCGCAGGAGAATCGGAACGAGCCGAGGTACGCCGCCGATAGCCACACGCTGTGGACGATGTACTTCGACCGCCGCCACGCCGACCAGGTCGCCTCCACAAACGGCGTCCTGCCCCGCGGCCGCCTCAACTCCGATGGGCGGCGCGAATGGTGGTGCATGCCCGGCCGCACCCTCAAAGCCGTCCTCGACCACATCGAGACCGGCAACACACCGCGCCTGGAGTACCCGGCGCCCCCGTCCTTCTCTCGCCGCCGCGGTAGTTCCTGGACGCCGCGGCGAATGGAGACGACGACCTCCTTGTCGTCGGGCTCTGGTTCTCTTTCCTCCGGTTCGCCGGCGCTCCGCCCCGTCTAGCAGGAGCCGCAGGAGACGCTGCTTGGGCACCGCGCCCGCAGCGGCTCCCTCGTCATCAACGAGGGCGGCCGCCCCTCCCCTCGTTCCTACCGTCTCGTCCGGCCGAAGACCGAGCCGGGGTTGCTCCCCGTCAAGAAGGAGCACGAGAACATGGCCGCCGGCGACGAGACCGCCCTCAAGTGGGCGAAGGAGGACTTCGTCCGCGAGCAGGTGGAGCGCCAGCGCCGGGCCTACGAGGAGATCAAAGCTCGGCGCCGCGGACGCAAGAAGGGCGGCGGCGTCGTCCTCGACAGCGACGACGAGGGCGCGCCCGGGCCGTCCAACCCCCCGCGTGTCGGCGACCCTGGGCAGGGGTGCAGCAGGGCGGCGCCGGCGCCGACGCAGGGCGGCAGCGACGATGACGACGACGACGGCGGCGGCGACTACACCCGATTCTACAGGCTCCTCGGCATGTAGAAGGCGGGCGGCGGCGGCGGCGTAGTAGTGCTAGGCCCGTTTTTTAATGTAGTTTTAGATCATGTTTTTCGCTTTTGTACAAATTTGAATGAAATCATCAAGTTTGGACGAATTTTGTGTCGTGATTGGCCGATTTGGGGCGACCTGGGGTCGGCGACTGGAACATGTTCGCTTCCACGCCGAAATTAACACCGGTTCGGCCCTACACGGCGTTTTTTCGGCGGGCCGAACGGCTGGAGATGCTCTACCTAAGTTATTCTCGCTGTGACCAGCCTGACGTCTCCATGCCCCCTGGTTCACCGAGCTGAGGGAAGCTGAATTTCGGTGATTAGATTCGTTTCCAAGCGGCGGATGTTGCCAGTTGTCCTGCCGTGACACGTCTGGCTAAGAGGCATGACACGTGTGGTACAGCAGTCGAGACCGGCAGAAAATCTCCAACACCAGTTCCGGCCGAAAACGATGCCAGCAATTGATCCGCTGCCCGTGCTCTGCTCTGCCGCCGTTGCCGCCGCTAGTCCGAGTACGAGTACGGAGATGATCCCGACGACGCGGCTGCTCTGCTGCTGCTGCTGCTACTTGCTGTGGTTCATCGCCGTCGCCCCGCGTGCGATCGATTCCAAGCTGGTGACCAGCCTCCCTGGCTTCGACGGCCGCCTCCCCTTCCGCCTCCACACTGGGTGGGTACCTATACGTCTCCATCTCAATCTCCATGAGTCAAGTCTACTTCTTCTGTTGGATTCTTAAATCGACATGTCCATGAATGAATTGAATCGCAAGGTACGTGGAGGTGGAGCAGGGCACGGAGCTCTTCTACTACTTCGTCGAGTCGGAGACCCGCGGCGAGGGGGTACCTTTCCTCCTCTGGCTCACCGGCGGCGACCGCTGCTCCGCCTTCAGCGGCCTCGCCTACGAGATCGGTCTCTCTTTTCATTCAGTCAACCATTACCGATTGCGGGATCGATCGTCTCTCCGTCTGCGGCATGATCATATCATTCATGTATAGTGCAGGTCCCATCAGGTTCGTCCTGGAGCCCTACAATGGCAGCTTACCACGCCTGCACATCAATCCAAACTCATGGACAAAGGTCTTCCTAGCCAGCTTCTTGTTCATTAGAAGCAGCTCGCTGCCTGAAATATGTATGTACGCATGCTGCTTGCGCTTGCACCCTAATAGTACCAAGGGAATGTGCAGGTGGCACACATCCTGTTTGTCGATTCACCGGTGGGTGCTGGATTTTCCTTTTCCAAGGAACCCAAGGGGTACGAGGTCGGGGATGTGTCCTCCTCATTGCAGCTCCATGACTTCCTCATCAAGTGGTTCAGCGACCACCCCAAATATCTGAAAAATCCTTTCTATATCGGTGGAGATTCCTATGCTGGAAAACTTGTGCCATACATCGCACACATCATTTCACAAGGTACATACATATACCCCGTGCCCTGTCTGGCAAGTCCATCTGCGTCAATCTGTGTGCAAACTAGTATGATCAATTGTTTCAATTCACTATAAGCTATATCTGAAGTTCTGAACTGCATATGAATTCATGCTCACTAGCTTCCCTCTTCAGGTATTGAAGCAGGAAATAGTCCCCGCATTAATCTTAAGGTACCACAATGACATATTCATTGCTAGTTGTTTTAGTGATAACAGTAAGTATCATAAATCAATATTATATACTATGTATGTTTGTTGATTTCAGGGATATCTAGTAGGTAACCCATCGACCGGTGAAAGCATCGATATAAGCTCTAAAGTGCCATATGCTCACGGAGTTGGTATAATATCAGATCAATTATACGAGGTAACTAGACTCGAGCCTCCTCGCAGACATGTATACAGTCCATTTTATAGCAATAAAAGGGGCCATTAATATGTTGTTTGGTGATAATATATGTAGACCATATTGGGGCACTGCCAGGGACAGGACTACATGTTTCCGACAAATGATTTGTGCGCCCAAGCTCTGGATGATTTCAATCATGTAAGAAGAAGAAAGAAACATCTTATGCTAGAATTGGTTTGACCGTTCGCAATGCAATTTTTGCAGCTTTTGTCCGAGGTTCAGCAGGCCCAAATTTTGTTGGACACCTGCGTTTTTGCGTCCGCTCCAGCCCGACCAGAAGCTGATAGTGGGACCGAGTACTCGGGTGGCGCTGGTAGGAGGATCCTAGTTGGAAATCCGCCACCTCGCCCTCCATTTGGATGTGTCGTAAGTACTATGTCTCAATTCTTCATGTAGCACAGTGTGAGTTAGATAGTTTCCATCGCTTTTAACAGTTTATTACTTATTTTGGAACGGAGGAAGTAGTACTTAGCCGAGGAAAAAAAAAACAACTTGTTAGTACTATATGTAAGGCAAACTAACCAATATTGTGGCAGACTTATGGGTACTACCTATCGTATTTTTCCGTCACTTTGACAACTTACAAGTACTTAACCGAGAATAAAAGTAACTTATTAGTGCTATGTATACCAATATTGTGGCAGACTTATAAGTACTACCTATCGTATTTCTGGGCAAACGCGGAGGTGACCCGAAATGCTCTTGGGATCAAGGAGGGGAGCGTGGAGGAGTGGGTGAGGTGCCACAACGGCGATCTGCCCTACACAATCGACCTCAGGAGCAGCATCGAGTACCACCGGAACGTCACGGCCAATGGTGGCTACCGTGCGCTTGTATACAGCGGCGACCATGACGCATTGGTGCCGCACCTGGGGACACAGGCGTGGATCAGGTCGCTTGGCTTCCCCGTCGCGCACCATTGGAGGGCGTGGCATCTCCATGGCCAGTCTGCTGGGTACCACACCAATGTTGCTCGCTACTACTACTTCTTACTTCACGCTTACTGTATTCTGCTTATTGCTTATTGTTGTTGATGCATGTATTTCTTGCAGGTTCACCTTAACTTACTCCAACAACATGACATTCACAACCATTAAGGTAACACTTGCGTTCTTTTTTTGCCTGGATACACAAACTGGTTCTGATCAAGTTCGATTCGGTTGCTGCAGGGTGGCGGGCACACAGCGCCTGAGTATGAGCCTGAGAGGTGCTTCGCCATGTTCAGCCGATGGATACTCGGCGAACCACTCTAGTACTCCTAACAGCAACAACCAAGTAGAGAAGGGGCCAAGCCTCACGATTTCGAGTATTGGGTACCTCTCCACTCCACTATTCAATGGTTTCGCCTACATATGGACTATACTGCCTGGCAATGTAGTTCGTACTAGAACATATAGGCGTGTGATGCCGCATCCGTCTATATTGGAGAAAAACACTTAATATATTTTAGAAAATACGGATACTACAAATATCTTGTTAAGTATGGTATAGATATATTGAGACAGAAAATTCTAGGAAGAAACTAAATCTGCATTTTTGTGCAGCAGACAAAGATTTTACAAATGCAGGTTCAGAGGGATCACACCGATGCTATTACTATGTACAGCAAATTGTGTCATGTTTACATGCGCTACTGTCCAGAACTAAAAAGATACAGTGATCTCACATTAAATTAACACATGGCTATGGCTGTTGCTTTTCCAATTTCAATTAAATTGACATATGCTTATGGCCATTGCTTTTCCAATTTCAGTGCCGCCTCCTTGCACGCCATATTTAAATTGACACACGCGACTTTAGGTCGCGTTAACGAGGCCCCACGGCTTTCTTATTCAGATGAAAGAGCATTTTGTATGTCCATTTCCTAAGGGCTTGACTTGAGGTCCTGAGCTGGAGCTACATGGTCTTTTCAAATTGCTCTTTTATAGCATGGTTCCAGGAAATAAAAAGTACAAATAGGAGTGAGTTTCCAGAACATTTATGTAATGTTTTTGTTGTAATTGTTTTAAATATTTATACAAGGTAGGTTACTGTTGGACTTGTATTTGAACTGAGTGTAGAGAGCGTAGATGAAATTCCTATGTTCACCATTTCATATGGATCGAACACCCAATCCTACAAAATCCCTATGTTTCCACAATCTCATGTTTTGCACATGCAATCCTATTATGTTCCTGTGTTTCTATCCCTACTTTTCGAAATCCTACAAATCAAAGAAGCCTTTATTCTTGTCCATTGTTTGTCCATCCATGAGCCCAAAGCACAGGTTGCACTCCGTTCATGGGAGAAATTAGTGTCCGTCAAAAGACTTTTAATATAATTTTTAGAGGATTAGAATCCCTGGGAACTTCACCTATTCAGCAATATGATTTGATTTGTAGGGTTGAGTTAAAATTTGCGAAGGATTCATTTGTACTACAATCAGTAGGACATTTAGCATCAACTCAAAAGAAAAAGAAAAAAGCCCTTTGATTTCCTATGATGCAATCACACAAACCAAAATCTTGTACGATTTTTCCTTTTCGAAATGGCAGTATTCCTACATTCATTAAGAAAATCTTGTAGGATTTTCATGGGCATGACATTGCGATCCTACGTATTTCCTACTCCCTCTGTCCTAAAATAAATGTCTCAACTTTGTACTAGCTTTAGTATAAAATTGTACTAAGCTTGAGACATTTTGAGATGGGGAAGTATTCATTAAGAAATGGCAGTATTCCTGCCGCTCGAGTAGTGGAACTTCAAAGCAGATTCTATTTAAAACAAAAAACTGGAACAGTTCAACCCATTATCAGTGGAGCAGTGCTACATGGGCAACACTGGCCAGACGAAATGCAGACGATATGACATATCCCACCATCCAAGTCCAAACCAAAACAGCTCCAGCGGTTCGATTAGCTATCGTCCTGATGCCGTTCACCACAACTATCGTGTGTGTAGTAGTTTCGTTATCAGTGCTGCAGACCCGCGTAGCGAGACACCAGCGCCGAGCGGTCGAGTGTTGTTAATCTATCACTACGGACGCGAATAGCTGACAAGGTCCAAAACCAAAATGGTCAGAACCGCTCGGTGAAGCAATCCTTCCAGAATGACAAGCAAATCCGGCGGGCAAAATCATATTACAAACAGACAGGACAATACACGCTAAACAAGTTAAGAGGATGAATGTAATATGACCAACAAAGACCGAAATACAATGGCACGCAACAGATGAGTGGCCGAGTATAAACGGAAGATCCAAGTATAAAAGGAAGAAATGATCAAGCATCACCAGCCATCAGCATCAGGCAAGCGAGCAGATAACCGCTTCGCTGTTCATTCAAATGGAGAAGTTGCGTGACACGGATGAAGTGCATTGATCATAATACTACTTCAGGCCAAAGAGATGGTACCAGAGTAGGTCGCCACTCACATGTCAAAGTGCATTCTGACCGGGCATCAACAATCCAGTTCCATACTCCACAACCATGCTATCTATGTCGGTCCTATTACCAAATGGCTCCCATATTCTCAGGCACCATTTTTTTTCTTTCTATTTGGAGAAAATTCACCACTGATATGTGCCTCATTATCTTGTGCTGATCCATAGATAGACGAAACAAAAGGTAGCACAATGGTCATGCACGATACTACTACCACCATCATGATGGAGAATTAATCTTACAAACCACTCTCCAATCTACACAACTTTATGGATAGGATTTTAAGGTAAGTGATGTAGAAGTGCATGCTCTAGCCAATGCAACCAAAAGACCGATCTGATAGAAGAGACTAGGCAATACATTTATACGTCAACAAGTTCAGTTATCTTAACAAAATGAATCAAACATGAAGAATGAGGGAACCAAAATAAACCGTTAATTGTTGGTTTCATGAAAAGGCCGGTTCCAAAGCGTAGTTACAACTTCCTGGTACCCTCTTACATAAAAACATCTTCACTCATCCCTAGATAGCGGTTTTTTGCCTTAGGATTTGTCCCATTGGCATCCCATTCAGACTTGGTGTAATGAAAATGACAAAGCTCTAATGACGCATACAGATCTTGCAAAATTATAGAGTTTTGAATACCATGTAACCAAGTAAATTTCTGCAACCTAAGGTGAGACATCAAATTGAGATTTCTTCAGAAGTTTCGACAGATCAAAGCAATCCTTGAAATAGCATCTACCTAAACTTAAAATTGATTCGATTCAATCAAGCAAGCAACAAACTCGAAACATGCCATATTTTACTAGCACAGTACAAGAGAGCGTGCATTCATTTCAACAAGCTTTGCTTCCTAGCACGGTGATAAAAAAACATTACAAGGATGAATTCTAATGGTTGCAACTTGCTACAAGTATATACCAAATTAAAAACAACAAGATCACTGGTAAATAATAAGATAAACTGCACAATGTTATGACAAAACAGGAACATACTGATTTTGACAACTACTCCCTCCGTTCCTAAATATAAGTCTTTCTAGAGATTCCAATATGGACTACATACGGATGTATATAGACGTAGTTTAGAGTGTAGATTCACTCATTTTGCAACACAATTCCAACACTTATATTTAGGAACGGAGGGAGTACTTCAGAAACATATTCCAACACAATTGAGTATAGAAGCTGAAAGGAATGCATCAGTAATGGTTTACTGTGCACTCTTCCTCAAATTTTACACATCTCCTTCTCTAACAACAAAGCTAATTGTGCACATTTATTTTGTTGAAACTATTGTTCACATTTGTTAGATAATTCTCTGCCTAAACTATAGAAGTGCATAACAGGACCAGTCCTGTAACATGAAAATAATAGTGCAGTTTATCTCCCAAACTCCCACAAAAAACTGGTCATCTCCACTCCAACCATGCTTAAGAAATCAAAATTGCATCTGCACGATTGCTTTTCTAAGTGTCACGACAGTCATCATCAATTCTTCACGGTTGCTTTTCTAAGTGTCCGACAGGGAAAGAGTAAGAGCATCAACAATCATGAACTCCTAAAACTGGTAAAGAGAATAATAATCGATATCACAATGCTAACCTCCACTCTTACCACTAAATCACTAACCATGAGCCAAGAATGATAAGTAACAAACACAGTAAAGAAGAACAGGATTTTGCAGCAGAATGAGAACTTCCTTTATGTTGCATACCACAGATCAGTCCATACTGCGCATTATTATTAATTACAGATTACAACAGGCAAGCACAATAAACTAGAAACAAGAAAACTAAATAAAATCCTGGCGACGCCATGCTCTTCTTTAGAGCAAGATCCAACAGCACAGCTAGTATTTGGAAGGAGCAGGCGAGTGAGCAGCTTACGAATCTCACAGGTTCTCCATCTGGATATTGCTCTTGAGCGGCACGTACTCGCCAAGGTACCCGCCGAGGTGCTCGTACAGCGCGGTCCTGTCGATCTGCTGGTTGTGGTAGGCCTTGCAGGCGTAGTAGAAGACGCTCTGCGCGAGCAGCCCCAAGAGATTGACACAGACGAGAACAGAGACGAGCAGAGCGCCGACGGCTATCCGGCCGGCCAAGCTCATGTCGAGGCTCCCCTCCTCGCCCCGCGCCTTGACGACAGCGGAACGGAACATCCCCGTGATGAGTCCGCAGATGGCGAAGTAGGAGAAAACGAGGACGGCGGCCGTGCGAGTGCGGCCCTGAAGGAGCTGCCTGCTCTTGGACATGGCGGCGAGGCCGCAGAGGGGCTCGAGCACGGAGATGACGCTGGCGAGGTGCCAGAGCGCGGAGATGTAGACGTGGATGGCGAGGAAGAGGAAGGCGACGGCGAGGAGGGCGAGGAGGAAGGAGAGGGGGGGCGGGGTGGAGGCGGTCATGGGCGGGTCGAAGAGGAGGATGAGGAGGACGACGGTGATGACGAAGCCGACGTGGTAGGCGAGCATGAGGAGCGAGACCCAGAGAAAGGTGCGGAGGAGGCGGGGCAGGATGGGCGGCAGCGCGGAGAGGGAGGAGGCGATGGAGGCCGGCTTGGCGGCGTAGAGGGAGGCGACGGTGAAGACGGCGGCGGCGGTGGAGAGGAGCGAGAAGGTGAAGAGGAAGATGAGGTAGAGGAACTGGTAGGCGAAGAGGGCGACCCACTGGGCGGAGGTGGCGGTGTAGTCGGAGGTCCGGATGCGGCGGAGGATGGGGTGGGTGAAGAGGGAGTGCGCGAGCACGGCGAAGGAGAGCGGGAAGACGAGGCAGGCGGTGAGCAGCGCGAAGGTGCGCGGCGCGGCGCGCGGGATCGCGGCGGAGACCCGGACGAGGTCCGCCGCGCCCAGCGCCGCGAGATCGCGCGTCGCGAGCTCCATGGGCGGTCGAGGGGAGGGGGATCCGGCGATTGATTTGGTTTGGGCCCGCCGGAGCTGCGGTGTGGTTGGGGTGAGGTGGGGAAGGCGCGGTCGGTGGGGGGCGTCGGGCTCAGTCGAATCGGGGAAGGGATGGGTGGAAGCCTGGTGGCGAGATGTTGGGTCGGGTGGGGCGGGCGGGGGAATGCCCGGCCCCGTGTCGAGAGTATTCTTGTGTGTGCGCGTGGCGGCAGGCGACGAGGGCAGGCGGTCCTGGATGGATGAGAAGAGATCCGCGAGGCGCACGGTAGGCGCCATGCCTGGCCCATGTCATGTGGCAGTCGCCCGCGCTGCGCGACGGACCCCGGGCGTCAAGGCCGCGGGTGACTTCGACGCCAAGTATCACCAAGCGCTAGCGATTTTCTATCGCCCTTAGCTGAGAAAAATAAACGCACCATTAGTCATTGAACTCTCACGAGATAAGCATATTGGTCATTCTTCTTTTAAAATGTGATGAACCGGTCACAACACTCAGTTTTATGAGCAAATTGGTCACTCTACTGTTTCCAGCCGTAACGGGCGTTGAGGTGGCATGCTGACTCGGCATTGGGCCCACAACTATGGCCCGTGCACATATCAGAGGGTGGGATTCTTTGCTAGAAAGACCCTGGAAATATTAATTGAGAACATGTCATGGCTGCACCAGTTTCACACTAAATTGGGCCCACCTGTCAGCCTCTTACGAACCATGCATGAGCAACTTAAACTCCAGTTACGAGCGCGACACGTAAGGATGTAGGCGACGGTGCACACTGGATGCCGACCACGAGCATGAGTGCAGCTGCCTAGGCAGCGATGTTTTGGTTATTCCGATGAGATGTCATGGCCTCATGGGGGAGACGCGCATGTGCTGGTCCACGGTGTTGGTAACGGCGCGAGTGCTACCATGCCGGAGATGAAGCGAGTGCTACCACGCCGGAGATGGAGAAGGGGACCGGCTCGGCCACAATCGAGAAGGGGAGAGGTGTGAGACGATGCAGATGATCTTCTGGTGAGAGGAATTGTCATGTATCTTACCTGGCGGCAAGGTCGGACGTCGTCGACCGGGAGCTGGTGGTCTGGCGCAAGCAACACGAGGTGGTCCTCTGGGCGAGGCGAGCTGGCACAAAGCTACACCATGTCCCACGGTTGCGTCTGGGCATAGTACTGTAGGAGATATGCCCTAGAGGCAATAATAAATGTTATTATTTATCTCCGTGTTCATAATTAGGTTTATGTTCCATGCTATAACTGCTGTGGTTCCCGAGCCCGTATATCCATAAAGGCTCTGGGGAAAACCCATGTGCACGTGTGGAATAATAAACGATAAAATGTATTCCTAGTCATGCCTCTAAGACTAGCTCAAGTGTTGCATGATGATTATGTTTTCCTAATCATAGGCATGTCTATGCCAGCAACTTTGAGGGCACAAATGTTAGAAGAACATTTGTGTTGAATCGACCCGATTGATGTTATGCTATGAGATACATTCGTCACAAGTTAATGGTTAATAGCACAGAGATGGTTAACGTTTGCATGATTCCTCAGACCATGAGAGTATCGAGTTTCTTCATGCTTGCTTCATGAACTTTGGGGTTTGTTAAACGTCATCCGTAAATGGGTGGCTATTACGGCGGCTTACGGGTTCATGGGAAAGTATGTCAAGTAACTTGATAGCTCAAGATTGGGATTTGCTCCTCCGGCGATGGAGAGATATCTCTGGGCCCTCTCGGTGTTACGGTATCCATCATCGTCTGGCCAGACACTTTGTGATTTGATCACGGGGATGCCGGAACACGGTAACGAGAAAAGAGAACAATACCGGTAACGAGGTAACTAGCATAGTGGACAAGTTGTTGATTCACGGGAATGCCAACATGTCTCACCTCGGGTATTTGTAACATATTGCGAAGCAACAGGAATAGCACACGGCAACTGGAGGTTCACTCGAATATTCATTCGTGTGGGTATAGGGGTCAATATGGGTGTCCACGGCTCCGATGTTGATCATTGATCGGAAGGGGTTCCGTGTCATGTCTATACTTCACCGAACCTATAGGGTCACACGCTTAAGGGTCATCTATCTGCTGAATACTAGACAGGGAGTCTGAGAGAAAATCACCGAAAAAGTTTCGGACACCGAAAAGTTTCGGACAGCGGAAAAGTTCCGCAGAGAGAGGTCACCGGATGAGTTCCGGTGAAACTGAAAAGTAGTTTCAGGGGATACCATTAAGTCAAAATGGTTTCGGCACATGCCTGATAATTCTTGGAGGATGCCAGAATCATTCTGGGAATTTTCTGGAAGAAAAACCGGAAATGTTCCGGGGCTGCCGGAACCGCTTCAGATGCTTTTCGCAGATGAAATCACTAAACTGGAATTGTTCCAGAACGCGTTGAAAATTATTTTAGTGGGTACTGGAAATGTTCCAAGCCCACATAAATATTTTCAGTTCATACGGACGCTGAAAAATGTCGTCGTGAATAGTGAAAGTGCTTTTTGGGAATTTTATGGAAAGCACCTTTTGGGAAATTTCCCAAAAGGCTTCTAGAAGCCTTAGGCACTAAGGAAGCCCCCTTGGGGGGGGCCCCCAAGTGGTGGCCGGCCATGGAGGGTGGAGCTCCATGGAGCTCCACATGGCACTCCTTTTTGCTTTATTCTTTATGTAAATGACATAAAGTGGGGGTACTTTTGGTATTTGTGAATGCCAACTTTACCCCTTGGTTTTCCTATAAATAGAGGAGAGTGGGCTGCCCACAAATCCATCCCTTCTCACATACAAGTGCCATTGCAATGATCTGGCTTCTCTTTCCCTCCCACGAAAAGAGTTTCGTAGAGCCGAAAGGCTGTCTGGGTTCCGGTGGGAACTAGTTCTGGACGGCGAAGCCCTGCCGAATAGATGACACCGTATGTGTGCAACTCTGTAGAGAGGTCGTAGTTTCGATCTTAGTGCCCGAGGGGCTGTTCGAGAGTGCCTCCCGAAGGGCTGTCCAAGTGACGGTCCGAGTTCTGTGAGTCCTCCCGAAGGGCTGTCCGAGTGACCGTTCGAGTTTCGAAGGTCCTCCCGAAGGGCTGTCCGCGACATCGTCTGGGGGACTGTTCGACAGCCTCCCGGAGGGCTGTCCGAAGGGAAGACGAGGGTATACATCCTCGCGGTTGGGAGGTTGTAAATCCTAGCTGCGGGGATCTGCACCGCCGATCGTCATCGACTCTACTTCCGCTGCGCTACGAGTCGGTAACGAAAATGATCAAACCTTGTATGCAGTCTCCATAGTGGTCCTGGGCTGGTGCGTAGGTCGGAAAATTTTTGTTTTTTGCTGCGTTACCCTACAAGTACGACCTCACGAACAGTAAGAACTACAGCGGAAGCGACACAAATTCAGACAAATATAGTGGTTGTGGATCGAGCCTACTACGTCTAGGCTCCATCAAATCTATGGCCTTTTTCTCTAGGTGGCTCGCTCGGGCGCAATAGGTGGCCACGGAGTGCACTAGGGAGCATGGTGCAGCGGGCTAAAGGATGAAGGAACCTCCACCCCAATTGAGGGAACACCACGCCACACCAGGAGTGGTCACCGAGAGAAAGACGCAATGGGCTCGCCATCACGCTCGTCGGCGGCGGTAGCAACGGCGCACGTGGCACGCGACGCCGATGGTAGCAGTGCTGCAGATCGGCGTGTGGCGGTAGTGGCGTCGGGGCATGGCATGGCGTGGTGCATCTCAGTGTGAGCGGCCTCGGCAAGACGGCAATGGCCATGACGCGGCGGCGGTCGGCGGCGGTGTTCCTGGATCCCGACGAGAGCCCATGGCTTGGTAGCTTCACGTCGAGTTCCTGTCAAGAACAAGCACCACCGGAGCAAAAAAATCCTCCCAGGGTCCAAACTATGCTCCACATCTTCCCAAGGCCCTTCTTGCAAAAAATCCGGCCATCTGATATGCGCATGTGCTGTTGGCGTGGGCCCAACGCCAAGTCAGCATGCCACCTCAGCGCCTGTTACGGCTGGAAATGGCAGAATGACCAGTTTGCTCATAAAATTGAGTGTTGTGACCGGTTCATCACACTTTGTGAGAAGAATGACCAATGTGCTCATCTGGCGAGAGTTCAATAACCAATGGTGTGTTTATCTCCTGAGAAAATGCCAAAATAAATTGAGCGAATATTAGTCAAAAAGATTTCCTAAGACACCCCTCCTAGTATTTATATTTAGAGAAAGGGCCCCTCCTAGTAATTATATGTGAGTAAAATACACTAGAGGTCCTAAAAGTTTGAAATCGTTCACCGTGGGTTCTAAATGTGTGTAAGTCGTTCACCGTGGGTCAAGTATTTGATAGTGTGCCAGGTAGGTCCTAAAAGTCACGGGTAAAATACACATATAGGACCCGCAGTGAACGATTTTAAACTTTTAGGACCTCCGGTGTATTTTACTCTATTTATATTTAGAGAAAGGGACCCTCCTAGTATTTATATTTAGAGAAAGGTGGGGTAAGGGCGTTGTTCAGATCCTCTTCAGCTTACAGCTCCACAAACTCCACGTGCAAAGCCGACTCGAACGTCTGAGCTCCAGCCTTCATGCATCAATGCCTTCCTACCCTAAGAGCCTTTTTGGGACTGCTTCACACTATAAAATTTAGCTCTGCGCTAGAAGATACTCCCTCCGTTCCAGAATATAAGGTGTATTGATTTTCGTGCAAATCAACCATTTAAACGTTTGACCAAGATTATAGAATAAAATAACTACATCTGTAATACCTAATAGATAAAATATGATAATACTTTTCCTGATGAATCAAATGATATAAATTTTGTATTGTGGATATTGATATATATTTCAAAAAACTTGGTCAAACATGCACTCGTTTGACTTTTGAAAAAACAAATACACCTTATATAAAGGAACGGAGGGAGTACAAGCTAAACGGGCCAGCCCACAAAAAGAACTATAATCTAGGGCACAACTCCCTGTTTTTTGAAACTCTTCAAGGGTGCTTCAAAAACTCTAGAAGCTGGAGTTGGAGGGAATTATCAACCACTGCCACCAGTAAGTGGACACCCCTTTGTTTTTCCCATATCATCTAATCAAAAGATCCTTTCCATCAAATTTCTTATTCTTAAAGTTGGAAGCCAAACATGATAAGCTACTCTTTGGTGGAGCTATAACTCCTATATGAAACTGCTGCAAAGTAAACTCGGTGGAGTGCAGCTAATTTGGGTGGAGTGGAGCAGTCCCAAACAGGCTCTAAAAAAGGGAAAACGCATCCCTTGACATCTCTCACGAATCTCTACACCCATCTCCCTCGGCAGTTCTCCCTTTCGTAACCCTACCCTCATTCAGCGATGTCAGTCCCCGCCACCACGCCCGGCTACCCCCCTGTCGCCGGCCCACGAGCCTCTCAGTCGGCAGATCGAGCCATCCCAGCCTCTACCCCGCTGGATACTGTCCCTTCGGTGCAATTCCCTCGCTGCCAACCAGGAGCATCGAATTCACCTAAAGGAGAAGCGACAACATTGACGCCTGATCCCCATCACATGAGCCAAGAGCAGCATCCTGAACTGGGCTGGTTCCAGGCCAACAGTCCCCCCAGCTAGGCCGCCAGCCAATGGTGGCGCTGGGAGAAGTTATGCTCGGTGTCGAACGGGCGGGATTCGCCAAGTGAAGGTGCCCCATCCCCACCCATGATGTTTGCTTCCCGCGCTGCCATTCCCTCACGCCTCCCCGCCCTGTCACTGACCTAGTCGCTATCCCTGACCCCACATTGTGGTTCCGAATAGCGCGCATATATGTCCTCGAAACACATCGCTTGTCCACCTCGACTTCGCCTGTCTCTCCATGTCGGTGCCCCGTCTCCCAGCTTGTTGCCACTCGAGGCCGAGGCTTGGAAGAGGGAGGTGCATGCCACACTCGCATAGCTAAAAGCCTGGGATAGATGAGGAGGACATTGTTGAGGCCGTCATGGCGATTTTCTCCTTCGACGCCGCAAGCAACCCAAGCTACTAATTGCCTATGTGTTACAATGGGGGTCATACATATTCTAGTGGTTCAACACCAATCGTGTCTCATATTTGGTTTTTGTGAGATTTGATTTGAGTATGGGTGGGAAGGCAAGCAAAGTTTTGATTTAGTTGAGGTTTGGGTGAGATTTGATTTCATTTGGTTATGGGTAAGGAAAAGCAAGGAAAGTTTTGATATAGTTGAGGTTTTGGGTGAGATTTGATTTGATTTGGTTATGGGCAAGCAAAAGCAAGGAAAGTTTTGATATGGTTGAGGTTTAATTTGATTTGGGTATGGGTAGGAGAATGTAAGGAAAGTTTTGATTTTAATTGAGATTATGGTAAGATTTTATTTTATTCGATTGAGTTGATTTTGACAAGATTTGATTGAGTTAATGGAGACAAGGGGAGGGGACGAAATCACATTCCAGGTGGGACAATGCGAGTATAAGGAACAGAAGAGGTGGCTCGACTCGTTCGAGCTAAAGATGAAGTAGGTGCCATTGGTTGACTAGAAAATTAAGCTTTATCATGCCTTTGACTCCATGTTATGTCTGAATTTGAATTTTAAATATACATTTTCAAATGTTGTTGAATTGTGTGACATTGAAACACATTAATGGCAAATTGGAGTGGAAATAGAGTTCAAATGCATATACGATACCTATTGGAAAACTAAGAGGAAAAAATATACTCCAAAACCTCAAACAGTTTTAGAGATCCCTGCAAGACCACTCTAGAGGGTGCCCTTCTAAAGAGTCTGCCAGAGTTGAACGAATCAATTTAAAACTGCATGTACACAGTATACACGGGTACACATTACAAAACCCACTGAGGTCGGCATATGACAAACAGGGGAGATGAAACACCAGTCCGACCGATCTTACAGCGTTCCTCGTAACGGGCGTATTCCCCTAGCTCAGCCCTTCATCATGCTAAGGGCCCGTTCGGAAGTGCTAGCCATTGTAAGTTCAGGTTCAACTTCTCGATTCTTAGTCTTCGTTTTGTGGAAGAAAACCAAGGCCAGTGACATCTACCGCATACGCGTCCTCACAGGAGTGGCGGAAATGTACTCGTTCAGTAAACTCTTATATTGTGCCTCCGCCTGCTGAATTTGGAGCCTTAACTGTTGCTCCTGGACACGCAAGAAAATTATAAGTTCGCAACTTCCATCAGCAAAGTGCGGTTTAAAGCAAAAACGTTTGTAGTACTGATGACCATGGCAATACCTTGAGCAAAAGCTCCTTCTCAGCCAGCTCCAGCTCCAAGCACCTGGAAACAACAAATTTCATGAAATTTAGCCAAAATTACCAGTGTTTGCTAAAAAAAAGGCGGCAGGTGGTTTTCGAACTCACTCTTCATGGAGTTGCTGATTCTCTAGCTTCAAGTGATTGAACTCTTTCAGATCTCCTTCTGTCATGTGTTGGCAAACCTGTGGCATTCAAAGGCAGCAACTCTTAAGTACAATGTTGTAAGTTAATCAAGTGCTGTTGCAGTGGTAGGCGGAGGACACCTCTGTCAAGATGGATCATCCACAGAGGCACAGGATCGACCAATGCTGTAAGCCTGTAAAAACCAAGCAATGGAACATAGACTAACCTGATTATCGACCCCCAAACTTTGTATGGCCTGCCTCTTGCACGGATCCATCTGGACAGCATCCTCGTTTCTCCTTTTTCTTGTCTCCGCTGAATCAGTGGCAGGCGCCATCTGCGCACCTGGCACGCTGGTTCCGGCAGGAACCGATAGGTGCGGAGGAGCAAACGCGATCGGAATAGCACATGCAGGGTTATCGCGGGTGCCGCCTCTCCAGGGCGCCATAGAGAGAACGCCACCGGCTGCATTCCTCTCGGACGGTTCAGCAACGGTGTCTGATTCTGTAAGCATTCCAGGAGGGGTGGGAGAAATGGATGCACGGGGTTTCTTTTGGTATCCAATCAGGTGACTATGTAAATCCCTGAGAGCAAGTGGAAATACTGATTACAGAACAGAAGCATACTTTGGTAGTTGTGGATTTGGACGAAACAGAAGTGAAAACAGGAGTTACCAGTACTCAGTTGTCATGTCTTTCAAGCGAATGATCAGCTTCTGATACAGCTGTGACTTCTCAAAGTCTTGCTTGTCATGAGTGGGCTTGATAAAGTTCGCCTCCAGCACCCCGGCGACGCTTCTACCTTTACTGCTTGCAGAACTCAATACTCGATGAAAAGGCTGCACAGAGTTAATTTTAATGTAAACAATCAGATAAATGTTTTGTTGAACAGGGCTCGGCCCCTTTCCAAACAATCAGATAAGAAATATAATCAAAATGTGATTAAGTTGAGCTTGTTTTGATGTTAATATGCCCACTAATCATCTTGAAACAAAGTAAACACAGAGAGAGTGAGGCTCACCAATATAAGGCGATTCCTATGGTAGATATTAAATCCATGCACACTAATTGTTGGAGCACCGTTTAAGAATCCAATACTTGTAACAACCTCACCCTGAATTAAGCAAGTGGACGCAAAAATGAGCAAAAATGAGCAATGCAAACATGTGGATGCAAAAAGGAGCATTGAATAAGTTTAGTAATTCCATGTTGACATGATTATAGTAAGTGAACAGGCAGTGTGGGTGAACGACGTGAAACCTGGAAAATTAATGGTGTATTTCAAGACAAACCTCCTTTTTTCGTAGGAATTCTAGGGGTGTATAAGCAACAGCTTGACGGTATATGAGGTCAGTCGCAATGCTGTGGCGCTGAACTTCTTGTCCCCGAAGTATGATCTTGAAGTACCCGGGCAGCTGCAAATATAAGACAGAAGCATACACCTGCAAAACGCTAATTCAGCAATCTTTCATGAAATCATGAGTATCGGAGGTAAATGATTAGCGTGTGATATACTCACCCTAAGAGAATAGCGCAGTTGATTTGCCAGATGGTTTTCGTTCGTTCTTTTGACAGCATTAGTTGTTTCTGCTGGATTTGGCGCACCACTAATCATAATATCCTGGTGAAAGGGAAAGAGAACTTCATGACTATGAATGCCACTTCAACAACACAAAAAATTATACAAAGTCATTGAAGAAATAATATAAGCATCTGATGCTTACTTCCTCCTTGGTGTCAAAATCGAGCTCCAGAACACCATCGTCATTAGACCACAAATTGAACACTATAATCTTTGTGCCATGTGGACCAATGTCACTGAACTGTTCCTCAACCATAAAATTAAAACAATCATTAGTACACTGAACTGGTGATAAGCTACTAGTAACTACTAAACGAAATAGTACTAGCTACATGTTTTGTTTGAGCTTGATTGTTCCCCCCTTTGCAACCAATTGTGCCGTTTATCTCGAAGACAAGCAAATGATACTTCTAGCTTTGAAAGGTCTAAGATTTGCATGTTTGGTAAAACCATTGTCTTCTAAGGGTGTAATAAAAAGATAGTATCTACAGAACAGCAGCCAATAGGAAGGACGTCTAACTTACATTGCCCATCAGATCTTCTTCTGTTGCAAAAGGGGACCATTTTAATAACACGGACAGATTTGAGCAGAACTGATCTGCACCATGTCTCTCATACTGTATAGCGTCCCCTGTCAATAAATCGTACTTGTAGTCCACCTAATGAAAACAAAAAAAATATCATCAGAACCATCAACATATTTTGATCAGTGCCGTGCCAAAGAAATCGGTTCACATAGCATACCATGGGAACTACGACATCCTTTTGACCGGTTTCCGCCAAGAAGGTGTAAGAGAGAAGACCCACCGATTGTGTAGGTCCACTGAAAAACCAGTAGTAGTTTGGCATTAACTCAATACAAAGCAAGGCACAAAGATAACAAGCTATTGCACTAAAGCAAATAGAAGTGACTCTATACCTTCCCTTCATGCAACGACTGAAAACGATAGCGTCTGCCCCTAGCCGCATTGTGCTAGTCTTGAAACCGTTGCCATCTGTCAGGAAGCCAAGTGCCAATAGATCAGAAGTCATATAGTTTTTGGGACAGGATGCAAGTATGAAACCGAGTTAGTAGAACGTACATTGTCCAATTGAAGAACCTGATTGCTTGTCGGAAAATCCAAAGCTCATGCAACGCCTCATGGAATCGGGGTCCATGCCTCCGCCATCATCTTTGTAACAAACAGCAAATTCATAAAAACTCTTTTAGTTCTCTATTTCTGAGTTTGGATACTCTAGTGTTCCAACTCAATGTAATGCAAGATTTTCCAATATTCTTTTTAGTAGTTATATCTGAATATAGTGTCAGATGTACAGTTTATAAGAAATCTTTTCTGATCGTTTTATGTCCCTTTCGTCAGGATATCGCTTGCCATTCTGAAGGAAGAAAACATAGTACTACAAGATTAACAGGGTTACCTTGAACAAGTAAAGCTGGCGACCCGTTTCGCTTGTCAACGATTTTGTCCACCACGATTCTAGTAGCACCAGTTTTGATCTGTCATCAAACAAATCCAATAAGACATAGGATCCCAAATTACGTATACAAAATGCGCTCCTATTCATCCCGGAAACGCAATGGAAACAATGAAGCTACTGAATTACCTCGTCGACAGCGTTATCCAGCAACTCTGCAACGGCTGCAATAATAAGGCAGAAAGAAGGTGTAAAGACGCAAATGCACAAGCAAAATATTAACTTTTGGCAGCAGACGAAGAAAATACAGCAACCGCGTAACCGCTCACCTCCAAATGGCCATTTGTGCGAGGTCGCGTTCGAGTGGAGGAATTTCGGGTGGACGCACATTCGGCTTCCCACATCTGCCAAGGGAGGGCAAGCAAGAAGGGACGGTGAGAAAGCATGCGAAACGGCGAAATTGGCAGGAAAGAACCGGGACATTGCGGCGTACGTACTTCGAGGCGGTTGCGCGGGGCTCCCGCCGGCCGCGTCGTAGTCGCCGGCGCTCCAGAACTTCCTGCTGACCCGAGCGGCGGGGAGAGGAGGAGGAGGAGGAGCGAGGCGGCGAGCCGGGGCGCCCGCCGCCTCGGCGTCGAGCCTCTCGTCGCGGCTGCAGCCGCCTTCCGGTTCGAGGGAGGCGGCCCGGTTGACGACGCAGGCGGCCTGCTGCGGGGCCGCGGAGACGCGCGCGCCGCGGCCCAGCGGCGTCGGCGCCGCCTGGCAGACGCCGAACCCGGGGACGCCTCGCTGGCTGGTGACCGGGTCGAGGAAGGGCTTCACGTCCCGCCGCGTGTCCATGGGGTCCGTCGTCGTCCCGGTGTGGCGGTTCCCTGTGCACATGTCAGACACGACGGATCAGTGGCGCGATATGGCCGTGCAGTTGCGAGATCACGTCCCTGATTAACCGAGAGAAACCAACAAATTCTCCACAGCAGAAAACAAGAAAAGAAGTGTGGGCAGAGAAAATATAGCAAAAGTAATTTTCAGCCCTGATGAAAGGTTTAAGGCAAGAAGAGTTTGGTAAACCTAATTTCAATACCTTTTGAAGCACCACAGATTCACCCTAAATTGTATGTGCCCCTTTAGGCTATCATGGGTATATATACTTGAATAGAAGTGGGGAGGGGAGGGGGAGAGTCCGATTTGTATAAGACTTGTTTGCTGAATCAGAGGAGGAAACCAATCTACTCCTATTTGTATGCCTACCCCTTGGGTATCCCTAGCTTGAGACAACTAGTAGTTTAGATTTGGTGTTGGTAGTTATCACTCCTTCAAAGATCTATACCAAGTGAATAGGACAAACCAAACTAATCTCTAACAAATTTCATATTTATCCTTTTCTTCATATTGATTTTTTGCCAATGCTAGGAAACTCATCCTCAATGTAAAAAACACCCTATATTCCATATCTGATTTGAGATCAACACATACAAGTCCACTCAATTAATTATCTTATTCGCAAAAAAAAGACACTTGTTATCCGAACAGTCTCTCTCGATTAATTACTCTGTATCGTCGATTTATTTTGAATTGACTATCTCTACTACTAAAAGAGAATTGCTATGTTCGCCTCACCTCCTTCCGTCGCCCCTGCATTTTTTCTATCGACTCAATCAAATCAAATCTTACTATAAAACCTCAACTAAATCTTTTTTTTCTTACCTTCCTCTACCCATACCCAAATTTTAACAAAACTGCAACTATATCAAAACTTTCCTTGCCTTCCTCTACCCGTACTCAAATCAAATGAAATCAAATCAAATCTTATCAAAACATAACATATTATGGGAGTAAGATTTTATGTCAAATACTTGAACCACTAAAATATGTATGCACCCCTTGAAACGCACAGGCAATTAGCTAGTAACACAGCAAAATTCCTCGGAGGCTAGGTTTTCTTAACCACCTGACAACCAAGAAAGAGTATTTGATCTTACTCGTTTTAACTGCGGGACAAATATTTTGTATGCAATTGCCGACCATTTTATTATTAATATGCTTGTGTACCAAAAAATATATTTTACCTACAAATTGAATCAGTACTTATTGATATTTTATTTGGTATAAGCCAATAAGACGTGGGGTAGTTGAGGTGGTTTTCAAGGTAAAGCTGTCAGACAAAATTTACAAATCCGAAAACAATATGGGAAGGCTGAGGAAAAAAGAGAACGGGCGAAAGAAAGGAACGCAAGACAGAGCCTTGTATATATTTTTACAGTTTTGCTAAAGCACATCTAGATGTGCCATAAGCATTGCACATCTAAGTTCTATGTCATTGATCTTACGCGGAGATTCGTGTGGGTATTTTCTTTTTTCCTTTTTCTTTTCCTTTTTATGATCGATTGAGTCACTTAGATGTGCAATAACTAGGGCACATCTAGATGTGCCACATTCCCATATTTTTTAATAAAGAGAGATTAGGACAAGACTTTTGACTGTCATAGAAAAACACAAAATCTTTTGGGTAGGCTACGATCCTCCAAAAATATCCGAACAAGTCTATAATCGATGTAGATGAAAAAAAATCAAATAAGACCCTAATGATCTAGATCCAAAAATCATTTTCTTTCTTGAGAAAATTGAATTGCCTGATGTACAACAATACAAAAGCAAAAAAAGTAACTCACCAAGAAAATCCTTTGGATAGTACAACACAGGAAGAGGAAAACTGTTGTTCTCAAGATACTTACGTGTGCCTGTGGATTCACAAGTCGAACTGTTGTTCTCTTGTCACCTATCCAGTTCCGCGGTGGTCTTCTTGGATCAGATTAAGAAACCTCAATGTTGGATGCTTTTGCCAATTGATGAGGTCTCTTAATTTGTCAATAACTTCTGTTGGAAGTTACTTCAACTTCAGAAGCTTTTGCCCTGCCCTTGATGGCAGTGCCAAACCCTAGCAACTGGGGACCTGCAGATCTAAGGTGTTAGTACAATGAAGCCCTTCCTCACATATTTATATGCCAAGAGAATATACATGAACCTTTAGGCTTTGGTCCAAAACAGAGTCCTATACATATTTTTAAGGATGGAAACATGTCCAGGAACATATACTGGGCCAGGTACCCAGGTAGAAGTCCTACTCCAACACGTGATTATCAAAATAAAATCCTTCGGTCAGAATAGAGCCTGACTAGCAGAATCCTTGTAGAATAAGCCTTTCTTGTTTTATATTCCAAATGTCCATGCCTATTAATAGTATAACTCTTATTTATGGCACCTAGGCCTACTTGAGTTGGCCCAGCATAAACAAGAGATTAGAACATAATATAGCAAAAAAAAAAAAATTTAAGAAAGCAGGGATATAATATTTGCTCCAAAAAAAGACAGAGATTAGAATAGATACTCCCTCCTATTCATATTAATTGTCGTTGACTTAGTATAACTTTGTACTCTCTCCGTCTCTTTTTCTCCACATATAAGATTTGTCTGAAGTCGAACTTCATAAAGTTTGACCAAATTTACATTTAAAAATATCAACATCTACAACCTTATAGTTATACAATATGAAAACTAATTTCATGATGCATCTAATGATATTACTTCTGTATTGTGAATGTTGATATTTCTTCATATGAAGTTGGTCAAATTTTATGAACTTTGATTTCAAACGAATATTATATGCAGAGTAAAAAAGGAGGGAGTGTTGAAATTGTAATAAGTCAACTGCAATTAATAAGGCTAGTCGGTTCTCTACGTACTCGGAACTGAACTGAAGTTGTAGAAAGAATCTGGGGGACACCAGACTCCAAACCGAACATAATCGACAACTAGAGAAACCAGAAACGAACAGGTCAGAGCATCTATGACAGCGGACGCCAAACTCGGGCCCTCAAACGCCCGTGGATGTGCATAAGCGTGTCCACGGGCAGTGACAGGTCACACCTCGAAGTTTCCTTCGCACAACTGGACTCCTTAATTAGGAAACCTCAAATTCATACAAACACATGTAATGTAACGGTACAACACATATCGTCCGGCTACTACATCAGCACATACCATCGGACTGCCGAAATTTGCCATGTTCTACCTACATACTACTATGGAGAAAGATCATCCATGGTTGACCTTGCCTTTCCAGTCTTTCTCGTCGAAGTAGCGCTCGAAAACGCAAATCGGATCTGCTCTTCGACGGAGCTATCCGACCCATCGCTGTCCTCCTCCTCTTTCGGGCACAGTCCGACCATGGCACAGACCGCCCGATTTTGCTCTCGGGAAAGGGCGTGTGTCTTACTCCTCTGTCGCTTCTTTAGGATGCGGGCACGAATAACTTTCTCCTCCGCGGCAGCGCACGCCGCTGCATCCGCCTCCGCCAGGTCGGCAGCGAGGCGGGCCTCGGTCACCCTCATCCTCTCCTTCTCATGACGGGCACACCAGTCCATGTAGCACTCATACTCCAGCGAACCGGAGATGGGGGGCCACCGTAGAGTGAAAAGAGCGTCCTTATTCCAGTTTTAGAGGGTTGTCTTGCTAGCTTCTTGATTTTTCTTCCTTGCACACACCATTTTTTTTGGTCTGTCTCGGGCACATCTAGATGTGCTCTAGTTATTGCACATCTAACTGACTTAATCAAGCATAAATAGAAAAAGAAAATACCCATACGAATCTCCGCGTAAGATCAATGACATAGGACTTTGACGTGCGATACTTATGGCACATCTAGACGTGCTTTAGCAAAACTGTTTTTATTTAACATATTTCTTGGTAAGTTTATTATCTATATAGTTATCATGAAAAAAAAATACATGACAAGCGTTGTTGCCACCTCATCAAGATTGGTTTAATCCACATCTAGTCATTGTGTTGTCTTTCTTTTTGCCCATTGGTCTCTCCAGTATTGGGTCGCAACCCAATCCAACATTCAGTCCTGATAACGTTGTGTTGGCATTTGCTATCGTCGTTCGCCAGCGTTAGGTGTGTGCAATGTAAACAAGGGGTTGAACTCACAGTGTTTAGGCAGTGGTAGGAAAGATCTATAGTCAAACAAAACGAGAAAGATATTGACGAGGAGGACGAGGGTGGAAGGGTGTTATTGAAGGTGGAGCACATTGTGTAGCGGAAGCAATTGTGGTGTGTTGGTTTTGATGAAGCCACAACAATGAGTCCTCGATATGGATTTCAGTGGAAAGGATACAACATAATGTAAAGACATCAAACCCACGGGGTAGGTGAAATAAGAATATGCAGTTTAGTAACAGAATCCTCTATGTACCGACGTAATTTGTGGTAAATAATTGCAATCTCAACAATCTCTACTCTTAATGTCTGAGTTGGTAGGATTGCGTCCAGGTTTTGTTTCGTCCCACCACTTTGGTATGGTTTATTTTTAACCGGTTTATTTTCGTCCCCTCCCCCCACCCCACCCCACGCACACAGCCCAAAGACCACCCCGCAAAAAAAAAACACCGCCAGAGCTCGCCTCCACGATCCCCTCGAGAACGACGTCGCCGCCAATCTCTCTGGGAAAACCCCGCCAGATCTCGCCTTCACGTTACGGAATCGGCGCCCGATCTCCTTGAGGACACAGCGCCGCCGATCTCACTGGGAAGAACCCGCGGGTTCTCGCCTCCACGTTACGGAATCGGCGTCACGGTTCTGGATCGCCGCCGCGGACGTAAGAGGTCACATCTGCGCCGCCGGCGCCGCTGCGGACGAAGGGCGGTTTCAACAAACAAAACTGGGGTACACGCCCCAGGTACGCCCCAGGTACGGGATCAAACAAACAAAACTGGGGTACACGCCCCAGGTACGGGATCAAACAAACAAAACTTGCTGTACGGGATCAAACAGCAATCTGCCCTTATGGACGTATTTGATCAAACAAACAAAACTTGTTGTTCTGTGACATGTATATAGCATAAATCTACAGCAATCTGCCCTTATGGACCGAAGTCCTATACAATAGCAAGCTGCCCTTGTGATCTTCGACGGCCTTTAGAACTGTTGTAATTTCACTTGATCTCGCTGCAATCAGATGAACAGTTCGTGTTAGCATTTTGAATTTTTAACATGTAAGGAGCAATCAGATGAACAGTTCATGTTTGCAGAGTAGCAGAGTCTGTTAGACATGTCTTTTTTTTTTTTACCTCTACAGCAAAACTCATATATCAAAGTAGCAGAGTCTGTTGGAAATATATGCCCTTATGGACTGAATTTCTGTACAATAGTTCTAAAGGCATTATTAAGATGTAAGCAGCAAAGTATTTGCTGATAACCTGATTCTGTTGGACATGTTTTTCTTTTTTATAGTTACATATGGGGAATCCACACAGCAAGCCAACGGAGCAGACGACATCGTCACATGTACCTCCAGGTATATGTCCAACTATAAATTGTGCTATACATGTCAAACACCATCCCAGGAAACTGAATGTGTTGCAGGCCCGATGGAGGCGACCGATGTTAACTACTATAACCAAGGGATTATACCCGTAGCCGACGATGTTGACAAAATTTACCCAAGTAGTCCAGCTATAAGGCTGTGCAAAATTACATAGTTTAAATTTATGTGATCAATCATACTTAACAGACTTGGGCACGACCGATTCTAATGGATCAAGCATGTGACTTGTAGGATTCCATATTACTCCCTCGGAACGGGTGATAGTTGAACAGACCGATGGTGATAGCACATATGATAGTCCAGGTATATATGTACCTCCAGGTATATGTTCAACTACAAATTATGCTATACATGTCAAGCACCATCACAGGAGACTGAATGTGTTGCAGACCCGATGGATGGGACAAATGTTGACGACTATAACCCAGATATTATACCCGTAGCCGACGAAGTTGACAAGATTTACCCAAGTAGTCCAGGTTTTAAGGCTGTGCAAATATACAGAGCTTAATTTTATGTGTTTTATGTGATCAATCATACCTAACAGACTTGTGACTTGTAGGAGTCCATGTTACTCCATCGGAACGGGTCATACTTGAACAGACCGATGGTGATAGAACATATGTTCATCAACCTTCCCATCTGATTTCGGGTAAGTATTCTTTTGCTGAAGGGTTAACATCATGTGCCTACAACTTTGCCTTATTTCGGATCAATATTTTTTATGTTTACATGATGCAGACAACCCTCCGATCTCATTCCTATATAATGGAGATTCGTTGCCGACTCCCAGTAATCTCACACAAAATTATGCGACAGATGTACCACAAAGTTCAAATGGTATTACCTCATACATCTTGGATCTGATATAATTTGTCCTTAAAGTGGTTTATTTTCATACAGGGTTAACACCATGTGCCTACAACTTTGCCTTATTTCAGACCAATATTTGTTATGTTTACATGATGCAGACAACCCTCTGATCGCATTCCTATATAATGGAGATTCGTTGCCGGCTCCCAGTAATCTCACACGAAATTATGCTATAGATGTACCACAAAGTTCAAATGGTATTACCTCATACATCTTGGATTTGTACCACGAAATTATGCTTAAAGTGGTTTATTTTCATACATTAACCTAGCTTATGGCTTTTATGTTGTTCCATTAGCTGTACATGCTCCTGGTCGTCATGCCTTAGAGGTTTTACCTGTGTCTGATGCAACATCCGATCACATGACGACAGGAGCTGTCATGAAAAATAACTTAACAGACGAAAAGAGAGAGCAGAAAAACGCCCGGAGGCGAGCTGCTTATCGGAAGAAAAAAGAGGATGGTACGGTCAAACTCAAAGATGAAAATCAACCTTCCCTTCCAATGACAGGTATTATTATTTAATGTTTGGTCAACCTTCCTCGTACTTTTCCTGCCTCAACTACTCTCACATCTCGTATCTTTAATGACTTAATAACTAGCTGGCATGCAACGTAATAACGAGGAAAAGAGGCAGGAGAATGTTCCACGGCATCCTCTCAGTGATATCACTGATGCTAATCGACCATCCACTATGGACTTTGACGGAAAAAAAGAGGTGATCAAGGCTCGGAGGCGAGCTGCTTATCGAAAGAAAAAAGAGGAGGCTAACGTCAATCGACAAGATGAAAATCTATCTGCCCTGACGATATCAGGTAAGAATGTTTTATGTGTCGGCACTGCGATGGTAAATGCAGACTGTATGTTTACTTATTGTCGTGATCTTTGTACGTCTATGCCTACACCCTACAGCCTGAGCCACTTGACGACCAATCTGTAATTCCATGTTAAAAATATAGATGCAGATACGTTAATTATAATGTGGCATCGAATTCCATGATAATTCATACTTGAAATAAAATTGTGATTTATTTGATATCTTACTATCGTATCCGCGTCGAGCACAACCGAGCGCCTCTATTTCTGTTGAGGCCAACTATCCAGAATCCTCCCGCATCTTAAATCCATTGACGATTTTCTGTTATAGGCTTTGTTCTATGTAGATACCGAAATTAGCACCGCTAAACTTTTAATCTGGAAATACCACTGTAGAGTACTTTGGTCTGTAATTAGCAAGTCTTCCTTCGTTGCCGCGCAAGTACTTCTCTTGCATTCCCTGAGATATAAAGTATATACTATCTCTACTTCCTAATCATTTTGAAAGATTAATTCAAACTATGCATGCTCCTGATAAGGAGAAGTTCTTTATTATCTTGCATGTACTTTCACCAGAATGATTATTTTCGTTATACCTCACTGACCAATAATGTCAGGGTTTACTTCGTCGGAAATCAGCACATACCAGCTAGCGAATATTCAACATAAAAATATGATGGTTATAGGCACGTACCTTCCATTGCCTTTAATCTTCAAGTTCTCCTCGATCTTCCTCTCTACCCATGTTGGCACATGATCCAAATTTCTCTTTCATGCTCATGAGTTTCTGATAACACGCTGATTTACTTTTATGTGTTCCTGAATAGAGTAACCAAATTAAGTGAAAATGGGTTTTCTTCTTGACTACATAAAGTAGAAGAAGGTACCAGCATTTTCCGACAAAGAGGGAGGGGGAGGAAAGAATTTATTATTAAGCTATTCTAAGGGAGTCACATCTTTTAGATTCATCTTTACATGCAAGGAGAAAGCTGTGATAATGCAGCAATAGAGGAACAAATCCAAAATACACAAAACAAATACATTGTAGCTATCATGAGTTTTGTTGTTGGGGTCAGGCAATTGAAGATTGTGGTCACAAATGCAGTAAAGCATGCCTCTACTTATGAGAGAACAACCAAAATTACAATAAACTCCACACTGGATATCGAATGTGATGAGCGATAACAAGAGCATACCTAGAGCTCTCGTTTTTTTCAGTTATACACAATGCCCACACTTGCCCTGTAAATATGTATTGTACTGTCACCGTAAGTTATCTATTGGTTATTCCCTATCAAAGAAATGTGTTAGTGTTGGTTCTCTAATAATGTGTACGGCAAGCTGTTTACACGCATCCAGAATTAATATTGGTTACCTTTGGCATTGGGAAAACATGGAGGAACTGGAATTGAGAGAATTTATCCAACTTGTTGATCTCTCAGATATTAAACCTGCAAATAGTATAAAGACTGTACATAACTACCAATATGTGGAATTTAGTATTTGTACAAACTGTTAAAGCATACAAGAAGAGCTAACCAGGGAAAAAAATGCATGTCAACCAAATTAATAACGGGAAAGGCCAAATCATTATTTTTCAGTGAGAAAGAAGTGCACAAAAAATTTCATTATTATTTCACCGTTACCACTTTAATAGTAGATATGTTAGTGTACACTTGATTTTCTGAAGCACATTTTATAGCAATAAAAGCATGCATGCAATTCTGAACATGCCAGAAAACAAACAAGTAAACAAACACTTCTGAAGAAATATACCATGACGGTCATAATAAGAAGTCATTTCATGTAGTAAAAATTGCATAAGGAGAAAATGCTTCGGTGGAATAGTCTAAAACTATTCACAATGGGCCCCCATCCAACTTCCACCACAAGATATAAGTAAATTTGTCCTTAATAGTAGTTTAAAAAATATGCTTTAATTTGATTTAGATTCAGCGCAACACAACAAATAAATACATAACACATGTTTACATGTAATAGACCAAAGTTTTCTATGATCCCGAAGAGTCTTTCAGAAACAAAATTTAATTTCATTTAGTGACAGCAAACCAAAAGAAAGATCATCACGAAGGCTTCAGAGGATTCTGATGATGTACCTTCTTATTCGTCTTCTTCATCTTCATCTTCCACACCAACGACACTCTAGAAGCGCAAGTAAATGAAAAGTGTTATCAAAGCAAACATGATACAAAGTGATCTGTTCTTATTTTATTTGAATAAGAACCATGCAACCTTTGAGGTAACACAGAACCATAACATATTATAGGACAAGATGCCTCTTAAGTACTCTTCTTATTCTCAACATCCGGTGACTAATTCGTTTTGTGGGCATAGGGATTTGTTGCCTCTCTTCAAAGAGACAAACATGTGTGCCTTGGTATTTCTTGTCCAATCCTTCTGCATAAAAAAGAAAGAAAGAAAACATCAATATGGGAATTGGGCACACCATCATACACTTGTAATTGTTGCCTCTCTTATTATAAGTATATTGTTCGTACAAAATGCTAAAAAGGAAAATAGGTCTTCATAAATTCACATAGTACAGCCACATCAGATTCAGCGCTACACATAACTCGCGTTACATATATGCATTGTTAAATACACTTGGTAATCACATCAATACGAAAATTTCCTTTTGAGGTCTTGCAGCTCTTTAGAAATAAAACACAAGCGACCAAAGGGCAGCTTCGAATACCTTGCCTGCGGAGACCGTGCATGTCCAGCAATGAACCTCACCAGGACTGAATCATTTGGCATGAACAGATTGCTGGGCTGCAGCACACAACAAGAAGAACCAGTTCAACACGGAGTTAATTTGAAAAAACCAATGTCCAAGACAGTTTGTAGTTAACAAAAATTAACATTATTGTTTCAGTTAACAACAAAAATTAACATTATTGTTTCAGTTAACAACTCCTTTCTTGCACGGACATGTATTGTGTGATCAAGCAGTAAAAAGCATTTAAGGGATTATCTAAGTACAAAATTTAGAGAGAAAAACAAAACTTTCAGACCATGAACCACCGATCTTCACAAAATAAGTTGTCTGAGGTTACTTATCTGCCTAAGAGAGCGTGTACTGCACGTCGATGATGCCCATCTGCTCTATAGGATCCTGCACAATTTACAGATGTTTTTCCACTATCATGCGCCGATGGACGAGGCAACTTTAGAAGTGTTTGGCATATTATGCATCTCCGAAAATATTTAAATCAGACCCCATGCGTGGAACAGCTTGTTCTGCAAATAATTCGATCAAGTAATTATTTAGTCTAACCAGCATTGTGCTAAGCAATCAATCAATCAATTTATGTACTGGATCATATGCCAACACATCTACAAACATCCCTGGTAAATACTGGAGCCAACACCTCCACAAACCCGTGTGAGCTGCAACCTCCACACACAGAATTACCAGCTATTGATTGAAGAGGAAGAGTAGCTATACCTGGTACGGCTCTATGAACTGTTCTCATCGGCGTCGACCTCATCCGGAGCCTCGACGGCCACATGTCTGTGAAGCCGGTGTACACCATCCTGCTCATGTCGCTGGCACGGCAGGCTCGACAAAGGGGCGGGTGTCTATTTGGGGAGAGGAGGACTCGGCCACGAGGCGGTAGAGGCACGGGAAGGACCCGTCGCCGCTGGCGGCGGAGTTGTAGTCCACGCGGCCTGCGGCCGCGACGCCGGCGAGGACAAGTCGAGCACTGCCAAGCACGGCCGCGAGATTGGCGAGGTCGGCGCGAGTAGGGCAGTCGGCGAACACGGCATGGGCAGGGAGGCGGCGAGGTGCTTCCGAGGAGAGCGAGCGGCGGTTGAGGAGGCCGAGGATCAGGGCGAGGCGGAGGCTGCGGCTAGCGGCGGGAGAAGACTGTCCTTCCACCGCCGGCGGTGGCGACCTTTGTGTGATGTTGGTCGCCGGTTGTGTGCGCATCTAGCCGCCGTCGGATGAGTGGAGGGGAGCTGGGGAGGGGATGAGAGGAGGCGGCGGTGCGAGACGAGGTCGCCGGCTGTGGGGGCGAGAGCGGAGGGGGTGGAGTGGGTGACTCCGCCGAGATCTGGCATCGTCTATGCTGGAGTGGACTGGGAGTCTGGGAGTGGAGAGAGTGAGGGGGATCAGGGGAGGGAGACAGGTGCTGGTTGGGCTTGGGTCGTGCGGGGAAGGAGAGGTTGGGTGCTGTTTTTTGTTTTTTGTTTTTTTGGGGGTAGATTGGGTGCTGGTTGGGCCGTGTTGGTAGCTGATTTGGGCATACAAAAACATATATATTAAAGTGTATACATATATTAATTAAACATGGATCATACAAAAAATATTTTTTATACTTATTAGATATATTCAAAGTATCACACAAAAAACACAATTTTGAAAGAAGAAACCGAATATACTTGGTTTGTGTTGGATTGCTTGCATGCTTTTATCTTTCGTCGGACAATTTTCCTTAGCCTATAAAAATAAATTAAAATGATTCAAGAAATTTCAGATGACTGCTTATTTATATATGAACATTATAGTTGGTTGTTTGCTCCGAGATAAATGCAACATCTTTTTTTATAATATGAAAAACGGGTTTTCTATTTTACAAAATAAAATAGTTGTGTTAGTTTCACTTTTATTTTTATTATATATATTATATATGTTTCTTTCATCAGAGATAAAAAGTGATGGGTTCCGACATACACACTGATGTAACGATGACTGACCTGACTGAAACACTACAAGAAGAGGTGCATATAGCTAATCCTTTGTATGTATGTTATACATGATAATACAAAAGGTGTATTATTTATGTATTTTTTTTCACAATATAGGAGACATAGATATGGAATTTGGAGATGCACAAAAAGAATCAATCGACAAGGGTTCCGAAGCGACGTCACTAAAAGGGGCTTCATAGAAGTTTTTACAACATAATAATGTGGAAGCGGTGATATCTCATAAAAAATAAAAAAAGGATGCCAATTTAAATGTTACCGTGCAAGGTATTTTTTTCAATGTTGTTATCGATCTTTCCTTTGTCATATTGCCTAATTTCACTCGTTTTTGTATCATGCCGACAGACTATGTTTGTACACATTGTCAATTTGCCATTTTGTGATCACTTTACATTACAAGTGAAGTGAACTTCAATTATTATGCACTTGTGATCATGTTATATTGTCTCTATCTATGGTCTCTACCTATGAATTTTAGCATGCATTATCTTTACATAACTTTAGGAAAATATTTCAGAAGCTCGTGGCAACGCACGGGCATTCTACTAGTACATACAATTGGAATCCCAAGATCCTCGAACTGATAAACATCGCAAGTATAAAATTATGCCAAAACACATTGTAATGCCTTACCTTTGCATCCGGGCTGCAATCCGTGCTCTTACTCCAAGGTGATGCACAGACCGAAGTAACCAAATTCAGCGCCTCTTTGATTCTACACACACAAAATAGGAATTGCATGAATGCCTGATTGTGCAAAGCAAAAAACATTGGATTCACAACGAGATGCAATGGATGGATGTATTTCTATGAAATCTAGTGCGGAATCATAAGTAAAGAAAAATCATATGGATTCTAATCATACGAATCAAACAACCTTCATTGGGAAATTTTCGAAGGATTAAAATCCTCTACAATTCCTTATATAGTCCCTGTGAATCTATGAGGCCCTTAGATCTAGATCTATTAGCATTCTAGAACCGAGATTTGGGGTGGACAACAATCGCAAGCGGTGGGTGGATAAAGGAGGCGACCATGCGCATGAGTAGTGGGTTAGGTGTCGGGGCGGCAGGAAGGAATCTTATATCAATGATTTGGCGAAGATAAGACTGAGACGACGTCAGTGTTAAATTTGAAAGAAAGATGAGAGCCGAGTGTGACGAGAACGCCTTCAAAGTCATGTGGATGAGTATGATATCCCATCTTTGGATCTAGTCTAGCTGGCAATTGCCATAAATTCAGATGATATTCTACCTTTGTTCCTTTTTCTTTTGTAAGAGAGTGCGAGCGTTTATTTTTTCTATTTTCTGGCCAAGCGGTTCTTTTATGAGGAAACAATCAAGTAGAGTATAAAAAGAAGGAAGAGGTGTTAGATACTTACATGTAAGGCCGTCGATGAGGAAAATGTTATTCAACGCTTCAGGCGCCATATATTAGTCTTTTTTTTTAGGATGCGCCATATATTAATCATTGGGTAGAAAACGCACACTTAAGATCGCACATTTTGGCCGGCCCATGTAACAAGCTAATAGTTCGGGTTTCCTGGTTTTGGGAACATTCCATTGTTCCTTCGTCCTTTTTTACTTCCTTTTATATGTTTTTTATCCACCGGTTTACCGACGCCTTTTCATTTTTTTATTTTTCCCCTTTTTATTTTTTCTTCTTTTAATTTGAGAATATTTTTCAAATGCGTGAATATTTTTTGAAATTCATGAGTATTTTTATATTCATGAGTTTCTTCAAAATTCACTATTTTTGTCAAAATCATGAATAGATTTAAATCCGTGAATATTTTTGAAAATTCATGAACATTTTTTATTTCACGAATAATTTTCAAAAATTGTGGCATTGTTTTTAAAAGTTCACATTTTTTGAAATGTGAATATTTTTAAAGTTTGTGAACATTTCTACATACCCAATTTTTTAAAAATTATTGGTTTCAAGATTCAAAAGAATGAAAACTATTTTTTTCCTGAACTAGCATGCAACACATGAAAAAAATTCAAGCGAGCCAATCGAGCGGACTAGCAATGAGCGAACAAACTTTCATGGTTCGAGGCCCAGTGTGCGCTTTAGAGACATCTTTGGCGCCTTAAGTGCTAAACTTTCATGAAATAATGGCTCGTAGATCTAGTTTTCTTTCCTGTAGTTTTGTGCATGAGCGTAGAAATCATAATTTTGAGGCTCACAATCTCGTCAAGTTTGCTTGTAATTTAGACATAGGTAGACATGTTTAGTTGGGTGTCCCTCATGACCCACGTCTTGTACCTATGAACATCATTGCGAATCAATAAAGTCAGCGAGATTTCTAAAAAAAAAAGTGCTAAATAAGGGAGCAACTAATACGAGGGTAACCCATGCATGGTCACTCCGCCGGCAAAATCAGGAAAAAAAACTAGTATAAAACCAAATTTTTACCTGGTGTGCTTCACATGTGAAAAAAAACTATTCTTTTTAAAAGACCTAGAAAGTACCAAGCAAAATCCTTTTTTGAGCACAAAAACCCAAGCACAATCCAAAAAGTCGGAAAAACCTAGGATCCCCTCCCAAAAAATGTATGCAGGAAAAAAAAGCTCCCGTGGATGCGCTTGGCGCATGATACGTGGCGATGGCTGGACGCACCACACGACATCTTCTCGTGTGCCCTGCGCTGCGCACTGGGAGGCCGATGCAGGGGTAACCACTAGCTAGCCAGTCCCTATTTAACATCATCTTGGAGATTTCACAAAAAAAATTCTTTGAGGGTGAAGCCAAGTTTATTGATCGAAAACCACAAAATGTGGGTTACAGTTTAGGTCATGGGGTTGGCCAAACCACACGTCACGTCTCTGACCTAGAGTAAGCAAAAATTTGGCTAGACTATATGTTTCATAGTTCACATCATGATCTTCAAAAGTAAAAGCACAAATAGTCCGTCCCAAATTTACATCATCTTGGAGATTTTTCTAAATAGTAGGGAGCAACTATCCAAGGGTCATTTTTGGTGGGTTGGGAGCGCACTAAGTGGCACGCTCTCAGCCGCCGCCACGTGTCACGTGCTGGTCACTCCCTAGGATTTTTTTTTTGTACGTGTTTTTGAATTAAAGGGTTTTCGGATCTTTGGTTTTCGCACGGTTTACCCAAGGCTTTCGACAATTTTTTTTCTTTTTTTGCATGGAAAAGCATATCTTTTTACTTCCATGAGAGGCACAAATTTGCTTTTCGTAGAGGCATAGATTTGCTTTTGCGAGAGGCATAGCTGTGCCTCTCGACAAAAAAAAAACATGTTTTTTTCTTTGGTTTGCCTCCACGAGAGGCACATATTGTGTGACGACCCCGGCTTAATCGTGCACTAATCATACACGCAAATGCGCACGATCAAGCCTAAGGACTCACTTGAAGATATCACAACACAACTCTAAAACATAAAATAAAGTCATACAAGCTTAATATTACAAGCCAGGGCCTCGAGGGCTCGAATACAAGCTCGATGGCATACAAGCGTCAGCGGAAGCATTAGATATCTGAGTACAGATATATTACAGAGAGAGAGATAAGCCTTCACAGAGGCGGGGTAAAAATAAAAACTACGATCGAAAGGCGTAGGCCTCCTGCCCTGGACCCTTCGATCCTACTCCTGGTCGTCGAACGGCTCCTCGTAGTAGTAGTACTCGCCAGGCGGATAGTAGTACTGGTCGTCGGTTGGGGCTTCTGGCTCAGGGGCTCCGTCGTCTGGTGGCATCAAATGGAAAATGGGGGAAAAAGAAAATAAAGCAAACGTGAGTACTCATCCGAAGTACTCAGCAAGCAAGGATCTACACTACATATGCATCATTGTCAAAGGAATGGCTGTATATGTGGACTGGGCTGCAGAAATGCCAGAGTAGAGGGGGGAAAGCCTAGTCCTATCGAAGACTAGCATCTTCAACAATCTTCGACAGTCTTGCAGCATCAGGAGAGAGCAGATGAACATAATGTAAAGTAGTAGTAGTAATATCATCAACCTCGACCTGAGATCCTTTCTCGACTCCCTGCGAGAAAGCAATCCCAGAGCCGTACTATCCAGTTCTCACCACATGTTCTAGTTGTACCGATCGGGATACAACTCCGAGTGTCCGTTACCGTAGGACAGACTATCGATAGAAGTTTCTTCCCTGCAGGGGTGCACCAACTTACCCACCACGCTCGCTTAACTCCGGCCGGACACACTTTTCTGGGTCATGCCCGGCCTCGGCTAAGCAACACGCCGCAACCCGACCAAATACCTAACAGAGAGGTCAGCACGCCGGACTAACCTATGCCCCTAGGGGTCTTGGGCCATCGCCCCGGGAACTCCTGCACGTTACGTGCACCGCCGGTGAGCAGACCTAGCAACCCCTTATACAAGCGCGGTTGCGTTTCCAGTCCAACCCAGCGTGTGCCGCATCAGTCGCTGACGTCCATTAAGCTCCGGCTGAAGTATACGACGCAGAACGCCCATACTATGCCCACGTGATGGTTAGTGCTATCGGGCCAGAGGCCCCTCGGATCAAATATCCAAACCGTAGTGGATTAGGAGCGCGCGGAAACGAGCAGAGACTCACGATCGATGTGACCCCGTCGCCCCGTCTCGAGGACTTGTGGCAAGGGCTAAGAATGCCCGGCCACGCCTCGTAGTTATCTCGCGGGCACCATCCAGGTCAACCCGACTCCACATCCCTTCGCAATAAGCTCGCGCGGGTACCCCTCAGGGCCGACCCGTCTTTAGTATCGTGGTTCATAGTCAAGTCATAATATCCAAGGTAACTGTGTGTTTGACACCGAAGGGAACCATGAGGAATCACCCTCGATGGAGTTCCCGCTCGATGTTATCATCAAGGTGAACGAAGGAGGAATCACCCTCGAGGTCCACACTTGAGAGGTTGCGCGACGATGTCGTTATCGGGGGTGGTGTAGGAGGAATCACCCTCGCTTACCACGACCGAGTAACTAACCTACAAGGTTAACATCAGAAGTGCTAACGAGGTATCACCCTCGGCACTCGACGGTAACCCAGCAGTGTCGGCAACTAAGGGGTAGTGATGTGCGGTGCCAGGGTCTGGTCCTCAATCCCGATGATCGGGTCTTCTGATATGCAGCAGGGCAGTCGGGATCAAGTGGAGGTCTGTGACGACCCCGGCTTAATCGTGCACTAATCATACACGCAAATGCGCACGATCAAGCCTAAGGACTCACTTGAAGATATCACAACACAACTCTAAAACATAAAAATAAAGTCATACAAGCTTAATATTACAAGCCAGGGCCTCGAGGGCTCGAATACAAGCTCGATGGCATACAAGCGTCAGCGGAAGCATTAGATATCTGAGTACAGATATATTACAGAGAGAGAGATAAGCCTTCACAGAGGCGGGGTAAAAATAAAAACTACGATCGAAAGGCGTAGGCCTCCTGCCCTGGACCCTCCGATCCTACTCCTGGTCGTCGAACGGCTCTTCGTAGTAGTAGTACTCGCCAGGCGGATAGTAGTACTGGTCGTCGGCTGGGGCTTCTGGCTTAGGGGCTCCGTCGTCTGGTGGCATCAAATGGAAAATGGGGGAAAAAGAAAATAAAGCAAACGTGAGTACTCATCCGAAGTACTCAGCAAGCAAGGATCTACACTACATATGCATCATTGTCAAAGGAATGGCTGTATATGTGGACTGGGCTGCAGAAATGCCAGAGTAGAGGGGGAAAGCCTAGTCTTATCGAAGACTAGCATCTTCAACAATCTTCGACAGTCTTGCAGCATCAGGAGAGAGCAGATGAACATAATGTAAAGTAGTAGTAGTAATATCATCAACCTCGACCTGAGATCCTTTCTCGACTCCCTGCGAGAAAGCAATCCCAGAGCCGTACTATCCAATTCTCATCACATGTTCTAGTTGTACCGATCGGGATACAACTCCGAGTGTCCGTTACCGTAGGACAGGCTATCGATAGAAGTTTCTTCCCTGCAGGGGTGCACCAACTTACCCACCACGCTCACTTAACTCTGGCCGGACACACTTTTCTGGGTCATGCCCGGCCTCGGCTAAGCAACACGCCGCAACCCGACCTAGGCTTATAAGAGAGGTCAGCACGCCGGACTAAACCTATGCCCCCAGGGGTCTTGGGCCATCGCCCCGGGAACTCCTGCACGTTACGGGGCCACCGAGAGCAGACCTAGCAACCCCTTATACAAGCGCGGTTGCATTACCAGTCCAACTCGGCGTGCGCCGCTCCTTACTGACGTCAAACAAGCTTCGGCTGATGTGTACGACGCAGAACGCCCATACTATGCCCACGTGATGGTTAGTGATATCGGGCCAGAGGCCCCTCGGATCAAATATCCAAACCGTAGTGGATTAGGAGCGCGCGGAAACGAGCAGAGACTCACGATCGATGTGACCCCGTCGCCCCGTCTCGAGGACTTGTGGCAAGGGCTAAGAATGCCCGGCCACGCCTCATAGTTATCTCGCGGGCACCATCCAGGTCAACCCGACTCCACATCACTTCGCGTTAAGCTCGCGCGGGTACCCCTCAGGGCCGACCCGTCTTTAGTATCATAGTTTAGTGCAAGTCATAATATCCAAGGTAACTGTGTGTCTGACACCGAAGGGAACCCTGAGGAATCACCCTCGATGGAATTCCCGCTCGATGTTATCATCAAGGTGAACGAAGGAGGAATCACCCTCGAGGTCCACCTTGAGGAGTTGCGCGACGACGTCGTGATCGGGGGTGGTGTAGAAGGAATCACCCTCGCTTACCACGACCGAGAAACTAATCTACAAGGTTAACATCAGAAGTGCTGACGAGGTATCACCCTCGGCACTCGATGATAACCCAGCAGTGTCGGCAACTAAGGGGAAGTGATGTGCGGTGCCATGGTCTAGTCTTCAATCCCGATGATCGGGTCTTCTGATGTCCAGCAGGGCAGTCGGGATCAAGTGGAGGTCTCTGTCGTGTCTCTACCCAGCCTATAATAATCCGTCTAGGATAACCAGTAAGGTAACAAAGCAGGGTACAATAATCAGGCTATGCAGCAGATATAGGAAAACAGTAGCAGTAGCAGTTCTAATGCAAGCATAAGAGAGAAAAGAGTAGGCGATATAGGCATGCTCAAAATGGGGGTGCTTGCCTGTTTGCTCGGGGGCAAGGGCAAGGTCTTCAGTAGTATCGTCGGGGACGTAGTCGTACTCCTGTGCGGCGTCTGCCTCGGGAGCTACGTCAACGTCGGGGTCTATCGAGAGAGAAGAGGGGGAAGAAACAGGTAAACATAATGCAAACAAATGCAATACGGTGCGTGTGATGCTATGATGCAGTGCAGGGTTGCCTAATTATGCATCTAAGTCATTTTAGTTATTTTTAGAATTATTCTGGGATTTAATATCCGACGTGTGTGCACTATTCATCTGCCGGATTCGGGTCCGGAGTTACGAGTTCTTCTACATAGGAGGTTCCGATGGAGAAACAGACGGCACGATCAGACTCGTCTCGTCGTTCTGAGCAACTTTCATGTTTTAACTTTTTCGATCCGAGCTACGGTTTAAAAGTTATTAATTTTTAAAGATTATTCGAATTTCTGAAATTATTTTATTTATCAGAAAATGAATTATGACGTCAGCATGGCGTGCTGCTGACGTCAGCAAGTCAACAGGACGGTTGACCAGTCAAATATGACATGTGGGTCCAGTGGGACCCACATGTCAGCCTCTGTGACTTAACAGGGTTAGATTATACTAACAGTGGGTTAATTAACTGGGTGGGGCCCTGTTGTCAGTGAGTGTTTAGTATAACTAATTAGTTATATTTTCAAAATTGTTTATTTAGGCTAATTAACAGGAGGGGTCCCACATGTCAGTCTCACTGGGTTGCCCAGTCAGCACGTTGACTGGGTCAACCCAGTCAACTGGGGCCCGCAGGGCCCACGGTCAGTGACCCAGGCTGGGCCCCACCGGGCCACGTCGGCGGCCGGCGCCGGAGACGCGCCGGCGAACGCCGGTCGCGTCCGAAAGCTCCGGCGAGCTCGGATTTGCTCTACAGAGGGCCATTTCGCGCGTGCTCGGGCTCGTTCGAACGAGCACACCGAGCCGCATCCATCTAGGGCAGCGGCGCGGTCGGGAACGGTCTGGAACGACGGCGGCGAGCGACGGGGCGGTCGACGGAGTGCGGGACCGAACGAATACGGCACAACGGCGCACGACAGAGCGATCTAGGGGGTTCGTCGGGCTCCTACGGGCGTGCTGAGCATGATACCGTGCTCAGCTGGGCTTGACGACGCGTGGAGCTACGGCGGTGAGCTCGCCGGCGGCACGGAGCTCGGGCTCCTCGGGTGCGGCCACTACGGCGACAGAGAGGTGCGGATCGAAGAGGGGAAAGACGAGGGGGAGCTCACCGGGTGGCTAAGAAAAGCCGGTGACGGTTTAGGAGCAGCAGCCGTCGCCGGATTTGGAGAAGATCGCCGGCAGCCGAGAGGAAAGGGGGCGGCGCGTAGTAGTCGTTGTGGTGCTCCCCGGCTCGATCTCTGGCTTCCAGTCGAAGGAGTCGACGAACCCGGAGCTCGTGGTCACGAGGATGGAGCCGGAGGAGCTCGGTGGCCACGGCGGTGCTAAGACGCGGCGACGGCGGCGTTCGGTGGCGGATCTGGAGGAAGGGTGGAGGCGCGGAGCGGCGAGGGAGAGGAATGGGGAATGACTAGGGTTCGGGTGAGGCCGCGGGGCCTCTTATTCCCCTACGCGGCGGCAGCGGCGCCGGAGGATGGTCGACACGCGCCGCGCTCGTCGGCGTGTCGGCGCGCGCGTTTGACAGCGCGGCGAGGAGGACGATGGGGAGATGGGCTGGGCCGGTTGGACCTCAAATCGGGGCACTGTGCACTAAGGCCCAGTGCACAGTGTCCCTTTTAATTATTTCTCTGATTCTGTTTTCTTTTTCTTTTATTTCCTTTTGTTCTGAAATGTTTGGGATAGTTGTGCACTTTTGAAAAATATGGAAGTTGACCCTAATATTGCAGTGCAATATTAGCCCCCACCAAAAAGTGGTTTGAACTAATTTGAATTCCATTTGAATTTGATATCAATTTAAATAGATTGAATAATCTGTTTTGGGTGCTGTTTCAAGTTGTTTGAGTCAATTATCCCACTCCAAATATTTTGATGTTGATTTTAGAAAGGTTTCTGGATTATTTACCATTAAATGAACATTTTTCCAGCAGTGTTTGATCAACCTTATATTTCACTTATGAATTTAAGTTGATTTTTTAAAAATGGAGTTGATTTACTTTGGTTAACCACTATGTTTAATCACTGCATATGATATGACTTGGCATTATTAACAGCTGATCATGGTGGCTATTACATAGGGGTGTTACATATTGCTTCTCGTGGAGACACGGGTTTGCTTTCAAGAACAGTGCCTCTCGGAAAGAAAAAAAATTACTTTTTTTCTTCCGCGAGAGACACATATTGTTTCTCGCGGAGACATAAATTTGCTTCCATGAGAGACATAGATATGCCTCTCGGAAAGAAAAAAATTGAAAAAAAAACCTTGTTTCTGGCTCTTTTTTTCATATTTCTTTTTCTGAAAGAAAGTTTGTGAGATCTAGTTTCGAAGATCTCAACTTGAGAAATTCAATGATGAAAACAATTCAGCATTTAGACCCACTGTTTAAAAGATAAAATATTTTAAATAAGCAAATCTAGAAAAACTCCCAGGTTGCAAAGGTGGAAGTGACTTGCAGGGTACCTCTTTTTTGACGTTAAAGTACTCTTTATTGCAAGGTGATCACCATAGTATCTTTTACAAGAGTATCAACAATCTTTACGGGCGGATCTTTCATCCACCCTGCACATACTTTACTTCTAGCTAGTTTGGCTAAATCATGGACATCACAATTAGCCTCTTTAGGAGCATGCTAAAAATAATATGCGGAAAATCACACACAAGGTGATATATATCATCAAAAACTGCCATTGATAGACCTTCATTGTCTCTATCATCTCGATGTTGTCGGAGTTCACCTCTATGCAATTACACCCGAATGTAGTTGCCAAATCGAGACCAAACCGTAAGGCCAGTGCCTCGGCCATAAGGGCATCTCTGCACCAATCAATTTCTCCATTTCCTACTGCGACGAATCTGCCATTCGAGTCTCTGATGACAGCACCATACGAGCCCTTGAGTATCTAGGTCAAAAGCCCCACCCACCTTTACATTCACATAATTGCTCCTTGGTCTTTCCTAGCCATGTCGCTTGATCGCCGTCTTTGCATCACTCGCCGTAGTATAGTTAGCAAGCAAAGCTCTGATTGTCATTGCTATGAACTTAGGTTCCTGTAGCTTTTCATTATGCACTAACTTTCTTCTCCCCCATCATAAATATTAGGAACCAATAGCAATTGCTTCCATTGAATTTCCCAGACCGATGACCACACATTCTTCAGCTGGTCGCAACAATAAATATTCTAGCACAGCTTCTTCCGCATGATCCATGACACATGCTTTATATAGCAAAGCGCAAACCCGGTAACCATCATACGTCTTTCGCTTTTGCATAATTGAATAACAGGTGCTTGGTATCCTCTGCTCCTATACCTCATCTAGGACATTTCCCACTGACTTTTATATGTCTGTTAGCCAAAGTCACCCGACATGGTAGCGAGCCTAACAAAGTTCGTCAGAGGAATATTTTAACCTTGGCAGGACAACTTAAGCTCCAGATCGTCCCCCATATTGCCGAACTCTGTAAGGACCCGACTGTATTTTTTCCTGATATTTTATGTCCATATTGGTTGTGCCACTCCGCAAAATATCCCGATCTCACTGTGAATCTCCCGTTTTTGCACACTTTTCATGCTAGGAAGTCTGACATATCAAATTCAGGCAACAAAATTGCAAGGATCCGCGCCACATCAACTTGTCAGAATGTTTGAGAAACCAACTCTTCATCGCAACGACTTGTTATAGGATCAATAAAATCACTTACTTTTGATAGTAAATTGCCTCCACGAGCCGTGATCACTTTACTGGTAGGTGAGTTAGGAATCCATTCATCATCCCAAACATTGATCCAACTACCATCACCGACCTTCCATATATGACCTCTTTTTTTAGTGTCCGTACCCCCGACATAATAATTTGCCATGTGAATGAGGCTCTCTTTTTCAGAGTTGCATTCAAAATATCACATTCTTGATAATATTGGCTTTGAGAAAACGTGCACAAAGGGAATCCTGATTCAATTGATCTCCAAGACTATTTCGCAAGAAGGGCTAGGTTAAAACAATAAATATCCCGAAATCTCATTCCACCTTCTTTCTTTGGCGCACACAATCTCCACCACACAAACCAGTGCATTCTCCTCTTATTGTCATTGTCACCCCATCAATAATACGACATCGTGTCTGTAATTCCTTTACAAATCTGTTTTGGAATTTTGAAAACCGACATACTTTACTTAAGTTGCACCTCATTGATGATTCGTGTTAGTAAAAGAACCCATGAAAGAATCGAGCAGGCTTTCAGCAGTACAGCCTGCTTCACTACGTGATCCGATTCAGCCCAACTTGCCCCGACTGACGAGAGAGCCAACGCTTTGCCGAAGCAGGAAGTTCTCTTTCACGGTCCAGCAGTCCCCGCCCCAATTCCAAACCGAAGCGGCCGCGCCGGCGTCGCGCGCCGCTCACATCGCGGCGTGCGCCGCACCCCTACTCCCCATGTCCCTTCCCCACCAACTCGCCGCCGGCGAACTCCTCACCGCCCTCCGCGGCGCCTCTTGCGCCTCCTCGGCCCTCCGATTGTACTCCCTCCTCCGCATCCGCCTCCCCCCCTCAGACCCCTCCTTCGCCGGCCGCGCCGCCGTCTTCGCCCTCAAGCCCCTCTCCTCCGCCGGCTCCCTCCCTCTCCTCTCCCACTTCCACGCGCACCTCATCAGGTCCAACCTCCTCGCGTACCCCCAGGTCGCCTCATCGCTCCTCCGTTCATATTCACTCCTCTCCCCTGCGGTCGCCCACCACCTGTTCGATCAAATACCCCCTGCCACCTGCAACCTGTTTGTTGTCAACGTAATGCTTTCGTCCCTGTGCCGTTCCTCTGACCTCGCCTCCGCACGTCTATTCTTTGAAGACATCCCAGACAAGGACATCGTCTCTTGGTCGACTATGCTCGCTTGCTATTTCTCCAATAGGAGCGTAGCTGATGGCCTTGCCTTCTTCCGCACAATGACATTCACCACCACACTTGCTGCAGATTATGTAATGCTCGTCACCGTCCTCACAGGATGTGCGTCGGCTGGCTTGCTGCAGCCGTTCTGCAGATCCATTCACGGGTATATTGTGCGGCGCCAGGCAGTCAGTATGCACCTCGGGACATCGCTTATTGATTGCTATGCAAAGGTTGGCCGCCTCGATTATGCTTTCCATGTCTTTGCACGGGTGCCCTCCAGGAATGTGATGCACTGGACTGCAATGATTTGTGGGATGGCTATGCATCTGCATTATGACGAGGCTATCCAGCTGTTTGAGGAGATGCGCCGGCAAGGAGCGCGACCAAATGAGATGACATTCACTGCCGTGCTCAGTGTATGCGGGCATGCTGGACTGGTGGAGCAAGGGAGAGAGTTCTTTAAACTTATGTTTGAGGAATATGACCTTGAGCCAACTATACATCACTACGGGTGCATGGTTGATATCTTTGCAAAGGCCGGTCAGTTGGAAGATGCTTATGATGTTATCAAGACCATGAGAGTGGAGCCAAATGTCATCATCTGGACTTCGTTGCTAGCGGCTTGCAAGAGGCTTAAGAATTTTGACATTGCAATGGAGGGACTAGAGAAAGTATTGGCAATGGAGATATCTGATGAAAATGATGGATTATATACTCTTATATCTGATCTGTATGCCATGGGTGGGCGGTGGGATGATGTGTTGAAGGTTAGGAGATTGATGGAGGAACATAATATGCGGAAGAACAGAGGGTCAAGCTCCAGTAAGGCGGGCAAACCACCTGGCTTGATTGTTCCTGCAGTCAGTTGATCTTTTGCACGGTTCAACGTCTGCAAAGTTTTGGGTTGAATTGTTGGATGATACTCTTTTTGTTAGACTTGCCACAGATGTATTCAGCGGATAGCTCCACATGTTGCTTGATGAAATCCAGCTGAGGCCTTGTGGGAATCAGCGGAATGAATACAAACTTCCGGTCTATTCTCCTGCAATATTGCATTGAGGTAAATCAATCACTGCTATTGGGGATTATGAGTTGAGATATTATAAGAATGATTTGGTCTCGACACAGGCGATTCACGCGCATATGATTATGTGATCATGTGCTATGAGCAAACCAAACTCATCACTGATATCCTCGTGGTCATGTACTGATTTCCATTTTCATTGCGCCCATAGGACTGGAGATAACAGATAAAGATTTCTACGAGTACATTGCCATTTTGGCCTTTCAGAGAGGACCGAATGCAGACTAACAATGGGGTGTCAGGTCAGCGGCCGAAAAAGCCATTTGATTCTATACTAGTTCTTGTCAGGCGGTCTGTTGCTAACAATGTGCAGCTCTAAGTGTTTCAAATAAGTTCTACTACAACACTGGGTCCTGTCAACTTTGTTGATCACTAGTTGACCAGTTGCGCCAAATGGCGCAGAGACCCGCTAAAGCCATGTTGTCGATGAAAATAATTTCATTTTGCAAGGACATATTCGATATTGATAGTAGAAAGCCCATGTGTTAAATCATGCTATATTGAAAATATGTTTATCACGCTGAGAAAATTGAGTTTGAAAAAAAATCATATTTGTATAACATGTATAGACCAGCTAAGGAAGCATTTTTTTAGTTGAAAATATGGTTATCACGTTGAGAAATCCGAGTTTAAAAAAAGACATATTTGTATAAGATGTATAGACCAGTTAAGGATGTATTGTTTAGCAGTGTTTGTACCAAACTTTTATTTTCCATGTGCATGAAAAAAAAACTCTGTGTTGTGCATATGAAGGCATAGATATTTGAAAGGCCCATGTGCTACCTAGCCGAGTCCACGAACAATTCTGTGTGTGTGGCTCGTCCGAAGTGAATATGAAGCGGCACGGACTGCATCCATCGTGCCTGTTTATCCCCTTTCTTCCTCCATTCCTCATTTGGGCGAGTGAAGCATTTCCCCTTTCTTCCTCGGTTCCTCATTTGGGCGAGTGAAGCATTTCAAGAGAAACGTACTCAACTGGTGAGATTTCTCCATTCCTATTATTTCGGATTTCTCTGCATGCATGGATTTTTTTTTATTGAGGGATAGTACCAATGTTTTCTTGGGCTGGCAGCCCTTCGGGTGGCATCAGTTGCCAAAAAGAGGAGAGATCAGTAGGAATCGAAACACCGAGGATTGGCCAAATCACAACAGCGAAATTGCGGTCGTTTTTCATATATACATGCAGTGGCAGATCATAGCATTGCTGAAGCGGACTAAAATTCAGGAGAATGGATGAGAGCGGAAATGATGTGAAGTCTAAGTCTGGGTTTAAAATGGGCATAAGTAGTATTTCAGTAGAGCTGTATCATAATGCACAAAGGCTTAGTAACTGCAATACTAATTTACTCTAGGACGAGCTGTACAATTTACTCAAGTAAGAGTTGCTCAATTTTGTCGTAACGAACTGTAATAGGATGGTGGGAATTATATGTTGATGTGTAACACACCTTCACAACTACTCCCTGCGTCCCATAATGTAAGACGCTTTTTGACTCGTGTGGTGTCAAAAAATATCTTACATTATGGGACGGAGGGAGTATAACTCTGTAACAATGCACAAAGGAGTAGCAACTGTAATATTAATTTACTCAAGGAAGAACTCGTCAATTCTGTCATCAGAACAAACTGTAATAGGATGGTGCAAATTCTGTAAACCTTGAACGGGGTGCATAGTACCTTCCAAAGCCTATTAACAGCAATATGTAACAAGGCGAGAGAAAAATGATTGTAACTATATTTTCCTTGTTCAAACATTTGAGAAAACTTAAGAGAATCCTCTCTGCTGCCTTTTCCTCCAATGTTCTCTTTTCCTTCTTTTACCTACAAAAATGAAGCATGTTCCACACTTTGTTTGGCAGAACAAACTGGCAAAATCAGTGTTGTTACCAACAGACTTACATATTGCAAGAGGGATTCTGGAAGTATTTATCCTGACTAAATTCAGGAAAGACCCAAAAGCATAATAATTTTGCAGCCCGGTATAAGACTCGTTTCAGCCCTCATAGTGATCTCGAAGCCCTGCAATTGAAACCGAAACATCACTCCGCACTAAAATCTCTAAATACCAGTTTATCTAACTAATCGAGCAAGTAGCAGTCCTGCACTGAAACACCTAAAAACCAGATCAGTTATCCATATTATGCACATCTCTTCCACTATAAAATCTGTAAAATGAGAAACTGGACCCTCAGCACACTGTCCAACACACACTGCATGTGGTCCTGGAACCTTGAACCAAGCACTTTGTTTTTCTAGATTCTATAAAAAAAACACTTAAGGATGGTGTAGCTAAGCGGAATTTGCATATGTAGAGCTTCTGCCAAGTTCCTAAGAAAAGGAGAAGGGGACGGATGTAAATTTGTAAGGTCATGGTATTTACCATGCATACATTCTAGCGTAATAATTCAAAGATATTACATGTTTTTGAACGGAGCATTTCCACTGCTACCTGGTTGTACCTTCTTAATGTCCGAGGAGGCCTTCTTGTCTATATACAGTATGCATCCAAATTCAGTATAAAAAAGGACTACTCATGAGTAGAAAGATCATTGTTGCAACTTGGAATGACATGTTCTAGTAGGAATCCTAGATATACAAAGAGAGGATTAGTTCAGCAGAATCAATACGATTATATAACAAACTATCAAACATTGCACTATATCTCAAGAATTTATAGTGTAGCCACCAAACAAAGTGGTAATCAAGGCAACATCAATCTGACAACAATGGCTGACCGATGATGTTTTAGTCCTTCTGGTTTACTAATTCAGAGGAAACGTAACAAAAGTCGCTCTTTGGTCAATAGCATCAACTGATTCTTTGAACTCTAAATTAACAAAGAATGCGAGAACTCAAAAATTAGAACATCGCTTTGTATCCGCTTGATGCTACATTTTGAGTTAATAAATATGCCCTTTATCAAAAAAAAAGTTGCATGCACATGTTCACATGCTTTCAGCCACATACATCTCTTCTCTGCAGAACTCTACTACAGTTTACCACTGAGTACCAAGCTAGCACGGCCACAGACTGACAGACACAACACCCAGCAACAACATGTGAGCAACTGGTACTGGAAGTATCCTTGCTTGAACTGCTCTAGTAAATTGCCTATTGTTTATCACTACTAACAACACTATCAGTCAATTAAGTAACTTCATCCCATTATAATTGAACAAAATAAGGATAAATATGCACATCGACCCATCTCTTTCTTTTCTCAAACAAACAACACCAGATCATCATCAGTTAATAAATAATGAAGCAGTAATCAGAATATATAAAATGGGAATAAAAGTAAATGGCAGAAATCATCCATCAACAGAGCTAAAACGGGGCGGGAGTGACACAAGTATGCTAGATTGACAATAAAAATATAGAAATCCATAAGCATGGACACTACTACTGTATTATAAGAAAATAACAGAAAAATTGTGGCGCCCCCGACTCAATCGTACACTAATCATACACGCAAACGTGTACGATCAAGCACAGGGACTCACGAGAAGATATCACAACACAACTCTAGCACAATTTAAACGGAGGTCCACATTATTACAAACCAGGGATCCGAAGATCCGAATACATAAGTCAGTCATACAAATATTATCTGAGTACAGACATAGTTAGACAAGTTTTGCCTTAAGAAGGCTAGCACAAACAGCGACACTAGATCGAAAGGCGTTGGCCTCCTGCCTGGGAGCCTCCGATCCTACTCCTGGTCAGCTGGCTCGATCCAGTAGTAAGTACCCTCTGGACCCTCCTGGTAGTAAGCTCCGGTGGTGGCGTCTGGCTCCTGGACTCCATCGTCTGGTGTATCATCAAGGTGGGGTATATGGGGGAAAAGAGAAAATAAAGCAACCGTGAGTACTCATCCGAAGTACTCAGCAAGCAAGGATCTATACTACATATGCAACATTATCAATGGAGAAAAGCTGTATATTTGGACTGGGCTGCAGAAATGCCAGAATAGAGAGAAGGCCTAGTCCTATCGAAGACTAGCATCTTCAAACATCTTCACAAGGCCATCATCTTGCAGCAGTAGAAGAGAGTAGAATAGCATTTTATTTAGCAAACATGTTGAAGTATAGCTCAAAGATCCTTCCTCGACTCCCAGCGAGAAAGTAATCCCGAAGCTTCAATTAAGTAACAAGTATCCAGTTTAAGTAGTAGATCGGGATACACAAACTGAGCGTCCTTTACCGTAGGACCGGCTATCGATAGAAGATTCATCCCTGCAGGGGTGCACTACTGTTACCCAACACGCTCGATCAACTCTGGCCGGACACACTTGCTGGGTAATGCCCGTCCTCGAAAGATCAACACAAAGCAGCGCCCTACCTAGGCTCGGCAGAGAGGTCAGCACGCCGGACTAACCTATGCACCCAGAGGTCTCGGGCCATCGCCCTGGGCGCCCTGCGCGTTGCGAGACTGGCCGGGGTGCAGGCGCGACACTGAACTCGTCAGTGAAGTATCCAGCCCAATCCCGACAATCAGCCCGCACGGTGAATCGTGACGTCAGACGAGCTTTCGGAGAAACGTACTTTGCAGAGGGTCCCATAACCATTATCCCGCGTGGTGGTAGTGCGTATAGGGCACGTCGACCCACTCAGATCACACACCCAAATCCAATAGGCTCAATTAGTATCAAGCGGAGACAATCAGAGTCTCTGATGCTCCGCCACAATGTCACACTCGAGTGCCCTTCCGGCACACCCGAAATCATAGATCCCCAGCGGGTACCCACCAGGGTGGACCCGCCTGTAACAAAGGTCAAGTAGCCGTGTGGTCAAATCATCAGGGTGAACGTATGAGGTATCACCCTCGAGGTTCACACTGAGGGTTGCACGACAGAGTCGTATCGGAAGTGGAGAAGGAGGAATCACCCTCGATGACCACGACCGAACAGCTACACTGCAGAGTATTCATCGGGAGTGCGTTACGAGGTATCACCCTCGGCACTCGATAGTTACTACGCAGAGTCGTTCAACTAAGGGGGTGTGAAGTGAGGTGTCGGTCTCTGGTCGACGATCACGTTGATCGAGTCGTCGATGATCAAGCAGGGGCAACAAGGGTAAGGTGGTGGGGTCACTGATGGTTCACTACCAACCTATACTAATCAGTTTATCATAGGCAGGTAAGGTAGCAATGAACAGGTTACAACAGCAGGCTATGCATCAGAATAGGAGCATACATTAACAGTAGCGAAATCTAATGCAAGCAGGAGAATAGAATGGGCGATATCTGGAATGCTCAAAGGGGGGGCTTGCCTGGTTGCTCTGGCAAGAGGGGAAGGTCGTCAACGGGCTGCTCGTCGGTAGAGTAGTCGTATCCTGGTGCAGCGCCGTCGGTCTCAGCGTCTATCGAGAGAGAGAAGGAGGGGGAGAGAAACAATAAATTCACGGCAATAATGCAAACAATATGTATGACATGCCTAAATGATATGCCGGGGTGTTCTACTGCCTAACTAAACGATTTAGTTAATTTAGGAATTTATTTGGATTTATTTAATTAAAGTTGGGCACTATTCATTTACTGAAATCGGTCTAAAAGTTCAATGTTCTTATAGCTGCGGGCGTCTGACGGGAATACGAAGGACGTATTCGGGTTCGTATCGTCGTTCTGAGCAAGTTTCATGTATAAAACATTTTCATCGGAGTTACGGTTTATTTAATATGATTTTCTAAAGTTTTTATTAATTTCTGAAATTTAATTAATTATTTAATTCAACATTATCCGAAACAGTGCTGATGATGACATCAGCATGACCTCATGCTGATGTCAGCGGTTAATTAAGTTAATTACTAATTACTATTTAATTAACACTAATTAGTTAATTAGATTAACCTAATCAGGATTAATTAACTAATTAATTAATTAATTATTTTAATTATTTATTTTTATTTCTTTTTTTTTTGAAACGTTTTAGGGCGGGGCCCGTTGTCAGTGGCTAGGGGGTTCGGGGCCCAGCGGGCAGTGGCCCAAGGCCACAGGCGCGGGCGACGGGCGCGCGGTGCGCGCGGGCGCTGGGGCGCCCGAACTGGACGCAGCCAGTCGGGCCACGGCGAGGGGGGGGGGGAGGGTGGGGGGGGGGGGGGGCGGCGGGATCGGGCGGTGGTCGCCGGAGCACAGCCGCGCGGGCGAGCGGGCGCGGCGGCGCGGCGGGCGCGGAGCGGGCGGTGCGGGGAGGGCGCGGTAGCGCGAGGGCGAGATGGGGTGGGGCGCGAGGCGGGCTCCTCGGTGCGCTGGCGTGTGCGCGGCGCGCGGGCGCGTGCGGGCCGAGCGCGGGCGAGCCGGGGCGGAGCGTGGCGAGCGGCGCGACGAGGGGAGGGAGAGGAGAGGCCGGGGGCCTCACCGGGGTTCGTAGGAGCGGGCAGCGGGCTCGAGCTTGAGGGGGACGCGACGGAGAAGAGAAGCAGGCCGGCGTCGGTGTCGAGCGCGTCGAGGGCGCGGGGCCGGCGAGCGTGGGGGTCGGGGGCCGGGCGTCGATGGCGAGAGGGGCTCGGGGTGGAGGTCGGAGACGACGGCGTGGTGACGGAGAGGCGGCGTCGGGGCGGCGGGTCGGCGCGAGCGGCGAGGCGCGGTCGTCGAGCGCGGGGGGACGAGCGGGTCGGTCGGAGGGATCGGGGGATCCCGATCAGATCCAGTGAGGGGGGGGGGGGAGAGGAGGGCGCGACGGGACGAGGTGGGCGGCGGTGCAAGAAGGTAGGCCAGCGGGGGAGAAGAAGGGACCGCAGAAGCACGCGGGCCGGGGGGGGGGCAGAAGGCTAGGAGGAAAGGGGGCATGGGGCTGGGCATGAAGGGGGGAGAGGGGGGAGGATAGGAGGGTGGGGGGAGAACGGGGAGGGCGAGAACGCGGAGAAAAAACGGGAAAGGGGGGGGGAGGAGGGGAGAAGAAGAAGACAGAGTGGAGAATCGGGAGAGGGAGCGGCAGAGGGGGGAGAAGAAGGGGGGGGGGGGCGGGGGAGGGGGGGAAAGAGAGGGGGGGGGGGGGGGAGTCGGCTAGGGTTCGGCCGGCGGCTGGCGGAGGGGGGGTGGTAGGTATAGGCCAGCGGGGGGGGAGGTGGCCGCGGCCGGGGTGGGCTTCGGCCCAGTTGGGCCGGGGGGGGTGGTTGGGGGTTGCTCTTTGTTTTTCTTCTTCTCTGTTTTCTATTTCTTTTCCTTTTTCTTTTCTTCATTTATTCCCTTTACTCTGCTAGTAAATAGCTAGGCCTCAAAATGGTTTTTGTAAAACATGAGACCTAGTTCATAAATACCAGTGCATTATTCCCTAACACCTAAAATTAGTTTGGACAAAATATAATTCCATATTTATTTCAGATTTAATAAATGGTTATTAAATATTATCTTTATCCACTGTTTGAGGTTGTTCGAGTCACTTATCCAATTCCAATGATGTTGGTTTCAATTTTAGAATAGCCTCTGGAATATTTGTTATTTATCTGACATTTTAGTTTCTATGTTGGACAACTTTTATATTCCACTTTCATTTAAATTTGAATTTGACTTAGGAGTTGAAATGCAATATGATGCTAATGATGATTATGCAGTGTTAATCTCGCTGACATGTCATTATCAAAAGTGATTACTGTTGCTAATCACCGGGGGTGTTACAAAAATATAGTTAATATGCTAATTTTTCCGCCATAAGAATAAGAAAGGTGTAACATGAGCAAGGATCTACTGTATTTCAATTGGTGCGTGTACCTAAGGTCAGATGCGTGCCTTTGATTCGTCCCATACTTTTTTGTCCTGTCGATTAGAATAGTCGCAGGCATAGCTAAGAACTAAACTGTAGTGGCAGCGAGGTTTGCTTGAATGGCCTGGCCTAGTGGCCTGCTTGAACGCTAGGCTGACTGGTGGTTTAGGTTTAGCAATGAGTTTACTTCTTTAACAAAATAGCATGAAGGATCAATGCAAGAAATTAAACTGCTTTCCAAGGAACCACTATTTAAATTTCCATACAGAAGTCTAACTCTTCAATTTGCTTGTATCTTTAGGACAAAAATAACTGCAGCTACATATCATCATCTTTACATAGGTCCCAAAAGATGTGAATCTGGTAACAGAAATACCTTGCAATATCTCTAGTGCATACTTCAAATAACAAATTTCTTCCTTTATCATGCAAGTATCCACAAAGTAGTTTCGCTTGCCGATGAGCAACCTTACTAACGGTCCTACAAATCAAAAGAAAATATTGATTTAAGGAGGAGAAATAAACACCAAAAACTTTTAGATATTGACATAGGCATAGCTTGCGATGATTACGAAATGAGATAAAATGGGAGTGGCCAACTATTTGTTCTTACACTAAGCAGACCACCTCAACACATCGTCAAAGCTACCTTAGACTAAGTTAACATGGAGATAAATGTGTATTGACAGAAAGTGAAATGTTCTGCGAGGAATAGAAATGGCAGGCTGGTTATGTAAGAAAAGACCAACATGCCTATTTAAAAATAGACCAGAGAGTAGACAAATCGTCCATATGCACTCACCATGCCGTGAGGAATGCAAAAACGATCTTGCAAACACTCCACAACACCAAAGACCCAACAGGCACCACAACGACCCTGCCATTGTTAACCAGTACATACTAACTTGAGCATTTGATTCAGTCGTTATGTAAAAAAGCAAAAAAAATACTGAACCTAGCATTGTTATGGTACCGATTCAAACTAAACTAAGTACAAAATAAAGATAGCAAATTTACCGAAAGTAGAACGCACGCGCCTGCTTGAACAGATCTAGCAACCTATGATATGTCAATCAGGATACCTCACAAAATATTCACAGAATGCATTGATCAATATTTATGCAAACCAACCACCGCCGCGTCACCTTCTCACATAGAAGAACCATCTAAAGGAAATAGACACATATGCCATGGACTGACCTAAAATGAGTGGCTTCATCGTGTGCAATTGCCTTGACCAGAAGAAGGAGATCTTGGGTGATGTAAGCAGCCTTTCTATATCTGTAAGCAATGAGATACATCAATTGGCACACGAGATGAGCTTTTGGATGTTACTTCTATCTCACAGTAGCAAAGGGAGGGTCACATATCAACTCCTTTTTTTAAAGCTCAAAGTTGCAAATGCATATGCATAGCACATCACTTTTTTGTAACAAATATGGCCAATGTCCATAAATACTGGTCAGGATCAAAATTCATTCTACAAGTTACTTAATTATCTATAAGCTTGCCGGTTCATGATAGCTATGAACTTCACATCATCGTAAAAGTCTAAAATATCACATCATGTTTGGTTGAAACAATATGCTAAAATATTCAGTTTCCGAACCACAGCTAACATATGGGGGAGAAGGTGGCAGCTCACCTCTAGCAAGGAGCTAGCATCAGCAAAAGTAGGAGCTCATCCTTTGGCGTACTATGAACATGTCACTGCTGCCTTGCACCTTCATGCACCGTCGCTGCGCACAGCACATTAACATCCCATTGTTCTTGAGAAACTGTACATAACAAACTACTTGAATTAATACTTTGTAACTGATCAACAAGAAGTAGCAACCAGGTTCTAATAACGAAGAGCTGAGTCTAGGATGTGTCACTCCTATTTCATACTAACTGTACCTACTGGGGAAAGCAGAAATGCGCAGCACATAGGGAGAGAGCAAAACGTGATGAAGCAAAAGAAGGTTAGCAGGCGAGCAAAGGAACCAATCAGAGATAGGACCACCAGGAACTTACCCCAAACTCATGCAGAAATGAGGCTATGCCCCAACCACAAAACCACAAATTGCTCCATCGTATTGACACCTGCAATCCTCCTCTGTAAATGTTGCAGGCCTGAAGTTGCCTAGCAGGAAACAATTAGCACTAAACATCCCATGGTATAACAATAGACCTCACAATTTATGTCAGGACAACAGGTCAAAGCAAAGTCATTATAAATCAAAGGAGGGAGACTAAGGGAAGATACTACCATAGGGACCAGATCGGAGAACCATTAACCAAAAAACAACATGGATGCGGTGGTTAAGAGAGAGGAGACGAGCCGAGTGAGGCCGGTGACGGCGAATGGCCCCTGGCCGTTGCATCGCCTCCATGAGGGCCGGCCTGCTCCTTCACCCTCCGGTCTCCTACCTCTTCCCTGTAGCCTCATCCCATGGCGACGGGCCGAAATTTGCTTGTCCTCGTCGCCCGCCTCCCCTGCTCCTTCACCTCAACACCGGACTCGGCTAGCCTTTTCCCGATCTAGAACCAGGCGCCGCCGACGGCTGGATAGACAATGAAGAGAAGTAACGCAAGATGGAAGGGCAGCGTGCTGGAGAAGCAGCAGCAGTGGTGGAGTAGGAGTAGCAGGCGGCGGCGAGGATCCAGGGCGGAGGACGTGGTGACGCGAGGAGGAGGCGGGAGAGGCTGTGGGGATCGTGGGGAAGGGGGCTAGGGTTCGTGCGGCTGTTGGTGAGGGAGTGGGACTGGGGCAAGGATAGGAATGGCTGCGGGAACGCACTGAGAGGATTGGCCAAAATCTCATGCACGCGGGTACGGTTGACCCAGCCTACGAACGCTCGAGACGAGCCCACTCGTCATTGGCCAGCGAAAACGACCGCGAGGTGAAAATCGGAATTGACTGCTGTGAAGATCCAATGGCTGAGACACGTCGGAAGACAGATCTGACAGCCAACGAGGCCCCAAATGGGGGAGCTCCGTGGAGGCAAGTTGGCTAGCATCCTTATAGGTTTAAATCTGTTCTTTTGCCCAACAGTATGGCAGGTGAAATCTTTGCAGTGCATACATACGGCGGTGCTGGTTCGTCCTGTCACAACTCTTTTAAAGCCTGTTGTATTCCAGTGAGAAACTGCGCTCTGATGTAAAAAGACCATCTATTCAAAAGATATTATTGCTGGGATCATGGACCTGATTTCTGTGAAAAAGAAGAGAATGTTTTGCCATGCCCGTACTTGTGATTGCCATTGCCTTGCTATGGTATTTAATTCACCCGTGATTAGTTTGCTTTAGGGGAAAGCGTCTGAACCATTTGAATCTTTTCCTCGAATATAGTACATACACACATAAGGCTTGCACTATGGCGTGACGCCCTAGTCTTCGCCGCGGCCCGGCTGACGCGTGAGCAGGACAGTTGATAAGAACCGACGGAAAACTTTCACGCTGAGTGACACCTTAACCTTTGATGTTACCAGCTGCCTGAGTACTACTGGCCGAAGTATCTTCTTGGAGATCATCAGGGCAATTTGTATCGTCCCGCGCGCTCCAAGAGCATATACGGTGCTTCCTGAAAGCTCCGTGTCCGCTGTGCTCCACAGCTCTCGCTGTCAGCCAGACGTCGCCATAACGGTGGCCATTCAGCCCAAGCGACAGCGCGGCGGCCGCGGGCGCCCGACGCGGTCGGGTCTCGATCGGAAGCCTTGCGAGCGATCGCGGACAAACAGACGAAAGCGCTTGGCTTGGCTGCCCCCGCCCGTTCCTTCCCCGCCGCGGCGTGCGTACAGGCGTGCCGCTATAGGTTCCTCCTCCCGCCTCGGTCGCTTTCGGGGACGCTGCTGCTGTGCTGATATCCCAATGCCCCCGCCCTCTTCGTTCTCGTCCCCACAGCGCTCGTGTATCGTTGGTGTGGCCGTAGCCCCCTTGGCCTCCTCCATTCCCCACCGCCGTAGTACGTCGCAGCTAATAAGCTGCAGGCTTCGTCCGTGCAGTGCAGTTTGCGCGCGGCGTACAGCGTATCACTGACTGTGCGTACGCGGGGAGGGGGCGGTTCCAGGCGATGGGTTTCGCTCCTTCCCGGCGTGCTGGTGTCCTTCTCGTGCTTCTCGGCCTATGCGCCGCGTGCTCGGCGCAGCTCCCGCCGCCGGCGCCGCCCGAGATGCTGCACGAGAGCTTCGCGGGGAAGTCGGAGTTCAGGACGGTCAACCGGAGGCCGCTGGAGTCGTGCCTCAACCCGAGCCCGTACCTGTCCATCAATGTCAGTACCGCCGGCCCGCTGCCCGACGAGGCGTTCGTCAACGTCACCGTCGGCGGCGTCTTCAGGCCCCGCGGCTCGCACTGGGTCGCCATGATCACGCCTTCAAACTCCAGGTACGTACGCTCAACTCTAGAGAATAGATGAACATTCATCTGCTGTTTTTTCTTTGAAACCTACGTTGATGTGATGTTTTGGTTTATCCTCCTACATATCTAAGCTTCGAAAAAAATGTGATTTGATTCGTTTTCTAGGACTTGATTCGTTTTCTAGGACGTACGTAGTGTTCACAGCATGTTTACCTTTTGCCTCTTGATGGATCTGCATGTGAATCATTTACTAACAATAGTGTACGTGCATGCGGCCTGGCGCAGTGTTTCCGGATGTCCACTGAGCGGCGTCAACTATTTGGAGACCGGCGACACGGCGAAACTCCCTCTTCTCTGCCACTACCCTGTCAAGGTGAGCCTTTTGCTTTGCCTTTTGCATGCACTACTTGCCAACTGACCGTTAGCTACCGCTTCGCCACAGTAGAATCTATCTAGTTGCCACAGGACCGTACATGCTATCATATGTTTTAGCGGCAACCATCGGTGCTCGATATGTAGCACCACGTACGGAGTGCCGTCACGTGCACAACTCCTGTACATGCACCATTGCTCAGATTTCCGGCCTTCATTAAGAGGTTGTTATGTTCACGAAAAGGTAGTGCTATGATTCGTTAACGGGTCCAGTCATGTGCGTTAGCCTCGCCGGAAATGGCCATCCATGAAGCATGCCAAGTTCTTAAGCGTGCTACGTCGGCTATATCCGTATGGGCACACATGAACGCACGGCGTCTATGTTGCGTGCGTGGATCAGAGCATGACATGAACCTCGTTTTCGAAAGAAATAAACTGGATCATGCATGTGCACCGCTAGCGTAAAGACATGAACAACAATTAATCTATCGTTCTATAAAAATAATCTCGGGCCTTCGTTTTTTCTTACTTCTTTTAAAGAAAAAAATATTCAAGCGAATGTAGGCCCTATTAATAGTCAAGGCCTGCTTAGCGGGCTGATACTTGACACGACGAACTTGGATGCAGGCCCAGCGGGTGAAGAGCGACCCGAGCTACATGGGGTGCAAGAAGGCGGCGTGCCAGAAGCGCGACGCGTCGGGCGGCTGCCAGGTCCGGACGTGCGGCGCCACGCTGACGTTCCACGTCATCAACTTCCGCACGGACGTGGAGTTCGTCTTCTTCGCCGGCGGGTTCCAGACGCCGTGCCTCCTCAAGCGCTCCGGCGTCCTCCGCTTCGCCAACCCGGCCAAGCCGCTCAACGGCCACCTCTCCAGCACCGACTCCTCCGCCACCTCGGTACGTACGTGAGCACCCACCACCTCGACGAGGAGCGAGTATTTAGCAAAAAAAACTACCACAATTCGTGGTGCCCACAAACTACTGTTTTACAAATTTGTGCCGAAAACTATCATTTTCTCACTAATCCTTGACTAAAAACTACCAAGTCTGAAAAGATCCCGATTTGACTCTTTTAAACGCGTTTCTGACAGAGTTGGCCCACACATAAGCGGGCTAAAAAAGCAATCGGGTCCCTAGTTTTTTTTTCAAAAAAGCAATCCAGTCCTTGGCGAGGCCCAGCACGGCTGGCCAGCACGCTCGCGGCGACGGCGGCGGCGGCTGCGGCTGCGCACGCACGCAAGCCAGCCGGCCAGCAAGCGGCGACCGTCGTGGCGGCGGTGCTCGTGCTCCTCTACTTCTCCTCGCTGCAGCAGCTCGCTGAGCAGCTGCAGCCCAGCCCCTCTTCTCCTTCTCCACTGCCTCCTCTCCGTCTCATTCTCCTCTGCCTCCTCTCCGTCTCCTGCAGCAGCAGCACGGGCACGAGCTCCTCCTCTCGCGCAGCCCCGCCGCACTGCACAGCCGCACCTCGTTGCAGCCCCACCGCCGCACGCGCACAAGCAGCCGCGCGCACAGCCCTTGCGCAGCCGCTTGAGCAGCCGCCCCGCCGGCCCGCCGCAGCAGCGCGAGCAGGATCCTCCCCTCGCCTGACACAGCCGGGCCCCATGGCACGCCCCGAGCACACGCAGCTCGCAGGGCCGCCGCGAGCTCGCCTCGCCAGATCCACGCCGCGCCTGACCAGAACGGCCAAAGCACAGGCCTCCTCGCCACACCGCCAGGGCCCTCGCGCCGGACCAGGCCGCCGCCTGCCTGGCTGCCGCGACCCACAGTCATGGCCAGCGCGCGCGTCGCGCATCCCAGCGCCTCCTCGCACGCGCGCACGCAGCCGCCGGCCCCCTCCAGTCGCTGGAGGACTGGATTGCTTTAAAAAAAAAACTAGGGACCCGATTGCTTTTTTAGCCCGCTGATGTGTGGGCCAACTCTGTCAGAAACGCGCTTAAAAGAGCCAAATCGGACTCTTTTCAGACTTGGTAGTTTTTAGTCAAGGATTAGTGAGAAAATAGTAGTTTTCGGCACAAATTTGTAAAGTGGTAGTTTGTAGGCACGGTTTCATGAATTATGTAGTTTTTTGCTAAATACTCACGAGGAGCAGACGGAGAGCATTTCTTCGCCCTGGTTGATTTTCATCTGAGAACCTGATCGCGATTTTCCATGGCGCTGGTTTGTGTTACCAGATGAGGATCACGTGGGTGAGCGGCGACGGCAGGCCGCAGCAGGTTCAGTATGCAGGTGGCAGGACTGCTGCTTCTCTGCCTACGACCTTCACACAGAAGGAAATGTGCAGTAAGTGGTCGGACCCCTTGTCGATGGTGGCAAGATTGTAGTACTCCCTCGGTCCGAAATTGCTTGTCGCTCAAATGGATGCATGTAGCACTGAAGACAGGTCTAGATATATCCATTTCAACGACAACTAATTCTGGATGGAGGTAGTAATAGACCGTAGATGAAAGAGTTTTCGTTGCCATGTTTCATAAGTCTCGGTTCAGCGCAGGTATTCCGGTGTTGCCGAGCCCGGCCAAGGATTTCGGGTGGCATGACCCTGGCTACATCCATTCGGCCGTCATGACCGGGCTCCAGCCTTCTCAGTCCTACGACTATCGTTACGGAAGGTAAAGCTCGTAGCGTTACTATTTGGGCTGTTTTGTTTTCCTGAAAAGGAAGACATAGCTGTGCTAATTGGTACTGTAACAAAGATATATTGTCTGTGCAGTGATTCTGTGGGCTGGAGTGACACCACCAAGTTCAGAACCCCTCCCGCTGCCGGGTCAGACGAGACGTCCTTCGTGATCTATGGCGACATGGGGAAGGCTCCACTAGACCCGTCAGTGGAACACTATATTCAGGTAGGAGTGCCAAAATTGCCTCGGTGTAAAACCTTTCTATACGTGATGCACCCTTCGGATGTAAATGTCCATCTCATCACTGACATCACACGCATGGATGTGCAGCCTGGATCGATCGCTGTGACCGGAGCGGTGGCCAAAGAGATGCAGACCGGGAAGGTCGACTCCATCTTCCACATAGGAGACATCAGCTACGCCACGGGGTTTCTGGTCGAGTGGGACTTCTTCCTTCACCTCATCAGGCCACTCGCTTCTCAGGTCTCCTACATGACCGCCATTGGCAACCACGAGAGGTGATTGGTTTCTGAACGCAGAACGCTGACCTTGCGCTCTTCACCGCCAATTGCTCTCGAGCTAACAATAGCTGATGAAGGAAATGTCATGTGTCCCTTTCCAGGGATTATGCAGGGTCTGGGTCTGTGTACGTGACCCCGGATTCGGGCGGCGAATGCGGCGTCGCCTACGAGTCCTACTTCCCCATGCCCGCTGCCGGCAAGGACAAGCCGTGGTATTCCATCGAGCAAGGCAGCGTCCACTTCATCGTCATGTCCACGGAGCATTCCTGGTCGGAGAAGTCGGAGCAAGTATGTTCTTTTTACCAGCAGACAGCAGTTGTGCGTTCCTATTTCAGACTTCGCAGATGTTTGCATGCTGATGTTTCTGTGTAACTTCGATGCCTCGTGTGAATAGTACGACTGGATGGAGAGGGATCTGTCGTCGGTCGATCGATCCAGAACTCCATGGGTGATCTTCATTGGGTGAGCTTCTGAAAATCAAAACCAAATACTTGTTCTGGTTCTTGCCTTGTTGACGTGCCTGCAAGTAACACCTGGCATTTTGATGACCATTGCAGGCATAGACCAATGTATTCATCGAATGTGGGCATAATTCCGAGCGTGGACCCAGACTTTGTGGCCTCTGTGGAGCCACTCCTGCTCAACAAGAAGGTAAGTAGAAGATCACACTGCAACGCATCATATTCAGCAGGCAAGAAGCTGTTTGCTTGACGTATTTTGGTAACAGGTGGATTTGGTTTTCTTCGGCCATGTGCACAACTACGAGAGGACCTGCGCAGTTTACAAGGGCAAATGCAGGGGCATGCCGAGGAAGGACGCGAATGGGATCGACACCTACGATAATAGCAACTACACTGCGCCGGTCCATGCCATCGTTGGAGCAGGAGGGTTCAGCTTGGACGGCTTCTCTCTGATTGTAAGAGCTCAAACAACGAGATTTTAACAATGGATTGTAGGACCTCGGAGATAATTTGAAATTGATAATCTTGCATTAGTGCCTGATGTGTATGGTCCTCTGACAACCTCTTGTTGATGTCGTCCATATTTCAGCCGCAGAGCTGGAGCGTGTCGAGGATTTCAGAGTTTGGCTATGCCAGGGTGCATGCCACGAGGAGCAGTGTGTTGGTTCAGGTAAGCTTCACCTCCTCTTTTTTTCTTCTCTTGGGGAGTTTTGCATACGAAGTTAACAATTGATGCTCAGTTTCCTCAACGAAAAACAACAACTGATGCTCTGTTTTCTTCAGTTTGTAAGCTCAGGCACGATGGAGATCCGGGACCAATTTAGAATTGTGAAGGGAGGCAGATGATCCAAGTGCAGTTACAGCCTACAGCCCGAGGCAGATATGAAGGGAATATATAACTAGTTTTCTTTCACTTGTGATGTACTGTAAATACTGATGACAGACGAACGCTGAATTACAATTAACACGTCAGTGTATAGCTGTGTACGGTTACTGCAAGATTTATATCAAAAAATGTGTTCCTTTCAAACTAAGTTTATTTCACACCCCCTCCTTTCTGGTTTAGCGGGCTCAAATCTGAAATCTTATCAACCAATATAGATTGTTAGTGGATGGCACGAGTTTGTGGATATAGAACTGTCCAACGAAATCTTTCTCACATATTCGATTCCGGAAGGAATAAGTATTATCACCCTTCTCTCATTGGACTTGCATGGTGCATGTAGAATAAGATGCATGACGACCTGACGTAGAGGTTTACACGTACACGTAGCATCATCCCCCCGGGGCCCTCCCCCCCAGAGCCCTCCCCGCCGGTGGCCACGGCCTCGGAGTAGCCACCGAACCCTACGCGCCGTTGACCACTCCGGTCACGGCGGCCACCAAGCATGTCTCTAGCCGATCTCAACTTCGACATTGGACATGATTTTGCAGCAGATGTTTGGAAGAAATGGGGTGTTCAGATCAACTTTGAAGAAGGGAAGGACCAAGAAGAATTTCTCCTGGTAGCTGAATTCACCAGATCACAGATCCGTCTTACTGAGGAATCCGTAGCCACCATTCTTCTCTCTTGTTTTGGAGAAAGAGCATCTCTTTTCAAGGTGAAATTGCTTCAAAACTGGTCATTTAAATTCTCTGTTTCCTCCAAGGAAGTGGGTTTTTCGATCATTAAAGGAGGTAACATATCGCTCCCTCTACTCAATATCAATTTCCTTCTCTGGGGTGATGGGGGTCCGTATTCTCATTGGGAGTTAGATCAATATCTCCAAGAGAAAGAAGATGAATGGGCACATGTTTTTCGTAGACATCCTTGAAAATAATATCTGCAAGGCCTTAGATCACCTGTTGTTTACTCTGGATCCATGCAAGCTGTTCATAGATCTCCTATTGCCCATGCCAATCCACCCAACCAATCAAATCCCGCTCCATCAGTGGGGTGCGATCATCTGCATGGCCAATCTGCATTCAACTCGTCAGTTTCTGGTGCGGGAGCGGGATCTTCGGGTATTCAAACTGACGGGCAGAGCCCATTCTGTGTTCGTTGCCTTGTCCATGGTCACTATCATGTTGGAAATATGCCCTAGAGGCAATAATAAAATGATTATTATCATATTTCCCGTTCATGATAAATGTTTATTATTCATGCTAGAATTGTATTAACCGGAAACTTAAATACATGTGTGAATACATAAACTACACCGTGTCCCTAGTAAGCCTATACTAGACTAGCTAGTTGATCAAAGATGGTTAAAGTTTCCTAACCATAGACATGAGTTGTCATTGATAACGGGATCACATCATTAGAAGAATGATGTGACGAACAGACCCAACCGTAGGCTTAGCATCAGATCGTTTAGTTATTTGCCATAGCTTTCTTCATGTCAAGTATCAGTTCCTTAGACCGATCATACCACTTCCGGATACCGGAGGAATACTTTGTGTGCTATCAAATGTCACTTCGTAACTGGGTGATCATAAATGTGCTCTACGGGTATTTCCGAAGGTGTTTGTTGGGTTGCATGGATCGAGACTGAGATTTGTCACTCCGTATGACGGAGAGATATCTCTGGGCCCTCTCGGTAATACAACATCACAAGAAGGTTGCAAGCATGTGACCAATGAGTTTAGCCATGAGATCTTGTATTATGGAACAAGTAAAGAGACTTGCCGGTAACAAGATTGAACTAGGTATGGAGATACCGACGATCGAATCTCGGGCAAGCAACATATCGCCGGACAAAGGGAATTGCATACGGGATTGACTGAATCCTTGACATAGTGGTTCAACCGATAAAGATCTTCGTTGAATATGTAGGAATCAATATGGGCATCCAGATCCCGCTATTGGTTATTGACCGGAGAGGAGTCTCGATCATGTCTGCATGTTTCGAACCCGTAGGGTCGCACGCTTAACGTTCGATAGTGCTAGGGTAGTAATGTGATATTAATAGCGGAAAGTCCGAAGGTTGTTCGGAGTCCCGGATGGGATCCGGGACATCACGGGGAGCTCCGGAATGGTCCAGAGGTAAAGATTCATATATGAAAAGTTGTATTCAAGGTTCCGGAAAATGTTCGTGATTTTTCGGTAATGTACCGGGAAGGTTCTAGAAGGTTCTGGAGTGGGGCCCACCTGCATGGGGGGGAACCACATGGACGTGGTAGTGGGGCTAGGCCCCACACCCCTGGTCTAGGCGCACTAAGATCCTCCTTAAAAGGAAAATTATCATCTGAATATTATCATATCCCGAAGGGATAAGATCAGGATCCCTAAAAAGGGGAATAAAGGAGGGATTTCCTTCCTCCCTCCTTAGCCAACAACCCTAGAGGCTTTTGGAGGTCAAGCCACGAGCCCCCTCCACACCTATATAAAGGTGGAGAGGCGTTGGGGGCAGCCACGCCTCCACCCTTGCCCTCTATCGCTCCCAACTTCTCCCACCTTTCTTCCGGTACACGCTTGGGGAAGCCCTGCCGGAATTCCGCTGCCACCACTACCACCATACCGCCGTGATGGTTCCGATCTCATCTACCTCCTCTCCCTCGCTTGCTAGATCAAGAAGGAGAGGACGCCATCGAGCTGAACGCGTGCTAATCTCGGAGGTGCCGTCCGTTCGATACTAGATCGGATTGGATCGTGAAGAGTACGACTACATCAACCGCGTTACGATGCTAACGCTTTCGGTCTACAAGGGTATATAGACACACTCCCCTCTCATTGCTATACATCTCCTAGATTAGATCTTGGGTGTTCATAGGATTTTTTTTATTTTCATGCTTCGTTCCCCATCGGTGGCATCATGAGCTAGGTCTATGCGTAGATGTATATGCACGAGTAGAACATAAAGAAGTTGTGGGCGTTGATGTTCAAATTGCTTACTTCCTTTGTCTTATTTGGATTCGGCGGTATTGTGGGAGGAAGCGGCTTGGACCAACCTTACTTGTCCACGCACAAGAGACCGGTTCCACTAACTAACATGCAACTTGTATTGCATAAAAGTGGCTTTGCGGGTGTTTGTCTCTCCCACCTTAGTTGAATCTCATTTGACAACGGCGGTCCTTGTAGAAGGTTAAAAGACAACTTGTATATCACAATTGTGGTTTTGCGTAGATAAGAACGGTCCTTATGGTTTGCCCTAGCAACCATGTAAAAACTGTTACAATAAAGTAGAGTACGTCTAACTTGTTTTTGCAGGGCATGTTGTGACGTGGTATGGCCAAAACGTGATGTGATATATGTTGATGTATGAGATAACCATGTTTTGTAATAGGTTCACGACTTGCATGTCGATTATACGGCAACCGGCAGGAGCCATATGTCGGGGTACACAAACAGGGTGTTTATTTCCCCTGACTTGTGCACGGACAGAAAACCTCCGCCCCGATGGCCAGGGCTTGCCGGGGGAATAAGCTACCTCAGTATGGCTGGACCCGTCAGTGCAAGCCCAGTCAAGTCCACGCAAGGCCAAGCCAGAGAAGCCGGTCTTCGTGAGATTAAGGAGAGCATTAAGAAGAACAAGGCAACATGATATCACCTTGGAAAGGCCTCCCTTGCCAGGCAGGAGAGCCCGGCCAGGTCGAGACCGCCCCGAAGGCGAGTCAGAATCGTCCCGGCAAGCCCGCCGGGGCCGCCAAGACCAAACCGCCGCCAAGACACCACCGCTCCATCGCACCACAACGCAAGTCACTTATCGATGCGGTGTCAAGCCCCCCAGGCGATTAAGTGGCATTCACTAAGCACGTGGCAGCTTGCTGGAAGACAGATCACACCCATTTGACACCCGTCTAGAGGCGTGTGAAGACGATAAGCAGAAGATGACTAAGCGGCGATATAAGCTTACCAGGGATGCACCCCCGCACGCCACCTAAGGTAGCATTTATGGCATTTTGTCTTAAGTGCCAGAGTCAGGTATGATAGCACTGTTGGCTATCTAATCACAAGATAATGTCTGTTTTGCCACTGTGGTTACCCCTTGAGCTATAAAAGGAGGCCCAAGGCAACCTAGAGAGTGATTGGGACCCTCACACACTTGTACTCGCGTAGCAGCTCTCCCTGAGGCAACCTTGCCAGGTTTGAGCACTGCGTGTCGTCGTGTTCCTCCATCCAATCCATCACAAGCAGGAGTAGGATTTTACGCTTCTTAGCGGCCCGAACCTGGGTAAAAACCACCAGAGTCCCATCGTCGCGCTGCCTCATGGCCTCCGCTCTTTGTGCAACGTGATCTCCCCCCTGCCGAACCACAAGGGGCCCGTGGCCCCATAGGTGATCGTGTCCACCCACGACATATTTGGCGCGCCAAGTAGGGGGATTCGCTTGTGCGAACCCGAAGTTATGAACAGCGCGTCGATCCACATCATCGCCTTCTTCGTCATGGACGAAGAAGAGGAGCAATGCAGCTCCCTAGCCTCCTCCTTTCGAGACTCCATCGCATGTTTCTGCCACAGCAACGGCGGCGGCGAGAGCGAGGGACGTCGGTGCTACGATTGGCACGGCTGGCACAGATAACATAGCCGCCGTGCCATCCGCGGTCAAAAGAAGAGACGGGCCGAGCTGCGGCGCCATCCCCCTCATGATCCTCGATCGAGCACACCTGTTCCCGAGAGGTGCCGCTCGGTCTAACAAGCAAGAGAACGGTGCGTACTTGGCCTCCCGTTCCCTCCTTCCTCGCCAATGATCAGGATGCGTAGTGGCGATGCCGCCGGCGTCGATGAGCCCACATGAAGCTCTGTCCTGCATTCAGCCCGCCAAGGGTGAATCCTGAGCTGAATGCCAGGGCGAATCCGTCGGTTGGCACCCCCAGTAGGCAAACCGCGACAAGGCCCTGCGCGCCAGCGTGTCTGCCACACCGGTCGCTGAGAGGACATTGGAAGGAAGGGAAAGAAGAGAGGGGCCAGTTCTTCCTTCTTCCTCGGTGTTTCATTAGTTGTGAATGTTTACGTTGACCCCTCGACCCGTGCCGGGGTTGAACGCGTAACTAATGGACCGCCAAGTGACGAGGACATGTATTGGGGGTAGGGTAACAGGCCTGACCTAAAGACCCTACCCTAGGACACCACACACCTTATACTAGGCCCCAGGGCCAGATCAGCAGTCAGATGTTCTGCAGAGTGGCATTCACTCGGAAGGCAACAACCACTCGGAGCATAGCACTCCACTCGACGAACTCATTCCACTCGGAGCACCTGATCTCACTCGGATATGCGAAGACCAAACAGTCGACGAGGCAGTCGGAGCATCATTCTCATAGTGGAGGTTTCGTGGTGGGCTGACATTATGGCATTTATGCCCTTCTTTGTAACATAGGAGGTGAGGGGGTGGCGCACTCTATATAAGCCACCCCCCACCACTAGACTGGGGGCCTTTTTTTGGCTTCCATCTCTCTCTCTCTCTTTCACCATGGGGCTAAGGCATGGAGATCCGTTCTCCCCCCCCTCTCTCTCTCAAATACATCATGTAACTCCGCGTTCATGACAGATAAGGAAAGCCTCTCCGGAGCATGAGACGTAGGGTTGTTATCTCCACCGTGAGAGACCCGAACTCGCTAAAACCACTGTGTCACCCATATGCATCTCGATAGATCATGCTCCTTTATCCTACCCCTCTCTCACTGTCGGAATCGTTCCCACGACAGTTAGCGCCCACCGTGGGGCGTGGCGTCTATCGAGCCATGGTGCAAATGGTTTTTTTTTTCAATCACCGGCAGCAGATCGATTCCGTTGCCAAAGCATCGCAGGAAGAAGAGGAACAACCCCTCGCGATCTAACAATCATTCGTAACATAACGATTTGATACTTCTCTTTTGCATATATATCTAACAATTTCCGGATGGCTCCAACCAGCGGATGCTTCCTCAGCGAAGGCAGGACCCGAGTGGCGCGACGCACTCGCGTCCTCCACGGTGGACTGGAGGCGCAGGCCAGACGCGACGCGAATGCTGGAGCCGGTGCACATCCCCGCGCACAGTGGCTCGTTGCTGTCTCCGGCTTCGTTCGCAACGCCGTCATTAACCTCCCCCGAACGGCCATGGACGCCGTGCGTCTTGTCGTCGACTCCGGCCTCATGTCTCGTCGTCGACTCCAGCCACGACGACGCGGCTCAGGCGCGCAACGCTCCTTCCTCCGGCGTCGGTCGCTGGGGACGGTTTCGGTGGCGGAGGCGCGCTCCGGCGGAAACAGCCTCGACCCGCAACCGGTGGTCGTTCGGAATTGAAGGAATCAATGCCTGGTAAGTGAATGCGTAACGTGGGCCGCCTCCTCGGTTAATTAACTGCATGCAAGCAAAAAGAAATCGGAAGGAAAGCTCCCACGAGTGCGCAACTCCGCTGGCTCCGCTTTGGTCAAGGTATAATCGCCTCATTAAGCGGCTAACTGGTGAGGATTTCCAACATCCGTTACCTATTTACTGCAGCCAAAACTAACGCGGCTCATTTGACTACTTCCGCTCTTACCGCGGCAGTTATTAGTGCATGCATGCATGCACTATAACCACCAGGCTTTTAAGTCCTTCCAAAAGGCGTCAATGCAGGGACGTTTTTGATCAACAATAAATATTCGTAGCTATGCTTGCTATGCTAACTTGCAGGGTCACTCGTCCCGTCGTCGTCTCCGGACAGCACAGCAATTCACTTGGACGGACATATATTTCACTCGGGCGAGTAACACGATGACACGCAGGTTAACTCGGATGAAGTTTGCATCAAGACGACTAACGTGCAGTAAATCGGTCGCCCCGCACGCCGTCACTCTGCCGGACACATTTTCGTCTACTTCATTCGAACGCCCCGCACATCGCCACTCCGCGGGACGCGTCTACTACACTCGGACGCCCCGCGCATCGCCACTCCGCGGGACGCGTCTACTTCAATCGGACGCCCCGAGCGTCACCACTCCGTGGGACGCGTCTACTTCACTCGGACGCCCCGCGCATCGTCACTCCGCGGGACGCGTCTACTGCGACTTCATCACTCGGACGCCCCGCGCCTCGTCACTCCGCGGGACGCGTCTACTTCACTCGGACGCCCCGCGCATCGTCACTCCGCGGGACGCTTCTACTGGGACTTCATCACTCGGACGCCCCGCGCCTCGTCACTCCGCGGGACGCGTCTACTTCACTCGGACGCCCCGAGCGTCGCCACTCCGTGGGACGCGTCTACTTCACTCGGACGCCCCGCGCATCGTCACTCCGCGGGACGCGTCTACTGCGACTACATCACTCGGACGCCCCGCGCCTCGTCACTCCGCGGGACGCGTCTACTTCACTCGGACGCCCCGCGCTTCGTCACTCCGCGGGACGCGTCTACTGCGACTTCATCACTCGGACGCCCCGCGCCTCGTCACTCCGCGGGACACGTCTACTTCACTCGGACGCCCCAAGTGTCGCCACTCCGCGGGACGCGTCTACTTCACTCGGACGCCCCGAGCGTCGCCACTCCGCGGGACGCGTCTACTTCACTCGGACGCCCCGCAAATCGCCACTCCGCGGGACGCCTCTACTTCACTTGGACACCCCGTGTGTCGCCACCCCGCGGATGCGTCTGCTTCATGGACGCCCGGCGCATCGTACTCGCGGGACGCGTCTACTTCATGGACGCCCGCGCATCGCCACTCCGCGGGACGCAACTTCACTCGGACGCCCCGCAAAAGCCACTCCGCGGGACGCGTCTACTTCACTTGCGACCCCGTGTGTCGCCACCCGCGGGACCCGTCTCGCTTCACTCGGACGCCCGCGCATCGTCTCGCGGGACGCGTGTCCTTCACTCGGACGCCCCGCGCATCACCACTCCGCGGGACGCGTCTACTCACTTGGACACCCCGCGTGTCGCCACTCTGCGGACGGTCTGCTTCACTCGGACGCCCGCGCGTCGCCACTCGCGGGACGCGTCTCCTTCACTCGGACGCCCCGCGCATCGCCACTCCGCGGGACACGTCTACTTCACTCGGACGCCCCGCAAATTGCCACTCCGCGGCAAGCGTCTACTTCACTTGGACACCCCGTGTGTCGCCATCCCGCGGGACGCGTCTGCTTCACTCGGACGCCCCGCGCATCGTCACTCCGCGGGACGCGTCTCCTCACTCGGACGCCCCGCGCATACGCACTCCGCGGGAGCGTCTACTTCACTTGGACACCCCGTGTGTCGCCACTCGCGGGGGACGATCTGCTGTTCACTCGGACGCCCCCCGCGCCTCGTCACTCCGCGGACGCGTTCCTTCACTCGGACGCCCCGCACGTCTACTTCACTCGGACGCCCCGCAGTCTACTTCACTCGGACGCCCCGCACGTCGCCACTTGGTTGGTCACCTCCACCACTCGGCAGCCCCGCCGCGCCTTCTTGGTTGGTCACCTCATCACCACTCGGCCGCCCGCGCGTCGCCACCGGTTGGTCACCTCATCACACTCGGCCGCCCCGCGCGTCGCCACTCGGTTGGTCACCTCATCACCACTCGGCCGGCCCGCGCGTCGCCACTGGTTGGTCACCTCATCACCACTCGGCCGCCCCGCGCGTCGCCACTCGGTTGGTCACCTCATCACCACTCGGCCGCCCCCGCGCGTCGCCACTCGGTTGGTCACCTCATCACCACTCGGCCGCCCCGCGCGTCGCCACTCGGTTGGTCACCTCATCACCACTCGGCCGTCCGCGCGTCGTCTTGGTTGGTCACCCATCACCACTCGGCCGCCCGCCGTCGCCTCTTGGTTGGTCACCTCATAACACCGGCCGCCGGCGTCGCTCTTGGTTGGTCACCTCATCACCACTCGGCCGCCCGCGCGTCGCCTCTTGGTTGGTCACCTCATCACCACTCGGCCGCCCCGCGCGTCGCCTCTTGGTTGGTCACCTCATCACCAATCGGCCGCCCGCGCGTCGCCTCGGTTGGTCACCTCATCACCACTCGGCCGCCCCGCGCGTCGCCTTTGGTTGGTCACCTCATCACCACTCGGCCGCCCCGCGCGTCGCCTCTTGGTTGGTCACCTCATCACCACTCGGCCGCCCCGCGCGTCGTCTCTCGGTTGGTCACCACATCACCACTCGGCCGCCCCGCGCGTCGCCACTCGGTTGGTCACATCCTCGCCACTCGGCCGCCCCGCGCGTCGCCACTCAGTGAGACACATCTACATCAATCAGTCGCCCCGCGCATTGCCATCGGTTGAACACATCTTCACCACTCGGCCACTCGCGCGCCTTCAGACAGCTAAGTCATTCTACATGCACTACATTCTGTTATTTCCGCATTCCCGAGTATCCCGTAATTCACACATCACGTTCACTCGGAGGCCACGCCGCCGAGTGTACCTCTACGCTCGGTTGCTTATTTCACATACTTGCTTAGTACTGGTTATTTGACTCCCGAGTCCAACTTCCATTTTTAATGCTTACATCACTCACGAACACCATGTGTTCTTCATTTCGAGTTTGCATCGGTCCTCGGGGGCTGCAACTCAATCGGAACATGACACTTCCGTTTCATTTGAGTCCAGTAATCCAACATGTCCAGTTAGATCCTTCACTTTCTCAAGTTCGGTCGGATCCTTCACTCTTTTAGACTCTTGCTGGTTTTGAACCAGCAAGCCCCTTGCACTCCCAGCGGGTGTCTATGGGCGTTATTCACACAAATTATTTCAGCACACATCAAATTTCCTCGAGAAATTATTACGTTGGCTTGTGCTATTTTTCATACACAAGTTACGCGACCACTCGACGGCCCTGTGCGTCAACTTCATCACTACTCGGACTCGGTCACCGTTCCGATCTTAGCGCATCGCAAAACCGACCATGTCGCTCTGTTGACTTCGAACACATCCGGCCGACCCCACCATGGAGCCTTCTTCATCGTATCAACGACATAGACCTCGTCGTCTCGTTGGGCATGAGACAGATAAATCTCTTTTATAATCAAACTGCAGACTTCACTCCTTTGCAAGTTTGCCTCTTTCTAACATCACTCGGAATCTCCTCCTCACCTTTACCCGAGTATGACTCGATGAATTACAATTTATCCATTCAAAACTATATTAATCGTGTTCCGACAGGACCGCGGTCGAAGCCTATGGTATCCTCGGGGGCTACGCCACACTCGGGGGCTACGCCGCACTCGGGGGCTGCAGCTCATTCAGAATCACACTCTCCTGAGTGGTTGAATACTTCATCACCAGACAGATCTTTCACTTCAAACAAATGCATCCGATCCGCCACTTTGACAAGTTACATAATCACTCAGACGCTCTGCGCGCCACCTTCGTTCCTACTCAAGCTCAGTTGTCGCGCCGGTCTTGTTGCGTCGCAACCACACTACACCAATCTCATCGCTACATCATCTTCGAAAACATCTGGCTAACTCCTCCGAGTACCATCTTTGCCACTTGGCTGGACATGTAGTCTTTCACTCAGCCGCCCTGCGCGTCGCCACTCGCTTGTGCACGTTTTCACCACTCGGCTGCTCTGCGCGTCGCCACTCGGTTGTGCACGTCCTCACCACTCGGATGCCCCGCGCGTCGCCACTCGGTTGTGCACGTTGCCACCACTCGGCCGCCCTGCGCGTCGCCACTCGCTGCTGTGCAAGGTTTTCACCACTCGGCTGCCTCTGCGGCCGAATCGGTTGTGCACGTTCACCACTCGGACCGCCCCGCGCGTCGCCACTCGGTTGTGCACGTCTTCACCACTCGATGCCCCGGCGTCGCCACTCGGTTGTGCACGTCTTCACCACTCAGATGCCCCGCGCGTCGCCACTCGGTTGTGCACGTTGCCACCACTCAGCCGCCCTGCGCGTCGCCACTCGATTGTGCACGTCTTCACCACTCGGCCGCCCCGCGCGTCGTCACTCGGTTGTACACATCCTCACCCCTCAGCCGTCCCGCACGTCACCATCAGTTGGACATGTCTTCACCACTACACCCCAACACGGGAATGACTAAGTTACTCATATGATCAAACCTCATATCACACTTTGTAGCGAGCTTACCTCTTTCGAGCACCACTCGGGGGCTACGCACAGCCGAGGGTTATGCCACCCTCAGGGCTTACGCCCATTTGATCAACCTGTTGATCACATCAGGAATATTTTTCTGACCATACATGATCGGTCTGCCGAAGATCTATAAGGGTAGCACTGTCCACTCGGACTATCGCCCAAATCATTACCTGGAGTCATCTTCAGGGCTGCAAAAGGGTGAAAACGATGCTCCTCTACGGATATACTTGGCCCTTCTTCTAGGCTCCAAGGCGTCAGTTTCACAAACTTGGACTCGGAGATGGCATGTGCTGGTGTTCCCCCGGGATAATGAGTGGCCTCTCTCTGGAGAGTCAGTCCACGCGCTAGCCTCACCACTCGGGTTCCATGGCACGACCACATCAGACCACTAGTCTATCTCCTCCGGGAGACATACGAGTGCCACCAAGTTTTTCTTGTAGTCAACATACCCCGATCAGTCGGGAAGCACGTCCACTCGGACAAATACCCCTTTCATGCAAAAGGGTGAAAACAAGAAGCTAACAGTCAATGTAAGAAGTACTACTGGAACGATTACTCCCTGGAGTGTCCAGCTCTTTTCTACAGTTGGCAGTTTCGAAGCCGAATTCATTCATCGTGCCGAGAGCACGAAGATTCGCCTGCTTGACCCAGTTCCAGGCTGAACTTATTTACCGTGCCGAGTGCACGAAGATCAGTCCGACTGATTCAGCTCCAGACTGAGCTTATTCACCGTGCCAAGCGCGTGAAGATCCATTCCGAATGCATGAAGACCCACCATAGTTCTAGGTTGAAGTCATTTACCGTGCCGAGCGCATGAGGGTTCACCTGTTTAATTCAGTTCCAGACCAGAAGACAGGCTCTAAGACTCCCGCCGACTGCCCGCAGTCGACGGCGGTCTCGGGGACTACACCCAGTGGGTGCACTCAGCGTGCCCCCATTGGAATGGTATCCACTCGGAACGGTCCGCCCGGTCCGAGTGACGGCCAAACAACAAAAAGACACGTTCCAGACGTGAAGAAATTCCGAGTAATCAGTTACTCGATGCAGGACCAGCTCCAAATCACTCCAAAAAAATTGCTATAAGGTGAGTTTAACGCTCCTCCGCGGACCCGTTTGAGCTCATTTCACTCGGACACCATGTGGTCCGGAATCCGTCAAGGCAACACGCGGAGATGAGACCGCCGGGTGACCAGAGGGAGTTCATGAGCGCCTCCGTAGCACTCGACTCACCTGGGAATTCACCTCGACTCGACCCGCTCAACCTCGACCGATTCGGGGGCTAATGACGAGGACATGTATTGGGGGTAGGGTAACAGGCCTGACCTAAAGACCCTACCCTAGGACACCACACACCTTATACTAGGCCCCAGGGCCAGATCAGCAGTCAGATGTTCTGCAGAGTGACATTCACTCGGAAGGCAACAACCACTCGGAGCATAGCACTCCACTCGACGAACTCATTCCACTCGGAGCACCTGATCTCACTCAGATATGCGAAGACCAAACAGTCGATGAGGCAGTCGGAGCATCATTCTCATAGTGGAGGTTTCGTAGTGGGCTGACATTATGGCATTTATGCCCTTGTTTGTAACATAGGAGGTGAGGGGGTGGCGCACTCTATATAAGCCACCCCCACCACTAGACTGGGGGCTTTTTTTTGGCTTCCATCTCTCTCTCTCTTTCACCATGGGGCTAAGGCATGGAGATCCGTTCTCCCCCCCTCTCTCTCAAATACATCATGTAACTCCGCGTTCATGACATATAAGGAAAGCCTCTCCGGAGCACGAGACGTAGGGTTGTTATCTCCACCGTGAGAGACCCGAACTCGCTAAAACCACTGTGTCACCCATATGCATCTCGATAGATCATGCTCCTTTATCCTACCCCTCTCTCACTATCGGAATCGTTCCCACGACACCAAGTTCCTCCATTTTGTCCCTTCCCATTTTCCCCTCTTTTCAGGGCGAAAGTGAATACACGTGCGAAATTTCACCGGGAGACACAAAGAGGAGGGACGACCGCACATAAAGGAGGGGATGGTATGCATAAGCAAATATGCACCCCGGCAGGAGGGAAGCATGAACAAAAGCTAAGTTGGCATGCTTGTAAACTTTCTTCAGAGTTCGCGCCCGCGCATCCCTTGAAACAACCAAGGTTTCGTATGGCGAGTCCTCTGCGCGATGGAACCTTACCATATTTGTTTGCACCCTTGCTTTGTTTCGAGTCCGCTCAGCGAAGCAGGTGCCTGCATCAAAGACTGTTAAGGAAAAACCCACCGGCAGCGTGTCCTTGCCAGTAGAATGCTAAGGACCCGTTCCTCAGAAGCAATCACGGCAACATGCTGTAGGCAGGCAACCAAAGTACGCAAGGAAATTAACCGTACAAATACCGATGGATAAACAAAAGGGGATGACATGTGCTCGCATAGAAATATCAGTTCAATAAACATTAAAATGAAAATAGTACGGAGCCTAATACGGGATACATGTTGTGTCTTAGTACAGGACAACATGGCAGCAAAGATGGCTCAAGGCTGGGCCCGGTGGCCTCCCTGAACTCTTGGGACTGAGAGGACCCTGTCAGCAAGGGGGCCGGCCTTCTCCGCGGCGGCAGAGACGTCGGCACCTGGCGGTAGCTTCTTGAAGCCATCGGAGAGGTCAAGGTTCGGGTGAAAAAAGGCAAGGTTGCTCAAGACCAGGAAGAGAGCGTCGGGAGCAAGCTTCCGGATTCGTCGGCAAAGCAGGCGGCCCTGTCGTCTTCATACATCCTCAATGCTTCGATCAGGCCTTCAAAGAAGAGCGTCAGCTTGACACTTGGAACTTCATGCTTGCCGACGGAGAAGGACCACCTCTTCATGTCCATGTTTGCAATCTGGGCAGTGAGGCGTTCGACGATATCAACCATGATCTTGATCCAGAGGTCGCGCTGCTGAATTTGGTTTTCCAGCTTGTCTTCCGCGTCTTTTTGGAGAGTTCTTGCCTTGGTCAAGTCCATCATCAACAGCTTCTCATGGCAACCGACAGATTCAAGATCCTTCTCCAGAGAGGCAAGCCTGGCTTTCATACTAGAGATGGTGCCGTTGGCAGTGTCAAGGTCTTGGCTTTTGGAAGAAAGCTATGATTGCACGCCCTCCAGGGTGGCCTCTACTTTCCGTGCTTCTTCTTTGAGGGCCACTATCTCCTTCCTACTCCCAGCAAGGTCCTCTGTCAGCTTGCTCAATTGATTTTCAAGATCAGTCTTGGCAGCGGATGCGGAAGCTAGCTCGTCGGCAACTTTCTTTAATTGGGCAGAGGATTCAAGGGAGAGTGTGTTGAGAGTGGCTTTGTGGCCATCCGCTAAATCCTTGGTGCGCTGCTGAACAAGGGCCTCCAGCTCCTCGTCCTTGCCGCGGATAATAGCTTTGAGAGATCCTTCCCGGACAGAAATGTCCGTCTCCTTGGTGTTTAGAAGAGCTTCGCGCTCCGCCAACCGAACCTCCCGGGCAGCAATGTCCTCCTTGGCCATGGTCAGCACCTCCTCTTGTTGCATGATAGAGTGGGACTGCTTCTTGTACCACTCACGCAGTTCGTCGCCTTTGTCCCTCAGCTTTTGGTCCATAAGGTCGACGGAGTTGCGCTGCTCCTTGACTGCCTGCCACTTGAGGCTGTACCTGTGTTGCACATCCTTGAACCCTGCCGCCATGGATTCCAGGAAAGATAAATCCTTGGCGCTGTCAGCGGAGTCGCCAGCTTCTTCAACCCTCTAGGACAGTGGTGCCAGTATGCGTCTGATCTCTTCATCAAAGTCTGCGCCCACTATGACAGATGAGCCGAGAGTTGCGGATCCAGGGCGAGCGAGGATTAGTGCCAGCTTGCTTGGGGAAGACTGCGGGGCTGCGGCCAGAGGATGGTTCATGGGAAAAGGTCCCATGGATTGGAGGGGAGCCTTCTCCTCAATTACTGTATCTGGGCCTGGTATGCTGCCGGGGATCTTCTCTATGTCCTCTGAGGATTCTTGAATATCCCCGGTAGTCTGCTCATGACCTTCTGCGGCAGCAATCCTGACTGCTTCTTCGGCAGCACTTTTTCCAATGTTGGCCACCTCCTCCAAGAGCTCGGGTTCTTTAGTTGACAAGACTGCAAACAAAATCTACAGATGGAATGATAAGAAGCCAGACACCCACAAGTCAAGGCCAAGAAAATAAGTAATTCAAGTGAGTAGAAGCAAAGACAAGTGGATTACCCGGTGGTTGCTGCTGTGAGGGGACATCTCCTTTCTCGGCAACATCGGTTGCCGGCGCTCGGTCCACGTCCACCCCTTCGATGGCTATGACCTCAACGCGAGCAGACCGCCCGGCGGAGGCCCTTGCCGAAGATTCCTCTGCTTGAACTTGGGCCAATGGAGACCCTTGGGAGGTGGACCCCTCTTGATGGGCCCTGCCTTGCTGGCTCTCACCCAACCCTTTGCCGAGAGATGAGAGACGCTCCTCCGCTCCTCCGCGAGCAGGCGAAGTGTGTCCCATGCCTTTGCTCTGGAGGCTGGGCTGGGGGCTAGGCACGGGATCCCCTGCCTTATCCCCTGCTAGACCCACGTCTGCCAAATGGCCCGGCACCACTGCATGCTTGGCCCGCTGAGCAAGGGGTTCCTCATCCCTGCCAAATCAAACAAGACAAGATTAAATTAGCGACCAAGTACATACTGCTTCAACAAGAGGCTTGGTCGTTCTACTTACTCTGAGTCCCTGAGCATGGAGCCCAGCTCGTACGCCGCAGGTGGCGGGGTTGCTCTGCCCCTTTTCAGAGTTGGAGGAGCGGAACTTGCCGGCGGCAATGAGCTCGTCGGTGGGACCGAGACCTCTGGCGGGATTGAGCTTGACGAAGAAATTGGGATCGACGAGGGGCTTGGATCTTCCCCCATGACCGCCCGCCACTTGGCGGGTGGAGTCTTGGCCTGGGAGAGGCGAGCAGATTGGCGGCGGGCCACATCTTGCTTGTTGCCCTGGTGGTTGTCTTCTTCACCCTTTGGCTGCCCCGCAAGGGGGCAGGAACCGCTGGCTCTCGGCTAGCCCGCTTGCGGAGGCGCCGACCTGGCGCCGGAGCTTGAGGGCCCATTTCGAGCCCTTCTTCCTCCGCCTCAAGTTTCCTTGCCTCCTCAGCCTCGACACCTTCTTGGAGCCCTATTGCCGTGACTTGAGAAGTCCCGACCCCGGCAAGTTCAAGCCCGGCAGCCTGCTCCGTGGCATGCTCTTCACTCCCCTCTTCAGAAGAGCCTTCGCCCTTAGCACCTTCCTCCTCCTCCTCTCCAGGCCCAGTTCCCCCGGCAACCCTGAGCTCCCTGTCCTCTGCAATCCTGGTTGCAATGAATTTTGCCTCTGCCTTGGAGGTGCGCTTGACGAGGTCATCCTCTACCCTGGAAGCCCTTTCTTCCAAACGAGAGACCCAGTCCATCTCGTCACCCAGGGCGGGCAGCTCCCAATCAGCTTTGACCCCGAAGGCATTGCAATCAGGCATCCATTACAGGATCTGGCTCAAGGCAGAGTTAAGGTGCAAGGGAACAACCTTTGCCGGTAGATGAAATGGCCCAAGATTGCCAAACAGCTGTTCGCACAACCAGCCATGGCCATACACTGTCAGGTTGTTGGCGGGGCCTGGGTACAGTCGCATCCTATCGGCAGAATTCTTATACTCCCAAGCAAATTTGTCCCTGTTCTGCAGCAGTGCAATGTGGCGCCGGAGGAAGTCGGCCCCCACATGCTCGATGGTCAGACCGGCAGCTCTGAGGCGGGCGATCCTGTTCGGCACCGGGCGGAGCCTATCGTTAGTGAGGCCTAGCTTGCTCCAGTCGCTTCCGCGCATGACGCATCCAGTCCGCGTCGAGCAGAACTCAGGGGCCTCTTCGTCCTTGATCCAGCACCAGTCACCCCTCCATTCCTCCCACTTGCTGCGCTGCTGGCCAGGGAGATAATCCCAATCTTCCTTCTTGCACCGGGCGATCCAGCTTATGTTCCCCGAGCGGTGGGATTTGTCTTCTATCTGCGGGATGAAGAAGTGCCTGAACAAATCTACATTGGGGGCAATCCCAACGAAATTCTCACACAAGTGGGCGAAGATTGCCATGCACACCATGGCATTGGGCATGAAGTCCAGAAGATGGAATCCGTTCACCGTCATCATGGCACAAAAGAAGTCGGAAAAGGGGGAAGAGAGACCACAAAGAAAGTACGCATAGAAGAAGCGGTACGAATTTGACGGAATCTTGGTCCCCTCCGGCAGAACTTCGGGTGCTCCATGCCCATTCTTGGTATCCCCCCACATATAGGCATACATTGCGATTAAGGTATTGCCATCCAGATTCGACGGGGAGAACACCACATCCTCCTGTTGCCGCCTGTCCAGTTCTTCTGCTTTCCTCCTCTCCTCCACCGCGGGATTCGTGGGAGCGACCGCTTGCTTCCCCTTCACGGTGCCTGTCTTTTGCCCCATCTATTGGACTCACAGAACAAGCTAAAGATCTAGCAGAGTTTTTCTGGGGCGGGCGATGGCGGCGAAGGTGGTTTTTGGCTTGAGGAAGAAGATGAAGGGAGAAGAAACGAATACGAATGAGCAGCGTCCCTTCGCGTTGCCCTTTTTATTGGGAACACACGCGGGGGCTGACTCTTCGCTATCTTTTTTGGGGAAGTTACCATTTTTGCAGGCGCATTACTCACTAACGGCTACTGTTCCACGACCCCACGACTTGCGTAATTACGCGGAGTGGACGTGGGATTGACAGATCATCATGACCAAGGCTACATGGGCAACACTTCTTCGACGCGTGTTCGTGCACTGTTTGGGGCCTAACCCAACGATGCCCAGCAACACGTTTGGCTCAGGCCCGGGGGTTTCTGTCGGGGTACACAAATAGGGGTGTTTATTTCCCCTGACTTGTGCACGGACAGAAAACCTCCGCCCCGATGGCCAGGGCTTGCCGGGGGAATAAGCTACCTCAGTATGGCTGGACCCATCAGTGCAAGCCCAATCAAGTCCACACAAGGCCAAGCCAGAGAAGCCGCACTTCGTGAGATCAAGGAGAGCATTAAGAAGAACAAGGCAGCAGGATATCACCTTGGAAAGGCCTCCCTTGCCGGGCAGAAGAGCCCGGCCAGGTCGAGACCGCCCCGAAGGCGAGTCAAAATCGCCCCGGCAAGACTGCCGGGGCCTCCAAGACCAAACCGCTGCCAAGACACCACCGCTCCACCGCACCATGACGCCAGTCACTTATCGATGTGGTGTCAAGCCCCCCAGGCGATTAAGTGGCATTCACTAAGCACGTGGCAGCTTGCTGGAAGACATATCACACCCATTTGACACCCGTCCAGAGGCGTGTCAAGACGATAAGCAGAAGATGGTTAAGCGGCGATATAAGCTTGCCGGGGATGCACCCCCGCACGCCACCTAAGGTAGCATTTATGGCATTTTGTCCTAAGTGCCAGAGTTAGGTATGATAGCACCGTTGGCTATCTAATCACAAGATAATATCTGTTTTGCCACTGTGGTTACCCCTTGAGCTATAAAAGGAGGCCCAAGGCAACCTAGAGAGTGATTGGGACCCTCACACACTTGTACTCGCATAGCAGCTCTCCCCAAGGCAACCTTGTCGGGTTTGAGCGCTGTGTGTCGTCGTGTTCCTCCATCCAATCCATCACAAGCAGGAGTAGGGTTTTACGCTTCTTAGTGGCCCGAACCTGGGTAAAAACCACCAGAGTCCCATCGTCGCGCTGCCTCATGGCCTTCGCTCTTTGTGCAACGTGATCTCCCCCCTGCCGAACCACAAGGGGCCTGTGGCCCCATAGGTGGTCGTGTCCACCCACGACACCATAGGGCTGTCTTTAATTTATTGTATGACCCGTGTGTCAATCATTAAACGCCATGTAATTGCTTTACTTTATCGCTATGCTTTAGCAATATATAGTTATAGAAGCAATAGTTGGCGAGACAACCACGTGACGACACGATGATGGAGATCATGGTGTCATGCCGGTGATGATGGAGATCATGCTGGTGCTTTGGAGATGGAGATCAAAAGCACAAGATGATAATGGCCATATCATGTCACATATTTTGATTGCATGTGATGTTTATCTTTTATGCATCTTATTTTGCTTAGGATGACGGTAGCATTATAAGATGATCCCTTCACTTAATTTCAAAATAAAAGTGTTCTCCCTAAGTATGCACCGTTGCGAAAGTTCGTCGTTTCGAAGCACCACGTGATGATCAGGTGTGATAGACTCTACGTTCGCATACAACGGCTGTAAGCCAGTTTTACACATGCGGAATACTTGGGTTAAACTTGATGAGCCTAGCATGTACAGACATGGCCTCGGAACACGAATGATTGAAAGGTCGAACATGAGTCTTATAGTAGATATGATCAACATGGAGATGTTCACCATTGATGACGATCCCATCTCACGTGATGATCAGACATGGGTAGTTGATTTGGATCATGTAAACACTTAGACAACTTGAGGGATGTTGATTTAAGTGGGAGTTCACTATTAATTTGATTAACTGAAACCATCATTATGAACATAGTCTAAAGTCTTTGCAAATTTGTGTTGATCAATGGCTCGCGCTGTAACTCCCCTAAATTTTAATGCGTTCCTAGAGAAAGCTAAGTTGAAAGATGATGGAAGCAACTATGCGGACTAGGTCCGTAATTTGATGGCCAAGATTAGTTGGATCCGCCCCTTCGTTTTTTTATATTGGTATAGATAATTTGAAAACTGCCAAACACCTATTTTTTTGGAGTACATGTCTAATTGGTAGGGTGTTTTGGGTTGTGTTGGTGTTGTGCCAAATACTATTTGTTGCCCTTCTTCTCTCTGACAAGCTTTTTTTATTGGTTTCCTGTTTTTCTCTTGGGCGAGGACCATTTGTTCATTTTCTCCATAACAGGTGCTTTCTATTGACTAGCATCTAGAGGGTACAAAACACGATACATACACACCTGACCTTTGCACGACTAGGATGCACAGAACCAACACTAACATACATATACAAAGTATCACAAAAGCAAAAATACAAAGTATTTCAGGACAGAATATATGCCTAGGCGGAGGAAAATAAAAAAAAGCCAAAGAAAAAAAGCAACTATGATCCACGCTGAGCATGTGCTAATGCAATGGAGACAATCTGTAGGGTAACACAGTGAAAACAAAACCCCGACTTATGTACAAGACCAGGACCACTATGAAGGTGCATACAAGGTTAGATATGATCGTTACCAACTCAGAGTTGAAGCGGAAGAAGAAATGATGAAGATCGCTAGCATAGATTCCCGCAGCTAGGATTTACATCCGCTTAATCGTGAGAATTTTCTCCCTCGAACAAAGATCGATAGCACGATCTCTCTACCGGGTTGCACGCATAGGGTGTCAATGATCCGGCAGCGCTTTGCCATCTAGAACTAATCATCATCAAAGACTAGGGAGGGGTGGAGCAGCCTTATGGTAGAACGAAACTATTTCATGGATAAACAAGAGGGAGGGAGGGAGGGAGGGAGAGAGAGCGAGAGAGAGAACAGATCATTGCATGCCGAATGTGGTGTGCTTTGGATGGTTCCCTCCTCCTCTATTTATAGATGGAGAAGTGGAGGGGGCATGGAAGGAGGCAACCCCTAAGGGGCCCCTCTCAACCAATGGTTGCCCCAAAAGCCCCCCTCCAAAATTGCCATATGCCAAGGGGGGGCTTCCCCCAAAGTCCCCCCTCCATTGGCTGCCACACGCAAAGGGGGGAGGGCTGCCCCCAAAGCCCCTCCTCCATGGCCTCCACTTGCAAGGGGGTGGCTGCCCCAAAGGCCCCCCATGGCCACCACATGCAAGGGGGTGGCTTCCCCCAAAGCCCCCCCTCCATGCCAAGTGGTGGCCTCTTGGCACCTTCCAGAAAATTCTGTGAGGTCCCAGAATCTTTTGAGAACCATCCTAATATTCTTGGATGCATTCGAGAACTTTTTTGGCTTCCTGGTTTTTGTGGTTTTCTCTGAAACTCTTTCGGTTATTCAGAAACACTTCCGGTTCTCTCTCCAAAACATTTTCAATGCCTCGAAAAATTTTCTGGTGATTTTCTCTCAAGCTCATAACCACCTAGTACTCTGCAAATCGATGGCCCTTAAGCATGTGGCCCTCCAGGTTCGGTGAAGTATAGACAAGATCGGAACTCCTTCCGATCAATGATCAATAGCAGAACCATGGACATCCATATTAACCCCTATACCCACACGAATGATAATAGAGTGAACCTGTAGTTACCATGTGCTATCCTTTTGCTTCGTGATACGTTACAAAATCCGAGGTGAGATTTATGGGCATCCACGTGAATCAACAACTTGTTCATCATGCTTTTTCCCTCGTTTTCAGTTTTATTCTATTTTCTCATTCCCGTCTTCCGTCATCTCCGTGATCAAATCACACTATGTCTGGATTGACTATGATGGATACTATCACACCGAGAGCCCCCCAAGAATATCTCTCCGTTGTTGGAGGAGCAAATCCTAGTCTTGAGCTATCTAGTCCCTTGTCATATCTCTCTGATGAACCCGTAAGTTGTTGTTATGATCACCCTATTACGGTTGATGTTTGACGAACCCCAAAGTGCAACATCTTCTATGAAGGAACTTGATACTCTCACGGTCTAAGGAATTATGCAAACGTTAACATTATTGTGTTATTAACCATTAACTTATGACAAAAGGATCTCATAGTATAACAATCATTTGGGTCTGTTCAGCACAAGTGTTCTTCTAAGATTGTGTCCTCAAAGTTGCTGTCATACTAACATATGCCCATGATCGGAAAATAGAACCATCATGCAACACTTGATATAGTCTTAGAGGTGAGACACAAATCTATTTTACCTTTTATTATTCCACACATGCATATAGGTTTTCCTCTAAGCCTCTTGGATATACAGACTGGAGAACCATTGCAATTATAGCACGTAACATAAACATAATTACGAATATGGAAATAAATAATAACATTTATTATTACCTCTAGGGCATATTTCCTTCACAGTCCGTATGCGGACACAACCACACTATTGAAAATCATGCAAACATGAAGCAGGTAGTGCAGTCGCCAAGAGCATCCATCGAAGCAGGTTGTGGATGAACTAACGAGAAAGAGGACCACCAAAATCCCCCTTTGGGAATGCTTCAATGGTCTCATACCAACATTTCTAGTGTACGCGAGTGGTAAATCTAGACCAGGCAACCTTCCGCAGAAAATACACAACGAGCCATCACTGCATCACCATGGCCACTATCTGCCGCCACCAACTCTGTCGAGCATGTCGCTCCATGGGCAGTCCATCCGCATCATCTACTTGCATCACCGAAACAACAGTCAACGCCATGATGGATCGCCGCTACCCGCCGTCATATAAGTATTTCCACTACATGTTGGGCTCCGTCGAACACGAGGAATAAGGCTACATTTACGCCTAATGAAATCATGCAAAGGAAATTATGTCATCTTGCTTAAGGCAATTATTTTCATTTACAATTAAAGTTCGATAGGTGTAGGGAGGGTCTCGACCTTCAAATGATTATTAGCTATAGATACATGGAAGGTCCCTGTCTATAGAATAATAGACATACTACCTATATAGCATCAACATATGACATATAATCTAGCATCAAGATGAGATATTTCATTTTGCACTCTTTCACATAACTATGTTACTTATCCCTACCATTGTATTGGAGATTTACACTTGGTGAACCTATGAATCCCAATCCAGTTTTTAGCATAAGAATCACCTTGTAGCAACTTTTACACGTAGTTTTATTTTTAGTTATATTTTATTTTGAAGTACAAAATATTATCTATAACAATATATTTCATTTAGCTTGTACAACTAGCAATGCTAGCACATTTAACATCCTTTTTGGTATTGTTGGGGATACAAGTGAAGTTTTTTTTGTATTGTAGAGTTTACCCCTATTGTAGAACCCGTTACCTCCGCAGATCGATCCTTGGTTTCTCAATGAGAAAACATTACCGCTTGCTACAAGCTCCTGCGCTTGGGAGCTAACTCGTTTTTGGGCTATTTAGCTAGCAATCAACACTTCTTGTCCTGTCTTGAAGGACACCGCACCATCGGCACAGAAGAAAGTTCACCCTAGAACCCGAATGAGCCATAAGAGAGAAGGATGTTTGGGAGGGCCCAACTGGACCGCCTTTGCACTAATCGAGCTCTGATATGTCTCCGTCGTATCTATAATTTTTGATTGTTTCATGCCAGTATTCTAGAACTTTCATATACTTTTGGCAACATTTTATATTATTTTTGGGACTAACATATTGATCCAGTGCCCAGTGCCAGTTCCTGTTTGTTGCATGTTTTTTGTTTCGCAGAATATCCATACCAAACGAAGTCCAAATGCGATAAAAATTTATGTAGATTTATTTTGGAATATATGTGGTTTTTGGGAAAAATAATCAGCGGTGAAGGGCCAGAAAACAGGAACGCAAAATAGAAGAGAACAGAGAGAGAGAGAGAGAGATCCAATCTCGGAGGGGCTCCTGCCCTTTGGGAGCTATGGAAACCAAGGACCAGAGGGGAAACCCTCCTCCCATCTAGGGGGGAGGCCAAGGAAGAACAAGAAGGAGGGGGGCTCTCTCCCCCTCTCTCCCGGTGGCGCCGGAATGCCACCGGGGCAATCATTGTGTGACGGCGATCTACTCCAACAACTCCGTCATCTTCATCAACACCTCCATCACCTTCCCTCATCTATATTCAAAGGTCCACTCTCCCACAACCCACTATACCCCTACTTGAACATGGTGCTTTATGCTTCATATTATTATCCAATGATGTGTTGCCATCCTATGATGTTTGAGTAGATTTTTGTTGTCCTTTGGGGTAATTGGTGAATTGCTATGATTGGTTTAATTTGCTTGTTCTTATGTTGCTGCTTGGTGCCCATCATATGAGCGCGCGTGTGGATCACACCATAGGGTTAGTTGTATGTTGATAGGACTATGCATTGGAGGGCAAGAGTTACAGAAGTTTCTTCCTACCATAGAAATTGATTCATACGGGATTGAAGGGGGACCAATATATCTTAATGCTATGGTTGGGTTTTACCTTAATGAACGTTAGTAGTTGCGGATGCTTGCTAATAGTTCCAATCATAAGCTCATAGAATTCCAAGTAAGGGATGACATGCTAGCAGTGGACTCTCCCACATAAAAACTTGCTATCGCTCTAGTAACTTAGCCAATTGCTAAGGGACAATTCTGCAAATCCTACCACCACTTTTCCACGCTCGCTATACTAACTTAATTGTTCTTTTAGTAAAACAATAGCTAACTTTTATTTTCATGTTCTTTATTATCTTGCAAACCTATCCCTTTACACCTACAAAGTACTTCTAGTTTTATTCTTGTTCTAGGTAAAGCGAACGTTAAGTGTGCGTAGAGTTGTATCGGTGGTCGATAGAAATTGAAGGGAATATTAATTCTACCTTTAGCTCCTCGTTGGGTTCGACACTCTTACTTATCGAGAAAGGCTACAATTGATCCCCTATACTTGCGGGTTATCAAGCTCCACACTAGACCTACCATTTGCCCATGGCGCTGTCGCATGTTGATGCAAGCTACTGATTGAACACATATAAACTGGGAAGACACGACAAAGGAAGAACGACTACTTCACTACGGGAAAGAGCCAGACTTGCCGGAACACCAAGCTCTCAACAATCCAGGTGCATCACTATAGCCGTAGAGGGGAACCCCTGATACGTCTCCAACGTATCTATAATTTTTGATTGTTCCATGCTATTATATTATCTGTTTTGGATGTTTTATATGCATTTATATGCTATTTTATATTATTTTTGGGACTAACCTATTAACCTAGAGCCCAATGCCAGTTTCTATTTTTTTCCTTGTTTTTGAGTTTTACAGAAAAGGAATACCAAACGGAGTCCAAACGAGCTGAAACTTTACGATGATTTTTTATGGACCAGAAGAAGCCCACGGAGTATCGGAGATGGACCAGAGGAGCCACGAGGAATCCACAAGGGTGGAGGGCGCGCCCCCCCTAGGGTGTGCCCCCTACCTTGCCGCTACCTCGTGGACCCCCCTGACTTGAAACCGACGCCAAAAATTCCTATAAATACATAAACCCCCAGAAATAAACCTAGATCGAGAGTTCTGCCGCCGCAAGCCTCTGTAGCCACGTGACACCAATCGGAGCCCGTTCCAGCACCCTACCAGAGGGGGAAACCATCACCGGTGGCCATCTTCATCATCCCGGCGGTCTCCATGACGAGGAGGGAGTAGTTCACCCTCAAGGCTGAGTGTATGTAGCAGTAGCTATGTGTTTGATCTCTCTCTCTCTCTCTCGTGTTCTTGATTTGGCACGATCTTGATGTACCGCGAGCTTTGTTATTATAGTTGAATCATATGGTGTTTTCCCCCTCTACCTTCTTGTGATGAATTGAGTCTTGCTCTTTGAGGTTTCGTTATGTTGGATTGAGTATTGGATTTGAGAACACTTAATGTATGTCTTGCGATGGGATATCTGTGGTGACAATGGGATGTTCTATTGATTTACTTGATGTATGTTTTGGCACTCAACTTGCGGATTCCCGAGGTGACATTGGGTAATCTATGCATACGGGTTGATGCATGTTTTCATCCTACGTTCTCCGATAGAGACTTTGGAGTGATTCTTTGTTGCACGTTGAGGGATTGTTATATGATCCAATTATGTTATCATTGTTGAGAGAACTTGCGCTAGTGAAAGTATGAACCCTAGGCCTTGTTTCCAAGCATTGCAATACCATTTTTGCTCCGTTTTACTACTAGTTACCTTGCTGTTTTTATATTTTCAGATTACAAAAACCTATATCTACCATCCATATTACACTTGTATCACCATCTCTTCGCCGAACTAGTGCACCTTTACAATTTACCATTGTATTGGGTGTGTTGGGGACACGAAAGACTCTTTGTTATTTGGTTGCAGGGTTGTTTGAGAGAGACCATCTTCATCCTATGCTTCCCACAGATTGATAAACCTTAGGTCATCCACTTGAGGGAAGTTTGCTACTGTCCTACAAAACTCTGCGCTTGGAGGCCCAAGACGATTCTACAAGAAGGTTGCGTAGTAGACATCAAGCTCTTTTCTGGCGCCGTTGCCGGGGAGGTGAGTGCTTGAAGGTATATCTTTAGATCTTGCAATTGAATCTTTTAGTTTCTTGTTTTATCACTAGTTAGTCTATAAAAGAAAACTAAAAAAATGGAATTGAGGTTGCCTCATATGCTTCATCTTTTTAATGTCTTTCGTGAAAATGATGGAAAGGAAAATTGTGCTCAAGTGTTAGAAGAAGAAGTCTATAAAATGTTTGGCACTAAATTTTTGAATGATGAGCATGATTGCAATGTTATTAGTATGAATTCCTTGACTATCCATGATACTAATGATATGCAAAGCCACAAGCTTGGGGATGCTATGTTTGATGAAGATGATATTTTTTGTCCCCCAAGTTTTGATGAGCAAATTTATTATGATGATAGCATGCCTCCTATTTATGATGATTATGTTGATGAAAGTGGGTTTGAAAGAGTGTCAACTCTAGGTACTAATGATCCCACTATTTTGGAGGGTGTTGAATCTTTTCACAATATTGATAAAAGTGGATTTGGAGAGGTCATGACTTTATTTAGTGATGAATCCACTATTTCGGAAGAGGTTTCGATTGATTATTATGAGAACAAAGTTGCTATCTATGATGATTATTGTGATAACATGTATGCTATAAAGAATAATGATAACCATGAAACTTGTCATCATGATTTTAATTTTCAATTGGATTATGCCTCACATGATAGTTATTTGGTTGAGTTTGCTCCCACTATTCCGAATGAGAAGAATTTTGCTTATGTGGAGAGTAGTAAATTTTCTATGCTTGTGGATCATGAAAAGAATGCTTTATGTGATAGTTATATTGTTGAATTCATTCATGATTCCACTGAAAATTACTACGAGAGAGGAACATATGCTTTTACATATTGCAATAATATCAAGTTTCCTCTCTATGTGTTGAAAATCTTGAAGTTTTGCTTGTTTTGCCTTCCTATGCTAGTTGATTCTTGTTCCCATAAATTGTTTGCTCACAAAATCCCTATGAATAGGAAGTGGGTTAGACTTAAATGTGCTAGTTATATGCTTCATGATGCTCCCGTTATGTTTCAATTCTTATCTTTTATGTGAGCATCATTGAAATCATCATGCCTAGCTAAAAGGCATTAAAGAAAAGCGCTTGTTGGGAGACAACCCAATATTTACCTCTACTGTTTTTGTGTGTTAACATGATTAAGATACTGTAGTAATCATGTTTTATAGATTTTGTTTCAATAAAGTGGCAAGTAAAGCCTTTGGGGTAGTGTGGATGATAGTTGATTTGATTCTGTGCGAAAACAGAAACTTTTGCGTACAGTACAGAAATTCCTATATTTTATTGGAACGTGGAAAACTTCTTAATTTTTTACAGTTGATTTATATACAAATTTTATACGTTTTACTAATTTTTCATAATATTTGGAGTTACAGAAGTATGAACTTAATTCAGATCTTTACGTACTGTTCTGTTTTTGACAGAATCTGTTTTCAATGCATAGTTTGCTTGTTCTCTAGTTTCTATGGCTTATATTGCTTAATATAAATTGTAGAAATGATAGGTTACAGTAGGCATTGTGTGAGAACAATTATGAATCTTGTCTTTGACAGTACCCAAGTGAATGATTTGTTTTATTATACTAACGGATCTCACGAAGGTTTTGTTAAGTTTTCTGTGATTGAAGTTTTCAAGTTTTGGGTGAGATATCGATGTGAGGAGAATAAGGAGTGAAAAGACCCTAAGCTTGGGGATGCCCAAGGCACCCCAAGGTAATATTCAAGGAAGATCCAAGCAACTAAGCTTGGGGATGCCCCGGAAGGCATCCCCTCTCTCTCGTCTTCAACATTATCGGTAACCTTACTTGGGGCTATATTTTTATTCGTCACATCATATGTGTTTTGCTTGGAGCGTCATTTTCTTTTATTAGGATTTGCTTGCTGTTATTTAGAGTAATGTTTTGCATATTTTATTTCAATAAAAGTGTCAAGTATAGCCTTTACCATGCTTATTTTGCAAGTCTATATGTTGCTGTTTTGAAAACAGAAAGTTTTCTACCGTTGTCTGAATTCTTCTGGAAAGTCAGAACATGATAAAATCTTGAAATTTTTACACAATGAGTAGCAACAAATTTATACAGTGTGGTAATTTTTCAGAATTTTTGGATTTAGGGAAGTATGAGTACAATTTCACTCTTTACAGACTGTCCTGTTTAGACAGATTGCTGTTATGTTTGCATTGTTTGCATATGTTTACTTGTTTAATGATTCTATTTGAGGATAGGAGTATTAAATATGCAGAGGCATTTAGTATGCAATGTTAAATAAAATTTTTAGTGATTTTCTACAGTATAGAATGATAAGGTTTTGCATTTGATTTATACTAACTTTTCTCACGAGTTCTTGTTGAGTTTTGTGTGGATGAAGTTTTTAAGATTTAGGGAAACCGTGATATAAAATTAATTAAGGAGACACAAAAGCTCAAGCTTGGGGATTCCCAAGGCATCCCTAGTTAATATTTCAAGAAGTCTCAAGCATCTAAGCTTGGGGATGCCCCGGTTGGCATCCCACCTTTCTTCTTCAATAATGATCGGTCAGTTTTGGTTGAGCCTATGTTTTTTGCTTCTTCACATGATATGTGCTATCCTTAGAATGTCCTTTTATTTTATTTTGCTTGCTGTTTGAATAAAATACTTAAGATCTGAAATTTTATTCTTAGATGAGGGAGTCTTCACCTAGTTACTTAATTTTCAACTACTCATTGATCTTCACTTATATCTTTTTGGATTAGTTTGTCAGTTGCTCTAGTGCTTCACTTATATCTTTTTAGAGCACGACGGTGGTTTTATTTTGAAGAAATTGATGAACTCTCATGCTTCACTTATATTATTTTGAGAGTCTCTAAACAACATGGTAATTTGCTTAGGTTATGAATTTAGTCCTAATATGATGGGCATCCAAGAGGGATATAATAAAACTTTCATATAAAGAGCATTGAATAAGATGAGAAGTTTGATTCCTTGCATTTGTTTTGAGATATAAAGATGGTGATATTAGAGTCATGCTAGTGAGTAATTGTGGATTGGTAGAAATACTTGTGTTAAAGTTTGTGATTCCCGTAGCATGCATGTATGGTGAACCATTATGTGATGAAGTCGGAGCATGATCTATTTATTGATTGTCTTCCTTATGAGTGGCGGTCGGGGACGAGCGATGGTCTTTTCCTACCAATATATCCCCCTAGGAGCATGCGTGTAGTACTTTGTTTCGATAGCTAATAGACTTTTGCAATAAGTATGTGAGTTCTTTATGACTAATGTTGAGTCCATGGATTATACGCACTCTCACCCTTCCACCATTGCTAGCCTCTCTAGTACCGCGCAATTCTCGCCGGTGCATTACACCCACCATATACCTTCCTCAAAACAGCCACCATACCTACCTATTATGGCATTTCCATAGCCATTCCGAGATATATTGCCATGCAACTTCCACCGTTCCGTTTATTATGACACGCTTCATCATTGTCATATTGCTTTGCATGATCATGTAGTTGACATCGTATTTGTGGCAAAGCCACCATTCATATTTTTTATACATGTCTCTCTTGATCATTGCACATCCCGGTACACCGCCGGAGGCATTCCTATAGAGTCATATTTTTGTTCTAAATATCGAGTTGTAATTCTTGAGTTGTAAGTAAATAAAAGTGTGATGATCATCATTATTAGAGCATTGCCCCATGTGAGGAAAGGATGATGGAGACTATGATTCCCCCACAAGTCGGGATGAGACTCCGGACGAAAAATAAAATAAAATAAAAAAGGGAAAAAAGAGAAAAAAAGAGGCCAAAGAGCCCAAAATAAAAAAATGAGAGAAAAGAGAGAAGGGACAATGCTACTATCCTTTTTCCACACTTGTGCTTCAAAGTAGCACCATGATCTTCATGATAGAGAGTCTCCTATTTTGTCACTTTCATATACTAGTGGGAATTTTTCATTATAGAACTTGGCTTGTATATTCCAATGATGGTCTTCCTCAAATTGCCATAGGTCTTTGTGAGCAAGCGAGTTGGATGCACACCCACTTAGTTTCTTTTTGAGCTTTCATACACTTATAGCTCTAGTGCATCCGTTGCATGGCAATCCCTACTCACTCACATTGATATCTATTGATGGGCATCTCCATAGCCCGTTGATATGCCTAGTTGATGTGAGACTATCTCCTTCTTTTTGTCTTCTCCACAACCACCATATTCTATTCCACCTATAGTGCTATGTCCATGGCTCATGCTCATGTATTGCGTGAAAGTTGAAAAAGTTTGAGAACATCAAAAGTATGAAACAATTGCTTGGCTTGTCATCGGGGTTGTGCATAATTTAATACTTTGTGTGATGAAGATGGAGCATAGCCAGACTATATGATTTTTTAGGGATAACTATCTTTGGCCATGTTATTTTGAGAAGACATGATTGCTTTATTAGTATGCTTGAAGTATTATTGTTTTTATGTCAATATTAAACTTTTGTTTTGAATCTTATGGATCTGAACATTCATGCCACAATAAAGAAAATTACATAGATAAATATGTTAGGTAGCATTCCACATCAAAAATTCTGTTTTTATCATTTACCTACTCGAGGACGAGCAGGAATTAAGCTTGGGGATGCTTGATACGTCTCCAACGTATCTATACTTTTTGATTGTTCCATGCTATTATATTATCTGTTTTGGATATTTTATATGCATTTATATGCTATTTTATATTATTTTTGGGACTAACCTATTAACCTAGAGCCCAGTGCCAGTTTCTGTTTTTTCCTTGTTTTTGAGTTTTATAGAAAAGGAATACCAAACGGAGTCCAAACGAGCTGAAACTTTACGATGATTTTTTATGGACCAGAAGAAGCCCATGGAGTATCGGAGATGGACCAGAGGAGCCACAAGGCATTGATGTCTGCTAGAACTACATCGGTTTTTCCCTAGAGAGGGAGGGATGATGCAGCACATCGACAGTAGGTATTTCACTCAGTGATGAGACCAAGGTTATCGAACTAGTAGGAGAACCACGCAACACCACGTAAGCAGCTCCTGCACACAAAGAACAAATACTTGCAACCCGACGTGTTAAAGGGGTTGTCAATCCCTTTCGGGTAACGAGATAGATAAAATTGTAGTAGATTGGATAAATAGATCTCGCGGGAACGCGAGATAAAATAAATAAGTAAAAATTGCAGCAAGGTATTTTTGGGTTTTTGGATTAATAGATCTGAAAATAAAAGTTGAAAATAAATAAAAGAGCGAATAGCAAAATAGATCTTGAAGGCAAATATATTAAAGAAGAGACCCAGGGGCCGTAGTTTTCACTAGTGGCTTCTCTCGAGAAAAAATAGCAAACGGTGGAAACAAATTACTGTTGGGCAATTGATAGAACTTCAAATACTCATGACGATATCCAGGCAATGATCATTATATAGGCATCACGTCCAAGATTAGTAGACCGACTCCTGCCTGCATCTACTACTATTACTCCACACACCGACCGCTATCCAGCATGCATCTAGTGTATTAAGTTCATGGAGAAACGGAGTAATGCAATAAGAACGATGACATGATGTAGACAAGATCTATTTATGTAGAAATAGACCCCATCTTGTTATCCTTAATGGCAACGATACATACGTGTCGTTTCCCTTTCTGTCACTGGGATCAAGCACCGTAAGATCGAACCCATCACAAAGCACCTCTTCCCATTGCAAGATAAATAGATCAAGTTGGCCAAACAAAACCCAAATATCGGAGAAGAAATACGAGGCTATAAGCAATCATGCATATAACAGATCAAAGAAGACTCAAATAACTTTCATGGATAAAAAGATAGATCTGATCATAAACTCAAAGTTCATCCGATCCCAACAAACACACCGCAAAAAAGAGTTACATCATATGGATCTCCGAGAGACCATTGTATTGAGAATCAAACGAGAGAGAGAAAGCCATCTAGCTACTAACTACGGACCCGAAGGTCTACAATGAACTACTCACGCATCATCGAAGAGGCACCAATGAGGATGATGAACCCCTCCGTGATGGTGTCTAGATTGGATCTGGTGGTTCTGGAACTTGCGGCGGCTGGAATTGATTTTCGTCGACTCCCCTAGGGTTTCTGGAATATTGGGGTATTTATAGAGCAAAGAGGCGGTGCGGGAGGCAGCCGAGGTGGGTACAACCCACCTGGGCGCGCCTGGTCCTCCAGGCGTGCCCTGGTGGGTTGTGCTCCCCTCGGAGCACCCCCCAGGTGCTTCTCCGGCCCACTGGATGTCTTCTGGTCCAAAAAAAAATCCACAAAAAGTTTCGCTGCGTTTGGACTCCGTTTGGTATTGATTTCCTGCGATGTAAAAAACATGCAGAAAACAGCAACTGGCACTGGGCACTATGTCAATAGGTTAGTACCAAAAAATGATATAAAATGATTGTAAAACATTCAAGAATGATAATATAACAGCATGGAACAATCAAAAATTATAGATACATTGGAGACGTATCAGCATCCCCAAGCTTAATTCCTGCTCGTCCTCGAGTAGGTAAATGATAAAAACAGAATTTTTGATGTGGAATGCTGCCTAACATGTTCATCACATATTCTTTTCTTAATAGCATGGACATTTGGACTTTTATATAGTTCAAAGCAATAGTCTAGTTTTGACATGACAACTTAAATACTCAAGCATATCAACAAGCAACCATGTCTTTCAAAATATCAACGCTAAAGCAAGTTATCCCTAGCCCGTCATGCTCAATCATTGATCTATTCATGAAACACACTCGAATATTAGCTACACCCAATGCTCAAGTATGATCATAGTGCCCCTTAGTTGGTGCTTTATAAGAGAAGATGGAGACTCAAATTAAAAATAAAAATTGCATAAAGTAAAAGAAAGGCCCTTCGCGGAGGGAAGTAGGGATTTGTAGAGGTGCCAGAGCTCAAAGCTTAAATTGAGAGATAAAAACATTTTGAGAGGCATACTTTTCTCACCAATAGAAATGACTTAGAGCTCCCAACACTTTCCATGCCAGATATATCATAGGCGGTTCCCAAACAGAAAATAAAGTTTATTCCTTTTTCCACCATTTCGTTCACTTTCCATGGCTAGCCGTATCCACGGGTGCCCTCCATACCAACACTTTCCAAGGAATTTATTATTTGACAACATAAAGTAAATTCATTTTTCATTTCGGGACTGGGCATCCCTAATACCTTTGCCGTACTCTCGTGCAATGACAAGTGGATAAACACTCATCGTGAGAATAACACATCTAGCATGGAAAATATCGACCACCCCTCACCGCCTCGCGAGCGGTACGAGCACACAAAATAGAAATTTATTTTGAAAATTAGAGATGGCACATACAAATTTGCTTAGAACGGCACGAAAATACCGCATATAGGTAGGTATAGTGGACTCATATGGCAAAACTGGTTTAAAGGGTTTTGGATGCACAAGTAGTGATCATACTTAGTGCAAATGAAGGCTAGCAAAAAGATTGAGAAGCGCCCAACCAAGAAACGAATAATCTCGTAAGCAAGCATTAAGCATAAGTAACACCGAATAATGCACCATAAGTAAGATATAATTTCATTGCATAACTATTGACTTTCGTACTTGCATAGGGAATCACAAGCCTTAACACCAATATTCTTACTAAAGCACAATTACTCATCAACATGGCTCACATATTAGAACCAAGTTTATTTTGTCCAATGATCTTCATGAAAGTTTTTATTATATCCTTCTTGGATATCTATCACTTTGGGACTAGTTTCATATGTTGCTTTTAATAAGCTCAAACAAATATAAGTGAAGAACATGAGCATAATATTTCTTTCTCTCAAATTAATCTAAGTGAAGCAAGAGAGAATTTCTTCAAAATTTTACTAACTCTCAAATAAATCTAAGTGAAGCATGAGAGCATTTCTTCAAAAAATAACAAAGCACACCGTGCTTAAAAAGATATAAGTGAAGCACTAGAGCAATTCCAAGGCTCTAAAAATTTAAGTGAAGCATAGGAGCAAGCATAGCATAATTTTTGGCTCTCTCAAAAAGGTGTGTCCAGCAAGGATTCAAGACTTAAAATAAAAAGCAAAAAAAGCAAAGACTCATATCATACAAGACGCTCCAAGCAAACTCATAATATGTGACGAATAAAAATATAGCTCCAAGTAAAATACCGATGGTCGTTAGAAGAAAGAGGGGATGCCACTCAGGGGCATCCCCAAGCTTAGTTGCTTGATACTTCTTGAATATTACCTTGAGGTGCCTCGGGCATCCCCAAGCTTAGCCTTTTGCTAATCCTTATTCCATCATCCATCGTAATCTCACCCAAAACTTGAAAACTTCAATCACACAAAACTCAACAAAACCTTCGTGAGATCCGTTAGTATAAGAAAACCAATCTTTACTTTAAGTACTGTAGGAAACCCATTCAAATTTTGTTCTTGCATTATATCTAATGTATTCTAACTTTTTCATGGCAAAAACTCTTCAAAGAAAACCATAGATTCATCAAAATAAGCACACAATGCAAAGAAAACAGAATCTGTCAAAAACAGAACAGTCTTTAAAGATACGAATTGTTCTCATACTTAAGTAACTCCAAAAATTCTGAAAAATTAGGACAACATAGCCAATTTCTATGTAAATAGTGTGTAAAAACTTCAGAATATTTCCTCTCTCCGGTGAATTTTAAAAATTGTTTTACTTCACGCAAAAGTTTCTGTTTTCCAACAAGATCAAATCAACTATCACCCAAATCATCCCAAAGGCTTTGCTTGGCACAAACACTAATTTAAACCACAAAGACACATATAATCAGAGGCATAATTGGGTATTTTATTGAAAACAGCAAGAAAACCAAAAAGCAAAAAGATACAAGTTGGGTTGCCTCCCAACGAGCGCTATCGTTTTACGCCCCTAGCTAGGCATAACGCAAAAGATCTACGTGTTGTCAACTTTGTTTCGAGATCCATAAGATGCCCTCATGATTGATTCATAAGGTGGCCTAATTCTTGTCCTAGGGAAGTTCTCCATACCCCTCCTTAGTGGAAATTGAAATTTAATATTGCCTTCTTTCATATCAATCACGGCACCAATAGTACGTAAAAACGGTCTACCATGAATAATTGGGCAAGACGGATTGCAATCAATATCAAGAACAATAAAATCTATGGGCACATAATTCCTATTTGCAAGAATAAGAACATCATTAATTCTTCCCATAGGCTTTTTAATAGTAGAATCCGCCAAGTGCAAATTTAAAGAACATTCTTCAATATCGGTAAGACCAAGCACATCACACAAAGATTTAGGAATTGTAGAAACACTAGCACCCAAGTCACATAAAGCAAAACACTCATAATTTTTAATCTTGACTTTGATAGTAGGTTCCCATTCATCATGTAGTTTTCTAGGAATTGAAACCTCTAATTCCAACTTTTCTTCAAAAGCTTTCATCATAGCATCAACAATATGTTTAGTAAAAGCTTTATTTTGTTCATAGGCATGGGGTGAATTTATCATGGATTGCAACAAAGAAATACAATCAACCAAAGAGCAACTATCATAATTAAAGTCTTTGTAATCCAAAATAGTGGGCACATCACTAGTTAAAGTCTTGACCTCTTCAAACCCACTTTTATCAAAATATTCAACAAGATTTTCACCCTCCAAATAATCGAGACGCCTTCTAGCTAAAGTTGACTCTTCTCCAGTCCCTTTATCATCAATCTTAATTTTACTAAACAAGGAATCAATATAAGAAACACCAATCATTTTAAGATCTTCATCACTTTTATGAAAGCAATCACTAGAAAACGCTTTTTCTAAAAATTCTCGTCTAGCTCTAAGCATAGCGGTTCTTTTCTTACTTTCATCCATAGAAACATAAAGAGCTTTAATAGATTCCTTAACCTTAGGCACAAAAATTTTCATCTTGAGATTTTCCACATCATGAGAAATTCTATCAATACTTCTAGGCATATCATCAATCTTATTCAGCTTTTCTTCGATTGTAGCATTGAAAACTTTTTGAGTATTGATAAATTCTTTAATATTATTCTCAAGATCAGAGGTGTTCCTATTATTATTATAAGAAGGATTACCATAGGAATTACCATAATTATTAGAGGAATTACTAGGAAAAGGCCTAGGATTAAAATTACCTCTATAAGCATTGTTATTAAAGTTGTTTCGTGAAATAAAGTTCACATCTATGTCATCACTATTTTGCTCAATCAAAGTAGACAAAGGCATATCATTAAAATCAATAGGAGCATTTTTATTAGCAACCAACTTCATAAGAGCATCAACTTTTTCACTCAAAGAATTTATTTCTTCTACCGAATTAACTTTTTTACTAGTAGGAGCCCTTTCGGTATGCCATTGTGAATAATTTGCCATGATGTTATCTAGCAATTTAGTAGCTTCACCCAAAGTAATTTCCATCAAAGTACCCCCCGCGGCGGAATCTAAAAGATTACGAGAAACAAAATTCAATCTCGCATAAAAATTTTGTATGATCATCCAAAAATTTAACCCATGAGTTGGGCAATTCCTTAGCATCATTTTCATCATTTCCCAAGATTGTGCAACATGATCATGCTCAAGTTGCTTGAAATTCATGATCTGGGTTCTATGGGAAATGATTTTCGCGGGTGGAAAAAACTTAGTAATAAAAGCATCCTTGCACTTATTCCAAGAATCGATACTATTGCGAGGCAAAGAGGAAAACCAAAATTTTGCGTGATCTCGCAAAGAAAACGGAAATAATTTCAACTTCACAACATCATTGTCCACATCTTTTTTCTTTTGCATATCGCATAATTCCACGAATGTGTTAAGATGGGACGCGGCATCCTCATTAGGAGTACCGGAAAACTGATCTTTCATAACAAGATTCAACAAAGCAGTATTAATATCACAAGTCTCCGCGCTAGTGGCGGGAGGAGAAATCGGAGTGCTAATAAAATCATTGTTGTTGGTATTTGAGAAATCACACAACTTGGTGTTCTCTTGAGTCATGGTGACTTCGCAACAAGATTGCACTAAAAAACATATCTGACGAGAAAACGGCGAACGAAAAAGAAGGCGAATAAAATGGCAAATTTTTGTGAAGTGGGGGAGAGGAAAACGAGAGGCAAATGGCAAATAATGTAAATTGCAAGGAGATGAGATTTGTGATTAGGAACCTGGTTGATGTTGATGATGTCTCCCCGGCAACGGCGCCAGAAACTCCTCTTGATGTCTGCTAGAACTACGTCGGTTTTTCCCCAGAGAGGGAGGGATGATGCAACACAGCGACGGTAGGTATTTCCCTCAGTGATGAGACCAAGGTTATCGAACCAGTAGGAGAACCACGCAACACCACGTAAGCAGCTCCTGCACACAAAGAACAAATACTTGCAACCCGACGTGTTAAAGGGGTTGTCAATCCCTTTCGGGTAACGAGATAGATAAAATTGTAGTAGATTGGATAAATAGATCTCGCGGGAACGCGAGATAAAATAAATAAGTAAAAATTGCAGCAAGGTATTTTTGGGTTTTTGGATTAATAGATCTGAAAATAAAAGTTGCAAATAAATAAAAGAGCGAATAGCAAAATAGACCTTGAAGGCAAATATATTAAAGAAGAGACCCGAGGGCCGTAGTTTTCACTAGTGGCTTCTCTCGAGAAAAATAGCAAACGGTGGAAACAAATTACTGTTGGGAAATTGATAGAACTTCAAATACTCATGACGATATCCAAGCAATGATCATTATATAGGCATCACGTCCAAGATTAGTAGACCGACTCCTGCCTGCATCTACTACTATTACTCCACACATGGACCGCTATCCAGCATGCATCTAGTGTATTAAGTTCATGGAGAAACAGAGTAATGCAATAAGAACGATGACATGATGTAGACAAGATCTATTTATGTAGAAATAGACCCCATCTTGTTATCCTTAATGGCAACGATACATACGTGTCGTTTCCCTTTCTGTCACTTGAATCAAGCACCGTAAGATCAAACCCATCACAAAGCACCTCTTCCCATTGCAAGATAAATATATCAAGTTGGCGAAACAAAACCCAAATATCGGAGAAGAAATACGAGGCTATAAGCAATCATGCATATAAGAGATCAAAGAAGACTCAAATAACTTTCATGGATAAAAAGATAGATCTGATCATAAACTCAAAGTTCATCGGATCCCAACAAATACACTGCAAAAAAGAGTTACATCATATGGATCTCGGAGAGACCATTGTATTGAGAATCAAACGACAGAGAAAGCCATCTAGCCACTAACTACGGACCTGAAGGTCTACAATGAACTACTCACGCATCATCAGAGAGGCACCAATGAGGATGATGAACCCCTCTGTGATGGTGTCTAGATTGGATCTGGTGGTTCTGGAACTTGCGGCGACTGTAATTGATTTTCGTCGACTCCCATAGGGTTTCAGGAATATTGGGGTATTTATAGAGCAAAGAGGCGGTGCGGGAGGCGGACGAGGTGGGCACAACCCACCTGGGCGCGCCTGGGCCTCCAGGCCCGCCCTGGTGGGTGGTGCTCCCCTCGGAGCACCCCCAGGTGCTTCTCCGGCCCACTGGATGTCTTCTGGTCCAAAAAAAATCCACAAAAAGTTTCGCTGCGTTTGGACTCCGTTTGGTATTGATTTCCTGCAATGTAAAAAACATGTAGAAAATAGCAACTGGCACCGGGCACTATGTTAATAGGTTAGTACCAAAAAATGATATAACATGATTACAAAATGATTGTAAAACATCCAAGAATGATAATATAACAGCATGGAACAATAAAAAATTATAGATACATTGGAGACATATCAGGCATCCACAAGGGTGGAGGGCGCGCCCCCCTACCTTGCCGCTGCGTCGTGGACACCCCCTGACTTGAAACCGACACCAAAAATTCCTATAAATACAGAAACCCCCAGAAATAAACCTAGATCGGGAGTTCCGCCGCTGCATGCCTCTGTAGCCACGAAAAACCAATCGGAGCCCGTTCCGGCACCCTGCCGGAAGGGGAAACCATCACCAGTGGCCATCTTCATCATCCCGGCGGTCTCCATGATGAGGAGGGAGTAGTTCACCCTCGGGGCTGAGGGTATGTACCAGTAGCTATGTGTTTGATCTCTCTCTCTCGTGTTCTTGATTTGGCACGATCTTGATGTACCGCGAGCTTTGTTATTATAGTTGAATCATATGGTGTTTTCCCCCCTCTACCTTCTTGTGATGAATTGAGTCTTGCTCTTTGAGGTTTCGTTATGTTGGATTGAGTATTGGATTTGAGAACACTTGATGTATGTCTTGCGGTGGGATATCTGTGGTGACAATGGGATGTTCTATTGATTTACTTGATGTATGTTTTGGCACTCAGCTCGCGGATTCCTGAGGTGACATTGGGGTAATCTATGCATAGGGGTTGATGCACGTTTTCGTCCTATGTTCTTCGATAGAGACTTTGGAGTGATTCTTTGTTGCATGTTGAGGGATTGTTATATGATCCAATTATGTTATCATTGTTGAGAAAACTTGCGCTAGTGAAAGTATGAACCCTAGGCCTTGTTTCCAAGCATTGCAATACCGTTTTTGCTCTGTTTTACTACTAGTTACCTTGCTGTTTTTATATTTTTAGATTACAAAAACCTATATCTACCATCCGTATTACACTTGTATCACCATCTCTTCACCGAACTAGTGCACCTATACAATTTACCATTGTATTGGGTTTGTTGGGGACACGAGAGACTCTTTGTTATTTGGTTGCAGGGTTGTTTGAGAGAGACCATCTTCATCCTACGCCTCCCACGGATTGATAAACCTTAGGTCATCCACTTGAGGGAAATTTGCTACTGTCCTACAAAACTCTGCGCTTGGAGGCCCATCACGAGTCTACAAGAAGAAGGTTGCGTAGTAGACATCAACCCCTCCCTCTTTCCTAGGCTCAAAGGCGATGAACCTCTGACATATAATGCCACAAATTAAAGTGATAACCGAATTCCATAGCTCCTAGCTCTATCGCACTGCAAAATTGATCATGACAAGAGAAGGGCCATCACCGAGAACCACCTAGATCGCCCAACTCTGCAAACCCCGTACGGTTCATAGGAGACACCTCCAAGGAGGGAACAACACTAGAGCTTTGTCGTCACAAAAAAAACCATTATTTTCACCCAAACAACAAGGGTGTAGGGTGGGGAAGGGGACCTCAACAACACCTTACACCTTTAGGAAGGTTAGCGACACCTGCAGCGCCGCCGTCATCATGGTCACCATCAATAGCCAAGGGTTTCTGCCAGACCCGAGCTCCCTAGAACCACTCTCTAACCACCATATCCAACTCTGATGAGTGATGAGCAGAGACACCGGTGAACAGATCTGGTGAGGAGGATGTGAGAAATCCACCTGTGGATAGTCTCCTCAAAAAAGAGACATAGCCGATGGGGATCCAAGATGCCGTAGACTCCAGCCATCGGCTTCTCGCCACCCATGTAGACCAAGAGAGCCCGTGGAAGCACGTGTAGAAGCCTCCCATTGGAGGGACCACTGCCATCATCATTCGGGGCCGTTGCCCTGGTTTCTAGTATCCCCCATGCCCACACGACCAAAACGATCAGAAAGTCATCTTCGCCATCGGGGTGAGCCCACCATGCGCTGGAAAAACCACCTCGAGTGCCACCTCATGCAAGCATGCAGAGCCGCACTACTGGGTGTGGTTCCACGTCGGCAACTGATACATCTCCAACTTTTGTACTTTTCCAAACACTTTAGCTCTTGTTTTGGCCTCTAATTTGTATGATTTGAATGAAACTAACCCGGACTGACGTTGTGCTCAACAAAACTAACTTGGTGTTATTTTTGTGCAGAAATAAAAGTTCTTGGAATTGGATGAAAATTCATGGAGATTTTTTATGAAATAAATAAAAAATACTAGAGCAAAGAAGTATCGGAGGGGGGGTCCACCATGGGGCCAGAATCCAGGGGGCGCGCCTACCCCCTTGGCACGCCCAGGTGGCTTGTGGGCCCCACAGACCTTCGGCTGATCTAATTCCAAGCCTATAAATTCCGTCTTCCCGAGGAAAAGAAATCAAAGAGAGTTTCATTGCGTTTTACGATACGGAGCCGCCTCCACCTCCTGTTCTTCATCGAGAGCTATGATCTGGAGTCCGTTCCTGGCTCCGGAGTGAGGGATTCATCATCGTCGTCATCACCAACCCTTCTCCATCAACAATTTCATGATGCTCATTGCCATGAGTGAGTAATTCCTTTGTAAGCATACTGGAGGTAGATGGAGATGGATGAGATTTCTTATGTAATCATGTCAATTTGTTAGGGCTTGATCCCTAGTATCCACTATGTTCTGAGATTAATGTTGCTATGACTTTGCTATGCTTAATGCTTGTCACTAGGGCCCGAGTGCCATGATTTTAGATATGAACACTTATGCTTTCATGAATATATTTGAGATGTCAATCTTACCTGCAAGTTGTATGCAACTGTTATCGTTCCGAACCTTAGACCCCCAAGGTGACCATGAATTGGGATATCGATGGGGAGGACTTTAACTTAAGGAGTTCATGTATTCACCATGTGTTAATGCTTTGTTCCAGTTCTCTCTTAAAAGGAGTGCCTTAATTACCCTTAGTTTTCATTAGGTCCCTGCTACCACGGGAGGGATAAAAGATGTCATGCAAGTTCTTACCGCAACCATGTATGAATATTTTCTGAATACATGCCTACATATGATTGATGAATTGGAGCTATTATGTATCCTCTAGGTTGTGACATTGAAGCTCATTTGAATATCCATCACTACTCCATGCCTACGCTTTAATACTATTGCCTTTGCTCAAGTTACTACTGCTGCTCTGTTTGCTACAAAACTGCCACTACTGTTACTGCTACTGTTACCATTACTATTGCTATCACCGCTATCATATTATTGTGCTACTAATAAATTGCTGCAAGGAAGTGACTCTCATGTGTGGTTGAATTGACAACTGAACTATAAGGCTTATAAATATTGTTTGTCTCCCCTCACGTCGAATTAATAAATTTGGGTGAAATACTACCCTGGAAGACTGTTGCGATCCCCTATACTTGTGGGTCATCAGCAACACGTAGGGGGGAGGGGGCACCCAATCCAACCCCCAGAGGGAACTATCGCACCCCTACGACATCCTACGGGCCAGAACTACCCCTCCATTTCCGGATCCTTTAGGTGACGCTCCCAGGGAGGACGCCATTGTGCCACATGCTCCTAGACGGCCGGATCTGAGACCTCCAACTCACCCCGCTGCTAGGTGTGAGTGTGTTGCCGGCCAACCAAGGAGTTGCACACAGAGAGCGCCTCGCCACTGCCATCCTCGTGCCACGCGAGCTTGGCAGTGACCACTCTGACGGGAGTGAGGAACTGAGATTGGGAAGGTAGGGGCCTGGCAGCATCATGGTTTGTAACCTATCGTGTTGCCCTGGGTGGAGCGACATGGGGGCTATGAAACGATTTTCAAGTCCATGAGAGTTTGTTTTTTGCATGTGTTACATGTGCTAAAAGGTCTTTGCCCCGTAGTAGGTGCCTCGACTATTAGCATCTGCCAACGGGTTTCCTATTACCTCGAACTCACGCTCTCTCTCTTTCTAGTCTCCTCTTATGTCCTCCATCCCTCCAATAATATGGTGCGTGAAGGGGACAACAACACCAAATTCTTCCACGCCCATGCAAGTCACCGACATAGGACAAGCTCAATTTCAGCGCTACAAGTCGAGGGCCAGTTGGTCACTGGGGGGATCTTGGGGAGACATTGGACGAGTTCTTTGGCAGGCTTCTTTCACCAGTCATAGATCGTGCATTCACTTTGAATCTGGAGGCCCTGTGGCTGCCTAGGTGCGAGCTTAACCATCTTGAAGAGCCACTTTCAGAGGAGGAGCTGTGAAAAGTGATCAAGGAGCTCCCCCAGACAAAGCACCGGGTCCGGATGGTTTCACCATCACTTTTATCGCTCATGTTGGGGGATTATCAAAACGAATGTCATGCGTGCGATCGAGGCTTTCTCACGCAGGGATTCTTGTGGTCTTGGCATGATCAATGGCTCTCGTGTGTTGCTTTTTCCCAAGAAGGATGGTTCTGTAAACTTGAAGGACTTTCTACTGGTTTGTTTGATACATGGGGTGGCGCACATCCTTGTTAAAGCCCTAGTGAACTGGATCGCACCTAAGCTCAACATGCTAGTGGGGCAGCACTAGAGTGCGTTGATAACTTTATGCTCGTTCAAGCCACTACCCGCCTGCCCGGAAGATCAACGTCATTGGGTTGCCGGCATGCTTGCTCAAGCTTGACATATCAAAGGCATTCAATACAATGAACTGGGCCATTTTACTTCGGATTCTATCAAGCATGGGCTTTGGATCGAGATGGGATACATGGATCTGTAGCATGTTATCCACGGCAACCACGCGTGTCATGGTGAATGGGGTCCCGGGCCCCAAGTTAGTCAATGGAAGGGGGCTTCGGCAAGGTGATTCCTCTCACCATTGATCTCTTTGCTGGTGATGGAAGGTTTGAGCCATTTGTTCAAGTTCACGACTTCAAGCGGCCTGGCGTCGCCCCTCACACAGCGAGGCTTATCCAATCAGCTGTCATTCTTCGCCGATGACGTCATGGTGTTCCTTAAGCCAGCGTCGGCCAATATCAAGATATGCTCTGTGATACGTCTCCAATGTATCTATAATTTATGAAGTATCCATGCCATGTTTACAACAATTTTATATGGTTTTGGTGCACTTTTATATGATTTAAGGGATAATTGGTTTTATACCCTTAGTTGTGTCCCCCTCGTCAGGATTGCCCCTAGTTTCTGAAAACACGTGGTCTTGCCCAACCCACTTTGGCGTCTTGTGCTTTTGCCCTTTGACCATTTGACCTTCACTTTGAAAACTTCATAACTAATTCATACTAAATCAGAAAAATGCAAATAAGATACCAAAATGTTCGAAAAACATCACATGTATGTCAATGTCACTTGCATTCATGACAAAAGTGTTGGTAAGTGCCCATCCGAGTGTTAGCTCTTATCATACCACCATGAAAAGTACAATCTAATTTTTTTTTCAAAAAATTCAAAAAAAAATTGGTGGCAAAGAATGAAAAATGTTTTAAGTGCTTGCCAAGTTTCATCAGGGAATGACATTCGTGGAAGTCGTGGCAAAAAAAAAATCTATTTTTGAGTGTTGATTGTTTTTTTGCCACGACTTCCATGAATGTCATTCCCTGATGAAACTTGGCAAGCACTTAAAACACTTGTCATTCTTTGGCAACAACTTTTTTTTTGAATTTTTTTAGATTGTACTGTTCATGGTGGTATGATAAGAGCTAAAACTCGAATGGGCACTTACCAACACTTTTGTCATGAATGCAAGTGACACTGACATACATGTGATGTTTTTTCGAACATTTTGGCATCTTATTTGCATTTTTCCAATTTAATATGAATTAGTTATGAAGTTTTCAAAGTGATGGTCAAATGGTCAAAGGGAAAAAACACAAAATGCCAAAGTGGGTTGGGCAAACCACGTGTTTTCAGAAACTAGGGGCAATCCAGATGAGGGGGGCACAACTAAGGGTATAAAACCAATTATCCCATGATTTAAAGGGAACTAACCCTGAATGACGTTGTTTTCAGCATAACTACCGTGGTGTTATTTTTTGTGTAGAAATAAAAGTTCTTGGATTGAGCTGAAAATTTACGGTGATTTTTTATGGACCAAAAGAGACCCCTGAAGCTTCGTGGAAGGACCAGAAGACCCACGAGGGCACGACAAGCTCAGTAGGCGCGCCCTAGGGGGAAGGGAGGGACTACCGAGCTTGTCGCTTCCTCATGGGCCCCCTTGATGTGAAACCGATGCAAAAAAATCCTATAAATATAGAAAACCCCAGAAAGAAACCTAGAACTTTGACTCTGCCGCCGCAAGCCTCTGTTCCGAGGCAATCTCATCTGGAGGCCTTCTCTGGCACCTTGACGGAGGGGGAAATCATCACCGGAGGCCATCTTCATCATCCTGGTTGTTCACCCTTGGGGCTGAGGGTATGTACTAGTAGCTATGTGTTTGATCTCTCTCTCTCTCTCTCTCTCGTGTTCTTGATTTGGCACGATCTTGATGTACCGCGAGTTTTGTTAATATAGCTGGATCATATGGTGTTTCTCCCTCTCTATCTTGTTGTGATGAATTGAGTTTTGCTCTTTGAAGTTTCGTTATGTTGGTTTGAATACTGGATTTGAGAACACTTGATGTATGTCTCGCATGTGGATACCCGTGATGACAATGGGGCGTTCTATTAACTCACTTGATATATGTTTTGGTAAACAACTTGCAGATTCCCGCGGTGACATTGGGGTAATTGATGACCCACAAGTATAGGGGATCTATCGTAGTCCTTTTGATAAGTAAGAGTGTCGAACCCAACGAGGAGCAGAAGGAAATGACAAGCGGCTTTCAGCAAGGTATTCTCTGCAAGCATTGAAATTATCGGTAACAGATAGTTGTGTGATAAGATAATTCGTAATGGGTAATAAGTAACAAAAGTAAAAAAGGTACAACAAGGTGGCCCAATCCTTTTTTTAGCAAAGGACAAGCCTAGACGAACTCTTATATAAAGCAAAGCGCTCCCGAGGACACATGGGAATTGTTGTCAAGTTAGTTTTCATCATGCTCATATGATTCGCGTTCGTTACTTTGATAATTTGATATGTGGGTGGACCAGTGCTTGGGTGCTGCCCTTCCTTGGACAAGCCTCCCACTTATGATTAACCCCTCTCGCAAGCATCTGCAACTACGAAAGAAGAATTAATATAAATCTAACCATAGCATGAAACATATGGATCCAAATCAGACCCTTACGAAGCAACGCATAAACTAGGGTTTAAACTTCTGTCACTCTAGCAACCCATCATCTACTTATTACTTCCCAATGCCTTCCCCTAGGCCCAAATCATGGTGAAGTGTCATGTAGTCGACATTCACATAACACCACTAGAGGAAAGACAACATACATCTCATCAAAATATCGAACGAATACCAAATTCACATGATTACTTATAACAAGGCTTCTCCCATGTCCTCAGGAACAAACATTACTACTCACAAAGCATATTCATGTTCTTAATCAGAGGAGTATTAATTATCATTAAGGATCTGAACAAATGATCTTCCACCGAATAAACCAACTAGCATCAACTACAAGGAGTAATCAACACTACTAGCAACCCACAGGTACCAATCTGAGGTTTTGAGACAAAGATCGGGTACAAGAGATGAACTAGGGTTTGAGAGGAGATGGTGCTGGTGAAGATGTTGATGGAGATTGACCCCCTCTCGATGAGAGGATCGATGGTGATGATGATGGCGATGATTTCCCCCTCCCGGAGGGATGTTTCCTAGGCAGAACAGCTCCGCCGGAGCCCTAGATTGCTTCTGCCCAGGTTCCGCCTCGAGACGGAGGCGCTTCATCCCGAAAGCTTCCGTATTATTTTTTCCAGGTCAAAACACACCATATAGCAGAAGATGGGTGTCGGGGGCCTGCCAGGTGGCCCACAAGGACGGGGGGCGTGCCTAGGGGGTAGGGCGCGCCCTCCACCCTTGTGGATGGCAGGTGGCCCCCCTCTGGTACTTTCTTCACATGATATTTTTTATTAAATCCAAAATGACTCTCCGTGAAGTTTCAGGACATTTGGAGTTGTGCAGAATAGGTCTCTAATATCTTCTCCTTTTCCAGCCCAGAATTTCAGCTGCCGGCATTCTCCCTCTTCATGTAAACCTTGTAAAATAAGAGAGAAAAGGCATAAGTATTGTGCCATAATGTGTAATAACAGCCCATAATGCAATAAATATTGATATATAAGCATGATGCAAAATGGACGTATCAACTCCCCAAGCTTAGACCTCGCTTGTCCTCAAGCGAAAGCCGATATCGAAAATATGTCCACATGTTTAGAGATAGAGGTGTAGATAAAATAAAATACGGACATGAGGGCATCATGATCATCTTTAGAACAACAACATATATTGTCATATAATTTCTTATGCTAAAGTAACAATTCATTCACAAGGTAAAGTATGAATCAAAAACTTCATTAAAAACAAACAAACTATGATCTCAGTCATTGAAGCAATTGCAATTTATCATAACATCGGAAAGAGTCAATATAAGAGCTTTTCAGCAAGTCCACATACTCAACTATCATTTAGTCTTTCACAATTGCTAACACTCACGCGATACTTATGGGTTCAAAGCTTCCATTGGACACAGAGAAAGATAGGGGCTTATAGTTTCGCCTCCCAACTTTTTACCTCAAGGGTAATGTCAACAATAATATTTTATGATAACCTACATCCGAGGGGATATATATATCTGGATCTCTCCAACACATAGTGCTTGCCAAAGGAAAAAGTGTAAAAAGGAAAGGTGAAGGTCACCATGACTCTTGTATAAGGGTAGAAGATAAAAGTAAAAAGATAGGCCCTTCGTAGAGGGAAGCAAAGGTTGTCATGTGCTTTTATGGTTGGATGCACAAAAGCTTAATGCAAAAGAACGTCACTTTATATTGTCGCTTGTGATAAAGAACTTTATTATGCAGTCCGTCGCTTTTATTTCTTCCATATCACAAGTTCGTATAAAGCTTATTTTCTTCACACTAATAGATCATACATATTTAGAGAGCAATTTTTATTGCTTGCACCGATGACAACTTACTTGAAGGATCTTACTCAATCCATAGGTAGGTATGGTGGACTCTCATGGCAAAACTGGGTTTAGGGATGTTTGGAAGCACAAGTAGTATCTCTACTTGGTGCAAAGAATTTGGCTAGCATGAGGGGGAAAAGCAAGCTCAACATGTTGGAGGGTCCATGACAATATATCTTCTATTCGGATATAAGAAAACATAACCCATTATGTTGTCTTCCTTGTCCAACATCAACTTTTTAGCATGTCATATTTTAATGAGTGCTCACAATTACAAAAGATGTCCAAGATAGTATATTTATATGTGAAGCCTCTCTTTCTTTATTACTTCCTATTAATTGCAACAATGACCAAAACTATGTTTGTCAACTCCCAACAAATTTTATTCATCATACTCTTTATATGTGAAGTCATTACTCTCCATAAGATCAATATATGATCTTTTTATTTATTTTTATTATTTTATTCCCTCAAGATCATAGCAAGAAAACAAAGCCCTCAACTCAAAACTACTCTTTATTATATAACTCACGGACTCGATTACATAGATAGAGATCAAATCAAAACTCAAAGCTAGATCATACTAAAACTTTATTCTACTAGATCAAGATATAACCAAAAGGATCGAACTAAGAAAAACGATAAAAGTAAAGGTGTGATGGTGATACGATATCGGGGCACCTCCCCCAAGCTTGGCAGTTGCCAAGGGGAGTGCCCATACCCATGTATTTATGTCTCTTTCTTCGGAGGTGGTGATGATGGAGTTGTTGATGAAGTAGTGCCACACATCGAGCGTAGGAGATGCTCCAGTTTTCGAATAATGCCCTTGAGTGCGGTGATGTACTCTTGCAACAGAATATTTTCGTGAGTGAGATATTTATTTTGCACATGAACTAATTCAATAATCTTGAAAGCTTCAATTTCAGTAGGGGTAAGCTGATTGTAGTAAGGTTGAAGGATGTCTTCTTCTTCTGCTGCCAGAACTTGATCTCCCTCAGCCTTCTTGATCTTATCGTCCTAGTTAGTTTCCCAAAGTTCTTCTCTCTTCATCTATATCTTCATCAGCCAAGCATCATCGCTTGCGTTGTTGGAGGAGGGGGATGACATGATGCCTGGTCTTGAAAACTCTGGCAGAAAACAGCTTGAAACAAGAACAGAAGATATTGTCGTGGTACCGTGGTCAAAACCTTCGGGAGATTATATAATGAATTTTTACCGACCAAAAGAAGTATTGTGCAAGAAAACGGAGTCCGGAGGGCACACGATGTGGCCACAAGGTCGGGGGGCACGCCCAGGGGGGTAGGGCGCGTCCTCCACCCTTGTGGTCGCCTCGTGTCTCTTTCAGACTACTTTTAATTTTCCTAATTTTTTAAATATTCCAAAATGGAGAAAAATTATCATTGGAAATGTTTTGGAGTCGGTTTACTTACCGTACCACATACCTATTCCTTTTCGGAGTCTGAAACGTTCTGGAAAGTGTTCCTTATGTACTCCTCCGGTGTTACGGTATCAATTATATTGGTCTCTACATTTATGGGAGTCCCTGAGATATAATGTTTGATTCTTTGACCGTTTACCACCTTCGGATTTGTGCCTTCGGCGTTGTTGATTTTTATGGCACCGGAACGATAGACCTCCTCGATAATGTAAGGACCTTCCCATTTAGAGAGAAGCTTTCCTGCAAAAAAATCTTAAACGAGAGTTGTATAGCAAAACATGATCACCTATATTAAACTCACGCTTTTGTATCCTTTTGTCATGCCATCTTTTAAATTTTTCTTTAAACAACTTGGCATTCTCATAGGCTTGGGTTCTCCATTCATCAAGCGAGCTTATGTCAAATAACCTCTTCTCACCGGCAAGTTTGAAATCATAGTTGAGCTCTTTAATTGCCCAATAAGCTTTATGTTCTAGTTCAAGAGGTAAGTGACAAGCCTTTCCATAAACCATTTTATATGGAGACATACCCATAGGGTTTTTATAAGCAGTTCTGTAAGCCCATAATGCATCATCAAGTTTCTTAGACCAATTCTTTCTAGATCTATTAACAGTCTTTTGCAAAATCAATTTAATCTCTCTATTGCTCAATTCTACTTGACCACTAGACCGAGGATGATATGGAGATGCAATTCTATGGTTAACATCATACTTAGCAAGCAATTTATGGAAAGCACCATGAATAAAATGTGAACCACCATCAGTCATCAAATATCTAGGGACTCCAAACCTTGGAAAAATAACTTCTTTAAGCATCTTAATAGAAGTGTTATGATCAGCACTACTAGTTGGAATAGCTTCTACCCACTTAGTAACTTAATCAACAACAACTAAAATATGTGTATACCCATTAGAGGAAGGAAAAGGTCCCATATAATCAAAGCCCCAAACATCGAATGGTTCAATAACAAGTGAATAATTCATATGCATTTCCTGACGTCTACTAATATTACCAATTCTCTGGCATTCATCACAAGACAAGACAAACTTACGAGCATCCTTGAAGAGAGTAAGCCAATAAAAACCAGATTGCAATACCTTATGTGCAGTTCTATCTCCAGCGTGGTGTCCTCCGTAAGACTCAGAGTGGCACTTGCGTAGGATCTGTTCCTGTTCATGCTCATGTACACAATGTCTAATAACACCATCTACTCCTTCTTTATAAAGATGTGGGTCATCCCAAAAGTAATGTCTTAAATCATAGAAAACTTTTTCCTTTGCTGGTATGTGAAACTAGGTGGTATAAATTTAGCAACAATGTAATTAGCATAATCAGCATACGATGGAGTATTACGAGCAGCATTTATGACAACTAATTGTTCATCAGGAAAGCTATCATCAATAGGCAGTGGGTCATCAAGAACATTTTATAACCTAGACAAGTTGTCTGCAATGGGGTTCTCAGCTCCCTTTCTATCAATAATATGCAAATCAAATTCTTGTAGCAAGAGAACCCATCCAATAAGTCTAGGTTTAGCATCTTTCTTTTCCATAAGATATTTAATAGCAGCATGATCAGTGTGAACAGTTACTTTGGAATCAACAATATAGGATCTGAACTTATCACTAGCAAAGACAACAGCTAAAAATTCTTTTTCAGTAGTAGCATAATTCCTCTGGGCACTGTCTAGAGTTTTACTAGCATAATGAATAACATTTAATTTCTTATCAACTCTTTACCCTAGAACATCACCAACAGCATAATCACTAGCATCACACATAATTTCAAAGGGTAAATTCCAATCAGGTGGCTGAACAATAGGTGCAGAAATCAATGCTTTCTTAAGTATTTCAAATGCTTCTACACAATCATCATCAAAAAACAAAAGGAACATCTTTTTGCAAGAGACAAGTGAGAGGCCTAGAAATTTTAGAGAAGTCTTTAATGAACCTCCTATAGAAACCAGCATGACCAAGGAAACTTCTTATACCTTTGATATCTTTAGGACACGGCATCTTTTCAATAGCATCTACTTTAACTTTATCAACTTCAATACCTCTTTCAGAAATTTTATGCCCCAAAACAATACCTTCATTAACCATAAAGTGGCACTTCTCCCAATTCAAGACAAGATTAGTTTCTTCACATCTCTGCAAAAATCGATCAAGGCTACTTAAGCAATCATCAAAAGAAGTTCCGTAAACGGAGAAATCATCCATGAAAACCTCAACAATCTTTTCACAAAAATCAGAGAATATAGCAGTCATACATCTTTGAAAGGTAGCAGGTGCATTGCATAAACCAAAAGGCATATGTCTATAAGCAAAGGTACCGAAAGGGCACGTAAAAGTGGTCTTTTCCTGATCATCTTTTAACACAGGTATTTGAGAAAAACCAGAATAACCATCTAGAAAGCAAAAATGTGTATGTTTGGATAATCTTTCTAGCATTTGATCAATAAAAGCTAGAGGGTAATGATCTTTTCTAGTAGCTTTATTTAATTTACGAAAATCAATTACCATTCTCTAACTTGTAACAATTCTTTGTGGGATCAATTCATTCTTATCATTAGGAACAACAATAATACCTCCCTTCTTAGGGACACAATGAACATGACTTACCCACTTACTATCAGCAATAGGATAAATTATACCTGCCTCCAGAAGCTTTAGTATTTCATTTCTTACCACTTCTTTCATCTTAGGATTTAACCGTCGTTGGTGATCAACAACTGGTTTAGCATCATTCTCCAAATTAATTTTGTGCTGACATAGAGTGGGACTAATGCCCTTAAGATCATCAAGCGTATATCCAATAGCGGCATGGTGCTTCTTTAGAGTTTTCAATAATTTCTTTTCTTCATGCTCTGAAAGGTTAGCACTAATAATAACATGATATATCTTCTTTTCATCGAGATAAGCATATTTCAAAATATCCGGTAATTTTTTAAGCTCAAACACGGGATCACCCTTGGGTGGAGGAGGATCCCCAAGGATTTCAACAGGCAAATTGTGTTTCAAAATAGGCCCTTGATTAAAGAATATCTCGTCTATTTCCCTTCTTTCATTCATAAACATATCATTCTCATGGTCTAGCAAATATTGTTCTAAGGGATCAGTAGGAGGCACGGCAATAGAAGCAAGATCAATAATTTCATCTTTACTAGGCAATTCTTTATCATGGGGTTCTCTACGAAATTTAGAGAAATTTAAATCATGAGACATATCCCCTAAACCGACAGTAACAATATCTTTCTCGCAATCTATCTTAGCATTAATAGTATTCAAGAAAGGTCTACCAAATATAATGGGACAAAAGTCATCTTGTGGGGAAGCAAGAACAAGAAAATCAGTAGGGTATTTTATTTTCCCACACAAGACTTCAACATCTCTGACAATCCCAATTGGTGAAATAGTATCTCTATTAGCAAGCTTAATAGTGACATCAATATCTTCTCTCTCAGTAGGTGCAATATCATTCATAATTTCTTTATATAAGGTAAAAGGAATTGCACTCACACTAGCACCCACATCACATAAGCCATGATAACAATGATCTCCTATTTTAACTGAAACAACAGGCATGCCAACAACGGGTCTATGTTTATCTTTACTATTGGGTTTAGCAATTCTAGCAGCTTCATCACAGAAATAAATAACATGCCCATCAATATTATCAACCAAGAGATCTTTAACCATAGCAATACTAGGTTCAATTTTAATTTGCTCACGGGGTGTAGGTGTTCTAGTATAACTCTTATGAACCACAGTTGAAGCTTTAGCATGATCCTTTATTCTAACAGGAAAGGTGGTTTCTCAATATAAGCAGTAGGAACAATTGGCTCAACATTATAAGTAATAGTTTCTTCTTCAACTTTAATAGGTTCTACTACTTTAACTTCAATGGGAGGATGATATTTAAACCACTTCTCCTTAGGGAGATCAACATGAGTAGCAAATGATTCACAGAAAGAAGCTACTATCTCAGAGTCAAGTCCATATTTAGTGCTAAAATCACGAAAAGCATCGGTATCCATAAAAGATTTAACACAATCAAACTTAAGTTTTATACCTGACTCCTTACCTTCATCGAGTTCCCAATCTTCAGAGTTGCGTTTAATTCTTTCCAATAAATCCCATTTGAATTCAATGGTCTTCTTCATAAAAGAACCAGTACAAGAAGTATCGAGCATGGATCGATCATTATGAGAAAGCCGAGCATAAATTTTTTGAATAATAATTTCTCTTGGGAGCTCATGATTGGGGCATGAATATAACATTGAATTAAGCCTCCCCCAAGCTTGAGCGATACTTTCTCCTTCATGAGACCAAAAATTATATATATAATTCTGATCATGATGAACCAGATGCATAGGATAAAACTTCTGATGAAATTCCAATTTCAATCGATTGTAGTTCCATGATACAATATCATCACATAGCCAATACCATGTCAATGCCTTATCCTTCAAAGATAAAGGGAAGACCTTCTTCTTGACTTCATCCTCGGGCAAACCTACAAGCTTAAATAATCCACAAACTTCATCCACATAGATTAGATGCATATCAGGATGTAGTGTTCCATCTCCTGTGTAAGGATGAGCTAGCAGTTTCTCTATCATACCCGAAGGAATTTCAGAATAAATATTTTCAGTAGGTGCAGTAGGTAGAGGGGCAACTCTTTGCTCTTCCGGTCGGGGTGAAGATACCCCGAACAAATCCCTCAAAGGATTATTTTACATAGTAACAAGTGACAGTAAATTTCAGCACACTATATAAATGTTTCCTTACCAAATTCGACTTACCAAAGGCGCCCTACTCCCCGGCAACGGCGCCAGAAAAGAGTCTTGATGACCCACAAGTATACGGGATCTATCGTAGTCCTTTCGATAAGTAAGAGTGTCAAACCCAACGAGGAGCAGAAGGAAATGACAAGCGGTTTTCAGCAAGGTATTCTCTGCAAGCACTGAAATTATCGGTAACAGATAGTAGTGTGATAAGATAATTCGTAACGGGTTATAAGTAACAAAAGTAAACAAGGTACAGCAAGGTGGCACAATCCTTTTTGTAGCAAAGGATAAGCCTGGACGAACTCTTATATAAAGCAAAGCGCTCCCTAGGACACATGGGAATTGTTGTCAAGTTAGTTTTCGTCATGCTCATATGATTCGCGTTCGTTACTTTGATAATTTGATATGTGGGTGGACCGGTGCTTGGGTGCTGCCCTTCCTTGGACAAGCCTCCCACTTATGATTAACCCCTCTCACAAGCATTCGCAACTACGAAAGAAGAATTAAGATAAATCTAACCATAGCATGAAACATATGGATCCAAATCAGCCCCTTACGAAGCAACGCATAAACTAGGGTTTAAGCTTCTGTCACTCTAGCAACCCATCATCTACTAATTACTTCCCAATGCCTTCCCGTAGGCCCAAATCATGGTGAAGTGTCATGTAGTCGATGTTCACATAACACCACTAGAGGAAAGACAACATACATCTCATCAAAATATCGAACGAATACCAAATTCACATGATTACTTATAACATGACTTCTCCCATGTACTCAGGAACAAACGTAACTACTCACAAAGCATATTCATGTTCATAATCAGAGGAGTATTAATTATCATTAAGGATCTGAACAAATGATCTTCCACCGAATAAACCAACTAGCATCAACTACAAGGAGTAATCAACACTACTAGCAACCCACAGGTACCAATCTGAGGTTTTGAGACAAAGATCGGGTACAAGAGATGAACTAGGGTTTGAGAGGAGATGGTGCTGGTGAAGATGTTGATGGAGATTAACCCCCTCTCGATGAGAGGATCGATGGTGATCACGATGGCAATGATTTCCCCCTCCAGGAGGGATGTTTCCCCGGCAGAACAGCTCCGCTGGAGCCCTAGATTGCTTGTGCCCAAGTTCCGCCTTGAGACGGCGGCGCTTCGTCCTGAAAGCTTCCTTCTTATTTTTTCCAGGTCAAAACACACCATATATTGAAGATGGGTGCCGGGGGCCAGCCAGGTGGCCCACAAGGATGGGGGGCGCGCCCAGGGGGTAGGGTGCGCCCTCCACCCTTGTGGATGGTAGGTGGCCCCCCTCTGGTACTTTCGTTGCCCGATATTTTTTATTAAATCCAAATTGACTCTCCGTGAAGTTTCAGGACTTTTGGAGTTGTGCAAAATAGGTCGCTAATATTTGCTCCTTTTCTAGCCCAGAATTCCAGCTGCCGGCATTCTCCCTCTTCATGTAAACCTTGTAAAATAAGAGAGAAAAGGCATAAGTATTGTGCCATAATGTGTAATAACAGCCCATAATGCAATAAATATTGATATAAAAGCATGATGCAAAATGGACATATCAGTAATCTAGGCACATAGGTTGATACATGTTTTCGTCCTACTTTCTTCGATAGAAACTTTGGAGTGATTCTTTGTCGCATGTTGAGGGATTGTTATATGATTCAATTATGTTAGCACTGTTGAGAGATTGCACTAGTGAAAGTATGAACCCTAGGCCTTGTTTCCAAACAATGTAATACCATTTGTGCTCTGTTTTATCACTTTCTACCTAGCTATTTTTATATTTTCAGATTACAAAAACCTATATCTACTATCCATACTACACTTGTATGACCATCTCTTCGCCGAACTAGTGCACCTATACAATTTACCATTGTATTGGGTGTGATAGGGACACAAGAGATTTCTTGTATTTGATTGCAGGGTTGTTTGAGAGAGACCATCTTCATCCTATGCCTCCCACAGATTGGTAAACCTTAGGTCATCCACTTGAGGGAAATTTGATGTTGTCCTACAAAACTCTGCTCTTGGAGGCCCAACAACGTCTACAGGAATAAAAGTTGTGTAGTAGACATCAAGCTCTTTTCTGGCGCCGTTGACGGGGAGGTGAGTGCTTGAAGGTATATCTTTAGATCTTGCAATTGAATCTTTTAGTTTCTTGTTTATTCACTAGTTTGGTTTATAAAATAAAACTACAAAAAACTAGAATTGAGGTTGCCTCAAATGCTTTATCTTTATGAAGTCTTTCTTCAAAATGATGGATCGGAAAATTATGCCAAAGTGTTAAAAGAAGAATTCAATAAAATGTTTGGCATAAAATCTTTGAATGATAAACTTGATTGCAATGTTGTTAGTATGCTTTCTATGAATATCCATGATGCTAATGATATGCAAAGCCATAAGCTTGGGGATGCTATATTTGATGAAGATGATATTTTTAGTCCCCCAAGTTTTGATGAGCAAATTTATTATGATGATAGCATGCCTCCTATTTATGATGATTAAAATGATGAAAGGGGGTTTGGAAAACTGTCAACTCTAGGTAATAATGATCCCACTATTTTGGAGGGTGTTGAATCTTATTATAATAATTATGAAAGTGGATTTGGAGAGGTCATGACTTTATTTAATGATGATTCCACTATTTTGGAAGAGGTTTCAATTGATTATGACAACAAAGTTGCTATCTATGATGATTATGGTGATGACATGCATGCTATAAAAAGTAATGATAACCACGAAACTTGTCACCATGATTTTAATGTTGAATTGGGTCATATCAATCAAGTATCATATGATAGTTATTTCATTGAATTTGCTCCTGATACGTCTCCAATGTATCTATAATTTTTGATTGTTACATGCTATTAAAGTATCATTCTTGGATGTTTTATACTCATTTACTAGCAACTTTATATCATTTTTTTGGGACTAACCTATTGACATAGTTCCCAGTGCCAGTTGCTGCTTTTGCTTGTTTTTTACTTCGCAGAATATCAATACCAAACAGAGTCCAATTGCCACGAAACTTTTTGGAGAATTTTTTTCTGCCCGAAAGACACCCACGAGGATCAAGAAGTGCACCAGAGGGGGCCTGTGGGGCCCACTAGACACCAGGGCTCGCCAGAGCCCCAGGCGCGCCTTGGTGGGTAGTGGGGCCCACATGCACCCCCTCCACCAACCTCTGGATGTATAAATACTCTAAATCCTAAAAACCCTAGGGAAGTCGACGAAACACAATTCCAGCCGCCGCAAGTTCCAGAACCACGAGATCCAATCTAGAGGGCCTTTTCGGCACTCTACCGGAGGGGTCAACAATCACGGAGGTGTTCTTCATCGTCACCCTTGCCCCTCCGATGATGCATGAGTAGTTTACCACAGACCTACGGGTCCATAGGCAGTAGCTATATGGCTTTTTCTCTCCTTTTGATCTTCAATACAATGTTCTCCTCGATGTTCTTGGGGATCTATTTGATGTAATGACTTTTTGCGTTGTGTTTGTTAGGATCCGATGAATTGTGAGTTTATGATCAGATCTATCCATGAGGATTATTTGAGTCTTTGTTGAGCTCTCTTATGCTTGATTGTTATAGCCTCGTATTTCTTCTCCGAAACCAGATTGATTTTTCTTGCCATGGGAAGAGGTGCTTTGTGATGGGTTCGATATTGCGGTGCTCAATCTCAGTGACAGAAGGAGACATGACACGCATGTATCATTGCCATTAAGGATAAAAAGATGGGGTCTATTCCTACATGAATAGATGTTGTCTACATCATGTCATCGTTCTTATTGCATTACTCCATTTTCCCATGAACTTAATACACCAGATGCATGCTGGATAGCGGTCGATGTGTGGAGTAATAGTAGTAGATGCAGGCAGGAGTCGGTCTACTAATCTTGGACGTGATGCCTATATACATGATCATTGCCTTGGATATCGTCATAATTATTTGCTCTTCTATCAATTGCCCAACAGTAATTTGTTTACCCACCGTATGCTATTTTCTCGAGCGAAGCCTCTAGTGAAATCTATGGCCCCCGGGTCTATTTCCTATCATATTATTTTCAGATCTATTAATCCAAAAATCCAAAAATACCTTGCTATACTTTTTCTTTATTTATTTTATTTTGTGTTTTTGCTAGATCTATTTATCCAATCTTATACAATTTAATCTATCTCAATACCGAGGAGGGATTGGCAACCCCTCTTACGTGTTGGGTTGCAAGTTTTTGTGGTTTGTGTGCAGGTATTGTTTACATAGTGTTGCTTGGTTCTCCTACTGGATTGATAACCTTGGTTTCATAACTGAGGGAAATACTTACCGTTGCTGTGTGATACGTCCATTTTGCATCATGTTTTCCTAGTGTTATTTATATTGTTTTTAGATACAATAATGCTTTTTGAAGTAAATCTAATGCCTTTTCTCTTATAATATGCAAGGTTCACACTAAGAGGGAGAATACCGGCAGCTGGAATTCTGGACCTGAAAAAGCTACGTCAGGCTACCTATTATGCACAACTCCAAATGAGCTGAAACTTCACAGAGAATTTTTATGGAATATATAAGAATTCTTGGAGCAAATAAGTACCAGAGGGGGCCCACCAGGTGGGCACAACACACCTGGGCGCGCCCTGGTGGGTTGTGCCCTCCTCGGCCCACCTTCGGTGCCCTTCTTCTGGTATATAAGTCATTTTGACCTAGAAAAAATAAGGAGAGGACTTTCGGGACGAAGCGCCGCCGTCTCGAGGCGGAACTTGGGCAGGAGCACTTTTGCCCTCCGGCGGAGCGATTCCGTCGGGGGAACTTCCCTCCCGGAGGGGGAAATCATCGTCATCATCATCACCAACAACTCTCCCATCTTGGGGAGGGCAATCTCCATCAACATCTTCAACAGCACCATCTCCTCTCAAACCCTAGTTCATCTCTTGTGTTCAATCTTTGTACCGGAACCTTAGATTCTTGCTTGTGGGTGACTAGTAGTGTTGATTACATCTTGTAGTTGATTACTATATGGTTTATTTGGTGGAAGATTATATGTTCAGATCCATTATGCTATTTAATACCCCTCTGATCTTGAGCATGATTATCATTTGTGAGTAGTTACTTTTGTTCTTGAGGTCACGGGAGAAATCTTGTTGCAAGTAATCATGTGAACTTGATATGTGTTCGATATTTTGATGGTATGTATGTTGTGATTCCCTTAGTGGTGTCATGTGAACATCGACTACATGACACTTCACCATATTTGGGCCTAAGGGAATGCATTGTGGAGTAGTTATTAGATGATGGGTTGTGAGAGTGACAGAAGCTTAAACCCTAGTTTATGCGCTATTCCATAAGGGACCGATTTGGATCCAAAAGTTTAATGCTATGGTTAGATTTATTCTTAATACTTTTCTCGTAGTTGTGGATGCTTGCGAGGGGGTTAATCATAAGTAGGAGGTTTGTTCAAGTAAGAACAGCACCTAAGCACCGGTCCACCCACATATCCAATTATCAAAGTAGCGAACACAAATCAAACCAACATGATGAAAGTGACTAGATGAAATTCCCGTGTACCCTCAAGAACACTTTGCTTATCATAAGAGACCGTTTTGGCCTGTTCTTTGCCTCAAAAGGATTGGGCTACCTTGCTGCACTTTTGTTACCGTTACCGTTGCTTGCTTGTTACAAATTACCTTGCTATCAAACTACTCGCTACTTATAATTTCAGTGCTTGGAGAGAATACCTTACTGAAAACTACTTGTCATTTCCTTCTGCTCCTTGTTGGGTTCGACACTCTTACTTATCGAAAGGACTATGATAGACCCCCTATACTTGTGGGCCATCACTGTGCTGCATCATCCTCTCCTCTCTGGGGAATTACCAACGGAGATACAAGCAATCAGGAAGAATTTCTGGCGCCGTTGCCGGCGAGACATCATCAACATCTATCAGGTTCCTACGCACAAACTCTCATCTCCTTGCAATTACTTTATTTGCTATTTGCCTCTCGTTTTCATCTCCCCCACTTCTAAAAGGCTTTTACAAAAATACAAAAATATTGCCATTTGCTTTTTTTTTCGTTTGCCTCTTTGCTTGTGCTACCATGTGTCTTATATTTGCTTGCATGTTCGCTTGCTATAAATATATTGATATGCATCCTCATCCACTTGCTAATCTTTTCAAAAGATCCAATTATGATGAACAAATTGCTAGTGAATTGAGCTCACTAGATTATCTTTATGAAGTTTTGCTTGAGATTCGTGAATCTGAAAATTGTGATGAAGTGTTAAAAGAAGAACTTTATAAAGTGATTCATGATAGCTCCTTGGATGAAAAGCATGATTACAATGATGTTATTATAAATTCTATTAATGTTAATTGTGCTAATAATATGCAAAACCCCAAGCTTGGGGATGCTAATATTGCTATGTCCACTACTTATTGCAATGATCATGATTGGGGTGATAATGATTCTTATGATCTTGAAAATTTATTTAAACCTCATGATGAATATGCTTGCAATAATATTAAAAGTGGGTTTGGAAGAGTGTGAACTTTAGCTAAAAATAATCCCACATATTTGGAGAGTGTTTAATCTTATGAATTTTTTGATAAAAGTGGGTTTGGAGAGGTCATGACTTTAGTTGATGCTAATCCCACTATCTTGGTAGATTATAAAACTTTTATGCATGTGGATCATGAAGAGAAAATTTTATATGATAGCTATATTGTTGAATTTGATTATGATCCTACATGTAATTATTATGATAGAGTAAAATATGGTTGTAGAAATTTTCATGTTACTAAATTACCTCCCGTTATGTTGAGATTGCAATTGTTTCTTTCTTCTTCCTTGCATAGGCTAGTTTTTGTTTGCCTTGATAATTTGTTTACTTATAAAATGCCTATACATAGGAAGTATGTTAGACTTAAATGTGTTCTTCGCATGCTACATGATGCTCTCTTCATGTTTCAATTATTATATTTCATGTGAGCATCATTGAAATCTCAAGCCTATCTTAATGGCTATAAAGAAAGAGCTTGTTGGGAGGCAACCCAATGAATAAAATAGATTTTTCTCTTTTTCTTTTTGTTTTTGTGTGTTGTCACAATTATGCTACTGTTATGATTGTGTTTTTATGTTTTAGTTAGTGTTTGTGCCAAGTAAAGCCTTTAGGATCATGTTGGGTGATAGTTGATTTGATCTTGTTGGAAAACAGAAACTTTTACGCCCAGTAGAAGAATTGTTAAAAATCATAGAAGTGCGATAAAATTCTGATTTTTTTTACACAAGATTGATATACAAATTGCCTACGCTGTTCTAATTTTTCTGAAATTTTGGAGTTACAATTTTTGGAGTTACAGAAGTATGGTCAAAGTCCAGATTACTACAGACTGTTCTATTTTTGACAGATTCTATTTTTCGTTGCATTGTGTGCTTATTTTGATGAATCTATGGATTGTATCGGGGGTATAAGACATGGTAAAGTTAGAATACATTAGGTATAATGCAATAATAAAATATGAATGGGTTTGCAATAGTACTTAAAGTGGTGATTTGCTTTATTATACTAACGGATCTCACAAAGGTTTTTGTTATAGTTTTGTGCGATTGAAGTTTTCAAGTTTTGGGTGAGATCACGATGGATGAAGGAATAAGGAGTGAAAAGAAACTAAGCTTGGGGATGCCCATCACACCCCAAGGTAATATTCAAGGAGAACCAAGCAACTAAGCTTGGGGATGCCCCGGAAGGCATCCCCTCTTTCTTCTAACGACCATCGGCAATTTTACTTGGAGCTATATTTTTATTCGTCACATATCATGAGTTTTGCTTGGAGCGTCTTGTATTATATGAGTCTTTGCCTATTTTTCTTTTGAGTTTGTCACAATCATCCTTGCTGGACACACCTATTTGAGAGAGCCATAATGATGCCATGATTTGTTAGAATTGCTCTATGTGCTTCACTTAAATTTTTTGAGCTATGAAATTGCTCTAGTGCTTCACTTATATCTTTTTGAGCACCGTGGTTGTTTAATTTTTGAAGAAATATTTATGCTCCTGTTCTTCACTTAAATTTGTTTGAGAGCTTGTTATAAGCAATGGTAATATATGAAACCAGTCCCAAAGTGATGGATATTCAAGAGGGATAATAAACACTATCATGAAGATCATTGGATATTAAAACTTGATTCCTTGCAATAGTTTTGCGACATGGAGATAGTAATATGTGAGTCATGTTGGTGAGTAATTATGCTTTAGTAAGAATATTGGTGTTAAGGTTTGCGATTCCCTATGCAAGCACGAAAGTCAATAGTTATGCAATGAAGTTACATCCTACTTGTGGTGCATTATTCGGTGTTAGTTATGTTTAATGCTCATTTATGATCGTTTTCGTTTCTTGGTTGGTTGCTTCTCAATCTATTTGCTAGCCTTCCCTTGTACTAAGCGGGAATACTGCTTGTGCATCCAAATCCCTTAAAGCAAGTTGTGCCAAATGAGTCCACCATACCTACCTATATGCGATATTTCCGTGCCGTTCCAAGTAAGTTTGTATGTGCCAACTCTAATTTTCAAAATGAATTTCCTTTTTGTGTGCCCGTACTGCTCATGAAGCGGCTGGGGGTGGCCAATATTTTTCCATGCTAGATGTGTTATTCTCAAGATGAGTGTTTATTCACTTGTCATTGCACGAGAGTGTGGTCGGTAATAGGGATGCCCAGTCCCGAAATGAAAAAGAAATTTACTTTTATGTTGTCAAATAATAAATTCCTTGGAAAGTGTTGGTATGGAAGGCACTCGTGGATACGACTAGCCATGAATTTTGAAAGAATGGTGGAAAAAGGAATAAAATTTATTCTATGTTTGGGAACTGCCTATGATGTATCTAGCATGGAGCGACGGCAATGACTGACCCCTCTGTGTCCGGCTTAGTCAGGCCCCCGGCTCAAGTTCTATCTGAGCTGGTTAATACTCTAACGACCTTGCTGGGGACTGAGGTTACTTCGGAAACCCTGGCGGAACGCAATGCGGAAATTGCAAAGATTTGGGAGCAGATGACCAAGGCCCAGGAGGATATCAACGCTGAAAATGCCCGGATAACCACATTACATGCTCAAGTTAATGCAGAGGCAGAATGATTGAAGACAGAGGCTTGGCGCTTAAATCTTGATCAGAATGCCTCTAATGCAGTCTACCAGAGGAGATATCAGAGCCGTTTACCTCCGAGTTCTGAGCCAACACGTTTGTTCAACACGCTAGGAGCAGGCCCGAGCACTCTGGGAGCACCGGTTATACCCCAATTAACCGCTGATGCACCTGGAACAAGGTAATAGTTCAGCCTCACCGGCCAGAGCCGGTCTGGAGGGAGGAGCCGGTACCAAACGCGCCCCCCGTTCAGACACCACCACAACACTTTTTAACACCGCTGGGTCACTTCTCCAACCCGGTGGATAACATGGTAGCAGTGGCAACCCGGCTCACCGCGCTTCCTGTTACCGGTGAGTCACCAGTCACGGTGGAAACCCAGAACGCCATTGAACTTTTACAGATGGCGATTGGTCAGCAAGCTAATTACTCGTATAGTCGGTATCATGTGCACTCAACTCCTCTACCGAGCCGTAGCTATAGCCGACATGCTGAGTCATCGGTGGTGTCCAGCAGTGAACGACATCGTAACCCGCCCCGTAACCCACGGACCTATGCTCAAGCAATTGTGGATGGTGCAAGGGCCTGTCGCGAGGCAGAGGCAGTAAACCAGGGGGCTTATCAGCCGCCCCTGATAATTCCTTCCGCTTCGGTGCGAGCCGGGTCGAGTGCTAGAACCATCGGAGTGTCGTGTTTGGTGCCGGCTTTATGTAATGAGCGTATGCCTAAAGATTTTAAGGGTCCTCGCAAAGTGCCCAACTACATGGTGGATCTCCCTCTGGAGGCTTGGATCGATAGCTACGAGCTGTCCATGAATATGTTGGACATCAGTGATGTGGTATGTGCCAAGTATTTCACAATGATGTTGGAGGGGCCAACTCATACATGGTTGAAGAACCTGCCCCCCAATTCTATCAACACCTGGGTAGAGTTGAAGGAGTGCTTCATCAAGAATTTTCAAGTAACTTGCAAGCAACCGATGACAATTGTTGATCTGCAGCACTGCGTACACCATGAAGATGAGTCGGCCCATCATTTGGCTCGCCGGGTGGCGAGCATTATCCACTCTTCCGACAGCATTGGGCCGGCTCAAGCGGTTTTGATTTTGGAGAAGAACTATCACTTTCAGCCTCTTGTGCAGAAGCTAGGGCGGCTGAAGCGCAAGTGCATGGATATGGGTAATCTCATGGACGTGCTTACCAGATACGCTGATTCTGATGGAACGAAGGATCCCAGCTCTGATGATGATAAATCTGGCAAGGGCAAGAACAACGAGGGCGGCAAGGGCCAGCAACAGAATGCCTCAGCGCAGAATGGCAATCACAATAACCATGGTAATGGTGGAAAATGCAAGCACCCCGACGGCGGGTCAGATTTTGTGGCTAACACCAACACAGGGCTCAAAAATCAGGGTCGTAATGGCAAGCAGCCTTATAATGGGGGAAATCCCAAGAATTATGAGGAAGCCCTAAATGCACCGTGCCCTAAGCATAGTTATCCTAATAAGCCGTCTTCTCATGCTTGGAAGGACTGTTATATTATACAGGAGTACATGAATCAATCCTTTCAGCAGCATCATAGCCACGGTAATGGGCCGCCCGACGGGTCAGGCTTAGGTGGTTTCCAGGGAGCCGGCTTTGGTGGTGGCGGCTCAAATTCTGGCTATCAGAGTCAAGGGAACCATGGTGGTCATAATCAGCAGTCTGGTCAAGGTAATCAGCAGCAGAATAACCATTCAGGATATCAGAGTAATCCTAAGCAGCTTAACAGTGGCCAGTACCATGTCTTTACTACGAGCACTTGCAAGCGTGATCGGAAGGTCCATAAGTGGGCAGTCAATGCGGTTGAGCCGGCAGTGCCACAATATTTGAGGTGGTCTGAGCACACGATAACTTGGAGCCGGGCGGATCACCCACCCCGTGTTGATGATCCGGGTCATCTGGCCCTGGTGGTAGCCCCTCAAGTAGGAGGTTATAAGTTCACCAAGGTTCTCATGGACGGTGGAAGCAGCATCAACATATTGTACTATGACACTTTTCGACGAATGAATCTGACAGAGAAGGATCTTAAGCCGTCCTCTACGGTTTTTCATGGAGTTGTTCCTGGCAAGTCGTCTTATCCTGTAGGGAAGATTGTGCTGGAGGTGGCTTTTGGTGATGAGTATAATTACAGGGCAGAGACACTGTGGTTTGAGGTGGTTAAGATTAAAAGCCCATATCATGCACTGTTTGGACGGACGACTTATGCTAAATTCATGGCTCGCCCTTGTTACATATATTTGCAGCTTAAGATGCCAGGGCCACGAGGGACAATTACGGTTCATGGCAATCGTAAGATAGCTTTGGAATGCGAAGAAGGAGATGCTGCTTATGCAGAGACGGCTTGTGCCACTGATGAGCTCAATTTTTATAAAGATAATGTTGACCCAGCTGATATGACCCCTCTGAAGAAGCCCACCACCGAGAAGGACCCTCTGCTCAAGTTCAAGTCGGCAAAAGACACACAACAAGTTGACTTTTTTCCTGGTGATTCTTCACAGCAGTTCACCATTGGGACAGGGATGTTCCCAAATAGGAAAGCACGCTCATCAAATTCCTCCGTGAGAATCGGGACATGTTTGCATGGAAACCTTCTGACATGCCGGGTGTACCGAGAGAATTCGCTAAGCACCACCTTAATGTGGATCCTAAGATGAAACCGGTCTGACAGTTTCTCCGTCATTTTAATGAGGAGAGGCATAAGGTTATTGGAGAAGAAGTGGCTTGACTCTTAACCGCCGGGTTCATAGTGGAAGCTTTTCACCCTCAGTGGTTGGCTAATCCCATGCTTGTGCTCAAGAAAAATGGCGCTTGGCGTTGATGTCGCTTGAACTAAGTCGGTATTTCCCCAAAGAGGAAGGGATGATGCAGCACAGCTACGGTAGGTATTTCCCTCAGTTATGAAACCAAGGAATCAATATAGTAGGAGAACCAAGCAACACTATGTAAATGGTACCTGCACACAAAGAACAAATACTTGCAACCCGACGATTAGGAGGGGTTGTCAATCCCTCTATGGGTAATGGTGCCAGAAATTGTCAAGTTGACGGGATAAAAATTGTGTAGATTGGATAAATAGATCTCGATAAAACGCGGAATAAAATAAGTAACAAAAAAGTGCAGCAAGGTATTTTTGGGTTTTTGGAATAATAGATCTAAAAATAAAAGCGAATAAAAATAGATCTCAAAGCAAATATGATAAAGAATAGACCCGGGGGCCGTAGATTTCACTAGTGGCTTCTCTCAAGAAAATAGCACACGGTGGGTAAACAATTTATTGTTGGGCAATTGATAGAAGATCGAATAATTATGACAATATCCAAGGCAATGATCAATATATAGGCGTCACGACCATGATTAGTAGACCGACTCCTGCCTGCATCTACTACTATTACTCCACACATCGACCACTATCCAGCATGCATCTAGTGTATTAAGTTCATGGAGAAATAGAGTAATGCAATAAGAACGATGACATGATGTAGATGAGATCTATTCATGTAGGGATAGCCCCCATCTTGTTATCCTTAATAGCAACGATACATGCGTGTCTTGCTGTCCCTTCTGTCACTGGGAAAGAACACCGCACGATCGAACCCATCACAAAGCACCTCTTCCCATGGCAAGAAAAATCAATCTAGTTGGCCTAACTAAACCAAAGATTCAAAGGAGAAATACGAGGCTATAAATAATCATGCATATAAGATATCAAAAGAAGACTCAAATAATATTCATGGATATATAGATCTCATCATAAACTCAAAGTTCATCGGATCCCAACAAACACACCGCAAAAAAGAGTTACATCCAATAGATCTCCAAGAGACCATTGTATTGAGAATCAAAAGAGAGAGAGGAAGCCATCTAGCTACTGCCTACGGACCCATTGGTCTATGATGAACTACTCACGCATCATCGGAGAGGCACCAATGAGGATGATGAACCCCTCCGTGATGGTGTCTAGATTGGATCTCGTGGTTCTGGAACTTGTGGCGGCTGTAATTGTGTTTCGTTGACTCCCCTAGGGTTTTTGGAATATTTGGGTATTTATAGGGCGAAGAGGTGGTGCGGGAGGCCACCGAGGTGGGCACAACACACCAAGGCGCGCCTGGGCTCCTGGGCGTGGCCTGGGGGTTGTGCTCCCCTCGGGCCTCCCCTCTGGTACTTCTTTGGCCCATCTTGTGTCTTCTGGTCCAAAAAAATTCTCCAAAAAAATTTCACTGTGTTTGGACTCCGTTTGATACTGATATTCTGTGAAGTAAAAAAACAAGCAAAAAACAGCAACTGGCACTGGGCACTATGTCAATAGGTTAGTCCCAAAAAATGATATAAAGTTGCTATAAAATGATTGTAAAACATCCAAGAATGATAATATAACAGCACGGAACAGGCAAAAATTATAGATACATTGGAGACATATCAGCACCCCCAAGCTTAATTCCTACTCGTCCTCGAGTAGGTAAATGATAAAAACCGAATTTTTGATGTGGAATGCTGCCTAACATGTTCATCACATATTCTTTTCTTTTGTAGCATGGACATTTGGACTTTTATATGGTTCAAAGCAATAGTCTAGTTTTAACATGAAGATTTCAATACTCAATCATATCAACAAGCAACCATGTCTTTCAAAATATCAACACTAAAGAAGGTTATCCCTAGCCCATCATGCTCAATCATTGATCCATTCATGAAACACACTCGCATATTAGCTATACCCAATGCTCAAGTATGATTTGCGACGCCCCCGGCTCAATCGTGCACTAATCATACACGCAAATGCACACGATCAAGCCTAAGGACTCATGGGAAGATATCACAACACAACTCTAAAACATAAATAAAGACATACAAGCTTTATATTACAAGCCAGGGGCCTCGAGGGCTCGAATACATAGCTCGCATACAAGCGTCAGCGGAAGCATCAGATATCTGAGTACAGATATAAGAGAAAACACAGAAAGGCCTTAGTAGGCGGGGCAAAAGAAAACACTACGATCGAAAGGCGTAGGCTCCTGCCTGGGACCCTCCGATCCTACTCCTGGTCGACGGCAAGCTCGTAGAAGTATCCATCCTCTGGGTAGTAGTAGTAGTCGATCGACGGGGCATCTGTCTCAGGGGGCTCCATCCTCTGGTCAAGACAAACTGATATGGGGAGAAAAGGAAAACAAAGCAACCGTGAGTACTCAGAAGTACTCAGCAAGCAAGGATCTACACTACATATGCAACATTTTCAAAGAGAGGCTGTATATGTGGACTGGGCTGCAGAAATGCCAGAATAGAGAGAAGGCCTAGTCCTATCGAAGACTAGCATCTTCAGCGGTCTTGCAGCAATAGAAGAGAGTAGCACAGTACATTATAAGGTAGCAATAATGATATCAACCTCACCCAGAGATCCTTTCTCGACTCCCTGCGAGAAAGCAATCCGAGAGCCATACAGTCATCAACCTCGTCCTGAGATCCCTTCTCAACTCCCTGCGAGAAGCAATCCCAGAGCCATAGTATCCAAGTATCCGATTCTAGTTGTATCAATCAGGATACAACTCCGAGTGTCCATTACCGTAGGACAGGCTATCGATAGATGTTTTCTTCCCTGCAGGGGTGCACCAACTTACCCACCACGCTCGCTTAACTTCGGCCGGACACACTTTTCCGGGTCATGCCCGGCCTCGGCCAAACGACACACCGCAACCCTACCTAGAGCTCAGCAGAGAGGTCCCCGCCGGTCTACATCCTAAGCGCAAGGGGGTCTTGGGCCATCGCCCCTCGCCCTCCGGGTCGTTGCGCACATGGCTCAGATCCAAGCACCACCTCTGTCGTGAATGGCGCCAATCACTCCATGCCGCACTGCTGAACTGGACGTCTATCAGAGCTTTTGGCTGATGCATACGATGCAGAACGCCCATACTATGCCCACGTGGTGGTTAGTGCTATCGGGCCAGAGGCCCACTCAGATCAAATATCCAAACCGTTAGTACCTTGGGGGTGCGGTAACGAGCAAAGACTCACGAAAGATATGACCCCGTCGCCCCGTCTCGAGGACTTGCGGCAAGGGCCAAGAATGCCCGGCCACGCCTCGTATTCTTACTCGGGCACCACACAGGCACCTGTCTTCACAACACTCGCCTCTCAGGCGCATGCGGGTACCCCTCAGGGTCGACCCGCCTATCCAAGTAACAGTGTAAAGTCCAAGTATCCGTGTGTCCATAACATCAGGGGAATCCGAGGTATCACCCTCGTTGGATTCCTACTTGATGTATCCGTCAAGGTGAACTCGGAGGAATCACCCTCGCTGGGTTCACACTTGAGGTGTTGTACGACGGCGTCGTTATCGAAAGCGGTGAAGGAGGAATCACCCTCGATGACCACGACCGAATAGCTACTCTACAGAGTTAACATCAGAAGTGCTACAAGAGGTTTCACCCTCGGCACTCGATAGTAACGCTGCAGTGTCGTTACACAACTAGGGGGGGGGGGGGGGTGATGTGCGGTGTCGTGGCCTGGTCTTCAATTCCCGTTGATCAGGTCTTCGGATAATCCAGCGGGGCAATCGGGATAAGTGGGGTCACTGATAGGTCTCTACCCAGCCTATACTAAGCAGTTTAGGATATGCAGGTAATTATCAACAGCAGGTTACAATAAACAGGCTATGCATCAGAATAGGTAAAGCAGTAGCAACAGCAATTCTATGCAAGCATGAGAAATTAGAATGGGCGATATCGGGATGATCAAAGGGGGGGGGGCTTGCCTGGTTGCTTTGCGGCAAAGGCAAGGTCGTCAACGGTGGCACCGGGCTCCGGAGCTACGTCGGTACCGGGAACTGCGTCGGGGTCTAACGAGAGAGAAGAGGGGGAGGAAACAGTATAAATACACAGAAAACATGAGCAACACAACGTACGACATGACAATATGCAGTGCCGGGGTGTCCTAACGTACTGTTGCACGTCACCGAGGAAGGGGGAATCCATCCGGGAATGTTTTCCCGGTTCCGGACATTTGTCAGACAGATGACCGAAGGGGAACGGTTGCATGTTCGGATAGTTCGGGATGCGTGACGGACAAACGGACCGCGGATTCGGATACGTCTCGTCGTTCTGAGCAACTTTCATATATAAATTATTTTCATCGGAGTTACAGTTTAAAAGATATGATTTTCTAAAGTTTTTATTAATTTCTGGAATTTATTTAATCATTTAAATTCGAATTATCCAAAACAGTGTTATGCTGACGTCATCAGCAGTCAACCTGACACGTGGGTCCCACCTGTCATACTCTATTTAGTTAATTAGGGTTTAGCTAATTAATTACTGTTTAATTAAACTAACTAATTAATTAGATTAACCTAATCAGAGTTAATTAACTTAATTAATTAATTAATTATTAATTAACTAAATATTTATTTTATTAATTCATTTTTTTATTAAACGTTCGGTGGGTGTGGGGCCCCTCTGTCAGTGGCAAGGGAGGGCCGGGCCCATATGTCAGTGACCCACAGGCCACTGCGGGCGTGCGGGCGCGCAAGGGGCGCGCGGCGGCGCTGGCCCAACTGGGCACTGGCCCAGGCCAGCCGCGGCGAGGCCACGGCCACGGCCACGGCCACGGCCACGGCGGGGCTCGCCGGGGAGCAGCAGCAGCGCGCAGCTGCGGAGCGGGCAGAGTGCGGCGGCGTGGGCGCGGTGCGGGCGAGCAGAGCAGCAACGGAGCAGGGGGAGGCACGGCACGGGCGGCGCGCGGGGAGCGCGGCGAGCAGGCGCAGGCATGCGGGGACGGGGCGAGCGCGGCACGGGCGGAAGAGCAGCAGCGGGCACGGGGCCACGGCGAGCGGGGAGGCGGCGGCGACAGAGGAAAGAGGGGGGCTCACGGGCGGTGTAGATGAACGGGCCGGCGAGGCTCGAGGTGGTCCAGCGGGGAGGAGGTCGGGGACGCGTCGCCGGCGAGGAGGACGACAGGGCGACGCCGGGCGCGGGCGATGGCGCCGTTCCAGATCGGATTGTGGGGGGGGGGAGCGAGTGGGGTTGGGGGTAGGTTAGGGTTTTGGGCAGGGGTTATGTAGGCCGGGGGAAGCTGGGCCGGCCTGGCGGTCCAACTGGGCCGTTTGGCCCAGAGGGGGGGGGGGTTCTGTTCCTTTTCCTTTTTGTTTTCTTCTTTTCTTTTCTTTTTCTCTTTTCTCTGTTTTGCAAATAGTTAGGCACCCAAATGAATTTTATAAAATATATAAACTGGTCCATAAATTACAGTGCAACATTAGTCACTGCTAGAAATTGGTTTGATGTCCATATCTTTTTATTTGGATTTTATTTAATTTGAAAAGGATTAAATAGTGCTGTTTTGCTGCTGTTTGAGTCAGTTAATTAATTTAGTGAACGTTTGTCATAATTTTAGAATTGTCTCTGTAATATTTGTTATTTATTGAACATTTTAGTTTCTGGGTTTGGACCACTTTTATTTCCACTTTTAGTTTGAATTTCCATTTGAATTTGAATTTGAAAAGAGATATGATACTAATGATGATTAAGCACTGTTGATCATGATGACTTGGCATAATCAAAAGGGTGATCACTGTAGCTTAATACATGGGGTGTTACAATAGTGCCCCTTAGTTGGTGCTTTATAAGAGAAGATGGAGACTCAAATAAAAATAAAAATTGCATAAAGTAAATAGAAAGGCCCTTCGCAGAGGGAAGTAGGGATTTGTAGAGGTGCCAGAGCTCAAAGCTTAAATTGAGAGATAATTTTTTTTGAGAGGCATACTTTTCCCGTCAACGAAAACAACCGAGTAATTCCCAACACTTTCCATGCTAGATATATCATAGGCGGTTCCCAGACAGAAAATAAAGTTTATTCCTTTTCCCCCATTCTTTCACATTCCACAGCTAGCCCTATCCACGGGTACCGTCCATACCAACACATTCCAAGGAATTTATTATTTGACAACATAAAAGTAAATTTCTTTTTCATTTCAGGACTGGGCATCCCTAATACCGCCGCACTCTCGTGCGATGACAAGTGAATAAACACTCATCATGAGAATAACACATCTAGCATGGAAAATATTGGCCACCCCCTGCCGCTTCATGAGCGGTACGGGCACACAAAAAGGAAATTTATTTTGAAAATTAGAGATGGCACATACAAATTTGCTTAGAACGGCATGGAAATAGCGCATATAGGTAGGTATGGTGTACTCATATGGCAAAACTGGGTTTAAGGATTTTGGATGCACAAGTAGTATTTCTACTTAGTACAAGTGGAGGCTAGCAAAAAGATTGAGAAGCAACCAACCAAGAAACAAAAAATCACATAAGCGAGCATTAAGCATAACTAACACCGAATAATGCACCACAAGTAGGATGTAATTTCATTCCACAACTATTGACTTTCGTGCTTGCATAGGGAATCACAAACCTTAACACCAATATTCTTACTAAAGCATAATTACTCACCAACATGACTCACATATCGCTATCATCATATCTCAAAACTATTACAAAGAATCAAGTTTATTTTGTCCAATGATCTTCATGAAAGTTTTTATTATATCCCTCTTGAATATCTATCACTTTGGGACTAGTTTCATTTATTGCAATTGCTTTTGACAAACTCAAACAAATCTAAGTGAACAACATGAGCATAAGATTTTTCGTCTCTCAATATAATATAAGTGAAGCATGAGAGAATTTCTTAAAAATTTTACTAACTCTCAAATTAATCTAAGTGAAGCATGAGAGCATTTCTTCAAAAAAATAATTTAAAGCACACCGTGCTAAAAAAAGATATAAGTGAAGCACTAGAGCAATTCCATAGCTAAAAAAATTAAAGTGAAGCATAAAGAGCAATTCTAACAAATCATAGCATAATTTTGCTCTCTCAAATAGGTGTGTCCAGCAAGGATACTTGTGACAAACTAAAAATCAAAACAAGCAAAGACTTATATAATACAAGACACTCCAAGCGAAACTCATGATATGTGCCGAATAAAAATATAGCTCCAAGTAAAATACCGATGGTCGTTAGAAGAAAGAGGGGATGCCTTCCGGGGCATCCCCTAGCTTAGTTGCTTGGTTCTCCTTGAATATTAACTTGGTGTGCCATGGGGCATCCCCAATCTAAGGCTCTTTTCACTCCTTATTCCTTCATCCATCGTGATCTCACCCAAAACTTGAAAACTTCAATCACACAAAACTTAACAAAACCTTCATGACATCCGTTAGTATAAGAAAACCAATCTTTACTTTAAGTACTATTGCAAACCCATTCAAAATTTTGTTATTGCATTATATCTACTGTATTCTAACTTTTCCATGGCTTATACCCCTGATACAATCCATAGATTCATCAAAATAAGCACACAATGTAAAGAAAACAGAATCTGTGAAAAATAGAAATGTTTGTAATGATGCGAATTATTCTCCTAATTATGTGACTCCAATTGTTTTTGAAACATTAGGACAACATAGGCAATTTGTATATCAATCTGCTGTAAAAAATTCAGAATTTTGCGTCGCTTCTGTAAATTTAAACAATTATGTTACTAGATGCAGACGTTTCTGTTTTTCAACAGGATCAAATCAACTATCACCAAAGCTATCCCAAAGGCTTTACTTGGCACAAATACTAATAAAAACATAAAAAAACACAATCATAACAGAGGCATAATTGTGCAAACACTCAAGAACAGAAAGAAAAAGGCAAAAATAATTTTTATTCATTGGGTTGCCTCCCAAAAAGCGCTATCGTTTTATGCCCCTAGCTAGGCATAAATTTTATTGATGCTCACATGAAAGATAATAATTGAAACAAAAAGAGAGCATCATGAAACATGTCACAAACACATTTAAGTCTAAGTCTCTTCCTATGCATAGGCATTTTATAATAGAACAAATTATAAAGACAAGAAGAGCCTAGCATATGCAAGGAAGGAGAAGGAAACAATAGCAATCTCAACATGAAGAGAGGTAATTTAGTAACATGGAAATTTCTACAACCATATCTCTCATAATAATTACATGTAGGATCATAATCAAATTCAACAATATAGCTGTCATATAAAATTTTCTCTTCATGATCCACATGCATAAAAGTTTTATAATCTTCCAAGATAGTGGGATTAACATCAACTAAAGTCATGACATCTCCAAACCCACCTTTATCAAAAAATTCATAAGATTGAACACTCTCCAAATATGTGGGATTATTTTTACCTAAAGTTGACGCTCTTCCAAACCCACTTTCAATATTATTGCGAATAACATATTCATCATGAGGCTTAAATAAATTTTCAAGATCATAAGAAGAATCACCCAAATCTTGATCATTACAATAAGTAGTGGACATAGCAAAATTAGCATCCCCAAGCTTGGGGTTTTGCATATTGTTAGCACAATTGACATTAATAGAATTTATAGTAAAATCATTGCAATCATGCTTTTCATTCAAGGAGCTATCATGAATCACTTCATAAATTTCTTCATCACAATTTTCAGATTCACGAATCTCAAGCAAAACTTCATAAAGATAATCTAGTGTACTCAAATCACTAGCAATTGGTTCATCAAGGTTGGATCTTTTAAAAAGATTATCAAGTGGATGGGGATCCAAATCAATAGTTTTTTTAGCAAGCAAAGATGCAAGCAAATAAAAGGAACATGGTAACACAAGCAAAAAAAAAGATCGAACAAGGAAAAGGCAAATGAAAAAGAAGGAAAATATAAAGGCAAATTTTGTGAAGTGGGGGAGATGAAAACGAGAGGCAAATGGCAAATATTGTAAATTTCAAGGAGATGAGATTTGTGATTAAGAACCTGATAGATGTTGATGATGTCTCCCCAGCAACGGCGCCAGAAATTCCTTTTGACGTCGCTTGAACTACGTCGGTATTTCCCCAAAGAGGAAGGGATGATGCAACACAACTACAGTAGGTATTTCCCTCAGTTATGAAACCAAGGTATCAATCCAGTAGGAGAACCAAGGAACACTATATAAACGGTACCTGCACACAAAGAACAAATACTTGCAACCCGACGATTAGGAGGGGTTGTCAATCCCTCTACGGGTAATGGTGCCAGAAATTGTCAAGTTGATGGGATAAAAATTGTGTAGATTGGATAAATAGATCTCGATAAAACGCGGAATAAAATAAGTAACAAAAAAGTGCAGCAAGGTGTTTTTGGGTTTTTGGAATAATAGATCTGAAAATAAAAGCGAATAAAAATAGATCTCAAGGCAAATATGATAAAGAATAGACCCGGGGGCCGTAGATTTCACTAGTGGCTTCTCTCAAGAAAATAGCACACGGTGGGTAAACAAATTACTGTTGGGCAATTGATAGAAGATTGAATAATTATAACGATATCCAAGGCAATGATCAATATATAGGCATCACGTCCAAGATTAGTAGACCGACTACTGCCTGCATCTACTACTATGACTCCACACATCGACCGCTATCCAGCATGCATCTAGTGTATTAAGTTCATGGAGAAATGGAGTAATGCAATAAGAACGATGACATGAAGTAGACGAGATCTATTCATGTAGGAATAGCCCCCATCTTGTTATCCTTAATAGCAACGATACATGCGTGTCTTGCTGCCCCTTCTGTCAATGGGAAAGAACACCGCACGATCGAACCCATCACAAAGCACCTCTTCCCATGGCAAGAAAAATCGATCTAGTTGGCCTAACTAAACTAAAGATTCAAAGAAGAAATACGAGGCTATAAATAATCATGCATATAAGAGATCAAAAGAAGACTCAAATAATATTCATGGATATATAGATCTGATCATAAACTCAAAGTTCATCGGGTCCCAACAAACACACCGCAAAAAAGAGTTAGATCAAATAGATCGCCAAGAGACCATTGTATTGAGAATCAAAAGAGAGAGAGGAAACCATCTAGCTACTGCCTACGGACCCGTAGGTCTATGATGAACTACTCACGCATCATCGGAGAGGCACCAATGAGGATGATGAACCCCTCTGTGATGGTGTCTAGATTGGATCTCGTGGTTCTGGAACTTGCGCCCGCTGGAATTGTGTTTCGTTGACTCCCCTAGGGATTTTTGGAATATTTGGGTATTTATAGGGCGAAGAGGTGGTGCGGGAGGCCACCGAGGTGGGCACAACCACCAGGGCGCACCTGGGCTCCTGGGTGCACCCTGGGGGCTTGTGCTCCCCTTGGGCCTCCCCTCTGGTACTTCTTTGGCCCATCTTGTGTCTTCTGGTCCAGAAAAATTCTCCAAAAAGTTTTGCTGCGTTTGGACTCCGTTTGGTACTGATATTCTGCGAAGTAAAAAAACAAGGAAAAAACAGCAACTGGCACTGGGCACTATGTCAATAGGTTAGTCCCAAAAAATGATATAAAATTGCGATAAAATGATTGTAAAATATCCAAGAATGATAATATAATATCATGGAACAAGCAAAAATTATAGATACGTTGGAGACGTATCAGGCGTATGTGTGTTGATTACACCGATCTCAACAAGGCTTGTCCGGCTGATCCATTTGCTCTCCCCCGGATCGACCAGATCATTGATGCCATGGCGGGTTGTGAGAGTCTTTGTTTCCTGGATGCTTATTCTGGTTATCATCAGATCAAGATGGCAGTGGAGGATCAGGAGAAAACATCCTTTATCACACCCTTTGGAGCTTTCTACTATGTTTCTATGCCCTTCGGGCTCAAGAGTGCCCAGGCGACTTATCAACGTTGTGTTCAGAATTGCTTCCATGGGTAGATTGGACGCAATGGTCATGCTTATGTGGATGAAATTGTAGTTAAGTCAAGGAAGAAAGAAACCTTGCTTGATGATTTGAAGGAAACCTTTGACAATCTCCGGGTGTACAAAATGATGCTTAACCCGGCCAAGTGTGTTTTCAGTGTACCTACAGGAAAATTGCTAGGTTTTCTGGTTTCAGAGATGGGCATCGAAGCTAACCCGGAGAAGATCGATGCTATCACCTCACTATCTAAGCCGGCCTGTATCAATGACGTTTAGCGCTTGGCGGGTCGTATTGCAGCCTTGAGCCGGTTCATAAGCCGCCTGGGTGAGAAGGCGATTCCCCTGTACCAGATGATGAAAAAGACTGATCACTTCATCTAGAGTGATGCTGCTAATGAGGCTTTCAAGGCACTTAAGAAGCAGTTGGCTGAGCCGCCTATCTTGGCTGCTCCGATTGACAAAGAGCCTATGCTCCTGTACGTGGCGGCTAATAATAAGGCTGTAAGAGTTGCAATTGTCGTGGAGCGCAAGGAGGCAGGGAAAGAGTACCCAGTCCAGTGGCCAGTTTATTATGTCAGTGAGGTCTTGACAGAGTCCAAGCAAAGATATCCACATTGGCAGAAATTGGTGTTTGGGGTGTTCATAGCTAGCCGCAAGTTGAAGCATTACTTCCTTGGGCATCCAATCACTGTGGTCAGTTCAACTCCTCTGGGGGATATCATTCAAAATAGAGAAGCCACAGGCAAAGTTGCTAAGTGGGCGATTGAGCTTGGGCCACATCATCTGAAATATGTGCCTAGAACCGCCATCAAGTCTCAGGCTCTGGTGGATTTTATCAATGATTGGACGGAACTGCAAACACCTGAGGAGAATCCGGATAATACATACTGGATGATACACTTTGATGGATCAAGGCAATTGGAAGGCTCGGGGGTTGGAGTTATTATATCTTCCCCGTGAGATGATAAATTTTGTTTTGTCTTGAGGCTTATGTTTCCCTGTACTAACAATGCAGCTGAGTATGAAGCTTTGCTACATGGGCTTCGCGTGGCCAAGGAAATGAACTTGAGCCGGGTTAGATGCCCGGGCAACTCAGACCTTGTTACGCAGCAAGTTTCAGGGAAATGGCATTCTAAGGACCTGCTCATGGCGGCTTATCATCAAGCAGTAACTAATATTGTAGGTCACTTTAAAGGTTTTAAGTGGATCACATAGACCGGCGGCTTAATGAGGCGGCTGATGCTTTATCTCGGCTAGGTTCTCAGCGTAAGCCGCTTCCCCCTAATGTATTCCTTGATGTACTGCACAACCCTTCTGTCAAGTTGCCTTCAGAGGAGGATCTGGCTATCCCTGACCCAGAAGGGTAGCTTGTGGCAGCTCTACGTGCTATTCCAGATTGGACGATGCCTTATTTGGCCTACCTGACTCGGGGTGAGCTTCCAGAGGATAAAATTTTTGCACGACAGATCATCCGATGTTCTAAGTCCATGACAATTGTCAATGGCGAGTTACACAGGTGCAGTGTGACTGGCGTGTTTCAATGCCGTGTTTCCCCCGAAGAAGGCCGTAAAATTCTATAAGAAATTCATGCAGGAGACTGTGGACATCATGTCGGGTCAAGATCTTTGGTGGCTAAGGCTTTCAGACATGGTTTTTACTGGTTAACTGCTCATGCTGATGCAGAGGACATTGTTCGCAAGTGCGATGGTTGCCAGAAGTTTGCACGATAAGCTCATGTGCCGGCTCAAGAATTGCAGATGATCCCAATAACTTGGCCATTTGCGGTCTGGGAGCTTGATATGGTAGGGCCATTTAAGAGGTCTAAGGACAAAAAGACTCACCTGTTGGTAGCAGTTGATAAATTTACCAAGTGGGTTGAAGCAGAGCCAGTCAGCAATTGTGAGGAGGCAACTGCAGTTCAGTTTGTGAAAAAGCTGATCTTCCGCTTTGGTTATCCTCATAGTATCATCACAGACAATGGGACAAATTTGTCTGAGGGTGCTATGAAAGAGTTCTATCAGAGGGAACACATCCGGCTTGATGTTTCATCAGTTGCTCATCCACAGTCCCATGGCCAGGCCGAGCACGCTAACCAGGAGATATTACGAGGGATCAAGCCTCGACTCATGGTTCCTTTGGAGCGTACTCTGCGTTGTTGGGTTGAAGAGCTTCCTGCTATTCTTTGGAGCATAAGGACCACCCCCAATAGATCAACAGGCTACATGCCATTCTTCATGGTTTATGGCGCAGAGGCAATTCTCCCAAGTGACATCCGGCATGACTTGCCCAGGGTGGCGGCTTATGTTGAAACAGGTAATGAGACGGCTTGTCAAAACACTCTGGATGCCTTGGAAGAAGAACGTGATCTCGCGGCGGCTCAATCTGCAATTTATCAGCAAGACCTTTGTCTTTATCACAGTCTAAGAGTTCGAAGCCGTACTTTCCAGGAGGGTGACTTAGTGCTTGATACGTCTCCATCGTATCTACTTTTCCAAACTCTTTTGCCCTTGTTTTGGACTCTAATTGCATGATTTGAATGGAACTAACCCGGACTGACGCTGTTTTCAGCAGAATAGCCATGGTGTTATTTTTGTGCAGAAATATAAGTTCTCGGAATAACCTAAAACTTCACGGAGATCGGTTTTGGAATAAATAAAAAATATTAGCGAAAGAATCAACCGAAGGGGGCCCACACCCTGTCCACAAGGGTGGGGGGCGCACCCACCCCCTGGGGCGCGCCCTCTGTTCTTGTGGGCCCCCTGGACCTCCACCGACCTCAACTTCAACTCCATATATTCATGTTCGGGGAGAAAAAAATCAGGGAGAAGGATTCATCGCGTTTTACCATACGGAGCCGCCGCCACCTCCTGTTCTTCCTTGGGAGACCAGATTTGGAGTCCATTCGGGGCTCCGGAGAGGGGAAATCATCGCCATTGTCATCATCAACCATCCTCCATCACCAATTTCATGATGCTCACCGCCGTGCGTGAGTAATCCCATCGTAGGCTTGCTGGACGGTGATGGGTTGGATGAGATTTACCATGTAATCGAGTTAGTTTTGTTAGGGTTTGATCCTACTATCCACTATGTTCTAAGATTGATGTTGCTATGACTTTGCTATGCCTAATGCTTGTCACTAGGGCCCGAGTGCCATGATTTCAGATCTGAACCTATTATGTTTTCATGAATATATATGTGTTCTTGATCCTATCTTGCAAGTTATAGTCACCTACTACGTGTTATGATCTGGCAACCCCGGAGTGACAATAGTCGGGACACTTCCCGGTGATGACCGTAGTTTGAGGAGTTCATGTATTCACTAAGTGCTAATGCTTTGGTCCGGTTCTCTATTAAAAGGAGGCCTTAATATCCCTTAGTTTCCATTAGGACCCCGCTGCCACGGGAGGGTAGGACAAAAGATGTCGTGCAAGTTCTTTTCCATAAGCACGTATGACTATATTCAGAATACATGCCTACATTATATTGATGAATTGGAGCTGGTTCTGTGTCACCCTAGGTTATAACTGTTGCATGATGAATGCCATCCGACATAATTATCCATCATTGATCCATTGCCTACGAGCTTTTCACATATTGATCTTTGCTAAGTCACTTTTCCGTTGCCACTGTTACAATTGCTACAAAATTGCTACTGTTACTTTTGCCACCGTTACCGTTACTTCCATACTACTTTGCTACTAAATACTTTGCTGCAGATATTAAGTCTTTCAGGTGTGGTTGAATTGACAACTCAGCTGCTAATACTTGAGAATATTCTTTGGCTCCCCTTGTGTCGAATCAATAAATTTGGGTTGAATACTCTACCCTCGAAAACTGTTGCGATCCCCTATACTTGTGGGTTATCAAGACCTTTTTCTGGCGCCGTTGCCGGGGAGCATAACTCTATTCTCTGAGTCACTTGGGATTTATATCTGTTGATCACTATGAGGAATTTGAAAGATCAAAGAACCAAGATTTTTCCCTCAACAAGAGGGGATGTAAGGAACTGCCATCTAGCTCTGCACTTGATTCACCTTCTATTTTGAGTAAACTTGCAACACCTACACCTGCTATTGATTCCGATATGTTGCATGTTATTGATGATGCCACTTCTGCTATGCATGATGCTTATGATGAAACTACTTCTATGCTTGATAATACTATGCCACTTGGTGAATTTCTTGATGAACAACTTGCTAGGGTTTGAGAGAATGAAATTACTAAAACTGATGATATTATTGAAACTGAAGATTATGATTCTCCCCCTAGGTATGAATTGCCTGTTGTACCTGAGGGTTATGTTATGGATGAAGAAACTGCTAGAGACTTCTTTGCTTGTAATGATAGAGATGATCTTAAGAAACTGTTAGCTAAGCTGAAAGAAAAATCCTTGAATGCTAGAATGAAATATGATCCCAATTTTGCTACTTCACCTATCTTTGTTACTGATAAGGATTATGAATTCTCTGTCGACCCTGAGTTAATTACTTTGGTTGAATCTGATCCTTTCTATGGTTATGAATCTGAAACAGTTGTGGCACATCTTACTAAACTGAATGATATAGCCACCCTATTTGCTCATGAGGAAAAAATCGCTATTACTATATTCTTAAGTTGTTTCCTTTCTCATTAAAGGGTGATGCTAAGTTATGGTTTAATTCTCTTGCTCCTGGTTGTGTGCGTAGTCCCCAGGATATGATATATTACTTCTCTCAAAAATATTTCCCTGCTCATAAGAAACAAGCTGATCTAAAAGAAATATTTAACTTTGTGCAAATTGAAGAAGAGAGTCTCCCACAAGCTTGGGGGAGGCTTCTCCAGTTACTTAATGCTTTGCCCGATCACCCTCTCAAGAAAAATGAAATACTTGATATCTTTTATAATGGACTAACCGATGCTTCCAGTGACCACCTGGATAGTTGTGCTGGTTGTGTTTTCAGGGAACGAACTGTTGAGCTAGCTGAATTGCTTTTAAATAATATAATGAGTAATGATAATGATTGGACACTTCCTAAACCAACTCCTAAGCCAACTCCGAAGAAAAGGGGTATTCTAGTTCTCAGTCCCGAAGATATGCAAGAAGCAAAGAAATTTATGAAAGAAAAAGGTATTAAAGCTGAAGATGTTAAGAATTTACCGCCTATTGAAGTAATACACGGTCTTGATAACCCGACACAGGTAGTAGAGGTAAACTCTCTCCATAGATTTGATGAAGGTGATATTCCTCATAATAAGTCTGCTAGTCAATGCTTGGATGAGTTTGATAATTTTATTGTTAAACAAGAAAATTTCAATACTTATGTTAGTAGACAATTGAAACGTAATGCTTACATGCTTGACCACTTGGGTGATTATATGAGTAGGACTATTAATGATCCTAAGCTTATTAGTAAACATGCTTCCATGGTTACAACTCAAGTAGAACAAGTACTTAAAGCAGATGATGATTTGCTTAATGAGTTGAATAATAAGAACAATGATAATGCGGTTAGGGTTATGACTAGAGGTGGTAAAATGACTCAGGAACCTTTGTATCCTGAGGGCCATCCTAAGAGAGTTGAGCAAGATTCTCAGAGAATTAATATTGATGCACCTAGTCCTAATAAAAAGAAAAATAAAATTGATAGGACTTTGCATGCTTCTAGTGAACCTGCTATAGATACACCTGAGAATCCCAATGATATTTCTATTTCTGATGCTGAGACACAATCTGGTGACGAACATGAACCTAGTGATAATGTTAATAATGATGTTCATGTTGATGCTCAACCTAGTAATGATAATGATGTAGAGATTGAACCTGCTGTTGATCTTGATAACCCACACTCAAAGAATCAACGTTATGATAAGAGAGACTTCATTGCTAGGAAACATGGTAAAGAAAGAGAACCATGGGTTCAGAAATCCATGCCCTTTCCTCCTAAGCCATCCAAGAAGAAGGATGATGAGGATTTTGAGCACTTTGCTGAGATGATTAGACCTATCTTTTTGCGTATGTGTTTGACCGATATGCTTAAAATGTCTCCTTATGCTAAGTACATGAAAGATATTGTTACTAATAAAAGGAAGATATCGGAAGCTGAAATTTCCACCATGCTTGCTAATTATACTTTTAAGGGTGGAATACCAAAGAAACTTGGAGATCCAGGAGTACCAACTATACCATGCTCCATTAAAAGAAACTATGTTAAAACTGCTTTATGTGATCTTGGAGCCGGTGTTAGTGTTATGCCTTTCTCTTTGTATCGTAGACTTGATTTGAATAAGTTGACACCTACTGAAATTTCTTTGCAAATGGCTGATAAATCAACTGCTATACCCATCGGTATTTGTGAGGATGTGCCTGTTGTGGTTGCAAACGTTACTATCTTAACGGACTTTGTTATTCTTGATATTCCCGAGGACGACAGTATGTCGATCATCCTTGGTAGACCCTTTTTGAATACTGCAGGGGCTGTTATTGATTGCAACAAAGGCAATGTCACTTTTCATGTTAATGGTAATGAGCATACGGTAAACTTTCCGAAGAAACAACCTCAAGTTCATAGTATCAACTTTATTGGAAACATTTCAACTATTACTATTGGAGGTTTTGAATTCCCTCTTCCTACTGTCAAAAAGAAATATGATATTCTTATTGTTGGGGACATGCATATCCCCGTTGAGGTAACCTAGTGTTATTCGAAAATTCTCTAGTTTCATGTCATTCAGAAGAAGTTTGTTAATAAGACTTGATCAACCTTGTTAATGGATTCCTTTTGATGGGCATGAGATGGATGAATTTAGAAGGCACAACTTTCTGTACCTACTTTTTACTTTCTGTTATTTAGAATGAATAAAGAAAAAATAGTATTTTCTGTCTGTTTTTTGAATTATCCGTGAAATAAAAAATGACCCGAAAATAAAAGTTCTCCAAATGCCCTGAAAATTTAGTATGATTTTTTATAGAATATTTGAGAATTTCTGGCACTGAGAACACACCAGGGGGACCCACCAACTGTGCACAAGGACGGAGGGCGCGCCCTACCCCCCTGGGCGCGCCCCCTAGTCTTGTGGGTCCCATGTGGCCCCCCTCCACTTATTCCAGCACCCATCCACTTCGTCTTCCTCCAGAAAAAATCATCCCATAGCTCAAACTCGTGTTCTTGCTCATTTTGCTGCCATTTTCGATCTCCTTGCTCAAAGCTCCATTCACAAAACTGCTTTGGGGGATTGTTCTTCAGTATGTGACTCCTCCAATGGTCCAATTAGTTTTTGTTCTAGTGCTTTATTTATTGCAAATTTTTGCTGCTGTGGTGACCATGTTCGTGAGCTTGCATGTCAAATTTATTTGGTCCAAAGTAGTTTTGATGCATGATATAGCCTCTAGGCACTTGTAGGAGTAGTTGCTATCAGTTTTGTTGAGTTTGGTTCACTTTTATTTTGAGTCACTAAAAATTTCAGAAATTTTTCAGAGGAAGAAAAATGTCTAGGAGAATGTACCAAGGTGGTTCCTCGAGGATGCAAGCACCGAGGCTCGCGATACATGAGCCGGACCTTGAACCACCAAGGGAAGCTCAAGTGCGGCCTTGTGAATGGCCGTCGGATGAATTCATGGTTCATGTAGGTTTCAAGGATGAGTTTTATGCGTACGTACGGAATGCTGATCCTGAGGACTTCGTGTCAGACAAGTGTCGACAATACTATTAACTCACCGATTCCTTTGTGTGGAGGTTGGAATTTTCATCTGAGCGCAATACTCATACTATCTTGTTTGACCTCTATGATAAATCTTATACCATGGACTTAGAAGATTTTAGTGATGCATGAAAACTTCCACAGTGGGGTCTTCTTAGTGAGCCTCACAAATCTGAATACAATGATTTCCTTGCTAGCATCACTGTGGGAGAAACTAGAAATATCACACAAGCTACCATAGGGAGCATTCACTTTCCTGCCATACATTATTTTGCTCTCTTTGTAGGTAGATGCATTAACGGTAAACATGATCACTACCACCTTTGCGTTCCAGATCTTAGTATCCTCAAGTGTGCGGTGTTAGGAGATAAGCGATATAACTTGGGGGCTATTATTGCGAGGAGGTTACATCATAATGCTAAAGAGGGAGATTTATTTGGTGGGATTTATGCAACTCGTTTAGCTAATTATCTTGGAGTACCCATAAGGGAGAATGACATGGAGTTGCCACCTGCTTTTCTTGATTATGATGCTTTGGTGCGGTATCAGTTTCTTGAGAGGAACGAACAGTCCCTCCAGTACCGGCTAATCTTTGACAGACGGTGTGCCGTCCATATTACCCTTCCTGCTCCTGCCTTCTTTAACTTTCAGGTAAATGGGAGATATTTTATAACTAGAGAGGAGGCAAATGAGTATGAGAGACCAGCGGAGGCTGCTCGCCTCCAGGAGACAGCTCGCCAAGTAGTAGCTGCCGCAGCACAATACGACCCCAACTACGATTTCGGATATCATCCGGGCCAGTGGTGGCCCTAGACCAACTTAGGCCAAAAGCCTAAGCTTGGGGGAGTACGTATTTCTCACCGACATTACATTCATGTTCACACACTCATTCTAGTTGTCGGTGTTCATACTTTTTCATTGTATTATCCATGCTAGTTTATTTTCTTTTTCTCGCTTTCTTCTTGTGTGTTTGAAAACCTTTGAGAAAAACAAAAAAAAAAGTTGTAGCTTAGTTTACTTTCCATGTTCACTTAGTAGTAGTATTAAAAGAAAAACCCAAAAATATTTCTCGTTCTTCTTTTGCTTGTTGGGAGTTTTCCCGTGTAAATAGTTTTTCTCGTTCCTGTTTTACTTTCTTCAGAAAAGCAAAAACTCCAAAAACATTTCAGTGTGTTTCTTTGAAATTCTTTTCTTTTCTTTGGGGGCCGAGGAGAGAAGACCACGATGAAAATGTTGAGTGGCTCTCATATGCATTATTGTTGATCTAACAAAGAGCCCATATTACGTTGTCTTTTCCTTTGAATAAATGTTTACAGATTCCAGCTTAGTCCAATGCACGTGCACTATTATTATTATTCACATCGTTCGGTCGTGCAAGTGAAAGGCAATAATGACGATATATGATGAAATGATTGAGATGAGGAAAAGCTGGAATGAACTCGACCTATCTTGTTTTTGTAAATATGATTAGTTCATCGTTCTTGATTCAGCCTATTATGAATGAAACATGTTTGCAATGACAATTAGAGATTATAGTTACTCATGCCATGCTTAATTAGCTAGGGGTTTGTAATGGTTTACCTTGCATGCCAACATGCTTTTAAAATGGTTGTGATGTAGTATGATAGGATGGTATCCTTCTTTGAATGATTCAAGTGGCTTGACTTGGCACATGTTCACGCATGTAGTTGAAACAAGATCAACATAGCCTCCATGATATTTATGTTCATGGTGATTTATATCCTACTCATGCTTGCATTCAATGTTGGTTAATCTCAATGCATGCTTATGACTGTTGTCGCTCTCTAGTTGGTCGCTCCCCAGTCTTTTGCTAGCCTTCACTTGTAGTAAGCGGGAATACTGCTTGTGCATCCACTTCCATAAACCCAAAGTTATTCCATATGAGTCCACCATACCTTCCTATATACGGTATTTACCTGCCGTTCCAAGTAAATTTGCATGTGCCAAACTCTAAACCTTCAAATGATAATCTGTTTTTTATGCCCGAATCGCTCATGTAGTGACTGAGGGCTGTCAGTATCTTCCATGCTAGGTGGGTTATTCTCACGATGAGTGGACTCCGCTCATCATTCACGAGAAAATGGCTGGTAATCGGGATGCCCACTCCCATGCTCAAATCAAATCAAAATAAATTAAAACAAAACTCCCTCAGGATTGTTGCTTGTATGGACGGTACCCGTTGTTTCGGACCAGCCGTGGAGTGTGCTTGTTGGTTGAGGGGGAGTAAAAAACTTTACCGTTCTGTTTGGGAACCGCCTATAATGTATGTAGCATGGAAGATATCGAGATCTCTTGGTCGTTATGTTGACAATGAAAGCATACCTCTCAAAATTATATTCATCTCTGTTTCAAAAAACTTGAGCTCTCGCACCTTGAGGGGGAGTAAAAAACTTTACCATTCTGTTTGGGAACCACCTATAATGTATGTAGCATGGAAGATATCAAGATCTCTTGGTCGTTATGTTGACAATGAAAGCATACCGCTCAAAATTATATTCATCTCTGTTTCAAAAAACTTGAGCTCTGGCACCTCTGCAAATCCCTGCTTCCCTCTGCGAAGGGCCTATCTATTTACTTTTATGTTGAGTCATCATCCTCTTATAAAAAGCACCAGTTGGAGAGCACCACTGTCATTTGTATGCCTTGTTATTAATTGATATTGAGTATGACTGTGACTGGATCTCTTTTACCATGAATTACAATGTCTAGTCAGTCCTTGATCTTCAGGGGTGCTCTGCATTTATGTTTTGCAGTCTCAGAAAGGGCTAGCGAGATACCATCTTGTTATATCATATCACGATTGTTTTGGAAAAGTGTTGTCATCCGAGATTTATTATTATTACTCGCTAGCTGATTGTGCCATTGATATGAGTAAACGTGAGACCTAAAGGTTATTGCGAATGTGGTTAGTTCATAATCTTTGCTGAAAACCTGAATGCTGGCTATACATATTTGCAACAATAAGATCAAACAGAGTTTGTAAAAGTTTTTCTTTATCACTTTCAGTTTGTCAACTAAATTGCTTGAGGACAAGCAATGGGTTAAGCTTGGGGGAGTTGATACGTCTCCATCGTATCTACTTTTCCAAACTCTTTTGCCCTTGTTTTGGACTCTAATTTGCATGATTTGAATGGAACTAACCCGGACTGACGTTGTTTTCAGCAGAATAGCCATGGTGTTATTTTTGTGCAAAAATAAAAGTTCTCGGAATGACCTGATACTTCACGGAGATCAGTTTTGGAATAAATAAAAATATTGGTGAAAGAATCAACCGAAGGGGGCCCACACCCTGTCCACAAGGGTGGGGGGTGCACCCACCCCCCTGGGGCACGCCCTCTGTCCTTGTGGGCCCCCTGGACCTTCACCGACCTCAACTCCAACACCATATATTCACGTTTGGGGAGAAAAAAATCAGGGAGAAGGATTCATCGCGTTTTACGATACAGAGCCGCCGCCACCTCCTGTTCTTCCTCGGGAGACTAGATCTAGAGTCCGTTCGGGGCTCCGAAGAGGGGAAATCATCACCGTCGTCATCATCAACCATCCTTCATCACCAATTTCATGATGCTCACCGCCGTGCATGAGTAATCCCATCGTAGGCTTGCTGGACGGTGATGGGTTGGATGAGATTTACCATGTAATCGAGTTAGTTTTGTTAGGGTTTGATCCCTAGTATCCACTATGTTCTAAGATTGATGTTGCTATGACTTTGCTATGCCTAATGCTTGTCACTAGGGCCCGAGTGCCATGATTTCAGATCTGAACCTATTATGTTTTCATGAATATATATGTGTTCTTGATCCTATCTTGCAAGTTATAGTCACCTACTACTTGTTATGATCCGGCAACCCCGGAGTGGCAATAGTCGGGACACTTCCCGGTGATGACCGTAGTTTGAGGAGTTCATGTATTCACTAAGTGCTAATGCTTTGGTCCGGTTCTCTATTAAAAGGAGGCCTTAATATCCCTTAGTTTCCATTAGGACCCCGCTGCCACGGGAGGGTAGGATAAAAGATGTCATGCAAGTTCTTTTCCATAAGCACGTATGACTATATTCGGAATACATGCCTACATTATATTGATGAATTGGAGCTGGTTGTGTGTCACCCTAGGTTATAACTGTTGCATGATGAATGCCATCCGACATAATTATCCATCATTGATCCATTGCCTACGAGCTTTTCACATATTGATCTTTGCTAAGTAACTTTTCCGTTGCCACTGTTACAATTGCTACAAAATTGCTACTGTTACTTTTGCCACCGTTACCGTTACTTCCATACTACTTTGCTACTAAATACTTTGCTGCAGATATTAAGTCTTTCAGGTGTGGTTGAATTGACAACTCAGCTGCTAATACTTGAGAATATTCTTTGGCTCCTCTTGTGTTGAATCAATAAATTTGGGTTTAATACTCTATCCTCGAAAACTGTTGCGATCCCCTATACTTGTGGGTTATCAGTGCTCTGTTTGATTCAAGATTAGGTAGGCGTGCATAAGCTTTCACCTCATTGGGAAGGGCCCTTTGTGGTCAGCAAAAACCTCAATAATGGGTCATATTTTCTCATTGATATATGTGAACACAATAAGTCACGTACCTCTGAGGAGGAGACCAACAGGCCCTGGAACATTGCTCATCTTCGGCCTTACTACACTTGAGCCACTATCTCCAGTTATTGTACATACTTACATCATGTATATACCTTTTTACGATCAAATATAATAAAGCCGGCATCCCCGAAACTCGGGCCCTCTGTCGTTTCATGTTATATACTGTGCATGAGTCTTTTATTTGTTGATCATAGGTCACTTGGGGGCTTCCAACTCACCGAGTTTAGCTTTCTCACCCTCTTGACCCGGCAAAAATGCCACAATATGTTGGTTAAACCTGCCTGTCTGCTTGATGCTACTCCAAAAAGATGACCCGCTGTACTCTTGACAGTCAATCTTTATGACCTTGAACTTGTCAATGTTAAAACGGCGGCTTAAGTCATGTGAGAGTCGGCTTACAGAAAGCGAGGACAAACCAAGGCTATCATGCCAAGCTTCACTGAAGCAAGACTTGAGCCTCGAAAGCCAGTCTTTTTTGTCGAGCCTCGAAAGCCGACTTTTAACTTATTCAATATATATATATTGGTATTGTCTATTTCTGTTTTTTCAGGAATTTTCTGCTCTTAATCATGTTATGGCAATGACTATGCGTCTCCGGGTCAAAAGATTTCTGGGTTAATTGTCATTAGCATTGAGCTTTTATCAACCATGAGTCAACCAGGCATAAGGGGTTTCTGCATTTACAAGTTGCTACAGGCGACTTATCAGGCATAAGTGCAAGCAATGATTGTACGATATTAAAAACAAGACATACAAGGCGGGTTATCCGAACGCGTTGGTTTAAATTCTTCATCATCAGATTAAGGTTTGAGCAAAAGATAACATGCACGAAGGCACGACAAGGGCAACCAATTGTTTTGCTAAAGCTATTACAAGGCTCCAGTTGAGCCCACAATATTTAAAGTTTTTCTAAGGAGTATAAACTACTCCTGTAAGCCTGCTTCTGTGCCGTCCGGGTTAGCTCCTTGATGACTTCCAGTAGTTGATGCTTCCGGGTTATCCTGCACCGACTCTTCTGCTTCTTGGATCTGAAGGTTGTCCAAATTGCAGTTGACATCCGTTAAAGCTTGGAAGACAGCTTCGCCATGCAAGATAGGAGACGGGTCAACATTAGGGGCAAAGAGAAGCTTACGCCGTTGCGGAGTCAAGTCAAAAGATCTAAGTATTGGCGACGGAACTCGCGTGTTGTTGCCATCATAAGCCGGCTGATATTTCTTCAGCTCCATTTCTGCGATAAGTTGACTCGCCAGTGCTTGGGTCTCCTTCATACAACGGGCGTAATCAGCCTGAGAAAAATCAGTCCCATCATCTTTATATTGTGGGAACCCGCCGGCCATCTCCAAAGGGTCTAATTCTGGCGCATAAGCCATAGCCCGGCTCAGCGCGGTCATTGCCCCTGATCGGGCGGCTGACCTCTTCTGTTCTTCGACCTGCTTTGGGATGGTTGACAGCCGCTTCAAAACATCTTTTATGAATTGCGGCGGGTCTTTTTCGCCCATTACAGCCCTCAGGGTATGCATGCTTCCAGCATATAATTGTTCTACGAGGGAGTGCATAGCCTTTAGCTTCATTAAGTTGTCTTGGAGGTTGTGAGTTCTATCACCTGCAAACAATTATAGTGTGTAAGTCGCCAGGCGAGTTGTTACCTATACATGACTCATTTGGCGAGTTGTTCGCATGAGTTCATGAAGTTACTTACCAAATATGGCTTGCGTCATTTGAGCGACATGGCGCTTTAACCTGGCAAGCTCTTTAGTAACAGGTGCCAATTGGCCTTCGGCGGCTTCTGCACGCTTGATCAGGGCGGCTTTCTCAGTCTCAAAGGATTTCTTTTCTGTTTCAACGCCCGCCTTGATTTTCTCTAATTCTTCCGAGGAAGATTGCAGGCTTGATTCCGCCTTGGCTCATAAAGCTTGTTTAGATTTAAGTTCTTTTCTCAAGCCAGTCAAATTTGACTCGGCCATCCTAACAGCTTCCTGCAAAGACAGTGGTAATTTATACCTAAGACGACAATAGTATATAACCCGATACTTGGGGGCTATGATAAGCACATTAATCTTATTATTGAAGTCCCAAGTAGATTGCAAGCAATATGCTTAGCACTTGGGGGCTAATGCATGTCATTTTTCCTTTAAGAACACGGGAAGACCCAGCTCATCTCCGGAAGATGAGCCGGCCCTTGGGGGCTACCCGATGTTTCTTTTAACAAGCCATATATTTGAAAGACCCGGCTCATCTTCAGAAGATGAGCTGGCCCTTGGGGGCAACCTGATGTTTCTTTTAAACAAGATGTATATATTTGAAGGACCAGTTCATCATTCACATGATAACCCGACCATTGGGGGCTACATAAGGATATATGGTATGGGAGAAGATTGATCATACCTCATATTTCCTCTTCATCATGTTTACCATGCCGGCTTCCATGTCGCGGCTGGTAGAAAGGCGAGCCAGGTAGCCCACATGCAGTTCTTCTGCGCTGAAGTCTTCATAAGCCGGCAACTCAAGTTTGTTTTTCCCTTCTCAGACAAGGGCGACTCATCTTTAGCTGCGAGCTTGGTCAGCACGGTGGAGACCTCTGGGGCTTTGTAAGCATCTCCACTAATAACAATGTCATCATTGTTCCTCTCATGAGGAGGAATATCTTCAACCTCTTTGGCGGGACTTGAAGCAGGGGTGGGACTTGGCGGATTAAGATCAACCGCCAGGTTAGCCTCCACATCCTTTCCCTCAGTAGCTGCTGGTTCATTCTGTTGGGGCGATTCAACTTGGTCATCATGATGATCTTCGGGGTTCTCAATGTCGGCCTCAGGGGTCACCAAGGTCTGATTCTCTGACTCAGGGATCTCAGGAGTTGTCAATGACTCGCCAACTTTTCTCTTCTTGGCTTTGGCCTTGGCCCTGCGATCAAGACAACATATTCAAAAAACATACAATAGTAATCATGATAAGCCGCCAACAGTTGATAAAATTATTTACCCCGGATTTATGATCAAAGCCGGCAACTGAGTGGCGGACGAGTCTCCTAAAGACGATGGTGACTCCTGAGAGAATGGCTCATGAGAAGAAGTTGGATTGTGTGGCACCTCATTGCATCGCTTGTGAGCGGATGGCTCATGAGATAAGCCGACCAAAAGCTCTCCAGAGCCGCTCCGAGTTTGGCACCTTGATTCATGCTGGGTTTTCTTCAAAATAAAGTTTGGATCCAAATGAACATTTGGATGAGAAAATCTTACTTTCCGAGTGACCCGCCTTGTTTTCTTTGGAGACAAGGATTCTGAGCCGAAAGAGATGGAAATTACCTCAGCATCATCAGCCCGGCTTGTTGCAGCATCACCCTGAGAATAGGAAGCGTCAGCGAGCCTAATAAAAAGATGGCCAAGGGAGTCAAGTTCTACCTTCGACTGATTGTCAGCTGTCGGTGACTCGCCCCTTACTACCGGCTCATTCACAGCAGTAGGTTTATTCCTTCTTTGAGCCGGCACAGTTGTATTCTTGGTCGCCTGGGTCTTCCTCTTCCTACTCCAAAATGGGGAGTTGGTCTATATAGTTGACCAGAGTTAATAAGTGAAATGTTGAATAAGTAAAGGTTGATAAACCAGATAAATAGTTATACTTACCGGAGGAGCCGGGTTAAGCTTGAAGAATGGCTGCAACCCCGTCTTGTTGCAGTTCTCCTAGGGCTCCCGAAGCAATTTCTCTACAATTTTGTTTAGTTCATCAGCTTCCAAGTCATCAGAACTATACAGTTGAACGTCTGTTGAGTCTCCTGAATAATTGCACATTAAGCCCGGCCGGCGACTCAAGGGCATGATTCTCCAAGTGACCCAACACCGGGTCAAGTCGACCCCTGTTAAACCATTGGCCAATAAGGGGCGGGTTGAGCATGCTCTTCTGGAATAGCCCGGCTAGGGAGGTCAAAATCAATAGGAAGGCGGTCAGCTCTGTAACTCGGTAAGGGGTTCTCATTAGCCGGAGCTGTGTTCTTGCAATAGAACCAAGTCTTAATTCATCCCTTAGGATGACTTGGTAGAGTAACTGGAGGAAAGGAACTGTCTCTTCGCCTCTGAATTGAGACCCCGCCGAGTTCTAGGCTGGGGCCATAAGCAAATTCGGTTTGACGGTTGATGTAGAAAATTGCTTGAAGAGAGGAACAGTGGCCTCCATTTGCAGATACGCCTCACATAAGACTTGAAATTGGCACATGTTGGATATGTAATTTGGGGCAAGATCTTGGGGATGAAGGTTGAAGTAATTTAAGAAGTCCTGGAAGAATTTTGACCCAGGCGGAGAAAAGCCTCTAAGGAGATGGTCTATAAAGACCATGACTTCTCCTTCACCGGGTTGGGGAACATCGTCTCCTTGGGCGGCTCACTAGCCAATCTCTTCTTGAGCCGGCAGAAGGCCTTGTTCTTTATAATCATTGAGCACAAGCTGGAAAACTTGGGAAGGCACCGAGTTGCAAATTGTGGTTTTCGCCATGATGAGCCGTCTAAGTAAGGTTATGAACTGCATAAATATGAACGCGGGTTACATATGAAGCGATAACTCGCCATATCAACTATGTGATGAGACGACACTATTAGTTGTGGTGAAAGGTAAGATGGCATAATTACTAATGATGAATGAGCCGCTCGACAGGTGAGCCGGTATAGCAATGGATTACTTTATACATTTGGGCGGATTATAGTCATAATGATGAGCCGACAAAGTATAAGGGCATCTTATTCTGAATTCGAGACTGCTGGTATTTTGCTAAGTATGGTACAAACAAGTTTCTATCGAAGCACCTATAATTATGGATCTGCAGACAGTTCAAAAAGGAAAAATAATTGCTAAACCTAAAGACGGAGTCTTGGAGTAGTGGTTGTATAACGTACGGATTCTTGAAGGGATCTTAAGTATTCTAGATGCAAAAATGGTGCCGTCACTCACACCGCCGTATTCCTATGGGAAGGTTCATTAAAACTACATCTAGACTAGCAATGGTGATGAAGGAGCGGTGAACTTCGACGAACTACAATGGAGCTAGTACAGACCTGAAGAAAAGAGGATAGTGCACCTGATGGTTGCAGAGGGTGGCGGAGATGCTTAACCAAGCTCTGGCGAAGACTGAAAGGTGCCGCGGTCCTGGATGGTCGGCCAGCGGCGGACGAACGGAAGCAGCGACGCAGCGAAGAGCTCGAACTCGAGGAAGAAGAAGAAGTAGTGGGGGCAAGGTAAAAGTGAAAATAGGAGCCCTCTGTGTATACTTATAAGGTGGAAAGGTGAGAGTAAATGGCAGGCACGAAAAACGAGGGGACACAGTAAATTTGAGAGCCAGAGACGCCTCGATTTTTGAGATAACAGGATATGTATAAAGTTTCATTGTGATGTCATCATGGATTCCCAGGATTTTCGGATGTGGTGTCATCAATGAGAAAGATGTGAAAAACAACAAGTCTGTAAGTGTTATAAGCCGGTATCTCATGAGACAGAGAAGATGCAGACCTGGCTAGAAGATAAGCCGTCAGATTAAGACGATGGAGATTGACATGAATGAATTCAAATCAATCTGGGGGCTAATGTTGGGGATATAACCCCACGATATGACCCGCCATAAGGGGCCGGGTCATCCAGGTGGCGGCTGATGAGCAAGACTCAAGATGGGCCATGGCATCGAGGAACAAGACTAGCAGGGCGGCTCAATAAGCAGGCCGGCTTGCGGCCCAGTATCCAAAGACAGCGACTCAAGGCCCAGAAGTGTAAGCCGCCTAGAGGTTCCTTACTTAGGAAGCAAGACAAGTCAGAAACATACTAAGTCACGAGTCATGATACGACCCGGACTCTTGTAAGCCTAGGGACTCGACTTGTGTATAAAGGCGGGTCCCTAAGGCAGATAGGTTAAGTTACAATGGATCAATAGCTAGGTTAAGCAAATCCGCTCCCTTGTAATTGATCTCCAAGCAATAAGCAATCAAGCATGAAGTAGGCTATTACCTCGATCAAGAGGGGCCGAACCTGGGTAAACTCGTGTCTCTCTGTTCCGTTCAACCCCGACAAGCTAACCTCCTAGTTGCGATGGCCTCATGACTAAGTCCTCACACTCGGACATCTGCCATGAAAAACCACGACATTAGTCATGATGTTGACAGGAAAAGCACCACACTCAAAATATATTCATCTCTGTTTTAAGCAATGAGCTCTGGCACCTCTGCAAATCAATGCTTCCCTCTGCGATGGGCTTATCTTTTTACGTTTTCTATTAATTTTATTTTTGTTGAGTCAATTTCTTATTCCAACCTATTCTTTAGTTGGCAAGCATCACGTGGTGGGGAAATATCCATGCACATATATCCGTTCAAATATATTTGATCATGAATTATTATTATTGACAATTATCTCTATGATAAATGAGTTGGGAGGCAAAACATTAAGCCCCTATCTTTCTCTGTGTTCGATGGATGCTATTTGTTCTAAAAATATGCTTTGAGTACTAGCAATCATAGAAGACTATATGATAATTGAGTATGTGGAGCTCTTACTTACACTTTGTTGAATAAGATGCATTGAAATTGTTTGGTGACTAAGAACATAGGTTGTTAAGTTTCAAGAGAATGCACTGTTTGAACCATAACATGTGAATTGATTGCTACTTTATCATGATGAGTTTATTGAGAAAAATTTGCTGTTTATGATGCTAGAGAAAAGTGATTGAAATTATCATTGATCAAACTTATGCACTATGCAAGCATTCACACTTCATAAATTATTTCTTTTATCATTTACCCACTCGAGGATGAGCAGGAATTAAGCTTAGGAATGCTGATACCTCTCCAACGTATCTATAATTTATGAAGTATTCATGCCATGTTTACAACAATTTATATGGTTTTGGTGCACTTTTGTATGATTTAAATGGAACTAACCCAGACTGGCGCTGTTTTCAGCAGAACTACTGTGGTGTTGTTTTTTGTGCAGAAATAAAAGTTCTCGGATTGGGCTGAAAATTTATGGTGATTTTTAATGGACCAAAAGAGACCCCTGAAGCCTCGTGGAAGGACCAGAAGACCCACGAGGACATGACAAGCTCAGTAGGCGCCCCTTGGGGGGGGGTAGGGAGGGCCTACCGAGCTTGTCACTTCCTCGTGGGCCTCCCTGACATGAAACCGACGCCAAAAAATCCTATAAATAGAAAACCCCAGAAAGAAACCTAGAACTTCGACTATGCCACCGCAAGCCTCTGTTTCGAGGCGATCTCATCTGGAGGCCTTCTCTGGCACCCTGCCGGAGGGGGAAATCATCACCAGAGGCCATCTTCGTCATCTCGGCGGTCTCCATGACGAGGAGGGAGTAGTTCACCCTCGGGGCTGGATCTCTCTCTCTCTCTCTCTATCGTGTTCTTGATTTGGCGCGATCTTAATGTACAGCGAGCGTTGTTAATATAGTTGGATCATATGGTGTTTCTCCCTCTCTATCTTGTTGTGATGAATTGAGTCTTGCTCTTTGAAGTTTTGGTATGTTGGATTGAATATTGGATTTGAACACTTGATGTATGTCTTGCATGTGGATACCCATGGTGATAATGGGGGGTTCTATTGATTCACTTGATATATGTTTTGGCAATCAACTTGCGGATTCCCGCTATGACATTGGGGTAATCTAGGCACATAAGTTGATACACATTTTCGTCCTACTTTCTTCGATAGAAACTTTGGAGTGATTCTTTGTTGCTCATTGAGGGATTGTTATATGATTCAATTATGTTAGCACTGTTGAGAGATTGCACTAGTGAAAGTATGAACCCTAGGCCTTGTTTCCAAACATTGCAATACCGTTTGTGCTCCATTTTATCACTTGCTACCATGCTATTTTTATATTTTAAGATTACGAAATACTATATCTACTATCCATACTACACTTGTATCACCATCTCATCGCCGAACTAGTCCACCTATACAATTTACCACTGTATTGGGTGTGTTGGGACACAAGAGATTTCTTGTATTTTATTGTATGGTTGTTTGAGAGAGGCCATCTTCATCCTATGCCTCCCACGGATTGATAAACCTTAGGTCATCCACTTGAGGGAAATTTACTGATGTCCTACAAAACTCTGCACTTGGGGGCCCAATAACGTCTACAAGAATAAAAGTTGCGTAGTAGACATCACTCTGCAATCCTACACAATTTTGGTGTGTCTTCGGGACTACAGATCAACCCTGCCAAGTGTAGTGCCATTCCCATTAGATGCGATGACAACCAGGTGGCCCAAATTAGGGATGGGATGGGCTTCAAGTTGGAATCCTTCCCTGTAAGGTATCTGGGGTTGCCTCTCTCTCTCTCTCTCACTCACTCACTCACTCACTCACTCACTCACTCACTCACTCACTCACTCACTCACTCAGGAAACCCTTGGCAGCCCAGTTTAAGGATCTGGTCGATGGCCCCGCAGGAAAACTGTCCACCTGGCATGCCACCACGCTTGACAAGGCACGACGGCTCCATTTCATCTAGTGTGTGCTCTGCGCCATGCCCGTTCATGCAATGTTGGCGTTGGATGTCCCTCCCAAGGTTCTATCGAAGATCATCAAGATTTGCCAGGGTTTTCTATGGGCTGGTGAGGCCGGTGCTAGGGGCAGACAATGCACTGTCGCGTGGGATACCATCTGCCAACCAAAGTGGGCTAGTGGTCTAGGCCTCCCGAACCTACGTTGGATCAATGCAGCTATGCGGGCTCGATGGTTATGGTTGCAGAAGAGTGACAACACGAGGCCTTGGGCAGAATTTAGGATTGCCACGACGTCAGACTCCCTTCAGTTATACCAAGTGGTGGTTTTTCTGGACGTACGCAGGGGATGGTTCCGAGTTTCTCTCCTGGGAGGACCGGTGGCTAGAGGGTTGGAAAGTTCAAGAGATTGCACCTCTAGTTTACGCGAAGATTAAGCCCCAGATCAAACCATCAAGATCGGTTGCGGAGGGAGTAGGGGGTGCCTGGGCGAGGGATCTAGGCCCGAATCTATCCCAGCCTGAGCTAGACCAGATCCTCCATTTGAGGAACAGGGTTCCGGTAGTCCAGTTGCGACCAGGGGTCGTAGACAAAGCTCGATGGGTGTGGGAGACCTCGGGCGTGTTCTCGTTGAGATTGGATTACACCAACATGTTCATAGGCCGCGAACATGACCTGGGTGCAAGTTTCACGTGGCACTCAAGGGTTCCATTGCGATGCAAGTTTTTCAGCTGGCTGATTCTCAATGATCGGGTTTGGACGTCGGATCGGCTCACACAGAGGGGCTTGCCTCATCAGGACGCATGCCCCCTGTGCAACCAGGAGCAGGAATCAATTGATCACCTGTTGATTGCTTGCGTCTTCACTTGTTCGGTTTGGTTTGCGCCGCTCACGGCCTGGGGACATGGGGATCGGGCTCCAGGGCCCAATGACCATCTACTCTCCTTGTGTTCGTCACTTGCTTCGGTCCAACGGAACTGCGCGACGCTTGTCCTCTAGGAGATGTGAAAGCACCAAAATGCGGTCATGTTTGACGACGCCTCCCCGTCCCTGCCGGATGTACTCCGACAGATCTTCCAGGTGGCGACGGAGTGGGCTCAGGCCCGTTTTTTTCATGTTGACATGAGTTGTTCTTTGTCTGAGTTGTCTAGGCGAGCTAGTCGGGAGATATAGCGCTATGTAATTCGTGCTTTGTCCCTTGGGCAAAGGGGTAACATTGCGAACGGGTACTCTTTTACCCTCTATTTCTATCAATAGGTGATACACATACTCATGCGTATTCTACAAAAAAAAATATAGTGCATATTAGAATTTTTTCGAAGTCAAAATTGGTAAACTTTGACCAAGTTTATAGAAAAGTTTACCAACACCTAGGAGGCGTTTGGTTACTCGCATGGATTTTGGGCACTTTGCATCTGTGACCAAGTTGAGCCTGTTTGAGGATATGTAGGCTGAAAACCATGTTCTGCACATTGTTTGGTTGCTTGCATGTAAGTTGGCTGCATTAGGGAAGCAACTTTTATCTAGTGTTTGGTGGCCTGTGTTGGTTGTGCTGATGCATATGCATAGTGTTTGGTTGCATACATTGGACCTCATTAAGAGTTAACAGCTACACTTGACACACAGAGTTACACTAGAGTGCCTCGGTGCCTGCGATGGCTGCGGCACCGCATTTGACGCGACGAGCACGGTTTCGCGGGAGAGCGACCCAATTAGCGGTGCCGCGAACCAGTTGATAGCGTCGTCGCCGCAGTGGAAGTTTGCCAGAAGGGACGGAGAGAAGGGCGCCAAGCCAGAGGACGGTGAGGAGAAATGCAGTGCGCGCCCACGGCGGCATCGGTGTAGTAGGACTTGAGAGAGGAGGCCAAAGGGACAACACCGACGATGGCGTTAGTGTAGTAGGACACGGGAGAGAAGATCGAGAGGGACGACGCCAACGGCGATGATAGTGTAGTAGGACGCAGAAGAGGAGACCGAGATGAACAACGCCGGTGGCACCAGTGTAGTTGGACACAGGAGAGGTGGCCGAGAGGAACGACGTTGCCGATGATGCTAGTGTAGTAGTGCGGGAGAGGAGGCCAAGAGGAACGACGCCGACGGTAACGCTGGCATAGCAGGACGCGAGAGAAGAGGCTATGAGGGAGATTAAGGAGTTGTCATTAGAACATACCACACATATGCATATGTACACTCCACAAGGGAGATGTAAATCTACTCATCTACCATCGTCGAAACAGAAAACATCCAACACGAAATTTGTGTGAAACTGCGAGATGAAGCTACTGGTCAAAGAAAATGTCAAACGGTTGACCATGCGTGACGAATTTGGTAGAATTCATCCAAAATAGCGTCAAACATGAACACATAATTGAACGTTTATAGTGAACGAAACTACGAACCGATCATCTGAATGGAGGCACAACATCAATGTGCTTCCTTTTCATATAGACCTTAGCTTGAATTGAAGCATCGTTGTGTAGATCAGAAGGGGCTAATAAGTGAAGAAGATTAGAAGTTAAACCAGCAGACACGCGCAACCTCACCATGTTGCATCGGTGGAGCCACCCATGTGGGCTCATTTGCATCGCTAGAGACTGGCTCGCTGGAAATGGTTGAATCGAGCGTTCCCGGCAGGCCTGCCCGGAGGTGCTTTTAAGTTCGTGTGGGTCAAGATTTTGATGCAACACAGGCTACCAAACAAGTCAAAACTACACCCCACGAGCCTGGATGCACCTAATGCAGGTAACCAAACGCATCCCTAGAATACTAAGTCAATATTAGTATATTCACCATGAAATATATTTTCATACGGTATATATTTAATATTTATAGATACAGATAATTTTTCCCAAAAACTTGGCCAAAAATTGTGAGGATCGACTTTTAAGAAAACCAATGCGGACTATATTACGGGACGGAGAGAGTATGTAGGAACTTTTTTTTTTGAGAAATACCTGTAACTTTATTCATAGTCATAACAATTACAGGTACACCGATTTAGACCTAAGATCTAAAAAAAAATACAAAGTAACTCCCATGACTAAGAATTACAATGAAATCTTTTGTAAACACCTTCTTCACGGTATCAATCTTTGCTCAAGAAATACTTTAAAGACTTCGGTAAAGACGCTGTAATTAGACTGGGGCAACGACGTTGTTACTCTTTCATCCGCACGAATACTGCTAATAATGGTTTTTGAAAGCGCATTGAGTCGTCCATCCAAAAAGATAGGAAACCTTCATCAATGAACGTACTTGGGTCAGGGATGATCCCTTAGAAATGCAGGCTATCGAATCACTATATTTTCACCATGGTGTCGATGAAAGACTTCACCTCCACAAAGAATTATACCAACAAAAAAAGCTTGACACAACAACATAAACTCGTCAGATCTGAATAATCGGGATCTGCGAGGACAAAAAACTCTCTAACCTCATGACACTGCCAAACAAATGAGAAAAATTTTATTCTCACAAAACTATAATGATCACTAGACGTTGATAAAGGGCATAAAGGTCTTGAAGATCTGAGGTCCCCCCCACCTCTCAGCGCCAAGATGGTAGCTGGAGGCGAGGGGACCTAAACATCCCTTGATATTTCTCAGATGACGGTGGCGACGAGTATGTAGGAACTTGATATTTCCTTGTTAGCGGATAAGGGGATAGTAAAAAAGATTAGAACCAGACATCCGATCCATAGACACAAACTTACTCCTGAAATTTTGGCTGATTGGGTTTAGATATCAGAAGTTTTTTGAGATAGACGTGATGTGTAGGCAACTATGTATTCATGGCTTGGTGCATCCGCCGTATGCAGGGGTCACAGATTCACAAATCATTAAACCATGAATCGATCGCCATCGAAATGCCATTGAGAGTGGTGCTGCCAAGTTTGTCACTTTGTCTAGATATCAAGTGTGCAGTGTGCTAAGCCAATGTGCGATATCTAAGCACAGCATTTTTTTTATTGCGGAATAAGCACAGCATATTTAACATAGTACCAATGAAATTTTCTTGTTCTGTGTTGGGAAAATTGAAAGGAAAGCTACACCTGAAAACTTTACTGGGCGCCCCGTAAATGTTCAGGATATGCTGTCATCTCGCTCTGGCAACGTTTTGGCTTTAGTTACTGCCCTACTGATCATGCACGGAAAATATAAAAGCAAGTTAGTGTCAGTTAAGACAACAATAGATTTTGGTAGAAGATGCTTACTTGCACATGGATGTTCTTCATCTACTAAGAAACAGAATGTATAGCGCGAACGTTCACTGCAACATGCCACGGCACGAAGCTACCCTGCACCGTCCGATCGAGTGGTGATGCAGCACGCTTGAAGGTGACAATGATGTCAGGGCTAACGTGCGAGCTGTCATGGCCATGGCGCCGTGGTAATCTCCATTTTAGTTTTGTCAAATATTGACGGTGCGCTTGAGCTTGGCAAAAACAAGGAATGTGTGAACATGAGCTGTGCATTAAAAAAAATACTAAACCATGTGTAAATCCAAAGCACCTGTCCTTTACCAAACCAAGATCCCGACATATATAAACCCAGCCATCCCATGTCAAACCCACACACGAAGCTACAAGAGCCAGCCAGCCAGCCACCCACTCTTTACACAGCAACAGCTACCGCACGTATACGTAGGAACTGAAACTTCGTGCCATGGCAAGGCTCTTTGCTGTGTGCTTGGTTCTGCTCGCCTTCGCCATGGCCGTGGCGGCAGAGATGGCGCCGATGATGGCCCCGATGGCGGCGCCTGCGGCCGACGCTGGCGACTGCAACAGCGACCTGCAGGACCTGGTTGCCAACTGCCAGAACTACGTCATGTTCCCGGCCGAGCCGAAGATCACGCCGTCGCCGGCCTGCTGCGCCGTGATCCAGAGGGCGGACATGCCGTGCCTGTGCGCCAAGGTCACCCCGCAGATCGAGAAGATCGTCTGCATGGACAAGGTCGTGTTCGTCGCCAAATACTGCAAGAGGCCCTTGCAGCCTGGCTCCAACTGCGGAAGTAAGTGTTAGACCATATGCAGGTTATGAGCATTTTCCAAATTTTCCAAATATATTTTGGATCAACTAAAATTTTCTGAAAGTTTTTTTTTGCCGGGAATTTTTTCTGAAAGTTGGACAAAAGGGAATGCCAATATATGTTTTATTATGGTTACATTTTTCTGTTGTTTTGCAGGCTACCCCGTTCCTGGCCTGATCGATCGTGTTGTGCAGCATATCTTCTGATTGGATGATCACGAAGACCGCAGATGCTATTTTCAGCTTTCACCATTGTACTACTACTGCTTGTCACTTGCATATTCGCTGAGAGATAATTCACTGGATTATCCCCTGGATAAATCCAGATACTTTATGATAAATATAAATAAAGCTAACGGCAAATGTATGATTGCCCGTTATAAAAAAGGAGTTGACTATGTACGTTGTACTTGCTTTTCTTTAAAAGACAGTTAATTTTGTGGGTGTTAGATATGTATTTTTTTAGAAAACAGGCCGTGCATTTAAACAATTTATAACACAATAGAAATTCTACAAAATGTAAATACAATAGACCCAATGATCCATAAAACCCCACAAAATATATTCTTGAAAAGTAAACGAATGCACATGTTTTGTCTAATTCCACATAATTAGAGTTAACAATGTTTTCAATTAAAAGAATCAGTTGCCTACTAGGGCCATAACCTTTTCATTGCATCGTGTCATAATCATGGGTGGAAAAGAAATAACAAAGCCATCCTCTATTGACATTCTCTTTGCTCAATATTCCTTCCATATTCATGGTGTATATTATGATGTGTGTGTGTGTGTGTAGGCATTCTCTTTGTCTAACTTTGAAACAAAAACAGTTCACGACACCTGACAAACAATATCAATAAATACCTAGTCAAATTGCACGCATGTACATTTTAGAACTATTATCTACAAATATAGTGAAATGCATAATATATTTTTGGGTTATAGTCATTGAATCTGCGTGGTAACCTCAAGAGAGTCAGAAATACAAATATGTACTCCACTGTAGAAGTAAATATTGGACCCTAATAAGGGCCACACGTCAAGTACGAGCACAAGGCAAATCCAAACATATTTTATGACAAGTTTAGTTATGCGAGGATGGCAACTTTAGTTGGCAAGCATGGCAACTTTGTGCTTCAATTAATTTTTTGACAGAAACTTGTCGTGTGTCACTGGAATTTGCCATCCTTGCGTGACTGGAATTGCCATCCAAAAACGCGAGGGCCAGAGTGTCATGCACCTGAAGTGTGGCACTTATCATTTAGGTAAATATTTGCTGAAATGGATTAGTGCTTCAATACGCATCATAATAAATGGTCCCATAATTATATCACAAATATTTACTAAACATATAATTAGTGAAATATATGCTACAAATGCCTCAGTCTTTATTTATAGTTTGCATTAATATGATACATGTATCCAACCTGGATGCGTCTGGATGTATTCATTAAACAACTACATTTGTTGAGATGGGTCAGTACAACAAATATAAGTGCTCACAGTTGAGTACAAGACAAACAGAATGGACGGTTGAAATTTCTTAGAAAACATTATATTTTGGAACATATGTGCAATGCAACAAAGAAACGGAAGTGTAAACACGTGTCTACGTAGGAACGAAGTGTTGACACTTGTCACTTGTCAGTGTAACAAACGCATGTGTGTACATCTGTCTACATGACAAACAGAAGTCGTGACACTTGTCAATCAGGACCTCCTATGTCTTGATTGAAGTAATTATTTTTCCCCCAGATGAAGAACACGAGGGTCCTATCTGCTATGAATGTATAGGTGAATTCATTCCCATCCACGCGCCTATATAAACCCAAGCATCCAACACAGGCCAACCACACCAAAACAACACAACTCTAGATTTAACATCTAAGGGAGAGGTATCCACACTGATTACTACTAGTAGTAGTTATGGCAAAACACCTTGGTTTGCTCTTGGTCCTTGCCTTTGTTCTTGTTGTGACGGCTGAAGATTGTACCGTCGACCTACAAGGGCTAATCCGGGAGTGCAAACAATATGTGATGTTTCCCGCGAGCCCAAAGATAACTCCTTCGGGTGCATGTTGCAGTGTGGTTCAGAAGGTCAATGCACCGTGCCTGTGCTCCAAGGTCACCAAGGAGATCGAGAAGTTGGTATGCATGGATAAGGTCGTGTATGTCGCTGATTACTGCAAGAATCCACTCAAACCTGGCTCCGACTGTGGCAGTAAGTGTTACATTTCAACCATGTATTATGTACCCCTAATACTTGTTATGAACTATGCATGACATTTTTTGTTTTCTAATATTTTCACAGGTTACCATATCCCATCTTAAGGCCGATAGATGGATGTTTTGTATTTCATAATCAAAGGAGAAAAGTTGATTTAGTTCCTTAGGTCCTACATTGACTGGATTCTGCTTTTGTGATATGTGATAGGTTAAGTTTATGTTGAGTAATTCCTAGGGAACGTGGACGGTTGTGGGGTGGAAGATCCATCAATGTATGAGTATTAATAAACATTTCTCCTCAAATTACATGCTTTCACTATTTTGTTTTTGTTTGGTCCTTTTCTGGTTTCGATTCCTTTCAATGTGAATGGGGATTGAAAACACGAAAAAGAAATCTTTGACAATAGCTTTTTTTGTCTGAGTATGCGATGATAAGTCCTTTGTGATATTGCACGGTAAGCATATGCTTGCAAATGTTAAAATTCAGAGGTTGGAACTTGGTCATGTGAAAATTAACTATATAAGTAAACATTGGTTAAATTGGGTTGGTGCTTCGATACAGATCATAATAAATGGACTAATATACACTCTAAATATCTCACAAATATATAATAAACATACAATTAATGACATATATGCTACAAATGCCTCAATCTCTATTAATAGTGTGAATTAATATGATACATGTATCCAGCCTGGATGTGTCTGGATGGTTAAATGTCTTCAATAAACAGCTACGTTCATTTAGATGGGTCAGTACAACAAACATAAGCGCTTTTACTTGACTACAAGACAAAATACAATGGATCATTGATATGGTTGATGAAGTGGTGCTGGCGCCACATGGTACAACTGTTGGTACGAGCGCTCTGTTGCTTGTGTTGATGAAGTGGTCCTAGCACCACGTGGTACGACCATAGGTATGAGTGGGAGCATTCATACCATGCACCGTCTTGCACTCTGGTTGCGCTGTTGAATTTTCTCCAAAAAGGAAGTTGCTCCAAATGACTTCATTTAATGGGATGTTGATTGGTTTTGTTTCAAATATGTTCATTCCTGCACATCAATAGTAACAGCAAGTTTTCTTCTTTCTCGAAGGATTAGTGTTAGAAAGGCGCTAGGAATATCTAAAACCCTGTGAAAACCATATCAAAACCACTACTGCAGGATGTTGCTAACGCGATACTATAATCAGAGACCGTTCGACGAAACCGTGTGCGATGCACGCATTAATCGCAAACGGTGATGTAAAAAAATCGTCAAAAAAGATGCAAAACATTTGCGATGGCGGATACATCAAACACGGTTCATATTTTAGTTGCGTGTGTGATGCGGGGCATACAGTTGATCCATACAAACTGTTTGCGATGAGACAGAACAACAAAAATGGGCAGCCAGATCAAGGTGTGTGCGATATACGGCATACAGTTCACTCGGATAAACTATTTGTGATGAGGTGGAACAACAGAAACGGGCAGCCAGATGAAGGTGTGTGCAATACAGTACGTATAGTTAACTCGGATGAACTGTTTGCGTTGAGCCAAGAGAACAGAAACGGTTCAACTTAACAAGATGTGTGTGATACGCGGCAAACAGGTCTGTAATCAGAAATGTGTGCGAAGACCGATAATAACACAGACGATTGTTGCTAATAAGACGTGTGTGTTGTGCGATGTGATTGCATACAGAACAACAACACACACATATATATATACATACACATTTATAAGGACATGGATGCATAACCAAATTAAGCATCCAATTACATAGATGGCTACTACACACGTGACATTTCCACACACCAAAGTAAACTATTACATGCATAATTACATAGGTGGCTACTACACACATGACATTTCCGCACACCAAAGTAAACTATATATTACATGCATAATTAACTAGGATAAACGATCATCTGATCATCATCTACTTCTTGTGAAGCTTGGTGCTACTGCTCTGCTTGTGGCTCGATCCGGCCTCATCGATTTCGAGAAGGAGGCACTTCCTCATGTCAACGATCCGCCTGTGCATCTCGTAGCATGTGTACATGCTCTTGGCAACGAACTTGAGGTGACGTTCATCCAGTTGCCGCATCCAGGCCCCGTGCCAGGATACGGGACGTGTTCTGCTGGCATCCTGCTTCATATTTTCGTAGTAGGGATCGATGATGGCCGAGGCGAGTTCAACCAGAGAGTCCTTCTTGGTGCTGCCCCAGACCCTGTAGTGGTCACGGATTTCGACAAGGTTCTTGCAGGCCAAGCACGTAACCATGAGCGCTTTTACATCGTCGGAGGTTTCCACCGTAGTGAACTTGTAGTCGGTGCTGTTGACAAACCTGGTGAAACAGTCGCAAGACTCTGTGGCCATGCAGTAGTGGTAGATGAGGACATGATGGTGCACGCACAATTGGGCGACGGCAACATTCTGATCTTTGCCGGGATGACCGCTGGTGTACTAGAGGTCGATGCCGACCACCTTGTACTTGTCTCAAGCAAGCAACTGCTTCACGGTGTTGATGTAGTCCTCCACCTTTATGCTCGCCGAACTCCATTGGAGCACCGCTAGATATCCTCTCTGTATGTGTCATCATGGGTGTGCTTGTTGTGTTGTGGGGCGCGATCGAAAGGTTGAAGAGACTAAGGTTATAATGGCTACGGGAATTAATGGGGAAGCCGGACGGCCTAGAATATCGGCACGCCCGGATGGCAGTTCTAATTGCAGCGCGTAACTTCATCGTGCCGCACGTGACTGCATCGTGGCGACGCGCGCGGCGTAATTACATGCATATGGGGGCCCCCAACGTGATCGTGCACCGGCCCCAACCGCTGGCCGAGCACGCACGGAGGGACGCGAGTAGAGCGCTCTGCAGCCGCCTCAATGGCGAGCAACCATATATATGCATATAGCAGTTGAACATGCAAGGAAAAGTTGTCGACAAGCCGAGCGCGTGTAGGTACGCGAGTAGAGCGCGCCGCGGCGCCTAACGGCGAGCAGAGCACGCCGAGGGACGCGAGCAGAGGCCGGCACAGTGATACGTGGCAAATAAGACGAATTGTGCGAGCGATGGTGGAGACATCAAGCACGATTCGGATTAGAGTTGCGTGTGTGATACGTGGCATACAGTTGATCCATCCGAGCTGTTTGTGATGGAATAAGCCGTGTGTGTTGTGGGCAAACGCTTGCTGGTATACAACCGTCTGTGATTGATGAATTCATCACCGACGGGTTCCCTACTGTGGTCCGCGTGCGATGTGATATGCTCTGTTTGCACACCATCTATGCTCTGTCTACAGAAGAACAACATACTCCAATTACAAATACCATAAATATACTTATAACAGGACATGATTGCAAAACCAAATTAAACATCCAATTACGTTATATAACAAATACCATAAATATTGCAAGGTTCAAATTCCAGCATTACAAGGCTCAAATTCAAAGATTACAAGGTTCAAACTATTCTGACAAATAAAATTCATCTTCTTCAGAATCATTTTCATGCATTATTCTGCGAAAGGATCAACCACCGAGAAGTCATATAGCGGTTCGATACAGTGACTTCCGAATAATCTGTCATATGAAGTTACAAACTGAAATTCAGCTTCTACAGAGCCTTTTCTGTCGGCGTCCTGGGACCGGGGGTGCCCAGACTTGCCTGCCTGTGGCCCATGGCGTGGCTCCATCAAAGGGCTGGTATGGCTCAGCTTCAGCAACAACAACTCAAGACCCTCGCGAGGGGCCAAGCCTCGCGAGGCGGATGACACCAGGACCTCCACGGGGGGCGGCCTCCCTAGGCTGGCTCCCGAGGAGCGGAGATATCAATGCAAGCCGCACCTCGCGAGGTTCACCTGACGTAAGCCATGACGACCAAGACCAGGCGAGCGCCAGCGGGCGCAGTGTACCAGTTTCCTCTTTGGTGCCAAGGAGGCAAGCGCAGGCGCGGAGTCCCGAGGAATCAAGCAAAGGTTTCCATATCGGTGCAACAAGACCAGGACCGCCAGGACGGCAGGACGGAGGTCATCGCTGAGCCCACTGCAGCGTCACCGCCAGAGGCTTTTGCAGGCGAAGACTACTTTTGTCAGGATAACCTGTACTAGTTGTCTCCCTTCGAATTTGGCCGTTGTGGGATCCCTTCCCGCCTATATTTGGAAAGAGGACCAAGGCCACTATAAATAGTACTTAGCCACCACCATAGGGGGCACCTTGGCCTGGACCTTAACCTGGACCTTAACCTTGAACGGGAGGGGAGCTGGATCAGATCCATCCCACCCTGACCACCACACCAGCTCATCGAGCCCAAGAACACCTCACCTCCTGAAGTCGTTCCATCACTGTACTAGTTCATCCTCAGCCCTTCGAGGCAATCCACCACAAAGCTGGAGTAGGGTATTACACCGCAAGGTGGCCCGAACCAGGATAAACTGCTGTGTCTCTTGTCCCTTGGGTTCGTCGAGTTAGGCCGTGGAATCGTTGAGCAGGCAGACTGTGGAGGGAGAGTTCTCCGCACGCACCCCAGAGTTCGAACCTCTCAAGGGTCCGCGGAACCCCGAATCCGACATTTGGCACGCCAGGTAGGGGTCCGTCGGAGCCTTTCTCCCGTCGGTCGACCCGCCGCTGCTCCACCGCTTCCATGGCTGACGCCCGGCGATCCCGTGCTGAGCGTCGGGCCGTCCTCGCCGCTCGCGTCGCCCAGATGGCGCCCGTCGGCGGGCCTCCCCGCCATTCTCCATCGCCTGCTGCTAACGCCGCCACCGGCCCGGCGGGGCACGAGCAGCAAGCTTCGTCGCTGCACCCCTCCGTGCGGTGTGATGGGCGCACGGCCACTCCGTTGCTGACTCCGGCTGGTTCATCGTCTCATGCTCATCGTGGGACGGCGGACGCGCAAGCTGCGTTGCTCATGGCGCGCGAGCTCTTACGCTACCGCCCCGTCGACGACTTCTACGAGGACTGGCTCGAGCGCATCGCCGAGCTTGTCAGCGCCGCAGGGGGCTCGCCTACGCCGTCTCTCTCGCTGCCTCGCCTGCCACCTACCGCGGGCGACGTAGCCCACGGAGCGCCTCCACCACCTCCCCGTCAAGATGTCGCCCTCGCACCAAGGCGCGCGGCCCCATGGCGTGACCCGCCACGCAGGGCGCCCGCGCACGAAGAAGCAAGCTGCCAGGAGGTCCAGCGGTCGCAAGAAGATGCTCCTGCACTCCCAGCACCCCCACGCCAAGACCGCACGCCGCCTGTGGTGGTGGCGCGTGAGCGCCAAGATCAAGCTCCACCTCCCCGTCGGGCTCCCGTAACCACCGCGGGCTGCCGAGCCTTCACTCCTGAGCTACGCAGCGTCGTCTGGCCGGGGAAGTTCAAGCCAGACCTGCCTCCACGCTACGACGGCACCCCCGACACTGCTAAGTTCCTGCAACTCTACGAGCTGAGCATCGAGGCGGCCAACGGCGACGAGAAGGTCATGGCCAATTGGTTCCCCTTGGCTCTCAAGGATGGCGCGCGCTCATGGCTCCTGAACCTGCCCGCAGGATCGATCTCCTCCTGGGGTGAGATGCGCGAGCGTTTCGTCGCCAACTTCCAGGGCACCCGCGACCGCCCGCCTACCGCGGGCGACCTGCGACGCATCAGGCAGCAGCCAGGGGAAACCCTGCAGAAGTACATCCAGCGCTTCAACAGCGTCCGTCTCAAGGTCCCCAAGGTGTCGGACGAGGCCATCATCTCAGCATTCTCTGATGGCGTCCATGATGTCAAGATGAAGGAGGAGCTTGCCATACACGAAGACCTGTGCACGGCTCTGGAGATGTTCAACATGGTGACCAAGTGCGCGAGAGCTGAGGAGGGATGCCTCTCCCTCCTCGAGCTCCTAGCGGCCGACCCAGAAGACAAGAAGGCCAATGCCAAGGACGTGAAACGCAAGGGGGCGTCCGTGCTTGCGGCTGAACCAGAGATGAAGCGCGGCTGCGACCACCCAGAGTCATCCAAGGGAAGCCGTCCGTTCTGCGTCTTCCACAACGTACATAGCCACAACACCAACGACTGCCATGAGCTCAGGGCCATCCGCGACGGGCACCTCGGTCGACGCCCGGAGCGCAACGATCGAGGCTATGACCGCGGAGGAGGCCGAGGCGGGGGACGCTGGGACGACCGCGGGCCTCGCCAGGAGTGGCGTGACCAGCCTCGTGAGGACCGCTGGCAGGGCCAGCCTCACGAGGGCGCCTGGAGAGATTAGCCTCGTGAGGATCATCCTCAGGGCAACGCCGGCCTCCCTCCGCTGCCACCGCCACCAAGAAGGAACGACGACCACCACCAGGATGAGGGGGCTGGGGGCTTCCAGGAGCCTCGCGCCGTCGCTTGCATCCTGGGTGGTGCTCAGGCCCCAGCCTCCTAGTGCATCTTCAAGCAGTTCGCCCGTGAGGTGAACGCGGCTCTCCCCAGGCTCGAGACCACACGCCCGCTCAGGTGGTCCAAGTGCATCATCACCTTCAGCTCGTCAGGCCAGCTCAAGTGCACGGCAACCGCCGGCGCCCTCCCGATGCTCTGCTCTCCCGTCATCAACAACGTCCTCGTCACCAAGACCCTCATTGATGGCGGTGCGGGGCTCAATGTCCTTTCCATCGAAACGTTCGATCGCCTCCAAGTGCCCTATGATCAGCTGCAGCCCACCAAGCCCTTCTCAGGAGTGACCGACGGCTCCACCACCCCGATAGGGCAGATCCGCCTCCCTGTCACCTTCGGCCAGCGCGACAACTACCGCACCGAGCTCATCGACTTCGACGTCGCCCACATCCATCTTCCGTACAATGCCATCCTTGGGTACCCAGCCCTGGCCAAGTTCATGGCGGTGACTCATCATGGCTACAATGTCCTCAAGATGCCAGGGAACCGCGACATCATCACGATCGCCTGCGAGGAAAAGGACGCGGTGTGCTCTCTCGAGCGCGCCTACCAGGCCGCGGCGGTTGAGGACCCAGACAACGAAGGCACCATCTACCCTCCTGAGGCTATCCCCAAGAAGAAGAAACAGCTGCTCCGCCAAGAGCCTCAGGAGAACGGTGTCTCCACCGGCACCACCTCAGGACCAGCGCCCTCGGATGGGGCGCCCCCCTCTCTCGCATAGGAAGGCGCGCCCGGTGCCCCTCTCAGGCTGGGCTCGGGGGCTCTCCTCTGGAGGGCCTCTGAACTAGCCAACGTCACGAGGGAGGCGCTCGGGCACCACGTGGAGGCGTGCTTCAGCGCGCGCTTTCGCCAAGAGGGCACAAGGCATGAGGTGCCTGGTGCTCAGGAGTTCGTCTTCAAGGCAACCGAGGAGCTTCAAGAGGCAAGAGCCATGCGCGGCGACCGCCGCCCGCCACCTGGCTCGACTCCTTGTCCTGGCGAGGACAGTGAGCTGCGCGTCTGCATCGACTACCACGGGCTCAACAGGGCTGCATCTCAGGAGGGCTTCTGGCCATCGCGTGTTGGTCGGTGCGAGGGCCCCCCTCACAGCTACGTTCGCATGCCATACGGCCTGTCGAACGTGGCTGTCACCTTCCAGCGCCACCTGCGGCGTGTCCTGGCAGCTTAGGAGACCAGGCACCAGGCGGTCCTGGTGGAGATGGCGACAGTTCTCCGCGAGCCCCCTGAGCCTCCAGGGCCTCCCGAGGTTCAGGACCCAGGTGACTCGTGAGGAGCAACTTCTTCAGCACACATCTTCAGGTACTCCAACATCTCTTTAGCAACAGTACCAGGTGACATTTTCCAGTTTATTCAGTTGGGGGCACCCCTCGGGCAGCATTATCCCCAGATCGCATGGGCCTGTCCCTGCGACATGTATCCTTTTGCATCTTGATTCACTCCGTTGGGGGCGCCCCCCAGGCTGCATCATCCCCAAGCCGCGTGGGTCCATCCCTGTGGCATGTATCGCTTTGCATCTATCAGAACTAGCCTTATTCTTGCCATGAGTTGCTTTATGATTATCACCTGCTTGCCCGTTGCCTTTCGCGGCCTCCCGCGTTGCCGACTAGCCTCCTGCTCATCCCACAATGGGGGCTACACATGCTGGCACGACGCTTGTGCTCGGGTCCGTCCCTGCAACGCTGACAAATCTGAGGGATCGAGCTCTGGCTTGCGGCCCGCCCCGCGCACGTCACCTCACCAGATCCTCAGTGCCTTCATCTTCTTGCGGAAAGATTAGCGGCAGGACAGCAAACGCGACTATAAGTTATATCCTCCTCTTGGACTAACCCGCAGGAATCTCCAGAGCTTAACTACAGGCGGTCCTGCTGGCCGCCCCTTTTTTACGCGATTCGCTTGCGCGTTAAAGGGGGGGCTCCTGAGCACCGCGCCTCAGGAGCTCCTACTGACTCTCCAGCCGTCACCTCTGGCCTTGACCATGGCATCGCGACCTGGCATACCAGCGGTGGCTGAGCCTCGCTCGAGGGTCGGGACCCGAGGACACAGAGCATTCAGATAAGCGAGAAAAGGGGAGGCCGGCGCGAGCCCTACCTGATAGCACCACTGCCAAAGCGCAGATCGGGCGCCGCGCGAAGGAATCACCTCAAGTTCATCAAGATAAGTTACCTATACGAATCAGCGCGAACCCACTGCCTGGAATTTTCAACTCTCGTAATCTCGCTCCGGCAATGCCACTTCCCTTTTCGGCCTTTAGAGAGCTGCTTGCACGCCAAAGGGGACCTCTTGAGCATCGCGCCTCAGGAGCTCTTACCGGACCTCGGGCTGCTCACCTCCTGGCCTTGACCACGGCATCGCGACCTGGCATACCAGCGACGGCTGAAGCCTGCCTGGGGACTGGGACCTGCCGGCGTAGAGCGCAAAGCTACCGCGAGAACGAAAAGGGGAACAATGCTGAAGCGAGACACGCAGCTGTAACTGTCGTGGTCTTGTCACGACAGATGTCCTAGAGAAAGGACTTAGTCGTGGAGCCATCGCGACGGGTTAGCTTAAAGGGGTTAAAGCGGACAAGGGACGCAGAGAGTTTATACTGGTTCGGCCCCTTGCGGTGAAGGTAAAGGCCTAATCCAGTTGTTGTGGAATTGCTAGGGTTTCGATGACCAGGGAGCGAATCCGCTATGCCTGGCTCTCGAATTGTTGTCCCCCAAACCGCCGCTGGGTCGTCCCTTTATATACATAGGTTGACGCCCGGCAGTTTACAGAATCCCGAGGCCGGCTCATAAACGTGTCCGGCTCAGTCGCTACTCTTTTCTTATCTTACAAGATAAGTTACATATAATGTGGCGGTTTACACCTACAAGCCCTTAATCCGGCTTTGGGCCCTGGGCCTTCATAAAGCGCCATACTCCTTGTCTTCATGGGCTTCAAATATAAATAACTCATTATGGGGATAACCCGGCCTCTCCTGGCCGGTTTACACCCAATAATAATATCCCCAACATTAGGCCCCAGATTTATTTGAACTTGTTCATGTCGATCTCCAACACTTAAGAAAATTTCCCCTTGCCTCTTTGTCTTTCTCCTTCTTCCTCGTGCCGACCTGACCGTCACACGCAGCCGCCGTCGTCAAGCTCCGCCTTCTTCCTCAACTCCGGCCGCTGCATCAACCTGAACGGACCAGAAAAAACGCGGTGCTCCTTCGCTGCTCCATCAGCATCTGTAAGTCCCTTTTCAGATAGTCTCAAAATTTTGTCCTTCTTTCACAGGGCGATGACCCATTCTGGAAGAAAAAACCACAGGATAAACCGGCCAAACCACAGGATAAACCGGCAAAACCACTTCGCCCGAAGACCAAGGTCACCAAGAAACCTGCCAAGAAGAGGACCACTGAATCTTCTGAACCAAATGCTGATGCGGATCTGGCTAATCCGGACTCAGAGGTAGAACTTGACTCTCTTGGTTCTTTTTTCATACACCTTATTGACAATGACTGTTATCAGGACAACGCTGAAGGCAGCCAGGCTAACGATGCAGAGGTAATTATCCTTTCTTCCGGTTCAGACCCTCTGCCAACACAGAAAATCCGTCAAGCAAACCGGAAAATAAAATTTTCTCACCCCTTAGCTTACTTGGACCCAAACTTTCTTTTGAAGAAGCAGCAACACGAAGCCCGCCGCACAACCCGGCACAATGGCCAGGTAGTTACCTCTGCCGGTTTACCGAACACTCCGATCCGGAAACGTCGATCAGAGGTCTCTTATACTCCTGATATTTCTTGCCCCAAGGCGGGTTGTTTTCGACAGCCTCTTAATCCGTCTGATTCAAATTATCAGGGAACACCTAATTCGTCCTCTGGCGAGTCAACGGCCACACAACTTCCAATCCTCAAGACGGTCCCTGGGTAGGTTATGCTTTAATCTTATCCTTAATGTGTTATGTTTGCATACTGTACTGATCTTTATGTTTGTTCTTCTCAGTGCCAAGCCTAGACCCAGTAAGAAGGCCCGGTTAAATAAACCGTCTGATGACAATGTGGATATTGAATCGGAGAAGACTCCAGATCTGGAAAGAACAAATACTGATGTTACACATGATGATCCACCGCCTCAAGATTATAACTTCATAGTTGAACAAACAGAAGTTGACACCACAGGCCACACTGATAAACCGACTAGCCCGGCTCGCGCGGATGATAAGTCGGCCAGCCCAGCTAAGGCTGCTGATAAACCGTCAACTCCCGTGGAGGCTGTTGATGATAAAGAAGATGATATTATGATTACTGGCATCGGCCACACCGCTCCTGGCAATCCTGTTGCTTTATCGAAGCATAGTGCCAAGGACGAGGTTTCTGCTATGGGCAAAGGCAAATGGAACACAGATTTGTCAACCTATGCTCACCTCAACGCCCAAGACATCCATTCTGGTTTTTTAAACCGCCTGTACACAAGCCGCGACTTTGAAGCCGGTTTAGTGAATCTAATGAAGGAGCGATATGAGGTAACTGCATAACTGCTTCTCTCTTGTGTTCAATTCCAAATATTAACTCCAGTAGCCCCCAAGTGCCGGTTTATGATAGTCATCTAAACTGGGACTTTGTAATATCTCAACTTTGCATGCTTAGCCTCCAAGGGCCGGGTTATCTTTCTAAGATGAAACGGTACCTTAGAATTGCAATATTACAACTTTCGCCGGTATAGTCCCCAAGGGCCGGTTTAACTGATGAAGATGAACCGGGACTTTTAGAAGAATACTCATAATGTCACTTTGAGCAAGCATACATTAGCCCCCAAGTGCCAAGAGTAATACTTGTATTGCACTTGGGACTTGCAGAAATTTCTGATTACGAGCAAATATGCATTAGCCCCCAAGTATCAGGTGCATAACTTGTTATGTGCTTGGTACTTCAAATATGCACTGCCAATTCATGATATGTTTGTCTCTTATAGGCTGAGCTGAGCAAAAAGGAAACTCAAACCGCTGATCTGCAAGAAAACATCAAGTCCCAGCAGGCAGAAACCTCCAAAACCAAAGATGAGCTTACCAGTGCCTTAGCCGCTATGGAAAAGCTGAAGGAGAGTTTCAACAAGGAGCGGGCAGATTGGGACACAGAAAAATCCGCATTGCAAAAAAGAGCTGAGGACGCAGAAGCAACTCTTAAACCGGTGGTAGACGAGCTAACTGGTGTAAAGCGGCAAATACATGCCATGACTGCTGCTGTGTTTGGTAAATATCCTGGCTTTAAATTTTCAATATATCATCCCATACATTGCCGGTTTACTGATGTTTGTAATGGCGCAGGAACTCGCATTAGTCATGTGGGCTCTGACGTACAGAAGAAGCTGAAGGTTGCCTATACTCTTATAGAGCAGTTACATACCGGCGTGCAACGGATCATCTACACTGCTTCTCACAACAAGCCGCCCCCAACTTTAATCAAGGAGACCTTAGAAAGGTTGTCAATGCTGCCTGTCCGGGTAGAAGAGCTAAAGAGATATGCTGCCAGGGCTGGTGCTCTGACCGCACTAACCCGAGCAAAAGCATGGGTGCCTGATCTTGATCTGGTGGATGTGGCTAAAGGCTATCCAAGCTTAAAAGAAGACAGATCAGAATTTGGCCATGAGGACCTCCGAGCAATAAACCGGGAAGTACGTCCACTGGCTTGCCAACTAGCTGAAGAAACTGATCTTTCATATTACCAAGCGAGTTATGATGTCAACAACAAACGGGTTGCTGCACCAACCCCTAAGGCTCAAAATCTTATCCCGCCAATCCGTAAGCACACCTATGCCCCTGACGTTGAACCGTCCACACTTATAAGCGATGAAGCTGTGTTCCAAGCCTTAACTGGGATCGATTGGGCCACCATTGACTTCCAGCCGCTGGGTAGAGAGGAAGAGGATGAACCGGCGCAAGGCGATCCACAACCGTCAGGGCAGCCCGGTGACGAGTCATGATCCGGAGGCCGATTTAACCTTCCGCGTGCTGCAATACTTGCCAAAAAACAATTACTCTTTTGGGCACTGAAACACCTTGTAATAGGCTAGTTTAAACACTTGGTCTGCTATGCCATCGTGCATATTTACTTTGCTTGATGTCGTTAATTCACCGTGCTTAAGATATATAATGTTCATAATCCAGAGCGATTTATTCAGGCTGTTCCTGCATACAAAAAGTTGAACTTGTCCTGGCGGCTTACCACCGGACGGGTCATGATGCCCAAACATATAGCCTGGGTTTATAAACAAGGCTGTTAAAAATAATCAAATATTAAAATAAATGATACCTGTGACATTGAATCACATCGTAGGTTGACCAACTTTTGTAGTAAGGGTGATACCCCTAATCATGAGTATTGATAACTCCTTCCATATTATGCCGGTTTATGATAAACCCGTACCGGGTTGTGAAAAAACACCGGATTATTCATATATAACACTGGCGACTTATAGTCAAAACCAGACCGGGTTAATAAGCACCGGATTATGACTAATCATGTACTGACAACTTGTAGTTGAAAGCCGAGCCGGGTTAATTAACACCGGTTTACCAAAATCATCATAAATCTCATCAAAGGAGAAAAAACTTGGCAAATAAAAGCATATGAAAACTTGTAGTCGAGGCTTTTCACGGGCTGCCAGGCCCCAAATTCGAGGCTTTTCATGGGCTGCCAGGCCGCTGAGTTAAACCATTTTACAAAGCCTTTTAAGATGGACCTCAATCTTTAACCAATCGTTGTTTTAACTTTGACAAGTTCAGGGTCTTATGAGATTGACTTGTAGAAGTTCGACGGGTCATACCAGGTTTACCTGGACGGAGCGACTTACTTAAAAAAGGCAGGCTAACCCGGGGTTTTAGGTGTATACACCAGGCTTCCAAGCCGTGGCTTGATAGCCTATTACAAGTGTAGATTCTTTGTTCATTGCGATAGCAAAGAATCCCCGAGCAATATTTTGAGCTGTGCTCAGTGGGTGCCTATGTTTGAGTTGTTCTTTTGGAACACTCTCTTTGGCCCCTAAGTAATTTTTCTTTTTGGCTCTGAGCCAATCAAGAGGTGTAGCTATGGTTCGAATATGACCAAGCCCCCAAGTGATTTTTCTGGTGGCCTTGCGCCTATCAAGAGGTGTAGCTAAGGTTCAAATACGACCAAGCCCCCAAGTGATTTATATATATGGCTTGATAAGCCAAATCAAGGGGTAAACCGGACGCCGCTTTATAAGCAGAAACCTCCATGTAACCACACCTGATGTAAGAAAAAACAACAGATACCCCGCTTTAGCTGAGGCTCCGGTTTATTATATTGATCATAATATATACATTGTCATAACTATGTACATAGCAGAGCCTAGGGCTCAGGTATAGTAAGGCCGTAGATGAGCGATATTCCACGGCCGGTGGGTCTCCTCCTCCGGTTTACGTGAGTCTTTGTGCTCTCGAACATCGATTAGGTAGTATGACCCATTGTGCAGGTTCTTGCTGACCACAAAGGGTCCTTCCCAAGGCGGGGATAACTTGTGCATATCCGTCTGATCCTGGATGAGTCGGAGCACCAGATCGCCTTCTTGAAAAGTTCTGGTTCTAACCCGGCGGCTGCGATAACGACGCAGATCTTGCTGATAAATCGCCGAACGGGCTGCTGCAATGTCACGCTCCTCATCTAACAGGTCAAGTGCTTCCTGCCGTGCCTTTTCATTATCAGCTTCAACATAAGCCGCCACACGAGGTGAGTCATGACGGATGTCACTCGGGAGAACCGCCTCTGCTCCGTAGACCATGAAGAAAGGTGTGTAACCCGTAGACCTGTTGGGCGTGGTATTGATGCTCCATAACACAGAAGGTAACTCCTCCACCCAACAACCCGGCGTCCGTTGCAAAGGAACCATAAGCCGGGGCTTGATGCCTCTCAAGATCTCCTGATTGGCTCTCTCCGCTTGACCATTAGATTGGGGGTGAGCTACTGAAGATATGTCAAGTCGGATGTGCTCACGCTGACAGAACTCTTTCATAGCACCTTTGGACAGATTAGTACCATTATCAGTTATAATGCTGTGCGGAAAGCCAAACCGGAAAATCACCTTCTTGATGAATTGAACCGCCGTAGCTGCATCACACTTACTGACTGGCTCTGCCTCCACCCACTTAGTAAACTTATCAACCGCCACCAAAAGGTGGGTTTTCTTGTCCTTGGATCTCTTAAAGGGCCCAACCATATCCAGCCCCCAAGTTGCAAACGGCCAAGTGATTGGAATCATCCTCAATTCCTGGGCCGGAACATGAGCTCGGCGTGAAAACTTCTGACAACCATCGCACTTTTTCACCAAGTCTTCCGCATCAGCATGAGCCGTCAGCCAATAAAAACCGTGACGAAAAGCTTTAGCTACCAGGGACTTTGAACCGGCATGGTGACCACCATCCCCTTCGTGGATCTCACGCAGGATCTCACGGCCCTCTTCCGGAGATACACAACGTTGAAACGCCCCTGTTACACTGCAGTGATGTAATTCGCCATTGACAATAATCATTGACTTGGATCACCGGATTATCTGTCTGGCCAAAGTCTCATCCTCTGGTAACTCGCCCCGGTTCATGTACGCCAGATATGGGACGGTCCAATCCGGAATAACATGAAGTGCTGCCACCAATTGAGCCTCCAGATCAGGAACAGCCATATCCTCCTCTGTGGGAAGTTTAACCGACGGATTATGCAGCACATCCAAAAAGACGTTGGGTGGAACCGGCTTACGCTGGGAACCCAAACGGCTTAAAGCGTCCGCCGCTTCATTCTTCCGCCGGTCCACATGATCAACCTGATAGCCTTTGAAGTGACCTGCAACAATATCCACCTCTCGACGATATGCAGCCATGAGCGGATCCTTAGAATCCCAAGTACCAGACACTTGTTGAGCCACCAGGTCCGAGTCACCGAATCACTTAACCCGGCTCAAATTCATCTCCTTAGCCATCCGAAGACCGTGGAGTAAGGCCTCATATTCAGCTGCATTGTTAGTGCAAGGGAACATTAAACGGAGAACATAACAAAACTTATCACCTCGTGGGGAAGTTAATACGACTCCAGCCCCCGAGCCCTCCAATTGCCTGGACCCATCAAAATGAATAGTCCAATAAGTATGATCCGGCTTCTCTTCTGGCGCCTGTAACTCTGTCCAATCATTGATGAAATCCACCAATGCTTGTGATTTGATTGCCGTCCGAGGCACATAATTTAACCCTTGAGGTCCAAGCTCAATGGCCCACTTGGCAATCCGGCCAGTCGCTTCCCTGTTCTGGATTATTTCCCCCAAAGGAGCAGAGCTGACCATAGTGATGGGATGACCCTGGAAATATTGCTTAAGCTTCCGGCTCGCCATAAAAACTCCATACACCAGCTTCTGCCAATGTGGGTACCTTTGCTTAGACTCAATAAGTACCTCACTGACGTAATAAACCGGCCGTTGAACTGGATACTCCTTTCCGGTCTCCTTGCGCTCCACCACAATAGCCACGCTAACTGCCTGGGCATTGGCAGCCACATATAACAGCAAAGGCTCTTTATCAACAGGAGTAGCAAGGACAGGCGGCTCGGCTAGCTGCCGCTTTAAATCCTCAAACGCTTCATTGGCGGCGGCGCTCCAGACGAAATTATCCGTCTTCTTCAGCATCTGATATAAAGGGATAGCCTTCTCCCCGAGGCGACTGATAAACCAGCTCAAGGCTGCAATCCGGCCTGCCAAGTGTTGAACATCATTGATGCACTTCGGTTTAGCCAAAGAAGTTATGGCCTTGATTTTCTCCGGATTAGCTTCAATGCCCCTGTTAGACACCAGAAAGCCCAAGAGCTTGCCTGCCGGTACACCAAAGACACATTTGGCCGGATTAAGCATCATCTTATAAACCCGGAGGTTATCAAAGGTCTCCTTCAAGTCATCTATCAACGTCTTCTTCTCTCTGGATTTCACCACAATATCATCCACATAAGCATGAACATTGCGGCCGATCTGATCATGAAGACAGTTCTGCACACAGCGCTGATAAGTCGCCTGGGCACTCTTTAGCCCAAAGGGCATAGACACATAGCAGAAGGCTCCAAAGGGAGTTATGAAAGCTGTCTTCTCCTGGTCCTTAACTGCCATTTTGATCTGATGGTAGCCAGAATAAGCATCCAGAAAACTCAAACACTCGCAACCCGCCATAGCATCAATGATTTGATCAATACGAGGGAGGGCAAAAGGATCCGCTGGACAAGCCTTGTTCAAATCTGTGTAGTCCACACACATACGCCAAGTGCCGTTCTTCTTAAGTACTAGCACCGGATTAGCCAACCACTCAGGATGAAATACCTCAACAATAAAGCCAGCTGCCAAGAGCCTGGCCACTTCCTCACCAATAGCCTTGCGTCTTTCTTCATTGAACCGGCGGAGAAACTGCTTGACCGGTTTAAACTTGGGATCAACGTTAAGAGTGTGCTCAGCGAGTTCCCTCGGTACACCTGGCTTGTCAGAAGGCTTCCACGCAAAGATATCCCGGTTCTCACGGATGAACTCGATGAGTGCGCTTTCCTATTTCCGATCCAAGGTAGCGCTGATGCTGAACTGCTGGGATGAATCGCCAGGAACGAAATCAACCAGCTTAGTCTCATCAGCCAACTTAAACTTCAAGGCCGGATCATGCTCTGTAGTTGGCTTCTTCAAGGAAGTCATATCTGTCGGATCAACATTGTCTTTGTAAAACTTCAACTCCTCTGTTGCACAAACCGACTCAGCATAAGCCGCATCACCTTCGAGCGTCAGTGCTCCGCGTCACGCATTAGGCGCAGAACAGGTGGTTTTTGTGCCCTGGTTCAAATGTGGTACAGTACCAAGTTGTTACCCTAGCCCCAAGTGTGGTGGTTTTGGGTACAGTACCACCCTTTTCCTTTTCAACTCGTGAAGCATAACACTTGATTAAGTAGCCGGATGTTGTGCTAATTTAGGTGTCCGACTGTTTGAAGGAATAATTGAGGTGTGCCCAGTCCGTGCCGACATTTAGGGTATTCAATGTTCGTTTCACTTTTGAACATATTGTATACTCCCTCCGATCCTTTTTAGTTTACATATAAGTTTTGTGTGTAGTCAAAGTATCTCTACTTTGATCAAACTTACAGAAAAAAGTATCAACATTCAACAATGCCCAATCAATATTGTTAGATTCGTATGTACTCCTAGATTTGTATTCAAACATAAATGGTTTCCAATTTGTATTCAAACATGTGAATGCTTGTTCTTGCGCATGCTCTTCCTACTAGGATTTCGCCACGTATAGCCAATCCAATAGTACAACTTTTTTTTGAAGCTCCCTATCCAATAGTAGTAGGAGGAGTAGTAGTAGTACTAGTGGAGTGGAGTAGTAAATTAAGCCGACGCGGGCGGGGGAGGTGGAGGGACGTCCGACCCCGCGGGGGGGGGGGGGGAGTGGGGAGGGAGGCAGAAATTTTGCCTACCGTCAGTTTGCTCTTAACCGCGGTCCCACAAGCGAGCGAAAACGCAAGACAAAGCGCGTTCTATTTGGTGTGCGACGTGCAGGGTCCACCGTGCCGGTGCGCAATGCGAACGCGACAAGAGTGATGTACACCGTCCGTTCCTTATGAACTTGCATACTTCCGAGTACTCCTTTTTTTTAACATAGTATGGACACAAGCGCTCATACATGCGCGCATACACTCAACCCTATGAATGCACACACGCACACCCTACCCCTATGAGAGCCTTCGAGAGACTGAGCCGGCATAGCATCTTGAGATTTATGAAGTCACCGCCTCGTTGTCGACAGGAACGGTGGGGAGGTCCGGATGTCTGAAAACTTTGGTCCCATCCCACCCCACAACTCTCCAGCCTCCAGCCGTCCGACTTTGCAAACTCCGCACAGTCAAAACCGATTGACCGGTTGTCACCGGAACCACTATTCCCACCGGAACCTTCGCTGCTCGGCCTATGCCAGCTACTTGCCGGCCAGTCACCACTGCCCCAAAACCACACCTCCCCTTCAGCCCATTCTCCCACCTTTCGATCCCCTAGTCCGCATCAGCCGTCCCCTAGTTCACCGGAAAGCCATGGTGCACCGCAAGATCACGTACTAGAAGATGCTAACGCCGGAGCACCGCGCAGAAACCGCGGTGGCGGTCGGCGGCACAGACCTCCGTTCCCAAGCTCGCTTTGTGGCGGGCCAATCCCCGAGTTCTCTGGAGCCAAGCTCCGAGGAGGAGGAAGCCGATCCAATGTTCATGGCAGAGGTTGCGGCGCAGAAGGCCCCCGATGTGTATGAGATGATGGATGTCGACTTCGTGCCGGCGTCCGGGTCCCCCATGGTGCAGGCGGACCAGCGGTTCAACCTGGCAATCCTAAAGGAGCACCGGCAGGCGGAGGCTCAACTCGACACGGAGCGCACGGATGCCGCTGCCATCGAGGCCCTCCTGTAGGCGGAACCGGATGTCGTGGACATGAACTGGGCGGTGGAGGCTCAACTTGACGCAGAGCGCGCGGATGCCGCTGCCATCGAGGCCCTCCTGCAGGCGGAACCGGACGTCCTGGACTTGAACCGGGCGGTGGAGGCTCAACTCGATGCGGAGCACGCGGATGCCACTGCCATCGAGGCCCTCCTGCAGGCGGAACCGGATGTCCTGGACTTGAACCGGGAAGTGGAGGCTCAACTCGATGAGGAGCACGCGGATGCCACTGCCATCGAGGCACTCATGCAGGCGGAACTGAACATCATGGACATGAACCGGGCGGTGCTCGCATCCGTGCAGAGCGCCCGCATGCTCCGCGTGAACGAGTAGCTGGAGGCCGAGGATAACCACGGTGCGGAGACACACGTCGACAGCTACGGCTGGTTCGCGCTGACAGCCAAAGACGACGAGGCCGACTCGTTCCGCGAGCAATGATAGTTTTTCTTTATGTTGTTGTTTTTAGGGATCTTTTGCTGTGTAAAAACATATATTTATGCAAGTCGCGTGGCTTTCATCATTTGGGTCAGTCGACCATTTCAGGCGGTTGGATGAATATCCTACGTCTCATAACCCTTCTTCTTCCCCAACAGACCACCGCACGGATCTTCCCCAACATGTGGTTGGATAAACATACTGTATGAACGAAAATTAGGTGTCAATGGTAGGAAGGCTGAGTTTGGTTTGATCACATGCGGTAGCACGTGTCAGTGAGGGCGCGTTCCCTTGGTTGGGTTTGCGGCGTGCAGGAGCGACTGTGTGAGGGTGCGGTGCGACCGCGACAGGCGTGCGCAAGTGTTCATCCTTTTCATTTTGAAAAACTTTAGGCAAGCTTGGCAAAAATGTGTGGCAAAGTATGGCAATGCAAGGCCTAGACCCAAATAGGATACCAGTATGTACTGTGTTAAAAAAGAAAGGCGGGGTTTTCCTTCGCGGGATCGATCGATACAAATCCTCGTTTGACATGTCAATTGATGCGTATTTTTTTCTCCAACGCCCAAAGAGCTAACTATCTCACCCTCATTGCTTGATTAATGCAGCGCCATGCAAACAAACCTTCTCACTTCCGCATGCATGCAAGGGTATATTAATGTCCTTGCTTGCTAGTACGAGGCAAACCCCATCAATTTTGCCTCGATTAGTGTTAGTGGCCTTCTGCAAATTGTAATTTTGATACTGGCCTTGTATACAAAAAATGGAGGTAGTAACTATTTGACTTCCTTCCCCATTGCGGTGACTTTGACAATATCTCCAACGTTGTGGCTTTGGCGAAGTGCGTTCGACAGAGCACACCATTGAGGCAGACCACGGTAAGTCACTCGCAAGTGCCGCCTGCAAGCTGAGACAACCGCCTTCTTTGCATCCAGGAAGTCCGTTAAACCAAAGGAGGCCTAAATGTGCTACTACTAGCACAATAGCGTCGTCCGTCCAGCTTAGTGTGGTAAAGGTGATTTCTCGAAGAAGACAACGGAGAAGCGGAGTCAGTGAAGAGTGAAATGATGGTTGCTTCGTTCGTGCTTTGTGATTTGACGCCTCACTGCTTTGTGATTTGTGATAGAACGGACAGGGGAGTAGACTCTGTGCTCTATACATGCGTCCAAGCATGGGAGAAAGAGGAGAGAGGTTGCATTTTTCTATTCCTTCAATCAATCAATTAGGGAGCTTCGGTTCCCTCTTTTTGGCTTTGGTAGCACCCTCCATAATGGTTCCCATCGATGCCAAAAGCTATTTTCATATTTGGCTACACATTGTGGATGCCCTTAAGCGTACCACTTGGTTTTGCTCCTTGGTGCTATCTATACAAATCTCGATTATATTGATCTAAAAAAATATATCAAGATTAGTAAAAAGGAGGTGATTTTGCCGCGTGGAAGGCGGGGGAGGTTTCTTATTTTTAGAGGGCGTTGGCCTGGCGGTTTGCTAACATGCGGTCCCATGTGTCAGTGATTTCCCAAGCCGATCCGCGTCCCACATGAGGCAGAACAACGGCAGAAGCAACATGTGGTTAACTTGAAGAAGATGAGGGAGAAGCGGATTCAGCAAAGAGTGAAATGATGGTTGCTTCGTCCCTCCAACTTTTTTTGAGCATCACTTCGTCCCTCCAACTTAACTGCGGGAAAGGTGCAACTTTGTGATTTGATGCTTCATTGCTCATTACTATGTCGGCGCCATGACCGGGGTGCTACACCCCTGCTGCTCTGCACTGTTATTTCGGTATGGCATGTAGACCCGGTTGCTTGATGTCCCACATGTCGGCGAAAGGGACTAGAACATTTATGAAAGCGAGCGCTCCACTCTTACGACAGAGGAGTACATGACACGGCGGCCCAGTGAACTATTACTTGTACTGTAGTACTACTATAGTTTTGCCGTTTCGCATGATCCATCGATACAAACCCGATTAAACAGGCGAGGGCAGGATTTTTCCCGCGTCGTAGGCAGGGTAGTTTGGCATAGTCGGTTTGACACAGAGAGCAAGAGAAAGATGTGAAATGCTTGAATGTGTAATGGGCCCTTTTGTGTTTGTGTGTGTGTGTGTGGTCTGACCTTTCATATCACTAGATGATACTAGCCATACATTTCAAAGGCAATTTTAATGTATGCAAACTGAATAATTAAGTAACAATATGAGATCTGGTAAAACTAAAAACACATATGATTTATTGTGTTAGAGTGTAGTAGTGCTGTATTGCATAGTTGTTAGATGTAACATGCGAGAACGTGTAGAGATGTACTTTTGGAGGGCCTACAGAGAGAAATTGGGCATAAAGTGGATTCAAATATTTGTATTCGTCTTCATAGCATTTGTAACTCATATGTACAGTTTGTACGATAGACGTGAATGCTTGTTCGCTCTTACGAAACCAGTACAACAATAATGGGATGGCGTGCGCCAATTTAGGCACTGGCACGTTGGCCTACTCGGCTCCATGGAGAGAGCGAGAGAAGAGATAAATACACTGGTGGTCAGTGTATTTCAAGTGAAAAGCGTAATACGGTCACCGGACTTCAGAATACGCTCATTACGGTCACTATATACGTTTTGCGGTGATTATATGGTCACTTGTTCACTGTTCAGCATCGGATTGCCCTCTGTTGATCGGCCAAATAGTCTGCGTGGCACTATGTTGACTGGTTAAATTGACCATGTTCCTTGTGGGTCCCACCTGTCAGTTTGCAGAGGAAAAAAGTAAGATAAACACAAATTAACGCAGGTGCGACAAGACTCCAACCCGTGCGCGGGAACCACCTGGTTGTGTATGTGTTTGTTAGGGCCTGATGTGTGCGCATGCTCGTGTAGGTTGAGCACTTGATCGTGAGCATGTGTGTTGGTCGTGTGGTGTGTGCATGCATGCATGCGTGTGTGCGTGTGAGTGTTGCGTGCGTGCGTGTGTGTGCGTGTGATTGTTGTGTGGTTGTGTGTGTACGTGTGAGTGTTGCGTGCATGCAGTTTGTGTGCATGCGTGCGTGTGTGTATAATCACCACACTAGCTCCTATGTATTAAAACAGGCGGCTCAGCATACCAATACAAGGCCACCTTCTCCGTTGTGCCCGCGGTCATGACTTTGAATACCCACCGTCCAATATTTTTTTTATCATTTGTTTTCATGCTTATACACGCCGACAGGTGGGCCCAGTGGTAGAGAGATAATATGGTGCAACACTAGATGTGCCACATGGGGCGTTTAACTGGTCAACTAGTCGTGTCTTGAACAAATACAAAGTTGTACGATGAGTCTATGAATGTATAATAACCACAAAACATAAATGGTGACCATAATGAGTGGATTCTGAAGTCCAATGTATGTATCATGCTTTCGCTTCAAATACAGTGATCGTCGCTGTATATATCGCGAGAGAAAGATGAAACATGCGTGAATGTGCTGGGGCCTACTTTTAGAGGACCTAGAGATAGTTTGTGTGCGTACGTGAAAGGGGCATAGAGGGGGTGTGTGCAATGGACAGAGAGATTCTCTTCGTTTCTCTTTATTATGACTAACTTTATATATAGTATAAAAATATAAAAAATCACAGTGCGGAATAAATATCATTGGGTGCACCATGCAATGCAAATTAACTTTCATACTCCATATAACTTTGTAATGTTGTATATATGTAGAATTTCTAAAATAAATTTTTGGCCACACTTTGTGTGGTTTTATTCAAAAGGAATGTTGTATGCAAAGTAAACATGAAGAGAGGACTTTTTAGATCAATGGGGTACGTGATAAGATGTAACATGTGTGAATGTGTAGTTGATGTATTTGGCAGGGCCTAGAGAGGGTATGTGTATGTATTTGAGAGAGGCATGGATAGAGGGGCCGACGGGGGGGGGGGGGGGGGGGGGCGACGAGGGAGAGAGATCACGAGAAATGAGAGCGGTCTAGAGAGAGAGACGAATAGGATGTCACGGTGAGAGATGCCCTTGAGTGTGTACATGCAAGGGGGGAGGGGATAGAGGCATGCGGAGAAATAGTCTGTGCGGTGTGTGTGTTGGTATGTGTGGGTGTGAGAAGATAACGAGACCTACGAGCAGAGGGTGTGTCACCGCATGAGGTCCAGTGGGCCGAGGTAAGGCCCTTGGGTCGGTTCAGTCTTGCGCCACATTGGTCGGCCCGTGACGCATTCACGGAGACCCATGAAGGACTAGTCATACAAGACAAAGATACCAGAGCCGTGAAGGACTATGTTTCCACTGATAAAGCCGGATAGGATTTGTAACCCTAGGTGTCTGGACAAAGGTAACCCCTTGTCTCTGATATTATCATTCATCCAACCTAACTTTAAGGGGCATCCTACAGAATTCTCTGCTGGAATCATATTCATCAATTAGGAAGAGAGGTGGAGACAATGCGTGCGAGATAGGCCTAAAGATAATGTGCGTGCGGGAGACACGTAGGGAGGTCTATGTATAGAGAAAGGGTCGATGGGGATCATGCATGCGTATGCGTGTGAGAGGAAGAGTGCTTGTGATAACGGTTAGTGAAAACAATTGTAAATGGTTGCGAGAGGGGGGGAGGGTGATATCGAGAGCATGTGTGCGAGAAAGACACCTCGGGAGAGAGTGTGTGAGCATGTGTGAGAGACCCCCGATGGATATACACCATGTGTGTATGTGTGAGAGAGAAAGTTAGCGCATGTGTGAGGAGGGGCCTATGGAGAGTGAATCTACACGTAAAAGACTGATGTACACATTGATTAAAAAATATAAATTGTATCCAAATATTAGGATGGTATCATGATATTTGCAATTCGCATAAGGAACTGTCATTGATCCATCAGACATCTATATTCTATCGAATTTGAGCATGACTATGTTATTATTCGACATAATTTATCCATAGAGTCAGTTTTTTGAAGTCCAGACAATGCATCGCTTTAGCAATTCGAATATAAACGTGAGTATAGTTCATGTTGTGTGGGTAAAGCACATTATACATACAAAAGTTACACAATGAACATTCTAAATAGCTAGCTAGGAACTAGCATACATTTGAATTCAACTTAAGGTGGTTTAAAAAATTTGAATTCAACATGAAGTCCATTCAATTATTTGAATTCGAGATCATGGCATTTGTAAATTATACCTAAATTATGGGGGCACCAATCTTTGCTCTGCTTTTGTACATAATAGCATATATAGTCGTGTACAAAATAGATTCAAATTTACCTCCTCCATTCCAAAATAATCGTAGTTATAGGATTTTCAATAGTCAAAATTTCAAAAAGAAGCGGATAATTTAATGAGGTTTTAAAACATACAAGGTCAAATTTAACGTTGTCTATTTAGGTCAAACCTCAAAGTTCAAGAGTACTCTAAACGTGAATGCTTATGTTTCAAAATTTTGAACGAAGCGCCAAAAGAGCCTCTACTTGCTCGAAACTGCGTGAGACCAATGTTTCATAGAAGGAAATTCCTTTTCTAATTCCGACCCATGAAACCTACCGGCCCGACATCCAAAGGTCTAAACCGGGGTAGGTTTGTAACTTCATCTAGACGCCACGCAACCGCCTCCGAAAAACATTCATACACCGTGGCCGCCTAAACACACATGCGCTCGGCCGATATCGCTCCTGCCCACTATTTGTGACACCTAGGATTACCGTCCTACCCCCGACCCGCAGTAGGTCCGAAATTAAGAGGGGGCAAATTTTGTACTTTCCCCAAATTTCAAACAAGCGTGTCCCATCTATTCAAAAAAAAACAAGCACGTCCTAGACCGAAACATGTTTCCCCCTTAGCTCCCCCCCGTCTGATTCTCCATTTGTATTCCGTGGGCACCAAAACTACCTCTCCACCAGCCGTGAAACCCAGGCGTCCTCCATCCGCCACCCCATCCCACCCATCAACCGCCGCCCTCCTCCATCACGCCGGAGCCAATACCCCGACGTCATCGTCCACCGCAACCACAACGCCCTCCACGGCTAGTAGTTGAAGCCGAGGCCGAGCTGCCACCAGGACACCGACGTGCGCCGTACCCGAGCCAGTCCAACCAAGCCGTCCTATGCCTCACAGCTGCTGCTCCAATGTCGCCACTGTCCACCGCATCGGAGCTGTTCCTGCTACGCCATCCTTCGCCGCCTCGGATCTGCTTCCCCTCCGCCGACAGACGGCCACCGCAACACAGTCAACAATTTGGCCATGGGTTCATCCAAGGCTTCACCCTCCTCCACAACATTGGTTCCCCCGGTAAAAAGAAGAACATCGACAGGAAATCAGGAGGACACAACACTGGCAACCGGAATTGGTACTCCTCTTCCCTTATTCGTGCAAATCTGACGTGTCTGCTTGCACGGTATTCATCCCACAGAAGACACTAGTTGATCGCTTCTTCACGCACCTTCTTCCTGATACTAGATGTTCCTAGTAACTCGTGATGCACAAAGTTTCTCCTCATATACTATTTCACCTTAGCTAGAGGTCCGCTGCCCCCCTGGATTTCAATTCCTGGTCAATTGATTCCCAATTAAAGGAAGCATTCCCCGGTGTAACAAGCGCTAGTCCACCTGTTACGTCGGGGAAGCAGCGCCTCGGTGTTTATCTTAGGGGTGTGTGGGGCCTAGGAGCTCCTTGTTTCAATCTGGAGGTCGGTCGGGCTTAACGGGATGGCCGGGGGCGCTGCCAAGCACGGTGGTGGTGTGAGGTCGAGGGGAGGGTGGGGTGGCGGAGGCAGGGGTCTGGGCCGATGTTCGCTGGCGGTTCGAGAAAGATCGTCAACAGTGACTGGCGGGAGGTAGACGAAGGCCATCTACCCATTCCTTGTAGATCAGATGGTTCAGAAAAAAAATCGACTGACCTATTTATTTTCAGTCGACTGTTATTTTGATAGGACCACATGTGGTGGTGTGCTGGAGAAGTACCTGCATTTTCCAGCCATCTTTGTGCTCATATATTACAAAATCATAAGGAGAAGAATCTAATTTCGTTTTCCATGCAATGTTGCAGAGCTATCATATGTCTCCTGTCATTTATTTTTCAGCCACCTGCTATCTGCTACTTTTACAGTGCACTAGTTCTGCACACACTTCACCCATACTCTCACTATTGTTTTTTTATGCATGGGTATTTCAGCCTCTGCCAAATTGTTGATAGAAACACAAAAGAAAAGAGAGAAGTAGCTCCAGCTTTGTTCGCGGGTAGGCAAGACATGTTTTGGCACTTTAAAGGGTGCAGTGTCAGTAGATGGAGACGGTAAATGTAGCTCTGGAGTTGATGATCTCGCTCGCCATGAACCACCATCCCAGGTGCTTGCTTTAACTTCGCGGTGTCATATGTGGTTGCATGTTGCATATGGTGTCTAGCTTGTATTCGAAAGGCCGAAATCGATTTTTATTAAGATAAGGAAAGATATTTTTTACATGAACCACCATCCCGGGAGCACCAAAAGCCAAATAGCTAGTCATGGCACTGGCCGAGCCAGTGACAAGCCCAGCACAGACAGGCATCACCTGCAAGCTAACTAAAAAGCCATGGTGGTGACGAAGCATTCCGCCTCCCACCAGGCTCTCAGGTCCTCGATGATCATGCTCACCACTCCAGCCATGTGTCTATCTTGTATTGCTTCCAAATTTGTTAAATTGCATCTGCTTAGCTTACACATTATACCTTTGAATATGAAATGCCTTCCTGTTTTTGGTACATACTACTACATCTGTCTATTAATCATGTTCTTACATCAAACTAATGTTCTTGTGTATCCCTCATCAATCACTTATGATGAGAAACTCATGCCCGTGGATTACTGTGAGAAAAGATGCTCTTTTAAAGAATGCAGTGTCAGCCTCTGATGTCTACTACGCAACCTTTCTTCTTGTAGATGTTGTTGGGCCTCCAAGGGCAGAGTTTTGTAGGACAGTAGCAATTTTCCCTCAAGTCGATGACCTAGGGTTTATCAATCCATGGGAGGCATAGGATGAAGATGGTCTCTCTCAAACAACCCTGCAACTAAATAACAAAGAGTCTCTTGTGTCCCCAACACACCCAATACAATGGTAAATTGTATAGGTGCACTAGTTCAGCGAAGTGATGGTGATACAAGTGTAATATGGATAATAGATATAGGTTTTTGTAATCTGAAAATATAAAAACAGCAAGGTAGCAAGTAACAAAAGTGAGCAAAAATGGTATTGCAATGCTAGAAAACAAGGCCTAGGGTTCATACTTTCACTAGTGCAAAGTCTCTCAACAATGATAACATAATTAACTCATATGGCAATCCCTCAACGTGCAACAAAGAATCACTCCAAAGTTTCTATTGGAGAACGTAGGACGAAAACGTGCATCAACCCCTATGCATAGATTACCCCAATGTCACCTCGGGAATCCGCGAGTTGAGTGCCAAAACATACATCAAGTGAATCAATACAACAATCCCATTGTCACCACAGATATCCCATCGCAAGACATACATCAAGTGTTCTCAAATCCAATACTCAATCCAACATAACGAAACCTCAAAGAGCAAGGCTCAATTCATCACAAGAAGGTAGAGGGGGAGAAACACCATATGATTCAACTATAGTAACAAAGCTCGCAGTACATCAAGATCATGCCAAATCAAGAACACGAGAGAGAGAGAGAGAGAGTATAAAACACATAGCTACTGGTACATACCCTCAGCCCCGAGGGTGAACTACTCCCTCCTCGTCATGGAGACTGCCGGGATGATGAAGATGGCCTTTGGTGATGATTTCCCGCTCCGGCAGGGTGCCGGAACGGGCTCCTGAATGGTTTTTCGTGGCTATAGAGGCTTACGGCGACGGAACTTCCGATCTAGCGTTCTTTTCGGAGGTTTCTATATTTATAATAATTTTTGGCATCGGAAACAAGTCAAGGAGGTGCCCGAGGGGCCCACAAGCCCTCAAGGCGCGCCCGGGGGGGTAGGGCATGCCCCCTGTCTTGTGGACTCCTTGGGACTCTTCTGGTCCAGCTCCGGTGCTTCGGGGGTCTCTTTTGGTTCACAAAAAATAACCGTAAATTTTCATCCCATTCCGAGAACTTTCATTTATGTACAAAAAACGACACCACGGTAGTTCTGCTGAAAACAGCGTCAGTCCGGGTTAGTTCTAATAAAATCATACCAAAACCATATGAAATTGTTGCAAACATGGCATGAATACTTCATAAATTATAGATACGTTGGAGACGTATGAGCATCCCCAAGCTTAATTCCTGCTCGTGCTCGAGTAGGTAAATGATAAAAGAAAGAATTTATGAACTGTGAATGCTACCTAACATATTTATCAATGTAATCTTATTTATTGTGGCATGAATGTTCAGATCCATAAGATTTAAAGCAAAAGTTTAATATTGACAAAAAAATAATAATACTACAAGCATACTACTAAAGCAATCATGTCTTCTCAAAATATCATGGCCAAAGAAAGTTATCCCTACCAAATCATATAGTCTGGCTATGCTCTATCTTCATCACACAAAATATTTCATCATGCACAACCCCGATGACAAGCCAAGCAATTGTTTCATACTTTTAATGTTCTCAAGCTTTTTCAACTTCCACGCAATACATGAGCGTGAGCCATGGATATAGCACTATAAGTGGAATAGAGTATGGTGGAGGTTGTGAGTTGAAGACAAAAAGGACAAAGTCTCACATCAACTAGGCAAATTAATGGACTATGGAGATGCCCATTAATTGATATCGATGCAAGTGAGTAGGGATTGCCATGAAACGGATGCACTAGAGCTATAAGTGTATGAAAGCTCACAAAGAAACTAAGTGGGTGTGCATCCAACTCGCTTGCTCATGAAGACCTAGGGCAATTTGAGGAAGCCCATCATTGGAATATACAAGCCAAGTTCTATAATGTAAAATTCCCACTAGTATATGAAAGTGCCAAAATAGGAGACTCTCTATCATGAAGAACATGGTGCTACTTTGAAGCACAAGTGTGGTAAAAGGATAGTAACATTGTCCCTTCTCTCTTTTTCTCTCATTTTTTTACTTTTTTTGTTTGGGCTCTTTGGCCTCTTTTTTTTGCGATCTTTGGCCTCTCTTTTTTTGTAAAGTCCGGAGACTCATCCCAACTTGTGAGGAAATCATAGCTTCCATCATCCTTTCCTCACATGGGACAATGCTCTAATAATGATGATCATCACACTTTTATATACTTACAACTCAAAAAATTACAACTCGATACTTAGAACAAGATATGACTCTATATGAATGCCTCCGGCTGTGTACCGGGATGTGCAATGATCAAGAGTGACATGTATAAAAAATATGAATGATGGACTTGCCACAAATACTATGCCAACTACATGATCCTGCAAAGCAATATGACAGTGATGGTGCGTGTCATAATAAACGGAATGGTGGAAGTTGCATGGCAATATATCTCGAATGGCTATGGAAATGCCATAATAGGTAGGTATGGTGGCTGTTTTGAGGAAGGGTATATGGTGGGTTTAATGCACCGGTGAAAGTTGCACGGTACTAGAGAGGCTAGCAATGGTGGAAGGGTGAGAGTGTGTATAATCCATGGACTCAACATTAGTCATAAAGAACTCACATACTTATTGCAAAAATTTATTAGCCATCGAAACAAAGTACTACACGCATGCTCCTAGGGCGATAGATTGGTAGGAAAAGACCATCGCTCGTCCCCGACCGCCACTCATAAGGAAGACAATAAAAAAATAAATCATGCTTCGACTTCATCACATAACGGTTCACCATACGTGCGTGCTACGGGAATCACAAACTTTAACACAAGTATTTCTACCAATCCACAATTACTCACTAGCATGACTGTAATATCACCATCTTTATCTTTCCCTAATAATAAAGCACGGATTGACTCCGTCGGGTTCACCGTCATGGCACTTTTGCACAAAAGCCCCTGTGATTTTGTGTATTCAACCCGCAATCTATTATTAATCTGCCAAGAAAAAATGATTCACTGGAAAAAACGTATGCATCTGGCTCCTGGCCTCGACCCTAGCCAGGCCGAGCCAAATCCCCTAGCCGCCGCCGCGGCCGACCTCAACCCCCCGCTGCTGCGGCCGCACCTCTACCCGCTTGCGAGCCTCCACCCGTGCTCTCCGCTCTCTCCGACGCCTGCGACGCAGCGCGCGCCGCCCTCCGCTGCCAAATCGGCGCCCACCAGGCCACGCTCTGCGCCGGCTGCGCCTACCGCCACAGGCCGCCGGATGGCGGCGGTGGAGCCTCCCTCGTGGAGGATTACAGTGGCTGCCCCGCGCTTGCCGAGATCCCCTGCATCCTCTCCGTGAAGCGCCATCATCGCGGGAGGACTTCGAAGCCTGGCTCGCAGACAACCTCCTCCAAATCCTAAGGACGCAACCTCCTCTCCTGCGACAGGGATGGTAACTCCTCAAACCCCCCATCCTTCCTTCCCTTCCACTCTGTTCCGGTGATGCAAAATTTTCTATTTTTTTCATGATTCACCACTCGCAATGGAGTTGGAAGCAAGAGGGACATGGGTCAGGCATCTGTATATGCTGCTGAATTCGATTGTTGGTTCTTGATTGTTGAGTAATTCCTGTTAGTTGTTATATGTGCTGCTGAACTCGCCATTAGGGATTTGATTCATGTTGGTTGCTGAATTCATTGTTGATTGTCGAGAGAAAATCTAGGTGAGCGGTTGCGTACTGGCGCCTCCCGCCCACGCAGCCTGCCCACTATGCCTCGACACCCAGATTCGAGTTCTCTTGGTCTCCCTCCCCCGTGTGTGGTCGGCAACGAAGGTGGCACTGATGGCGAAGTGGTGCGACCAGGGGATGGTAGACAGAGGTTGTTGCCGTCGGCCGGCCTTTGCTCGCGTTTTTGCATGCGTGTTTGCTTTGCTGTACGTGCTTTTGGCGCTGTGTATTTGCTTGTTGTAGATGCTTTGCTTCCTCTGTTTGCTGCATTGCCGTGTAGCAATTGGGTGGTTTGTAGCTGCTGATGTAATCCAAGATGAAGCAGGCTCACATGTGTACACTGCTTCTCGCTGGTCTAGCTGCAGCTAGCTGCAACTGATTGCTGGACAATCACTTAGGGCAGTATCATTCCCATATAATTATTGCAGAGTTGTGTATGTTTTATTCATGAATGATAGGACCAAGGAAGGATAAATGAAATGCTTTGCGGTTCAGAAGAGAGTTAACAATGATTTAACGACGCTGGTTGGCTGAATGTGCTGCTAAAGAAGGTCGGTTTCTTGTGTTGTTACTTCTATAGTGAGTGACAAGTTTGCAATCTCATATATGCAAAGGTCGGCTGCTAATGGGTTCCAGGTGGCCGGGATTGAGGAAATTATATTAGGAAAGGAGTGAGCCCTCTGTTTTGTGGTTCAACGGCATTCTTTGTTACAGTGTACATTATATTTGTTTCCTTCTCTTTTTATAATTGTAACTGAATCTTTTCTCTCTTAATGAATTGAAATCAAGACTATTGTTTTTTAAATGAATTTACATTTTAGAGGATTTAATGCTTTAAAGCACTATAAAAGCTCATGTTGAGTGTAAATTTCCATCATTTTGTTATCATGGAGCTCTCAAAATTGACATTTTTCTTACATTTCCTTGTTCTTAATTTTCAGATCTGAACTGTGATCGTTACTTACCAATTCTCACATCCATTTTTATCAATTTTACAAGGATGCATCCATTCGTACATGGGGAAGCAGTTAACAAGAACGAATCCAAGGAAGATGACTATGGTGCGTGACCTTAAGCTGTGATAAGACAGAAACTGGATCTTCTGTGCCCGATGAAGATGAGATGGATGAAGTTACTGATGAAGCAATTGGTGCAAAGCTCAATTTATTTTATATACGCAGAAAAGGGTAGTTTCTCCGGAACTTGTCACTGCTCATGCACGTGAATAGAAAATAGCTGATGAAAACAAGTCTCTTAAGCACAAGGTAAGGAAGTCAATTCTTGGAGAAGCAGAGAATGTTGTGACAACGCTCAGTGGGTGTTTTTTTTTTTGAGAAAACGCAAAGATCTTTGCATTTCATTGCATTGAAGAGAAGGGATAGTACAATCCTCCTAGGAGGCTGGTGTTACAATGGTTGTGCTCTCGATCAGTGGACGTCCCAGGATGTGGGCAGGACAACCCTGAGCCCCTGTGCCCCGGCTTGTGCCCAACATTTGGCCTCAGTTTTAATCATATCCACTAATACAGTGGGTGTGGAGGTGATATTTATGGAGTTTGCTTGGAAACTGCTTCAGCTAAGAAATATGGGAATTTATCTGAGCAAGCTTTGTTTGATGTTGTTGTTATTGATGAAGCTGCACAGTTGGGGTCTCAGACTCTCAATACTATCTGTCCTCTTTTGCTTTACTCATATTTAGGCTCTCGAGCCTGCAACTAAGTGCATAATGGTAGCATGCTCTCTTTTAAAATATTTCTGATTATACAATATTTTTAGCTACACCTCGAAGCAACATTATAGTGCTATCTCTTACTTAGTAATGTCTCTTTTGAAGGTTGGTGATCCGAAGCTAGCTTTATATTTAATATTTATTATATGCTAAACACTAAGCTTCTTTTGGTTTATTCATATTTAGGCTCTCGAGCCTGCAACTAAGTGCATAATGGTAGCATGCTCTCTTTTAAAATATTTCTGATTATACAATATTTTTAGCTACACCTCGAAGCAACATTACAGTGATATCTCTTACTTAGTAAGGTCTCTTTTGAAGGTTGGTGATCCGAAGCAGCTACCTGCTACCGTGATGTCTGGATTGGCTAGCAAGTTTCTCTATGAGTTTAACATGTTTTAACGCCTACAAAGAGCTGGTTATCCAGTAATTATGCTCACTAAACAGGTTATTCATAACCCCTGCATATGCTTTCTCTGTAAACTTCTCAGTGGAGTGAAGACTAATAAAAAACAATTAAAATCCTTTTAGAGATCTTATCTACTATGTTGGGATCACTAAAATGGTTTGATTTTCAGGAGTGCTTCTGTTCTTGAGATTCATACCTTCAGCATTTTGCCTCATTGGCACTAAGTAGGCCATTAACTAGTTTCCTGAATGTTACTTATTAGAGCGCATGTCAAACCATGTTGTAATTCTTGGGTTTTAGTTTTCTGTGTGCCATATCTTTTTTAGTTTTATGTCCTAAAAATGGTCTGATTCCAATGATGAGCAACCTTATGCAATTTTATGTGAAAACAATAGCAACCTCATTAACATGATTGCAAGTAACAAGCTCTGCAGGTTTTTCTTAAGTTATGAATATTGCCCATACGTAGTTCCTGTGTCTTGTTTGAGTATGCCATTCTTAATGGATTACTAAATTTGTATGTGAGAACTGAGAAAAGCTATCAACTGCAGGCTGTATGCTAATTTCTCAATTATTTTGTATTGTCTGCAGTACCGAATGCATCCTGACATTAGCATATTCCTGTCGTTGCATTTCTATGAAAACAAACTGTTGGATGGTGCTCAGAAGGCTGAGAAATCAGCTCCTTTCCATGATCACAGTTGTCTTAGTCCATAAGTGTTCTTTGATATAGTCGATGCTCGTGAGCATGCTGGAACAAGTGCTGCTGCACAATCACTCTCTAATCAATTTGAAGCTGATGCAGCACTTGAAATACTGTCATTTTTAAAGAACAGGTAAGAGTATTGTCTTTGCTTTCACAGTTTCACTGCCTACTGGAGCGGGTCTTATTTTGCAGGCAACTGAGGTTCTATACTTGCTTTGTGAACAGATATCCAGCAGATTTCTCTTGTATAAAGATAGGGACCATAACTCATGGCTATGTTGTGGAAGAATTCTTGCGGGCAGTGCTCGAAAGTAGCATCTTTCCATTATCTGTAAATTGATAGATAAAATGGATGTTCGTTCTTGTAAATTGATAGATAAAATGGATGCAGGTGTGAGCTTGAGGAAGGAGACGGCAAGTGAGAGACTGAGAAGACCAGGAATTCTTCTTTGCCGGCCGTATGGTTGAGACGCTGCTTAGGGAACATGTGCGTACATCCTTGCTCCTTTTCTTCGTTCAGTTTTAGGTACTTTCCAGCAGGCGTGTACGGAGTACCTATCTTGCTATGTACTGAATTATTTGCAACTATGTAGCAAAATATATGAGGAGATCCAGATATATAATGCATGTGTGTATGAATTAAGTATTACCATCACCTAGCTAGCTTGTTACCTGAAAGATCGAGGCGAACTTTTATTGTATGGATGTTGTGTCGCTGGTTTGCTGTGATGTTTCCGGGACCCTTTGTTTATCATTTTTGGGACTTCATATGAGTTTTGGGCCGTGGCTCCCTCGAATCAAGTCGGATCAACACTCCCTGTATGTTAAGATGGTCCTTAATTAATGCTATAATCTTATATATGATGACATTCAGGGACACTTTCCACGCCGTGCTCCTTCTCTTCATTCGGTTTTAGACTTTTAGGTACTTTCCAGTAATCAATTTGCAAGTAGAACAAAAGGTGCCAGCAATTGTTCCTCAGTAAACGAGGTGAGTGTTGAAACTTAAATACTGTAAAGATATGTTTTAAACTTTTAAGTTCTAACAATAGTAGTACCACTGATACATATAAGTTGCTTCAACATTAGTTTTGGTATAGCAGAAAAATGATATAGTACATATGTATTTTGGTTTCACTGTTTGTTATATCTTTATGCGTTCAAAAAACATTCAGCCCAGCCCCCCTCTCCCTCCTTCCCGATCAACCAGCTCCTTCCGGATCAATGTGTGCACCAGAAGGCATAGTCTCGGCATTGCTAAGCACGGGACTAAGGCACCCGCTGCAGTTTCGGGCTAGGGGCAAGTCTCTCCGGCCTCTGTGCATGCACGCTAGGTCGCCTAGGACCATCAGCGATGGTGCCGAAGAGAAGTGGCAACATTGATGGGTCGCTAGGGTCACGTGAGAATTATTTCTCCCATTGCAACGCACGGGCATTTTTGCTAGTATCTCAAAAAAAATGCAAGGAATCAAACTTCTCATATTATTCAATGCTCTTTATATGAAAGTCTTTATTATATCCCTCTTGGATGCCCATCATATTTGGACTAAATTCATAATCTAAGCAAATTGTCGTACTATTTATAAGACTCTCAAAAAGATATAAATGAAGCACGAGAGTAAATGACAAACTACTCCAAAAGGTATGAGTGAAGATCAATGAGTAATTGAATAATTATGTAGCTATGTGAAGACTCTCTCTCATTTAAAAATTTCACATCTTAAGTATTTTATTCAAATAGATGGCAAAACAAAATAAAATGACATTCTAAAAATAGCACACATCATGTGAAGAAGCAAAAACTTAGGCTCAACCGATACTAACCGATAATTCTTGATGAAGAAAGGTGGGATGCCTACCGGGGCATCCCCAAGCTTAGATGCTTGAGACTTCTTGAAATATTATCTTGGGAATGCCTTGGGCATCCCCAAGCTTGAGCTTTTGTGTCTCCTTAATTCCTTTTATGTCACGGTTTCCCTAAATCTTAAAAACTTCATCCACATAAAACTGAACAAGAACTCATGAGAAAAGTTAGTATAAATAAAATGCAAAACCTTATCATTCTATACTATAGCAAATCACTAAAATTATTATTTGACAGTGCATACTAAATGCCTCTACATATTTAATACTCCTATCCTCAAATAGAATCATTAATCAAGCAAACAATGCAAACAAAACAGCAATCTGTCAAAACAGGACAGTCTGTAAAGAGTGCAATTGTACTCATACTTACCTAACTCCAAAAATTCTTAAAAATTACCACACTGTATAAATTTTTTTGTATCTTATTGTAAAATAAATTCAATATTTTATCGTCTTCTGACTATTCACAAATATTCAAAACATAACAATAAACTTTCTGTTTTCAAACAGCAACATATAGACTTGCAAAATAAGCATGGTAAAGGCTATACTTGACACTTTTATTGAAAAAAAATATACAAAACATTACTCTAAATAACAGCAAGCAATTCCTAATAAAATAAAATGGCGCTCCAAGCAAAACTCATATCAAGTGACGAATAAAAATATAGCTCCAAGTAAGGTTACCGATAATGTTGGAGACGAAAGAGGGGATGCCTTCCGGGGCATCCCTAAGCTTAGCTGCTTGTATCTTCCTTGAATATTATCTTGGGGTGCCTTGGGCATCCCCAAGCTTAGGGTCTTGTCACTCCTTATTCTCCTCATATCGATATCTCACCCAAAACTTGAAAACTTCAATCACACAAAACTTAACGGAACTTCGTGAGATGGGTTAGTATGATAAAACAAATCATTCACTTTGGTAATGTCAATACAAGATTCAAAATTTTTATCACGTGATACCTACTGTACCCTATCATTTCTACAATATATATTGAGCAATATAAGCCATAGAAACTAGAAAACAAGCAAACTATGCATCGAAAGCAGAATCTGTCAAAAACAGAATAGTCTGTAAAGATCTGAATTAATCTCATACTTATTTTATTCCAATTTTTTTGAAAAATTAGGAAAAGGTAGAATTTTTTTATATAAATACTCTGTAAAAAATTCAGAGTTTTTCCAGGTTCCAGTGAATTTTAACAATTCTGTTACTGGACGCAAAAGTTTCTGTTTTTGCACAGAATCAAATCAACTATCAACCACACTATCCCAAAGGCTTGACTTGGCACTTTATTCAATCAAACGCTATAAAACATGATTAATACAGTAGCTTAATCATGTGAATACACAAAATCAGTAGGGGTAAATATTGGGTTGTCTCCCAACAAGCGCTTTTCTTTAATGCCTTTTTAGCTATGCATGATTATTTCAATGATGCTCACATAAAAGATAACAATTGAAACATAACGGGAGCATCATGAAGCATATGACTAGGACATTTAAGTCTAACCCACTTCCTATGCATAGGGATTTTGTGAGCAAACAATTTATGGGAATAAGAATCAACTAGCATAGGAAGGCAAAACAAGCAAAACTTCAAGATTTTCAACACATAGAGAGGAAACTTGATATTATTGCAATACGTACAAGCATATGTTCCCCCCTCATAGTAATTTTCAGTAGCATCATGAATGAATTCAACAATATAACTATCACATAAAGCATTCTTTTCATGATCCACAAGCATATAAATTTTATTACTCTCCACATAAGCAAATTTATTCTCATGAATAGTAGTGGGAGCAAACTCAACAAAATAACTATCATGTGAGGCATAATCCAATTGAAAATTAAAATCATGATGACAAGTTTCATGGTTATAATTATTCTATATAGCATACATGGCATCACAATAATCATCATAGATAGCAACTTTGTTCTCATAATCAATTGGAACCTCTTCCAAAATAGTGGATTCATCACCAAATAAAGTCATGACCTCTCCAAATCCACTTTTATCAATATTGTGAAAAGATTCAACACCCTCCAAAATAGTGGGATCATTAACTAGAGTTGACACTCTTCCAATCCCACTTTCATCAATATAATCATCATAAATAGGAGGCATGTTATCATCATAATAAATTTGCTCATCAAAACTTGGGGGGACTAAAAATATCATCTTCATAAAATATAGCATCCCCAAGCTTATGGCTTTGCATATCATTAGCGTCATGGATATTCAAAGAATTCATACTAACAACATTGCAATCATGCTCATCATTCAAATATTTTATGTCAAACATTTTTTTGAATTCTTCTTCTAACACTTGAGCACAATTTTCCTTTCCATCATTTTCACGGAAGACATTAAAGAGATGAAGCATATGAGGCAACCTCAATTCCATTTTTTTGTAGTTTTCTTTTATAGACTAAACTTGTGATAAAACAAGAAATTAAAATATTAAATTGCAAGATCTAAAGATATACCTTCAAGCACTCACCTCCCCGGCAACGGCGCCAGAAAAGAGCTTGATGTCTACTATGCAACCTTTCTTCTTGTAGACGTTGTTGGTCCTCCAAGTGCAGAGTTTTGTAGGACATTAGCAATTTTCCCTCAAGTGGATGACCTAAGGTTTATCAATCCGTGGGAGGCATAGGATGAAGATGGTCTCTCTCAAACAACCCTGCAACCAAATAACAAAGAGTCTCTTGTGTCCCCAACACACCCAATACAATGGTAAATTGTATAGGTGCACTAGTTCGGCGAAGAGATGGTGATACAAATGTAATATGGATAGTAGATATAGGTTTTTGTAATCTGAAAATATAAAAACAGCAAGGTAGCAAGTAACAAAAGTGAGCAAAAACGGTATTGCAATGCTTGAAAACAAGGCCTAGGATTCATACTTTCACTAGTGCAAAGTCTCTCAACAATGATAACATAATTAAATCATATGGCAATCCCTCAACATGCAACAAAGAATCACTCCAAAGTTTCTATTGGAGAACGTAGGATGAAAACATGCATCAACCCCTATGCATAGATTACCCCAATGTCACCTCGGGAATTCGCGAGTTGAGTGCCAAAACATACATCAAGTGAATCAATAGAACAATCCCATTGTCACCACAGATATCCCATTGCAAGACATACATCAAGTGTTCTCAAATCCAATACTCAATCCAACATAACGAAACCTCAAAGAGCAAGACTCAATTCATCACAAGAAGGTAGAGGGGGAGAAACACCATATGATTGAACTATAGTAACAAAGCTCCGGTACATCAAGATCGTGCCAAATAAAGAACACAAGAGAGAGAGATAAAACACATAGCTACTGGTACATACCCTCAGCCCCGAGGGTGAACTACTCCCTCCTCATCATGGAGACCACCGAGATGATGAAGATGGCCTCCGGTGATGATTTCCCCTCCGGCAGGGTGCCGGAACGGGCTCCCGATTGGTTTTTCGTGGCTACAGAGGCTTACGACGGCGGAACTTTCGATCTAGGGTTCTTAGGTTTCTATATTTATAAGAATTTTTGCGTCGGAAACAAGTCAAGGAGGTGCCCGAGGGGCCCACAAGCCCTCAAGGCGTGCCCGGGGGGGGGGGGGGGGGGGGGGGGGGGGGGGGGGTAGGGAGCGCCGCATGGCTTGTGGACTCCTCGGGACTCTTCTGGTCCAGCTCCGGTGCTTCGGGGGTCTCTTTTGGTCCATAAAAAATCACCGTAAATTTTCAGCCCATTCCGAGAACTTTCATTTCTACACAAAAAACGACACCACGGTAGTTCTGCTGAAAACAGCGTCAGTCCGGGTTAGTTCTAACAAAATTATACCAAAACCATATAAAATTGTTGCAAACATGGCATGAATACTTCATAAATTATAGATACATTGGAGATGTATCAGCCCTCCCACATGATTCTCAAGAAACAGCAAGGCTAGAGGAAGATAGTGAACGTAGCTCTGTAGTTGATGGCCGCATTCCCCTACACCACCATCGCAGGTGCTTGCTCTAACTTGGCAGCGTGATATGTGATTGCATGTTGCATATGGTGTCTAGATTGTAATTCTTCCAATCTGGTTAAATTGCATGTACTATTCTGCTTAGTTTATACATTATACCTGTTAATGTGACATGCCTTCCTGTTTTTGGTACATAGTACATCTGTCTATTAAGCATGTCCTTACATAAAACTAAAGTTTTTTTGTATCCCGCATCAATCAATTATAATGAGACACCTTTAGTATATGAAGTGTGATATTGGTTGCATCTTTCATATGATTTATAGCATGCACTGCTTCTAATTTGTTGAAACGCCATTTATGATGGGACGCATTTAACTTGGCAGAGTCATATTGGTTGCATCTTTCATGTGGTGTCTAGCTTCCATTGCTTCTAATTTGTTGAAATGTCTTCTGCTTAGTTTACACAAATAGTTGTGAATATGCCATGCCGTCCTGTTTTTCGAACATATTCCATCCTCGTATCATGTGTTTGCCTTACATCAAAGTAGTGATTGTCAGTATCTTGCATGAATGAGTTCTGAAGAGTGAATTTTATTTCTTTTTCTTGTTGGTTTTACTTGACAATGCAAAATCAATAAAGCGGAAGGAAATTAGCAAGGCAGTGGATAAAGGTGCTCCTTCCAACCAACTGAAATGGAGGGCCTCTACAGATTCTACTCTACCATCCCCCCAACAAGATTTACAAGACAACACATGCATAGACACTCGACGTAGCTGTGTTGATGATTAACACGTGTCCCCTAGTCCACCATCATAGGTGCTCCCTCTAACTTGGCACTGTTATATGTGGTTGCATGTTATGTATGATGTCTAGCTTGTATTGCTTCTAATTTTGTTGAATTCCATCTGCTTACTTTACACATTATACTTATGAATAAGACACGTGTTCCTGTTTCTAGAACATAAAATATCTGTCTATCACACCATGTTCTTACATCAAAGTACTACTGTTGTGTAACCTGCAACAATCACTTATCATAAGACACGTTTAACTTGGGAGTGTGATATAGGTTACATCTTGCATTCTTTTCTAGCTTGTACTACTAATTTGTTGAAATGGCACTAATGACGAGACAGTTTTAACTTGGTAGAGTGATATTCGTTGCATCTTACATATGGTGTCTAGCTTTCATTGCTTCTAATCTGTTGAAATGCCTTCTGCTTAGTTTACACATCATAGCTGTGAATATGCAATGCTGTGAATATGCAATGGCACTAATGACGAGAGACCTTTAACTTGGTAGTGTGATGTTGTTTGCATCTTGCATATGATTTATTTCTTGTACTACTTCACATTTGTTTAAATGCTAGTTATGACGAGACACTGTTAACTTGGCAGAGCGATATTTGTAGCATCTTTCATATGGTGTCTACCTTCCATTGCATTGCTTCTAATTTATTGAAATGCCTTCTGCTTAGTTTACACATCATAGTTCTGATTATCTCATGCCGTCCTGTTTTTCATACATATTACATCCACCTATCATGCGGTTGTATAACATCAAAGTTCAGTTCATCTGTATCACGCATCAATTTGTTCTGAAGAACTAATTTGTTAGTCCTTTTTCTTGTCGGCTTGACTTGACATGGGAAAGAGAAAGAGGAAGGAACACAAAATGGTAGGGGATGGTGTTAGTACTCAGGACGCACGGAAATGGAAGCGGAAGAATTATGGAGATCCTGCTGGTACTGATGGTGCAATAGAAGGTCGAAGTCCATCGAAAAATTGTACAAACATGGTATCCCCTGCTACACCAGCTGCAAAACAATACAAACACAAACGAATAGCTGCCACCAAACAAGCAAGGACAACCCTAGTTGTTGCAACACCTTCTTCCACAGTACCAACATCTGCATGACTTACTCGTTCAGTAACTCTGTTAGTGGCAAGTTCCCAAGCTCTCTTGCCACCTGACACTACTTCCGCATCACTCTTGACACAAGACGAGTTGGCAAGATCATATGAACCTTGTGAGCTTCAACAGCAGGAAGGTAGTTGCTCGAGTCAAGTTACAGTTGCATGCTTCTTTATATGTAGTCTCACAGTTTGATGTACACTAACACTTCCCATGTTCGTTGTTGAACTAGCACCTAGGTGCAAGAGGAAACAGACATCAGGGATAATGCTCGATAGGTTAACTAAATCTAGAGGAGGAAGAATGGAGATCCATTTTGAGGCAGGTTTAAAAAGGCCACGTGATGCTACAGAGTCAGCCAAGTTAGTATCAGAGGTAGCCATTGCCGTTAGGTGTCATGCACGTATCCTCTCAACATGGATTCAGTACAGGAATGACAAAGACGAAACCCAGTTTAACACCTTCCTCGACCATTTATCTGTAAGTATGGTTATGTATGTAAATTAGTAATATCGCCTTGCTCTGTCCCATACTTTCTAGGTTGCTGGTAATGAGACTCCCATAATTTTCAATAGATGCGGTTCAAGTTGGATAGGCAAGATGATGCAACAAGACAAGCATGCACCCATGTGTTTCAAGTCTGCTCTGTGACACTATCGGTATAACTTGAGGAAAACTCACTTTGAAGGCAACGCTAACAGTGAACTTGCCCAAACATGTCTAGTGGAAAATATATCGGATGAAGACTAGAGAGGCGTTCTTAAACACTGGTCTGATCCAAAGTATCAAGTACGTTATATATATGTGATCAGATCATATGTTGAACTCTTATTTACACATGTGCCTCACAAATCTATCTTCTTGTAGGTGAACTGTTCAAAGAACAAGGCCAACCGGACGAAAGTGAAATTCCAACAGACGACAGGATCTCGTAGCTATATTGCACACTGCGAGGTTCTTGTAACTAGCTGCTGTTTCACTCTTTTTGCTATGCCATATTATCAGATCTATATTGACTTGTTCCAAATGCAGAGGAAAGCCCGCAAGGACCAAAAAGTACCTGAACCAAATGCTTTGGAAATCTTCAAGGACTGTCACACCAGCAAGACGAAGGGCATGACTACACCAGTCAAAGACGCTGTTGTAAGTCCTTAATCCTCATGCCTTTTAACTACTACTTACTCTGACTTGTGCATTGAACTGCACGGTTTGCAGCCAATGTCTATTACTCTTTTCAATTTTAAACACAATTGTCTTAGCGTATCATTGCACCTTACAAGGTTTAAAAGAGAGGAGTGATGTTCCTTTGATCTTTATCTGTAATCTAGTTTCGTGCTGGACTTGTCTACACAACGTTACAATTGCCCGTTTGTCTGTTCTCAGTTGTTTTGTGATATGAATGATGTCATACTATGCTTATCGTATTATAAACTTTGTCTCTTTATCCTTAGATGTCAATACAATGTGAAGAAATAGATAATACATTAGCCATGGTACATGGTCATATGTTTGGAACCTGGTTTTATTATGTACTTTGCAGTAAAATACAACTAATATTTTACACAGGTTCACCAGAATAAGTTCGGTATATAGACCAAAGCTATTCTGTTTGGTTTTGCTACCTCCTTAATATCTTATGTTCTGGGACTACTAATGTCCAAACTCAACTTTTCAGCAAGCTATGGAACAAATGGTGGAACCGCCACCTTTAGAAGGTGACGAGGCAACTATAACCACAATGTCACCTCTTGCTGCAGTGGGTCAGTACCTGTCCACTAACAGTGCCAAAAGCACGTTCCTGCGAAATACTGGGTTGGTTGTTAAGTTAATCTCGTCCAAACTGCCTCATGATTAAGATATGCAAGCTCAAAACAATGTTATATCTGCGCTCCAGACACAAGTCCAATCCCTAACAAAGACCCTTTGTGAAACAAGGACAGCCATTGTTCGATGTTGTCAAGATATGCATGGTTTTGAAACTAGACTATTAGACATTTGCTATGTTGTTTAGGAGCCTAGGAGAAATGAAGGCGAAGGTTATGGTGCTCCATCAGACAGTACGGCATGAAAACATAATAGTCAGGTCAAATGAACTGAGCTTCTGAACTTCTGGTGGTGCATTTACCTGCCGGACTGTTAACTTTTATGCCAACCTTCCTTTAGTTTCATGGTTATAATTTGTTTTGTTGCGATACAAAATTTGTTCTTAACATGCAGCGACCGGTGAAGAAAACAGCAAGCCATTTTTGTATAGTGTAGGGTGTTCCCTATATTTGCACTGGTGGCAAACTTTAATGCCCAGTGGATGTAATCTGTGTAATCGCCTTAATAGCCTAGCGTTAGTTTCTGGCTTATTTATTTCCCTAGTCTTCTTTTTCCTCGGTTTGCTAGTGGCCGCAACAACCATGGGCCAGATATGGACCGTGGTAACCTTGAGCCTGCTACGGGCCGTAGGATCAATGGGCCTCCTACGGGCCGTCGGATAAATGGGCCTCCAACCGGCCGTAGAATCAGTGGGCCTCCTACGGGCCGTCGGATAAATGGGCCGACATGGGCCATAAACGGGCATAATTGGTATCGGGCCAGCACGGTAATGGGCCGTTAATAGGCCGGAAGACAGCAAAGGCTTAATTCTGTCACAGGCATAACGGGTCGTTAATGGGCCAGAATACATGACGGGTTGGAAACGGCGCAACGAGTTAACAAGCAACAAATGGGCTGATTCTAACCAGGCTGAATTTGGCCCATTAGGAGAACAGGCCAGTAACGGGTCGGAAGTAATCGAGGGCCAGAAAGGAGCCCAAGAATGTATGGGCCGTCAGTAGGCCGAAAGCTAACACAGGCTGGAAACGGCTCATGTGAATCATGGGTCGTTAATGGGTATAAAGAAATTTACTGGTTATTATGGGCCAGAGTCACTGTGAGCCACTAAAGGGCCCAAAGATACGAAAGGCCTCATATGGGCTGAAAGAAGTCGTGGGCCATACATGGGCCGAAAGTGAAACGGGCTAGTATTATATTGGACGGCCCACCTGATGCTGTTGGGCCGAATTCGGGAACGCCATAACGGGCTGTGAGTTACCGGGCCGTAAAATGGGCTATATGCGAACAGACCGTTAACAAGCTTTTCATGGGCTGACCCGCTAGCTTTTGACCAAGTCAAACAGGCCGGCCTTTGTAAGCTAAATGGGCCAGTGTTGGGCCATCCCATGTGTCGACATATCATAGGTGCCTCTCTGACCCAATGACGAGCTGACATGTGGTTCCTGTGGCCAATGAGAATTTTACACATGGAAAATCCCCATTAGTCTGGGCTGTTAACGGGTTATCGGATGCTAACCGAAACCCGATAGCTTAACAGCGATCCATTACGGTGGGAGCTATGTGTCGGTTGCCCTTGACGAAAACACTTCCATGACGCGGTATTTATCGTCATGGAAGTGGACACTTCCGTGATGATAATTTTAGTATTGTCATGGAACACTTCTATGACAGCACAGGTATGACTATCTTGATTCTGTCATAAAATCATCATGGATGTACATGCATGACAGAAAATGTGACCTACTGTGACAAACACGTATCACCACGGAAGTGTATTTTTTTTGTAGTGAAAGTACAATTAAGAAACATTACACAATGATCTGAAAATATAATGGATCAATAAACTGAAATCCACAATGAGGTGTAATACCTGAATCAATTTGCTCTTTGGCATACGGGATGCATGTAGCCTCCACCTACACCTATCATATGGGTAATGAATAGTGAACCTTGTTGGCTCACTCCTATCAATCACATAATTATTTTCAGTGAGAATGCAATATGTAGCCACTGCATTACGACAGTCCAGCATCGATTCGAATATGGTTCCTGGAGTAAGCTGATGATCTTCCCTGTTCCACTCAATTGTTGGCATGTCGTCACCATCATATTCATCTAAAACTAAGCTGTCAATGTTCTCATCCCTGTCTTCATCGTCAGTGTCATCAAATCTAGAACAACTGTTGGGCTCCTCCGGATATTCATCTTCCATTGCCTGTTGACTGACTATATCTACCAGTTCAGGGTACATCATCTCACCCTCATCATCAAGTCAAGGCAGTTCCTCGTCAGGCTTTGCATCTACTTCTACAGTAGCTGCAGAAGGGACAGGAGAAGCGGCAACAGAAGTGGCAACAGACATGTTGTGGCTTTCAGAACCACTAGGTTTACTTGGTCTCGACCCACAAGGAGTGCCGGGGCGCTCACTATTATCATAGACAGATGATGTATGAACACTCTTCTCCTTGTCTCGTTCTTTGCGTGGCTGAAGCACCTCGATACGGATTTTACCGAAATGTCTGTCAGCATTCAAACTAAATAGCAATTCCAGATGCTCGTCGCAAGTTAGTGGGAGAAATCTTTGCTCGCTACTATTGAAATATTTTAGTTCACATCATCGGCAGAGCTCCAGTCATACACGGAACGGAGTGCATCACGAAAATCTTTGAATGAAATGCTGGTTTCTACCACCTTCAGGTAGAAAATCCAGAGATCATATGTGGTTTAGTACCATGCAGCAAGCTAGTTTCCATTCTAACCGCCAGCCGAAAAGCAAGCGCAGGATCAATCCTATTCGATCGAAATAAAGGGTGAAAAATTAAGCAACCCAAATTGGTACGATTCAAGCGAGTAGTGGTCAAATACTGCCTAATTGACGAGTTTTCTCATCAATTCGAGGGGAAACAAAGCTTACCCAGATGGAATCCATGAATTATCCTCCTCCGATTTGACCCAATCATCTCCACGGTCGATGGGCCAGAGGGCTTTTTCCGCTGACATCACTTCTTAATCCCAGATTGGGGGGGTTGATGTGGCGGAGGCATGGCGTTGCCGACGAATAGAATAGGGTTAGAGGGTGGAGGGCACGATGACAGCGGTGGCAGAGGAGGCGCTAGTGCGGGAGTGGCTTGATCTTTTTCAGACAAGCTGCTCTGACGTGTCTCCTTGCGGCCCCACTCGTCAGGACGTAACGGTCAAAGGAGGACCCGGCCCTAAGCAGCCCCACTCATCAGCAGTTAACGGTCAAGCCATTGACCCGACGGCAAACGTCCAGTTTGAGCATTTATAAGAGTTTCAGACAAGAGTGTGGGGAAAAGTGAGCAAAAGTTTAGAGCGTGGAAACAACTGAGCACAAATATGGAACCAGGGGCACTACCATAGAAAACCCTATAATAAAAATAGGTATGGATATGAGGACTTAATTCTTATAACCATAAATTTGTGATCAGGATCAGTATAATCTTAATTTGTGCTCTAGAAGACAGACGTTAAGATGCTCTTGCAATGTATGGAAGTGGGGGATGTGTCCAATTTATATCTTGACCGGAACGCACCCTACATCAAGAGTCAGTTGTCCAACTATAGGCCCTTTCTGTGGCACGGGGTTACCTTGATTTAAGGATAAATCGGACAGAAGCATTGGGCGTTTAATGACTACACCTCATGTATCCCGAAAGATTCGATCCATGCTATCATACTAAACCTTTCTATCACTATTATTCAGAATAGCGCTTCACGTTCTCCCTGCTCTTAGTCTCCTCGTGGCTCGATCTCCATGATTCTGGGTACCTGCAGGGATGAACAACAGAAGAGAAACAAGGGACAACTACGATGCAATTTATTTCACACATACATGACGTTAGTTTAAAGTCATTCCATCAATCCCTCAAACAAATACATCTGGTTGCACAGCTATGCTTCATCGGGTTGATAGCTCCGGTCTTGAAAACCGGCATTGGATCGCGAGAAGAAATAATTGAAGAACACATCAAGATGAATTCTTATTGATAACTAATGACCCACAAGTATAGGAGATCGCAATAGTCTTCGTGGGTAGTATTTCACCCAAATTTATTGATTTGACACAAGGGGAGCCAGATAATATTTATAAGCCTCAGCAGTTGAGTTGTCAATTCGACCACACCTGCGAAGTTATTTCTCTGCAGCAAAGTATTAGTAGCATAGTAATATGATAGTTTTGATAGTAGTGGTAAGAGCAGCAATAGTAATAATAGCAGTTTTGTAGCAGAAGGAACAACAGTAGCAATAGTAGTAATTACTTAGCAAAGACAATATGAGCAAAGCCTAGGCATGGAGTCCTACTTCTTGCGCTTGCGTTGATTTTTCCCTTGAAGAGGAAAGGGTGATGCAGCAAAGTAGAGATAAATATTTATCTCAGTTAAGAACCAAGGTATCAATCCAGTAGGAGGGACAAGCAAGTCCCCAATATATGCACCTGCACAAACTAACAAACACTTGCACACAACGCGAAAAAGGTGTTGTGAATCCCTTCACGGTCACTTGCAAGAGTGAGATCTAATAGAGATAGATATAAAAGATAAATAAAATGCAAAATAAAGTAAATATAAATAAATTGCAGCAAGGTATTTTTGGGTTTTTGGTTTTATAGATCTGAAAATATATGATGGTAAATAGACCCGGGGGCCATAGGTTTCACTAGAGGCTTCTCTCTCGAAGAAAGCATACGGTGGGTAAACAAATTACTGTTGAGCAATTGATAGAAAAGTGCATCATTATGAAGACATCCAAGGCAATGATAATGAATATAGGCATCACATCCGTGACAAGTAGACTGAAATGATTCTGCATCTACTACTATTACTCCACACATCGACCGACGCCTGCCTGCATCTAGAGTATTAAGTTCATAAGAACAGATTAACGCCTTAAGCAAGATGACATGATGTAGAGGGATAAACTCAAGCAATATGATATAAACCCCATCTTTTTATCCTTGATGGCAACAATACAATACGTGCCTCGCTACCCCTTCTGTCACTGGGTGAGGACACCACAAGATTAAACCCATCACAAAGCACCTCTCCCGTTGCAAGAAAAAACAATCTAGTTGGCCAAACCAAATCGATAGATCGGAGAGAAATACAAAGCTGTCCTAATCATGCATAAAAGAGTTGAGAGAAGACTCAAATTATATTCATAGATAATCTGATCATAAATCCACAATTCATCGGATCTCAACAAACGCACCGCAAAAGAAGATTGCATCGAATAGAACTCCAAGAACATCGAGGAGAACATTGTATTGAAGATCAAAGAGAGAGAAGAAGCCATCTAGCTATTAGCTATGGACCCGTAGGTCTATGGTAAACTACTCACATATCATCGGAAGGGCAGAAAGGTTGGTCTAAAGGCCCTCCGTGATCCAATCCCCCTCCGGCAGAGTTCCGGAAAAGGCCCCAAGATGGGATCTCATGGGAACAGAATCTTGCAGCGGCGGAAAAGTATTTTTGGTGTGCCCTCTGGTATAGGGGGAATATTAGAGAATTTATAGTGCTGGAGTTAGGGTTCCGAGGGGCCCACAAGCCCTAAGGGCGCCCCCCCTGGGGCGCGCCCAGGAGGCTTGTGGCCTCCTCGTGGCTTCTCTAGCCTCCTCTCCAAGTCTCGTGGGTTTCTTCTGGTCCAAGAAAAATCATCGTAAAGTTTCCATTTGGTATTGATTTTCTATAAAACTCAAAAACAAGGAAAAAACAGCAACTGGCACTGGGCACTAGGTTAATAGGTTAGTCCCAAAAAATGATATAAAATGGCATATAAATGCATATATAACATCCAAAATAGGTAATATAATTGCATGGAACAATCAAAAAGTATAGATACATTGGAGACGTATCAAGCATCCCCATGCTTAATTCCTGCTCGTCCTCGAGTAGGTAAATGATTAAAATAGAATTTTTGATGTAGAATGCTACATAACATATTTATTATTGCAATTTTATTTATTGTGGCATGAATTTTCAGATCCATAAGATTCACAACAAAAGTTTAATATTGACATAAAAATAATAATACGTCAAGCATACTAAATAAAGCAATCATGTCTTCTCATAATATTATGGCTAAAGAAAGTTATCCCTACAAAATCATATAGTCTGTCTATGCTCTATCTTCATCACACAAAGTATTTTATCATGCACAACCCCGATGACAAGCCAAGCAATTGTTTCATACTTTTAATGTTCTCAAGCTTTTTCAACTTTCATGCAATACATGAGCGTGATCCATGGATATAGCATTGTAGGTGGAATAGAGTATGGTGGAGGTTGTGAGGAGAAGACAAAAGGAGAAAGTCTCACATTAACTAGGAAAATTAATGGGCTATGGAGATGCCCATCCATTGATATTGATGCAAGTAAGTAGGGATTGCCATGCAACGGATCCACTAGAGCTATAAGTGTATGAAAGCTCAAAAAGAAAACTAGTGGGTGTGCATCCAACTTTCTTGCTCACGAAGACCTAGGGAAATTTGAGGAAGCCCATCATTGGAATATACAAGCCAAGTTCTATAATTAAAAATTCCCACTAGTATGAAAGTGATAAAATAGGAGACTCTCTATCATGAAGAACATGGTGCTACTTTGAAGCACAAGTGTGGAAAAAGGATAGTAACATTGTCCCTTCTCTTTTTTTATCTAATTTTTTCTTTTGGGCTCTTTAGCCTCTTTTTTTTATATTGGGCTCTTTGGCCTCTTTTTATTTTATTTAAGTCCAGAGTCTCATTCCGACTTGTGGGGGAATCATAGCCTCCATCATCCTTTCCTCACATGGGACAATGCTCTAGTAATGATGATCATCACACTTTTATTTACTTACAACTCAAGAATTACAACTCGATACTAGAACAAAATATGACTCTATATGAATGCCTCCGGCGGTGTATCAGGATGTGCAATGATCTAGGGTGACATGTATAATATGAACGGTGGCCAAGTCACAAATACTATGCCAACTACATGATCATGCAAAGTAATATGACAATGATGGTATGTGTCATAATAAACAGAACGGTGGAAGTTGCATGGCAATATATCTCGGAATGGCTATGGAAATTCAATAATAGGTAGGTATGGTGGCTGTTTTGAGGAAGCGTATATGGTGGGTTTAATGCACCGGCAAAATTTGCGCGGTACTAGAGAGGCTAGGAATGGTGGAAGGGTGAGAGTGCGTATATCCATGGACTCAACATTAGTCATAAAGAACTCACATACTTATTGCAAAAATTTATCAGCCATCAAAGCAAAGTACTAATACGCATGATCCTAGGGGGATAGATTGGTAGGAAAAGACCTTCGCTCGTCCCCGACTGCCACTCATAAGGAAGACAATCAGAAAATAAATCATGCTCCGACTTCATCACATAACGGTTCACCATTCATGCATGCTTTGGGAATCACAAACCTTAACACAAGTATTTCTACTAATTCACAATTAATCACTAGCATGACTCTAATATCACCATCTTTATATCTCAAAACAAATGCAAGGAATCAAATTTCTCATATATTCAATGCTCTTTACGAAAGTTTTATTATATCCCTCTTGGATGCCCATCATATTAGGACTAAATTCATAACCTAAGCAAATTACCATACAATTTTTAAGACTCTCATAATAATATAAGTGAAGCATCAGAGTTCATCAATTTTTATAAAATAAAACCACCGCCGTGCTCTAAAAAGATATAAGTGAAGCTCTAGAGCAACTGCCTAGCTCAAAAGATATAAGTGAAGCACATAGAGTATTCTAATAAATTCATGATTAATGTGTGTCCCTCTCAAAAGGTGTGTACAGCAAGGATGATTGTGGTAAACTAAAAATCAAAGACTCATATCATACAAGATGCTCCAAGCAAAACACATATCATGTGGTGAATAAAAATATAGCCTCAAGTAAATTTACCAATGGATTGAAGACAAAAGAGGGGATGCCATCTGGGGCATCCCCAAGCTTAGAAGCTTGGTTGTCCTTGAATATTACCTTGGGATGCCTTGGGAATCCCCAAGCTTAGGCTCTTGCCACTCCTTATTCCGTGGTCCATCAAAGCTTTACCCAAAACTTCAAAACTTCACAACACAAAACTCAACAGAAAACTCGTAAGGTCCGTTAGTATAATAAAATAAATCACCATTTTAGGTACTGTTGTGAACACATTCTAATTTTATATTGGTGTTATATCTACTGTATTCCAACTTCTCCATGGTCCATACTGTCTCGCCCCCGGCTCAATCGTGCACTAATCATACACGCAAATGCACACGATCAAGCCTAAGGACTCACGGGAAGATATCACAACACAACTCTAAAACATAAATAAAGGCATACAAGCATTATATTACAAGCCAGGGCCTCGAGGGCTCGAATACATAAGCTTGATGCCAAACAAGCATCAGTGGAAGCATTAGATATCTGAGTACAGACATAAGACAGAGAGATAAGCCTTTAACAAGGCAGGACAAAACAAAACCTACGATCGAAAGGCGCAGGCCTCCTGCCTGGGACCCTCCGATCCTACTCCTGGTCGTCGGCCAGCTCGTAGAAGTAACCACTCTCGAGGTGGCAGTAGCGATCATCGGCGGGGGCAGCTGTCTCAGGGGCTCCGTCATCTAGTTGTACCAAAAGGATATGAGGGAAAAAGAAAGCAAAGCAACCGTGAGTACTCATCAGAAGTGCTCAGCAAGCAAGGATCTACACTACATATGCAACATTATCAAAGGAAGGCTGTATATGTGAACTAGGCTGCAGAAATGCCAGAATAGAGGGGAAAGCCTAGTCCTATCGAAGACTAGCATCTTCATCATCTTCAGCGGTCTTGCAACATTAGAAGAGTGTAGATAGCATAGTATAAAGTAGTAGTAATGTTATCAACCTCACCCAGAGATCCTTCCTCGACTCCCTGCGAGAAAGCAATCCCAGAGCCATACATCCAAGTATCAACCTCGGCCAGAGATCCTTTTTCGACTCCCTGCGAGAAAGCAATCCCAGAGCCACATATCCAGGTATCATCTCAAGTTCTAGCTGTATCGATCGGGATACAACTCCGAGTGTCCTTTACCGTAGGACTGGCTATCGATTGATGTTTTCTTCCCTGCAGGGGTGCACCAACTTACCCATCACACTCGCTTAACTCCGGCCGGACACACTTTCCTGGGTCATGCCCGGCCTCGACCAAACGATACACCGCAACCCTACCTAGAGCTCAACAGAGAGGTCCCCGCTGGTCTACATCCTAAGCACTCAGGGATCTTGGGCCATCGCCCTGCGCACTCCGGGTCGTTGCGCACAGGGTGGATACCAGCGTCACCTCGGATGGCCGACACGATCTGACCGTGCCGCAATGCTGAACTGGACGTCTGACAGAGCTTTCGGCTGAAGCTACGATGCAGAACGCCCATACTATGCCCACGTGATGGTTAGGGCTATCAGGCCAGAGGCCCTCTCGGATCAAATATCCAAATCGTTAGTGGACTAGGGGCTTGCGGTACCGAGCAGAGACTCACGAAAGATGTGACCCCGTCGCCCTGTCTCGAGGACTTGCTGCAAGGGCTAAGAATGCCCAGCTGCGCCTCGTATTCATCTCTCGGGTAACCTCCAGGTCAACCCGTCTTCACATCACTCGCGAGTACCCCTCAGGGTCGACCCGCCTTTCCAAGTATCAGTTGTAAAGTCCCAATATCCGTGTGTCCATAACATCAGGGGAATCCGAGGTATCACCCTCGTTGGATTCCTACTCGATGTATCTGTCATGGTGAACTCGGAGGAATCACCCTCGATGAGTTCACACTTGAGGTGTTGCACGACAGCATCATTATCGGGAGTGGGAAGGAGGAATCACCCTCGATGACCACAACCGATGAACTAACCTGCAAGGTTAACATCAGGAGTGCTGACGAGGGATCACCCTCGGCACTCGATAGTAACCCAGTAGTGTCGTACAACTAAGGGGGTGATGTGCGGTGCCGGGGCCTGGTCTTCGATCCCATTGATTGGGTCTTCTGATAATCCAGCGGGGCAGTTGGGTCAAAGTGGGTCTCTGATGGGTCACTAACCAAATTATACTAAGCAGTTTGAAATAGGTAGGTAAGGTAACAATAAGCAGGTTACAAAACCAGGCTATGCATCAGAATAGGAGCAAACAAATACAGTAGCAAAATCTAATGCAAGCATGAGAAAATAGAATGGGCGATATCGGGATGCTCAAGGGGGGGGGGGCTTGCCTGGTTGCTCAGTCGAGAAGGAGGGGTCGTCAACACCGTAGTCGATCGGGGCAGCAGTGGCGTCGGTTTCGTAGTCTACCAGAGAGAAGAGGGGGAAGAAACAGTAAATACGAAGCAAACAAAGCATCACAAAACATAATCATGATGATACGCGGTGCTAGGGGTGACCTATCGCAGTGCTCGGTGATACAGACAAAGAGGAATAACATCCGGGAATGTTTTCCCGAAGTTTGGCATTTTCGGGCAGATGAAACGGAGGTGGATTGTTGCATGTTCGTTATGCTAGGGACGTGCGGCGGACGAACGGACTGCGTATTTAGATTCGTCTCGTCGTTCTGATCAATGTGACACCCTGATTTTTGGCAACCTTTTCTTTTCAAACTTTTCTTGGTTTTATTCGAATTTGAATGATTTTGAACCCCCTTTTCATTTGGACTTGGACATGTTTAAATTCTTCCCAAGTGATCCAAAGTCTCATCACCTTGCCAAAACTCTGCCAAGTACCTCAAGAACCCAAATCCCAATTTAAATCATTTCCAATAACTCTTTTCTTTTATTTGGGAATTTAGGGCATTACTATGGGTTATGAAGCAACCTATAGTTTGGATGCTCAGAAAATTCTAAAATAATTCCTAAAAATCTTTTGGACTATATCTTGCTCCAACACCCAAAAATATTCCATAAAATATTTCATATACTTTGCAAAATAATTCCTTTTCTCTCCTGGTCAGAATGGACCATTGTGAAGGAAGTGCATGTTTGGGTTATCCAATTGCTACCAAATTTTTACAGCATGAAGACAACTCCAAATCATCACTCTCCACCAATTTTCAGCACCTCAAGATCAACCATGTGAACAGTACTTTAAATGACAAATTCAGACCAGAATTATGCTTCCTACATGAACTACCTTCATTTCTTCTCCAAATGACTTCATGTTTGGCCAGTTTGTTGTTCATTCAACATGGATCACACCAGACATCTCTCTTGGCTTTAGATCAACATCATCCAAGCTCCAAAACCTCCCCAACATTTCTGTCAGAACCTGTAGATGATTGCATCTCTCAGTTCTGCTCGTATCTTGCCAAACCAAGTGCTCAGGTGAGGTGAACCATCGGCGGTCGACATGCCAGACAACATTTGCCAGACCAACGTGGCCACTAGACATGAGCTACCGTGGTGAGCACGGCGCTGGCACGCTTGTCGCCGCGCTCTGCGCCGCGCCCGGCTCGGGCCGCGTTGGAGTCGAAAGCTCGTGCAGCGTGGAGTTCTCTGAGCATGCCGACTACCCTCCCTGGTGACGCGTAGGCCATCTGGACCCTTCGCCTGCGCCGGAGACGCCCTCGCCGGCCGCCGCATCATCGCCGCCCTGTTCTGCCCGTGCTGCCATAGTATTGCGGCGCCGTCGTCTTCCTCCCGTGCCGTCTCCTCCGCATTTAAAGCTTCTGCCCTCATCCATCACCTCGCCCGCGTCGAGCCAGCCAGCGCGGCGTACGAGTGCCGGCGCCATGGCCCGCATTGACGAGCTTTGGGAGAGCTCGCCGCCCGCCTCCTCCTGGCTATAAATAGCCCCGCTCGGCGCTGCCAAGCTCCTCACCCAACTCCTCCTCCCCCACAGCCACAGCCAGCAGCAGCAATCGAGGTAGAGAGGCCTCTGGCCTCGAGCTCGATCAGAGCTCCGCCGCCAATCCCCTCTTCCCCGCCAGCCACCTCCAGCCCTCCTCTGCCTTATCCAAGAGCACCATTGTGATCAGTAGGCTTCCGTAGTGCTTCCCGAGCCCTCTTCCCGTCCTATTGCCGTCGGAATCGTCGAGTTCATCGACCACCGTAACTGCAGTCCACCGGAGACGAAGGGGGCGACACCGTCCGTCCACCTCCGGCTAAGCTGCGGGTACGTGAAGGACCACCGCTCGACTCCCGATCCGTTCCACCCATTCCCGAGCCCTCTCGCCATCGGGATCGCCGGCAACGCTCGCCGGTGAGCCGCCCCCTCCCCTGTTCCCTCCCCTCTCTCTATTTTAAACCGAGCCGGGGCCACCGTCAGCCACTGTGGCGAAGCGGTAAGTGGTGGCGCCCGGGCTAAATTACGCCTTCGACGTGGCCGTTTTTCTTTTTTTCAAAATTGATTTTTATTAACAGAGTTAAACAGGAACTTTGAATATTAATAACTTTTAACAGAAAGGTCCAAATGACCTGATTCTTTTTGCATTGTGTTCATAATTGAGTCCTTTATTTTTCCACCAAGTTTGGTATTTTTCCAACACTCACAGAATTGTTGGTGAATAAAAAGGCCTTATGTGACATTTTCTTTTGCTATTTGAAAATACTTTCAGAAGGAGATTCTTGTGGATTTAAAGACCAGGAGTTTCTGAACAACCCAACTGATCAAGGCAAGCCAGGACATCCATATTATGAGGCATTTCATAGCATTGCATAATTCATATGCATTTCTTGCATTTTAATTAACCTAGCTAATTCCAAGACAATATTTCAAATGCTTAATGTGACCAACTAAGTTACTTGTTGAAATAACCTTGATCGCTAAGTTGAAGTTGCTTGATCATGAGTCACCTGTCCGGGCTTACCCGTGCAGCCACATTCGCCGGTATGGGACGGCCTTGACTTGGTCTGGCTGCGTGCTCTTTCACCGGTACCTCCAAAGAGGGAGGGTTATGCGTGCGTGCTGCCCTGATCAGGTAGACGGCGATAACCCTGTGAGCCCAGTTGAGTTGTTTGCGGGCGTCCCCGTTTGGGACAGTTTAGTTAGGCCACGATGGTGGCAGGTGTCACGGGTGACACGGGGCCACCCAAGGCTTGACTCCGGGGGAGTGCGATTGCCGGGTGTACGATGAAAGAGTCACGGGACCGGCAGGTTTCGTTGGAGCAATGCTGGTCCACCCGAATGGGATCACGAGGTCAGTGCTCCATAGTGTGGGTAAAGTGCGCAACCTCTGCAGAGTGTAAAAATCTATTCGAATAGCTGTGTCCACGGTATTGGACAGCCCGACCAGACCTCTCTAGGTGATCAACCGTAATAACTGTATTAATGATGGAAGAACTTATCTTTTGAGCGGAAGTACTTGTTGGTATCGAGTATTCCGAGGGTTGTGAGGCAACCCGGAGATGAGTAAGTTGGTAACAGTAAGTGAATCACTTGGAGTTTAACCTGTTCATTGCTATGCTATTACTTGCTGCATATTTGGTTGTCATGTGCTTGCGAGTACATTCAAAGTACTCACCTGGCATATCATGCCAGATGCAGGAGAAGACTAAGACGGAGGTCCTGAGGTCCTTGTTGCGATGCCTAGGATGTGTCCACAGCAGTGTCCCTGTGGATGGAGTCTCTATCATGTTCCGCTACGCTGTAGTCTTTCGCTGTAGTGTTCAGTAGTAATGCCGAGGCCCTGATGTGTTGGATAAATAATGTAAATATTGACGTAGCACTAGATGTGCTTTTGGCCTCCATGATCATATAATATATGTGAGCCTGTACCGGCTATTATCAATAAAGTCCAGCCATGTTCTGTTCCAAGTTGTTGTGTGTTTCCAGAAGACATGATCTCTGGGTTGGAAACACGGGTAAACCGGTCCTCTGAGCCGGGGTGCCACAATCAACTTTCATGTACAAAGTATTTTAATCCGAGTTACGGTTTATTTTATATTAATTTTTAAAGATTTAATCAATTCTAAAATTATTATTAATTAAATTATTTTGAAAATACAATTATGATGTCATCATGACGTCAGCAGTCAACTGTACTGTTGACTGGGTCAAACTGACATGTGGGTCCGTTCTGTCATAAACTGTTTAATTAACTAACAGTTAATTAGCTAGTTAATTAACAGATTAGTTTAATTAGTAGGTTAATTAAGTTTAATTAAACCAGATTAATTAAGTTAATTAATGATTTGTTTAATTAATTAATTAATATTTATTTTTATTTTCTTTTTTTTGGAAAAAGGGGCGTGGGGCCCCGTTGTCATAGGCCCATGGGGCCTTAACAGGCGCGCGGGCGTCGGGCACTGGCCGAGCGGTGGCGGCGGGGCCACTCGTGGCAGTGGCGGGCGCCGGTCGCGGCAGCCAGTGGTGCGGCGCGAGGGGGAACGGGGTGAGGACCCAATAGGGCGGCACGGTGGCGCGTGCGGGCACGACGCCCGGTGGCCGTGGCCTGGGCAACCAGCAAGGACCGCGGGCGCGCGGCGAGCGACGGGGCCGAGCCGCGGTGAGAAGGGACGACCGCGGTGGCGATGGCGAGCGCGGGGCGCGGCGCAGGCGAGCGGGCGCGCGAGGCGGAGGCGAGCGAGGCCGGCGCGGGGCGGCAGCGACGGGGCGGTAGCGACGGCAAGCGAGTACGGGGGAGAGGGAGGCATAGGCCGGGGCCTCACTTGCGGTGCAGGGGAACGGGGCGGCGAGGCGCGATGGCGACCGGCGAGGAGGGGGATGAGGAGGCGAGGAGGCAGTCCGGCGACGGTGTGGACGAGGCGGCGACGGCGTCAGGCGGCGGCGACGGGCGCGAGCGCTCGCTCCCGATCCAGATCGGACCGGGGGAAAGAGAGGGAGTGAGCGAGGGGGGTTCTGGGTGGATAAGGTTAGGGTTTCGGGGTCCAGGGCGAGGTATAGGGGAGTGGGATGGGCCGGCCTAGTGGGCAGCCGGCTGGGCTGAGGCCCAGTTGGGCCACGGCCCGGTGGGGGTGGGGTTTGATTTAAATTTTATTTTGTTTTATTTACTATCCTTTTATTTATTCTTTTCTATTTTAGCAAAAATGTGTGGGCCCATATATAGTTTTGTAAAATACAAGACTTAGCCCAATAATTACAGTGAAATATCTAGCGCTGTTATAAAAAGGTTTTGAGTACACATGATTTCATTTGGATTTTACTAAATTATAAATGGATTAAATACTTCTGTTTTTATTGCTGTTTTAGGATGTTAGACTCACTTAAATATTTCAATCATTGTTGTTGCTAATTTTATAAATGCCTCTAGATTATTTGCAACATGATGAACAATTTAGTTCCTGGATTTGAAAAATTATTATTTTCACTTGCATTTGAATTTCAGATTGACTTTGGAGTTGAAATAAGATATGATGCAAATGATGATCAAGCATAGTTAACCATGATGACTTGGCATTATCATGTGAGGTTACTGTAGCTACCACTGGGGGTGTTACACATACCACCCAATACTACCAATAGATTCATCAAAATAAGCAAACAACACATAGAAAACAGAATCTGTCAAAAACAGAACTGTCTGTAGGAATCTGGAAATTTCGTATACTTCTGTAACTCCAAAAATTCTGAAATATTAGGACATCCTAGGAAATTTTTATATAAATATTGTGTAAAAGCTTCAGATCAAAACCACGCTTCTGTGATTTTTTAAATTTCTGGCAATGAGCGCAAAAGTTTCTGTTTTTCAGCAAGATCAAATCAACTATCACCATAGACCATCCCAAAGTTCTTACTTGGCTCAAACACTAATTAAAACATTAAAACACAATTACCACTAAGGTAGTATTGTTTATTTATTGGAAAACTGGAACAAAAACAAAAAACACAAAATAAAAATTGGGTTGCCTCCCAACAAGCGCTATTGTTTAACGCCCCTAGCTAGGCATAATGCATAGATCTAGGTATTGTCATCTTTGGTATGCAATCCATAAGTGGCCCTCATAATATATTCATATGGCAACTTAATTTTCTTTATTGGAAAGTGTTCCATGCCCTTCCTTAATGGAAATTGAAATCTAATTTTTCCTACTTTCATATCAATAATTGCACCAATCGTTCTAAGGAAAGGTCTACCAGGAATAATAAGACATGTAGGATCGCAATCTATATCAAGCACAATAAAATCTACGGGCACATAATTCCTATTTGCAACAATAAGAACATCATTAATCCTTCCCATAGGTTTCTTAATAGTGGAATCCACTAGATGCAAATTCAAAGAATAATCATCAAATTTATGGAAACCGAGCACATCGCAAAGAGTTTTTGGAATAGTGGAAACGCTAGCACCCAAATCACACAAAGCATTACACTCATAATATTTAATTTTAATCTTAATAGTAGGTTCCCATTCATCATAAAGCTTTCTAGGGATTGAAACTTTCAACTCAAGTTTTTCTTCAAAAGATTTCATCATAGCATCAACAATATGTTTAGTAAAAGCTTTATTTTGATTATAAGCATGAGGTGAATTAAGAATGGATTGCAACAAGGAAATACAATCTATTAAAGAACAATTATCATAATTAAAGTCCTTGAAATACAAAAGAGTGGGTTCATCGCTACTTAAAGTTTTGACCTCGCCAATCCCACTTTTACCAATTTTTTCATTAAGATCTTCACCCTCCAAATTATTGCGACGCCTTCTAGCTAAAGTTGACTCATCTCCAGTCCCATATTTATCAAGTTTTATATTATAAAACAAAGATTCAATAGGAGTAACACCAATCACTTTAAGATCTTCATCATTATTATTACAAAAACTAGAAGAACATGCCTTTTCTAGCCAATCTCTCTTAGCACGCATCCTAGCGGTTCTCTCTTTACTTTCATTCATAGAAATTTTAATAGCTTTTAGAGACTCATTAATATCAATCTTGGGTGGCATAGATCTAATATTAAAAGAATCAATCTCATGAGAAATTCTATCAACATTTCTATCCAAACCATCAATCTTAAGCAATTTTTCTTCTACCATGGCATTAAAAATCTTTTGAGAATTAATGAAATCTTTAATATTATTCTCAAGATCATAGGGTATTTTATTATAATTTCCATAAGAATTATTGTAGTAATTACCATAATTATTAGAGAAATTACTAGGAAACGGCCTAGGGTTGAAATTACCTCTATATGCGTTATTACCAAAATTGTTCCTACCAACAAAATTCACATCCATAGATTCATTATTATTCTCAATCAAAGTGGACAAAGGCATATAATTAGGATCAATATGAGCACTCTTACTAGCAATCAATTCCATAAGTTCATCCATCTTTCCACTCAAAGTATTAATTTCTTCAATCGCATGCACTTTTTTACTAGTAGAAGATCTTTCGGTATGCCATTGAGAGTAATTTGCCATAATATTATCTAGGAGTTTAGTTGCTTCTCCTAATGTAATTTCCATAAAAGTACCTCCCGTGGCGGAATCTAAAAGATTTCTAGATGCAAAATTCAATCCGGCATAAAAATTATGTATGATCATTCATAAACTTAAACCATGAGTAGGGCAATTTCTTATCATTAATTTCATCCTCTCCCAAGATTGTGCAACATATTCATGATCAAGTTGCTTAAAATTCATTATATCGTTCCTAAGGGAGATGATCTTAGAGGGAGGAAAATACTTGGAAATAAAAGCATCTTTACACTTGTTCCATGAATCAATACTATTTTTAGGCAAAGATGAAAATCAAGTTTTAGCACGATCTCGTAGTGAGATCGGAAATAGCCTGAATTTAAAAATATCATTATCCACATCTTTTTTCTTTTGCATATCACACAACTCAATGAAAGTATTTAGATGGGATGCAGCATCTTCATTAGGACTACCAGAAAATTGATCTTTCATAACAAGATTCAACAAAGCGGCATTAATTTCATAAGATGCCGCACTAGTGGCGGGAGCAATCGGAGTACTAATAAAATCATTATTATTAGTGTTGGAAAAGTCACACAACTTGGTATTTTCTTGAGACATCGTGACAAAGCAAGCAATCTAGCACACAAGCAAACAAAAAGCAAACGAAAGGACAAACGAAAGAAGGCGAATAAAAAGGAAAATATTTTTGTGTTTTTTTGAAAACGTTTTAGAAGTGGGGGAGAGGAAAACGAGAGGCAAATGGCAAATAATGTAAGTGCAAGAGATGAGAGTTTATGATAGATACTTGGTAGGCTTGATGTAGAACCTCCCCGGCAACGACGCCAGAAATTCTTCCTGCTACTTCTTGAGCTTGCGTTGATTTTTCCCTTGAAGAGGAAAGGGTGATGCAGCAAAGTAGAGATAAGTATTTCTCTTAGTTAAGAACCAAGGTACCAAACCAGTAGGAGGCACAAGTAAGTCCCCAATATATGCACCTGCACAAACTAACAAACACTTGCACACAACGCGAAAAAGGGGTTGTCAATCCCTTCATAGGTCATTTGCAAGAGTGAGATCTAATAGAGATAGATATAAAAGATAAATAAAAGGAAAAATAAATAAAATATAAAGAGATTGCAGCAAGGTATTTTTGGGTTTTGGTTTTATAGTTCTGAAAATATATTATGGAAAACAAACCCGGGGCCATAGGTTTCACTAGAGGCTTCTCTCTCGAAGAAAGCATACGGTGGGTAAACAAATTACCGTTGAGCAATTGATAGAAAAGCGCATAATTATGAAGACATCGAAAGCAATGATCATGAATATAGGCATCACGTCCGTGACAAGTAGATCGAAATGATTCTGCATCTACTACTGTTACTCCACACATCATCTGACTCCTGCCTGCATCTAGAGTATTAAGTTCATAAGAACAGAGTAACGCCTTAAGCAAGATGACATGATGCAGAGGGATAAACTCAAGCAATATGATATAAACCCCATCTTTTTATCCTTAATGGCAACAATACAAATACGTGCCTCGCTACCCCTTCTGTCACTGGGTGAGGACACCGCAAGATTGAACCCATCACAAAGCACCTCTCCTATCGGAAGAAAAACCAATCTAGTTGGCCAAAATAAATCGATAGATCAGAGAGAAATACAAAGCTATCTTAATCATGCATAAAAGAGTTCAGAGAAGACTCAAATAATATTCATAGATAATCTGGTCATAAATCCACAATTCATCGGATCTCAACAAACACATCGCAAAAGAAGATTACATCGAATAGAACTCCAAGAACATCGAGGAGAACATTGTATTGAAGATCAAAGAGAGAGAAGAAGCCATCTAGCTACTAGCTATGGACCCGTAGGTCTGTGGTAAACTACTCACACATCATCGGAAGGGCAACATGGTTGGTGCAGAGGCCCTCCATGATCGAATCCCCCTCCGGCAGAGTGCCGGAAAAGGCCCCAAGATGGGATCTCACGGGAACAGAAGCTTGCGGCGGCGGAAAAGTATTTTTGGTGTGTCCTCTGGTATAGGGGGATATTAGAGAATTTATAGTGCTAGAGTTAGGATTAGGGGAGTCCCGAGGGGCCCACGCCCTGAGGGCGCCCCCCTGGGGCACGGCCAAGAGGCTTGTGGCCTCCTCGTGTCTCCTCTTGCCTCCTCTCCAAGTCTCGTGGGTTTCTTCTGGTCCAAGAAAAATCATCATAAAGTTTTATTCCGTTTGGACTCCGTTTGGTATTGATTTTCTGTAGAAGTCAAAAACAAGGAAAAAAAACAGCAACTGGCACTGGGCACTAGGTTAATAGGTTAGTCCCAAAAAATGATACAAAATAGCATATAAAACATCCAAAATAGATAAATAATAGCATGGAACAATAAAAAATTATAGATACGTTGGAGACGTATCATGGAGTAGCAATGAATAATTGGATGAAATTCATCATGCAACCGTAGAAAGTCGAGAGGGAGCTGACCAGGTTCCCAGCGTCGACCGCCGGCGAGGCTGCGGGTTCTCTGCCCTCCTTCCGTCGCTCCGGCGGAGGGACATGGAGGGAACCCCAGTTCTCTTCCGGTTTGTAGATAGCTGTAGGGTTAGGTTTTTGTTTGGCTTCGTCCGGGTGGCGGCGGCGGAGCAGCATCCAATAAATTTTCCTCAACTCCGATTCCTCCACGGCTGCGCTTCTGGCGGCGTCATGGAGTTGGGGGACGTGTCTTCCCGAAGTCTCCTTGGAGCGACGGGATCTGGTATGGGTGGACGAGATGTGCGGGACGGTGGAGTTGATCTCGTCCTTCCTGTTTGTTCATCGGCTTTTCCATCGGCTCGGCAGCACCTCCTCCAGCGCCTATGAGTGGCTGGGAGATCTTGTATAGGAGTTTCGTGGTCGGCTGCGGTCGTCTTTGTGGCGATCTCGGCGGCCGGCGAGAGGTTTGGTTCTCCAGTGCGTGGTGGGTGGTTCGAGGCAGCCGCTCTGGGGATTCTCCTTCTACTTCGTTGGATGGAGCAACCGGTGTTGGGGCTGAGACGCATGGGGATTTACCCCGGCCGACGCGCCACATGGACAGTGCTTCGCCTTTCGGGGCGAGGATCTCCATCGACTCACAAAGCCGGCAGCGGCGTTGGTACGTTTTCAGTTTCTGGGATTGCGGAGGCCCATGTCTTCTTCCCGCGGCTGTTTCGACGGCGGCGGTGGGCGGCAATGGACGTTGGTTGGTTTGCAGAGAAGTTCCCCAAGGACGTGATTGTATTTTCTCCATTGAATGGGGACTTTTTTGCAGTTGTACTGGGATGCCTGTACTCTCGCGGGTTCTGTTGTAGTTTGTGTGTGTATGCCACATTTGGCCTCGTTTGTTTTCAAGAAACATGCAGAAAATTTCTTAAAAAAAAAACCTAGAAGGATACACAACAAATCCAATTTATCAATTAAATGTAGGCATGTAAGCGTGGACTTTTACCGCCACATGCCCGGCGCCACGCTACCGTGCACCGTCCGATCGAGTGGTGATGCAGCATTCTAGAAGGTGATGATGATGTCAGGGCTAACGTGCGGGCTGTTATGGCCCTGTGGCCCCGTGGTAATCTCCATTTTAGTTTTGTCAAACCATGTGTAAACCAAAGCACCTGTTCTTTACCAAACCAAGATCCCTACATATTTAAACCCGGCCATCCATGTATCCTGCGGGTAAAAACTCTATTAGGGTAAAGGTATGAGACAAAAATTTATCCATGGGTATATAAATAGAAAAATCTGCAACCCATCGGATAGAGCGGGTGCGGGTATAGGATCGTATAACCCATACCCACATACCCATGTACCCTTATAAAATCTATGTGAACTCAAAATTATCTCTACACTTTGTCGTGAATTTGTTAACTCAAAATGTATGACTATGACTATATGATGTTGTTTCGATGTGTTGTTGTTTACGAGAAAGTGATATTGTTTGTTAAATATGTTGTAGTTTGTGATGTGTTGTTGTTTATAAATTATGGTTATATGTTGTTATTTATAACTATGAGTTGTTCAAATTGATGCTTTGCAATCATGGGTATTTTACCCGCAGGTACCCATCTACCCTGTCGGGTAATGGGTATGGAAAAAAATTATATCCATTGGCGAGGATGGGTAAGGGTGATGGGTAAACTCATGGGGACGGGTAAGGATATGGGATGAGTCAACCCGTGCCCAAACCCTGCGGGTGCCATCCCTAATCCCATGTCAAATCCACGCACGAAGCTACAAGAGCCAGCCAGCCACCCATTATTTACACACCAACAGGCTACGGCACGCATACGTACGAACTACGAACTGAAACTTCGTGCCATGGCAATGCTCTTTGTTGTGTGCTTGGTTCTACTCGCCTTCGCCATGGCCGTGACGGCAGAGATGGCGCCGAGGGCGGCGCCGGCGGCCGACGCTGGCGACTGCAACAGCGACCTGCAGGACCTGGTCGCCAACTGCCAGAACTACGTCATGTTCCCGGCCGAGCCGAAGATCACGCCGTCGCCGGCCTGCTGCTCCGTGATCCAGAGGGTGGACATGCCGTGCCTGTGCGCCAAGGTCACCCCGCAGATCGAGAAGATCGTCTGCATGGACAAGGTCGTGTTCGTCGCCAAATACTGCAAGAGGCCCTTGCAGCGTGGCTCCAACTGCGGAAGTAAGCGTTAGACCATATGCAAGTCTGGCTTCAATACGATTTTGCGCACACATGTATGATTCGTGCATTTCATGGTTACGGCGACTGCATTCCTGGTCTGACCGTGTAGTGCAGCATATCTTCTGATTGGACAATCACGAAGACTGCAGATGCTATTTTCAGCTTTCACCATTGTACTAGTGCTTGTGACTTGCATATTTGCTGAGAGATAAGTTGCTGGATTATCCCCTAGATAAATCCAGATACTTTATGATAAGTATAAATAAAGTTGACGGCAAATGTATGATTGCCAGTTAAAAAAACAGTTGACCATGTACGTGTACTTACATTTCTTTAAAGGACAGTTAATTTTGTGGGCGTTTGTTTTTTCGAAGAGGATCAAATCTATTATAAAGATTCATGGGAAGTACAAAACACTGGAAACATAATTAAAAATTACATCAAGGTCCATGGACCGCCGACCGACCATTGCACCACCAAAACGAGCCACCGACGCGCCGCTGTCGCCGCTCCCATACCGGAGCCGGCCTAACCTTGTCGATGACAACCGGGAACTCTTCGTGCATGTACCCCTAAGGACCAGCGCCCCAAAGCCACAGTCGTCGTCCTTGAATCCTTGAATAGACCTGAAGAATCTGACACCAAATATTGCCATCGCATACACACGACGAGAAACGCTAATCTCACTGCCCCAAGGAGTTAGAAATACAAATATGTACTCCATTGTAGAAGTAAATATTGGACTCTGATAAGTGCCACACGTAAGATACGAGCACATGCCAACTTCGAACGTTTTTTATGGTAAGTTTAGTTACGCGAGGATGGCAATTTTAGTTGGCAAGCATGGCAACTTTGTGCTTTAGTTTATTTTTTGACGGAAACTTGTCGTGTGTCACTGGAATTTGTCATCTTTGCGTGACTGGAATTGCCATCGAATAATGTCAGGGTGGGAGTGCAACGCACCTGACGTGTGTCACTTATCATTTAGGTAAATATTTGTTGAAATGGATTGATGCTTCAATACACATCATAATAAATGGTCTCATAATTATCTCACAAATATATACTAAACATATAATCAGTGAAATATATGCTGCAAATGCCTCGGTCTGTATTCATAGTTTGCATTAATACGATACATCATACATGTATCCAACCTGGCTGTGCATGGATGTATTCATTAAATAGCTGCATTTGTTGAGATGGGTCAGTACAACAAACATAAGTGCTCACAGTTGACTATAAGACAAACAGAATGGACGGTTGAAATTTCTTAGAAAATATTATATTTTGGAACATATATGCAACGCAACAAAGAAACAGAAGTGTAGACACGTGTCTACATAGGAACCAAGTGTTGACACTTGTCAGTGCAACAAACGCATGTGTGTACATCTGTCTACATGAGAAAGAGAAGTCGTGACACTTGTCAATCAGCACCACCTACGCCTTGATTGAAGTAATTATTTTTCCCTCAGATGAATTCATTCCCATCCATGCGCCTATATAAACCCAAGCATCCAACAGAGGACAACCACACCAAAACAACACAACTCTAGATTTAACATCTAAGAGAGAGGTAGCCAACCGATTACTACTAGTAGTAGTTATAGCAAAACACTTTGGTTTGCTCTTGGTTCTTGCCTTTGTTCTTGTTGTGATGGCTGAAGATTGTACCATCGACCTAAAAGGGCTAATCCGGGAGTGCAAACAATATGTGATGTTTCCCGCGAGCCCAAAGATAACTCCTTCGAGTGCATGTTGTAGTGTGGTTCAGAAGGTCAATGCACCGTGCTTGTGCTCCAAGGTCACCAAGGAGATCGAGAAGGTGGTATGCATGGATAAGGTTGTTTATGTCGCTGATTACTGCAAGAATCCACTCAAACCTGGCTCCGACTGTGGCAGTAAGTGTTATATTTTGAGCCATGTATTATGTACCCCTAATACTCGTCATGAACTATGCCTGACATGCTTTTGTTTTCTAATATTTTCGCAGGTTACCATGTCCCATCTCAAGGCCGATAGATGGACGTTTCGTATCTGGTAATCAAAGGAGAAATGTTGATTTAGTTCATGACGAGGTTATGATGCCTCTACGTTGACTGGATTCCGCTTTTATGATAGGTGATAGGTTAAGTTTATGTTGAGTAATTCCTAGGGATCGTGGCTGGTTGTTGGGTGGAAGATCCATGAATGTATGAGTATTAATAAATATTTCTCCTCAAATTACATGCTTCCTCTATTTTGTTTTTGTTTGGTCCTTTTCTGGTTTTGATTCCTTTTGAATGTGGACGGGGATTGAAAACAAGAAAAAGAAATCTTTGACAGAAGCTTTTTTTGTCCCACTATACGATGATAAGTCTTTTGTGATATTGTACGGTAAGTATATGCATGCAAATGTTAAAATTCAAATGTGGAACTTGGACATGTGAAAAATAAACATAGAAGTAAATATTGGCTAAATTGGGTTGGTGCTTCGATACACATCATAATAAATGGACTAATATACACTCTAAATATCTCACAAATATATACTAAACATATAATTAATGAGATATATGCTACAAATGCCTCGATCTTTATTAATAGTGTGCATTAGTATGATACATGTATCCAGCCTGGATGTGTGTCTGGATGAATAAATGTATTCAATAAATAGTTACATTCATTGAGATCGGTCAGTACAAAAAAAAATAAGTTCTCATAGTTAACTACAAGACAAACCCAATGGACCATTGGTATGGTTGTGAATTGGTGTTGGCGCCACGTGGTGCAACCATTGGTACGAGCGCTCCATTGCTCATGTTGATGAAGTGGTGCTGGCACCACGTGGTATGACCATAGGTATGAGCGGGAGCACTCGGACCATGCGTCACGCTTTGGTTGATCTGTTGAATTTTCGCCCAAAAAGGAAGTAGCTCCAAATGACTTCATTTGTTAGGATGTTTATTGGTTTTCTTCCATATGTTCATTCCTGCACATCAATAGTAACAACAAGTTTTCTTCTTTCTCGAAGGATTAGTGTTAGAAAGATGCGAGAAATATCTAAAACCCTGTGAAAAACATATCAAAGCCCTCTTAGAAAAGTGACAAAATATCGAGCCATTAGCACCCAGTGTTATCCTTTCTGTCATGCGTGGCTGTTTGTGTCTGGGTTTTATTTTCGGTTGGTTATCTGACGTGTTTGCAGCACGCTAGGAGTGGTTGAGGAGCGAAGACCTATGTTCACTTCTGGTATACGAAGAGGTCCCATGGCAGGCGGGGGTGGTTTATGAATACCCTTGGTGAATAGATAATGGATAGCACAAAGGTTCCCAACCTCTTTCCCCAAGGAGTGACCCTGAGTTATCAAACTCACGAGAGGACGTGCACTTGTGACAAGGGTTTCTACCAAGCTTTTGCGGGAGAATTAAATTCCATTTTTTATACCGGATCGTAATAAAGTTGGAACGAAGAACACTTATAATAAAAATAGCATGGGTATGATGACTTGATTCTTATAACCATAATTTTTGTGATCCAGATCAATATGATCTTAATTTGTGCTCTGGAAGAAAGCCGTTAAGATGTGCTTGCAACGTATCTAAGTGGGGATGTGTCCAAATTATATCTTGAACGGAATGCGCCTTGAATCAAGAGTCAGTTTTCCAACCGTATCCCTTTCCGTGGCGCGGGGTTACCTTGATTATTAGGATAAAGCAGACAAAAGCATTGGGTGTTTAATGACTACACCTCATGTATCTCCAGAGATCCGATCACGCTACCATACTAAACCATTCTGTCACTGGTGTTCAGAATAGCGCTTCATGTTCACCTTGCCCTTAGCCTCCTCGCGGCTCGAACTCCATGATCCTAGGTACTTGCAGGGACAAAGAACGCAAGAGAGACAAGGGACAACTATGATGTAATTTTATTCCACACATACATGACGTTAGTTCAAATTCATTCCATTGATCACTCAAACAAATACATCAGGTTGCAAGGCTATGCCTCAACCCATGACCTTACCAAATTACTCACACACAATGATCGGATTGCGAGAAGAAACCATTGAAGAACACATCAAGATGAATGCTTTATTGGTAATATGTCTTACAATGGTTGTCGGATGCGATACAAGATTACAAGTATGACTAACTTGGAGGTGGTTTCTTGCGATGATGGTGATGGTGATAGTGGTGGCTATGAAGATGAGATGGGAAATGGCGGAGGCTAGGGTTGAAGAATGGCTTCTGGTGCGGAGATTAGGTTCTAGCGGTCGCTCTGTTGCGAATATGAAATAGGACCCTTTATAATAGTTGCCAGGTTGGAACCCCCCCCCCCCCCCCGGAGCCGGATGTGCATGGTACAAGTGCTTGCACTCGTACCTGACATCGTCTTGCACTCTGGTGTGCCTCCCACTTGAACTATCTTATCTCCAATTTGCTCCTTTCCATATATATGCTTGATTTGGTCCATGTTTAGCCCATTTTCATATGGAAACAAAATAAAGGGAGGATTTTGGAATATTTTGCATTCATTAGTAATTGGTAGCAATATCAAAGCGGGTATCTCGGTTTTTATGAAATAAAAAGGTCTAAACTATGGTGTGAAGAGCGTAAAAACAACACTCATCAATTGTCCTTCGAGCGTTTTATATCTATGTCGGCTGGTGCCTTTTCTCTGTTGGACAGTGTTCTTCTGTGATGTCTGGTATTCTTTGTGCCGAATTTGAACTTTGTTTCCTTTACATGAATGGATGGGTGGGCACTGACGCTTCTTTGACCTTCCTTTTAATCCTTGCTACTGGGTTCATGTACGCATGTGCCACTTCGTGTGTTGGGTTTTATCATTTCACTTGCCAACATGGTGTCATTCCCTTTACCCTGCCTCCTTCACCATATCATTTTCTTCGTTCTGTGGCCCTTTTCTTCACTCCCTCCATCTCGCAAATATTTCTTTGGTCCTTTCGTGTGGTCTATTTGATGAAATGCATGTGGTCTCACTACTGCAGGATGCTGCTGACGCGACACTACGATCAAAGACCCTTTGACGAAACTGTGTGCGGTGCATTAATCGCAAACGGTGATGTAAAAAAACCATCAAAAAAGATGCAAAATGCTTGCGATGAAGGATACATCAAACACGGTTCCGATTTTAGTTGCGTGTGCGATGCGGGGCATACGGTTCAGTCCAATGAACTGTTTGTGATGAGGCAGAACAAAAGAAACGGGCAGCCAGATGGAGGCGTGTGCAATATACGGCATAGAGTTCACTCGGATAAACTGTTTGTGATGAGGCGGGACAACAGAAATGGGTAGCCAGATGAAGGTGTGTGCGATATACGGCATACAGTTCACTCGGATGAACTGTTTGTGATTAGGCAACACAAAAGAAACGGTCAGCCAGATCAAGGAGTGTGTGATATACGGCATACAGTTCACTCGGATAAACTGTTTTTGATTAGGCAACGCAACAGAAATGGTTCAGCCAGATCAAGGTGTGTGCAATGGAGGGCATACACTTCATTCCGATAAACTGTTTGTGTTGAGACAAGAGAAGAGAAATGTTTCACATAAACAAGATGTGTGTGATATGCGACAAACATCCAATTACATAGGTGGCTAGTACACACATGACATTTCCACACACCAAAGTAAACTATTACATACATAATTAACTAGGATAAACGATCATCTGATCATCATCTACTTCTTGTGATGCTTGCCGCCACTGCTCTACTAGGATAAATGGAACAGTATTCTTTATTGTGAATAGTATGCTTTGTTGGGCACACAAGTATATGGATCATAGCATTGGGCGAGCAATGTGCCCGCACGCGTCGTGCTAGCCCGATGTTCCTTCTATGCTAAGTTTCCATTAATTGATGGCGTTTTATGAACACGCCACCGTTTCCCGCCATTTCCTCACCAGTTTGCCGCCGCCACACAGCGATATTACGCGCGTCGTGCGACGCATGGAGGCAACAAGCGCAGCCTATAGCACATCCACCTTTTCCAAGCATGCCAACCCACCAAAGCACCGCCTCTACCATCAACCTCCTCGACGAGGAAAACGAGAAGGCGCCATGGCCCGTCGAGGCCGAGGCGCTCCCCGGCAACGTGATGGACGACGCCATGATGCGCATCATCGCCAGGGTTGAGCAGACCCTTGGCGCATGGCGCTTCAGCACCGCGGATCAAGATAGGCATGTCAGCTCCGAGAGGCTACAGCTCGCCGCACAACATGCACTACAAAAAAAAATACACTTCCGTGATGATACGTGTTTGTCACAGTAGGTCATGTTTTGTGTCATGCATGTACATCCATGACGATTTTATGACATAATCAAGATAGTCATACCTGTGCTGTCATAGAAGTGTTCCATGACAATACCAAAATTGTAGAAGACTCGGCCAGGGTTGAGGATTGTGGTTGAGACGGGACGGATGACTCTGCGTGATTTGCAGCAGTGGCACCACACCAACGGCTGCGGGTTGCGATGAGCAACCGGCTGCGGTGCGTGTGCCGGTGGGGGTGTGATGAGACCCACAAGCGATGGTACGAGTGGCGACTTGGAGTTGTTACCTGCTGAAGAGCAGGTGGACGAGCCGCCAGCGGACATGGTTGCTGCGTCCAGAGCTTCTAATGCTAGGAAGAGTAAGTAGAGAAGAGGAGAAGCGAACGTTGGATATGTCAGTTTCATTGCTTGCAGAGTAGCATAGCACCATATATAGTCATAGTCTAGGTTTGAATTTGAACCAGCTATAGTAGCACGTCTCTCTTTTTTCTAAAACTCAGCAACGTCTCTTTACTGGTACACTAGCTTGCTCTGTACGCCTTCTCAAGTCTTTGATTTTCTTTTCTTTTTTTTGCGAGGAAGGAAGGAGGAGAAAATTGAGGGTTCCTGGGACTCGAACCCAAGACCTCTCGGTTGAAAACCAAGGGTGCTAGTCACTTATGTGGCGAACGTTCCCTGGGAGGAGGACGGCAAATGAACGCATTTTCCTCGCAGTTTTAGTTGCGACGCAAGATCAAACGGTCGCAGTTTCGGGAATGTTATTTGGTGAACGAGCCCAGTTTTTCTTTCTTCCTATATATAAAAAAGTATGCTACTTGGTGTTGGCTTAGTCAACAAACAATTGTGCCAACCTTGACCGTTGGATTGACATTCAACATCTGTCGTGTTTCTTCAGTCTCTTCTTCCTCCAGCCGCCAAACCCAAACCAGCGCCGGCGGGACCGCGTGCTCCCGCCTCCCACGGCTGGCTGTGCTGCCGCGCACGCATCGTGGCCACATCGCACCCTAAAACTCTGCGCATCTTCCCCGGCTGCTGTTCATTCCTGCAAGGCCTCACCATCATCCTCTAACTTGGTTCGCTTGCCACGGCGCCGCCCTTCGGTGTTGTCAACATGGTCAACAACCGAGAGGAATAAGGAGATGATTGTACATGGTGAGGATGACAGTAGGGACCCACCAGGATCATGGCAGTAGGCAAGCAAGTGCCTCCTATATTACAAGAAAAATAAGGGTTCCTCCTGATGGTTTCCTGACATCTGGGTCGCACGCCACTGTCAATGTAGTCAATAAGCGAGATAACCGCACACGGAGCGGCAGACACCCGGGACCCAGCAGCGCGCGCAGTAATTTTTTTCAGGACAGAGAAGTGTATCAACTGGGTTGTGTGGGAGCTGTGGCCCATCTAGCCCAGGCTTTTATTTCATATGTTTACCACATGACCAGCCTAGTTTTTTTTCCTTTCTGAAAATGGCTAGCCCAGCTATTTTGTTTTTTGCAGAATAACCAACGTAGGCCTACTTGCTTTTCTACGCCCTGCTGGGTCGAAAATCTTTCAAGACGAGGAGGGATGCATTCGGGCTTGCCCAGAAAATGGGCTATAAGTAATAAGAAATGGGCTGTAAAATGAAAAAATACAGCAAACATGCAATTAGTTCCAAAATACTTTTTTCTTTCAGATTTTGATATTTTAAATTTTATTGTTTTTGTGCGGGTAAAATTTCATTGGATTTAAATTAAGGTATGTTTAGTTTTTAAATTAGTTTGAATCTGGCTAGAAATTTCGGGTTGCATGCTGTTTGGGATAGATTTGGAGGCTGACTTGTGGGTCTACTAGGTTGACGTGTATGAAAGACTTTGTCAACTTAGTCCACAAATGATTCTAGCAGCAGTGACCGTTGGATGTTAATCCAACGGCCGTGCTGCTTCTTCAATATCTGATCTTCTTGCTCCAGCCGCCCAAACCAGCGCCGGTGGGACTGCCTGCTCCCGCCTCCCGTGGTCGGCAGTGCTGCCGGACAGGCCGCACCGCCCCACCCTACTCCATCGCTGGCCAGGCCATTCCTCTACTCACCCACAGCTCATGTTATTTTCCGGCGACGGCAGGCGAACCAGTAAACCCTCGTACTCCCCACCACGTGGGCAACCACTGCCGAGTCATCCCCGGCTCTGGGTCATTCCCTTCCTAGGCCTTGCCGTCGTCCACTACCCTGGTGCTCTCGGCGCGGTGTGGTCAATGTGGTCAAGGAACGACATCCATCGGAAGAGGACTGTACGTGGAGAGGCTGACAGCTGGGTCCACGGCTGCACGCAAGGAATTGCCTCCTTATTACGTGCAAAATAATGATTACTCCACCTGACAGCAGGGACCCACCTGAAGGGCCTCTGTATTTCACGAAAAAAACGTTCCTCCCGCTGACAGCTCGGACCCACCAGCTATATCTTCACACGCAAGGAAGTGCCTCCTTATTACGCACAAAAAAATTGAATTCTCCCCCTGCTATCTAGGACCCACCATAGTTGGAAGCTGACTTGTGGGCCTACTAAGTTGATGCAGACGGAGGGCTTTGTCAACTTAGTCAATATGAACGATTCTAGATCCAGTGACCGTACGATGTCCATCCAACGGCCGTAGTGCTTCTTCAACCTCTGGTCTTCTTGCTCCAGCCGCCCAAACTAGCGCCAGTCGTGCCGCCTGCTCCTGCCTCCCGTGGCCAGCTCTGCTGCCGCGCAAGCCTCACCACCCCACCCTACTCCCATCGCTGGCCTGGCCATCCCTGTACTCACCCAGACTTGCTGTTATTCTCCAGCGACGGCAGCCTCACACTGCAGCCCAACCAGTAAACCCTCGTACGCCCCTCCGCGTGCGAAACAATAGCTGAGTCTTCCCCGGCTCCAAGTCATTCCCTTCCTAGGCCTCGCTGTCGTCCACCGCCTTAGTGCTCTCGGTGCGGCGTGGTCAACGTGGTCAAGGAACGACTTACATCGGAAGAGGACTGTACGTGGAGAGGCAGACAGCTGGGTGCACGGCCGCAAGAAGGAAGTGCCTCCTTATTAGGCGCAAAATAATGATTCCTCCACCTGACAGCAGGGACCTACTGGAAGGGCCTCTGTATTTTGGCTTAGCTATATTTTGCGAAAAAAATGTTTTCTCCCCTGACAGCTGGGACCCACCAGCTATATCTTCGGACGCAAGGAAACTGCCTCCATATTAGGCGCAAAAAATGAATCCTCCCCCTGACATCTCGGACCCACCATCAATAACTTCGCACGCAAGGAAGTGCGTCCTTATCCTCCCTGACAGCCGGGACCCACCTGGTCAAAGCATACATAGCGTTGTCGTGAACTTGTACGTACATACTGGTCGATCGGTCTCTCTGCAACGATGAACCGTGGCCGAGCAAGCAGCGGCACGTGTAGTAGTAGAGCCCCCGACGTAGCAGTTCAGGCAGTCCCTTCTAAACCGTGTACACGTACGTACAGCCACATGCCAAAAAATACGGCCACGTACGTACATACGGGCGGGGCCTCGAACGCCTACGCACGCATACGTACGGCCAGGGCTCGTGTACATGGAGAGGCAACGGACGGCAGCAATGGCGTCCTGTTCATCGGGTAGCCAACCGGTTGGGTCGGAATGGAGAAACAGCGTCCTGTTCATCGGGAGGCAGCAGACTAGGTCGGAATGCGTCCTGTTCAACGGGAGCCAACCGGCTTGGACGGAACAACCAAAACAAGGTCTGGCGTACAGCAGTACGGAGGAAACGGCCTTCTGTTCGACCGGCGACGATCGAAACAGGGGTCCTGTTCATCGGGAGGGGTGTGGCGTACCGCAAAACGGAGGAAACGGACTTGTGTTGGAGCGCTACGGTCAAAACGGGGGTCCTGTTCATCGGGAGGGGTCTGGCGTACCGCAAAACGGAGGAAACGGACTTGTGTTGGAGCGCTACGGTCGAAACGGGGGTCCTGTTCATCGGAGGGGTGTGGCGTACCGCAAAATGGGACTCCATAGGCTACTGTTCACCCACCGTCGACTTCCTTCAGCCTCCACCTGCACTGTTCATCCACCGCGTCTTCCTCCTACCTCCACCAGCTATTGTTCATCCACGGGCTACTGTTCATCCAGCCCTCCACCGGCTACTGTTCAACCAGCCCTCCACGGGGTCCTGTTCATCCACCCCCAACCAGCTCGGCTGTGGCGGCCTCCTCTCGTGGTCCTGTTCATCCAGCGGCAATGGCCTACTACTACGACCACGGGGTCCTGTTCATCCAACCCCAACCACGTACGTCTCGACTCGTTCAACCAACCCCCACGTTCATTGTTCATCAAGAGGCAGCAGGTTCGATCGGCTTCAGTTAGCAGCAGTAGCGAAGAAATCGCTCGATCGGGTTTAGTTAACAGCCAGGGATCGATCGATCGCTCAGGTTCAGTAACGCGTAGCCAGTGCAATCGCTCGGGTTCAGTAAGCGAACGCCTCGCTCAGGTTCAGTTAGAGCCCAACGCCTCGCACCCACGCGCGTACATGTACGAGAGAAATGCACAATCCCTCCGTGCATCGCTCGGCCTCGACCACCCACCGTAACCGGGAACTCCCCGAAATTTTCCTCGCCCTCGCTTCTACCATGATTTTTTCCGTCATGGACGGCCCAAAGATTGTCATGCAGGTGCGTCTCCGGCCCGCCCAGGACGAAAAGCCCATTTTCTGTCATGATTTTTTGTCATAGAAGTAGGAGCCCACCACATCTATGATGTTACCGGGTTTTGTCATAATTATCATCATAGAAGTGTCATAAGCATGACAGAAAAAAAATTTGTTCGGCCCAAAATGTCACGGATGTGTTTTTTTTGTAGTGATGATCGATGGCGCGCCATAGAGCAAGCTAGGCATGTCCGCGCCGATAGGCTGCGGCTCGCCGCACAGCGAGACCCGTTGGAGCGCCACAGAGCGAGAGGCGCGACACGCCGCACAGCAAGAGCGGATCCATCGGCGCTTGCCTGCTGTCGACAGGGTGTCGGAGCTGGGTACAAGTCCCGTCAGTACACCCATTCTTCGCCAGGAGTGGGCAGAGGCCGTTGATACATCCATTTTGCATCATGCTTTTATATTGATATTTATTGCATTATGGGCTGTTATTACATATTCTAGCACAATACTTATGCCTTTTCTCTCTTATTTTACAAGGTTTACATGAAGAGGGAGAATGCCGGCAGCCGGAATTCTGGACTAGAAAAGGAGCAAATCTGAGAGACCTATTCTGAACAACTCCAAAAGTCATGAAAATTTACGGAGAATTATTTTGGAATATATAAAAAATATTGGGCGAAGAAAGTACAAGAGGGGGCCCACCAGCAAGCCACAAGGGTGGGGGCGCGCCCCCTACCTTGTGGGCCCCCGGCAGGCTTCTGGTGCTCATCTTCTGTTATATGGTGTGTTTTGACCTAGAAAAAATCAAGAGGAAGCTTTCGAGACGAAGCGCCGCCGTCTTGAGGCGGAACCTGGGCAGAACCAATCTAGGGCTCTGGCGGAGCTATTCTGCCGGAGAAACTTCCCTCCGGGAGGGGGAAATCGAAGCCATCGTCATCACCAACGATCCTCTCATCGAGAGGGGGTCAATCTCCATCAACATCTTCACCAGCACCATCTCCTCTCAAACCCTAGTTCATCTCTTGTATCCGATCTTTGTCTCAAAACCTCAGATTGGTACCTGTGGGTTGCTAGTAGTGTTGATTACTCCTTGTAGCTGATGCTAGTTGGTTTATTCGGTGGAAGATCAAATGTTCAGATCCTTAGTACTATTCAATACCCCTTTGATTATGAACGTGAATATGCTTTGTGAGTAGTTACGTTTGTTCCTGAGGACATGAGAGAAGTCTTGTTATAAGTAATCATGTGAATTTGATATTCGTTCGATATTTTGATGAGATGTATGTTGTCTTTCCTCTAGTGGTGTTATGTGAAAGTCGACTACATGACACTTCACCATGATTTGGGCCTAGGGGAAGGCATTGGGAAGTAATAAGTAGATGATGGGTTGCTAGAGTGACAGAATCTTAAACCCTAGTTTATGCGTTGCTTCGTAAGGTGCTGATTTGGATCCACATGTTTCATGCTATGGTTAGATTTATCTTAATTCTTATTTAGTAGTTGCGGATGCTTGCAAGAGGGGTTAATCGTAAGTGGGAGGCTTGTCCAAGTAAGGGCAGCACCCAAGCACCGGTCCACCCACATATCAAATTATCAAAGTAACGAACGCGAATCATATGAGCATGATGAAAACTAGCTTGACAGTAATTCCCATGTCTCCTCGGGAGCGCTTTGCTTTATATAAGAGTTCGTCTAGGCTTGTCCTTTTCTACAAAAAGGATTGGGCCACCTTAGTGCACCTTAGTTACTTTTTTTACTTGTTACCCATTATGAATTATCTTATCACACAACTATCTGTTACCGATAATTTCAGTGCTTGCAGAGAATACCTTGCTGAAAACCGCTTGTCATTTCCTTCTGCTCCTCATTGGGTTCGACAGTCTTACTTATTGAAAGGACTATGATAGATCCCCTATACTTTTGGGTCATGAAGACTCTTTTCTGGCACCATTGCCGGGGAGTGAATCGCCTTTGGTAAGTGGAATTTGGTAAGGAAACATTTATATAGTGTGCTGAAATTTACTGTCACTTGTCACTATGGAAAATAATCCTTTGAGGGGCTTGTTCGGGGTATCTTCACCTTGACTGGAAGAGCAAAGAGTTGCTCCTCAACCTACTGCACCTACTGAAAATATTTATTATGAAATTCCTTCAGGTATGATAGAGAAACTGCTAGCTAATCCTTATGCAGGATATGGAACATTACATCCTAATATGCACCTAATCTATGTGGATGAAGCTTGTGGATTATTTAAGCTTGCAGGTTTGCCCGAGGTTGATGTCAACAAGAAGGTCTTCCCTTTATCTTTGAAGGGAAAGGCATTGACATGCTATAGGCTATGTGATGATATTGGATCATGGAACTACAACCGATTGGAATTGGAATTTCATCAGAAGTTTTATCCTATGCATCTGGTTCATCGTGATCGGAATTACATTTATAATTTTTGGCCTCGTGAAGGAGAAAGTATCACTCAAGCTTGGGGGAGGCTTAAGGCAATGCTATATTCATGCCCCAATCATGAGCTCTCAAGGGAAATTATTATTCAGAATTTTTATGCTCGGCTTTCTCGTAATGATCAATCCATGCTCGATACTTCTTGCACGGGTTCTTTTATGAAGAAGACTATTGAATTCAAATGGGATTTATTGGAAAGAATTAAACGCAACTCTGAAGATTGGGAACTCGACGAAGGTAATGAGTCAGGTATAAACCTCAAGTTTGATTGTGTTAAATCTTTCATGGATACCGATGCTTTTCGTGAATTTAGCACTAAATATGGACTTGACTCTGAGATAGTAGCTTCCTTTTGTGAATTATTTTCTACTCATGTTGATCTCCCTAAGGAGAAGTGGTTTAAATATCATCCTCCCATTGAAGTAAAAGTAGTAGAACCTATTAAAGTTGAAGAAGAAACCGTTACTTATAATGTTGATCCTATTGCTCCTACTGCTTATATTGAGAAGCCACCTTTTCTTGTTAGGATAAAGGATCATGCTAAAGCTTCAGCTGTGGTTCGTAAGTGTAATACTAGAACACCTACACCCCCTAAACAAATTAAAGTTGAACCTAGTATTGCTATGGTTAAAGATCTCTTGGTTGATAATATTGATGGGCATGTTAATTGTTTCTGTGATGAAGCTGCCAGAATTGCTAAACCCGATATTAAAGATAAACATAGACCCATTGTTGGCATGCCGGTTGTTTCTGTTAAAATAGGATATCATTGTTATCATGGTTTATGTGATGTGGGTGCTAGTGTGAGTGCAATTCCTTATACCTTATATCAAGAAATTATGAATGATATTGCACCTGCTGAGATAGAAGATATTGATGTTACTATTAAGCTTGCCAATAGAGATACTATATCACCAATTGGGATTGTTAGAGATGTTGAAGTCTTGTGTGGGAAAATAAAATACCCTACTGATTTTCTTGTTCTTGGTTACCCACAAGATGATTTTTGTCCCATTATATTTGGTAGACCTTTCTTGAATACTGTTAATGCTAGGATAGACTGTGAGAAAGAAATTGTTACTGTAAGTTTTGGGGATGTGTCTCATGACTTTAATTTCTCTAAATTTCGTAGACAACCCCATGATAAAGAATTGCCTAGTAAGGATGAAATCATTGGTCTTGCATCTATTGTTGTGCCTCCTACCAATCCTTTAGAACAGTATTTGCTAGACCATGAAAATGATATGTTTATGAATGAAAGAAAGGAGTTAGATGAAATATTCTTTAACCAAATGCTTGTTTTGAAACACAATCTGCCTGTTGAAATCCTTGGAGATCCTCCTCCACCCAAGGGTGATCCCGTGTTTGAGCTTAAACAATTACCTGATACTTTGAAATATGCTTATCTTGATGAAAAGAAGATATATCCTGTTATTATTAGCACTAACCTTTCATAGCATGAAGAAAAGAAATTATTGAAAACTCTGAGGAAGCACCGTGCCGCTATTAGATATACTCTTGATGATCTTAAGGGCATTAGTCCCACTCTATGTCAGCATAAAATTAATATGGAGCCTGATGCTAAACCAGTCGTTGATGATCAACGACGGTTAAATCCTAAGATGAAAGAAGTGGTAAGAAATGAAATACTAAAACTTCTGGAGGCAGGTATAATTTGTCCTATTGCCGATAGTAGATGGGTAAGTCATGTTCATTGTGTCCCTAAGAAGGGAGGCATTACTGTTGTTCCTCATGATAAGAATGAATTGATCCCCCAAAGAATTGTTACAGGTTATAGAATGGTAATTGATTTTCGCAAATTAAACAAAGCTACTAGAAAAGATCATTACCCTCTACCTTTTATTGATCAAATGCTAGAAAGACTATCCAAAACATACACACTTCTGCTTTCTAGATGGTTATTCTGGTTTTTCTCAAATACCTGTGTCAAAAGAGGACCAATAAAAGACCACTTTTACTTGCCCTTTCGGTACTTTTGCTTATAGACATATGCCTTTTGGTTTATGCAATGCACCTGCTACCTTTCAAAGATGTATGACTGCTATATTCTCTGACTTTTGTGAAAAGATTGTTGAGGTTTTCATGGATGATTTCTCCGTTTACGGGACTTCTTTTGATGATTGCTTAAGCAATCTTGATCGAGTTTTGCAGAGATGTGAAGAAACTAATCTTGTCTTGAATTGGGAGAAGTGCCACTTTATGGTTAGTGAAGGTATTGTCTTGGGGCATAAAATTTCTGAAAGAGGTATTGAAGTTGATAAAGCTAAAGTAGATGCTATTGAAAAGATGCCGTGTCCTAAAGATATCAAAGGTATAAGAAGTTTCCTTGGTCATGCTGGTTTCTATAGGAGGTTTATTAAAGACTTCTCTAAAATTTCTAGGACTCTCACTAATCTCTTGCAAAAATATGTTCCTTTTGTTTTTGATGATGATTGTGTAGAAGCATTTGAAATACTTAAGAAAGCCTTGATTTCTGCACCTATTGTTCAACCACATGATTGGAATTTACCCTTTGAAATTATGTGTGATGCTAGTGATTATGTTGATGGTGTTGTTCTAGGACAAAGAGTTGATAAGAAATTGAATGTTATTCATTATGCTAGTAAAATCTAGACAGTGCCCAAAGAAATTATGCTACTACTGAAAAAGAATTTTTAGCAGTTGTATTTGCTTGTGATAAGTTCAGATCTTATATTGTTGATTCCAAAGTAACTGTTCACACTGATCATGCTGCTATTAAATATCTTATGGAAAAGAAAGATGCTAAACCTAGACTTATTAGATGGGTTCTCTTGCTACAAGAATTTGATTTGCATATTATTGATAGAAAGGGAGTTGAGAACCCCATTGCGGACAACTTGTCTAGGTTAGAAAATGTTCTTGATGACCCACTGCCTATTGATGATAGCTTTCCTGATGAGCAATTAGCTGTCATAAATGCTTCTCGTAATACTCGATGGTATGTTGATTATGCTAATTACATTGTTGCCAAATTTATACCAGCTAGTTTCACATACCAGCAAAAGGAAAAGTTTTTCTATGATTTAAGACATTACTTTTGGGATAACCCACACCTTTGTAAAGAAGGAGTAGATGGTGTTATTAGATGTTGTGTACCTGAGCATGAACAGGAACAGATCCTACGCAAGTGCCACTTCGAAGCTTACGGAGGACACCATGCTGGAGATAGAACTGCGCACTAGGTATTGCAATCCAGTTTTTATTGGCCCACTCTCTTCAAGGATGCTCGTAAGTTTGTCTTGTCTTGTGATGAATGTCAGAGAATTGGCAATATTAGTAGACGTCAGGAAATGCCTATGAATTATTCACTTGTTATTGAACCATTTGATATTTGGGGCTTTGATTATATGGGACCTTTTCCTTCATCTAATGGGTATACACATATTTTAGTTGCTGTTGATTACGTTACTAAGTGGGTAGAAGCTATTCCAACTAGTAGTGTTGATCATAACACTTCTATTAAGATGCTTAAAGAAGTTATTTTTCCGAGGTTTGGAGTCCCTAGATACTTGATGACTGATGGTGGTTCACATTTTATTCATGGTGCTTTTCCATAAAATGCTTGCTAAATATGATGTCAACCATAGAATTGCATCTCCTTATCACCCTCAGTCTAGTGGTCAAGTAGAATTGAGCAATAGAGAGATTTAATTGATTTTGTAAAAGACCGTTAATAGATCTAGAAAGAATTGGTCTAAGAAACTTGATGATGCATTATGGGCTTATAGAACTGCTTATAAGAACCCTATGGGTATGTCTCCGTATAAAATGGTTTATGGAAAAGCATGTCACTTACCTCTTGAACTAGAACATAAAGCGTATTGGGCAATCAAAGAGCTCAACTATGATTTCAAACTTGCTGGTGAGAAGAGGTTATTTGACATAAGCTCGCTTGATGAATGGAGAACCCAAGCCTATGAGAATGCCAAGTTGTTTAAAGAAAAAGTTAAAAGATGGCATGACAAAAGGATACAAAAGCGTGAATTTAATGTAGGTGATCATGTTTTGCTATACAACTCTTGTTTAAGATTTTTTGCAGGAAAACTTTTCTCTAAATGGCAAGGTCCTTACATTATCGAGGAGGTCTATCGTTCCGGTGCCATCAAGATTAACAATGCTGAAGGCACTAACCCGAAGGTGGTAAACGGTCAAAGAATCAAACATTATATTTCAGGTACTCCCATAAATGTTGAGACGAATATTATTAATACCGTGACACCGGAGGAGTACATAAGGGATACTTTCCAGAACGTTTTAGACTCCGAAAAGGAATAGGTATGTGGTACGGTAAGTAAACCGACTCCAAAACTGTTCTAATGGCAACTTTTCTCCATTTTGGAATATTTAAAAAATTAGGAAAATTAAAAGTAGTCCGAAAAGTGCACGAGGAAGCGGCAAGGCAGGGAGGCACGCCCCCCACCCTTGCTGCCACCTCGTGTGCCCTCCGGACTCCATTTTCTTGCACGATACTTCTTTTGGTCGGTAAAAAATCATTATATAATCTCCCAAAGGTTTTGACCACCGTACCACGTCAATACCTCCTGCTCTTGTTTTGAGCTGTTTTTCCTGACAGATCCAGATCGCCATGACATCTCCAAGTGCCCCCAAGGACAAGTTTTTCGAGAAGGTCATCAACCCTTATCTCGCGGAGGTGCTGCAACACCCTCAAACCATTGAGATGCGTGAAGGGGTGCTGCACATCCGCGATACTGAAGGGCCAAAGAAGACCGGAAGCGTGGAGACAAGGCTCGAAGCAATGGAGCAGCAAGTCTTCAAGTGCCAAGGGATGGTGGAACATGGACTCAACGCCAACCACATGATGATCGCTAAATTTACTAACAGTCACAAGCTGGATGCCGAGAACATTGGGGAGGCCATTTTCAAGCTTCATGAGAAAATCGAGCATCTCCAAGCCTAGATCTATGACCTACAAAACCAAAACTGTGAGTATACAGATTTAAGAAGATGAGTTTGGATGCAGATTTGAGGATCCCGGAGACTTGTTCATATTTTCACGATGGTGAACCTATGCCTTGGAAGACGAAGGATAAGATTCTTTCATCATCAACAACTCCATCATCACCACCTCCGAAGAAATAGATCTAAATACATGGGTATGGGCACTCCCCTTGGCAACTGCCAAGCTTGGGGGAGGTGCCCCGGTATCGTATGACCATCACACCTTTACTTTTACCATTTTTCTTAGTTCGATCCTTTTGGTTATATCTTGATCTAGTAGAATAAAGTTTTAGTATGATCTAGCTTTGAGTTTTGTTTTGAGATCGACCTATGTAATTGAGTCCATGAGTTATATTTAATAAAAAGTAGTTTTGAGTTGAGGGCTTTGCTTTCTTGCTATGATCTTGAGAGAAATAAAAAGATCATATAATGATCTTATGGAGAGTAATGGCTTCACAAATAAAGAGTATGATGAATAAGAATTGTTGAGAGTTGACAAACATAGTTTTGGTCATTGCTACAATTAATAGGAAGTAATAAAGAAAGAGAGGTTTCACATATAAATATACTATCTTGGACATCTTTTGTAATTGTGAACACTCATTAAAATATGACATGCTAAAGGGTTGACGTTGGACAAGGAAGACAACATAATGGGTTATGTTTTCTTATATCCGAATAGAAGTTATAGTGTCTTGGATCCTCCAACATGTTGAGCTTGCTTTTCCCTCTTTTGCTAGCAAAATACTTTGCACCAAGTAGAGATACTACTTGTGCATCCAAATGTCCCTTAAACCAGTTTTTCCATGAGAGTCCACCATACCTACCTATGGATTGAGTAAGATCCTTCAAGTAAGTTGTCATCGGTGCAAGCAAAAAAAAATTGCTCTCTAAATATGTATGATCTATTAGTTTGAAGAATATAAGCTTTATACGAACTTGTGATATGGAAGAAATAAAAGTGATAGACTGCATAATAAAGTTCTTTATCACAAGTGGCAATATAAAGTGACGTTCTTTTGCATTAAGATTTTGTGCATCCAACCATAAAAGCGCATGACAACCTCTGCTTCCCTCTGCGAAGGGCCTATCTTTTACTTTTATCTTCTACCCTTATACAAGAGTCATGGTGATCTTCACCTTTCCTTTTTACACTTTTTCTTTTGGCAAGCGCTATGTGTTGGAGAAGGGTCCAGGCATATATATCCACTCGGATGTAGGTTATCATAAGGTATTATTGTTGACATTACCCTTGAGGTAAAAGGTTGGGAGGCGAAACTACAAGCCCCTATCTTTCTCTGTCTCCGACTAAGGCTTTGAACCCATAAGTATCGCGTGAGTGTTAGCAATTGTGAAAGACTAAATGATAGTTGAGTATATGGACTTGCTGAAAAGCTCTAGAATTGACTCTTTCCGATGTTATGATAAATTGCAATTGCTTCAATGACTGAAATCATAGTTTGTTAGTTTTCAATGAAGTTTTGATTCATACTTTACCTTGTGAACGAATTGTTACTTTAGCATAAGAAGTTATATGACAATATTTGTTGCTGTTCTAAAGATGATCATGATGCCCTCATGTCCGTATTTTATTTTATCGACACCTCTATCTCTAAACATGTGGACATATTTTTCGATTTCGGCTTTCGCTCGAGGACAAGCGAGGTCTAAGCTTGGGGGAGTTGATACGTCCATTTTGTATCATGCTTTTATATTGATATTTAATGCATTATGGGCTGTTATTACACATTCTAGCACAATACTTATGCCTTTTCTCTCTTATTTTACAAGGTTTACATGAAGAGGGAGAATGCCGGCAGCCGGAATTCTGGACTGGAAAAGGAGAAAATCTGAGAGACCTATTCTGCATAACTCCAAAAGTCCTGAAAATTTACAGAGAATTATTTTGGAATATATAAAAAATATTGGGTGAAGAAAGTACCAGAGGGGCCCCACCAGCAAGCCACAAGGGTGGGGGGCGCGTCCTACCCCCCAGGGCATGCCCCCTGCCTTGTGGGCCCCCTGGCAGGCCTCCGGTGCTCATCTTCTGCTATATGGTGTGTTTTGACCTGGAAAAGTTCAAGAGGAAGCTTTCAGGACAAAGCGCTGCCGTCTTGAGGCGGAACCTGGGCAGAACCAATCTAGGGCTCCGGCGGAGCTGTTCTGCCGGAGAAACTTCCCTCCGGGAGGGGGAAATCGAAGCCATCGTCATCACCAATGATCCTCTCGTCGAGAGGGGGTCAATCTCCATCAACATATTCACCAGCACGATCTCCTCTCAAACCCTAGTTCATCTCTTGTATCCGATCTTTGTCTCAAAACCTCAGATTGGTACCTGTGGGTTGCTAGTAGTGTTGATTACTCCTTGTAGTTGATGCTAGTTGGTTTATTCGGTGGAAGATCATATGTTCAGATCCTTAGTACTATTCAATACCCCTCTGATTATGAACATGAATATGCTTTGGGAGTAGTTACATTTGTTCCTGAGGACATGGGAGAAGTCTTGTTATAAGTAATCATGTGAATTTGATATTCGTTCGATATTTTGATGAGATGTATGTTGTCTTTCCTCTAGTGGTGTTATGTGAACGTCGACTACATGACACTTCACCATGATTTGGGCCTAGGGGAAGGCATTGGGAAGTAATAAGTAGATGATGGGTTGCTAGAGTGACAGAAGCTTAAACCCTAGTTTATGCGTTGCTTCGTAAGGGGCTGATTTGGATCCACATGTTTCATGCTATGGTTAGATTTATCTTAATTCTTCTTTCGTAGTTGCGGATGCTTGCGAGAGGGGTTAATCATAAGTGGGAGGCTTGTCCAAGTAAGGGCAGCACCCAAGCACCGGTCCACCCACATATCAAATTATCAAAGTAACGAACGCGGATCATATGAGCATGATGAAAACTGGCTTGACAGTAATTCCCATGTGTCCTCGAGAGCGCTTTGCTTTATATAAGAGTTCGTCCAGGCTTTTCCTTTGCTACAAAAAGGATTGGGCCACCTTGCTGCACCTTAGTTACTTTTGTTACTTGTTACCCGTTACGAATTATCTTATCACACAACTATCTGTTACTGATAATTTGAGTGCTTGCAGAGAATACCTTGCTGAAAACCGCTTGTCATTTCCTTCTGCTCCTCGTTGGGTTCGACACTCTTACTTATCGAAAGGACTACGATAGATCCCCTATACTTGTGGGTCATCAGCCATCTGCACCGTACTTGCACCAAAGGCAGGCCACGCTATACTTGCACCAGACGCCCGTCGCACCGCTCGCATGGGTCGCGCCGTTCGCCTTGTCCGTGGCCCGCTCGATGCCAACGCGCTAGTCCCTAGGCTCGACCGCCTCCTTGGCCCAGGTGTCCATTGCTACTTCTTGAGCTCGCGTTGGTTTTTCGCTTGAAGAGGAAAGGGTGATGCAGCAAAGTAGAGATAAGTATTTCCCTCAGTTGAGAACCAAGGTATCAATCCAGTAGGAGAAACACACAAGTCCCCAATATATGCACCTACACAAACAATCAAACACTTGCACCCAACACGAAAAAGGGGTTGTCAATCCCTTCTAGGTCACTTGCAAAGGTGAGATCTGATAGAGATAGATATAAAAGATTACAAAAACATAAAAGTAAATAAATTGCAGCAAGGTATTTTTGGTATTTTTGATATATAGATCTGAAAATATAATAAGGAAAATAGACCTGGGGGCCATAGGTTTCACTAGAGGCTTCTCTCTTGAAGGCAAATAATACGGTGGGTGAACAAATTATTGTCGATCAATTGATAGAAAATCGCAAAGTTATGACAATATCCAAGGCAATGATTATGAACATAGGCATCACGTCCGTGTCAAGTAGACCGAAATGATTCTGCATCTACTACAATTACTCCACACATCGACCGCTATCCAGCATGCATCTAGAGTATGAAGTTCATAAAGAATAGAGTATTGCCTTAAGTAAGATGACATGATGTAGAGGGATAAACTCAAGTATATGATGAAAACCCCATCTTTTTATCCTCAATGGCAACAATTCAATACGTGTCTCGCTACCCCTACTTTGTCACTGGGTGAAATCACACAAGATTGAACCCAAAGCTAAGCACCTCTCCCATTGCAAGAAAAACCAATCTAGTTGGCCAAACCAAACCGATAATTCGAAGAGAAATACAAAGATATTAAATCATGCATATAAGAATTCAGAGAAGATTCAAATAATATTCATAGATAAGCTGATCATAAATCCACAATTCATTGGATCTCGACAAGCACACCGCAAAGGAAGATTACATCGGATAGATCTCCAAGAACATCGAGGAGAACATGGTATTGAGAATCAAAGAGAGAGAAGAAGCCATCAAACTACTAGCTATGGACCCGTAGGTCGGTGGTAAACTACTCACGCCTCATCGGAAGGGCAATAGAGCTGATGTAGATGCCCTCCGTGATCGAATCCCCCTCCGGCAGGATGCCGGAAAAGGCCCAAAGATGGGATCTCATGGGAATAGAAGGTTGCGGCGGCGGAAAAGTATTTTGGTGGATGCCTCCGAGGGTTTTGGAATATATGTGAATATATAGGACGAAGAAGTAGGTCAGGGGACTCCCGAGGGGGGCACAAGGTAGGAGGGCGCGCCCCTCCCCTAGGGCGTGCCCTCCACCCTTGCCGCCGCCTCGTGGGTCTTCTGGCTTGGACTCCAAGTCCTACGGGTGTCTTCTGGTCCAAGAAAAATCATCGTAAAGTTTATTCCGTTTGGACTCCGTTTGATATTCCTTTTCAGCGAAACTCAAAAACATGGAAAAAAACAGAAACTGGCACTGGGCTCTGGGTTAAAAAGTTAGTCCCAAAAATAATATAAAATAGCATATTAATGCATATAAAACATCCAAAACAGATAAATATAATAGCATGGAACAATAAAAAATTATAGATACGTTGGAGACGTATCAAGCATCCCCAAGCTTAATTCCTACTCGTCCTCGAGTAGGTAAATGATAAAAACAGAATTTTTGATGTGGAATGCTACCTAACGTATTTATCCATGCAATTTTCTTCATTGTGGCATGAATGTTCAGATCCATAAGATTCGAAACAAAAGTTTAATATTGACATAAAAACAATAATACTTCAAGCATACTAATAAAGCAATCATGTCTTCTCAAAATATCATGGCCAAAGAAAGTTATCCCTACAAAATCATATAGTCTGGCTATGCTCCATCTTCATCACACAAAGTATTAAATCATGCACAACCCCGATGACAAGCCAAGCAATTGTTTCATACTTTTGATGTTCTCAAACTTTTTCAACTTTCACGCAATACATGAGCATGAGCCATGGATATAGCACTATAGGTGGAATAGAATATGGTGGTTGTGGAGAAGACAAAAAGAAGGAGATAGTTTCACATCAACTAGGCATATCAACGAGCTATGGAGATGCCCATCAATAGATATCAATGTGAGTGAGTAGGGATTGCCATGCAACGGATGCACTAGAGCTATAAGTTTATGAAAGCTCAAAAAGAAACTAAGTGGGTGCGCATCCAACTCGCTTGCTCACGTAGACCTAGGGCAATTTGAGGAAGCCCATCATTGGAATATACAAGCCAAGTTATATAACGAAAAATTCCCACTAGTATATGAAAGTGACAACATAGGAGACTCTCTATAATGAAGATCATGGTGCTACTTTGAAGCACAAGTGTGGAAAAAGGATAGTAACATTGTCCCTTCTCTCTTTTCTCTCATTTTTTTCTTTTCTCTTTTTTTTGGTGGGCTTCTTTGGCCTCTTTTTTTTTGTGGGCTTCTTTGGCCTCTTTTATTTTTTTATAAAGTCCGGAGACTCATCCCAACTTGTGTGGAAATCATAGCTTCCATCATCCTTTCCTCACATGGGACAATGCTCTAATAATGATGATCATCACACTTTTATCTACTTACAACTCAAGAATTACAGCTCGATACTTATAACAAAATATGACTCTATATGAATGCCTCCGGCAGTGTACCGGGATGTGCAATGATCTAGCGTAGCAAATGACATCAAAAAAATGGACAAGCCATGTAAACATCATGCTAGCTATCTTACGATCATGCAAAGCAATATGACAATGATGGAGCGTGTCATAATAAAATGGAATGGTGGAAGTTGCATGGAAATATATCTCAGAATGGCTATGGAAATTCCATAGTAGGTTGGTATGGTGTCTGTTTTGAGGAAAGTATATGGTGGGTGTAAGGCACCGGCGAAAGTTGCGTGGTACTAGAGAGGCTAGCAATGGCGGAAGGGTGAGAGTGCGTATAATCCATGGACTCAACATTAGTCATAAAGAACTCACATACTTATTGCAAAAATCTATTAGTCATTGAAACAAAGTACTACGCGCATGCTCCTAGGGGGATAGATTGGTAGGAAAAGACCATCGCTCTCCCCGACCACCACTCATAAGGAAGACAATCAATAAATAAATCATGCTCCGACTTCATCACATAACGGTTCACCATACGTGCATGCTACGTGAATCACAAACTTTAACACAAGTATTTCTAAAATCCACAATTACTCACTAGCATGACTCTAATATCACCATATTTATATCTATAAACAATCATAAGGAATCAAACTTCACATAGTATTCAATGCACTTTATATGAAAGTTTTTATTATATCCCTCTTGGATGCCCATCATATTAGGACTAAATTCATAACCAAAGCAAATTACCATGCTGTTTAGAGAGACTCTCAAAATTATATAAGTCAAGCATGAGGGTTCAACAATTTCTATAAAATAAAGCCACCGCCGTGCTCTAAAAAGATATAAGTGAAGAACTAGAGCAAAATTGACTAGCTCAAAAAATATAAGTGAAGCACATAGAGTATTCTAATAAATCACGATTCATGCGTGTCCCTCTAAAAAGGTGTGTACAGCAAGGATTATTGTGGCAAACTAAAAAGAAAATACTCATATCATACAAGACGCTCCAAGCAAAACACATATCAAGTGGTGAATAAAAATATAGCCTCAAGTAAATTTATCGATAGACGAAGACGAAAGAGGGGATGCCATCCGGGGCATCCCCAAGCTTAGATGCTTGGTTGTCCTTGAATATTACCTTGGGGTGCCATGGGCATCCCCAAGCTTAGGCTCTTCCACTCCTTATTCTGTAATCCATCAAATCTTTACCCAAAACTTGAAAACTTCACAACACAAAACTCATGAGATCCGTTAGTATAAGAAAATAAATCACCACTTTTTGGTACTGTTGTGAACTCATTCTTTATTTATATTGGTGTAATATATACTGTATTCAAACTTCTCCATGTTTCATACCCCCCGATACTACCCATAGATTCATCAAAATAAGCAAACAACACATAGAAAACAGAATCTGTCAAAAACAGAATAATCTGAGAAGATCTGAATTGTTCTAATACTTTTGTAAGTCAAAAAATTCTGAAAAATTAGGACAACAGATGAAATTTGTATATAAATCTTGTGTAAAAAATTCATGGTTTTTCCACGCTCCAGTAAGTCTAAACAATTATGTGACTGGACACAAAAGTTTCTGTTTTTCAGCAAGATCAAATCAACTACCACCGTAAGCCATCCCAAAGGTCTTACTTGGCACAAACACTAATTAAAACATGAAAACACATCTAACCAGAGGCTAGATGAATTATTTATTTAAAAACAGAAAAAAAAATCGAGAACAAAAATAAAATTGGGTTGCCTCCCAACAAGCGCTATTGTTTAACGCCCCTAGCTAGGCATTGAGATTTCAATGATGCTCACACGAAAGATAATAATTGAAACACAAAGAGAGCATCATAAAACATGTGACAAACAAATTTAAGTCTAACATGCTTCCTAAGCATAGGAATTTTATAAGCAAACAGATTAGCAAGACAAGCAAGATCTAGCATATGCAAGGAAGAAGAAAGAAACAATAGCAATCTCAACATAACGAGAGGTAATTTAGTAACATGAAAATTTCTGCAACCATATTTTCCTCTCTCATAATAATTACATGTAGGATCATAATCAAATTCAACAACATAACTATAACATGAAATATTCTCTTCATGATCCAAATGCATGCAAAGTTGACACTCTTCCAAAATAGTGGGATTATCATCAAATAAAGTCATGACCTCTTCAAACCCACTTTTATTAAAAAAATCATGAGATTGATCATTCTCCAAAGTAGTGGGATCATTATTACCTAGAGTTGACACTCTTCCAAATCCACTTTTAATATTATTGCAAACACTATTATCAATATCATATTCATCATGAGGCTTAAACAAATTTTCAAGATCAAAAGAAGCATTATCACCCCAATCATGATCATTAAAATAAGTAGTGGACATAGCAAAACTAGCATCCCCAAGCTTGGGGTTTTGCCTATCATTAGCACAATTAACATTAATAGAATTTATAATAACATCATTGCAATCAAGCTTTTCATTCAAGGAGCTATCGTGAATCACTTCATAAATTTCTTCTTTTTAACACTTCATCACAATTTTCAGATTCACGAACTTCAAGCAAAACTTAATAAAGATAATCTAGTGCACTCAACTCACTAGCAATAGGTTCATCATAATTAGATCTCTTAAAAAGATTAGCAAGTGGATGAGGATCCATAAACTCTTTGCTTACTTTTTTTCAATAAAATACACAATTATGCAAAGCAAACGATAAACAAACCAAGTAAGACATAAGGGCAAACGGAAAGAAGGCGAATAAAAAGGAAAATCTTTTTGTATTTTTCTGAAAATCATTTTAGAAGTGGGGGAGAGGAAAATGACAGGCAAATGGCAAATAATGTAATGCAAGAGATGAGAGTTTATGATGGGTACTTGGTAGGCTTGATGTAGATCTCCCCGGCAACGGCGCCAGAAATTCTTCCTGCTACTTCTTGAAATTGCGTTGGTTTTTCCCTTGAAGAGGAAAGGGTGATGCAACAAAGTAGAGATAAGTATTTCCCTCAGTTGAGAACCAAGGTATCAATTCAGTAGGACAAACACGCCAGTCCCCAATATATGCACCTACACAAACAATCAAACACTTGCACCCAACGCGAAAAAGGGGTTGTCAATCCCTTCACGGTCACTTGCAAAGGTGAGATCTGATAGAGATAGATATAAAAGATTACTAAAACGTAAAAGTAAATAAATTGCAGCAAGGTATTTTTGGTATTTTTGATATATAGATCTGAAAATATAATAAGGAAAATAGACCCGGGGGCCATAGGTTTCACTAGAGGCTTCTCTCTTGAAGGCAAATAATACGGTGGGTGAACAAATTACTGTCGAGCAATTGATAGAAAAGCGCAAAGTTATGACGATATCCAAGGCAATGATTATGAACATAGGCATCATGTTCGTGTCAAGTAGACCGAAACAATTCTGCATCTACTACTATTACTCTACACATCGACCGCTATCCAGCATGCATCTAGAGTATTAAGTTCATAAAGAACGGATTAACGCCTTAAATAAGATGACATGATGTAGAGGGATAAACTCAAGTATATGATGAAAACCCCATCTTTTTATCCTCGATGGCAACAATTCAATACGTGTCTCACTACCCCTACTTTGTCACTGGGTGAAATCACGCAAGATTGAACCCAAAGTTAAGCACCTCTCCCATTGCAAGAAAAACCAATCTAGTTGGCCAAACCAAACCGATAATTCGAAGGGAAATACAAAGATATCAAATCATGCATATAAGAATTCAGAGAAGATTCAAATAATATTCATAAATAAGCTGATCATAAATCCACAATTCATCGGATCTCGACAAACATACCGCAAAGGAAGATTACATCGGATAGATCTCCAAGAACATCGAGGAGAACATGGTATTGAGAATCAAAGAGAGAGAAGAAGCCATCTAGCTACTAGCTATGGACCCGTAGGTCTGTGGTAAACTACTCACGCTTCATCGAAAGGGCAATAGAGTTGATGTAGATGCCCTCCTTAATTGAATCCCCCTCTGGCAGGATGCCGGAAAAGGCCCCAAGATGGGATCTCACAGGAACAGAAGGTTGCGGCGGCGGAAAAGTATTTTGGTGGATGCCTCCGAGGGTTTTGGAATATATGTGAACATATAGGACGAAGAAGTAGGTCAGGGGACTCCCGAGGGGGCCACAAGGTAGGGGGCCGCGCCCTCCACCCTTGCCGGCACCTCGTGGGTCTTCTGGCTTGGACTCCAAGTCCTACGGGTGTCTTCTGGTCCAAGAAAAATCATCATAAAGTTTTATTCCATTTGGACTCCATTTGATATTCCTTTTCTGCGAAACTCAAAAACAAGGAAAAAACAGAAACTGGCACTGGGCTCTGGGTTAATAAGTTAGTCCCAAAAATAATATAAAATAGCATATTAATGCATATAAAACATCCAAAACAGATAATATAATAGCATGGAACAATAAAAAATTATAGATACGTTGGAGACGTATCATCCACCTGAGCGCAGTAGAGGAACATGGCCGTCGCATCCTCAAGCTGGTGATCTCCGATGAAATAGCCAACTTGGAGCTCGAGATCGCGCTCCAGATGTACCGCGAGCGTGTCGACCGCTTGGACGAACGCCTGCACGAGTTCAGGCGGAGCCAAGAGCTAACGTAGGCAAGGGCTACTGGTCATGGTCTCATGGACGCGTTTTATTTTGTTGAGTCATTTCGATGTGGATCACTATGTATTCACAGCAATCATAATATTGCTCTGTTTATTGCTCTGTTTCAATGTGTGTACTCTGTTTTCCGTTCTTATATGTTCTGTTTCAATGTGTGTGTATATGCTTTCCATTTTGTATATGTGGATGATAACAGCTAGATACAAATTAGTATACGAAAACAGATAGAAAATGGAATTCATAATATATATTAATTGTTCATTAGTTCATCACAGAATATATATAATATCATCACAAATACGTGATGATACTTAACTACTAGGTACAATGCATAAAATTGAAAACAAACAATACTAAAACTAATAATCCCTCCTAGGGGCAGTATTCCGGCAGCCCCTCCCCAGCAACTCCCTGGTGCGCGGCGTCTTCCCAGCGCGGAGGCAGTACTCCGCCTCCTCCGCCTCACAGCGCTTGACGTACCGATCTGCCTCTTGCTGGCGGACGAGCGCGAACGATCTTGCCATTTCGTTGGGCGCCCACCGGAACTCCTTGTCGGTGGCACGCTGGAGCTTATCAGCCCACCTCCACGCAGTGATGAGGCGCCTAGCGCCTTCGACCTTCCTCGCGAAGTACCCGTCTTCGTACACCTCCTCTGCGTAATGACGAGCCCGCCCCCAAAGCTCCACCGCCTCCTTTTTCCAAGCGGCGGATACGTCTCCAACGTATCTATAATTTTTGCTTGTTCCATGCTATTATATTATCATTCTTGGATGTTTTACAATCATTTTATAGCAACTTTATATCATTTTTTGGGACTAACCTATTGATATAGTGCCCAGTGCCAGTACCTGTTTTTTCCTTGTTTTTTACTTCGCAGAAAATCAATACCAAACGGAGTCCAAACGCATCGAAACTTTTTGGAGATTTTTTATGGACTAGAAGGAACAACTTGGGCCGAAGAAGTACCAGAGGGGTGACGCCCCGGCTTAATCATGCACTAACCATACATGCAAATGCACACGATCAAGCCTAAGGACTCACTTGAAGATATCACAACACAACTCTAAAAACATAAATAAAGTCATACAAGCTTTATATTACCAGCCAGGGGCCTCGAGGGCTCGAATACATAAGCTCGCTTACAAGCGTCAGCGGAAGCATCAGATATCTGAGTACAGATATAAAAGAAAAACAGATAAGCCTTTAAGAAGGCGGGGTAAAACAAAAGCTACGATCGAAAAGGCGCATGCCTCCTGCCTGGGACCCTCCAAACCTACTCCTAGTCATCGGACGGCTCCTCGTAGTAGTACTCGCCAGAAGGGTAGTAGTAGTAGCCATCGATGGGGGCAGCTGGCTCCGGGGCTTCGTCATCTGGTTGCATCAAACGGATATGGGGAAAAGATTAAGAAAAGCAACCGTGAGTACTCATCCGAAGTACCCAGCAAGCAAGGACCTACACTACATATGCAACATTATCAAAGGAAGGCTGTATATGTGGACTGGGCTGCAGAATGCCAGAATAGAGAGAAGGCCTAGTCCTATCGAAGACTAGCATCTTCAGTGGTCTTGCAGCATTAGAAGAGTGTAGATAGCACAGTATAAAGTAGTAGTAGTGTTATCAACCTCACTCAGAGATCCTTCCTCAACTCCCTGCGAGAAAGCAATCCCAGAGCCATACTATCCATATCTCATCTCAAGTATCCAGTTCTAGTTGTATCGATCGGGATACAACTCCGAGCGTCCGTTACCGAGGATCCGGCTATGCATAGATTAGTTCTTCCCTGCAGGGGTGCACCAACTTACCCACCACGCTCGATTAACTCCGGCCGGACACACTTTTCTGGGTCATTCCCGGCCTCGGCCAAATGATACGCCGCAACCCGACCTAGGCTTAACAGAGAGGCCAGCACGCCAGACTAACCTATGCCCCCAGGGTTCTTGGGCCATCGCCCCAGACGCTCCTGCATGTTGCGTACACCACCGATGAGCAGACCTAGCAACCCCTTAATACAAGCGCGGTTGCGTTCCCAGTCCAATCCAGTGTGTGCCACTCAGTCGCTGACGTCTATTAAGCTTCGGCTGATGTATACAACGCAGAGTGCCCATAACTGTTCCCACGTGATGGTTAGTGCTATCGGGCCAGAGGCCCACTCGGATCAAATATCCAAATCGTTAGTGAATTAGGAGCGCATGGTAACAAGCAGAGACTCACGATCGATGTGACCCCGTCGCCCCGTCTCGAGGACTTGCTGCAAGGGCTAAGAATACCTGGCGCGCCTTGTAATAATCTCGCGGGCACCCTCTAGGTCAACCGGTCTCCACATCACTCGCATCACTTGCTCGCGCGGGTACCCCTCAGGGCCGACCCGACTTTATCATGGTTCATGGTTAAAGTCATAGCAACTGTGTGTCCGAACACCAGAGGAAAACCTGAGGAATCACCCTCGATGGATTCCACCTAATGCAATCGTCAAGGTGAACTTAGGAGGAATCACCCTCGAGGTTCACACTTGAGGTGTTGCACGACGGCGTCGTTATCAGAAGTGGTGAAGGAGGAATCACCCATGAGTACCACAACCACTGTTTAAGATATCTTCTGATATTCTGATAAATCGGCCGATTTATCGCTTATCGTTGTCTGACCGATAAGATAAATGGGCCGATAAATCGGCTGATATGGCGATAAATCGGCCGATATGCCGATAAACTGGCCGATTTACCCCTTATCATGGGTCGACCAATAAGTTCCCGATAAGCGATATCCCCAACATTGACCACAACCGAATAGCTACTCTACAGAGTTAACATCAGAAGTGCTAAACGAGGTATCACCCTCAGCACTCGATAGTAACGTTGCAGTGTCGTACAACTAAGGGGGTGATGTGTGGTGCCAGGGCCTGGTTGTCGATCACGTTGATCGAGTCATCTGATAATCCAGCGGGGGCAACTTGGGACAAAGTGGGGGTCTCTGATGGGTCTCTACCTAGAATATACTAAGCAGTTTAGGATAACAGGTAGGTATCAACAGCAGTTACAAAAACAGGCTATGCATCAGAAATAGGATAAACAGTAGCAGTAGCAATTTCTAATGCAAGCATAAGAGAGAAAGAATAGGCGATATCGGCATGTCCAAAAGGGGGTGCTTGCCTGGAAGCTCTGCGGCAAGAGAAGGGTTGTCAATGGCGTAGTCGAACTCCGGAGCTGCGTCGGCCTCGGAGACTATGTCAGTACTGGGATCTACCGAGAGAGAAGAGGGGGAGGAAACAGATAAATACACAGCAATAAAAGCAATCACAAAGCATGACATGGCAATAAGCGATGTTAGGGGTGACCTAATGCAGTGCTACACGTCGCAGACGAAGCGGGAAAATATCTGGGATATTTTCCCGGCGTTTTGCTCGATCTCGGCATACTGAACCGGAGGGGAAGGTTCCATGTTTAGGTAGTTAGAGGCACCTGACAGGCATGTGGTTAACATATCTGGATTCATCTCGTTTTTCTGATCAACTTTCATGTAGAAAGTTTTTCGATCCGAGCTATGGTTTATTTACTATGAATTTTCAAAGTTTTTAGCATTTCCTGAAATTTAAATCAATTTAGAAATATAACAGAAAATACTAATTATGCCAGCATGATGTCACTGTGACATCAACGAGTCAAACCGCCTGGTCCAGGTCAAACCTGACCTGCGGGACCCACCTGTCATAGACAGTGGTAAACTGAACTAATTAGCAGAGTTAATTAGCTAAGTGGGACCCCACTGTCAGTGTAATTAGTAGTTGATTAGCAATAACTATACTTACTGACATGCGGGACCCACCTGATAGAGTCAGTGGTGAACAGTAAAAAGGTTAACCTGGTCAACTGGGCCCGCGGGTCCGAGCTGCCAGTGACCCAGAGATGTGCCACGTCGGCACCACATCAGCGGCCGGTGCCAGAGCTGCTCCGGCGGCCCTTTTCACGGCGGCTCCTCGCCGGAGTTGATCGGAAAAGCGGCACAGACGCCCATTTGGGAAGTGGCCGGGTGTTTTCGAACGATCATGGTGTCACGCATCTTGCTGTGGTGTTAGCTTGGGCGGGGGTGGCCGGCAACAAGCAGGATGATGGCGTCGGGTGGCGAACAGAGACGGTCGTGCTCGGGTTCGAGCATATGAGCTCGCCCGAGTTGAGCGGGCGCTCGCACATGATGCGCGGGACCTCCAGGAGCTCGGTGGTGGTGCTAACGCGGTGTGAGGTGCAACAGAGCGACGACGGTGACTAATGAGGCGGCGACGAGCTTGGGCATCCATGGCGGCAGCAGCTAGCGGGCTCGAACGCGACCAGGAAGAGGGGAAAAACTCGGGAGCTCACAGTGGGTTCACAGAGGTGGTCGCCGAGCTCGGGGAGGCCCTCGACGACGCGAATCGACCGGAGGCGGACGACGGTGCTGAGGATGAAGACAAGCTCGAAGGTGACAGCTCAAAGGCATTCTAGCTCGTCTGGTTGGGCGCAGATGACGACGATGATGAGGCGCAGCTCCTGGTCACCCTTCCGTGGCTCGGGGTGGCTCCTGGCCATGCAGACAACGGCGAGGCGGCGAGGGTTGCGCTCGGGATGAGCCAGATCGAGAGAGGAGAGGGGAACGGGGAGGAGTGGGGGCTAGGCTTTGCTGGGAGATGACGAGAGGAGCTGGGGGGTGCCCTTATCCTCGCCGGGGAGGCGGCGGATGGCCGACAGCGCGACGATCGGTGGCGTGTCAGCGAGCGCGCGCGACAGCGCACGAGATGGACGACGACCGCAACTGGGCTGGGCCGCTGGGCACTGTAGAACTAGAGGCCCAGCCCCACAGTAGCGTTTATGTCTTTTTCTATTTCTTCTTTTCTGTTTTTCTTTTTATTTAATAAACAGAGATGGGTAAGAGAATATTTGGGCACCCTATTTAGTTAGGAAAAATATGGGAAGTGCCCCTTTAATTCCCTGGTGATCTTAGACCGTGCCACAAATATTTTGGAGACCAGAAGAATTCATTTGTATTTTTCACAAATGAAATAGCATTTAAATATGCTAGAATTGTTCGGTTTTTATTGCTACTGTCCATCTTTGCATAAGAGTGAAGTTGTATGCCTTAACAAATAAATGTTATGGAATATTTGCTAGCTGATGAACATTTTTGCAGCAACTTTGGTGCAACTTCAATTTTCACTTTGAATTTGAATTCATTTCAAAGAGGAATTTGATATGAGGTGTTTAACCACTATGACCAAGCTTTGCAAATGAAGATGACTTGGCATTATTAAGAGGTGATCACTGTAGTTGATACATGGGGGTGTTACACGTCTCCTCCACTACAAGAAATCTCGTCCCGAGATTTAAGTGGGGAAGTAAAGAGTAACTTTGGGAGAACTGACCCTTATAGGGTTAATTATCTGGTGAACAATTCAGGGAATGTGGCAGAAGTATCTCTCGAGTTGAAACTTAGGAAACATCGAGTGCAAAGTATGAAGGTACAATAAAAAGTTTCAAGCGAATGGACATCTGATCGATACCTGAACAGAGTGAGAAAAGGGGTTCAGAGCATCAGGAATAGATCACCTCTCGGAAGGTGGCTCGTGATAACACACAAAACCAAGGGCATAGGATACTTCGGAATCAAGGTTGTACAGGAGAGTCATGTTCCGATCCTGTGGAACTGTGATGAAAGTCGATCGAGAGTAGGGAGGATGGTGACATCTTACCGGTCACGACAACAATTAAGCAGTGTAATAGATACTTAACAGTAGTCAGTTAAGACATACAGTTCCATACACAGAGTCGGGTACATGCAGACAGCATAATGGCGCAAATTTAAAAGCTAGACATGCTAGGCGGCGCGCAGACACGCGGTAAGGAAGTACACAACGAGACATAGCAAAGGCTACATCATCGTCGGAGAAAACTACTGGAGCGAGGAATCTGCAAGTGACAACACAAGGTGCCCTCGATAAAAGGATCCTGCAAGCAGAACCTGGCCCACAATCTTAAAGAAAGGGGGGTAATTTCAGAACTCCGGGTGGATGTGATCACGAGAACCTAATGTTGGAGTTAGCAAAAATTTAACCCGAAAGGAAGAGAGATCAGAGTCCCAGAGTATAGATGAGGAATAAAAGATCCTAATACCACCCAATGGTGACGTGGGCCCGTAAGCCACACAACCAAGTTAGTAAAACAGTCTTGGACGACTAGACTCAACTTCGGCCAGGGAGTTGGAAAGGGGGATTCCTACAGGCAGTCAGCTCTGATACCAACCTGTGACGCCCCGGCTAAATCATGCACTAACCATACACGCAAATGCACACGATCAAGCCTAAGGACTCACTTAAAGATATCACAACACAACTCTAAAAACATAAATAAAGTCATACAAGCTTTATATTACAAGCCAGGGGCCTTGAGGGCTCGAATACATAAGCTCACTTACAAGCATCAGCGGAAGCATCAGATATCTGAGTACAGATATAAAAGAAAAACAGATAAGCCTTTAAGAAGGCGGGGCAAAACAAAAGCTACGATCGAAAAGGCGCACGCCTCCTGCCTGGGACCCTCCGAACCTACTCCTGGTTGTCGGACGGCTCCTCGTAGTAGTACTCGCCAGGAGGGTAGTAGTAGTAGCCGTCAGCGGGGGCAGCTAGCTCTGGGGCTCCGTCATCTAGTTGCATCAAACAGATATGGGGAAAAAGAGGAAGCAAAGCAACCATGAGAACTCATCCGAAGTACCCAGCAAGCAAGGATCTACACTACATATGCAACATTATCAAAGGAAGGCTGTATATGTGGACTGGGCTGCAGAATGCCAGAATAGAGAGAAGGCCTAGTCCTATCGAAGACTAGCATCTTCAGTGATCTTGCAGCATTAGAAGAGTGTAGATAGCACAGTATAAAGTAGTAGTAGTGTTATCAACCTCACTCAGAGATCCTTCCTTGACTCCCTGCGAGAAAGCAATCCCAGAGCCATACTATCCATATCTCATCTCAAGTATCCAGTTCTAGTTGTATCGATCGGGATACAACTCCGAGCGTCCGTTACCGAGGATCCGGCTATGTATAGATTAGTTCTTCCCTGCAGGGGTGCACCAACTTACCCACCACGCTCGATTAACTCCGGCCGGACACACTTTTCTGGGTCATGCCCGGCCTCGGCCAAACGATACGCCACAACCCAACCTAGGGTTAACAGATAGGTCAGCACGCCAGACTAACCTATGCCCCCAGGGGTCTTGGGCCATCGCCCTGGACACTCCTGCACATTGCGTACACCGCCGGTGAGCAGACCTAGCAACCCCTTAATATAAGCGCGGTTGCGTTCCCATTCCAATCCAGCGTGTGCCGCTCAGTCGCTGACGTCTATTAAGCTTCGGCTGATGTATACGACGCAGAGTGCCCATAACTGTTCCCACATGATGGTTAGTGCTATCGGGCCAGAGGCCCACTCGGATCAAATATCCAAATCGTTAGTGAATTAGGAGCGCGTGGTAACGAGCAGAGACTCATGATCGATGTGACCCCGTCGCCCCATCTCGAGGACTTGCTTCAAGGGCTAAGAATGCTCGGTGGCGCCTCGTAATTATCTCGCGGGCACCCTCCAGGTCAACCCGTCTCCACATCACTCGCATCACATGCTCGCACGGGTATCCCTCAGGGCCGACCCGACTTTATCATGGTTCATGGTTAAAGTCATAGCAACTGTGTGTCCGAACACCAGAGGAAAACCTGAGGAATCACCCTCGATGGATTCCACCTGATGTAATCCTGAAGGTGAACTTAGGAGGAATCACCCTCGAGGTTCACACTTGAGGTGTTGCACGACGGCGTCGTTATCGGAAGTGGTGAAGGAGGAATCACCCTCGAGTACCACAACCGAATAGCTACTCTACAGAGTTAACATCAGAAGTGCTAAACGAGGTATCACCCTCGGCACTCGATAGTAACGCTGCAGTGTCGTACAACTAAGGGGGGTGATGTGCGGTGCCGGGGCCTGGTTGTCGATCACGTTGATCGAGTCATCTGATAATCCAGCGAGGGCAACTTGGGACAAAGTGGGGGTCTCTGATGGGTCTCTACCCAGCCTATACTAAGCAGTTTAGGATAACAGGTAGGTATCAACAGCAGTTACAAAAATAGGCTATGCATCAGAAATAGGATAAACAGTAGCAGCAGCAATTTCTAATGCAAGCTTAAGAGAGAAAGAATAGGCGATATCGGCATGTTCAAAAGGGGGGGTGCTTGCCTGGAAGCTCTGCGGCAAGAGAAGGGTCATCAATGGCGTAGTCGAACTCCGGAGCTGCGTCGGCCTCGGAGACTACGTCAGTACCGGGATCTACGGAGAGAGAAGAGGGGGGAGGAAACAGATAAATACACGGCAATAAAAGCAATCACAAAGCATGACATGGCAATAAGCGGTGTTAGCGGTGACCTAACACAGTGCTACACGTCGGAGACGAAGCGGGAAAATATATGGGATATTTTCTCGATGTTTAGCTCGATCTCGGTATACTGAACCGGAGGGGAAGGTTCCATGTTCAGGTAGTTAGAGGCACCTGACAGGCTTGTGGTTAGCATATCCGGATTCGTCTCGTTTTTCTGATCAACTGTCATGTAAAAACTTTTTCGATCCGAGTTACGATTTATTTACTATGAATTTTCAAAGTTTTTAGCATTTCCTGAAATTTAAATCAATTTAGAAATATAACAGAAAATACTAATTATGCCAGCATGACGTCACTGTGACTTCGACGAGTCAAACCGCCTGGTCCAGGTTAAACCTGACCTGCGGGACCCACCTGTCATAGACAGTGGTTAACTGAACTAATTAGCAGAGTTAATTAGCTAAGTGGGACCCCACTGTCAGTGTAATTAGTAGTTGATTAGCAATAACTATACTTACTGACACGCGGGACCCAACTGATAGAGTCAGCGGTGAACAGTAAAAGGTTAACCTAGTCAACTGGGCCCGCGGGTCCCAGCTGCTAGTGACCCAGAGACGTGCCACGTCGGCACCACATCGGCAGCCGGTGCCGGAGCTGCTCCGGTGGCCCTTTTCACGGCGGTCCTCGCCGGACTTGATCGGAAAAGCGGCATAGACGCCCATTTGGGACGTGGCCTTGTGTTTTCGAACGATCGTGGTGTCGCGCATCTTGCTGTGGTGTTAGCTTGGGCGGGGGTGGCCGGCAACAAGCAGGATGACGGCGTCGGGCGGCGGACAGAGACGGCCATGCTTGGGTTCGAGCATATGAGCTCGCCCGAGTCAAGCGGGCGCTCGCACACGATGCGCGGGACCTCCAGGAGCTCGGTGGTGGTGCTAACGCGGCGTGAGGTGCAACAGAGCGACGACGGTGACTAATGCGGCAGCGGCAAGCTCGGGCATCCATGGCGGTAGCAGCTAGCGGGCTCGAACACGAGCAGGAAGAGAGGGGAAAAACTTGGGAGCTCACAGTGGGGTCGCAGAGGTCGTCGGCGAGCTCGGGGAGGCCCTCAATGACGCGAATCGACCGGAGGCGGACGACGGTGCCGAGGACAAAGATGAGCTCGAAGGCGACGGCTCAGAGGCGTTGTAGCTCATCTGGTTGGGCGCAGATGATGACGATGATGAGGCGCAGCTCCTGGTCACCCTTCCGTGGCTCGGGTGGCTCCTGGCCGCGCAAACGACGGTGAGGCGGCGAGCGTTGCTCTCGGGATGATCCAGATCGAGAGAGGAGAGGGGAATGGGGAGGAGTGGGGGCTAGGCTTCGCTGGGAGAGGACGAGAGGAGCTCGGGGGTGCCCTTATCCTCACCGGGGAGGCGGCGGATGGCCGACGTGTCAGCGAGCGCGCGCGACAGCGCACGAGATGGATGACGACCGTAGCTGGGTTGGGCCGCTGGGCACTGTAGAACTAGAGGCCCAGCCCCACAGTAGCGTTTAGATCTTTTTCTATTTCTTTTTTTCTTTTTATTTAATAAACAGAGATGGGTAAGAGAATATTTGGGCACACTATTTATTTAGGAAAAATATGGGAAGTGCCCCTTTAATTCCCTGGTGATCTTAGACCGTGCCACAAATATTTTGGAGACCAGAAGAATTCATTTGTATTTTTCACAAATGAAATAGCATTTAAATATGCTGGAATTGTTTGGTTTTTATTGCTACTGTTCATCTTTGTATAAGAGTGATGTTGTATGCCTTAACAAATAAATGTTATGAAATATTTGCTAGCTGATGAACATTTTTGCAGCAACTTTGGTGCAACTTCAATTTTCACTTTGAATTTGAATTCATTTCAAAGAGGAATTTGATATGAGGTGTTTAACCACTATGACCAAGCTTTGCAAATGAAGATGACTTGGCATTATTAAGAGGTGATCACTGTAGTTGATACATGGGGGTGTTACAAGGGGTGCCCCGAGTGGGGCACAACCCACCTGGGCGCGCCCTGGTGGGTTGTGCCCACCTCGGTGGCCTTCCGCACTTCCTCTTTGCTCTATAAATACCCCGAAAATCCAAAAACCCTAGGGGAGTCGACGAAACACAATTCCAGCCGCCGCAATTCCAGAACCACCAGATCCAATCTTGACACCATCACGGAGGGGTTCATCATCCTCATTGGTGCCTCTCCGATGATGCGTGAGTAGTTCATTGTAGACTTACGGGTCTGTAGTTAGTAGCTAGATGGCTTCCTCTCTCTCTTTTGATTCTCAATACAATGGTCTCTTGGAGATCTATTTGATGTAACTCTTTTTGCGGTGTGTTTGTTGGCATCCGATGAACTTTGAGTTTATGATCAGATCTATTTTATCCATGAAAGTTATTTGAGTTTTGATCTCTTATATGCATGATTGCTTATAGCCTCGTATTTCTTCTTCGAATCTTTGGTTTAGTTAGGCCGACTAGATCGATTTTTTTGCCATGGGAAGAGGTGCTTTGTGATGGGTTCGATCTTACGGTGCTCAATCCCAGTGACAGAAGGGGACATGACACGTATGTATCGTTGCTACTAAGGATAACAATATGGGGTCTATTCCTACATGAATATATCTTGTCTACATCATGTCATCATTCTTATTGCATTACTCCGTTTCTCCATGAACTTAATACACTAGATGCATGCTGGATAGCGGTCGATGTGTGGATTAATAGTAGTAGATGCAGGGAAGAGTCGGTCTACTAATCTTGGATGTGATGCCTATATAATGATCATTGCCTGGGAAGAGTCGTCATAATTATTTGAAGTTCTATCAATTGCCCGACAGTAATTTGTTTACCCACCATATGCTATTTTTCTCGAGAGAAGCCACTAGTGAAATCTACGGCCCCCGGGTCTATTCTTTATCATATTTTCTTTCTGATCTATTATTTGCCTCTTTTATTTTCATATCTATTATTCCAAAAACCCAAAAATACCTTGCTGCAATTTTTTTGTTAATTATTTTATTTCGCATTTCCGCGAGATCTATTTATCCAATCTACTACAAATTTATCTATCTTTTACCCAAGAGGGATTGACAACCCCTCTTACGTGTCGGGTTGCAAGTATTTGTTCTTTGTGTGCAGATACTGTTTACATAGTGTTGCTTGGTTCTCCTACTGATTCGATAACCTTGGTTTCATAACTGAGGGAAATACCTACCGAAGCTGTGCTGCATCATCCCTTCCTCTTCGGGGAAATACTGACACGGATACGAGCCATCAAGAAAGGATTTCTGGCGCCATTGCTGGGGAGATATCATCAACATCTATCAGGTTCCTAATCATAAATCTCATCTCCTTGCAATTTATAGTATTTGCCATTTGCCTCTCGTTTTCATCTCCCCCACTTCACAAAAATTTGCCGTTTTATTCGCCCTCTTTTTCGTTCGCAGTTTTCTCGTCAGATCTGTTTTTGCGTAAAATTTTGTTTGTCACCTTTTGTCGTTATGGATAGTTCTTCCTCTATTGCGTGCACCCCCGAGAACGAGGTTCTTAATTTCAAACAAAGGGGAGGGGAGAACTTAAAAGATGCTTTGTACAGGATTTGCAATGCTCACAATAGATCTATTCGTAAGTAATCCACCGTTGTTCTTCTTCGCTGTTTTTATGTGGGCATCACTACTTGGTATAGATTCATCCTTGATACGATTACCAGTGGGAGTTTCTTGACGTGTCCTTCTCTAGATGCTTTTAATTCTATGGGAAATCTAGTGGGTTCACCACCTCTTATGATTAATGAAACAACTTTGACTCTCGAGCATGTTATGGAAAGGCTTGATGCTATTGAAAAGAAAATGCTTACCGAAGAACGTATTGAAAACTTGGATAAAAATGTGCATAATCTTGCTAGTAAAATTGGGTCAAAAGCGGGAGAAGTTTTTAAGGTGCTAAAAGAAAATTGAACCGTAATTCACGAAAGAATTGAAGAAAGCCCTTCTCGGATTGATAAGTTGGAAGATTTTTTTTATAATTTAAGCTCGGATTTTGCTTCTGCTAAAACTATGGAAAAAACTCCCGTTAAAATTAGCAAGATTACTCAAATCACTAAGAACAAGGGTGCAACTTCTAATCATAACAAGGAAGATCTTAAGATGATTAGTATTCACCCTGACTTTGTTGAAGTTGTGAGAAACCCTTTTTGCAAGAATGAATTTTTCAATCTCATTCCTAGGAGTATTGTTATTGAAAATATATATGCAAAATCTTTAAAGAACATTGGTTGTGTGATTGAGGAATTGGGAAACAAAGATGACAAAACTTAGATCTATGCTTTATGCCTAGCTAGGGGCGTAAAACGATAGCGCTTGTTGGGAGGCAACACAGTGAATAAAATTTATTTTAACTTTTTCTTTCTGTTCTTGAGTGTTTGCACAATTATGCCTCTGTTATGATTGTGTGTTTTATGTTTTAGTTAGTGTTTGGGCCAAGTAAAGCCTTTGGGATAGCCTTGGTGATAGTTGATTTGATCTTGTTGAAAAACTGAAACTTTTGCATCCAGTAAAATAATTGTCTAGACTTACAGAAGCGACAAAAAATTCTGAATTTTTTGCACAATATTGGTATACAAATTTCCTCTGTTGTCCTAATTTCGTAGAAGTTTTGGAGTTACGGAAGTATGAGAACAATTCGCATCTTTACAGACTATTCTGTTTTTGACAGATTCTGATTTCTTTGCATTGTGTGCTTATTTTGATGAATCTATGGTTTGTATCGGGGGGTATAAGCCATGGTAAAGTTAGAATACAGTAGATATAATGCAATAATAAAATTTTAATGGGTTTTCTACAGTACTTAAAGTAAAGATTGGTTTTCTTATACTAACGGATCTCACGAAGGTTTTGTTGAGTTTTGTGTGATTGAAGTTTTCAAGTTTTGGGTGAGATCACGATGGATGAAGGAATAAGGAGTAAGAAGAGCCTAAGCTTGGGGATGCCCCGTGGAACCCCAAGCTATTATCCAAAGATCCCCAAGCAACTAAGCTTGGGGATGCCCCCGAGTGGCATCCCCTCTTTCTTCTAACGACCATCGGTATTTTACTTGGAGCTATATTTTTATTCGTCACATATCATGAGTTTTGCTTGGAGCGTCTTGCATTATATGAGTCTTTGCTTGTTTTGATTTTTAGTTTGTGTCATCTATCCTTGCTGGACACACCTATTTGAGAGAGCCAAAATTATATTATGATTTGTTAGAATTGCTCTATGTGCTTCACTTAAATTTTTCTTGAGCTATGGAATTGCTCTAGTGCTTCACTTATATCTTTTTGAGCATGGTGTGTTTTAATATTTTTGAAGAAATGCTCCCATGATTCACTTCGATTTATTTGAGAGTTAGTAATTTTTGAACAAATTCTCTCATGCTTCACTTATATTATTTTGAGAGAAGAAATTTTTTATGCTCATGTTCTTCACTTAGATTCGTTTGAGCTTTCAAAAGCAACATATGAAACTAGTCCGAAAGTGATAGATATTCAAGAGGGATATAATAAAAACTTTCATGAAGATCACTGGACAAAATAAACTTGATTCTTTGTAATAGTTTTGCGATATGATGATATAATATGTGAGTCATGTTGATGAGTAATTATGCTTTAGTAAGAATATTGGTGTTAAGGTTTGTGATTCCCTATGCAAGCACGAAAGTCAATAGTTATGCAATGAAATTATATCCTACTTGTGGTGCATTATTCGGTGTTAGTTATGCTTAATGCTCGCTTATGTGATTTTTTGTTTCTTGGTTGGATGCTTCTTAATCTTTTTGCCAGCCTTCCCTTGCATTAAGTGGGATTACTACTCGTGCATCCAAAATCCTTAAACCCAGTTTTGCCATATGAGTCCACCATACCTACCCATATGCGGTATTCTCTTGCCGTTCTAAACAAATTTGTATGTGCCATCTCTAATTTTCAAAATAAATTTCCTTTTTGTGTGCTCGTACCGCTCATGAAACGGTAGGGGGTGGCTGATATTTTTCCATGCTAGATGTGTTATTCTCAAGATGAGTGTTTATTCACTTGTCATTGCACGAGAGTACGACAAAGGTATTAGGGATGCCCAGTCCTGAAATGAAAAATGATTTTACTTTATGTTGTCAAATAATAAATTCCTTGGAAAGTGTTGGTATGGACGGCACTCATGGATACGGCTAGCCGTGGAATGTGAAAGTATGGTGGGAAAAGGAATAAACTTTATTTTCTGTTTGGGAACAACCTATGATATATCTAGCATGGAAAGTATTGGGAACTACTTGATCATTTTCGTTGACAGGAAAAGCATGCCACCCAAAATGTTTTATCTCTATTCTTTTTCGCTTTGAGCTCTGGCACCTCTGCAAATCCCTACTTCCCTCTGAGAAGGGCCTTTCTATTTACTTTATGCAATTTTTATTTTTATTTGAGTCTCCATCTTCTCTTATAAAGCACCAACTAAGGGGGACTATGATCGTACTTGAGCATTGGGTATAGCTAATATGCGAGTGCGTTTCATGAATGTATCAATGATTGAGCATAATGGGCTAGGGATAACTTGCTTTAGTGTTGATATTTTGAAAGACATGGTTGCTTGTTGATATGCTTGAGTATTGAAATCTTCATGTCAAAACTAGAATATTGCTTTGAATCAGATAAAAGTCCAAATGTCCATGCTACAAAAGAAAAGAATATGTGATGAACATGTTAGGCAGCATTCCACATCAAAAATACTAATTTTATCATTTACCTACTCGAGGATGAGTAGGAATTAAGCTTGGGCATGCTGATACGTCTCCAACGTATCTATAATTTTTGCTTGTTCCATGCTGTTATATTATCATTCTTGGATGTTTTACATTCATTTTATAGCAACTTTATATCATTTTTTGGGACTAACCTATTGACATAGTGCCCAGTGCCAGTTCCTGTTTTTTTCCTTGTTTTTTACTACGCAGAAAATCAATACCAAACGGAGTCCAAACATAGTGAAACTTTTTGGAGATTTTTTATGGACCAGAAGGAACAACTTGGGCCGAAGAAGAACCAGAGGGGTGCCCCGAGGGGGGCACAACCCACCTGGGCGCGCTTGGGGCCCAGGCGCGCCCTGGTGGGTTGTGCCCACCTCGGTGGCCTCCCGCACCGCCTCTTTTCTCTATAAATACCTCGAAAATCCAAAAACCCTAGGGGAGTCGACGAAACACAATTCTAGCCGCCGCAAGTTCTAGAACCCCCAGATCCAATCTAGGTACCATCACGGAGGGGTTCATCATCCTCATTGGTGCCTCTCCGATGATGCGTGAGTAGTTCATTGTAGACTTACGGGTCCGTAGTTAGTAGCTAGATGGCTTCCTCTCTCTCTTTTGATTCTCAATACAATGGTCTCTTGGAGATCTATTTGATGTAACTCTTTTTGCGGTGTGTTTGTTGGCATCCGATGAACTTTGAGTTTATGATCAGATCTATTTTATCCATGAAAGTTATTTGAGTTTTGATCTCTTATATGCATGATTGCTTATAGCCTCGTATTTCTTCTTCGAATCTTTGGTTTAGTTAGGCCGACTAGATCGATTTTTCTTGCCATGGGAAGAGGTGCTTTGTGATGGGTTCGATCTTACGGTGCTCAATCCCAGTAATAGAAGGGGACGTGACACATATGTATCGTTGCTATTAAGGATAACAAGATGGGGTCTATTCCTAAATGAATATATCTTGTCTACATCATGTCATCGTTCTTATTGCATTACTCCGTTTCTCCATGAACTTAATACACTAGATGCATGCTGGATAGCGATCGATGTGTGGAGTAATAGTAGTTGATGCAGGCAGGAGTCGGTCTACTAATCTTGGACGTGATGCCTATATAATGATCATTGCCTGGATATTGTCATAATTATTTGCTTTTCGTAATATCAATTGCCCAACGGTAATTTGTTTACCCTCCGTATGCTATTTTTCTCGAGAGAAGCCACTAGTGAAATATACGGTCCCCGGGTCTATTCTTTATCATATTTGCTTTTCGATCTATTATTTGCCTCTTTTATTTTCAGATCTATTATTTCAAAAACCCAAAAATACCTTGCTGTAATTTTTTGTTAATTATTTTATTTTGCGTTTCCGCGAGATCTATTTATCCAATCTACTACAAATTTATCTATCTTTTACCCAAGAGGGATTGATAACCCCTCTTACGCGTCGGGTTGCAAGTATTTGTTCTTTGTGTGTAGGTACCGTATACATAGTGTTTCTTGGTTCTCCTACTGGTTCGATAACATTGGTTTCATAACTGAGGGAAATACCTACCAAAGTTGTACTGCATCATCCCTTCCTCTTCGGGGAAATACTGACGCGGATACGAGCCATCAGCGGCATCATGGGCTTCACAGGCTGCCTGGTACCTGGCTTCCTCCTCCGCCATCTCCTTGGACGCCACTTAACTGGCTTTCTCAGCCGGCGGCATCGACTTCCACAAACAAAGATTGTACTCGCCCCAAAACCACTCCAAAGTTGGGGGGTCCGGCGCTGCCTCGTCCGGCGACGCGTAGGGGTCCTCCTCGTCGCTGCTCTTCGACTGAGCATCCTCGAGGGGCGGCGCCTTCTCGTTGGCGCATGGGCAGATCGGCGGCGCCATGGCAGAGATTTGAGAGAGAGAGAGAGAGAGAGAGGGCGAGCGAGGGGAGGATGTAGATGAGAATGCAGGCGGGACGACGTGAGGAAGGTAGTATCTATTGGCGGCCGGAATCTATATCGACGGGAACAGTACACACACCGGTCGCCGGAATTTACGAGTACTATAGTTTGAATTACACACGATTCCCGCAGCAAAAGCTGTGTGTGAACTTAATAGCTGACGGTTTCCAATACGGAACCGTGTCTGATTAATAACCCGCGCCAGTCACCTTCCAAACCTCGAGGCGCGAAAATAGAGTGCCAATCGTGTGGGGCCCGGTTGTCTTGCCAGATGTTTACATTTTCTTTTTTGAACACCAGATATTTACATAGTATGATCATTTTTTAATTTTTTGGAATTTAAATGCCATGGCACTCAATGCATGTGTCCAAGCCGTGACACCAATATGTTTGAAAATTCGTTCCAATTTACTGCACATGGAATTAACTCGCACACAAGTACACAAATATTTTTTTCAAACCGTTATGGTTAGCCGCTGCATGTCGATGTAATTCAAATTTGGATTACGGTCATTAAATGGCTAGAAAATCACTTAAATGTCTTAAAAAGGTCAAATGACCCCTTAAATTTTCTAAATTTGACATGACATATGTATTAGTGTGTGTTAACTATAGAAATTTTTTGAAGCTCATAAGAGGAAGCTATCGTCGATTCGTCATCAAACATGCATTGTTCCCTCTCCAAACCACGAGCCTTCTATCGAGTTGCTCCGGTTTGTGAGGGGTGTGTGTCCAAACTTTTGTCAAACAGGCCAATTTTTTTACCACATCATCTTGGTGGCATGACATTATATCAAGCGAGGTTTCAAGTTTGTCTGATCATTTTTTAATTTTTTGGAATTTAAATGCCATGGCACTCCATGCATGTGTCCAGGCCGTGACACCAATATGTTTGAAAATTCCTTCTAATTTACTGCACATGAAATTAACTCGCACACAAGTACACAAATATGATTTTTCAAACCGTTATGGTTAGCGGTTGCATGTAGATGTAGTTCAAATTTGAATTACGGTCATTAAATGGCTAGAAAATCACTTAAATGTCTTTAAAAAGTCAAATGACCCCTAGAATTTTCCAAATTTTCAAATGACAGTTGTATTAGTGCACATTAAATATAGAAAAAATTTGAAGGCCGTAAGAGGAAGCTATCTCCCGTTCGTCATCAAACATGCATTATTCCCTCTCGGAACCACGAGCCTTCTAGTGAGTTGCTCTGGTTTGTGAGGGGTTTGTGTCCAACCACATCATCTTGGTGGCATGACATTACATCAAGCAAGGTTTCATGTTTGTCTGATCATTTTTTAATTTTTTGGAATTTAAATGCCATGGCACTCCATGCATGTGTCCAGGCCGTGACACCAATATGTTTGAAAATTCCTTCTAATTTACTGCACATGGAATTAACTTGCACATAAGTACACAAATATGATTTTTCAAACCGCTATGGTTAGCCGTTGCATGTAGATGTAGTTCAAATTTGAATTACGGTCATTAAATGGCTAGAAAATCACTTAAATGTCTTTAAAAGGTAAAATGACCCCTAGAATTTTCCAAATTTTCAAATGATAGTTGTATTAGTGCACGTTAAATGTAGAAAAAAATTGAAGGCCGTAAGAGGAAGCTATCTCCCGTTCGTCATCAAACATGCATTGTTCCCTCTCAGAACCACGAGCCTTCTAGTGAGTTGCTCCGGTTTGTGAGGGGTGTGTGTCCAAACTTTCGTTAAACATGCCAAAAAATTTATCACATCATCTTGGTGGCATGACATTACATCAAGCAATGTTTCATGTTTGTTTGATCATTTTTTTATTTTTTGGAATTTAAATGCCATGGCACTCCATGCATGTGTCCAGGCCGTGACACCAATATGTTTGAAAATTCCGTCTAATTTACTGCACATGGAATTAACTCGCACACAAGTACACAAATATAATTTTTCAAACCATTATGGTTAGCCGTTGCATGTAGATGTAGTTCAAATTTGAATTACGGTCATTAAATGGCTAGAAAATCACTTAAATGTCTTTAAAAGGTAAAATGACCCCTAGAATTTTCCAAATTTTCAAATGACAGTCGTATTAGTGCATGTTAAATGTAGAAAAATTTCGAAGGCCGTAAGAGGAAGCTATCTCCCGTTCGTCATCAAACATGCATTGTTCTCTCTCGGAACCACGAGCCTTCTAGTGAGTTGCTCCGGTTTGTGAGGGGTGTGTGTCCAAACTTTCGTTAAACATGCCAAATTTTTTACCACATCATCTTGGTGGCATGACATTACATCAAGCAAGGTTTCATGTATTTCTGATTTTTTTTATTTTTTTTTGGAATTTAAATGACATGGCACTCCATGCATGTGTCCAGGCCGTGACACCAATATGTTTGAAAATTCCTTCCAATTTACTGCACATGGAATTAACTCACATAAAAGTACACAAATATGATTTTTCAAACCGTTATGGTTAGCCGTTGCATGTAGATGTAGTTCAAATTTGAATTACAATCATTAAATGGCTAGAAAATCACTTAAATGTCTTTAAAAGGTCAAATGACCCCTAGAATTTTCCAAATTTTGAAATGACAGTTGTATTAGTGCATGTTAACTGTAGAAAAATTTTGAAGGCCGTAAGAGGAAGCTATTGCCCGTTCATCATCAAACATGCATTGTTTCCTCTCGGAACCATGAGCCTTCTACTGAGTTGCTCCGGTTTGTGAGGGGTGTGTGTCCAAAGTTTCTTCAAACATTCCCAATTTTTTCCACATCATCTTGGTGGCATGACATTACATGAAGCAAGGTTTCATGTGTTTCTGATCTTTTTTAATTTTTTGGAATTTAAATGCCATGGCACTCCATGCTTTGTGTCATAGCCGTGAGACCAATATGTTTGAAAATTCCTTCCAATTTACTACACATGGAATTAACTCGCACAAAAGTACACAAATATGACTTTTCAAACCGTTATGGTTAGCTATTGCATGTACATGTAGTTCAAATTTGAATTACGGTCATTAAATGGCTAGAAAATCACTTAATTGTCTTAAAAGGTCAAATGACCCCTGAAATTTTCCAAATTTTGACATGACAGTTGTATTAGTACTACAAATTTTCTCGTACATTTAAAACACCATCCGTTGCCACTATACTCCAAATTCGTCTTTCACAGCTAATAAAAAATATCAACATCACACACAGTTTTTTTGTAGGAACCGTTTGCGATGACAATTCGTGGGTCTATTTAAGTCTTCCTCCTTAAGCTTCGCCGGCTCGTCTGCTCCAGTGCCGGCAACCCCCGAATCCACGAATCCCGATCCCCATTGCCGCAACCCCTTCTTGCAATGATGACACCGTGGAAACGCTTCGTGAGGGCCCGTACGGTGGCCCCGTCCTTCCCGAGCGCCGCCGCCTGCGCCGAGAGCGCAGCCGCCTATGCCGAGAGTGCTGCCGCATCCGCATTGAGCGCGGCCGCATCCACCGAGAGGCGTCTGCGGCAGCCGACAGGGCAGTTGCAGCAGCCGAGATGGCTGCAGTAGCTGCTGCAACGGCGGCTGCAAATGCCGAGAGCGCTCGAGTTGCCGTCCGTGCCGCCGATGTCGCCCTGGCCCGGGTCGAGGCCATCCACGCAAAGATCGAGGATGCACACGCCAAGATATTCTAGGCCACCTCGGAATCCAGCATGCAACCCATGTCCGAAAAGGCGGCGGTGGCCATGGAGCACCTTCTTCCTCATGAGATCACCGAGCAGGAGCTGGAGATGCAGGAGGCGGTGGAGATCAAGGAGCGCCGGGAGGAGGAGTTGCGCGGGGCAGAGGTCGAGGTAGAGAAGAGTCTGTCCATTGAGGAATCGGCGGTGGAGTACCAATGCGAGCTCTGGCGCAGCCACTACTACGAGTACTACAACCTTGAGGGCGGCGCCAAGGACGAGGACGCGGTCGAATTTATCAGGGGGGCGCAGAGTCCACCAACGGCGGCATGTCGCCAGGACAAGTCATCGACGTCTCATCTCACACCGGTGATGCAAAGGCCGGCGCGGCGGCGGATTTGTTAAAATTATGCGTACTTAGGCTTTGTTTTTAATGCTGGTCTTTTGTTAGAGCAATGTTTAGGTCAACTAGCTCTATTTAATTACTAAAATTGCTCGATTCAGTAAGTGTGGTCTATGTGCTGTACGCTCTTTTGTGTGCCCAAATTAGCAAGCGATGTTAAATTATGCAATGACCTGGATGAGGATAGTACCCAGGGAAATTTCCACCAAAATTTGAATTATCAAACTCATCCCATGCGCGTAAAGCAGAAGAATCATTTGTGATGCACACAATCGTTCAAAGTGAATGGTGTCCGACGGCACCGCGCGCAAAGTTTCCCTCCACATTTCAAACTTTTTGGCCTACCGCCGAAATATCTACCCCTGCCACCCCCCACACCCTTCCCCACCCCCTTTTCTCCTCGACCACAAGTCACATTTCCCCTGTTTCCTCCTTCCTTCTGAAGCTATAGCCGCTTCCTCGCTTGCTTCCTCGCTCTCGCCATCTCGCATCCTACCGCCGGGGTCGCCATGGTCTTCTTCAATGACCTTGATGTCTACTACACAACTTGTTCTTGTAGACTCGTGTTGGGCCTCCAAGCACAGAGTTTTGTAGGACAGTAGCAAATTTCCCTCAAGTGGATGACCAAAGGTTTATCAATCCGTGGGAGGCGTAGGATAAAGATGGTCTCTCTCAAACAACCCTGCAACCAAATAACGAAGAGTCTCTTGTGTCCCCAACACACCAAATACAATGGTAATTTGTATAGGTGCACTAGTTCGGCGAAGAGATGGTAATAAAAGCGTAGTAATGATAGTAGATATTGATTTTTGTAATAGTAACAATAAAAAACAGAAAGGTAGCGAGTAACAAAAGTGAGCACAAACGGTATTGCAATGCTTGAAAATGAGGCCTAGGGTCCGTACTTTCGCTAGTGCAATCTCTCAACAATGCTAATATAATTGGATCATATAACCATCCCTCAACGTGCGACGAAGAATCACTCCAAAGTTCCTATCTATCGGAGAACATAAGAAGAAATTGTTTGTAGCTATGCTTTCCGATCGACCTATCCAAGAGTTCGTACTAAAATAACACCAAGTTATTCTTTCCGATCGATCTATCAAGAGTTCGTACTAAAATAACACCAAGTTATTCTTTCTGATCGATCTATCAAGAGTTCATACTAAAATAACACCAAAGCAAATTCATATTCATAATACTCAATCCAACACAAAGAACCTCAAAGAGTGCCCCAAGATTTCTACCGGAGAAACAAAAGACGAGAACGTGCATCAACCCCTATCCATAGATTACCCCAATGTCACCTCGGGAATCCGCGAGTTGAGTGCCAAAACATATCTCAAGTGAATCTATATAATACCCCATTGTCACCACGGGTATTCATATGCAAGACATATATCGAGTGCTCTCAAATGCATACAAGTATTCAATCCGGTAAAACGAAATCTCAAAGGGAAAACTCAATTCATCACAACAAGATAGAGAGGGAGAAACACCATATGATCCAACTATATTAACAAAGCCCGCGACACATCAAGATCGTGACATCTCAAGAACACGAGAGAGAGAGAGATTAAACACATAGCTACTGGTACAAACCCTCAGCCCCAAGGGTGGACTACTCCCTCCTCATCATGGTGGCCGCCGGGATGATGAAGATGGCCACCGGTGATGATTTCCCCCTCCGACAGGGTGCCGGAATGGGGTTTAGATTGGTTTTTCGTGGCTACAGAGGCTTGCGGTGGCAGAAGTTCTAATCTATGGTTACCCCCGAGGGTTTTGGAATGTTTGGGAATTTATAGGGCGAAGAGGCGGTGCGGGAGGCCACCGAGGTGGGCACAACCCACCTAGGCGCGCCTGGGCCCCCAGGCGCGCCCTGGTGGGTTGTGCTCCCCTCGGAGCTCCCCTCTGGTACTTCTTTGGCCTACCGGGTGTCTTCTGGTCCAGAAAAAATCTCCAAAAAGTTTTGCTGCGTTTGTACTCCGTTTGGTATTGATTTTCTGCGATGTAAAAAACAAGCAAAAAACAGCAACTGGCACTGGGCACTATGTCAATAGGTTAGTCCCAAAATGATATAAAGTTGCTATAAAATGATTGTAAAACATCCAAGAATGATAATATGACGGCATGAATACTTCATAAATTATAGATACGTTGGAGACATATCAGCATCCCCAAGCTTAATTCCTACTCGTCCTCGAGTAGGTAAATGATAAAAGAAATAATTTATGAAGTGTGAATGCTAGCAAAGTGCATAAGTTTGATCAATGATAATTTCAATCACTTTTTTCTAGCATCATAACAGCAACTCTTTCTCATAAAACTTATCATGATAAAGTAGCAATTGAAAATGGAATTTTTGTTGTGGAAGGCTACCTATCATATTCATCATATACTCTTTCTTTTGTAGCGTGGACATTTGGACTTGAATGATTCAAAGCAATAGTCTATAACTTGACATGGAGACATCAATACTCAAGCATATCAACAAGCAACCATGTCTTTCAAAATATCAACACTAAAGAAAGTTATCCCTAGCCCATCATGCTCAATCATTGATCCATTCGCAAAACACACTCGCATATTAGCTACATCCAATGCTCAAGTATGATCATAGTGCCCCTTAGTTGTTGCTTTATAAGAGAAGATGGAGACTCAAAAAAAAATTGCATAAAGTAAATAGATAGGCCCTTCGCAGAGGGAAGTAGGGATTTGTCGAGGTGCCAGAGCTCAAAGCTTAAATTGAGAGATAAATTTTTTGAGAGGCATACTTTTCCCGTCAACGAAAACGACCGAGTAATTCCCAACACTTTCCATGCTAGATATATCATAGGCGGTTCCCAAACAAAAAATAAAGTTTATTCCTTTTTCCACCATTTCTTTCACTTTCCATGGCTAGTCGTATCCACGGGTGCCCTCCATACCAACACTTTCCAAGGAATTTATTATTTGAAAACATAAAGTAAATTTCTTTTTCATTTCGGGACTGGGCATCCCTATTACCGCCACACTCTCGTGCAATGAAAAGTGAATAACCACTCATCTTGAGAATAACACATCTAGCACGGAAAATATTGGCCACCCCCTGCCGCTTCATGAGCGGTACGAGCACACAAAAAGGAAATTTATTTTGAAAATTAGAGATGGCACATACAAATTTGCTTAGAACGGCATGGAAATACCGCATATAGGTAGGTATGGTGGACTCATTTGGCACAACTTTGGGTTTAAGAATTTGGATGCACAAGTAGTATTCCCACTTAGTACAAATGGAGGCTAGCAAATAGATTGAGAAGCAACCAACCAATAAACGAAAATTCACATAAACGAGCATTGAGCATAACTAACACCGAATAATGCACCACAAGTAGGATGTATTTTCATTGCATAATTATTGACTTTGGTGCTTGCATAGGGAATCACAAACCTTAACTCCAATATTCTTACTAAAGAATAATTACTCACCAACATGACTCACATATTATTATCTCCATATCGCAAAACTATTGCAAGGAATCAAACTTATCATATCCAATGATCTACATGAAAGTTTTTGGTATATCCCTCTTGAATATCCATCACTTTGGGACTAAATTTATACATTACCATTGCTACTAACAAGCTCTCAAATAAATTTAAGTGAAGCACGAGAGCATAAGTATTTCTTCAAAATTTTCAACTCTCAAAATAATCTAAGTGAAGCATGAGAGTAAATGACAAACTACTCCAAAAAGATACAAGTGAAGATCAAATGAGTAGTTTAGTAAATGGGTAGCTAATTGAGGACTCTCTCTTATTTAAAACTTTCAGATCTAAGTATTTATTAAAACAGCAAGCTAAACAAAACAAAATGACATTCTAAGAATAGCGCACATCATGTGAAGAAGCAAAAACTTAGGCTAAACCGAGGCTAACAGATAATTGTTGATGAAGAAAGGTGGGATGCCTACCGGGGCATCCCCAAGCTTAGATGCTTGAGACTTCTTGGAATATTATCTTGGGATGCCTTAGTCATCCCCAAGCTTGATCTTTTGTGTCTCCTTAATTCCTTTTATATCTTGGTTACCCTAAATCTTAAAAACTTCATCCACACAAAACTCAACAAGAACTCGTGAGATAAGTTAGTATAAATCAATGCAAAACCTTATCATTCTCTACTGTAGCAAATCACTAAAATTATTATTCAACATTGCATACTAAATGCCTCTGCATATTTAGTACACCTATCCTCAAATAGAATCATTAAACAAGCAAATATATGCAAACAATGTGAACATAACAGCAATCTGTCTAAACAGGACAGTCTGTAAAGAGTGCAATTGTACTCATACTTCCCTAACTTCAAAAATTCTGAAAATTTACCACACTGTATATAACTTATCATAGCTTATTGTGCAAAAATTTCAACATTTTATCACATTCTTACTTTTCTCGGGAATTTTTGCAACAGTGACAAACTTTCTGTTTTGAAACAGCAACTCATAGACTAGCAAAATAAGCATAACAAAGGCTATACTTGCCACTTTTATTGAAGTAAGAGATGCAAAATATTATTCTAAATAAAAGCAAGAAAATACTAATAAAAATAATATGATGCTCCAAGCAAAACACATATCATGTGACGAATAAAATTATAGCTCCAAGTGAGGTTACCGATAATGTCGGAGACGAAAGAGGGGATGCCTTCCGGGGCATCCCCAAGCTTAGTTGCTTGGATCTTCCTTGAATATTACCTTGGGGGTGCCTTGGTCATACCCAAGCTTAGGGTCTTGTCACTCCTTATTCTTCTCATATCGATATCTCACCCAAAACTTGAAAACTTCAATCACACAATACTTAACGGAACTTCGTGAGATGGGTTAGTATGATAAAGACAAATCATTCACTTTAGTACTGTCAAGATAAGATTCATAATTGTTCTCACACAATGCCTACTGTACTCTACAATTTCCACAATTTATATTAAGCAATATAAGCCATAGAAACCATAAAACAAGCAAACTATGCATTGCAAACAGAATCTGTCAAAAACAGAACAGTACGTAAATATCTGAATTAAGGTCATACTTCTGTAACTCTAAAAGTTCTGAAAAATTAGTAAAACGTAGAAAATTTGTAGATCAATCATCTGTAAAAAAATAAGAGTTTTTCGATGCTCCAGTGAATTTAAACAATTCTGTTACTGGGAGCAAAAGTTTCTGTTTTTGCACAGAATCAAGTCAACTATCATCCACACTATCCCAAAGGCTTTACTTGGTATTTTATTGAAATAAAAGCAATAAAACATGATTACTACAGTATCATAACCATGTGAACACACAAAAACAGTAGGTAAAAGTGTTGGGTTGTCTCCCAACAAGCGCTTTTCTTTAATGCCTTTTTAGCTAGGCATGATGATTTCAATGATGCTCGCATAAAAGATAAGAATTGAAACATAAAGAGAGCATCATGAAGAATATGATTAGCACATTTAAGTCTAACCCACTTCCTATGCATAGGGATTTTGTGAGCAAACAGCTTATGGGAACAAGAATCAACTAGCATAGTAAGGCAAAACAAGCAAAACTTCAAGATTTTCAACACATAGAGAGGAAACTTGATATTATTGAGATATGTAAAAGCATACGTCCCTCTCTCATAATAATTTTCAGTAGCATCATGAATGAATTCAACAATATAGCTATCACATAAAGCATTCTTTTCATGATGCATAAGTATAGAAATTTTGCTACTCTCCACATAAGCAAATTTATTCTCATGAATAGTAGTGGGAGCAAACTCAACAAAATAACTATCATGAGACACTTGATTGGCATGATCAATTTGAGCATTAAAGTCATGATGACAAGTTTCATGGTTATCATTATTCTCTATGTCATCATCATAATCATCATAAATAGGAGGCATGCTACCATTATAACAAATTTGCACATCAAATCTTGGGGGACTAAAAATATCATCTTCATCAAACATAGCATCCCCAAGCTTATGGCTTTGCATATCATTAGCATCATGGATATTCAAATAATTCATACTAACAACATTGCAATCATGCTCATCATTTATGCCAAACATTTTGTTGCATTCTTCTTCTAACAATTGAGCACAATTTTCTTTTCCATCATTTTCAAGAAAGACATGATAAAGACGAATAATATGAGGCAACCTCAATTCCATTTTTTTGTAGTTTTCTTTTACAAAACCGAACTAGTGATAAAACAAGAAACTAAAAGATTCGATTGCAAGATCTAAAGATATACCTTCAAGCACTCACCTCCCCGGCAACGGCGCTAGAAAAGAGCTTGATGTCTACTACACAACTTGTTCTTGTAGACTTGTGTTGGGCCTCCAAGCGCAGAGTTTTGTAGGACAGTAGGAAATTTCCCTCAAGTGGATGACCTAAGGTTTATCAATCCGTGGGAGGCATAGGATGAAGATGGTCTCTCTCAAACAACCCTGCAACCAAATAACGAAGAGTCTCTTGTGTCCCCAACACACCAAATACAATGGTAATTTGTATAGGTGCACTAGTTCGGCGAAGAGATGGTAATAAAAGCGTAGTAATGATAGTAGATATTGATTTTTGTAATAGTAATAATAAAAAACAGCAAGGTAACGAGTAACAAAAGTGAGCACAAAGGGTATTTCAATGCTTAAAAATGAGGCCTAGGGTCCGCACTTTCGCTAGTGCAATCTCTCAACAATGCTAATATAATTGGATCATATAACCATCCCTCAACGTGCGACGAAGAATCACTCCAAAGTTCCTGTCTATCGGAGAACATAAGAAGAAATTGTTTGTAGCTATTCTGTCCGATCGATCTATCCAAGAGTTCGTACTAAAATAACACCAAGTTATTCTTTACGATCGATCTATCAAGAGTTCGTACTAAAATAACACCAAAGCAAATTCATATTCATAATACTCAATCCAACACAAAGAACCTCAAAGAGTGCCCCAAGATTTCTACTGGAGAAACAAAAGACGAGAACGTGCATCAACCCCTATGCATAGATTACCCCAATGTCACCTCGGGAATCCGCGAGTTGAGTGCCAAAACATATCTCAAGTGAATCAATATAATATCCCATTGTCACCACGGGTATTCATATGCAAGACATATATCAAGTGCTCTCAAATCCATAAAAGTATTCAATCCGGTAAAACGAAATCTCAAAGGGAAAACTCAATTCATCACAACAAGATAGAGAGGGAGAAACACCTTATGATCCAACTATATTAACAAAGCCCGCGATACATCAAGATTGTGACATCTCGAGAACACAAGAGAGAGAGAGATTAAACACATAGCTACTGGTACAAACCCTCAGCCCCAAGGGTGGACTACTCCCTCCTCATCATGGTGGCCGCCAGGATGATGAAGATGGCCACCGGTGATGAATTCCCCCTCCGGCAGGGTGCCGGAACGGGGTTTAGATTGGTTTTTCGTGGCTACATAGGCTTTCGGCGGTGGAACTTCTGATCTAGGGTTACCCCCGAGGGTTTTGGAATATTTGGGAATTTATAGGGCGAAGAGGCGGTGCGGAAGGCCACCGAGGTGGGCACAACCCACCTGGGCGCGCCTGGGCCCCCAGGCGCGCCCTGGTGGGTTGTGCTCCCCTCGAAGCTCCCCTCTGGTACTTCTTTGGCCCACCGGGTGTCTTCTGGTCCAGAAAAAATCTCCAAAAAGTTTTGCCTAGTTTTGACTCCGTTTGGTATTGATTTTCTGCGATGTAAAAAACAAGCAAAAAACAGCAACTGGCACTGGGCACTATGTCAATAGGTTAGTCCCAAAATGATATAAAGTTGCTATAAAATGATTGTAAAACATCCAAGAATGATAATATAACGGCATGAATACTTCATAAATTATAGATACGTTGGAGACGTATCAGACCTCTCCAGCGGTTCCTCCGACGACGACGAATTTTTTAGCACCCGGGTATGCCTCTCTTCTCTCTCTCGGGTTATGACTTGGAATGAAGGATTTTAACCCGGCGGTCGATTTGAGTCATTTCTTCCTCTTGTAGCTCCCTAGGACCATCAGTTGGAACGAATGGAGTGGGGTGGCTGAAGATCTGCCTGCTCGTTGTCACCATCAATCTCCATGCGTGAAGCTAGTTGCGTTTGAATCTGTGGACAGTGGGAGGAAGTTTCTGGCATGTGCAGAGAAGGTTAGCCCCACTTTCGTTGTTACAAGTCATTTGTTAGATGTGATTCAGACACTGTCACTGTGCTATGTTATTCTGGATGTTAAGACAGTGTCACAGTTTGTACCTAGTATCTAAAAATGTTGCCATCTCATCAGCAGTGCCATTAGAAAATTATTTGGCATCGCTTCAGCAGTTTGTGCAGCCAACTTTGGTCCACACATCCGAGCAGCCAAGTAGTAAAATACTAAATCTTTATGGATGAAGGAACTGGGCATCAGAGCAACTATGTGCTCCGGAGTCCGGGTCCCTGATTTTTTCCCGCTGCATCGGCTCGCCAGTGGAGGGCACCGGTGCGAGATGTAGCAACATTTGTCTTTACACCGGTTTTGGCATACATAGTGGATGGCCTTTGTGCTATTAGTTCTATGTTACTAAATTTGTGCATGTACACACCTGTTAGTATCAATTTGCTGTCATCCAAACACTGTCGCTATGCTGTTGCAGTTATATTTAGCTTCCTCATAAAATGTTCAATTTTTTATTGATAGTACATGACTAAGAACTTGTAGCGTTGTTTTAGTTAATTATAGCTTCTGATGTTTCAGAATTTGGTTGTTGTCTCAGTAGCAATTAATTCATTTGCACATTGATCTTTTTGAGAAGATATGTCATAATTAACCTGTTTCTTCAGTTTTCCAAAATATGTATTTGGTGATTTTCTATGTTGCTAGAAACCCATTTCCCCTACAGTTGTTACTTATATAGTTTTAAATATTATAGGATGAACGGAAGTGTTCTTACCTGGAGTGGGTTGATCAAGAGTGGCCACAGCCTTTGAAGATGTGCCTAGCAAAGCTTTGGAGCATGTATGAGGAAGAGAACAGAGGTTGGCTTAGATAAAGTGTTGTCAACGCTGAAGAATATTTGAAGATGCGGGATAAAAAGAGGAAGATGGAGAATGAGCTCAGATTTTTTAACTAAGACTTTGCTAAGATGGTGTTGGCGAAGGAGGAGGAACTTTCCTAGTTGGCCAGTGCAAAACAGGTTCTTACTGAACTGAAAGCAGAGGTGGATAAGACGATCCTGGATGATCTCGATTAGGAAAATGAATATATTGTTCTAATATTGTTCTTATGAAGGTGAACTAGCTATATGTTATGATGTGCTATTTTCAGGTACCTATCGTATTGTGATGTTAAAATATATTTATGTGCCTGATATAAATTGGCAAACAGTTATTCGATATGAAATGTGAATTTGCGTAATACTGGAATTATTAATTGTAAACTAATAAACCTATTAAATGGGTCATGGAACTTTGCAAACGGTTCTAGCAGTAAATGCGCTTGTGATGGATAGCCCAATGCCATACAGTTTTCCTCATCAAATCGTGTGTGATGTAGTTGAATAAAAGCAAACGATTAATCGAGGCAGAGCGTGTGTGATAGTTACACCCATCACACACGAGGCTATACATAAAACTGTGTGGGATGTATATACGAACGGAAACGTTTTCCCTGGATTGACTGTGTGGGGTGTACATACGAACGAAAACATTTTCCCTGGATTGACTGTGTGGGATGTACATAACAACGGAAATGTATTCCTTGGATTGACTGTGTGGAATGTACATAACAAACGGAAATGTTTGTTTGGGACTGACTGTGTGGGATGTACTTACGACCGGAACCGATTGGGCCTGTATAACCGTATTTGGTCACTCGCCCGTCCCACACGACCTCATTTTGCAGAGCGTGTGTGACCGGAGGGCCTATCCCCGACGGTTTCTGGGACGTGTGGGAAGGACCCCCCCTATCACAGTCACTCACTTGGAGACGGTTCAAAACACCATCGCAGAAAGGGGTTAAAAACCGTTTGTATAGCACCTCGCTGTAGCAGTGTCTCATCCCTAATGCTTGAGTAGGGTTTTTTTCTGACTCCTAGAGGATTCAATTGACTATTGTTGATGTTCGATTGATCGTGCCTTCTCATAATCCAGATAAACCTTGTCAAGGTTTGTCTTTTAGTTTCTGTTGCATGAATGATTTCTCTACAAAATGATGTTTGTTTGTGATGTGCCACTTGTGTGACGTAAAACCGATTTTGGTCACTAGAAAAGTGCTAGTGATGGTTTTCGACCATCACCCAGACCGTCAGAGAAGCACCGTCACAAAAAAAAATCCTAACAATGCCTCTTTTTCTGTCACCTAAGATTGTAGCTTAGGTGAAGGTTACGAGTTTGTCATGAAAGTGCATTGTGGGTGATGGCTAGTATTGTCATCTTTGATCGGCCGATTTGTCACTACCATTTCTGGTGACGATAATATATCACTAAAAGTCGGTGCACCAGGTCTGACCGGCGGATGATTCTAACATATGGGCCTAGTAGATGCTGACTTGGCTGCTTACATGCGAGTCCATTAGTTTTTTTGGGTGACAGTGGGCCTTCACTAACAACTATGTCCGTTAGGTTTGACCGGTCAATGTTATTGACATATGGGCCAAGAGACAGAGAGATGCTGGTGTGGTTGCTTACACAGGTGGGCCCTAATGTGGGTGACGTGGTTTCTTACATGTTGGTCCACTGGTGATGACATGCATTACCGTCATAGTTTGCAGATGTAGTCTTTTTTTATTACAATTTGCAAACAAATTTGACTAAAATTAATATATTTTTAAATTTTTTAATAAGAATTTGTGCAAAATTTGAATTTTAATGCAAAATAGCTATCACAACTTTTATTAAAAGACAACCTAGAAATTGACGCGCGAACTGTGTGAGACATTACTTATCAACCATGGGACAGAGAATCCCACAAGAAAATAAGACACATGATGCAGTTTCATGACTATCGAACAATGCACCAGTATGATGGGGTTGTTTTTTTAGAGGCTGACAGGGGATGCTTGCGACAACGTCCTGATGATGAAATAAAGCATCCCATCAATATCTTTTTGTCTCTTCTCAAAATTCAAATTTTTCTCTTCCGTGGCATTCTTGACAGCTTCAAATTTTTCCTGCTAGTCTACAAGGGCATTGTTGATAGATTGACATTCTTGATGTTGCTCTAACAAGGCCATTTTGGGACACGTAATCTTTGATATAAATATGCCCTTCACACTTTTTAAACAATTCCTTGGCATACTTTGCTTTGATGCACATGTATATTTTCTAAACTCCTGACTACATATCGATTCTAACTTTCTAAGCATAATTACCTTTCTAAAAAAATCTAGACCCTATTGTGTATAGGTGTAGAAATTACAAAATAGAGGTAAAAGGGGATAACTACACAAACCTCAAAAAGGCATTGCAAACGAGAAGTTTTGTTTACTAAAAGGTGGGATCCGAACATCCCTTATAGAAACCTTTTAATGTCCCCACCTCTAAATTCAACAAAATAATACATGATAAGGTTCAAAAATCAAATTTAGCAATAGCTAGAGTATAAGAATATGCAAATAAATACATAAAAAGTTATCAATCCACTCTTAACTTTCTTTTAGTTTAGTTTGATTTTCTCAATCAGTTGTGAGCTTCCTTAATTCAATTTAATTTTCTCAATCACTGCATAGATGAAATCTCACATGCACCCTCATCCCTAAGAGAGAAGGTAGTGTACCAAAATACCTACACCATACGACTGTCATGTGAAAGAACGTGTATGGAACCAGTGTGAGTTGATGCTGACATGGTGCAAAACACTAATTTAGCCATGGAAACTCCAATGACATTACTCCCTGAGAATAAATTCTAGGTCATCGTACGGATGCATCTTCCATTGTGATCACGTACTAGAGTTTGAACACATTCAACAGGGAAACCATAAGAGAAATATTACAATAAGGGAAAACATAATGGTAAACAATACATAGTACCTCAATAATCTAAAGATGTAACAAACAAAACATCATAATACTTTAATCACATCTTATTTTATCACAACCGAGCACACTAAAAGAAACAACCTCTTCTAGCCTAAACCTTAAAGATTTCTAAGTATAGCACTCACAAATTAGCCAATTATGTATGATTAGAACACAAGATTAAAACTTTCTCTCCCACACGAACAACACCCAATGGCCAAGCCCATATTTTGTTGGCTGATGACCCACAAGTGTAGGGGATCAATCATAGTCCTTTCGATAAGTAAGAGTGTCAAACCCAATGAGGAGCAGAAGGAAATGACAAATGGTTTTCAGCAAGGTATTTTCTACAAGCACTGAAATTGTCGGTAACAGGTAGTTTGATAGCAAGAAAATTTGTAACGAGCTAGTAACGGTAACAATAAATAAAGTGCATCAAGGTAGCCCAATCCTTTTGTGGAAAAGGACAGGCCAAAACGGTCTCTTATGATAAGCAAAGCGTTCTTGAGGGTACACGGGAATTTCACCATATCACTTTCATCATGTTGGTTCGATTCGTGTTCGCTACTTTGATAATTTGATATGTGGGTGGACCGGTGCTTAGGTGCTATTCTTACTTGAACAAACCTCCTACTTATGATTAACCCCCTCGCAAGCATCCGCAACTACGAGAAAAGTATTAAGATAAATCTAACCGTAGCATTAAACTTTTGGATCCAAATCGGTCCCTTACGAAGTAGCGCATAAACTAGGGTTTAAGCTTCTGCCACTCTAGCAACCCATCATCTAATAACTACTCCACAATGCATTCCCTTAGGCCCAAATATGGTGACGTGCCATGTAGTCGACGTTCACATGACACCACTAAGGGAATCACAACATACATATCATCAAAATATCGAACACATATCAAGTTCAGATGATTACTTGCAACATGACTTCTCCCGTGACCTCAAGAACAAAAGTAACTACTCACAAATGATAATCATGCTCAAGATCAGAGGGGTATTAAATAGCATAATGGATCTGAACATATAATCTTCCACCAAATAAACCATATAGTAATCAACTACAATATGTAATCAGCACTACTAGTCACCCACAAGTACCAATCTGAGGTTCCGGTACAAACATTGAACACAAGAGATGAACTAGGGTTTGAGAGGAGATGGTGCTGTTGAAGTTGTTGCTGGAGATTGCCCTCCCAAAGATGAGAGGGTTGTTGGTGATGACGATGACGATGATTTCCCCCTCCGAGAGGGAAGTTCCCCTGGCGGAATCACTCTGCCGGAGGGCAAAAGTGCTCCTGCCAAGTTCCGCCTCGAGACGGTGGCGCTTCATCCCGAAAGTCCCCCTCTGATTTTTTCTAGGTCAAAATGACCTATATACTAGAAGATGGGCACTGGAGGTGGGCCGAGGAGGGCACAACCCACCAGGGCGCGCCTAAGGGCCCAGGCATGCCCTGGTGTCTTGTGCTCACTAGGGTGGCCCCCTCCGGTAGTTATTTGCTCCAGTATTTTTTTTATTCCAAAACAATTCTCCATAAATTTTCAGCTCATTTGGAGATGTGCAGAATAGGTAACTCTGACATAGCTTTTTTCAGGTCCAGAATTCCAGCTGCTGGTATCCTCCCTCTTTATGTAAACCCTGCATATTATGAGAGAGAAGGCATTAGAATTACTTCAAAAAGCATTATTATGCATAAAAACATTATAAATAACAGTAGAAAAACATGATGCAAAATGGACGTATCAACTCCCCCAAGCTTAGACCTCGCTTGCCCTCTAGCGAAAAACCGAAATCGAAAAACATGTCCACATGCTTAGAGAGAGAGGTGTCGATAAAAACAAAATACGGACATAGAAGCATCATGCTTATTATTATAACAACAAAGAAATTTAACATAAAACTTTATCACACAATTTTTTATCATATAACTTCTCATGAACAAGTAACAATTCATCACAACATTGAAGTAGAAAGCATAAACCATATTGAAAACCAACAAACTATGTTATCAGTCAACTTTGCAACTACAATTCATCATATTTTCAGGAAGGGTCACGTATTGGAGCCTTTAGGCAAGTCCACATACTCAACCATCATTTAACCTTCTATGATTGCTAACACTCACAGCATACCCATGAACAAAAAGTTTCAACCAGACACATAGAAAGATAGGGGCTTATAGTTTCGCCTCCCAACGTATTCACCTCAAGGGTGATGTCAACAGTAATAACTCATGCCCATTCATATCCAACTAGATATATGTTCCTAGATCTTTCCTCACCACATGATGCTTGCAAAAAGAGAAAATAAAAAGGAATAGGGAGGAATACTTTGACTCCTACATAAAAGTAAATGCATAAAAGTAAAAGATAGGCCCTTCGCAGAGGGAAGCAGAGGTTGTCATGCGCTTTTTGTTTGTATGCCAAATCCCTTAATGCAAAAGAACATCACGTTATATTTCCCCTTATGATAGCAACCTTTATTATGCAGTCCTTCCCTTTTATTACTTTGCCATCATAAGTTCGTACAACACTCAATTTTCTCTTACACTAAATGATCCAACACATTTAGAAGCAATTTTTATTGCCTCATTGCACCGATGACAACTTACTTGAAGGATCTTACTCAATCCATAGGTAGGTATGGTGAACTCTCAAAATAATATTTTGGGTTTAAGGGTTTTGGATGCACAAGTAGTATCTCTACTTAGTGCGGAGTTTTTGGCTAGCAAAGATATTCAGCAAGCACCACATGTTGAAGGATCTATGACAATATAACTTCTATGTGAATATGAACAAACATAAATCATTACGTTGTATTCCTTGTCCAACGTCAACAATTTTGACACATAATATTTAATGGGGGCTCACAATCATAAAAGATGTCCAAGATAGTGTATTTGCATGTGAATATTTTCTTCCCTTATTAATTCTTTCATGAATTGCATCATTGACCAATGCTATGTTTGTCAATCTCCAATAAATTTTACCACTTATACTTTTCCTTATGTGATGTCATTACTTAGCATAAGATTAGCATATGATCTTTTTCATTTATTTTCCTTTCTTTTTATTGAAAAAAAAGAGTAAAGAAACAAAACTCAAACTACTCTTTATTATATATCTCGCACACGATTACATAGATAGATACATCACTAAGCAAGCACTCGAAAAGAAAGGATTGAACTAAACTTTTATTCAACTAAATCATAGGATAACTAAAGATCGAACTAACATAGATAAAGGCAAATATAGTGGTGGTGATACGATACCGGGGCACCTCCCCCAAGATTGGCACAAGCCAAGGGGAGTGCCCATACCATGAACTCAAGTCTCCTTTGGTGGGGAAGTTGGTGATGGTGGTGGTGAAGTAGTATGAGTGTTCTTCTTCCTCAGCTTATGCTTGAGGATGGAATTTTTCTCCCTCAAGTCATCGATCTCTTGCTCAAGCTTTAATACCTTTTTGCATAACTCCTTCTTGTTTTCCTGCAAAAGACAAAAAGGGATAAACTGGATCTTAGGTTTCTTTGATTTATTAGGGAGACTTGACTTCTTGAATTCCACGTGCATGTCCCCAGGTTGGGGTAATGGAACTTCATCTTCATCTGAGCTTGTCTCTTCTTTCCCTTTCGGATCATAGTCTTCTTCTTCCTCCATGGTCCAACCATAATGTTCCACATCTCCGTAAACCTTGGGGTTTGCAATATAATCACCAACATAGCTCTCGACCTCCGAATCTTGAGATGACATATTGTTAGATCTGCCAGAAAAATAGCACGAAAGAAGAACAGAAGATTTCTCCACGATATGGTGGTCAATACGTTCGGGGGGTATATAAAGATTTTTTTATCTTGGGAAACAAGCAAACGAGAGGAAAACAGAGTCGGGAAGGTTCTCGAGGTGGGCACAACCCACCTGGACGCGCTAGGCTAGCTAGGCGCGCCTTGGTGTCTTGTGCCCTCCTCGGTTGCCTTCCTGGTTGTTTCTTATTTTCCTAATTTTTGTAATATTCCAAAACTGTCAAAAAATATTTTTGAGGATTTTTGGGAGTCCGTTTACTTACCGTATCACGTACCTCCTCTTTTTTAGTATTCTGGAGTGTTTCGGAAGGTTTCTTTTATGTGTTCCTCCGGTGTCATGGTTTGAATAATATTGCTTTCAACATTAATAGGCGTACCTGAGATATAGTGATTAATTCTTTGCCCATTGGCCACCTTCAGGTTAGTACCTTTGGCATTATTAATTTTGATGGCTCCAGAGCGATAACCTCCTCAAGAGAAGTTTTCCTGCAAAGAATCTAAAACAAGAGTTGTACAAAAGAACATATTCTCCAACTTTGAATTCCCACTTTTGGATTCTCTTGTCATGCCATCTTTTAACTTTTTATTTAAATAATTTGGCATTTTCATAAGCTTGGGTTCTCCATTCATCTAATGAGCTAATACCAAATAACCTCTTTTCACCGGCAAGTTTGAAATCATAGTTGAGTTCTTTAATTGCCCAATATGCTTTATGTTCTAACTCTAGAGGCAAATGACAAGCTTTTCCATAAACCATTTTGTAAGGAGACATACCCATAGGATTTTTATATGCTGTTCTGTAGGCCCAAAGTGCATCATCCAATTTCTTAGACCAATTCTTTCGGGACCTATTAACAGTTTTTTGTAATATTAATTTTATTTCTCTATTGCGAAGTCAACTTGACCACTAGATTGAGGATGATAGGGTGATGCAATTCTATGGTTAACATCATATTTAGCAAGCATTTTACGGAAAGCACCATGAATAAAGTGTGAACCACCATCAGTCATTAAATATCTAGGGACTCCAAACCTCGGGAAAATAACTTCTTTAAGCATTTTAATGGAAGTGTTATGATCAGCACTACTAGTTGGAATAGCTTCTACCCACTTAGTAACATAATCAACAGCAACCAAAATATGTGTATACCCATTAGAGGAAGGAAAAGGTCCCGTATAATCAAAACCCCAAACATCAAATGGTTCAACAGCAAGTGAATAATTCATAGGCATTTCTTGACGCTTACCGATATTACCAATTCTTTGACATTCATCACAAGATAAAACAAACTTACGGGCATCCTTGAAGAGAGTAGGCCAATAAAAACCAGATTGCAATACCTTATGAGAAGTTCTATCTCCCGCATGATGCCCTCCATAAGCTTCGGAGTGACATTTCTGTAGGATTTGTTCCTGTTCATGCTCAGGTACACAACGTCTAATAATACCATCTACTCCTTCTTTATAAATATGTGGGTCATCCCAAAAGTAATGTCTTAAATCATAGAAGAATTTTTTCTTTTGTTGGTATGTGAAATTAGGTGGTATGTATTTAGCAACAATATAATTAGCATAGTCAGCATACCACAGAGTGTTATGAGAAACATTTATTGCAGCTAGTTGTTCATCAGGAAAGCTATCATCAATAGGTAGTGGGTCATCAAGAATATTCTCTAACCTAGACAAGTTATCAGCTACGGGGTTCTCAGCTCCTTTTCTATCAGTAATATGTAAATCAAATTCTTGTAGCAAAAGAACCCACCTAATGAGTCTAGGTTTAGCATCTTTCTTTTCCATAAGATATTTAATAGCAGCATGATCAGTGTGAACAGTTACTTTGGAATCAACAATGTAAGATCTGAATTTGTCACAAGCAAACACAACTGCTAAAAATTCTTTTTCAGTAGTAGCATAATTTCTTTGGGCACTGTCTAGAGTTTTGCTAGCATAATGAATAACATTTAATTTCTTATCAACTCTTTGTCCTAGAATAGCACCAACAGCATAATCACTAGCATCACACGTAATTTCAAAAGGCAAGTTCCAATCAGGTGGTTGAATGATAGGTGCAGAAGTTAAGGCTTTCTTAAGTGTATCAAAGGCTTCTGCACAATCATCATCAAAAACAAATGGAACATCCTTTTGTAAAAGATTTGTAAGAGGCCTAGAAATTTGAGAGAAGTCTTTAATAAACCTCCTATAGAAACCAGCATGACCAAGGAAACTACGAATACCTTTAATATCTTTAGGACATGGCATTTTCTCGATTGCATTAACTTTAGCTTTATCCACCTCAATACCTCGCTCAGAAATTTTATGCCCCAAGACAATACCTTCATTAACCATAAAGTGGCACTTCTCCCAATTCAAGACAAGATTAGTTTGCTCACATCTCTGCAAAACTCAATCAAGGTTGCTCAAGAAATCATCAAAAGAAGTTCCATAAACTGAAAAATCATCCATGAAAACCTCAACAATCTTTTCACAAAAATCAAAGAATATAGCAGTCATACATCTTTGAAAGGTAGCAGGTGCATTGCATAAACCAAAAGGCATACGTCTATAAGCATAAGTTCCAAATGGGCAAGTGAAGGTGGTTTTCTCTTGATCAGGTTGTGAAACAGGTATTTGAGAAAAACCAGAATATCCATCCAGAAAACAAAAGTGTGTGTTATTAGATAATCTTTCCAACATTTGATCAATAAAAGGCAAAGGTAATGATCTTTTCTAGTTGCTTTATTTAATTTTCTAAAATAAATTACCATTCTATAGCCAGTAACAATTCTTTGTGGAATAAGTTCATTTTTATCATTAGGAACAACTGTAAACCTCCCTTCTTAGGGACACAATGAACGGGACTTACCCATCTACTATCAGCAATGGGATAGATTATACCTGCTTCCAGAAGCTTTAATATTTCAGTTCTTACCACTTCTTTCATCTTAGGATTCAAACATCGTTGATGATCAACAACGGGTTTAGCATCAGGTTCCATATTAATCTTGTGCTGACAGAGAGTGGGACTAATGCCCTTAAGATCATCAAGAGTATATCCAATGGCAGCACGGTGCTTCTTCAGAATTTTCAATAATCTTTCTTAATTCATCATGTTCTGAAAGGTTAGCACTAATAATAATAGGATATATCTTTTTCTCATCAAGATAAGCATATTTCAAAGTGCCAGGCAATTGTTTTAATTCAAACACAGGATCACCTTTAGGTGGAGGAGGACCTCCTAGAGTTTCAATAGGCAAATTGTGTTTGAGCAGAGGTCGTTGGTCAAAGAATTTTTTATCTATTTCATTTCTTTCATGCATATGCATATCATTTTCATGGTCTAGCAAATATTGTTCCAGTGGATCAGTAGGAGGCACGGAAATAGAAGCAAGACCAATTATTTCATCCTTACTAGGTAATTCTTTCTTATGTGGTTGTCTACTAAACTTGGAGAAATTAAACTCATGAGACTCATTACCAAAGCTAACACCGACAATTTGTTTTTCACAATCTATTTTAGCATTCATGGTGTTCAAGAAAGGTCTAACAAAAATAATTGGACAAAAATCATCTTGTGGAGAACCAAGAACTAGAAAATCAGTAGGGTATTTTATCTTCCCACACAAGACTTCAACATCTCTAACAATCCCAAGTGGTGTGATGGTGTCTCTATTAGCAAGTTTAATAGCAACACACTACAGGAATTAGGCAGTTTGCCGTCTGCCATGGCTGACGACAAAGGCATGCCTGGCGGACGGCAAAGGCCTTTGCCGTCAGCCAGCAGACGGCACCATGTCCGGCTGAATGAGCTACGGTAAAGGGCACTTTGTCGTCTGCTGGCAGACGGCAAAGATGCAAATGTCTTTGCCGTCTGCCAGCAGACGGCAAAAGGCATGGACGGCAGACGTGGCAGCTTAGGTCCGTTAAGGGGTTAACGGCGTGCTTTGCCGTCTGCTGGCAGACGGCAAAGGATGTAGGCTCTTTGCCATCTGCTGGCAGACGGCAAAGAGACCAAATAGGCCAGCCCAGTACTTCCCAGGTTGAACAGGGAGCTGCCACGTGGCCTCTTTTCCATCTGCCAGTAGATGGCAAAGCTCTTTGCCATCTGCCAGCAGATGGCAAAGTGCCTATATTGCCCCATTTAATTCTGTTTTTTCTTATATCAATTCATTTTCACAGAAAATCAAACACAGATATATATATATATATATATATATATATATATATATATATATATATATATATATATATATATGACCAATACAGCATATCCAACACATATTACCAATAGTCATGAACACATATATATACAACACATATCCATGAACACATATCCAACACATGTTACCAATAGTAGCAAGTTTCATCCATACATATACATAGTTTCATCAATATTACACAGTTTCATCCATAGGTAGCAAGTTTCACAAAGTCAAAACAAAAACTAAAGACAAGCACTCCATATATGAAATTACAAGAAATGACCTAAAACTAAATATCTATTTTCCTAAAAACTATCTTATTACTAAGATCTTCTCTGGATCTTATTCTTTTCTTCCAACCTGCATAACAAAAACACTAAGAAAGAGAGAATGGGTTAGGAGTAGAAATGTAGCATTTCACTTGGTGAAATGCAATGCTGTAGGAGCCAGCACTTGAGATTAAGACAATCTTAGTTAAGATCCTGATTTTCAAAGTGATCTTAATTAGAAAGCCAAATAGAGTAAACCAATACCAAAGAGCCAAAGGAGAGAACCAGCCAAGGACCCAATCAAGAAGCCACCACAATTAGTAGTAAGTTAAATGCCAACACAAAGACCACTATCAGTACTAGCTCCAGGAATTAAGCCAACTAAAAACTACTGATTAAAGCCAAGGATTAGACTTCATCACCACAATCAGTTTTGTCCAGTGAGAATAGGTACATGTCACTGTGCAACGCCAAAAACAAAGCTCCAGGAGGAGATATACATCACAACCAGCCGACCAGACCAAGTCCCAACACATCCAGCCACCAGCAGCTTAGAAGAGATAACTATCAAGGAGAGCTTGACACAGCAAGCAGCTGCTGTTAACACCACAATCACCAAAGCCACCCGTGAGGACAGCACAAACACACACACAGCTTAGTCACACCATTCAGGCTAGTATAAATAGGGTAGCCAACCGTAGAGTAGGGTCTGTTAGACACTTGGTGTCCAAAACATCAAACAGGACTGGGCCCAAAACCATATCTGTAAGATAGTGTGAAGCAGCTAGGAGGAGCAGGCTGTCCACAAGAAGCAGGTTTACCAGAATCCACAAGACCAAGCTACAGAAGACCTCAAGGTATACTTGAGGGATTATGTGCTCAGACAGCCTGGAAGTGCCAGGGCTAGTTCATCACAGTACAGGGATAGCCACATGTAAATTAAGCCTATGAGAGGGGGGCTCAGACCAGCATCACTGCAAATCAGATGTAGTATCTGTCTTATCAGTAGAAAACTAGGAAAGTAACAGCCAAAACCAAGTATAGCATCTGTTCATAGGCTATTAGAAAGAGACCAATAGGAATAGCCAAACCAAGTGGTATCTGTTCATATCAGTATTAGAAGTAAAACAACTAAGAACAAGCGAGTATCTGTTCATGAGTAAAGTAACTATAGCATAGAAGAAATAGCAGGGTAGCACCCCAAATGATTATCTGCTTTTGCAGAACACAGCACCACACTTGCACCTGGTATTTTTCTACAATTAGGGCACTGCACCCACAAGCACAGGGGCTAGTACCATTATAAACTGCTATTGTAAGTAATAGCAGAAGCAACAAATAACAACAGAAGTGATAACTAATTTCCAAAGGTTAAACAGACCAATGGAAAAGAAAATGTAACACTAGAGATTCAGTTAACTGAATTAAGTTACCATCAACAGCTAGTGAGATAGCTAACAGTAGCAACAGCAGGGAGAGGTCCAAGCCCACACACATGAGTAGCTACTGACCAAAGTAACAACTCCAGGAGCAACTACACAGAACAAAGCAGTACAGGAGCATATATACTTCACAAATACACATAGATGGCCACTGACCAAAACCCTGACACAGCAAGAATCCATCACAGAGAGCTCCAACACAAGTTGATGCTCATCTACAGCAGCTAACCACAGCTAATAGAGTCTCACATCCAACAAGATCAAGAGCTAGAGCTATGCATTAGAGAGATCAGAGGAGGGGAGCAAGGAGAAGCTCACTAAGAGGAGTTGTAGCCGAAGCAGGATGCAGCCACACCATCACTATGGTGTGACCAGCAGCACAACCAACACCACCACAGCATGCCGGAGCTCGCCAGAGAGCACCACAACGGCGGCGCCAGTGAGAGCACGGGCATGGAGGTGACCATCACTATATAACACAGCATCAATGAATCATGTGGATTGATGAGAGCAAAGAGGCTGTTTGGATTGGGACCAGATCCTACCTTACCAAAATATTGGTCACGCCCGCAGATTTTGGCTACCGTTTGGTCTGCTGCTAATTTTGGCTCGCCATCATCGACCTGGGCGCGCCCACTTTCTATCTTCGCCATCTCGCGGGCAAAACATCGGCGGGGAAATTGTCTGCCAAAATATTGGCTGCCAACTCTGGCGCGAACCGGCCACCGAGGTATAAAAGGATACGACGACTTTTCTCACCTGTTCAATACTTTCCCCTTCTTTCTTCTTACCTATACGCATGGAAAAGAGAACACCCTCCCGATCTACAATCACCCGGCGGCCGGCGACGCAGCTCGGACGACCGGGTTCATGCAGCCAGCGACGGTGCTCCAGCGGCCGGTGATGTGTTGTCCGTTGGTGTTACTTGCTAGATACGTTGGTGTTACTTTCTAGATATGACGGTTTGCTAACTAAATTCATCTTTGTTTGCTGAAACTGCAAGTAAAAATCCCATGTGACTCCCGTTCCTGTTATAGGTTTCCTGCTAGTAAAAAACACATGGCACACCCATACACGTTTTTATTTGCCGCAAGTAAAAATTGGATGAGACTCCCATCCATTCTTTGTTTGCCGCAAGTAAAAAATGCATGAAACTAATTATGTTAATTAGTTAACAACCAGTCATAGTTCTAATCTAACAATTGCAGGGCATGCTCATTTTTTTATGCCATACAATCTCTGTTTTTATAACATTGCTGCCCACAAATCTCCTGGAAGTTGGACATATATAGATAATTACTGAGACATACTAGCAAACCTTTTATCCATTTAGGTGTTTTTTTATACAAGTTCTTTGTCCTATTATTAGTTATAAGCACCTCTGGTTTCGAACACGCATCTCTTATCAAAGTAATCATTTGTAATGATCTATAGAGTGGTGAGGGGCATGGCAGCAACCGCCCCAAGGGGATGGTAGCAACCGAGGGGGGCAGAGGAGTGGAGAGGGGCTCACCATGGGGTTGCTTTAACCGAGGGGGGCAGAGGAGTGTTCCGCCTCACCGGAGTTTACCCGCCGCGCGCGTCCGCCCCGCAGCCATCGGGTGCAGGAGCACCATCCACGAGGTGGAACCGCCCGTGGGACTTGCGGTGGGCGTCGAAGAAGGCGGAGCACAGTCGCCACTGCCACACCGGAGTTGGTGGGGACGCCACCCTCAAAACCCTAGCCATGGGAAGGGGTCGGGGATGAGCTCTCGGGGCCGCGAGAGGCGGATCTGGCCGGAAGGAAGGGAAGAGCGGAGGCAGGGGAGCTCGGATCTGTGCTGCGCGCCGGCGAGGCCCGCCGGAACACGCCAGAATCGAGCGGCGTAGGTGGCAGCGGTGACGGTTTCGGGGGGAGGGAGAGACGAGCGAGCGAGAGAGAGAGAGTGGGAGAGGCATGCGGTGGTTTCTATCTCGTTCTTCTTTTTCTTTTTTCCCCTCATTTTCTTTAGATGGATGGATGTGGGATGGAGAGGTGGGGGCCGTTAGATAGCAAAATTCTTTGCCTTCTTTGCCGTCTGCTGGCAGACGGCAAAGAGGTGGGGCTGGTGGGCCGTTATAGCACTGGCGTCCACTGGACCCCACCCACCTCTTTGCCGTCTGCCAGCAGATGGCAAAGAATCTTTGCCGTCTGCTGGCAGACGGCAAAGAGGTGGGGCTGGTGGGCCGTTACAGCGCTGGCGTCCACTGGACCCCACCCACCTCTTTGCCGTCTGCCAGTAGATGGCAAAGAATCTTTGCCATCTGCTGGCAGACGGCAAAGAATTGGCTGATGGCAACTAGCATCTTTGCCGTCTGTCAGTTCTTTGCCGTCTGTTTTATGTAAGCAGACGGCAAAGTGCCTCTTTGCTATCAGCTGGCAGACGGCAAATAAGCTGATTCCAGTCGTGACATCTATATCTTCTATTTCAGCGGGTGCTATGTCATTCATAATTTCTTGGTATAAGGTAAAAGGAATAGCACTCACGCTAGCACCTAGGTCACATAAACCATGATAACAATGATCTCCTATTTTAACTGAGACAACAGTCATGCCAACAACAGGTCTATGTTTATCTTTTTCATCGGGTTTGGCAATTCTACACTACAAAAAAATACACTTCCGTGATGATACGTGTTTGTCACAGTAGGTCACGTTTTCTGTCATGCATGTACATGCATGACGATTTTATGACAGAATCAAGATAGTCATACCTGTGCTGTCGAGAAGTGTTCCATAACATTACCAAAATTATCATCACGGAAGTGTCCACTTCCATGATGATAAATGGCGCGTCATGAAAGTGCTTTCGTCAAGGGTAACCGACACGTGGCATCCACCATAATGGGTCGCCGTTAAGCTATCGGGTTCCGGTTTGGATCCGATAACCCGTTAACAGCCCGGACCAATGGGGATTTTCCATGTGTAAAATTCTCAATGGCCAAAGGAACCACATGTCGGCTCAGCGTTGGGACAGATGTCATCCACTCATTGGACGGGAGGCGCCTATGATACGTCGACACGTGGCATGGCCCAACAGTGGCCCATTCAGGTGAAAAGGCCAGCCCATTTGACATGGTCAAAAGGTAGCGGGCCGACCCACGGAAAGCTTGTTAACGGCCTGTTCGCATATAGCCCATTTACAGCCCGCTAACTCATGGCCCGTTATGGCCTATCCGAAATGGGCCCAGTAGCGTTATCTGGGCCGTCCAATATGATTCCTACCCGTTGTAACTTCTAGCCCATGTATGGCCCATGACGTCGTTCGGCCCATACGAGGCCCTTTGTAACTCTTGGCCCTTTAAAGGCCCGTGGTGAAACTGGCCCATAATGAACAGTGTAACGCTTTACACCCATTAACGGCCCATTATTCCGTTGGGCTGTTTCCATCCCGTGTTACCTTTTGGCCTTCTAAGGGCCCATTTATTCTTGGGCTCATTTCCAGCATTCGGTTACTTACGGCCCGTTACTGGCCTGTTCTGCTTGTGGGCCAAATTCACCCCGTGGTTACAGTTGGCCCGTTTGTGGCCCGTTAACCCGTTGGGTTGTTCTCATAGCGTCATCAAATACGGCCCATTAACGACCCATGATGCATATCGATAGAATTAAGCCTGTTATACATTTCAGCCTATTAACGACCTGTGACGCCCCCGGTTCAATCGTACACTAATCTTACACGCAAACGTGTACGATCAAGCCCAGGGGCTCACGGGAAGATATCACAACACAACTCTAAACACAAATAAACGGAGGTCCACAATATTACAGACCAGGGATCCGAAGATCCGAATACATAAGTCAGTCATACAAATAATATCTGGGTACAGACATAGTTAGACAAGTTCTGCCTTAAGAAGGCTAGCACAAACAGCGACACTAGATCGAAAGGCGTTGGCCTCCTGCCTGGGAGCCTCCGATCCTACTCCTGGTCAGCTGGCTCGATCCAGTAGTACGTGCCCTCTGGACCCGCCTGGTAGTAGGCTCCGGTGGTGGCGTCTGGCTCCTGGACTCCATCGTCTGGTGTATCATCAAGGTGGGGTATATGGGGAAAAAGAGAAAATAAAGCAACCGTGAGTACTCATCCGAAGTACTCAGCAAGCAAGGATCTATACTACATATGCAACATTATCAAATGGAGAAAAGGCTGTATATGTGGACTGGGCTGCAGAAATGCCAGAATAGAGAGAAAGGCCTAGTCCTATCGAAGACTAGCATCTTCAAACATCTTCTCAAAGCCATCATCTTGCAGCAGTAGAAGAGAGTAGAATAGCATTTTATTTAACAAACATGTTGAAGTATAGCTCAAAGATCCTTCCTCGACTCCCAGCGAGAAAGTAATCCCGAAGCTTCAATTAAGTAACAAGTATCCAGTTTAAGTAGTAGATCGGGATACACAAACTGAGCGTCCTTTACCGTAGGACCGGCTATCGATAGAAGATTCATCCCTGCAGGGGTGCACTACTGTTACCCAACACGCTCGATCAACTCTGGCCGGACATACTTGCTGGGTAATGCCCGTCCTCGGAAGATCAACACGAAGCAGCGCTCTACCTAGGGTCAGCAGAGAGGTCAGCACGCCGGACTAACCTATGCACCCAGAGGTCTCGGGCCATCGCCCTGGGCACCCTGCGCGTTGCGTGGCTGGCCGGGGTGCAGGCGCGACACTGAACTCGCCAGTGAAGTATCCAGCCCAATCCCGACGATCAGCCCGCACGGTGAATCGTGACGTCTGATAAGCTTTCGGCGAAACGTACATCGCAGAGGGCCCCATAACCATTATCCCGCGTGGTGGCAGTGCGTATAGGGCACGTCGACCCACTCAGATCACACACCCAAATCCAATAGGCTCAATTAGTATCAAGCGGAGACAATCAGAGTCTCTGATGCTCCGCCACAATGTCACACTCGAGTGCCCTTCCGGCACACCCGAAATCATAGATCCCCAGCGGGTACCCACCAGGGTGGACCCGCCTGTGAAAGAGGTCAAGTAACCGTGTGGTCATAATCATCAGGGTGAACGTAAGAGGTATCACCCTCGAGGTTCACACTGAGGGGTTGCACGACAGAGTCGTATCGGACATGGAGAAGGAGGAATCACCCTCGATGACCACGACCGAACAGCTATGCTGTAGAGTATTCATCAGGAGTGCGTTACGAGGTATCACCCTCGGCACTCGATAGTAACTAAGCAGAGTCGTACAACTAAGGGGGGTGTGAAGTGAGGCGTCTGTCTCTGATCGACGATCACGTTGATCGAGTCGTTGATGAACAAGCAGGGGCGGCAAGGTAAGGTGGTGGGGTCACAGATGGGTCATACCAACCTATACTAAACAGTTTATCATAGGCAGGTAAGATAGCAATGAACAGGTTACAACAGCAGGCTATGCATCAGAATAGGAGCATACATTAACAGTAGCGAAATCTAATGCAAGCAGGAGAATAGAATGGGCGATATCTGGAATGCTCAAGGGGGGGGGCTTGCCTGGTTGCTCTGGCAAGAGAGGGAGGTCGTCAACGGGCTGCTCGTCGGTAGAGTAGTCGTATCCTGGTGCAGCGTCGTCGGTCTCGGCGTCTATCGAGAGAGAAGGAGGGGGAGAGAAACAATAAATTCCACGGCAAATATGCAAACAATATGTATGACATGCCTAAATGATATGCCGGGGTGTTCTACTGCCTAACTAAATGATTTAGTTAATTTAGGAATTTATTCGGATTTATTTAATTAAAGTTGGACACTATTCATTTATCGAAATCGGTCTAATTGTTCAACGTTCTTATAGCTGCGGGCGTCTGACGGAGATACCGAGGGCGTATCCGGGCCCGTATCGTCGTTCTGAGCAAGTTTCATGTATAAAATATTTTCATCGGAGATACGGTTTAAAAGATATGATTTTCTAAAGTTTTTATTAATTTCTAAAATTTAATTAATTATTTAATTCAACATTATCCGAAACAGTGATTGATGACGTCAGCATGACATCATGCTGACGTCAGCAGCCACCTGACAGGGTGGGTCCCACCTGTCATAGGCTGTTAGGTTAATTAGGTTTAATTAATTTAATTACTGATTAATTAACACTAATTAGTTAATTAGATTAACCTAATCAGGATTAATTAACTAATTAATTAACTAATTAATTATTTAATTAATCATTTTATTTATTTCTATTTTTATTTTCTATTTCTTTTAAATCGTTTTTAGGGGGGTGGGCCCCATCTGTCAGCGGCACAGGGGGGGCAGGGCCCACCGGGCAGTGGCCCATACGGCCACACGGGGCGGGCGTGGGCGCAGCCCGAGCGGGCGCGTCCAGGGTGCGCCCGGGCGCTGGCCACGGGCGCCGGCGAGGCGCGGCTGGACGGGTCGGTGGTGAGCGCGGGGCCACGGCGCGCGATGCGGACGAGCGCGCGGGCGAGGTGTGGGGGCGCGCGCGCGTGCGGGTGGCCGCGGCGAGCGGAGGCAGAGGCGAGAGGACGAGCGGCAGCGGCGGCTGGAGTGGGCAAAACATAATTCCATATTTATTTCAGATTTAATAAATGGTTACTAAATATTATCTTTATCCACTGTTTGAGGTTGTTCGAGTCACTTATCCAATTCCAATGATGTTGGTTTCAATTTTAGAATAGCCTCTGGAATATTTGTTATTTATCTGACATTTTAGCTCCTATGTTGGACAACTTTTATATTCCACTTTCATTTAAATTTGAATTTGACTTAGGAGTTGAAATGCAATATGATGCTAATGATGATTATGCACTGTCGATCATGCTAACATGTCATTATCAAAAGTGATTACTGTTGCTAATCACCGGGGGTGTTACAACTCTCCTCATCTATTAAGAATTCTCGTCCCGAGAATTAAGAGGAAGACTGAAAGAAAGAGGGGTATTCTTCGCGAAGACGATCCTCGCGTTCCCAAGTGGCTTCATCTTCAGAATGATTTGACCACTGAACCTTGAGGAACTTGATTGACTTTTGACGTGTTCGACGCTCAGCTTGATCAAGAATACGGATGGGATGTTCTGGATAAGACAGATCTTCCCGTAATTCAAGCACTTCATGATCCACAGCTCGAATAGGATCCTTGAAGCAGCGGCGGAGTTGGGATACATGAAAGACGTCATGTACTTGAGAAAGGTTTGGCGGCAATTGCAACTGATATGCCACTTCTCCTCGACGGGCAAGAATACGGAACGGGCCAATGTAGCGAGGGGCTAACTTGCCTTTGATTCCGTTAATGGGCCGGTAATCCTGAACCAATCGGTTAGTTCCATCCTTCTTCTTAACGAAGAGTGAAGGTGCTCCCCAAGCGGAGGAACTGGGGCGGATGAAACCACTCTTAAGTGACTTGTCGATTTCTTCCTTAAGCTCAAGAAGGTGATGCGGAGGCATCTTATAAGGTCGCTTGGCAATAGGAACGGTGCCAGGCTTCAAGTCGATGACGAACTCGACAGCTCTAGCCGGGGGTATTCCTGGAAGTTCTTCCGGAAAGACGTCTGGAAAATCTCGAACGACAGGAACGTTCTCGATCCCTTCCAGAGGTGAGGCGTTCAAAGCATTCATAACATATATCTCAGCTTCAGCGTCTCGAGTAATGCGGGCGGTATAGTTCACTATCTCATCGGTGGGGTGAAGAAGTTGGACGACTTTAGTGGCACAATTGATCGAAGCAATGTGAGCTTTCAACCAATCCATTCCGAGTATGAGGTCTATGGTGGAAGACTTCAGGATAATAGGGGAAGCTAGGAATTCAAATTCCTCGATTTCAACAGGGACATTATGTGCCATCATAGTGGTTTGACATTGGCCTCCAGGGGTTCGGACAACTATTGGCAGGTTCATCTTTTCGAATGCAATGTCATGAGATAATGCAAATGCTTCAGACATGAATGAATGCGATGCTCCTGAATCAAATAATACAGAAGCAGGTACTAAGTTAACAAGAAGGGTACCCATCACAGTAGCAGGTTGATCCTGGACTTCTTCAATGTCAATGTTGTAAGCCTGACCACGACCACGTGAAGCAGACCCAGTATTATAGTTGCGGGTCTGATTGTTGCCACGGCCATATCCACGGCCAGCACGAGGAAAATCTAACTGATTCTGAGTCTGGCGGCAGTCTTTAGCCTGGTGGCCTGGTTTGCGGCACTTGAAACACAAACCATCTTCAGGACGAAGAGGGGCATTGTTCTGAATAGCTTGAGCCTTTGACGGCCTCGGTGGTGGAGGAGGCAGACGTAGTGCAGCATTGTTCTTTGGCGCAGAGGTATTGGGACGGAACGCGTTGTTGGGAATCCAAACTCTACGCTTCGGTGCTGAGCCCGAAGATGAGCCAGCATCACGATAGCGCTTCTGCGAGTCCTTGTGTTCCATCTGAGCGGTCTCAATGAGAATAGCCTTGTTCACTAGAGTTGAGAAGTCATTGATGTCTTGAGCAGCTAGTGCAAGCTTGAGGTCAGGGTGTAGTCCATTACGGAACTTCTCCTGTCTGCGAGCATCTGTGGCGATGTCTTCTTCAGCATAGCGGGAGAGATCAAGAAATTCCCGCTGATAAGCTTCGACGGTTTTATTGCCCTGAGTGAGGTTGCGGAACTGGGTCTTCATGCGTTCCATAATTGCTTGAGGGATGTAACGTGCACGGAAAGCAGCCTGAAACTCATACCAGGTGATGACTGTTCCAACAGGCAGAGTACGCTTGTGTGTGTCCCACCATTGAGCAACGGGGCCCTTTAAGAAAAAGGCCGCGAAGGTGACAAAGTTGGCGGGGGCGACATTAGCAGACTCCATCTCGTGAGTGATGTCGCGGAGCCAGTCATCGGCATCCAGGGGCTTGTCAGTGTTGCGAAACTGCGTTGGGTTGAGTCGCGTAAACTCTGTCAAAGTTACTGAAGCTGGGTTCTGGTTCTGGTTGTTCTGATGCGGAAACTGAGCCATGATTCCAACCATGAACTGGCGGTTGAGCTCGAACTGTTGCATCATAGCTGCCATATAGTCTGGCGGTGGTGGACGTTCAGGGGTACGACCACGACCACGACCACCTGGTCTAACCATCCTGCTACGTATCAACAGGGGGTAGTTTAGTAAAAGCAATTGCGAGTGTTTAGCGACAAGTATGATGTAACACGACAATACCTCAAGCAGCGTAATAGACACATAACAGTAGTCGATTAAGACATACAGATCCATACACAAAGTCGGGTACATGCGGACAGCATAACGGCGCAAATTATAAGCTAGACATACTAGGCGGCGCGCAGGCACGCGGTAAGGAAGTACACAACGAGACATAGCAAAGGCTACATCAACGTCGGAGAAAACCACTGTAACGGGGTAACTGCGAGTGCGGACGACGAATATTCGTCGCGGAAGGACCCTGTGCTCCATGTGCACTCTGATGCAGAACCCGGTCTCGAACTGTAAGAAGAGGTCCTCGTGTAGGTGTGTGACCTCCAACAGCAGGCCAGTCAATACCAGCATACATCTGAGTCCTGCGCGGGTAAAGGATGTGCTCCGGATGTATCCCTGCACGAACAGCGGGCATCAACTGCGTCATAGCATCGTAAAGACGTGCTCGAGTGGCAACCAACTCGACGGCAAGAGCCCGAACAGTGCGATCCAGAGCCTGAGTGCACTGAATCAGAACGCGGTGGTCATATCGGCGAGGCTCGTACGGGGCACAGATAGCTGTGTAGTATCCGGTAGCATCTCCAGCAGGGGCATACGGAATGTATCGGAACTCAGAGTCATCCAAGATATCACTGAACTGTCCTCGAAGACGTGCGACAGCAGAGTAGGCGGCATCATGTACTGCCATCTCAATCGTCACGCCTAATCCGTGAAAAAGGTGTAACTCGGTGTCTGAGTCATTCTGCCGATCATAAATCCGAACTTCAGCATAGTACTGTTCCTGATTAAACTCGCGGTAATCCTCGTAAACCATGAACTCAGGGTACCAGCGGTAGCCAAGTCTGGTCATGAGAGCGATCAGGACAGATGGAAACCCAGGGGTATTACGAGCCCAAGTGCGAAGCACAAGCTGTGTCGTAGGACGCGGTGGAAACAAACGGTCCATCTGAAACAGAGGAAATTCAAACTTGTCAAATGACAATGAGAAGTATAACCGATCTCGGAGAGAAAGGTTAAACAAAACAATGGAAAGGAAAATGATTATCAGACTAATCAGATCAACGACAGGGCAATCGCACAGATATCCAGCTCTCCGGGTAGACGGGAATTACGAGATCCTAAGTGTCGGCGTTAGTAAACTTTATTTAACCCGAATAGAAGAGATGTTAGAGTCCCAGAGTATAGACGAGGAATAAAAGATCCTAATACCACCCAGTTGGCGACGTGGGCCCGTAAGCCACACAGCCAAGTTAGTAAATTAGTTTCTCGGTTTCTAGACTCAACTTCGGCCAAGGAATTTGGAGGGGGGCTTCCTACAGGCAGTCGGCTCTGATACCAACTTGTGACGCCCCCGGTTCAATCGTACACTAATCATACACGCAAACGTGTACGATCAAGCCCAGGGGCTCACGGGAAGATATCACAACACAACTCTAAACACAAATAAACGGAGGTCCACAATATTACAGACCAGGGATCCGAAGATCCGAATACATAAGTCAGTCATACAAATAATATCTGGGTACAGACATAGTTAGACAAGTTCTGCCTTAAGAAGGCTAGCACAAACAGCGACACTAGATCGAAAGGCGTTGGCCTCCTGCCTGGGAGCCTCCGATCCTACTCCTGGTCAGCTGGCTCGATCCAGTAGTACGTGCCCTCTGGACCCGCCTGGTAGTAGGCTCCGGTGGTGGCGTCTGGCTCCTGGACTCCATCGTCTGGTGTATCATCAAGGTGGGGTATATGGGGGAAAAGAAAAAATAAAGCAACCGTGAGTACTCATCCGAAGTACTCAGCAAGCAAGGATCTATACTACATATGCAACATTATCAATGGAGAAAAGGCTGTATATGTGGACTGGGCTGCAGAAATGCCAGAATAGAGAGAAAGGCCTAGTCCTATCGAAGACTAGCATCTTCAAACATCTTCTCAAAGCCATCATCTTGCAGCAGTAGAAGAGAGTAGAATAGCATTTTATTTAACAAACATGTTGAAGTACAGCTCAAAGATCCTTCCTCGACTCCCAGCGAGAAAGTAATCCCGAAGCTTCAATTAAGCAACAAGTATCCAGTTTAAGTAGTAGATCGGGATACACAAACTGAGCGTCCTTTACCGTAGGATCGGGATACACAAACAAGTATCCAGTTTAGGTTTAATTAATTTAATTACTGATTAATTAACACTAATTAGTTAATTAGATTAACCTAATCAGGATTAATTAACTAATTAATTAACTAATTAATTATTTAATTAATTATTTTATTTATTTATTTTTTATTTTCTTAAAATCGTTTTTAGGGGGGTGGGCCCCATTTGTCAGCGGCACAGGGGGTTCGGGCCCCACTGGGCAGTGGCCCAGGGGGGGGGGTTCACAGGCGTGCGGGCGCGGCGCAGGCGCAGCCCGAGCGGGCGCGTCCAGGGTGCGCCCGGGCGCTGGCCACGGGCGCCGGCGAGGCGCGGCCGGACGGGTCGGTGGTGAGCGCGGGGCCACGGCGAGCGACGCGGGCGAGGTATGGGGGCGCGCGCGCGCGGGTGGCCGCGGCGAGCGGAGGCAGAGGCGAGAGGTCGAGCGGCAGCGGCGGCTGGAGTGGGCGCGAGCGGGGCGCGCGCAGCGCGGTCGGGCGGGAGCCGGGGCGCGGCGACGCGTGAGCATGCGCGCAGCACGGTGAGCGGCGGCACGGGGGCGCGGTGCGCGCGGCGAGGTGCGGGAGCAGAGAGGGGGGGAAGAGGCCCGAGGCCTCACCGTGCTCGTAGGGACGGGGCAGCGGGAGGTCGGGGTGGTCGACGGGGACGACGGCGACGGGGAGGCAGGCCGGCGGGGAGGCGCGGGCTCCGGGCGGCGGCGAGGTCGTCGCGGGCGACGGGATCGGGGATTTGCCCCGATCCGGATCCAGTCGAGGGAGGGGGCGACCGAGCGCCAGGCGGCTGGTCGGGGAAGAGGAGAGGACAGGGCGACGTCGGTGTGGCGGCGGCGTCGGCGCTAGCCGACCGGCGCGGGAGCGGGGCGGCGTCGGCGAGAGGCGTCGGCGACGGGGCCGTTCCCGCGATCCCGATCCCGATCTGGATCGGGAGGTGGGGGCTGACGAGGGGGAGGCGGCGACGGGGCGGCGTCGGCGACGGCGTAGGCGACGGGGCGGACGGGATCGGGAGATCCCGATCCAGACGAGGGGGGGGGAGAGGAGCGAGGGGAATGGGGGTGGGTGACGCTAGGGTTCGGGCGTCCCTGGGGGTATAGGCTAGGGGGCGCGGGTGGGCCGGCCGGCTGGGCTTCGGCCCAGTTGGGCCGGAGGGGGGGGGGTCCTTCTTCTTCTTTTCTGTTTCATTTTTCTTTTATCTTTTTCTTTATTCTCCTTTCTCAGTTTAGTAAATAGTCAGGCCTCAAAATGGTTTTTGTAAAACATGAGACCTAGTTCATAAATACTAGTGCATTATTCCCTAACACCTAAAATTAGTTTGGACAAAACATAATTCCATATTTATTTCAGATTTAATAAATGGTTATTAAATATTATCTTTATCCACTGTTTGAGGTTGTTCAAGTCACTTATCCAATTCCAATGATGCTGGTTTCAATTTTAGAATAACCTCTGGAATATTTGTTATTTATCTGACATTTTAGCTCCTATGTTGGACAACTTTTATATTCCACTTTCATTTAAATTTGAATTTGACTTAGGAGTTGAAATGCAATGTGATGCTAATGATGATTATGCACAGTCGATCATGCTAACATGTCATTATCAAAAGTGATTACTGTTGCTAATCACCGGGGGTGTTACACGACCCGTTATGGTCAGGCCATAAACACACGATTTCCACTCTAGCCTGTTTACGGCCCATTTTGCGGACCGTTATTGGTCCATGAATAATACGGCCCGTATAAGGCCCATTGAATATACAGCCCGTCGAGGGCCCATGGATCCTACGGCCCGTAGGAGGCCCATGGTCACTACAACAGGTACCAGGACCATGGTCACAACGGTCCATATGTTGCCCATGGTTATTGTGGCCTAGTTATAAAAAATAGGTTATTGTGGGCACTAGAAAAACGCGGAAAAAGAACTGCAGTGACTACAAGCAAACAACTTAACAAGACAATAAGGAAATAAATAAGCAAGCAACTAACGCTAGGCTATTACGGCTATTACACATATTACATCCACTGGGTATCAAAGTTCGCCACCAGTGCAAATATAGGGAACAAAGCAGCATATCACATACACTGGTTGTCAAAGTTGGTGACCAGTGTAAATAAACGCCGCAGCAAAACAAGTCCAGAACTGGAACCACTTCATAAGAGCTCAAGAAACAATATCCTGGGCACCCAGCATGCTGGCAAGATGCTTAGCAAGCCTATTAACTTTCTCTTGTTTGGCGCTTAAATCCTCCAGCGCTTGCTGTTGCACCAGAAAGTATGCATCTGAATTCTGCAGGGATTTCCTCAGTCCTTCGGCTTCGTGTCGCAACACATCTGATCGATGTCTTTCAACTTGAAGATGAGACTCAAGAAGACGAATTGATTCAGGTAGCAAGTTTGAAGAGCTTGTGCCAGCAGTAGTGGCCAGTAACTCGAACACTACATCAAGATAGGACATTTGGGTTGTCTCACTATCATCAAGATAGTTTTTATCAGCTTTCTTGGAGACCAACAGTGATGTCTCACTATCTTGAACCTTATCTACATTACTTCCTTTACCATTGCATAACGGGGTACTCTTCTCCAATATTTTGTCCGCATTCTAAAAGAGAAACAAGCAGACACATCACAGGTTTACCATGTTGTATATGAAACTCATTTTGGTAAATCAGTTCAGTAGTAAAGTGGACAGGATAACAACATGAAACAAACATATATCTATGTACCATGGTCATTGTATGGTCTATATCATTCTAGTTTTTGTTGCCAAATCAAGATAGAGACATAGTTCAAATAATATCTATTTAAGACAAAGCAGAATAGACAGAATATAAGTGTGGGAAACTATAGAGCAATAACAACACTTGTAATGTGCATGACATGAGAACATAACTGTTTATTCAATTGAAACTGAAATCAACATAGAGCAAGTTACAACAGCAAACCAGTTAAAGAAATAGGTTTAAAACATACCTGCTGCGCCATTGGAGTTTCAATTCCATCCTTCAAATTTGAAAATAGTTGGTATGAGTAAATACAGTGATGCAAGGGCAAAGGAGTATGAACCATAGCTACAGAACCTGACCTGAGAACAATTCTTCATCTGCTTTAAGCGTTGAGTTGGGGTTCGGAGTGGTAGTCCTCGTGCTTTGGGAACTGCAGTTGCCTTACTAACAGATCGTGTTTGGGTGCTCTGTGGTGGAGACAGTGCTGTGTCAACTGGAACTGGGTTTCTATCTGCTGGGGTTGGGGTTAGAAGGGGTGTAGCTGGTTCTCTGTCCAACTGGGTAGGGGTACAATCTGCGAGAGTCTGGGTTATGTGTGGTGGGGTTGGTTCTTGGGCAAGTACAACCGTGGTTCTATCTGCATCAACTGGTAGCACTATCTTTTCTGAAGACCATGTTGTTTCTCCCTTAGATACTGCCATCACCCTCTCCAATTCAAATGGCTGATAAACAAGAAAAGTAATTGAATGTACAGACATTGTATGATAGACAGGTGCAATGGATAGTGGGAAATAAAAGAGGGCATGAAATAATTCACATTTATGTTGTCTACCCAAACAGGATAGCATGACACAATTTCACATATATGATGGCTAACTAAACAGGATAGCATGACACAATTTCACATATATGATGGCTAACTAAACAGGATGGAAAGACATAGTTCAAAATATGATGACTATGTAAACAGGATGACATGATATAACTATATAATGTGTTTATTTAATAGGTTGGCATGCCATAATTCACATACATGCCGCCTATGGAAACACGATAGCATGATATAATTCACGGATAGAATGACATAATTCAAAATATGATGACTGTAAACACTAAACAGGATGAGATGATATAACTATATGATGTCTTTATTAAATGGGTTGGCATGCCATAATTCAGATAGATGTTGTCTATGTAAACATGATGGCATGATATAATTCAAATATATGATTTATATACTAAGCAAGTAAGAAGATGGCAATCGCATATATGATGTAAAAACTAAGCAATGCAAGACAACATATGCATGATATGAGTAATATAACCCTGCCAAGTTTGAGCATAGACCTCAGGGGGGAAATAGGACTGGTCATCTGTCTCTGAATCCTCCTTTGAGGAGCTATCTGTAACCAGCAAGATGTCTACTTCAGCAGATAGCGTTGTCTGCTCTGAATACCTTGTTCTCACTCCAGATACTTCCATCACCGCTTCAAAATGGCTGATGCACAGGAAGAGTAGTTGAATATACAAACGTTGTCGACAAATGGAATACGTAATACAAAAAAAGGATAGCATGATATAATTCACATATATGATGATTGGCTAAACAGCATGGCATTGCATAATTCACATCTATAATGCCTTGCAACAAAATTGCATTGCATAATTCACATATATAATGTCTTGCAACAAGATGGCATTGCATAATTCACATATATGGTAATTAGACGTTAAACAGGTGGCATTCACACAAAGCATGTCTAAACTAAGAAAATGACATAGCAATGCAAGACACCATATGCACGATATGAGCAACATAACCCTGCCAAGTTAGAGCATACACCTCGGGGGGAAATAGGACTGGTCATCTGTCTCTGAATCCGCCTCTGAGGAGCTATCCGTAACAAGCGAGATATGCGCTTCGTCAGATAGCATAGTCTGCTCTGAAGACCTTGTTTTCACTCCAGAATTTTCCATCACCGTGTCAAATGGCTGATGCACACGAAGAGTAGTTGAATGTACTAACATTGTTGACAAATGTAATACGTAATGAAAAAAAGGATGGCATGATATAATTCACATATAAGATGACTGGCTAAGCAGGATGGCATTGCAAAATTCACATATATGATGCCTGGCTAAACAAGATGGCGTTGCATAATTCACATATACGATAAAGAAACTAAACAGATGGCACTCACACAAAGCATGTCTAAACTAAGCAGATGACATATTTTATGTATAAAGTAAGCAGTGCAAGGCACCATATGCATGATATGACCAACATCAGCATGCCAAGTTAGAGCGAAGACCTCAGGGGGTAAATAGGAGTGGTCTTCTCCTTCTGAATCCCCCTCAGAACAGTTATCTTCCACTTGATTACAATCTGAAATCGGTGGAGGGGGGCTGCCTTTGCGCCCACCATGGAGTGACGTCTGCATGAAATTTTATTGCCACGCAAGGCTCGTCTCTTTTACTCTACATGTTTAGTTCTATTGTGTACAATAACTGACATGGATAGGAATAAAACATAGTGAGATTATGTAAGGAGTGCATGCAGAAATCCAGAGTGATGGTAGCAACCTGTGGATAGACCAAAACCAATGATAGCAGGCAGACAATGGCTTCAGTTAAAAAATACAGATAATGGCTTCTTTACTGTTTGTTTCCCACCCAACATGAAACTCATAGTAGACACCAGAGATTAACCAGATAGTAGACATATACTATTGATTGTGGCCCCGATATGTACCCCACAACCATTTAAAAACTCAAGTTTGAGCATTAGTTTGGAGCTGACTCAGAGTCTAATCGGTGAACAGGACGATAAGTAGCATGTAATATTAAGCGATGCATAACGTAAGCAGACACAAAAGAGTGCAACCTCTCTTGCGGATCCGTGTAGTCCTCGAGGTCATCTGCTCAGTTGATGATGGTAATGCAGTTGTCGTGGCTGCCGGTGGCGGGGAAGAAGATCTGAGGCGGCGAAAGATAGTCTGGAGGGCGGATCCCTGCTGTGGTGGACCCTTCTGTCATTGGAGCAGCTGAGCTGGGGTGGACGACGGCGCAGTAGGAGCGGGACAAACCACACAAGGTTTTCTTTGACAACTATCTATAAGAGAAGTAATTCTGTAAGGGCTCGTTTGAATTGGAGGGTTCTAACAACGCAGGGATTGGAAATACACAGTAATAGGATAGGAATGCATGTGCAAAGAATTTAAAATCACAGGATTTTTGTCAATCTGGGTGTTTGGTTCACAGGAATTGGAAGGTCACATGAATGCAAAGAAGCATGGTCAAATTAAGTCAAACCACAAGAAAATGTACAATTATAATGCTATTATGCTGCTATCACTTAGTCTTGTTCTTCATGAATAGGAATTTGAAAAGGAGGGCCAAGTGGATATTAAAATTCCTACGGTTTTTCTTTGAAAGAGACACTAAAGGAACAAATCCTACAGTTTTCCTTTGCTCCATTCCTTTGAACCAAATGCATTAATAGTAGTACCATAGGAAACTTTCCAATTCCTATGTTTTTCCTTCTCTTTTCCTTTCAACCACTGGCAATTCTAGTAGGCTTGAACAGGCAAAAGCCTACACTCCAAAAAAAATTGTGCTACTTGTACTACTTTGGACCCAGGCCACTGCCCTACTAACTCAACTCCCAGGCCCATCTACACATGCACAGCTCAAACGCGCAGAAATAAATAATGATGGCTTTTGAGAGAGTCCATCACGGATAGCTAAGTTGCCTGGTACCTCACTGCTTGTCATATAGTAGGAGAAACTAATCGTATTTCACGTTACTACGTGTGCTCAATGGACAATATATATAACATGTAGAGTAAAAAAGCGATGCAATAAGTGTACAACCTCTTTGGCGAAGCCATGCCGATCTCAGCATGATTGGGTCGGTCGGTGAGGATGCTCCGGCTGATGTGGTTGTCGAAGGAGGGGAAGAAGATCTTAGGCGTCTGGAGATGGAGCCAAGGGTACTGCTCCGCTGTGATGGAGGGTTTCGTCGTTGGAGTAGCTCTAGTGAGTTGTACGACGGCGAGGCTGAAGCAGGACAAGAGAGACAATGTTAACCTGAGTGGAATTCTAATAACATCTCCAATAGATGATGTAAAATACATAACCACAAAGTGCTAGATGTAAAATACATCAGCCGTTCATCTCTGAACTTAACTGTCGAAACTGAATTTAACCGTCGAAACTAAATTTAACTGTCGAAACTAAATTTTGCTATCGAAACTGAATTTTACTGTCGAAACTGAACGCACTAGTAGCAGAAAAGTAGTAGCAGCAGCAGTAGCGCCCAGAGCAGCAGCGCGTGCGAGAGCCGGGGCAGCTGGTCGTGTAGCAGCATCTCGGGTAGCAGCTGCAGGGGCTCGAGCGAGAGCAGGATCTTCTGCTCGTGCAGCAGCAGCGCGAGCAAGAGTAGAGCAGCAGCGCAAGCAAGAGCAAGAGCGAGAGCAGCAGCACGAGCAAGAGCAAGAGCAAACCAGGCAGGGGACCGAGAGCAAGAGCAGAGCAGCAGCGCGAGCAAGAGCCAAAGCAGTAGCAGCTCCTACTGATGTGGACGTCACTGCCAAGGGAGCGACGCCATGGAGGAAGTGGCCGGCGACGCCGCCGTAGATGGAGCCGCGCCATGTCGGCTCGGGACCGAGCGCCGGCAGCACCGTGAGATCGAATCAACAAGAAAATGCAGCGATTAGTGTAGAACCTCTTTGGTGGCGCCGATAAGGCCTCAGCTTCATCCGAGGAATCGGTGATGATGCTGCTCTTCTAGTGGTGCAGGTGAAGACGGCGGTGTGGGAATGGAGGTGGCGCGAAAGACGAGGGGAACGTCGGGCAGCTCCTTGGAGGTGGAGGACGGGGTGGCTGAACCGGCGGGACGACGAGATTGACGACGGATCCTCATCCGGTGCGGTGGATGAGGGACGTCGAGGTGTTGCTATGGACGACATTGTCGGGGAAGAGGCTCCGGCTGGGTGGGCAGACAGAGGAGGGTGTGGGGCTTCGCGGGTTTTCGCGGCCTGGGTGAATGAATGGGGGGCAGAGGGGATGGGAGGGGAACCATGGCTTAGGGACACACTTGTCCGAAATGTGGGGTATGTTATGAAAGTAGCCCCGCCGATTTGAACTAGGTGGTTCTTTCGGTTCAGGGGTATCACGGGAATTTCGCGTGTGGAGATTTCACAGGAGGTGGGAATTTTCGCGAGCGTTGTAATTTTTTGATAGCAAGGCGCGGGTTGAGATGGAGGGAATTTTAGGAGCACAATGAGACAAAGATATATCTTAAAATTTCAGGATAACAAGGCACGGGTTGAAATTTCCGGACAAGCCTAACGTGTACTGTACCAAATCAATTCGCACTTCCCTTGACGAAAAAACAAAAAAAATCAATTCACACCACACAAGAGAGTCTAGTCCCGTGTACTGTACCAAATTAATTCGCACTACAAATGCCATTCAAAACTTTGAATCCATGTTATGTATAATTAAAATATTTTGCTACGTGTATAATGCATGCAACCTGCTACTCAAATGAACGTTTTAGTGCATTCCAAACGTATATACTACCGCTTCAATATGAACTAAATTTGAATTCGTTTCTCTATTTGAATAAGATCTACAATCATGATTGTTGTCAAGTTAAACCATTTGAATTTGTTTCTCTATTTTAATATGATCTACAATCATCATTATTGTCAACTTAAACCATCGTTTGTATATTATCTTCACAGCACACCACATGATTACTGTCGAGTTAGATATGAACTATGCGTACTATATGAACTCGAACTCAATTTTTTGAATCCACTTTATGTTGATTTCAAATCACAGTACATTTCAAGCTATAGCTAGATCTTCATAACCTAAACCATGTCTCATATGTATAATGTGTTTATCACATAATGTATAGTGCCCCGCCCCCTACGCCTACAAGTATTTAGATGTGAGTTGCAAACGCCACACATTATTACAAATTCAAATAAAATGTGAGATTGTTCGATATATAGTATGGTTTAGATTGTTCGATGTTTAGTTGTGAGCTGCAAACGCCACACATTATCACAAATTCAAATAAAATGTGAGATTGTTCGATATATAGTATGGTTTAGATTGTTCGATATTTAGCTGTGAGTTGCAAATGCCACGCATTATCACATTATGGTATAACATGTCCAAAACCACACCACGCATATCACCGCTATATTCATGCATGCATAGGTTTATAACACTATGATCTCTTATTCAAATATATGAATCCACTTTCATATCAAATTATGATCTTTGTTAGTCTATTACACCCACACAATCCTCTAACCTTTGTAGCTAGCACTAACTTTCTCTCGTGCATGCACACGCCCTCCTCGCTCTCCCCCTCCCTCAGCATTCTATCCATCACGCACATTCATTTTTTTTCTTTAGGTCGTTCTCCCACGGTCTCCACAACTCCTTTCCGACACACACCGATTGATAAACCTCTCCAGCGATGTCTGCCTACCACATACACACGCACTTTCCATCTCCCCCTTTCTGTGTCCATGCCTCGTGTCTCTCTTACAGTCCCACACACGTGTAAACTCTCGCCCCTCTTTTCATCGATCTCAGAATCGCACACTCCTCCCCTATCTAGCTAGTAGGCCTCTCGCACCACCTCCTAGCTCCATCTCTCTCTCTCTCTCTCTCTCTCTCTCTCTCTCTCTCTCTATCCGTCTCTCTAGGCCTTATTTGCCTCTAACAAATGGATGTACATCGACCGATCTCCCACTATACATATAGCTAGCTAGGTCGTTCATAACTCATTTTCCCCATGCGTCGATCGATCTGCCTCATTAGTTATGTCTCTCCCTTCCTCCGACACACAACAATTGATCTACCGATCTAGTTAGGTCTGCTTACCAAACACATGGTCCCCCTTCATCATCCATGCATGCCTCCCGACACATCTATCACGCACACGCACACACAGAAACACATCCCCACTCTTCTTGATAATATTGCAGTTGTACCCTCAGTTTGTCTAGTAGGCCTCTCCCACCATCTCCGAGAAGCAACTCCACCACCCCTCTGGCACTCTACCCCTCTCTCTCTCTCCCTCTCTCTCTCTATCTCTCTCTCCCTCTCTCTCTCTCTCTCTCTCTCTCTCTCTCTGTCCCAACCTATTTCCTGTCCTTCACTTATGTATGGATGTCGACCGATCTCCCTCAAGTCATAGCTGGGTCTCTCCTTCTCAACACATATACGAGTCGATCTACCTCTCTAGTTAGGTCTCTGCCTCCCCCTGCCCCCCCCCCCCACACACACCGATACATCGAGCGCTCTAGTCATATCTCCCTGCCACACACAAACTTGCCATGTGCCCTCTGATGTTCCGGTAGGTCAGTCGCCCTATATCTTTGACGTGCACACACACAATTTCGATGGATCTCTTCATCGATCTCGCACTCACACACTTGATCCTCTCTTCGACTCTATCAATATCTATGACCCCTCCCTCTCTTCTCATGGATCGCCCCCTCTATATATGATATAGATGGGCCTCTATTTCACACACATTACATGTGTCAAATTTTTGTTTGAGATACCATCGACACATATTCCCACAAATACATTCAAGAAATCACCCCCCCCATAACAAAAAACACTCACGAATGCACACGCCATCTCTCTAAGTTTGTATCTCTCTCACACACACCCACGTAGGTGGGGGACATGCACGAAGAGAAGAGGTGCACGCACGGCGCACGTACTCCCATCTCTTTCCCAATCACACCCGTGCGGGTACACGGTGGAGCTCATTTCTGTACAAAAAGGCAGCCCATGTGGTAATTTGACACGTGTACTGGTTGTCCACTTGATGGAGGATCGTGTACCACGGGTGAACAAAAAAATTGCGACTTGACGCATTATTTAAAAAAGAGGCAAACCATGTGGGGCCTACCTTAGAGGCAAGGTTCTATACACTGGAGATGCTCTGTATTACTTTTGATGTGTCCCATCAACTCGCAGAACGAGGAGAAGCTTGCTTAGTACGCCTTCTCCCCCGCCCACGGGCGCGGTGGCTCGCAGAGTCGCAGGACGAGGAGAAGCTTGCTTACTACGCCTACGCCCACTCCCTCGCCCACGCGCGCGGTGGCTCGCAGGACGAGGAGAAAATTTTACTACTCCCTCCATTAGACGTATATACACTCCTCGTACCTACCTTGGTTAGAGAGATTATCATATTGTTTGAAATATATGTCTTTTAGCAGATTTCAATATGAACTACTAGTACATACTCAAAACACTGATGTATATAGACGTATTTTAGAGTGTAGATTCACTCATTTTGCTCCGTATGTAGTCCATATTGAAACGGAAGTAGTAGTATGCACTCTCCCTCGCCCCTCGCCCCTCGACCCTTGACCCTCACCCACGTGGTGGATGTGTAACAATTCATTCGGTCTCAGATAGCCAGAACCATATACTGTAGTACCATTATTGCTCGACTTCCCGAAGAGGCGAAGAGCCAAGCGCAAGGTTAATATTTTTGAGATGCCAAGCGCAAGGTTTATAGGAGAACGAGTAGTAGTAGTACTAGTAGTACATACCAGTGGAATGTACTGTATGAGGAAGAAGGCAACAAGAATGTATGTTTTGCGTGACAGTCTCTTCTTACAGGACATGCTAGACCTAGTGGACCTCATTGTTGCAATGGGAGTACTATCATAGATGGCACGATTCAGAGTGGTGGGCAGCAGGAATAATTCAGAGCTGCTTAGTCTTAAACCCCATGAAGAAGTCCCATCGAAAGGAATAGCCATCCTCTACACATGCTCCTATGTAAAATGAGTAAATGAGACAAAAAGAGAAAGAGACAAAGTAAAAAAAAATCACCAGCCTTAGAGCCAGCCCTATTGTATCAGTGAATGATATTTCTACGTCGTGATTGACATGCCTATATTATTAACCATGCTGCGGAGGTAGAAGCGGATTTTTATTTATTTGTGGAGGTAGTAGCGGATGGATATTCAACGAGGAGTGAAATGATGGCTGCTTCCTCGGTCAAACATAGAGAAAGGTGGGCCTCGTGATTTGATGGCTTATTAGTCATTATTACTGCCTATACTCTTTGCCAATATAATAACCGCGTGGTAGAGTAGTGGGCTATACTTTTAATAACCATGCTCGAAGAGAAGAGGTGCATGCACCCACGCACGTAGTACTAGTAGCACTCTTTGCGTCTTCCCCAACCACACACGTGACACGGTGGAGCTCATTTCTGTATGATGATGCAGCCCACGTGATAATTTGATGCATCTAGTAGTAGTTACTCACTTACTGGAGGGTCGGGAACCACGCATGAATGGTGCCATGTCATTTATAAATAAAGTTTTTTTCTTCAGTGGCACGTACGCAATATAAATAGCTTCATATGGAGAGAAAAAGAAACCGCTCCACTATATACATAGCCAGGACGAGCCTACACAGTTGCTTGCTGGGGTTGCTCTCTTCACACTCTCTCGCACAAAATGACTGTGGCCACATCTCTAACATCTGGGCGGATCACGTCCGCCGGGGAAGGGGTGGATGCTTTGTGTAGATGCGGTTGCCATCGCCGACGGCGAAAACCCAATGTCGGCGCGTCCCGATCAGGGGTCCCCGCCGTTCTCTCTCACAAAGCCGGTGCGGTTGCCTTCGTCCCTTGCTCACTGCTGCGACGCGGGTAGTTGCCGCCTCCCGCCGCCCTCCTCTAAGCTAGCTACATCCCGACATCCCTCAGGTAGAACTTCCTTTACAGCCGGCTTGCACCACTGCCCCAGCTGCCCACATCGCTCCATGTGGATATTTCTCTACTTCTTTGCCCCGCACGTACCTTTACTGGCTTCTACTGTATTTTTGATGAGTTTATATCTCACCAACTAGTCCCACTAGTCTTATTCTAATCACGCTTCTTCAATTTCTTTGCCACAGGGATGCTCAGCTCGATTTTAGTGAAACTGCACAAAATGATCCGATGGTCAAAGGGTTGCAAACCTCATTTCTTCGGAAGGTTCAACGTTGCCAGCAAATTAAAGCCTGGTTAGGGTTTAGGGTTCAAGGCCTAGGGACTTCATGGATCATTTTTTTCTTTAGTTGTCACTTATTTTGGAATGGAGGGAGTACATATTGGCTATGATCTATCAATCATTGAGATGCAATAGCATGCATGTTATTCTCCTTTGTATTTGATGGAATGTTGCAACGGGGCAACCTTGGACGCAAGATACATGAAACAGAAGCTGGAAGCTTCATAGCATTGTACAAATTTATCTCGCTGAGAAATTATAGTACGTACTACTATGTACTAAAGAGTTAGGTGTCGCACAGTGTCCAGAAAATATGGTGATAGTGTGAGGTGGGCCATGTAATCATTGAGCTTGCGTGTTTTCACTGATTTCGCACTCCTCCGCTGTAAGAATGGAGAAAATTGTAATCTACCTCCTTTCGCCAAACCGTGGGACATCCAGCATCCGGTGCACATGTCATGCACCAAAGTAAAGTGTACAGTGCAACTGAGGCTTAGCACGGTCGTACCACCTCAGTAATTATGACCAATGAGCCATCAAATCACATAGACCCGGCAGTAAGTTGGACGGACGAAGCAACCATCACTCTTGAATCCGCTTCTCCCTTCAACGTAGGCACCAGTGAGAGGTCGCATCCGCTCTGCCCAGGCATGAATGCGGCACCGATTCTCTGGAGCAGCACTGACCGTTTCGGGTGGGAAGCACGCGCGGGCGATGGAGGGGCTTTGGGTGGGCTAGGCTGGTCAGGAGCGGGCGTGGCAGCTGTCCCGACCGGACACCCGGAAACGATAGGATGCACCGACTCTCACGGCTAAATTGTACACTGCACACCATCTCTCGGTAGGAGTAGGTCGATGTGTCGCTCTCTCTAACACACACACGCTATTAAAACACACACACACACGTACACACACACAGGTTCATAGAATAGGAATATCGTGGGAGTGGGAAGCCACAGGAAGTGAGATAAATGGAGTACGTACAAGAAGAGAAGAGGTGACGAATATTCCATCAAACCTGGACTGAGGTACTACTCCCTCCGTCTAGGCGTTAAGTCATCTTACGAAAATCAGATATTCCCAAAATGTTTAGGCGTCGTCCATTAACTTCACATCTCAATCCCCTCCTAGCCTTGTTGCTAGCGAGCGTTATTTACTCTGCCTTGTTATTTCCCCCGAAAACCCAATGCATGGAGTGCAACTACGCGTTGATTAGTCAAGGAATCAAAGTCGGCTTGCATGCGAGTTAATACGTGGCCCTGCATGGTAGCTAAAACGGCATCTATTAATTGTTGTGTTTAGAGAGAGAAATCAGGGCTTTGATTGGAGGAAGGATCGGTCAAGTTTCTCCTTCTCCTCCAATCGGCTTGCACCTTGGTCCCGCTGCACCTTCTAACATGACTTATACACCTAGACGGAGGGAGTAGTATGAGATAAGGTGGCACACTGACTTAGGCCGAATACAAGTGCCCAAAATATTTAAAATTGGAGGATGGTGCAGGCCACCTTTCTGATATTTTGACCGTGTGTGGTTCAGTTGTTGCTTCGGAGGGTCGTGTACAACACGTGAATGATAGTAAGTGCGACCGGGAGGCGTGGAGCATTAATTTCGAGTTGACTCCTTCGAGCGTTAAATTTTCTTCACGTGTTAGCTTTGCCCTAGTATTTTTGTTCACTAGTAGTACGTTAAATAAAGAGTTCCATTTTGTGCACAATTTAAAATGATTTTTATGGAGAGAAAAAGAAAACCACTCCAACTATATACGCTGCAGCCTCAGCACTTGTTTTCTAGGGTTTGCTCTCTTCACACTCTCTCTCTCTCTCCACTATATATATACACGCTGGAGCCTCAGTGCTTGTACTTGCTCTCTACACACTCTCTCACCCTATCCAGATCTAAACAACTAAAACAAGACTGTGTTGGCCTCTCCTCTCTCTCTCTCTCTCCCCTCACTGTTGGTCAAAGAGCCGGCAGGATCACGTCCGTCGGGGAAGGCAAGGAGGCTTAACGCTGTCGCCGTCGGCGAGGGAGGGAATCCACTGCCGGCGCCACTGTTCTCTTTCACCCAGCGGCGGCGCGGGAGGGCCTCTGACCCCTTCTTCTTCGCCGCCGTACATAGTTTGGGCAGATCGGCCTCCGGCCGCCCACCGAGCCACACCCCGAGAACCTTAAGGTATAATTTTCTTAATCCACAGGCATTGCTCTAGCTGCATGTGGAATTTTTTCGCTTCTGCACTCGAATCTAGGTGTTGGATCAAACAGGAAAGTAGTGGGGAAAGTTGTATAGCATGAATCTAGGACGTGGTTCAAAGAGGAAAGGAAGGGGGGAAAGTAGTACAGACTGGATAACCAACACCTATGTTGGTCGAAAAGGGAAAACAATGACAAACGCAGTACACACATCTGTAAGGAACTGATCTTTCTGTGGGTGGGGGACAAGGCTGTATAGTATGAGCAGGACTAGATTTGCTGCCCTCACATAGGGAAAGGTGTCTAAAGATAACAAAAATGGGACCAACACAAATATTCTCCTTGGTTGTTTGTTGCAACAGACTTTGCATCACCCCTTTATACATCGGTAGATGCACATGGTGCTTATGCGTCCACTGTCCCATACAACTCTTTAGCTGTTGTTAATCTAATAATGCTGCTGGAAAATTGAAGCAATGCCACAGTTAAAAGCAAATTACATGTTTAACGAATTTTATTGTTAATATAATCTCTCTGTTAATATGAATCAATGCCACTATTTGAGAAATGCTACTGTCTTGCTTTCTTTCCCATTTAGATAAGTTAGATGCTTCTTTTTGTGGGCTTCTGTGTCATCCACCTTTATTGACCAGTAGTTGTTTCCTTTGCACCTCCGTGTAAACAGGGTTATCTACTTCACCTCGTTGCTATTGCGACCTTTTGTTGCACTGCACAAAACACTTTTGTTTTAAGAGTGTTTTGTGCAGTTCAACCAAAATGTCACATCGACAACGTTGCTTGATTGCTTGATCTTAGTGGAACTGCACAAGAGGAGATCTGACTTCCTATCCGTGTTGGCAAATTTGTTTCAGATCTTCTTCTTGTGAGTTGGTTGAATTCCGCGTCATGAGAGGTCAGTACTAGCTTTCTTTCACTTGATTGTGCAGTGTGCTTTCATATGTTGTGCTACTTATACGGTAATGTTGCTTGATTTTAGTGAACTGCACAAATGGAGACCAGACTTCCAATCTGTATGTGCACCGTAATATCCCATTGAGGTAAGATAATGATATTTCACAACTGTTGGCCTGTATTTTGGTACTGTCATCAGAAAATTAATGTCGTTGTTTAGTGCTATACTTGTGCTCCCTAATTGACATGCCAAATCTTACATTGAAGGTGAAGCTTGTATGTTATTGAACCAGGTGATGATGGGGAAGAAAAAAAATCAACTCCCGATGCTGTAATGAAGCACTGGAACTGTGATGACACAAGTAATGATATAGTTTTGCATCTTAATTTATTGCTATGGCTGGAACAGGCAATTGTTTTGCCACTGATTTGATGCCACTCTTAATGTAATATGTAATTATCTCTACTTGTGCAAACAGGGATCTTCTTTGAAGATAACATATATTTTAGTGGAACTGCACAAGAAGATGTTGGAAACATTAAACTAATCGAGGAGTATATAGTAAGCATGGCAACCACAGTAGATAACAACAGATGGTTCCCAAGAAGTGCTTCATCTGTATGCTCTACACAATAAGCCTCCTAATAAAGGTTGGTACCGGCCCACAGATTTCATCCATATGATTGAGCTTTGTCATCTCTATTGGTGTTGTGCTACTGTTTAGCTACTGTCATGAGAAAGTGGTATTGTCCTGTAGAAGTGCTTCATCTGTGTTGTTTTAAATATTTCCTTTCCTTTTTTTCGAGAAAACAGGGATGCTAGCATTTAGTTGTTCTCTTGTCTTTGCACAACAGGATCATCCTCTTCATATCAGAAGGAAGCAGTTGAAGGATGGTTACATTACTGCCCACAAGAATAACTAACTTCAGCTCAGAAGGACTCACGGATCTCCATCTTTGTTGCTGTGATGGCCAATACAATGTTGTTTTAGGGTTCTTTCCAGTGAGTTCCATTTTTTTAAATGTGTGCTCTGCATGGATCATGTAGGTTGCCTGTTTAAACTGTCAATTCATAGTACAGTTTGCTTTATACTAATCACTTTTTTTGTATTTATGCAAACAGGGATGCTCAGCTTTCGTGCCCTCCATTATACTTCATCATGCACAATACATCGAATGTTCTCGAATCATTCATTTCCACCTCCAGCCACAAAATTAGCTACAAGAAAGGAGGTGCAGATATGTTCAAGGCGTTGCAACATATAAAGGAGAAATCATACAAGCTACGCACAAAGTTGGTTGATTTTATTGGAACTGCACAAAAAGAACAGCTGGTTTATTTAGCACGAGGTGACATGTCAATGTCCGAACTGATGGCAAACCCCGCCCATTCCACAATCGTAGGCATTTGATATTTTGGAATGGGAAAACCTTGTCAAAGTTTGCTTATTGATGTACGCAAAGACACGCATTTGATATTTGGGAATGGGACAACCTTGTCAAATTTTGCTATTGATGTTAGCAAGAAGACATGCGGTTGATATTTAAGAATCGGACGCCCTTTGTTGTCAGTAGCATCTCGATCGATTTTTTTTTATTCTTTAGTTGTGAAGTAAATATTGGCTCTGACATGTGAATCACTGAGATGCATAATCCTCGATTGTTTTCAATGTTCAATTTGAATTGCCAGGCCTGTGAGTTTGATTGCAATGTACAGGCACGCTAAAAAGCTGCTTAAACTTTTTGTACGTGTTAAACTGCTGCAAACGAGGTGATCACCATGCGTCCTGGGAATAATGCTAGTACATATTGTTTTGCATGTTCATCCAATGCCAGTGATACAAGAATTCAAACTAATCGAACTAAATTCGTTCATACACGGCTGGATTTCATATAAACATGTCGGATTTCATTACATTTCATATATTCTTCAAATAAAAAGGGGTGCGCTGGAGGTGTAATTAATTAACCTAATCTATGATCTCCGGTGCCCATTTCCCGTGTCCGGCTGAGCCGAACAGAAGCTTATTCTCCAGCTCACCTCTCAGACTCCACGTCGCCGCTAAGAAGCTAATTGGCCATCAATGCTCAACCCGCCAAGCTTGGCTTCAACCGGAGGGTAGCAGCGGTGGCCTTACTTGGACCCGAGCGGCGGCGAACTATCGTGTTCTACTCTTCCTCATTTTCTGTGTGGCGCGGCCTCGTTGGCAGCGGGGCGGGGCCTCGACGGAGCCGGCGATGTCCTCTGTCTTGTTGCCGGCGGGGAGGCATCTGGGCAGAGCAGGGAAATCCTCCCCCTCGTTGCCGGCAGGACGGGGCCTCGGCGGAGCTGGCGATGTCCTCTGCCTTGTTGTTGGCGGGGCGGGGCCTCGGCGGAGCAGGTCCACGCTGAAGCCGGCGAAGTCCTCTGCCTCGGTGCTGGCGGGGCGGGGCCTCGGCGGAGCCGGCGATGTCCTCTGCCTTATTGTTGGCGGGGTGGGGCCTCGGCAGAGCAGGGCCTCGCCGAAGCCGGCGAAGTCCTCCGCCTCGGTGCCGGCGGTGCGGAGCCGGCATTGTCCTCCGCCTCATCGTCGGTCTCGCCAAACAGCGCCTCGCCTGCTTCATCGCCCTCTTTGTAGGCGGCCGCAACCTCCGCCACCCCATGCAGTACCGCCAGCGCGCCAGCCTGCTCTACCTGCTCTGCGACGATCTCCTCCTCCGCCTGCAGGTGCTCCTAGAGGACATGGTGGCTGTAGGAGGCGTCGGCCTACACCCCCCAAAACTGCTCCTCACGCTTCTGCCTCACCATGTCCATGTATTGGGCATGGGCCTCGCCGATGGTCATGGTGCAATGCACCGGCGAGGATGGCGCGGGGGACGGGGTTGGGGTCGGATCGTCGACTACCACGTTCCCAATTGGGACGTCTGATACGTCTCCAACGTATCTATAATTTTTTATTGTTCCATGCTATTATATTATCTGTTTTGGATGTTTTATATGCATTAATATGCTATTTTATATTATTTTTGGGACTAACTTATTAACTTAGAGCCCAGTGCCAGTTTCTGTTTTTTCCTTGTTTTTGAGCCTCGCAGAAAAGGAATACCAAACGGAATAAAACTTCACGATGATTTTTCTTGGACCAGAAGACACCCAGGGGACTTGGAGTCCCAGTCAGAAGAGCCACGAGGTGGTGGCAAGGGTGGAGGGCGCGCCCTAGGGGGGGGGGGCGCTCCCCTACCTTGTGGGCCCCTCGGGACTCCCCTGACCTAGCTCTTCCTCCTATATATTCACATATATTCCAGAACCACCAGAGGCATCCATGAAAACACTTTTCCACCACCGCAACCTTCTGTTCCCATGAGATCCTATCTTGGGGCCTTTTCCGGCATCCTGCCGGAGGGGGAATCGATCACGGAGGGCTTCTACATCAACTCTATTGCCCTTCCGATGAAGCGTGAGTAGTTTACCTCAGACCTACGGGTCCATAGCTAGTAGCTAGATGGCTTCTTCTATCTCTTTGATTCTCAATACCACGTTCTCCTCGATATTCTTGGAGATCTATCTGATGTAATCTTCTTTTGTGGTGTGTTTGTCGAGATCCGATGAATTGTGGATTTATGATCAACTTATCTATGAATATTATTTGAATCTTCTTTGAATTCTTTTAAGCATGATTTGATATCTTTGTATTTCTCTGCGAATTATCAGTTTGGTTTGGCCAACTAGATTGGTTTTTCTTGCAATGGGAGAGGTGCTTAGCTTTTGGTTCAATCTTGCGTGATTTCACCCAGTGACAAAGTAGGGGTAGCGAGACACATATTGCATTGTTGCCATCGAGGATAAAAAGATGGGGTTTTCATCATATTGCTTGAGTTTATTCCTCTACATCATGTCATCTTACTTAAGGCGTTACTCCATTCTTTATGAACTTAATACTCTAGATGCATGCTGGATAGCGGTCGATGTGTGGAGTAATAGTAGTAGATGCAGGCAGGAGTCGGTCTACTTGACACGGACGTGATGCCTATATGCATAATCATTGCCTTGGATATCGTCATAACTTTGCGCTTTTCTATCAATTGCTCGACAGTAATTTGTTCACCCACTGTATTGTTTGCCTTCATGAGAGAAGCCTCTAGTGAAACCTATGGCCCCCGAGTCTATTTTCCATCATATTAGTTTCCGATCTACTATTTACAATCTTTTATTTTCAGATCTATATACCAAAAGACTCAAAAATATTTTATCTTTTATTTATCTATCTTTATCAGATCTCACCTTTGCAAGTGACCGTGAAGGGATTGACAACCCCTTTATCACGTTGGGTGCAAGTGTTTGATTGTTTGTGCAGGTATTGGTGATTTGCGTGTTCTTCTCCTACTGGATTGATACCTTGGTTCTTAACTGAGGGAAAAACTTACCTCTACTGTGCTGCATCACCCTTTCCTCTTCAAGGGAAAAACCAACGCAAGCTCAAGAAGTATCAGGAAGAATTTATGGTGCCGTTGCCGGGGAGATCTACGCCAAGTCAAGACTAGTCTCTCATCGACTTGCCAATTTCTGGCTTCGATGTTGGAGGGATCTACGTCGAGCATATCAAGTACCCATTATAAAACACTCATATCTTGCATTACATTATTCGCCATTTGCCTCTCGTTTTCCTCTCCCCCACTTCTAAAATGATTTTCAAAAATATTTGCTTTTTATTCGCCCTTCTTCCATTCATCTTTTTCGTTTGCTTTTTGTTTGCTCGTGTGTTAGATTGTTTGCTTTGTCACGATGACTCAAGAGAATACCAAATTGTGTGACTTTTCCAATAATAATAATAATGATTTTATTAGTACTCTGATTGCTCCCGCCACTAGTGCGGAATCTTATGAAATTAATGCCGCTTGCTGAATCTTGTTATGAAAGATCAATTTTCCAGCCTTTCTAGTGAAGATGCTGCATCCCATCTAAATAATTTCGTTGAGTTGTGTGATATGCAAAAGAAGAAAGATGTGGATAATGATATTGTTAAATTGAAGCTATTTCTATTCTCACTACGAGATCATACTAAAACTTGGTTTTCATCTTTGCCTAAAAATAGTATTGATTCATGGAATAAGTGTAAAGATGCTTTTATTTCCAAGTATTTTCCTCCCGCTAAGATCATCTCCCTTAGGAACGATATTATGAATTTTAAGCAACTTGATCATGAACATGTTGCACAATCTTGGGAGAGGATGAAATTGATAATACGAAATTGCCCCACTCATGGTTTAAATCATTGGATGATCATACAAAAAAATTATGCCGGATTGAATTGCTTCTAGAAATCTTTTAGATTCGGGCGCGGGAGGTACTTTTATGGAAATTACTTTAGGAGAAGCTACTAAACTCCTAGATAATATTATGGTTAATTGTTCGCAATGGCATACCGAAAGATCTTCTACTAGTAAAAAAGTGCATGCGATTGAAGAGATTAATGTTTTGAGTGAAAAGATGGATGAACTTATGAAATTATTTGCTAGCAAGAGTGCTCCTATTGATCCTAATGATATGCATTTGTCTACTTTGATTGAGAACAATAATTAATCTATGGATGTGAATTTCGTTGGTAGGAACAATTTTGGTAATAACGCATATAGAGGTATTTTTAATCCTAGGCCGTTTCCTAGTAATTCCTCTAATAATTATGGTAATTCCTACAACAATTCTTATGGAAATTATAATAAGATGCCCTCTGATCTTGAGAACAATATTAAAGAATTTATTAGTTCACAAAATAATTTCAATGCTAGGGTTGAAGAAAAATTGCTTAAGATTGATGATTTGGCTAGCAACGTGGATAGAATTTCTCTTGAGATTGATTCTTTGAAAATTAGATCTATTCCACCCAAGCATGATATTAATGAGTCTCTAAAAGCTATGAGGATTTCCATTGAAGAATGTAAAGAAAGAACCGCTAGGATTCGTGCTAAGCGAGATTGGTTTGTGAAAGCGTGTTCCTCTAGTTTTTTGTGAAAATAATGATGAAGTTCTTAAAGTGATTGATGTGACTCCTATTGAATCTTTGTTTTCTAAAATAAATCTTGATAAAGATGGGACTGGAGATGAGTCAACTTTAGTTAAAAGGCGTCCCAATGATTCGGAGTTTATAGATCTTGATGCAAAAATTGATAAAAGTGGGATTGGAGAGGTCCAAACTTTAAGTAGCAATGAACCCACTCTTTTGGATTTCAAGGACTTTAATTATGATAATTGTTCTTTGATAGATTTTATTTCCTTGTTGCAATCCATGTTGAATTCTCCTCATGCTTATAATCAAAATAAATCTTTTACCAAACATATCGTTGATGCTTTGATGAAATCTTTTAAAGAAAAGCTTGAATTGGAAGTTTTTATCCCTAGAAAACTTTATGATGAGTGGGATCCTACTATTAATATTAAGATTAAATATTATGAGTGCCATGCTTTGTGTGATTTGGGTGCTAGTGTTTCCACAATTCCAAAAACTTTATGTGATGTGTTAGGTTTCCACGAATTGGATGATTGTTCTTTAAATTTGCATCTTGCGGATTCCACTATTAAGAAACCTATGGGAAGGTTTAATAATGTTCTTATTGTTGCAAATAGGAATTATGTGCCCGTAGATTTCATTGTTCTTGATATAGATTGCAATCCTACATGTCCTATTATTCTTGGTAGACCTTTCCTTAGAACGATTGGTGCAATTATTGACATGAAAGAAGGAAACATTAGATTTCAATTTCCGTTAAGGAAGGGCATGGAAAAATTTCCTAGAAAGAAAATTAAGTTGCCATATGAATCTATTATGAGAGCTACTTATGGATTGCATACCAAAGATGACAATACCTAGATCTATGTGTTTTTATGCCTAGCTAAGGGCGTTAAACAATAGCGCTTGTTGGGAGGCAACCCAATTTTATTTTTGTGCTTTCTGTTTTGCTTCTGTTTTTGAATAAAATACACATTACTACCTCTGTAGTAATTGTGCTTTGGTGTTTTAATTAGTGTTTGTGCCAAGTAAGACCTTTGGGATGGCTTATGGTGATAGTTGATTTGATCTTGTTGAAAAACAGAAACTTTTGCGTCCAGTCACAGAATTTTAATAATTTACTTGAGCATGGACAAACCCTGAATGTTTTACACAAGATTTATATAAAAATTTCCTATGTTTTACTAATTTTGCAGAATTTTTGGAGTTACATAAGTATTAGAACAATTCAGATCTTCACAGACTGTTCAGTTTTTGACAGATTCTGTTTTCTTTGTGTTGTTTGCATAGTTTGATGAATCTATGGGTAATATCGGGGGGTATGAACCCTGGAAAAGTTGGAATACAGTAGATATTACACCAATATAAATAAATAATGAGTTCACAACAGTACCAAAAGTGGTGATTTTATTTTCTTATACTAACGGATCTCACGAGTTTTCTGTTGAGTTTTGTGTTGTGAAGTTTTCAAGTTTTGGGTAAAGATTTGATGGACTATGGAATAAGGAGTGGCAAGAGCCTAAGCTTGGGGATGCCCAAGGCACCCCAAGGTAATATTCAAGGACAACCAAGAGCCTAAGCTTGGGGATGCCCCGGAAGGCATCCCCTCTTTCGTCTTTGGCTATCGGTAAATTCACTTGAGGCTATATTTTTATTCACCACATGATATGTGTTTTGCTTGGAGCGTCTTGTATGATATGAGTCTTTGCTTTTTAGTTTGCCACAATCATCCTTGCTGTACACACCTTTCGAGAGGGACACGCATGAATCATGATTTATTAGAATACTCTATGTGCTTCACTTATATCTTTTGAGCTAGGCAATTTTGCTCTAGTGCTTCACTTATATCTTTTTAGAGCACGGCGGTGGTTTTATTTTGTATAAATTGTTGAACTCTCATGCTTCACTTATATTATTTTGAGATTCTCTCTAAACAGCATGGTAATTTGCTTTGGTTATGAATTTAGTCCTAATATGATAGGCATCCAAGAGGGATATAATAAAAACTTTCATATAAAGTGCATTGAATACTATGAGAAGTTTGACTCCTTATGATTGTTTTGAGAAATAAAGATGGTGATATTAGAGTCATGCTAGTGAGTAATTGTGGATTGTAGAAATACTTGTGTTGAAGTTTGTGATTCTCGTAGCATGCACGTATGGTGAACCGTTATGTAATGAAGTTGGAGCATGAGGTATTTATTGATTGTCTTCCTTATGAGTGGCGGTCGGGGACGAGCGATGGCCTTTTCCTACCAATCAATCCCCCTTGGAGCATGCGCATAGTACTTTGTTTAGACGACTAATAGATTTTTGCAATAAGTATGTGAGTTCTTTATGACTAATGTTGAGTCCATGGATTATACGCACTCTCACCCTTCCACCTTTGCTAGCCTCTCTAGTACCGCACAACTTTTGCCGGTGCCATACACCCACCTTTTACCTTCCTCAAAACAGCCACCATACCTACCTATTATGGCATTTCCATAGCCATTCCGAGATATATTGCCATGCAACTTTCCACCGTTCCGTTTTATTATGACACGCTCCATCATTGTCATATTGCTTTGCATGATCGTAAGATAGCTAGCATGATGTTTACATGGCTTGTCTGTTTTTTGATGTCATTTGCTATGCTAGATCATTGCACATCCCGGTACACCGTCGGAGGCATTCATATAGAGTCATATTTTGTTCTAAGTATCGAGTTGTAATTCTTGAGTTGTAAGTAAATAAAAGTGTGATGATCTTCATTATTAGAGCATTGCCCCATGTGAGGAAAAATGAAAGAGGCCAAAGAAGCCAACAAAAAAAAGAGGCCAAAGAATCCAAACAAAAAAGAGAGAGAGAGAAAAGAGAGAAGGGGCAATGTTACTATCCTTTTTCCACACTTGTGCTTCAAAGTACCACCATGATCTTCATGATAGAGAGTCCCCTATGTTATCACTTTCATATACTAGTGGGAATTTTTCATTATAGAACTTGGCTTGTATATTCCAATGATGGGCTTCTTCAAATTGCCCTAGGTCTTCGTGAGCAAGCAAGTTGGATGCACACCCACTTAGTTTCTTTTTGAGCTTTCATAAACTTATAGCTCTAGTGCATCCGTTGCATGGCAATCCCTACTCACTCACATTGATATCTATTGATGGGCATCTCCATAGCCCATTTGTACGCCTAGTTGATGTGAGACTATCTCCTTCTTTTTGTCTTCTCCACAACCACCATATTCTATTCCACCTATAGTGCTATGTCCATGGCTCACGCTCATGTATTGTGTGGAAGTTGAAAAGCTTTGAGAACATCAAAAGTATGAAACAATTGCTTGGCTTGTCATCGGGGTTGTGCATGATTTGAATACTTTGTGTGATGAAGATGGAGCATAGCCAGACTATATGATTTTGTAGGGATAACTTTCTTTGGCCATGTTATTTTGAGAAGACATGATTGCTTTATTAGTATGCTTGAAGTATTATTATTTTTATGTCAATATTAAACTTTTGTTTTGAATCTTATGGATCTGAACATTCATGCCACAATAAAGAAAATTACATGGATAAATATGTTAGGTAGCATTCCACATCAAAAATTCTGTTTTTATCATATTTACCTACTCGAGGACGAGCAGGAATTAAGCATGGGGATGCTTGATACGTCTCCAATGTATCTATAATTCTTGATTGTTCCATGCTATTATATTATCTGTTTTGGATGTTTTATATGCATTAATATGCTATTTTATATTATTTTTGGGACTAACTTATTAACCTAGAGCCCAGTGCCAGTTTCTGTTTTTTCCTTGTTTTTGAGCCTCGCAGAAAAGGAATACCAAACGGAGTCCAAACGGAATAAAACTTCACGATGATTTTTCTTGGACCAGAAGACACCCAGGGGACTTGGAGTCCAAGTCAGAAGAGCCATGAGGCGGCGGCAAGGGTGGAGGGCGCGCCCTAGGAGGGGCGCCCCCTACCTTGTGGGCCCCTCGAGACTCCCCTGACCTAGCTCTTCCTCCTATATATTCACATATATTCCAGAACCACCAGAGGCATCCACGAAAAAACTTTTCCACCGCCGCAGCCTTTTGTTCCCGTGGGATCCCATCTTTGGGCCTTTTCTGGCATCCTGCCGGAGGGGGAATCGATCACGGAGGGCTTCTGTATCAACTCTATTGCCCTTCCGATGAAGCATGAGTAGTTTACCTCAGACCTACGGGTCCATAGCTAGCAGCTAGATGGCTTCTTCTATCTCTTTGATTCTCAATACCACGTTCTCCTCGATGTTCTTGGAGATCTATCCGATATAATCTTCTTTTGCGGTGTGTTTGTCGAGATCCGATGAATTGTGGATTTATGATCAGCTTATCTATGAATATTATTTGAATCTTCTCTGAATTCTTTTATGCATGATTTGATATCTTTATATTTCTCTTCGAATTATCAGTTTGGTTTGGCCAACTAGATTGGTTTTTCTTGCAATGGGAGAGGTGCTTAGCTTTGGGTTCAGTCTTGCGTGATTTCACCCAGTGACAAAGTAGGGGTAGCGAGACACATATTGTATTGTTGCCATCGAGGATAAAAAGATGGGGTTTTCATCATATTGCTTGAGTTTATTCCTCTACATCATGTCATCTTACTTAAGGCGTTACTCCGTTCTTTATGAACTTAATACTTTAGATGCATGCTGGATAGCGGTCGATGTGTGGAGTAATAGTAGTAGATGCAGGTAGGAGTCGGTCTACTTGACACGGACGTGATGCCTATATGCATAATCATTGCCTTGGATATCATCATAACTTTGCGCTCTTCTATCAATTGCTCGATAGTAATTTGTTCACCCACCGTATTATTTGCCTTCATGAGAGAAGCCTCTAGTGAAACCTATGGCCCCTGGGTCTATTTTCCATCATATTAGTTTCTGATCTACTATTTTGCAATCTTTTATTTTCATATCTATATACCAAAAAACCCAAAAATATTTTATCTTTTATTTATCTATCTCTATCAGATCTTACCTTTGCAAGTGACCGTGAAGGGATTGACAACCCCTTTATAGCGTTGGTGCAAGTGTTTGATTGTTTGTGCAGGTATTGGTGATTTGCGCATTCTTCTCCTACTGGATTGATACCTTGGTTCTTAACTAAGTGAAATACTTACCTCTACTGTGCTGCATCACCCTTTCCTCTTCAAGGGAAAAACCAACGCAAGCTCAAGAAGTAGCAACGTCGTTGTCCTCCGGCTGCCTGCCGGCCAGCCAGTCGGCAGCAATGGTTGCCATCTCCTTCTAGTCTGTCGTACGCCCGTCCCAAAGAGTGCTGGAGCGCGAGGAAGCCATGGTGGGAGTGGTGTGGACATGAGAAAGGGAATGAAGGCGGATGACTGTGGCTATGGCCGGCGCAGCAGTTTATACAGCAATGGTGGGCGGCAGAGGTACGGACGGGTGGCGCCGGAGTAGCCACCTCGGCAACCGTGTATCATTAATATGGGCGGCAGACGGACGGACGGGCGGCACTTCTGCCGTTTGAATGCGCAGCAATTGCCTGCACCGGGAAGCGGCGCGGGCGGCGCTGACCGTTTCGGGCGGAAAGCGCGCGCGTGCATGGGAGGGGGTCTGGGTGGGCCAGGGCGGTCAGACTCGTGCTTGGTAGAGGTCCGGTCCAGCAGCCGGACATGCTGGCTCACCAGCGAGCTCGCTGAGCTCAGCGACAACAATCAGACGATGGACGTGGCTTCTGACCTAGAGCCGGCGCCACCGCCCAAGCCGGTTCATGCCGTGTTCACCATAGAGCAGGTGCGGCCGCACTTCGACACCCTAATGGCAGAAGAGCTACCAGCACAGGAGGACCTGTGCTGCAACCTCCGTCTCCTCAACGAGCACCGGCTCACGGAAGTACAAATCATCGGCGAACAGGCGAACGACAATGCCATCGCAGACATGTGGCCCTATGATCCTGGCTTCCTGAATGAGCAGCGGGTGCTGTATCAGACCATCCATAGGGCCCGTGAGGTCCTCTCCATCTTCCTTCGAGTTGTTGCGCTCGCCGTGGCGCCGCCGTCTCACGTTGTCAACATGGTCAACGAACATGAGGAATCAGGAGATGACTTTAATTGGAGAGGATGACAGTGGATCCCACCAGGGCCATAGCCGCACGTACGCAAGTGCCTCCTTATTATATACAACTATAATTTTTTTTTTGCTTCCTCCTGGTTTCCTCACATCACGGTTCCACACCATTGTCAACCTATATAGTCAATAAACGAGAGAATTGCACAAGGAGCGGCCGACAGCTGGGACCCAACAGCTCGAGCAGTATTTGTGTTTTTGAGGTATGAGCAGAGTTTTTCTTGAGCGATGTTTTTGTTGTTGTTCAGAGGAGCAGGGTATCAACTGGGCGGGCTGTGGCCCGTCTGGCCCAGGCTATTATTTTATGTCGACCAAATATACAGCCCAGATATTAATTTTTCAATGTGAAAATGGCTAGCCCAGCTATACTTTTTTTGCGGAATACCCAACCCAGGTCAACTTGTTATTCTCCGCCCCGCATTAGACTTGCCAAGAAAATGGTCTTTAAGAAATAATAAATGGGCTGTAATTACAAAAAAATGGCTGTAAATATAAAAAATGCACCGAACAGGTACATTTTTTAATTTCATTACTTGTTGCGTGCGCAAAATTTCGTTGGATTTTTACCTCATACAAATTTATTTTGAAATTATATTTAATCTGACTCGAAATTTCGGGTTAAAAAATATTTCGGATCCCATCAAGATGTGGGAAATTTTGTTGCATTTTTTTGAGCGGTTGGCTGAAATTATTAACCATTGTCCTGGCTAGAAAATGGGCTATAATTTTAACAAACAGTAAATGGGCTGAGTAAATTTCATTAGAATTAAAAAATGGGTTGTACATTATAACAAATCGCAAATGGGCTATATGTTCTCTGCCACAGATGTGATGGTCACTTGTGGGCCTACTAAGTTGACGCGTACGCAAGGCTTTGTCAACTTATAGTCAACACACGATTCTAGTAGCAGTGGCTGTTTGATGTCCATCTAACGGCTATGGTGCTTCTTCAATCTCGGATATTCATGCTTCAGCCGCCCAAACCACCGCCGGCGGTACCGCCTGCTACCGCCTCCCGTGGCCGGCTGTGCTGCCGCGCAGGCCTCACCGGCCCACTCTACTCCCATCGCCGTCCAGGCCATTCCTCTACTCACCAATACCTCCTGTTATTCTCTGGCGACGACAACCTCACACCGCAGCCGAAGTAGTGAACCCTCGTACTCCCCTTCGTGTGGGCATCCACTGTTGTGTCTTCGCCGGCTCCGGGTCGTTCCCTTCCTAGGCCTCGCCATCATCCACCGCGCTGGTTCTCTCAGCGCGGCGTGGTCAACTTTGTCAACAAACGACAGCCATCGAAAGAGGCATGAATGTGGAGTGGCTGACAGTAGGGACCCGCATGGCCCATGGCCGCACATGAGCAAGTCCCTCCTTATTATGCGAAAACAAATGATTTCTCCCCCTGACAGGTTTGAGCCACTAGCTACATCTTCGCACGCAGGGAAGTGTTTCCTTTATTGCGTGGAAAAAAAGTTACCTCTCCCTGACAGCTGGGATCCACCAGCTTTATTATGATCCATTTCGCGAAAATACAGATTGTACCAAAGATGCTAAATTGTTTTCTTTTTATTCTAACTCGAAAAAGAAGAAATTAAAAAACCCAGAAAACATCTTCGCACGCAAGGAAGTGCCACCTTATTATGAGCAAAAAAATGATTCCCCCCAGCTAGATGGGACCCACCAGATTTGGAGGCTGACTTGTGGGCCAACTAAGTTGACGCGTACGGGCTTTGTCAACTTAGTCAAAACGATTCTAGCTGCACTGACCGTTGGATGTTAAATCAACGGTCGTGCTGCGTCTTCAACCTCTGGTCTTCTTGCTCCAGCCAACCAAACCAGGCCCACCGTACCGCCTGCTTCAGCCTCCCGTGGTCGGCTGTGCTGCCGCGCAGGCCTCACAGACCGAACGTACTATGACTGGCCAGACCTTCCCTCTACTCACCCACACCCTGTTATTCTCCGGTGACGGCGGCCTTACACCGCAGCCAAACCAGTGAACCCTCGTACTCCCCTCCGCGTGGGCGTCCACCCGCCTCATCTTCTCTGGCTCCTCGTCGTTCCCTTCCTAAGCCTCGCCGTCGTCCACCGTCTTAATGCTCTCGGCGCCTCGTGGTCAACGAGGTCAACGAATGATAGCCATCAGAAGTGGACTTTAGGCTGTGAGGCTGACAGCTGGACCCACCAGCTACATCTTTGAAACCAAGGAAGTGCCTCCTTATTACTCGCAAAATAAAAATGATTCCTCCCCCTGACAGTCGGGACCCCACCCAGTCGAAGCGTACATAGCGTTGTCGTGAACATGTACGTACATACTGGTCGATTGGTCTCTCTACAACGATGAACCGTGGCCGAGCAAGCAGTGGCACGTGTAGTAGTAGAACCCCCGACGTAGCAGTTCAGGCAGTCCCTTCTAAACTGTGTACACGTACGTACAGCCAGATGCCAAAAAATACAGCCACGTACGTACATACGGGCGGGGTCTCGAACGCCTACTCCCGCATACGTACAGCCAGGGCTCATGTACATGGAGAGGCAGCGGACGGCAGCAACGATGTCGTGTTCATCGGGAGCCAACCGGCTTGGACGGAACAGCCGAAACGAGGTCTGGCATACCACAGAACAGAGGAAACGGCCTTCTGTTCGACTGCGTACGGTCGAAACAGGGTCCTATTCATCAGGAAGGGTTTGGCGTACCGCAAAACTGAGGAAACGGACTTCTGTTCGAGTGCCTATGGTCGAAACGGGGTCCTGTTGATCGGGAGGGGTGTGGCATACCGCAAAAAGTAGGAAACGGACTTCTGTTGGAGCGCCTACGGTCAAAATTGGGTCCTGTTCATCCACCGTCTACTGCCTCGCTCCAGCCTCCACGGGCTACTGTTCATCCACCGTCGACTTCCTCCAGCCTCCACCAGCCACTGTTCATCCACGGGCTAATGTTCATCCAGCCTCCACCGGCTACTGTTCATCCAGCCTCCACGGGGTCCTGTTCATCCACCCCCAACCGACTGGGGTGTGGCGGCCTCCTCGAGGTCCTGTTCATCCAGCGGCAATGGCCTACTACCACGGGGTCCTGTTCATCCAACCCCCACCGGGAACTGTTCATCCACAGCCAACCAACCGGCTTGACTCACCATGTCTTGACTCGTTCTACGTACCGCGCGCATGGTAGCAACGATCACTGTTCATCGAGAGGCAACACAACATCGGCTAGCTACGTCTCGCACGGGGGCTCGATCGGCTTCAGTAAGCAGCAGCAGTGATCGATCACTCGGTTCAGTTAGCAGCAGCAGCGAAGGAATCGCTCGGGTTCAGTCAGCAGTGAATGAATCGCTCGGGTTCAGTTAACAACCAAGGGATCGATCGCTCGGGTTCAGTTAGCCAATGCCTCGCACACACGCGCATACACAAGAGAAACGCGCAAACCACAGTGCATCGCTCGGCCCCAACCACCCACCGTAACCAGGAACTCCCCGATATTTTCCTTGCCCTCGCTTCTACCACGATTTGTTTCATCATGGACGGCCCAAAGAATGTCATGCAGCTACGTCTCCGGCCCGCCCAGGACGAAAAGCCCATTTTCTGTCATGATTTTTTTTCATAGAAGTAGGAGCCCACCACATCTATGATGATATCGGGTTTTGTCACAATTATCGTCATAGAAGTGTCATAAGCATGACAGAAAAAAATTTCATTCAGCCCAAAATGTCACGGATGTGTCTTTTTTTGTAGTGCTAGCAGCATCATCGCAGAAGTAAATAACATGCCCATCAATATTTTCTGCCAGGAGATCATTAACCATAGCAACACTACGTTCTACTTTAATTTGTTCAGCAGGTTTAGGTGCTCTAATATTACTTTTGCGAACCATAGTTGAAACCTTAGCATGTTCCTTTATCCTAACAGGGAAAGGTGGTTTTTCAATATAAGCAGTAGGCACAACTGGATCAACATTGTAAATAATAGTTTTGTCTTTAACTATGACCAATTCTTTAATTTCTTCTTTAATAGGGGGATGGTATTTAAACCACTTCTCCTTAGGGAGATCAACATGAGTAGCAAAAGATTCACAAAAAGAGGCTACTATCTTAGAGTCAAGTCCATATTTAGTGCTAAACTTGTGAAAAGCATCGGTATTCATAAAAGATTTAACACAATCAAATTCAAGCTTAATACCTGACTCCTTACCTTCGTCGAGTTCCCAATCTTCAGAGTTGCGTTTAATTCTTTCTAAGAGATCCTACCTAAATTCAATAGTATTTCCATAAAAGAACTGGTACAAGAAGTATCGAGCATGGATCGATCATCATGAGAAAGCCGAGCATAAAAATTCTGAATAATAATTTCTCTAGAGAGCTCATGATTGGGGCATGAATATAACATTGAATTAAGCCTCCCCCAAGCTAGAGCAATACTTTCTCCTTCCCGAGGCCAAAAATTATATATATAATTCCGATCACGATGAACTAGATGCATAGGATAAAAAATTTGGTGAAATTCCAATTTCAATCGATTCTAGTTCCAAGATCCAATATCATCGCATAGCCTATACCATGTCAATGATTTTCCCTTCAAAGATAAAGGGAAAAACTTCTTCTTAGCTTCATCTCTGGATAAACCTGCAAGCTTAAATAATCCACAAATTTCATCCACATATATCAGGTGCATATCACGATGTTCGGTTCCATCTCCTGCATAAGGATTAGCTAGCAGTTGTTCTATCATACCCGAAGAAATTTCATAACCAATATTTTCAGTAGGTGCAGTAGATTGAGGGGTAACTAATTGTGCTTCCGGTCGAGGTGAAGATACCCAAACAAACCCCTCAAAGGATGGTTCTCCATAGTAACAAGTGACAATAAATTTCAGCTCATAGTAATAATTTTTCCTTACCAATTTCCACCTACCAAGAGCGCTTCACTCCCCGGAAACGACACCAAAAAAGAGTGTTGATGACCCACAAGTATAGGGGATCAACCGTACTCCTTTTGATAAGTAAGAGTGTCGAACCCAACGAGGAGCAGAAGGAAATGACAAGTGATTTTCAGCAAGGTATTTTCTGCAAGCACTGAAATTGTCGGTAACATGTAGTTTGATAGCAAGATAATTCGTAACGAGCTAGTAACGGTAATGGTAAATAAAGTGCATCAAGTTAGCCCAATCCTTTTGTGGAAAAGTACAAGCCAAAATGGTCTCTTATGGTAAGCAAAGCGTTCCTGAGGGTACATGGGAATTTCACCATATCACTTTCATCATGTTGGTTCGATTCGTGTCCGCTACTTTGATAATTTGATATATGGGTGGACCGGTGCTTAGGTGCTATTCTTACTTGAACAAACCTCCTAATTATGATTAACCCTCTCGCAAGCATCCGCAACTATGAGAAAAGTATTAAGATAAATCTAACCATAGCATTAAACTTTTGGATTCAAATCGGTCCCTTACGAAGTAGCGCATAAACTAGGGTTTAAGCTTCTTTCACTCTAGCAACCCATCATCTAATAACTACTCCACAATGCATTCCCTTAGGCCCAAATATGGTGAAGTGCCATGTAGTCGACGTTCACATGACACCACTAAGGGAATCACAACATACATATCATCAAAATATCGAACACATATCAAGTTCACATGATTACTTGCAACATGACTTCTCCCGTGACCTCAAGAACAAAAGTAACTACTCACAAATGATAATCATGCTCAAGATCAAAGGGGTATTAAATAGCATAATGGATCTGAACATATAATCTTCCAGCAAATAAACCATATAGTAATCAACTACAAGATGTAATCAACACTACTAGTCACCCACAGGTACCAATCTGCGGCTCCGGTACAAAGATTGAACACAAGAGATGATCTAGGGTTTGAGAGGAGATGGTGCTGTTGAAGATGTTGATGGAGATTGCCCTCCCAAAGATCAGAGGGTTGTTGGTGATGACGATGACGATGATTTCCCCCTCCGGGAGGGAAGTTCCCCCGGCGGAATCGCTCCGTCGGAGGGAAAACGTGCTCCTGCCCAAGTTCCGCCTCGAGACGGCGGCGCTTCGTCCCGAAAGTCCCCCTCTGATATTTTCTAGGTCAGAATGACCTATATACCAGAAGATGGGCACCGGAGGTGGGCCGAGGAGGGCACAACCCACCAGGGCAGGCTTGGGGTCTAGGCGCGCCCTGGTGTCTTGTGCTCACCAGGGTGCCCCCCTCCGGTAGTTATTTGCTCCAGTATTTTTTATATATTCCAAAACAATTCTCCATAAATTTTCAGCTCATTTGGAGATGTGCAGAATAGGTAACTCTGACGTAGCTTTTTCAGGTCCAGAATTCCAGCTGCCGATATCCTCCGTCTTTGTGTAAACCTTGCATATTATGAGAGAGAAGGCATTAGAATTACTCCAAAAAGCATTATTATGCATAAAAACATTATAACTAACAGTAGGAAAACATGATGCAAAATGGACGTATCATTGGCCATGAACATCACCTCAACAAAATCAACATTTGTTAACCAAATAATCACTCAAACAGTAACCTGTCTGAACATGAATATGCAATGCAATTAAGTTGAGAAACAACAATGCATGGTACAACTCGAAAGTCCAAACCGACCACCTACCCCCACATAACAACAACATCCACGCCATCATCCCCAAAAGGTGAACCCGCTCAAACACACAATAAAAATTAATTAACAGTCATCCCAGTCGAACGCCAAATCCGCAATAACCTAGTAAGCAACAGACGCACATCAAACAAGCCAACCAAACCCTACATGAAAACTCCCATAACTCCTCTCAACCAGCCACAGAGTAGCAAAAAACTAACAATCATAGAAACAACAAATGGGATCTGTAAACAGAGGAAAAAAGTGCAAACTATGGACCAGGTCGGACAAAAATTATGCAGAGAGCAAACAGAGGCGCCGCTCGCGAATCCATCCCCAAAACAACCGCCCCGCGCTGAGTACACACCACAACAAACGAAGATGATGCAGATACTCAAGGAGGAGGCAGATAATGCGGATCAGCAGCCCACCGTCGACTCCCTAAAATAACCAAGGCCACCATGCAGACGTTGAAAACAAGAAAGCGTTGTGCCGCCCCGCTCACAAGCTCTAGAACTCCTATCCCTCGCTCCAGAAGTCACCTAGCCCAACACGTAATGAGGAAGGAGCGAGATTGACTTTTTCCTGAAAGAAGTCCATTTCCCACCCCCCCCCAACCACGCAACCACGTCAAGAAGTGTCTTCGCGCCACCCTCGTTTACTCTGCCAAAGCGATTGGAGCAAGTTGCCCCCAAATTATAGCCTGAACGTTGTATTCCTATCTTCGGTTCATTGTCTTCATGCCTGATTCCCTAGTTCCGATGAGCTCTAGTGCCTCTAACGCCTTCCCTGTGATCCCTTTGGTGTTCCTAACGCTCCTGGCGCCAACCAATAAGCCGATCGACCCGAGCTCCTTCCTTCATGACGCGGTGCTCCGGTAGTCGTGGCGGCCTTGCATGGTGTCGCTGTCATCCTCCCCAACCTGTCGCGTGAGCTGAGGTTAGCTCATCTCTCATTGCAGTGAGATCCCCTAGCCTAGTAGTCAGGGGCGCGCACGACAGCAATAGATGCGAAAACCCCTGTGCTCCTGTCTTGCTCTTCTTCAACCAGAGCGTGTTTATAATTTTCTTATATTGCTAATCGATTTTGTTTCCCTGCCTCTCACTGATGAGCCAAGGATGTGATTGATCCATTGATGGCCACCCAAGAGGAAGAGGGGATCAGAGTAGACATGGTGCCTGCTGTTGTCAGGTTGGCACTCGGCGGCTCCATCCAGCGCCTACATCCTCCTGTGGCCACCCACCCCTCCGACCATAAAGTTCATCCATGTCCCCACTCCGGTCCTAATCATGCCCATTCCACGTACGCTACGACTCTGCCCGCCCATCTCTTTCTTCCTCGTTCATTCCACCCAATTCAATTACTTTCGCACCATGCTCACCATGTGTTTGTGTTTGGGACTGCATGGGACTTATCTTTAGTGGAGAGAGGTGGAAGACAACATCATATCCCCCGAAACCACCACAATAATAGCAAAAGTTCCCCAGGGGGAATTTACCTGGTTTCAGAGATTTCAGGGTTAAAATTGTACCAAAATCGACTTTAGAGGGGTATTTGTTCATTGACGCACATTTGAGGGTGAAAAATAGACTTCTTTCATTTTTTTCTTGATGAAAAGGAAGAGTGAGATGCGAAAGGACAACAGAACGCCCCAACCCATTTAGTCCCCTACGACCACACGCTGACAACACGGCACATTTGCCCTCAAAACCAAAGACGCAGCAGGAAGCAGCATTTCATGGGAGAATAGAGTGTGAGATGGTATAGTCAGACTCTACGGTTGCTATATCCATCTATCTTTAGACTGATCATACTAAGAGTAACTTAACTAGTAACATAGCACATTTCAAGACATATTTGATTATGTGTCATGTAGTTAATGAGGAGAGAGGTGTTTAGAAAATTAGAGTAAAATAATATGTTACTGTAACATAGCGCTTTCTGTGAAAAGATCAGTCTGCAAGCTAACAAATGAAGCCATCTATGGCACTACAACTATGTTACTTTGCACTATGAAGATACTCTGGCTTAGCTTAGGTCATGCATGGCTTCATTTATTACTTGGTAAGTATCTTCATAGTGTAAAGTACTCCCTCCGGTCCTTTTAAATCTACGTATAAGTTTTGTTCGAAGTCAAAGTATCTCTGCTTTGACCAAATTTATAGAAAAAAGTATCAACATTTGCAATGTCAAATCAATATTGTTAGATTCATTATATAATGTAGTTCTATAGTGATAGTATATATATATATATATTTGGTATTTTAGATGTTGATACTTTTAATATAAATTTGGTTAAAGTTTATAAAGTTTGAATTGAAAAAAATCTAATATGCAGAGTAAAAAGAAGAGGGAGTAACATAGTAGTAGTGTCAACACGGCCATTCAAGTTGGAACCATCGGTAGAGGACCTGGCGCACGACACGGACATGGTGGTCACGGTGCGATGAGCCACTCGGGCTGGTGTTGGATGTCTAATCTTTTGTCATGAATTACAGCCCAGATATCATCTGTTGGAACGTGCGAGGTCTTAACAACCCTGGAAAACGGAAGGCAGTCAGAGATTTCATAGCTTCGGTTAAAGTGAACTTGGTGTGTCTTCAAGAGACAAAACTAGATGTAATCGACCATTTTATGGTGTTGCAATGTTTAGGACCATCCTTTGACGGCTTTGCTTACTTGCCGGCTGTGGAGACGCGAGGAGGGATCCTCCTTGCTTGGGACATGACTATCATCACGGTGGACTGTCGGTGTCAAAACCGGCAGACCTCGGGGTAGGGGGTCCTGAGCTGTGGATCTAGGATCGATGGTAACAGAGACGATGAACACGGTGTTTTACCCAGGTTCGAGCCCTCTCTATGAAGGTAAAACCCTACGTCCTGCTCTTGTTTATATCAATGGAGTATCAAGGTACAGAGTTGATCTACCTCGAGATCATATGTTGTGGTCTAAACCCTAGGGGTATGATGAGTAATGTCATAATATATCTATCAACGAGCCTGGCCTCGGCTTATATAATGTACCGGAGGCCTAGGATAACAAGAGTCCTAGTCGGCTACGTTGGTGGAGAGGAGTCTTTGTCTTGATCACCAAGTCTTGTGGAATCTTCCTCGTATATGTCATCGGCCGTCCGAACTGGCCCAGTAGTGAACCGCCACGGGGGTCCTCGGCCCAACCCACTGGTCGGGAGACGACATGGTGAGTAACCCCTAGTCCAGGACACCGTCAGTAGCCCCCTGAACCGGTCTTCAAGTTGGGGACGCTCCTCGGTTCTTCTGAACTGTTCTTCATCTTCGGTCGTCGGTCTTGAAAACTGGTTCAACAAATCTTCCCATCTCTGATCTTGAGGATCGCCGAGGTATATCCGAAGAGTTCATACATCGGGTATCCGAGGAGTCTTTTAAGTTATCGGCCTTTATCAATGCCTTGTAAGTTTTTTACGCCACACCTGGGGTTTGAAGTGCTTCCCGTGCGACGGCGCCCTCTTGCGTCCGAGCTCTAATGCCGAACTAAATCCGAGGCATCTTTTCACAGCCGAACTCCAACACTATTCGGCATTCAAGGCATCCTCTTGCGTCTGAGCTCCAACGCCGAACTAAATCCGAGGTATCATAAATTACCTTGGCCTCTGAAAATTTGAATGAGTTCATCCGAGCTTAAATGCCAGAGTAGTCTTCTATGGAACGAGCCATTCGAATCCGAGCCTTATGCCGGACTGCTTCCGAGCTCCAACGCCGGACTGCATCTGAGTTCTAATGATGGACAGCATCCGAGGTGTCATAACTACCTCGGTCTTCAAAAGATTGAACGAATTCAGCCGAGCTTAATGCCGGAAATGCCTTCTATGGAGCCAGCCACTGGTGCCCGAGCTTTATGCCGGATATGCTTCTGAGGTGGTGCACCACCCTGACTGCGGGCTGATTTTTGTGAATATTTTCAATTGGTGCAATTTATTCTCTGCCGAGATATATAGCCAGTAGCCCTCAAGGTGTGTGTCGGTCTAAAACCCGAGATGCACCTGAAGGATGGCATAAAACTGGTGATCCCAGTAGCCCCTGAGACTCAGGTCGATTCACAAAATCGTCCTGAGGATCAACTCCTAACTCTGTAGCATACTTAGGAATAGAAATGTGGTGTGCATATTCCTTGAGACTCAGGTTGGGTGCGGCCGACCAACCTGAGGATCATAATCTCCTCGGGAACTATTTCACACTTTGTAAACTGTCTGCATTGAATCATTAATGCAGTAGCCCCCGAGCCAATGGTCGGGTGGCAACACCAGATCAGGGGATCGATGTGCCCCTTTGATATTTGTAAATGAGAAGCGCGAAGCCCAGTAGCCCCCGAGCCTTAATGTGGGCACGGGTGGCCGAATTAAGGAACAATGTCCGGAGTATATCACAATTTATGTGTAATGATTATATGTATCCAAGTACTTTACATCACTAATGCTCGGATCCGCATTGTACAAAACTTTGTTGACCGACCATCGGCTTCAACCTCCTCGGCCAGTAGCCGGGGGGTGTTTGTCCCACTTTATAAAGCCTTTATAAGGGCAAAGATTTACGACAAACAAGGCAATCCGGCCATACGGTTTTGTAAACAAAAGTACGCAGAGAGATATGTTATAAAACATCTTCGGGGAAAAATAGTTCCGTTACAGGTTCCTTTTCCCAGGCTATCATGTTGATCATGATCATGAGACCTCAACTCCGATCAATGTGGGAGGAAAATATTGAGGATTTAGTTGGGGCAAAGTTCCCGAACTATGTGGTCTTTAGCGAACCTAAATTTTTACTTCCGTCGTTGCCGACCAATTATATCCTTTCAGATCGCTAGCTTTCGGCTTCACCCAGTCTGAGGTACTAACTCGGATAACCCGGTAGTAACAATCACAGAGGTGCTCCCTTTACCGCCTAGCCGAACAATCGGGAACGTAGGGGTAAGCACAGGAGCCAGGCAACCCAGCTTGGCAAAAATCTTAAGTCAAATTGATGCATATTTATGGCTTTATAACGATGATTATGGAAGGCAGCCCTCGTATACTAAATACAAACGCCGACGATATGATTATTTTGACTCCGTTGCGACCGTTTATCAGTTGAAAGTGGCCCATCGTCGGCTTCCACACCCTTGTAGATGCTACGCAGGGTGTTTCTGCAATAACAAAACAACCCTTAGCGGACGTCTCGGTGCACGAAGGCGGTTGTGTTAGCGGAAACGAGGCAATCAGATATGTGGGCTTTATAACTTTCACTTAGCCATAGGAGCTTTAAACTGGGAAAGCTAGCTACGAGCCCTCGGTTAGTGTTCGGCACCGACCGAAGTCTAGCCATTAACACTTCGGCCAGTGTTATGAAAGGCCCATCGTTTAACACGGGGTAATCGGTATCGATGCATAGTTTGACATCGTCATCGGATCGCTGACCAGTTCACGCCCATTGTGACAGTCAGTTTTCGGCTTTCTCCACTGAGGTGCTTAACCATTCGAGCTCAAAGCACAATCACAGTGGTTCTCCCTTTGCACACCTAGCCGAATAAAGCGGAACATAGGAGGCAAGCACAGGAGCCGGGCAACCCAAATATTGACCGAAGACACAATTCGAAACCAGTGCATATATAGCAATATCCGAGAATGTTTTTGCCGAATCTCTAAAGGTGTCCGGCGTTGCACTGCGAGACTTATGCTGGAAACACACAAATAGGTTAAAAGTGCCATAGGCTCGAAAAACCAAAAACTTATGTAGAAGCTTGACATCCGAACTAAATCAAGTCATTTGGTGCCAATCCGAAAATTGGTCTTAAAATTTTTGTGCTTCTGTCGCGCATTAATATGACACATCCGATCTCAAGACTTCAAGCGGGTCAGCCTACGACTGCAACCTCCTATCCCAAAGGCGGAGTACTTCTCGTTAGGCTAGTTTAGCGAACTAAACTCGAGCGGCTTTGAGAGAGAAACTAGGCTCCCCGACTATTGACCGCACACTCGCGTCGAAAAAGGAGTGATAGAAAAAGACTTTGCAACGACTAAGAAGAAAACTATTATTATAAAATGGCTCATATAAATTTTAAGAGCCCCCAGTTAACATGGGTAGAGTTTCAAACAACGTATGCGAGCATGGTCGAACCGAACACAAATTAAAAATTTAAAAACTTTGGGCATGAAAGCGACTTAGCTGGTTAATGTGTTCGGCATTGATGACGCGGGCCGAGCTTGCAGCGGGTCGAGGTCCCAGCCCCCAAGCCGGTTTCGAGGTGCCCGAGCGAAGAGCTCAGCTTGATGAAGTGGCGACGCCACACGGTCGATGAGGTGAGGCGAAGCCCCCAAGTCTAGCCGAGGTGACGAAGCTGGTCGGCTGGTGGTGCCGAAGTCCCCGGTCCAGCCGAGGTGACAAAAACCCTCATGACCGAGGTGACGAAGAGCTCGGCAGAAAAAAGAAGTGTTTAACAATCAACGTTTGAACGAACAACTTTTTTGTTTAACACAAATATAATGTTTGGTTGAACCGAACAAGAAATAAAATTAAAAAAAACTGAGCATGGAGGCGACTTAGCTGGTTAATGTGCTCGGTATTGTTGACGAGGTCCGAGCTCGTGGCGGGACAAAGACGTAGTCCGCAGCCTAGCCAAGGTCCCAGCCCCCAAGCCCGAGGTAACCGAGCGAGGAGTTCGGCTTGATGAGGTGGTGATACCGCGCGGTCGATGTGGCGAGGCGAAGCCCCCGGTCCGGCTAACGTGACGAAGCTGGTCGGTTGGTGACGCCGAAGTCACCGGAGTAGGTTGATGAAGGGATGGCGAAGCCCCCGGTCTAGCCAAGGTGACGGGGCAGGTCGGTAGTATGACGTTTGCAGCCCCATGCCGGCCGAGGTGTCGAAGCAGGTCGGCGTGGTGGACATCGGCTTGGTCAGCCGGATTAGTATTTGGAATTTCTTCAGAATCGTCCTCCGGTACTATGGTGCGAGGGGCGAGTCCGGCCAGGGTTGACTCCTGATGTTCGGACGCCGAAGTCGCGTCCAGGATTGAAGCTGGATACGGGATAAGAGAGGCGAGTCCGGACGGAATTGACTCCCGATCTTCGGACGCAAAGGTCACATCCAGGCTTGAAGAAGCAATAGTGCGGCGATGCCGTCGCGGGCCGGATCTTGTGACGCGGTCGATGCCCGCTTGATGAAGTGACCATGCAGCGATGCCGGTGTGCCCGCTCCGTATAATTCGTGGGGTGACAATGTTGGTGATGATTTACCCTTCACGATGTCGAACTGTTGTTTGGCTTGCCGAGATAATGATCCGAAGAGGTTGAGTTCAGCTCGATGAAGCGACGACCCGTCTGGCGCAGGTCGGCAGCCGTGCAGCAACGTTGTCAGGCTGGTTTGACACTGGCGCAACGGTGAAGGTTACCTCCGAAAAGGAGCAAAATTTGTGAGCATGTGTTCGGAAACAAAACACAATACCCTAGAAAGAGATTCCTCCAAAAAGGTTGTCCAATATTCCGTTCATGAAGAAAGATGAATTTGGGTCGGATTCGTATTCGCGCAGAAAACAGATCAGAAAATTGATGTGCCCATCGGAGGTTTCCCGGAGATTGAACGGTCAGATCTAGCTGAAATTTTGAGCGGTGGTAGATAAAGGAATTCCGCAGCCGATCAACGGTTGGATATTCTAAAGAACGTCCGAGCTAGACGCTGAACTCTACGCTCTAAACTCATCCAGATTCACGCCCTGATTTAACAGGGTTCCGGTATATCGTAGATCGCCGGAGATTCCTCCATCGGAATGTGATGAAATTTTACAGGGTTGTTATATACACAATTCCGCACTATTCCACCAAAGCAATCGTCAAAGCGACACCCTAGGAAGCGGCGACGGCGAATACAAATCCGCTGTATAGAAAAATAGCACGGTCGCCCGAGGACAATGTTGAAGTTGAGCCCCCGAGCTATATGGATGATTCCTCCATGATCTTGATAGAGATCGGAGTTGATGTTGATGAAGGCCCTTGTCCAATCATGACGTTCTGAGGCGGAGCGCAGTCCTCGGTCGAACCAAGGTGACTAGTCGAGCCAGCGACGAATTTGCCGACGTCGCAGTTGATCTTCCAGGCGAGCCATTGATCCATTGCCGATCACACAGCGGAACTCTCAATGAAAGCACCATTGTCGGTGTCAAAACCGACAGACCTCGGGGTAGGGGTCCCGAGCTGTGGATCTAGGATCGATGGTAACAGAGACGATGAACACGGTGTTTTACCCAGGTTCGGGCCCTCTCTATGGAGGTAAAACCCTACGTCCTGCTCTTGTTTATATCAATGGAGTATCAAGGTACAGAGTTGATCTACCTCGAGATCATATGTTGTGGTCTAAACCCTAGGGGTATGATGAGTAATGTCATAATCTATCTATCAACGAGCCTGGCCTCGGCTTATATAATGTACCGGAGGCCTAGGATAACAAGAGTCCTAGTCGGCTACGTTGGTGGAGAGGAGTCTTTGTCTTGATCACCAAGTCTTGTAGAATCTTCCTCGTATATGTCATCGGCCGTCCGAACTGGCCCAGTAGTGAACCGCCACGGGGGTCCTCGGCCCAACCCACTGGTCGGGAGACGACATGGTGAGTACCCCCTAGTCCAAGACACCGTCATGGACCATTTCCATCTTGATACTAACTCACTGACGGGGTACGTCCATACTAATGAGGGGCCTAGTTGGTGGATGACGATAGTGTATGCACCACAAGGAGACGAGCCAAAGACGCAGTTCTTAATGGAGCTCAGCGCGAGAAGGGCGACGTGCCCAGGGCCATGGATTCTTCAAGGCGACTTTAACATGATCCTTAGGGTGAGTGAGAAAAATAACAACAACATCAACCGGCCTATGATGACCAAATTCAGGAGCTTCGCGGACGAGCACGAACTGAAGGAACCTTATATGCATGGGCGTTTGTATACATGGTCCAATGAAAGAGATGCCCCCACCCTTACCAAAATTTATAGGGTCTTGGCGTCGGTAGATTGGTAGCTCTCATACCCTGACCACATGCTCCAAGCTGTGTCTATGAACATCTCAGACCATGCACCATTGCACCTCTCGACGAATACACACTTCTACCTAAAGAAACGTTTTCGGTTTGAGACTTACTAGACGAAGTTGGCAGGCTTTGATGACGAGATGCGAGAGGCTTGGGTGTGTGATGACTCTATTCTGGATCCTTTCAAGAGACTGGACACCTTACTTAGGAACACGGCGACCTTCATGCAAGCTTGGGGACAAAGGAGAATGGGTAATATCAAGGTGCTCATGGCAGTGGCTAACTAGGTTATATTTAGGTTTGATCAAGTGCAAGAAATGAGACGGCTCTCGGATTTGGAACTTTGGCTTAGGAGAACTCTGAAGTTAGCCTTGCTCGGATTGGCATCCTTGGAGAGAACGATTGATCGTCAATGATCTCGCATCAGATGGTTAAGAGAAGGAGATGCAAATACAAAATTGTTCCAAGCCGTGGCAAATGGGAGAAGATAAAAAAACTTCATTCCTCGCATCTTCCATGACTCGGAGATCATCACCGACCAGCAGCGTAAAGAGGATGTATTCTATCAGACTTTCAACGACCTGCTAGGTACGGCGCATGCAAGAGAATTCTCAATGGATTTTCAGTCGCTCGGCATGGCATAGCTTGAGCTGTCGGATATGGAGGAGATGTTCTCTGAGGAGGAGGTTTGGAATGTGATTAAGGAGATTCCACCCGACCGTGCGCCCGGACCAGATGGTTTTGTTGGAGTGTTTTACCACAAAGCATGGCCTATTATCAAGCAGGACATCATGGCGGCTCTGCTCAAACTTTTTGTTGGTGATGACAGAGGGTTTGCCAAGTTGAACAAAGCTCACATCATGCTGATTCCCAAGAAGGCCGACGTGGTTGAGGTGGGGGACTACAGGCCCGTCAGCTTACCCCATAGTTTCTCCAAGTTGTTCTCTAAGATGCTGGCCAACCGTGCGCATAGGAGGATGCCAGAGATTGTCTCTATCAACCAGTCCGCTTTCATCAAAGGGAGGAACATCCATGATAACTACCTCCTGGTCCGTCAAGTGGCCCGCAAGATTCATGCCATTAAGCAGTCAGGCCTCTTCCTGAAGCTCGACATCTCCTGAGCCTTCGACTCGCTTTCATGGTAGTTCTTATTTGAAGTATTGAGAGCAAAGGGATTTGGGCATCGATGGTTGAAATGGATTGCTTCAATTCTGGGCACGGCCAGTGCCGAAGTCATTGTCAACAGTGTACCCGGACGGCCAATCTTTCATGCTAAAGGACTAAGGCAGGGGGACTCGGTCTCCCCATTGTTGTTCGTCATCGCAATGTATGCGCTCACGACGCTCATCAGCAGAGCTACGGAGGCTGGGGTTCTGAGTTCTTTTCATGGTATCTCTTCCATGCAACGATTATCAATCTACACTGACGATGTTGCAATGTTCATCCACCCTTCGGAGTGAGATTTGCGCTATGTTAGAGAGGTGCTCCATCTATTTGGAGTAGCTTCTGGTCTAAGAAAAATTATGCAAAATTAGAAGCGATACTTATCGAGGGTACAGATGCAGACAGGCAGAGGGTCTTGGACACATTGCACTGTCGGATGGGAGCGTTCCCTTGCCGTTATCTTGGCATTCCCCTCGCAATCAAGAAGCTACGCCATGCTGATTGGCAGCCATTGTCGAATCAGACCAGGAAATCGCTCCCAGCTTGGCAACGAGGACTCATTCAGAGGTCGGGGAGATTGATCTTGGCCAAAATAGTAATCGCAGCTAGGCTAATTCATTAGCTCATGGTCCTTAACGCGCCTAATTGGGTCTTTGATGAGATAGAGAAGTGGATGCGCTCATTCTTTTGGGCCGGGAAGGAGAGAATCAATGGTGGTCAGTGCCTCATCGCGTGGGACACTATAGCTTGCCCAACTTGCTTCGGTGGACTAGGAGTGAAGAATTTACAGTTACATGCGCTGGCCCTACTGGTCAGGTGGGAATGGCTGAGAAGGGTGGATCCCTAGGCCATGGCAAGGAATCCCGATGATCGAAGATAGGGACGCAAAGATAGTGTTTAGCAGCATGGTGAAGATTGAAGTGGGCAACGGCGAGAGGATCCTCTTTTGGAAGGATAGGTGGATACATGGGTTAACAGTCGGAGAGATCGCTCCGGCTATCATTGAGCTTGTCACCACTCGTGTTCATAACACCAGGACAGTGCAGTAGGCTCTCATCAATAATGCCTGGGCTCAGGACGTTCGCGGAGACATTTCATTTATGGCACACATCCAAGTGGCCAATCTGTGCCACGCGATCAACACAATGTATAGGAATGAAGAACAACCTGACCTATTTCATTGGCCTGCGGATGAAAAAGGGACCTACACGGAGAAGTCCGTCTACTCAAGGTTGTGCCTGGGCTTGACCAGATCTTCGACGGCGGGTTGCATTTGGAGGAGCTGAGCGCCTTTGCGGTGTAAAATCTTTGCGTGGCTCACTGTTCAGTATCAACTGTGGACCTCGGATCGGAGGGCCAGACACGGACTTCAAGATGAGCCATCGCCTTGTTTCACCTGCCTACTGGACGAGGATAACGTGGACCACATCCTCACACAATGTCCGTATGCTAGAGAACTGTGGGATTGATGCTTCGAGGCCCTGCGGATCAACATCCAGGCACCTACTCAAACGGACACGTTCACTGATTGGTGGCTTGACAAGAGAAGAAGTTTCACCAGACGTATCAAGTGTGGATTCGACTCATTTGTGATTGGTACCGCTTGGTCACTATGGAAGCAGAGGAATGCCAGGGTGTTCAACAGAGTTCATGAGCAGAGATCACCACCACAACTTGTTGAGCAGGTGTTTCTGGAGGTCCGGGACTGGAGGCTTGCTGGCTTCGGTGTAGGAGGATTAGATCCTTTCGTGAGAGAGTGGCTTAGCCTTGTTTAGCTGGTGTCGGTGTGGGGTTTATGCCAGTCGAGATGTTCGCATCTTGGTCAGGCATCTTATGATTCGCGAGAGATCCGAATGATCCGGATACCGTCGATTTCCGATCGTTCGGTCTCGCGCAAGTTTCCCGCAGTTCCTGTTTCTGCGTCGCCTTAATTAGCAAGAATTTAATTGTTCGAATCTCTTAGGGCATCTTCAATAGTTTGTATGTTAGCTTGTTGGTAAAATATGCCATGTCATCAACCAACACCTTAACATACAACAACTCCAATGGGTTGTATCTAGTTTGCCCAATAGGATGTGAGATAATAAATAAGGTGCCCTCTCATTCTACATAGGAGCTTGTGCAAGGGGTGTTGGTTCATGTACATACAACCTTCCTCTCTTTCCTTATTTATTGTATGACACATCATCAAAAATCCTATGTGGCAAAGTCTACCAACAACTATCTTACAACAATTGGAGATGCCCTTAATTGACCCGATTTATTCTCCTGGGCTTAATTAGCATGATTTAGTTCTCCCGTATCTTAATGATCTTTTAATGGACCCGAGTTATCCTCCTTACCATTCATTAGCATGATTTAATTCTCTTGTACCTTAATTGGCGTGTTTAATGAGCTCCTAATTAGTACTACCATTTAAAGCCTGTTATTTTTGTGCCAAGTCAAAAATTATGCGCGTGTCATAGAGGAATCGAACTCTTACCCTCTCCATTCTATCCATACAAGACTAACCAACTCCGCTAGCAAGTGGATATGTATTGTTCCAACTAAACGTTCACTTGGATACATGTAAAATACAAGAATTTTTGTTGTTGAAACTTACCGTTGGTAATTTCTGTATAAATATCACGGTAATTTTCACATCACATGTCTAATAACTTACGTGCAAACACAATGATACCTTTGACCCGGAGGAGAAAAGTTCTTGACTTGGCATGAAAATAGCATGATAACATACGCATCATAGACTAGATGACTTAAGTACAAATTGAGGGAGTCCTGGATTAGGGGGTCCTCGGGTGTCCGGGCTATTTGATATAGGCCGAACTGATGGGCCGTGAAGATACAAGGTAGAAGACTTTCCCCCGTGTCCGGGTAGGACTCCCCTATGCGTGGATGGCAAGATTTGTGTCCAGATATGTAATTTCCTTCCTCTACGAACCGACTCTGTATCGCCCTAGGCCCCTCCGGTGTGTATATAAATCAGAGGATTTAGTTCGTAAAGACAATCAGAATTCTCATAGGCTAGACAGCTAGGGTTTAGCCATTACGATCTCGAGGTAGATCAACTCTTGTAACCACTATACTCATCAAATACAATCAAGCAGGACGTAGGGTTTTACCTCCATTAAGAGGGCCCGAACCTGGGTAAACATCGTGTTCCCTTTGTCCCTTGTTACCTTCGATTCTCAGACGCACAGTTCGGGACCCCCTACCCGAGATCGGCCGGTTTTGGCACTGACATTGGTGCTTTCATTGAGAGTTCCTTTGTGTTGTCGATAGAAGGATCGATGGCTCACCTTGTCATCAATGATGATATCACTTCTGGAAGGGCCTTAACTCTAGGACAGGTCCTCCAGCTCGGCGGTTTTACCATGGGCGCTCGCTCGGCCGTCAAGCCAGTGGCGGCCCCCACAATCGCCAAACATCATCTCCGCATCGGCCTCGAACACTCCGAAAAGATGGATCCGGCAGATATCTCATCATTGAACGAGCTGCTGGATCGCATCGCCGCCCTGGGGCTTGCCACAGACTATGATCGGATCGGGCTAAAACCCGATCAGAGGGAAATCAAGTCCCCACCGGTCACCCATCTGGTAGCGGTCGTTGAGGAACGAGCCGAGAACGCTTCTTCCCCTAAGTTAAAAACCAGATATGTTCAGATTTCCGAGCCCTTCGAGCCGGACACCCATCCTCAGGAAGAGACTGTATGTCCTCCGAACTCAGGATCAGGCATTGAGCCCGGTAGTCACCTGGACCTTCCTGGTCCTGAACTGGTAACCTCGGAGATTCTTCAAACTCCGGATTCAATCTCGGGTCAGGATTTGGGTTTTAGCCCGCCCACCCACCACAATCAATATTCTCCAAGTAATTTAGGCCCTCCAGACATATGTGACCTAATGTATATACGGCAGCAACCTCAGGAAACGGTCCATCACTTTTGGGCCAGATTCCTCCTTGTTAAAAACAAGATTGAAGATTGCTGCGACGACGACGCGGTTTCGATTTTTTGTCGTAATTGTACGGACGAGGGAATTCTCAACGCCCTCAACCGCCACCGCATACAGCACTTTACAAAATTAGCACACATAGTACAGAAGTACTGCACGATGGAAAGCGCATGGAAGGCCCAGACAGCCCGGTGGGAACCCCCTGCCTTTAAGCAGCCCACCATACGGGCAAGATGGATGCACCCTTACGAGGCATCCGTCCACAAGCCCATTGACAAGAAAAACAAACCCTTCACGGGATATAGAACCGTACTTGAAAAACTACTCGACAAGCCCTGTCAGATACATACGACGCCGAGCACCAAACCAACGCACAGCCTTCGGGCATGTTGGGTACTCTGGCAAGTGGCTAAGAGCGGTGAGGCTATCCTCACCAGTACTACTCCAGAGAAACATTCTTCGGAGGTTGACGATCTCAACGTCTTTACGGTCTTCGAGACCTTCTCTTCAAATAATCGGCGCAAAAGGGCGCTCCGCGACCTCGCCGAAGTAAACCAAGTAACCGCAATGAACCCCTGGAACGACACGCCATAACTTTCACGGCCGATGACGAACCAAGGGCTCAATCAGTCCGAGCACCAGCCGCCTTGGTCTTAAACCCAATTGTGGATGGCTTTCGACTTACCAAAGTGCTCATGGATGCCGGTAGTGGACTTAACCTCATTTACAAAGACACGCTCGACAAAATGCAAATGGACAAGAGCTGCATCGAGCAAAGCATTACTACCTTCCGAGCCATCATCCCCAGTCGAGAAGCACAATGCTCGGGGGAAATTAAACTTGAGGTAGTATTCGGCACGCCTGAGAATTACAGGTCTGAAGAGTTGCCCTTCCATGTGGCCCCTTTCAATAGCGGATATCACGCCCTCTTGGGGCGGGACGCCTTCGCACGCTTCCAAGCCATACCCCATTACGGGTACATGAAGCTCAAAATGCCAGGGCCCAATGGAGTGATCACTATCACCAGTGATCCGGATATAGCACTTCGTGCCGAAAATAAAACCGCATCCTTGGCCCTCGAGGCACTATCCGAAGCCCTCGCGGCCGAAGAACTAACCACCCTGCGTTCTACAGTGGACAAAGACGATGTGATCCTCGACAAGAGGCCCAAATCCACCTCTTTCAAACCAGCAGACGAAATAGTCAAATTTCGACGGACCCTAATAAAACAGCATCCATTGGAGCACAGCTGGATCCGATGGTCGACGCCGCCTTACGAGTGTTCCTGCGCGACAATTGGGACATCTTTGCCTGGCACCCTTCGGACATGCTTGGAATCCCACGCAGACGGGCCGAACATAGCCTCAATATAATAAAGGGGTTCAAACCGGTCAAGCAAACGCTGCGGCGATTTTCCGAACCCAAACGACAAGCTATGGGGGAGGAGCTAGCCAAACTACTCGAGGCCGGGTTCATTAGAGAAATCAAGCACCCGAACTGGCTAGCCAACCTGGTCATAGTGCCGAAGAAGGATAAGTCCTGGCGCCTTTGTGTCGATTTCAAAGACCTCAATAAGGCTTGCCCTAAGGACCCCTTCCCACTGTCCCGCATTGACCAAATTATTGACGCAACCGTGAGACACGACTCATTGTGTTTCCTCGATGCCTACTCCGGATACCATCGGATTAAAATGAAGGAATCCGACCAGGCCGCAACGACATTTATTACCCCGTACGGGCCTTTTTGCTTCAACACTATGCCCTTTGGGCTCAAAAACGCTGGTGCCACTTACCAACGCATGATTCAAACATGCTTGGAAAAACAAATTGGCAAGATAGTGGAGGCATATGCGGACGACGTGGTCATCAAGACTAAACACGCCGAATCCTTGGTGGATGATCTACGCCTCACATTTGACAACCTCCGAACATATGACATATGGCTCAACCCGGAAAAATGTGTTTTTGGTGTTCCAGCCGGGAAACTGCTCGGGTTCATTGTTTCCAATACAGGAATCGAAGCGAACCCAGCCAAAATCCGAGCCCTGTCACAGTTGGCAACGCCAACAGACTTAAAGCAGGTCCAAAAACTAGCTGGGTGTGTGGCAGCCTTAAGCCGCTTCATCTCCAGATTGGGAGAAAAAGCATTACCACTCTACCGACTTCTCCGACGCACCGATCACTTCGAATGGACAGATGCGGCTACAGCCGGATTGGAAGAAATAAAAACATTGTTAGCAGGTAACCCAATCCTAGCCGCCCAGGCGTTGGCGAGCCTATGTTGCTCTACATATCCGCGACTCACCAAGTTGTGAGTGCTGTACTCGTCGTTGAGCGAGAGGAAGAGGGACACAAATTCCCCATCCAGAAACCAGTTTACTATGTATCGGCGGTCCTTACACCATGCAAATCTTGATACCCTCACTATCAGAAGATAGCTTATGCGGTCTTTATGGCATCCTGAAAGCTGAGACACTACTTTCAAGAGTGTTCGATCACAGTGGCATCCGAAGTACCGCTGAATGACATCATAAATAATCGGGATGCCACCGGCCGCATAGCCAAATGGGCCATCGAGCTCTTACCTTTTGAAATAATATACAAGCCATGCCGAGCTATTAAATCTCAGGTGCTGGCCGACTTTGTCGCCGAGTGGACGGAAGCCGAGATCCCTAAAGAGTACAGCACATACTCCAACTGGATCATGTACTTTGACGGCTCTAAAATGTTAGCCGGACTAGGGGCTGGTGTCATCTTGACATCCCCTATGGGGGACACAGTCCGCTACGTGTTACAAATTATGTATACGGACTCCAACAATGCAGCCGAATATGAGGCACTTCTACATGGTCTACGAATGGCTGTCTCCATGGGCATACAACGCCTAGAGTTGCATGGGGATTCAAACCTCGCAATATCCCAAATAAATGGAGAATTCGATGCAAAAGACCCAAAAATGGCGGCATACCGAAATGTCATACTCAAAATATCGGCTCGTTTTGAGGGGCTCGAGTTCCATCACGTTGCTCGAGACAGTAATCAGGCAGCGGACATCCTTGCTCGAATGGGCGCTAAACGTGATCCCGTCCCGCCTAACACCTTTGTGGAAAGGCTCTTTAAGCCATCCGTGGTCTGTCCGGACGAGAGCGGAAATACTAGTCCGGAACCGGTCGTACCCCCAGCAGCCGAACACAATTCAGATATCATCGGGGGCTCGGGCACCGAAATAACACCCTCCGCCCATGAAATCATGGCCGTTATCGCTCCATGGACCGAACCCTTCCTGGCCTACCTTAATAGGCAGGAGCTTCCTGATGATCAGAATGAGGCCCGTCGCATAATCCGATGTTCTAAAGCCTATAAAGTTCACGAAGGTGAACTATACAAGAAAAGTACCACCGGAGTCCTTCAAAGATGCATCTCCGAAGAGGAGGGACGGCAGCTCTTGGCTGAAATACATGCTGGTCTAGGTGGCCATCACGCTGCAGCTCGGGCTCTCGTAAGCAAATCCTTCCGTACAGGTTTCTTTTGGCCAACGGCCCGAGCAGACGCATAGGCCCTTGTGCAACACTGTGTGGGATGTCAGCTTTTCGCCAATCAAAGTCATATGCCGCCCACTGCCTTAAGAACAATCCCCATCACTTGGCCTTTTGCGGTCTGGGGGCTAGATATGGTCGAACCCCTTAAAGGGGGAAGCCACAAGAAGAAATATTTACTGGTTATGGTGGATAAATTCACTAAGTGGATAGAGGCCAAACCAGTGAAAACGGCTGAAGTAGGGCCAGTGATCGACTTTATATCCGGCGTGGTACACCGTTATGGTGTCCCGCACAGCATCATCACTGATAATGGCTCCAATTTCACAGCCAATGAGGTGAAAAATTGGTGTGCTAACCTGGGCATTAAGCTCGATTACGCATCCGTATACCACCCTCAAACAAACGGTTAGGTCGAACGGGCTAATGGCCTGATAATGAGCGGCATCAAACCCAGACTAGTGCGATCCCTACGGAGTCATACAAGCACTGGGTTGAGGAACTCGATTCCGTGCTCTGGGGACTGTGGACTACGCCCAATCGCACGACCGGATACATACCTTTTTTCATGGTATACGGCGCAGAGGCTGTCTTGCCCTGCGACATTATTCATGACTCACCACGAGTGCGCATGTATGAAGAGAGAGAAGCCGAGCTTGATCGGCAGGACGAGCTAGATGGCCTAGAGGAGGAGCGTGATATTGCACGAGCCCGTTCCGCATTTTATCAACAACAGGCTCGGAGATACCAAAGCAGAGAAGTGCAGGGCAAGACTTATAATGTCGGCAAACTTGTTTTACGCCTCCCAGAGAAGAAAAAGGACAAGCTCAAACCAAAATGGGAGGGCCCCTTCATTATAGATGAAGTTCTCACAGGAGGAGCCTATCGCCTTCATAATGCATCAGATAATCGCCTCGAGCTGAATCCATGGAACACTGCCCGGCTCCGAAGATTCTACGCATAAATTCGGCCATGCCTCTTTTTCGTTCCCTTTTTTCTCCTCTTCATTTGTTTTTGTTTTTTCGCTTTTATACGTTTCCCTGGGTATGTTCAGATAAGCCGAACTCTTAAGGGGTACACATCTTTAAATGTATACACCCCACCATGACTGGGGGCTTTCTTTAACCGAAACCTATTATTATTCAGAGCCTGGAGCTCACATCTTCTATGTTGTTTGTTTTTATACCCCTTTTGCCATTATATGCACCTCTATGACTTAAGTTTTTGCCAAGCTGGGTTGCCTCGCTCCTGTGTTTATGCCCTACGTTCCTGATTGTTTGGCTAGGGCATAAAGGGAGCACCTCTGCGATTGTTACAACCGGGTAATCCGGACCTGTACCTCAGATGGGTGAAGCCGAAAGCTAGCGTTCTTAAGAGAATAATTGGTCGGCAATCAAATGACAGATTGTTACATTCTTGTAACTCTTCGAAACAATGCGCGGAACTATTCTCCCTGGAAGATGTTTCTTACATATGTAATATAACATACCTCCCGGACTAATTTTTTGTCTGTTTGAGCACAATGACTGGGTTGCCTGGTTTTCGGACATAATGAATGTTTCTCACATTCCATAATAGTATCCGGAAACACTCCACCATTATGGGTTTGGAGGTTAAAGCCGAAATCCTGCGATGACAATTTTTTCCACATGTTCTGCTGAAGATACAGGATGATCATAAAGTACATTGATACATTGAATCAAAAGCCTACTCCTTATCTATTCCATCTATAAGACTGTCTAACCTACAGTCTTCTTGCGAATATTTCGTAGCTATCATTACTTGATCATACACCAAGTTTAACGGAATTTCTTTCCCGTCTGGTCCCTGCGGTCCCACTCGGGCCATATGATTCGGATCTAGCTTGGTAAAGCGTGTTTTCACCATCGCCCAGGCTTCTCGTGCGCCTTCACGACAGGCGGACGTCTTCCATAGCTCGAAGCAGCGCCGGACACCTTTGAACAGGCTTGCCAAACCCTCCATACTTTCTGGAGGGGTATCGGATGGCCATAAAGTCTTGGCCATACTCTTCATGGCTTTCCGGGCCCGCTCATGCACCACAGACAGCTCATTAAGCACGTCGCCTCGAAATCAGGATACTTCTTTTTCTGGCCGACCGGTAAATAGACCTGCAGCAACAGAGTTATGACATTCCGAATTGTGGTCTAAATATGAGTCTCTCTGATGGTTTTAAAAGTCATACCGAACATGCCGCCCTTCAACTTTTCATTCTCTTTTCGAGCGGCCAATAACTGAGCCTTTAAGCTCTCTATCTCTTTGGATTGTTTGTCTTTTTCCTCCTCGTATTTCTTCTTCTTGGAAGTACTCATTGCAGCCTTTTACATTTCCGCAAGTTCGGCGGTGACGGCGTTCAGCTGTGTCTGGTTTGTTTTCAGTTCCTGGGATAGCGCAGTATTCTTCTCCTAGAGAACCTGCAGGTCATATCAATCCTTAAATCGGTTGGCCTTACCGTTTCAAGTCTCGGGGGCTACTGGCATATTACTATTAAAATTGCACAAACTCTTACCTGTATATCCTCTGAGAACAATTGTGTAACTCCGGCAAGTCCGTCTCGAGCAGCTCGGATATATGCATCCACCGAGCTGAGTGCGGTAAATTCCTGATCAGAAAAGGCTGGAGCGCGCATGGCCTCTTTCAGTCGACGGTGATTCATCACGCTCTCCACCTCGGAATTCGTGACGGATACGTCATCCGAATCCTCATGAGGCGGCGGAACTGGCATTGCATCAGCCCTCGTCCTAGTAGACAAGTCCGGCGCCGGATTGGCTGACATCCGGCTAGCAGGGCGTTTTCCCACTGTCTGCCGCGTGCTCCTCCTGAATCAAAGATAGAAGGGAACTTCAACAATCTGAACTCGTGCCCAGGCGCGTATCAAATGAACATACCTCTTTGAAGACTGTGAGGGCTCTACGACGCTCACGGTCTCCTTTCGTTTTGAATGATTACTCTGCGTAGGGGCCGCCCTCGAGGGGGTGCGGCCTGCCGAGCACCGATCCTATGAAGTACGGTTTAGTATAATGGATAAAGGTGCAAGTAGAGACTCCTTTTTGGGAAAGCTCTTTGAATACTTACGATGGAGAAGGAATAGGGGCGGGGGTAGTCGGCTGTAATAGCCACTTCCGAGCCGTCAAGGCTCGCTTGATAAAATACCCCATCTTCGAACTCTATGTATATATCCGGATCCTCGTGGAAGCCCGGGTCTTCGTCGCGGTTGTGATCCTCTGGCTGTGGGGCAGGACAGTGGACGTCCTCGATCATCTTCCTCCATGACTGTTTTATGACAACAAAGAACAGCTTGATTAGCATGCCTTGACAGCAATAAAGCAACACAGATAGTCGAAATCTTACCCATTCGATATGGTTGTACATGGAATAACCTTCCCGACAGTTTAAACGGAGGAAGTCTTCTTTCTCACCCTTATACAGATCGGCCAAGATCGTGGCCAGTTCGGCCGGGGTATCCGGACCCTTGCGTCTGTAGCGAGATGCGTTGTCTTCTCCGTTGTAGCACCATAAAGGAGTTACTCTGGACTGGAGAGGCTGGACACATCTTTTTATTGCAATGGCCATGACTTCGATTATCGAGAGCTTGGTATGGGCTAATAGTTTAACCTTGCTGACCAACCTTTTTATTTCCGCACTGTCTTCCTCCTTGAGATTTCGGGGACGCCAGCTGAGGCGTTTCTTTAGAGGAGCGCTGGAAAATTCAGGGAGGCCGCGCTGAACTGGGTCCGACAGTGGGACATCATCTATATAAAACCACTCCGAAGACCACTGTGAATATATCTCTTTGGGAGTTCCAACGGGGTAGCCTGATCCGGCTATACGCCGCCATACTTCGGCGCCACCCACTTCAAATATAGAACCTCCTCGATGGCGGGGACAAGGCAAAAGAACTTTCTCCATAGTTTGAAATGGGCCTCGCAGCCCAAGAACAGTTCGCAGAGGGCAACAAAACCTGAGATGTGCAGAATCGAACCTGGGGTGAGGTTGTGCAGCTGGATGCCGTAAAATTCCAATAGACCCCTGAGAAAGGGATGGATTGGAAATCCTAAGCCCCGCAAAAGGAATGGAACGAAGCACACCCTCTCCTCCTTATTGGGGTTGGGGAAATTTTTAGCCAGCACGTCATTGCCAATTAAGGCCAATCCCGCTCGTACAGGGACTAGATCTGCGAGGGGGAGATATCCCTGCGTCTGGAGTCGACTCAACTGAAGATGAGGCACTGAGCAGCTCTGCCAATCCCCCTCTTGAGGGCCGTGGGGGCGCGAAGAAGAGCCTGGGGCGCTGCCCATGTTTTGAAACTTTTTCGTGGCTAATCTTGGCGTTTTTCTGCGCGATGTGGATGGCATTTCAGGGGAAACGACCTCTTTATAGGCACCGTTCCTGTGTGGCCGGGTGTTTTCTTTTTGATAAAAAATTATGGACCGTTCACATTCGCCCGGCGCATGGAAATCGAGGCGACGGGGAAGGAGTCATAAAGGCGGAACGAGGGAGCCAGGGCCGAACTATTATCCGCCGAGTATATAGTGAAGAACCAACCTTGCAAAAGCCGAAGACATAAGCCGGATACTACATCATCGTTTGAAGGCCAGTTCGGGGGCTACTGAGGGAGTCCTGGATTAGGGGGTCCTCGGGTGTCCGGGCTATTTGATATGGGCCGGACTGATGGGCCGTGAAGATACAAGGTAGAAGACTTTCCCCCGTGTCCGGGTAGGACTCCCCTATGCGTGGATGGCAAGATTTGTGTCCAGATATGTAATTTCCTTCCTCTACGAACCGACTCTGTATCGCCCTAGGCCCCTCCGGTGTGTATATAAACTGGAGGGTTTAGTCCGTAAAGACAATCAGAATTCTCATAGGCTAGACAGCTAGGGTTTAGCCATTACGATCTCGAGGTAGATCAACTTTTGTAACCCCTATACTCATCAAATACAATCAAGCAGGACGTAGGGTTTTACCTCCATTAAGAGGGCCCGAACCTGGGTAAACATCGTGTTCCCTTTGTCCCTTGTTACCTTCGATCCTCAGACGCACAGTTCGGGACCCCCTACCCGAGATCGGCCGGTTTTGACACCGACACAAACATCACGGTAACTTTTGATCCTAAAAAAAGTTGTTAAAACACACCCTCGATAACTTCTATGTAAATAGCATGACAACATACACACAGCAGACCTAATAATTTTGGTACAAACACCGCGGTAACTTGACCCTGGAAAAAGTTATTGAAAACATAGTCCACTAGAAAATATACCCCCGGTAACTTTTATGTGAATAGCACGGTAACTCACATATCGACCTGATAACTAATGTACCCCAGTCTTTGTTAAATTTGGTGACCGGGTGGGGGGAGGGTGGTTGATGAAATATACCCTTGGTAATTTTGTGTGTGAATAACATGATAACTCACACATTGCAAACCTGATAACTTATGTGCCCCAGTCCTGATAACTTTGACGACGGTGGTGAGGGGTGGGGGAGGGTTGTTGATGAAATATACCTCCGGTAACATTTTTTGTCAATAGCATCGTAACTCACACATCATAGACCTGATAACTTAGGTATAAACAACGCGGTAATTTAAGATCCGAATAAAAAGTTATTGAAACATACCCCGGTTAGTTCTGTGCAAATAGCACGGTAATGTATGCATCCGGAGCTGATAATTTAGGTATAAATACCACGGTAAATTTGACCCAGGGGAAAGAAGTAGTTGAAAACACATCTCTGTCACTTTTGTATAAATAACATGTTAATATACATATAGTATAACTGATAACTTTACGGTAACTTTTGACCTAAAAAGTGATCAAAACATGTCAACATGAGATCTAGTTTCTAAGTTCTCATCGCGATGGATTTTTTCTGTGAAAACGATTTTTCACTGAAAAACGACAGTTTGAGCTATAAAATATTTTACATTTTTTAAATAGCGAGAATCTACAATGACATCAGGTTTCCTGTGCTCTACTGCATTTGCATGTCGATAGAATGTTGAAGGAGCCATTTTTATGCCTCGGTAATTTCCATGAAAAAATAATGATAACTGGCGTATCACATAGGTGATAACTTATTTAGCCTAGGTCTGATAACTTTTGACCCGAAAAAAAAGTCATCGAAACATACCAACATAGGATCTAGTTTCAGAGGTCTCGTCGCGGCGAATCTTTTATGTGAAAACTGGTTTTCAATCGGACCAACGGTTTGAGCTACAAATCATTTTGAAGTTTTGTTTCTAATGAAATCTTTGCTGACATCATCTTTTCTTCTTATCTACATGGATGCATTGTTAATTGGGTTCAATACGTGCGTTCTATACAAACAAAAAGGATGAGCATGCGAGATTGCAGCGCAACGCTGCATGCGAGATTGCACCGAGATGTGGAATCGAACAAAGAAGTATACGCACGATCATCCGCACCTATCACTAACTTCTAGTCGACTGAAAGTTAGTCGCGTCCTATAATTAAACTTTTTGCTTTCTATAAATATATGGTACGCTATTGACGTACTTACAAGACTGAAACCGGCGTACGGTCGAGTTGGTGCATCACCAGAGTTTCAAAAAAAAGAGTTGGTGCATCACCACGTGTCAAGCTGAGTCCTGCTCGTACGTTGCATCCTGCGGCGACGCGCGCCATGTGGTGTTCGCCGCAACGTAGGTACAGATGACCACCGTGTGTCCCTCTCGGACACGCGCACTGCTCGAGGGCAACCCCGTGTCGCGGCGCGCGCACGGGGCCGTCTCGGCACGCTCTGTCCCTCGCTGGCCACGCGCCATGCTCACGCCTCGCCACAGCAGTCCTTCCCGACCACGTGTGCTCCGCTCGCGCCCACACACCGCCCGCCCAGCGTGGCAGCGTCTCCCCCCCAATAGCAAACTCTGGAGTCCTCCCCTCTCCTGAATCGTACGCGCGTCCCGATCAATATAAGCGCTCGAGCGCGGACTGTCGTGGACGCACCGATCTCCAACCCGAAACTCCATAAGCGATAGCGAGAGCAACGAACACATGCGCAACGACGGAGCAACGGCAATGCCGCCACGGCCGGCGCCGTCTCGGCCTCCTCCGTGGGAGGCGCTCTCCCTCGTGGCCAACTTCCTCGATGCGGCGTCTCTCGCCGCGGCTTCCTGCGTCTCCACCTCCTGGCACGCCGCCTTCTCCGCCGATCACCTCTGGGCGCGGCTCTGCCGCTGCCACTACCCCTCCGCCATCGGCCTCCTCCCCTTGTCAGACAGCAGCGTCAATGCGGGCGACCGGCGGTCCTCCCCGCACCGCGGCCTCTTCGCGCTGTTCCACTCCGACGCCTCCCGCGGCCGCTCGCTCCCAGCACCTCGGCTCGCCCTCGCGGACGTCGCCTTCGCGGTCGACCTCTTCGCGGCCGGCGGAAAGAACACGCTCTCGTTCGCCGTTGCTGCGTCCGACGCCGGCGTCAAGAAGGCCCCCGGCGGCGTGTTCCAGTTCGCGGTGGACGTGAGTGACCGGAACGCGGTGGCCGGGCCGGGCGAGCACTGGAGCGTCCGGTGGACGGCTGTTCGGACGGGGCTCGGGGTCGCGCCAGCTGCGGCCATCGTGATGATGGACGCCAAGGTGCCGGCGTCGAGGGCCGGAGCGCTCGGCTGTGGCGTGAGGGGGGAGGCATGGGCCACGGAGGGGCTGCCCGCGCCGGGATGCGGCGGCGGGAAGCTGGAGGCGGAGGTCGTGGTCGAGGTGAGCGGAGAGGAGAGGCTGGTGGAGAAGGTGAGGCTCGGGGTGCTGTTGGATTGCAGGTACGTGAGCGTCGACGAAGGGCTCAGATACTTGCAGCATTTCCTCTTGTAAATTGTAATACGTGTATATCTTCTCTGGAAGAGTACTTCGTGAAGATGGACTGGTGACCATGGTTTTGTTTTAGCTTATCTGGGTGCATATGTGTTCGTGCTGTAACCTGCAATCGTTGGAAACGCAATTCTTTGGGGACTGCTCAGTCCATGATCAATTATGTGAGGGTAGGATCTTCAACAATTGTGTTAAGAATGCTTGATTCACAAGAATTTTCCTTTTTATGCGGATAATAATGGAGCAGTATGATGGAAACATTCCATCAGACGTATGATAGGTAGAGTTTTCCAAAAGGACAACATATCGAAAAAAATCGAGACGATCAAATCAACAAACCAATTAAGACAGTAAGTAATTAATTTATAATAAACACTTATAATTATATATAACTTCTCAACTCTTGAAAAGCAAATATAACAATATTGTTTATTACACTAAATTATTCATGAGCACATCTGGCACCATCCTTAAAAAGCCATATGACTAGATTAGATAGGAGGGTGATGGAGAACGTATCATAGCTGCCGCCGGGTCTAACGGAGAAGTATTTCGGCAGCCGACCATGCAATCATCCAAAGAAGCATAACAAAGATGGTTTGCAAAACAACAGAAACAGAGCGAATGGTTTTTGCAGTTTGGATCGCGGGCGCACAGACCATTCAACTTGATCTTACCGTTTTCGACGTCTTCCAAGATTCTGCCTATAGAAGATAATAAAACAATTAATATTCAAATGAGTCTCTGGTTATCTAGTACTAACAAATAGCTGATACATCAAATGCAGAATAACTAAGAAAAAACATAAGAACTTCTGAAGAAATAAAAGTATACACAAGTAAACAGTAAGTTATACATGTCATTTGCATATAATAATTAGTCGACTGGTTGTTTATATAGGAAACTTACATTGCGCATGGGTAGCAAACCATATGAGAAGAAGCATCGGTAGTACGATTGAGTAATGCAAACGGTTCCTATACTTGTCCATGGGGAAATTATTGTGTGGCCTTGTTTGCTACGGATCTATAATACAGTACCCTCGTTGGGGGGGTCCTAATATACCCAGCAGTCAACTTGAGGTAGAGGGCAAAGATGTAGCGTGCAATCAAAATAGATCCCTAAAATGATGGTGCATTCTGTATATAGATTGATAGCTTGCCTGCTAACCATATATGTTATAAATTATTACTGTGATATGAATATATGATTCGACATTCCTTGTAAGATCTCTAGTCAGATACGTATGCTAGAATTCAAAAATTATTCGGTTGACTGAACTTAGAGCATCTCTAGCAGATTTCGCAACCGGACGGCCCGCAAAACTCGTTTAAGGGCGGCTGCAAAAGAAAATTGATTTCGCAACCGGACGGCCCGCAAAACTCGTTTAAGGGCGTCTGCAAAAAAAAAATTACGGTGACGTGAGCGCTCCGGCAGATTTCGCAACCGGCCGGCCCGCAAAACTCGTTTAAGGGCGGCTGCAAAAAAAATTTACAGTGACGTGAGCGGCAGAACAGCTGCGGGACGCGTTTACGGGATTTGTTCCGCCTGAGCATTCGCGACACCGTAAATTTTGCATAGCATCAAACAAATTACATATTTCAATAATATGAACAGCATCAAATCATAATATAAATTCAACATACGACTATATAAATGGTTCGAAAAGCAATTCACAATACAACAATAGTTTTCATTACAAACAAATGTTCCAATTTGAATAATTATTACATCACCAAATTGTTCAAATCACACACGAATAGAAATGAATGCAAATGGGCATCTATTTTCCCCATATAGATGCCACATAAGCTCAATAAGACCATGCTGGAGTTGGTTGTGTAAATCACGGTTCTCGATCTTTCGGTAGGTCTTATGAAATGCAGTGATTTCATCTACGTCTCATGTAGGCTTCACACGGCCACTAACATTGTCATAATTAAATTTTAAGTCCAAATCCCTCTCATTCTCGACGATCATGTTATGTAAAATTACACAAGCAGTTCAAATTGTAACACCCCTGTGTACTAAGCACTGTGACATTTTGTTAATCATGCCAAGTCATCCTCATTTGCAATGCTAGATCACAGTGGTTAAACACCTCATATCAAATTCCTCTATGAAATAAGTTCAAATTCAAAGTGAAAATAAATGTTGTTCCAGAGTGGCAACAAAAATGTTCATCATCCTGCAAATATTCCAAAACAATTATATGTTAAGGAATACAACTTCACTCATGAACAAAGATGAGCATTATCAATTGCAACAGCATCATTTCAGCATTTTTAAATGCTATTCCATTTTTGGGAAAATTCAAATGAGTTCCAAAGATTTCCAAACTTTTTGTGGCACTGCCTAAAAACTCCAGGGAATTAATGGGACACTTCCCATATTTTCCCTAAGCTAATAGGATGCCCAAACAATTATTTTTCCCTCTCTGTGAAAAAAATAAAAGAAAACGAAAACAGAAATGGGATAAAAGAGAAAGGACAGAAGGCCACTTACCTGTTCCCTGGCCCGTGCAGCAGTGGCCGGCCCAGCCCACTTCTCCACCTACCACCCCTCCGTGTCGTCGTCTCCATGGGCGACGCGCTTCCGCCGGCCGCAGCGCGACACCGCGACGGGCAGCTGGACGGAGGGGATAAGAACGGCGCCCATCCACTCCCCCTGGTCATCGCACCACTTCTTCCTCCCCCCCGCCCCCCTCTTCCTCCCCCCACCCCCTTCTTCCTTCCTTGCCTCCCCCCCCCCCCCTCTCCCTCGCTCGCTCGTATCTTCCTCAACCTCTCCGTCTAGGCCGAGCGCCACCGTCGCCGCTCGCCGCATCCGACGCGGCCACCTTCGACCCCGCGACCAGCTGAGCAGCTCGGAAGCTCCGCCAGCCTCTTCCTCTTCCCTTGGAGCTCTCAGGCGAAGCCGAGGAGGCCTACATCGACACCAGCGACCGATCCCCTTTTCGGCCACCGTGCGCCGTCGCCGTTCAACTCCGGCGCCGTACTGCGCTACTAAGCTTCCGAAGGCCTCCGTGCGCCGCTCGGTGAGCACCTGCACCCCCTCCTCCTTCCCCTAGGCGCTCGCGTAGCCCTCCTAGCTAGCTACTGCTCTCCCGCCGCGATATCGAGCTCCGCCGCCGGCTATGGCCGCCGCCCGCGCTCTGTGCTAACTCCGGGGCGCCCGCGACTGCATTGGGCGCGCTCCAGAGCGCCCGCGGCGTCGCCCCGTGCCCGCGTTTAGCCCCCTTGTTCGCCCCGCCTCGTTCTCGATCGAGGCCCGAGCGCCGCCGTCGCCCGTGCTCGCCACTGCCGTCGTTGCAGGCCACCCCAGCCCGAACTGAGGCCACAGCTGGACGCACCACTCCTCCCGCTTCCGAACGAGCACGGCCGCGCTTGAAACGGCCCCCTGTGGCGCGTTTCCGGCGAGGTCCCGAGCCCTTCCGCCGCAATCCGCGTCGCCGGAGCTCCATCGCCGGCCGCGTCGATGTGGCCACCTCGGGGCCACCCTCTGGGTCGCTGACCGGTGGCCCCCGCATGTCCCCTGGGTCCCGTTGACCCAGTCAAATGCTGACTGGGCAACGCCCAGTCACTGCCAGAGGGCCCCGCATGGGCCCTGTTGACTGGTCAACTGGATTGTTGCCCGCTGACGCAGGGCTGACATCAGGATGATGTTATAATTCAATTTCTGGCGAATTAAGTAATTAAAACAAATTCAGAATATTGCTAAATCTTTAGAAAATCATAGAAAATAAACCGTAGCTCAGATGGAAAAACTTTGTACATGAAAGTTGATCAGAACGATGAGACGAAGCTGACCATGCCATCTGTTTCCATGTTGGGACCCTCTACGGAGGTGAACCCGCAACTTTTAGCCCATTTCCGTTAGGTGAATAGTGCACAACTACCGGTTATTAATTCCAACTTAAATCCTAAAATAACTAATATGACTTAGACATGCGTTTAGGCAACCCTACACTGCATGTTAGCATAGCACGCTCTGTGTTGCAAATGTTTGCTGTGTATTTATCTGTTTCCTCCCCCTCTTCTCTCTCGATAGAGCCCGGTACCGACGCAGCTTCGGAGATCGACGACCCCACTGACGACCTTGCCTTTGTCGCCAAGCAACCAGGCAAGCCCCCCCTTTGATCATCCCAATATCGCCCATTCTATTTTCTCATGCTTGCATTAGATTTTGCTACTGTAATTGATTGCTCCTATTCTGTTGCATAGCCTGTTTTTGTAACTACTGTTGATACCTGCCTGATATCCAAACTGCTTAGTATAGGCTGGTTAGAGATCCGCCAGTGACCCCCACTTGTCCCTACTGCCCCGCTGGATTATCAGAAGACCCGATCAACGGGATCGAAGACCAGGCCCCGGCACCGGCACCGCACTTCACCCCCTTAGTTGTACGACACTACTGGGTTACTATCGAGTGCTGAGGGTGATACATTGTCAACACTTCTGATGTTAACCTTGTAGGTTAGTTCATCGGTTATGGTCATCGAGGGTGTTTCCTCCTTCTCCAATCCGATAACGACACTGTCATGCAACTCCTCAAGAGTGGACCTCGAGGGTGATTCCTCCTTCGTTCAGCTTGACGATAACATCAGGTGGAACTCCATCGAGGGCGATTCCTCAGGGTTCCCCTTGGTGTTAGACACACGGTTACTATGGATACTTTGACTTTACAACTGATACTTGCAAAGGCGGGTCGACCCTGAGGGGTACCCGCGAATGATGGATACACTATTGGAATCCACTTCTTTGCCGTCTGCTAATTCTTTGCCGTCCGCTTGCTGACAGCAAATAAGGTCTTTGCCGTCAGCCACAAGAAAACGGACGGCAAAGATGTGGCTGATGGCAAACAAAGTCTTTGCCATCAGCCTGTTCTTTGCCGTTCGCTCGCTGACGGCAAAGAATCTTTGCCGTCCGCTAGCAAACGACAAAGAGGTGGGTGGGTCTAGTTATTGTTTAACCAACTCAAGCCCACCGGCCCCACCTCTTTGCCGACCGTTGGCTGACGGCAAAGAGGCGGGTACGTTAACGGCCGTCCCGCCCCCCTCTCTTCTCTCCACTCTCTCATTCCTCCCCACACCAACAAGTCAGCCGCACAGCAGCAGAACCCGTCTGTCCGTAGCCGGCCGCCCGCCCGCCCCGCGCCCGTCTTTGCGCCCCCACGACCACCACCGACACCCCCGCGCCCCTTCCACGTCGCCCGCCCCCCGCCCCTCCCCCTCCGTCGCCATCCCCCACCCACACCGGCCCGCGCCGCCGCCGCCGACCCCGTCCGGCGTAGCCGGCCCTGCACCCCCCCGACCTCCACCACGACCCCGCCGCCCTCTCCACGTTGGCCAGCCCGCGCGGCCGTCCGCCCCGTCCTGCCGCGGCCGTCCCCGCCCCCATACCGCGCGGCCGTCCCCACCCCGTCCCGCCGCTGCCGTCCGGCCTCCCCCCCCACCGGGTCGCCGCCTCTCTCCAGCGCCGCTGCAGCGTCCGGCCGCCCCCTCCACCAGGTGACATCCTCCCCTTCTTTTTGTTTAATTAGTTTCTTTTGTTTCTTTTAGTTTAGTTTCTGTTAGTTAAGTTTTTAGTTTAGTTGTTTAGTTTATTTAGATTAGTTTTAGTTAGTTTAGTTTATTTTGATCTTAGTTTTTTAGTTTTAGTTTGAAGAAGAAGTAGAAGGAGGAGGGAGGGAGAACAGAGGAGGGGAGAGAATGAAGAAGAAAGAAACAAGAAGAAGAAGAGGAAAAGGAGGAAGAAGAAAAGAAGAAGAAGGAGAAGAAAGAAGAAGGAGAGAGAAGAAGAAGAAGAAGAAGAGGAGGAGGAGAAGGAGATGAAAGAAGAAGAAGAAGAAGAAGAAGAAGAGAAAGAAGGAGAGAAGAAGAAGAAGAAGAAAGAAGAAAGAGGAGAGGAGGGAAGAAGACGAAGAAGAATGAAGAAAAGAAGAGAAGAAAGAAAAAGAAAAAAAAAAAGATACCCCGACCCCGACCCGAACGCCGGACACACGACACCCCCGAACCTCGGCACGACACCCCGACCCAGAAACCCACGCCCCCGGACACACACCCCGACCCCGACCCGCCGGACCACCGACACCCTGACACCATAACCCCGACCCACACCCCGACCCCGGAACCATGACACCCTGACACCCCGACCCCGCTACGAACACCCCGGTACGACAACCCTGACCCGACACCATGAACACACCCCTGACCCCGGACCCCGACCCACCGACAACCCCGACACCTGACACCACCGACCAATGACACCTGAACACCACAACACACCTAACCCCCGACACCGACACCCGGCCACCACACACCCCGACCCACACCCCGACCCCGACCCTGACACCCTGACACCCCGACCCCGACACGACACCCCGACCCCGACACCCTGACACCACACCCCGACCCCATATATATTTGTGTTGATCGGGTGTATTTTTATTATGTTCATGATTATGATACACTTAAATTATATACATATTATTATGTTCATGTCAGGTATCCAAATTTTTTATGTTGTACTAATTTCGTTTACTTTTTGTCATTGCAGGTGTTAACAGGATGGTGGGCAAGGGTCCAGAGCGCCCCAAGCCTCCTGCGAGCGCTACTGGGAGGGGTGGTTGCATTATTGCAGCGCAGCCCCTCCGGAGAGCGGTGCAGGATGGTATGCAGACAGCTGCGGCGGGCGCTTCTTCTACGGCTGGGAGAGATCGGGGGAGGACGAAGAAGGCTGGTAGAGGTGGACGTGGCAGTGGGAGAGGTAGGAAGGCTGCTACGCCTTCCTCGCCGCCACCCTCAGCTGATTCACCCGACCACAGGAGTGCTCCGTCTTACGTGGACCCTCGGACTCTGGTCCATGAGCCTCCGGTCGCTGATCCTTCGCCCCACCAGACTCGGGTCCTAGAGTCTTCGTCCCAGAAGACTCCGGTCATGGGGTCTTCGTCCCAGAAGACTCCGGTCACGGGGTCTTCGTCCCAGGTCCCAGAGTCTTCGTCCCAGAAGACTCCGATCCCGGAGTCTTCTTCCCACGAGACTCCGGAGGCTAGTGGCTCGGAGGATGGTAGCGAGGACACCTTTTCAAAAGATAGCTACAGCGACGACGAGCTAGTTGAGAAGGGCAAGAAGGTCTACAAGCGTGGTTGTACAAAGCTCCCGCCCGTGCCGACGACCCCCGACCAGAGGTGGTTGATTGCGCCTAAAGGGTTGAAGTAAGTGCATTTACTATTTTTTAACCTTTTGCCTTCATGTTCCTTCAAATTAATATCTAATGCGTTGGCCTTGTCATACTGCAGGGGCTGGGTACACCCCCGTGGTTCCCGTAGGCCCAACCAGGTCCTTGGTGTGCTTTGCCGGCAGCACTTCCTTGGGTGGGTCACGTTGCCCGGTGAGGGTCAGGTTCCACAGCTAGCACTGACCTGGGAGTTGTACTCGATTGCCCCGGCCCCGCCGGAGGAGAGGGTCGATGGTGTCTTGTGTGAGACGGTGGCCGACATTGTGTTCCGTCGGTTTTGGGTAATTTCTCCTTTACGGAATTAAAAATCAACAGTACCTAGTGATTGTACTAATCAGTGTTGTCTTGTTTGATTGCAGACCTTCTACAGGGTTTCAAAGGGAGAGCAGGAGGTCGCATGTATGGTTGTCGAAAACAAGTGCAAGCGCCTACTTCAGAACTTAAGGCACGAGGCTCGGGTGCAGGCCGTTCGAGACTACTACGCCTCGAAGGGTATTAGGAGGGGCAAGCAGAAGTGTCGCGGCAAGTTTCTGAGTAAGGAGAAGTACATGCAGGTAATTACCTATTCTTAAGGCCTTGAACTTAGTTTTCTTGATTTGATTCATAGGCGTAGCGCTGAAATTTCTCTTGACTCACTTAGGTGCCCCCGAGATGGTGTGTGGATAAGATGGACTGTTGGGAGGCGTTGGTGGATGCGTGGTGCTCTGCCCAATGGAAAGTCGAACACCAAAGGGCCAAGGATAAGCGCGGCCAAATGGAAGGTGTGCCACACCATCAAGGGAGCTCCAACCTGTTTGAGTACGGGGATAACTGGGTATGTGGTTTGCTACATGATTCATGCAATTCATTCTTCATGCTAGATAGTTCATTTATGACATATTTAGCTCTAAAATGACATAATAACCTTAGATAGCTCTATAAAATGACTTAATATGCTTTAGTTAGTTAAAAAATGGCATAACTACCTTCGATAGCTCAATAACGACCTAAACTAATCTTAGCTAGTTCATTCATGACATAATTAGCTCTAAAATGACATAATAACCTTAGATAGCTCTATAGAATGCCTAAATATGCTATAGTTAGCTCTAAAATGACATAATAACCTTGGATAGCTCAATAATGACATAATTAGCATACTTTGGTCAAAAATGGCATAATAATCTTGGTTACCTCGAAAATGACCTAAACTTAGCTTATTTTCCTCGAAAATGACATAATAACCTTTCTTAGCTCCAAAATGACCTATTTACATAGCAATATCATTCTTCATGCTAGCTTGAGCCCTTAACTAATATTTTGTTCCTCTCTCTCAGGCGCACCACCACAAGAAGCCTGTGCCAGGTCTGTTCGACCTCTATGGCATGGCCCATATGGCCCCGTACAAGAAGGCCAAGCCATTCACGGAGTCTGACCTAGATGATGCAGAGAACTTCACCAATAAGACCTCCCACCACAAGCTTGTGAAGTACAGACACGAGAGGAAGGCGAGGAAAGGGGAGGACTTTAACCCGAGCCAGGATCCTTTTGATACAGAGCTGGTGATGATATCTGGTGGCGGGAGGTCCCATGGCTCTCTAGCCATTGGTGATGGACTGATACGTTGTCCTAAGACTCTCCCGTAGATCAAGAAGCGCCTGAGTAGCTCTGATCCTGAGATAACGCCTCGTGCACGGCCCGCGGAGATCGCCATGGCGGTTAGTTATACGGACTCTCTCACCTTTCCTCCATTACATTGTGTGTGCGTCCGTCGATGATTACAATGCTAACGAGGAGTGGTGTGTTGCAGGCTATTGTTGAGAAAGAGAGATTGAAGACGAAGGAGCTTCTGGAGGAGGCAAAAAGGGAGGCACAAATGGAGGCGGCGGAGAGGGAGAGGGAGATGGAGGAGAAGACGGCTAAGCTGTTGGAGGAGGAGAGGAACCGGAATGACAACGCTAACCGAGCCCTATACGAGCTCATCGTGGTACGTTTCTCGTGCATATTAGCCCAATCATGCACGTAATGTTCGCATTACTATCTAATATGACTGACTCGTGACAACCAAATGTGCAGAGCTTGTGCGAGAAAAACGGTCAGGCCCCTCCGCCGATGCCCCAGATTGCTCCGGCGACCACGGTGAGTTTGATTTGAATGGTCGTTGCTTACTAATATTCACATTTCAGTTTGCGAACTTGCTAACGAGACATTATGGGAAATGACCTTTGGTGCAGCATGGCTCCCGACAAGCATCGACCACTCCTTCTGCCAATGCCGGAACCCCGACCGGTCCTTCACCTCCGTCTGGCACTGGCGCAGCCCCGACCATTCCTACATCTCCGTGATAACGGTATTTTTCTTCTTAATTAGCGTGTTTAGTCCATTTATGACATAATTTAGCCTATTTAGTCCACAAATGAACATAAGAAGATGACGAAAATCAAGGAAGAGGAAGTCCCTACTTAATAGTAAGAAATAATCTAATCCCTACTAAGAATACGCAAGACGACTAGCATACGAAGAAGAAGAGAAACGAAGAAAGAAGAAGAAGAAGGAGAAAAGAAGAAGAAAGAGAGAAGAAGAAGAAGAAGATCTTCTTCTTCTTCTAGTCTTCTCCTTCTTCTTCTTCTTCTTCTAGTTTTCTTCTTCTTCTTCTTCTCCAAAATGAAGTTAGCTCTAAGTTATATCAAAAATGGCTAAATATGCTTAGTTAGGTCAAAAATGGCATAATTAGCTAGGTAAGCTAAAAAAATGGCATTTTCTTCTTATTTAGCCTTTTAGTCCATTTAGACATAATTTAGCCTATTTAGTCCACAATGACTAATAGAAAGCAAATCGAGAAGGAAGAAAAGATGGAATAGGAAGAAGGAAGAAGAAGAGAAAGAGAAGAAGAGAGAGAAGAAGAAGAAGAAGAAAGAAGAAGAAGAAGAAGAGAAGAAGAAAGAAGGAGAAGAACTTCTTCTCTTCTTCTTCTTCTTCTTCTCTTTTTTTCTTCTTCTTCTTCTTCTCTTCTTCTTCTAGTTTTCTTCTTCTTCTTCTCCAAATGCGTAAGCTCTAAGTTATATCTCATAATATGCTTAGTTAGGTCAAAAATGGCATAATATGCTTAGTTCACTCAAAAATGGCACAATTAGCTAGGTTAGCTCCATTTTACCTAAGTATGCTTACTTCTTCTTCTTCTTCATTTTCTTCTTCTTCTTCTTCTGATTCTAGTCTTCTTCTTCTAACTTTCTTGTTTCCATTTTGCAGATTTAATTCACTATGTGGAACTTGTTATATGGATGCATGGAACAATGTGTTGGATGAACATTGTGATATGTAATATGTATATATGGATGGAACTATGTTTCTTATGTATATATGTATGTTGCCATGGATGGAGATAGATATGTATATGTATATCTGTGTGTTGGATACATCATATATGTATATCTGTGTGTGGCTGTGAAAAATATATATATATATGTATATCTGTGTTTGAAACCCTGTCAAATTAAATGGATTCAAATAAAAACAGGGGATACATAGCCTCTTTGCCGTCTGCTAGCGGACGGCAAAGAGATTTGCCTTCGGCTAGTAGACGGCAAAGAGGACACGTGGCAGCTACCTGTGAAACCTGGGAACACTGGCTACCTATTTGGTCACTTTGCCGTCTGCCAGCGGACGGCAAAGATTCAAATCACTTTGCCATCTGCCAGCGGACAGCATAGCTGGCCACATGGCAGCTTCCCAGTACTGCCTAGCTGAGTTGTTTGCCGTCTGTCAGCGGACGACAAAGAGCTTTGACTCTTTGCCGTCCGCTGGCAGACGGCAAAGAGCGCCGTTAACCCCCTAATGGCTCTCACGCCACCGCACTGCCGTCCGTTGTCTTTGCCGTCTGCTGGCCTCGGATGGCGGACGGCACAATCCTTTGCCGTCCGTTTCCAGGAAGCGGACGGCAAAGAAGGCCTTTGCTGGCACGTGTTCAGCCGGAAAGTTTGCCGTCTGCTGGCGGACGGCAAAGATGTTTGCCGTCCGTGATCCATGCCTTTGCCGTCCGTCATGGCGGACGGCAAAGAAGCTGATTCCAGTAGTGATAGCTACCCATGAGTTATTTTACGAGGCGCGGCCGGGCATTCTTAGCCCTTGCAGCAAGTCCTCGAGACGGGGCGACAGGGTCACATTGATCGTGAGTCTCTGCTCGTTTCCGCAAGCCCCTAATCCACTAACAATTTGGATATTTGATCCGAGCCGGCCTTTGGCCGGATAGCACTAACCATCACGTGGGAAGAGTTATGGGCACTCTGCATCGTAGCATCAGTCGAAAGCTCTGTCAGACGTCCAGTTTAGCATTGCGGCACGGCTGGGCCGGCGCCATCCATGTACAAAGGTGGTACCGAGATTCGCCCTGCTCGCAACGACCCGGAGTGCACAGGGCGATGGCCCAAGAACCCTAAGCACTTAGGAGGTAGACCGGCGGGGACCTCTCTGCTGAGCTGTAGGTAGGGCTGCGGTGTGTCGTTTGGCCGAGGCCAGGCATGACCCAGGAAAATGTGTCCGGCCGGAGTTAAGCGAGCGTGGTGGGTAAGTTGGTGCACCCCTGCAGGGAAGAAAACATCTATCGATAGCCGGTCCTATGGTAAAGGACACTCGGAGTTGTATCCCGATCGATACAACTAGAACTTGAGATAATAACTGGATATGATCTCTCAGGGATCGCTTTCTCGCAGGGAGTCGAGGAAGGATCTCTGGGCGAGACTGTTGCTTGATACAATCACTACTACATTATACTATGCTATTCTGTACTCTTCTAAATGCTGCAAGATGCTTAAAGATGCTAGTCTTCGATAGGACTAGGCTTTCCCCTCTATTCTAGCATTTCTGCAGCCCAGTCCACATACACAACCTTTCTTTGATAATGTTGCATATGTAGTGTAGATCCTTGCTTGCTGAGTACTTCGGAGTACTCACGGTTGCTTTGCTTTCTTTTTCTCCCCATATCAGTTTGTCGTGACCAGATGACGTAGCCCCTGAGACAGCTGCCCCCGCTGATGATCGCTACTACCACCTCGAGAGTGGTTGATTCTACGAGCTGGCCGACGACCAGGAGTAGGTTCGGAGGGTCCCAGGCAGGTGGCCTGCGCCTTTCGATCATAGTGTTTTATTTTGCCTCGCCTTTCTAAGGGCCTTTCTGTTTCTCTTTATATCTGTACTCAGATATCTGATGCTTCCGCTGACGCTTGTATGCCATCGAGCTATGTATTCGAGCCCTCAAGGCCCTGGCTTGTAATATAAAGCTTGTATGACTTTATTTATGTTTTAGAGTTGTGTTGTGATATCTTCAAGTGAGTCCTTAGGCTTGATCATATGTATTTACGTGTATGATTAGTGCACGATTAAGCCGGGGGCGTCACAGGTTGGTATCAGAGCCGACTGCCCATAGGATCCCCCATTCCAACTCCTTGGCCGAAGTTGAGTCTAGACATGGAAAAACTGTTTTACTGACTTGGCTGTGTGGCTTACGGGCCCACGTCGCCAACTGGGTGGTATTAGGATCTTTTACTCCTCATCTATACTCTGGGACTCTGCTCTCTCTTCTATTCGGGTTAATGATTTTACTGACTATAACATTAGGTTCTCGTGATCACATCCACCCGGAGTTCTGAAAATATCCCCCCTTACTTCAAGATTGTGGGCCAGGTTCTGCTTACAGGATCCTTTTATCGAGGGCACCCTGTGTTGCCACTTGCAGATTCCTCACTCCAATAGTTTTCTCCAAAATTGATGTAGCCTTTGCTATGTTTCGTTGTGTACTTCCTTACCGCGTGCCTGCGCGCCGCCTAGCTTGTCTAGCTGCGTGCGTTTCCGAACTCCTACCGTCGTTTGTGTCCAACTCTGTGCATCGTTCTGTATGTCTTTAATGACTACTAATATGCACCTGATGCCTCCTTGTTCATTACTCATGTTACCTCATGAATGACTTCTTACACCTGCAATTTTGTTTGCTAAACTGCCCCTGTTAATTTGGCAGGATGGCTGACGATACTCCACCTCCACCCTATATTGCCGAAATGATGCACCAGTTTGAACTGAACCGTCAGGTAATGACCGGGATATTGGCTCAGTTCCCAAACCAGAATGCTCATCAACAGCCTACCCCAATAACACTACCAAAATTTGTGCGCCTCAATCCATCTGTTTTCCGCAACTCCACCAATCCTATGGATGCTGATGATTGGCTTCGTGACATCCTGTTTGAGATGGAGTCAGCTAATGTGGCCCCTGGCAGTTACGTCACCTTTGCGACATTCCATTTAAAGGTCCAGCTGCTCAATGGTGGGAAAGCCACAAGAGTATGTTGCCTACTGAATCTGTAACCACGTGGCAGGAATTTCAGTCAGCTTTTTGTGCACGGTACATTCCTCAAGGTCTGATCGACCAGAAGAAGCAGGAGTTCCGCAAACTCTCACAGGGCACAATGACTGTGGATGAATATCAGAGGAAATTTCTTGAATTATCCTGCTATGCTAAAGATGATGTCGACACTGACGCTCGCAAGCAGGAGAAATTCCGTGAAGGACTGCGTTCCGATATACAGCTCGCACTTCTTGTCCTTGATTGTGAGGACTTTGCGACGCTTGTCAGTCAAGCCTACCGAGTTGAAACTGGTCTGGCTAAATACCAGGAGTCGCTCAAACACACTCGTGATGTAGGCTCATCCTCGGGTCAGCCTGTTCAGAAGCGTCGAGTGTGGATTCCGCACAACGTTCATCATCGACCTGCCCGTGTACCCAGGCCATCATATGTTGCACCTCGTCTGCCTTCACCGCCGAGACAGCTAACGATTCAGGGTGGACAGCTCAATACTATGGCTCCTCCCCATAAAGATGGTTTATGCCGCAAATGTGGACAGTCAGGGCACCATACTATCAACTGTCGCCTGGATCAGTCGCAGAATGCATCACTTCCTACGATTGGCCATAAAAAGGGCCGTCGACACCATCGCCATAGAAGCTTTGGTGTCAGGCCGCCTGCTATGAATTGTGGTCAAGTCTCTCATATCAAAATGGAAGAAGCTCGTGATGCCCCAAAGATTGTGATGGGTACCCTTCTCGTTAATTCAGTGCCAGCAACTGTCCTCTTTGATTCAGGAGCATCTCATGCCTTTGTGTCTCAACAGTTTGCACAGTTGCATGGGCTAGGCATGGAAGTATTACCCACTCCTCTAGTGGTTCAATCCCCGGGGTCCAAGTGGCAGACCTCAATGGTAAGCCCTCTCAACCAAATCGAGATTGGGGGTCTACTTTTTCCGGCTTCTCTCATTGTACTCGGACCTTCCAACATTGACATTATTCTTGGTATGGATCAGAATCCATCTTCGTGTCGGCTGCTCCCGAAGCAATCGGATCCGACTCGGGGGCTACTACAGCCGGCCCGGGGACTTCGATAGGCAGCACGAGGACTGCAGCAGTCGCACCCGGCCCGGGGACTTCGCAACCCGGCCCAGGGGCTGCAGCAGCCGTCCCGGGGACTTCACCAAGCGGCTCGGGGACTGCAGCAGTCGCACCCGGCCCGGGGACTCCACAACCCAGCCCGGGGGCTGCAACAGTCGGCCCGAGGACTTCAACAACGTAGCAAGACGCGGCCGACTCCACCCCGCCACCTCCCAACCCAACCGCCCTAGTTTCAGTGGCCGTAATGACAGTGGATGAAGTCGAAGCACCATCATGGGCGCAGCCCATCCTCAACTTTCTGGTGGGCGGAGAGCTGCCAGCTGACGAGATCTCGGCCCTGCAGGTGCAACGCCGGGCAGGAGCTTACACGATAGTAAACAGAGAGCTTGTCAGGCGCAGCGTGACCGACGTCTTCCAACGCTGCGTTGAACCAGAGAAAGGCAAGGCAATCCTCAAAGACATACACCAAGGCGAGAGCGGCCACCACGCGGCCTCCAGATCCCTTGTCGCCAAAGCTTTCCGCCATGGTTTCTTTTGGCCGACTGCTTTGGAGGACGCCAAGGATCTGGTAAAGAAATGCAGGGGGTGCCAGAAATTCAGCTCCAAACAACATCTGCCGGCTTCTGCACTCAAGACCATCCCCCTTACCTGGCCTTTTTCCGTCTGGGGGCTGGACATGATGGGCCCATTCAAGACAGCACGAGGCGGCATGACCCATCTGCTCGTCGCCATCGACAAATTCACCAAGTGGATTGAAGCAAAGCCAATCAAGAAACTGAATGGTCCGACTGTTGTGACCTTCATCGCAGATATCACCGACCGATACGGTGTACCACACAACTTCATCACCGACAATGGCACTAACTTTGCCAAAGGTGCCTTGGCCCGTTTCTGCGCGACGCAGGGCATCCGTCTGGACTTAGCGTCCTTTGCCCATCCACAGTCAAACGGCCAAGTCGAGCGAGCAAACGGCCTCATCTTATCCGGCATCAAGCCCCGACTGGTCGAGCCACTGGAGCGCTCGGCCGGCTGCTGGATCGACGAGCTGCCGGCCGTCCTCTAGAGCCTCCGCACCACTCCGAACAAATCAACCGGCTTCACTCCCTTCTTCCTCGTGTATGGGGCCGAGGCCATCATCCCAACTGACATCGAGTTCGACTCACCTCGCGCCACCATGTACATGGAGGCGGAGGCGAAGGAAGCACGAGAAGACGGCGTCGATCTGCTGGAAGAGGGCCGGCTGTTAGCACTCAGCCGGTCTGCTATCTACCAGCAGAGCCTGCGCCGCTACCACAGTCGGAAGGTCAAGCCACGATCCTTCCAAGAGGGAGACCTTGTGCTCCGGCTGATCCAGCGAACAGCCGGCCAGCACAAGCTCTCGGCCCCTTGGGAAGGCCCCTTCATCATCAGCAAAGCCTTGGGCAACGACTCCTATTACCTGATCAACACGCAGAAGCCCAGGGCGCGCAAGAGGGATGATTCCGGCAAGGAAACAGAGCGCCCATGGAACGCAAATCTCCTCCGAAGATTCTACAGTTAATGCAGTATGTACCACGCTACCTTTTGTATTAAGCGCGAAGACACCGGGTCCCTCGAGGAGCACTCGGGGGCTACCTTTCTTATCTATATGATAAGTTTCATGCCTGTGAATGTGTTATTTCATTTCTCCGCCCGGCACCGGGTCTGACCAGTCGGCCCGGGGGCTTGCCGCCTTGTACTATGTCGGCGCTACCTGCAGTCGGACAAGTAGTGTGCCGGCAGCTAAGCCCTCTCTTGCCATAAGCCGCAGCTCACAGAGCGACTGTCTGGCTGGAAAGAGTCAATGGCAGGAAATGGTGCCCACATGAAAAATGGCTAAGGACGAAAGCACTCACATAGGCCAAGCCGGCTCCTCGCCTAGCCGTCCGGTTGCTGAGCAGCCGGCCGGCCGGCTTCTCACTTAACTTGCTATGTTCTAAGCGGCCAAAGTACTTGTCTTCCCAAAATGGCCAAGTACCTGACCCAGCCAACAGACCGAAGAACGGCTGTCTGGCCAGCAAGGCGGCAGCCAAGGGAAGGCGGCAAAGGAAAAAGCCAAAAGAACAGAAAGCAAGACAAGTCGGAGCTCGGCAAAGCACAACTTGTGCGAAAATTAAATTGCATAGCAAGAGGCCCTCGGCCAACATTCAACAAAGTTTGAATACACCCTCAGCGGGTGGAACTGCGCAAATTTAACAAGTTTGTTCTAGAGACTACAAAAGCAGGAAAAGATAAGATAAAGTTGGCAGCCTAGGCCAGAGGAGCAGTAGGCGGGTCCGGCAGGTTGGTGGAGTCGGCGACGCCGGCTGGTGGAGTGGCCGTCTGGCGAGTCTCGGCTTGGTCGCCATCAGCAGTAGTCGGTGCACTCGCACACGGCTCGTTGCTCGAGTCCCGATTGAGCTGAGGCTGGCCGTCCGCTCCGCCCTCCGGTGCGTCGTCTTCACCATCCTCGTCTTCCTCGTCCTCGCCTTCGTCACTGGAGGCGATTTCTTCCGCCGAGTCCTCGCTGTCATCCGGGTTCAGCCCGAACCAGTCCGGCGGCACCCCGGCACCCTCCTCATCCAGCTCGGGGAGGAAGACACCGGTCTCGGTGTACTCGGCGATCGCCGCCGCACGTCGAGTGAGCACAGGCCCCACTGCCGCCAACTCTTCCCTGGCCTCCTGCCGGAACATGGCCAACTGGGCTAGGTTCAGCCCAGGATACCACGCCTTGATGAACTCCAAGGCCCTTCGGGCGCCAGCCCGAGCGGAGGAGCCCTTCCAAGCCTCGAAGCGGCCGATCGCCACCTCTAACCAGTCGGTGGTCCGACTGGGGGTGCATGGAGCTTGGAAGCCTAGCTAGAGGGCGGAAACTAGCTGGGACCCGGCGCAATGAAGGCGGCGGAGCAGACGGTGAATCGGCTGTAGGCGCGTCCTGACGGCTAGGAGCTGCTCGTTCATGTTTCGAGGCGCGTCAAGCGGGATCTCCACTCCTTCCCTCCTACGCTGGTCGTGCCGCGCCTCGATGGCCTGGCTGACGGTGACGGCGTGTCCAGAAAAGAAGTCTACGCAAAGAAAAAACAAAGATCAGAAGTCGGAAGCCGACTCTCGATGCAGTCGGCAGCTATTCCAAAGAAAGAAGTTTACCGTCAATCATATCCTCAATCTTGCCGTAGCCAGCAGCGAGGATTGCCTCCTTCTTGACCCACTTTGAGCGCTCGGTCTCAAACTCGGCCTGGAGGGCGCCTTCCGCCTCCTTGAATTTTTGGAGCTCCGCCTTGTGCTGGTCCGCCTGGTCCGCCAACTTCTTGGCCAGACGGTCGCGCTCCTTGGCCGCCTTGCTGCACTCCTCCTCCTTGGCACACAGCTCGGTCTGGACTTCGCCCAGGCACTACCGCAGTGTGGCGTTGGCTCCTGCAAAAATAAGAAAGAGAAGACAATCAACAAAGTTGACCAAAAAGAAAAAGTGGTTGCCGGAAGATCCGGCCCGACTGCTCAGCAGTCGGCCCGAATCTCAGGGCTACACCCAGCGGGTGCGCTAACGCGCCCCCGCGAGGAAGAAGACGGAATGCTTACTCCGGCTCTCGGTCAGGTCGGCGGTCCGCTTAGCCAACTCCTGGACCTGGGAGTTGAAGGCGGCTGCGCGGATGTTGTGGTAGTTCTGCAACGAAGACAAAAGAAGAGAAAACAAGTTAGCACTTGGAACTTACCTTAAAGTTCTGAGCCGCCTGCTCAGCAGCCGGCCCGAACTCAGGGGCTACACCCAGTGGGTGCGCTGGCGCGCCCCCATGGAAGATTGCAAGAATAAAAAAAACAACAAGGCAAAGAAGTGTACCCGGACGGCCGTTCGCGTCGCCAAGAACGCCTTCGTATATTGCTGGAGGGCGGTGCCTTGGGCCTGGAGCTGGGCCTGAACATCCTGCGCGGCCTTGTTCAGCACGCCCGTCCCGCCCCCAGGCGTCCATTCTGGTGGGGCGGCACTGGTGGCCTCTGCATCTGGGGCCGACGAGCTTGCGGCCCCGATCTCCTGCGCCCGTGGCGCCGAGGCCACCTTTGCCGCACGCCGGCACCCCGGAGGACAGACCACGGGGGTCGCCCCCACCACCAGCTCACCACTGATCGGCGACGCTAGTGGCACGTCAGACCGACTGCCTCTGGCCTCGGCAGTCGGCGCTTGCGGGGGCACCTCCGCCCCCGAGACGATGGCGTCACCTCCTCTCCTCTCCACGACCGGCTGATCGTTGCCGGCTCCTCCAGTCGGCGCCGGGATCTCTGGCGCTGGTGGCACTGCGCGCAGCGGGATGACGAGTTGCGGAGTCCGACCGCGTGCGGCCTCTTCCGCTTGCACCTTGGCGGCTGCGTCCGCCTGGGCCTTGGCTGCGGCGTCCGCCTGGACCTTGGTCGCAGCGTCGGCTTGGGCCTTGGCCACCGCATCCGCGTCCGCCTGCGCCGCTTTGGCCGCCTCCGCCTTCTGCCGTTCCACCTCCTCCCGCTCCTCGCGCGCCTCCCGCACGATCCTCTCCGTCGCCTCCTGGAGGTCGGCGAGCGGGTCCACACGACGGGTGTTGGCAGAGCCTTCCGCCGCCCTGATCACTGAAGCAGCGGTGGACCGCTCAAGAGAGAGCGGGGCCCTATTCAAGCAAGACAAGAGGAAACTCAGAAAGAGTTTGCAAGAAAGAAGAAAAGAAAACGCAAGAGAAACTAAGCACTTACGCGGACACCATCGGGGGCTGCTTCGGGGTCTTCTGGAACTGGGCCGCCTTCGCAGCGGCCTCCTGCCACTTGGTCGCGGCGGCCGTGTTCTTGGGCTTCTTCGGCCGGCTGCCGAACAGCAACGAGCCAGCTCGGCGCTTTGGTGCGCCGCCTGGTGCAGTCGGCGCGGCTGAAGAGCTCGCGCCCACCTTGTCGGTGCCGTGCGTGCGGCGCGGCTCGTTCTCCTCCTCGTCGTCATCCGGCCAGGCTTCGAGGCTGCCTTCTCCTCCGGAGCCGCCTGCTCCACTACCGCCACCTGTGGCGTCGTCCTCCTCCATGGCAGCCGCCCCCAAGTCGGGGTCGTCCACGTCGCTCCTCGTTCGGTCTGACATATACTGCTGACCTGGATCCAGAGCGCCGGCGGCCGACTGGGCCGGGAGGACCTGCACCATGGCCGACTGGTCAGACGGCAAAACAAGAACTCGGACCAGCAAAAGAGAAAAAGAATTACAAGACTCACCGCAGGCGGCGGATGTGCGCGGTCGTACGGCTGCTTCCCGAACCGCCAATCCATCTCCGATAGCTTGCAGTTGGAGAAGTAGTTGACCAGCCGGGCCACCTCCACGTCCGGCAGCTCCCATGTGCACATCCGGCACGGGTCCCGGTGCCCGCTCATGCAGCTGACGATGTGAGGCCGGGCTTGGAGGGGAAGCACTCGGCGCGTCACGAAGGCGGCCAGCAGGTCCGAGCCCTTCAGGCCCTCCGACTCCGTCATCACCTGAAGTCGGGTGACGGCGGCGGAGGAGGCGGCTGATAGAGAGCTCGGCTTGTACTGCCAGTTGGCGCGCGGCTCGGCTGGCGAGCCGGCTACGTAAGCCGACAAGTTGATGTAGTCGCTCGTCGGGTGGATATTCTTGACGTAGAATTAGGACTTCTGCCACAGCTTGGTCGACTGCAGCAGGGAGATGGGCGGGAAGCGGTTCCCGGTGCCCGGGCGTCGCACCGCCATGCAGGCTCCGCATTGAGCCGCCTGGCCCTTAGTGGCAGTGCCGAGTTTGAGATAAAAGCACTCCCCCCAGAGCTCGAGGGTGGGGAGAGTGCTGAGGTACCCTTCGCACATGGTGACGAAGGCGGCCAGCAGCACCACCGTGTTTGGCGTGAGGTGGTGCGGCTGGACTCGGTAGAAATCAAGGAAGGAGCGGAGGAAGCCGCTCGTCGGAAGGCCGAAGCCGCGAAGAAAATGGGACCAGAAGACGACGCGTTCATCGCCCTCCGGCACCGGCGAGATTTCTGCCTTGGGGGAGACACGTACCTGCACGTTCGTCTCCCGGGGCAGCCGCCGTGTTTGACGAAGGAAAGAGAGGTGATCCTCATGGACGTTGGAACCGTCCCAGTCGCCGGCCCGGGAGCGCGCCATGGACGAAGGAGCTCATCATAGGCGCGGCGCGGTGGCGAGCGGGCGAAGCTGCGGCGAAACGAGGAAGCCGCAGCAAGAAGAAGCTCGACGACGGTGGGCTGCGGCAGCGCGTCGGCGAAAGGAAAAGGCACTGCGACAGCAGAGAAGAAGAAGAATGGCGAGGGAACAGGAGGGCGCGCGTGCGTCTGCCACCCCCCTCTTCCCCCTACTTATAGCCCCAGGCGGCGGAGCCGAGGGGGCGAGAACGTGGGGGATCATGGGATTAACTGCGCCCACTCCCCCACGATTGCGGTGCCAGTAAAGGCGTGTATTAAATACCGCAGAAGCTCAACCATCTACCTCGGCCGCAGCGGATCCGCGCGCGTGCCGAGGCACTGTAGTGGCGGGCCCCGGCCTGCGGCAACGTCCCGTCGCGCGCGTGGGCTGCAGGCCGGCTTGGCTTGTTGACGCCGCGTGGCAGGCATGCATGGGCGGCGAGTCTGACGTCTGGCTGGCGTGCCACCTGGCCCCCACCACGGCGTTTCGAAATCGCCAGGCGGCCTGCCTGGTCACGGCCGATACCTACCAGTCGGCACTTCGGAAGACAGACGAAGCAGAATACCAGACGACCCAGAGTAGGAAGCTGCTGAGGCTTCTCGCCCCTTCAGCCGCAACGCCCCACCAGCTTCGGGGACTACTGTCGGAGTAAATGACCACGGGTAGCCTCATCAGCTCCCCTTGGCATTTCGAAGCATCGGGGCAGGCTGCGCCCCTCAAACATCAAAGACAAAGGACCGCCTTCTTGGGGCCGGCTGGTCCAAGCGGCCGGTTACCAGGAGGCGGCGGAATCCACAAGACGGCCATGAAGTGGGCCAACTCCTAGTAGGCGGCTTCCTGGGAAGCCGCGTCCTAGCAGGCGGCCCCTCGTGCCCTCAAAGTTAGCACCCACATAAACACGATGAGACGGGGCGTGGCTACATTACAAGCCTGCCACCCCCGATTCCAGGGCAGAACGCGACACTATTGCCATGCTGCTCATGACATCACCCATGGCAGAGGAAGCCATGCTCCCACGACGGCCTGTCGGTACGGCCCGCAGGCGGCGGGCCCTACCTGTCCGTGAGAGGCCAGAAGGCGGCGAGCCCTGACCAGTCGGCTCAGGGGGAGGCCGGCCCCTAGCAGGCGGCCCTCCCCCTTCCTTGAAGTTTGTGCGCCATTAACCCGAAGAGACGGGGAGTGGCTACGGTGAAATGCCCGCCAGGCGGCGGGACTGTAGCCACGCTCTCCCCGACCAAGCATGCATCATCAGTGGCACGGCTACAGTGCTACGCAGCCGACAGGACCGGCAAGCGGCGGGCCTGGCTTGTCGGCCAAGTACGAGACAGCCGGGGGGACCCACCAGGCGGCGGGCCCCTGCAGTCGGCGGAGAAGCCGGCGACCAGAGACACTGACGGCCGGGTCCTACGCCCGGCCGGATTACCATGGTACCCCTGGGGGTAGGCCTATATAAACCCCCCAGGTCACCCCATGCAGGGGGTTGGGACCTTGGTGGAGACCTTGGTCGAGCACCCAAGTCACCATACACACACATAGAGAGAGTGGAGTAGAGCTAGCCTTGCCCTTCTTCCTCCTCTAGCCAAACAGCTCAAGGAGCAAGCTTGTAGCTACTTGTTGAGATAGTGGTCATGCGGAGACCCCGCAGAGCAGGACTAGGGGTGTTATCTCCTAGGAGAGCCCCGAACCTGGGTAAGATGCGTCGGTGTACGTGTTTACGCCTTATCCCGTTTCCAGGCGCCGGCGACGTATTATTATCCCCCACCATGATAAGCCATCCCTTGGCATATGTCGCACGAAACCCCCGACAATGACCCAGGAAAGTGTGTCCGGCCGGAGTTAAGCGAGCGTGGTGGGTAAGTTGGTGCACCCCTGCAGGGAAGAAAACATCTATCGATAGCCGGTCCTACAGTAAAGGACACTCGGAGTTGTATCTCGATCGATACAACTAGAACTTGAGATAATAACTGGATATGATGGCTCCGGGATCGCTTTCTCGCAGGGAGTCGAGGAAGGATCTCTGGGCGAGACTGTTGCTTGATACAACCACTACTACATTATACCATGCTATTCTGTACTCTTCTAAATGCTGCAAGATGCTTGAAGATGCTGGTCTTCGATAGGACTAGGCTTTCCCCTCTATTCTGGCATTTCTGCAGCCCAGTCCACATACACAGCCTTTCTTTGATAATGTTGCATATGTAGTGTAGATCGTTGCTTGCTGAGTACTTCGGAGTACTCACGGTTGCTTTGCTTTCTTTTTCTCCCCATATCAGTTTGTCGTGACCAGATGACATAGCCCCTGAGACAGCTGCCCCCGCCGACGATCGCTACTACCACCTCGAGAGTGGTTGATTCTACGAGCTGGCCGACGACCAGGAGTAGGTTTGGAGGGTCCCAGGCAGGAGGCCTGCGCCTTTCGATCGTAGTGTTTTATTTTGCCCCGCCTTTCTAAGGGCATTTCTGTTTCTCTTTATATCTGTACTTAGATATCTGATGCTTCCGCTGACGCTTGTATGCCATCGAGCTATGTATTCGAGCCCTCGAGGCCCTGGCTTGTAATATAAAGCTTGTATGACTTTATTTATGTTTTAGAGTTGTGTTGTGATATCTTCAAGTGAGTCCTTAGGCTTGATCGTGTGCATTTACGTGTATGATTAGTGCACGATTAAGCCGGGGGCGTCACACAAATCCCTCTCATCCTCTTAACCAACATTGGCCGACAACAACGTCAATGCCGGCGACCAGCGCTCCTCCGCACCATGGCCTCGGGTTGTTACACGCCGCCGCCTCCCGCGACTGCTCGCTCCCGGTGCCTCGCCTGGCCCTCGTTGACGTCGCATTCGCCATCGACCTCTTCGCGGCTGGTGGATAGAACACGCTCTCATTCGCTGTTGTTGCGTCAGACGCCAGCGTCAAGAAGGCCCCTAGCGGCGTGTTCTAGTTCGTGGTGGACGTGAGTGACGGGAAAGTGGTGGCCGGGCCGGGCGAGCACTGGAGCGTCCAATGGACGGCCGTTCGGACAGGTGTCGGGGTCGTGCCTACGGCGATCGTCATGATGGACGCCAAGGTGCCAGCGTCAAGGGCCGGAGCGCTTGGCAGTGGCGTGTGGGGGGAGGCATGGGCCATGGAGGGGTTGCCCGCGTCGGGATGCGGTGGGATGAAGCTAGAGGCTGAGGTCGTGGTCGAGGTGAGCATTGAGGAGAGGCTGGTGGAGAAGGTGAGGCTCGGGGTGTTGTTGGATTGTATGTACGTGAGCGTCGAGGAGGGGCTCAGATACTTGCAGCATTTCCTATTGTAACTAGATAATACCCCGCGCGTTGCTGCGGGATTAGATGAAAGAAATGGAAATATGACTTCAATGTTGATCAAATGCATTTAAATTTGTGGTGTTGATGATGTTATATATCCAACGGGATATTCATATTTACATTGACAATGTTGAACAAATAGACATGTGCACACACATAAAGAGATTTATCACTAATGTGTAGGGATTCCATTCTTCAGTATTTAGGTTGGCTTGCAAGAGCACTGAAATAATTATCCTCTATGTAATCATAGGTTTCAGCACTTTTTTCTAATATGCACTATAGTTTATAACAATAACTGAACCAAGATATGATTTTTCAACTCATTTTGGTGCACTGGAGTATGTGCTTGTAGTTCAAATTTGAATTATGCACATTAAATGTCTAGAAACTCAATTAATGTATAAAACAAGCCAAACGAACCCTGAATAATTCCAAATTTTAACACGACACTCATATAGTTGCGTGTTCACTGCAGATAAATGTTCTAGCAATTCAAACACCGTCCTTTCCCTCAGTAACACCATTTTGTCTTTCGAATCAGAATAAAAAAATCAGGTACATCACAAATATTTTACTAGCAAGAATCGTGTGCGATGCGATATAAAATATCTTGGCGCACCCTCTTGTATGGCTTACATCGGAAGCTTCGTCCTCTACAGTCCATCGCCCGCGCTTCAACCACACTTGCGCGCCAGTTTCTCGCTGCACCGAGCGAAAATTTCCGACAACCGCGGAAATATCTAGCTCCCCGCCTCCTCCCCCCTGACCAAAAGCCACATTTTCACTGTTCCTCCTTCCCTTCCAAGTTCAAATCTTCAGTGCTTACTTGCAGCGCCGCCTCCTCACCGGCGACCCTTCTTCTTGCTCGTGGCCTCATTGATATAGTCAGGTAATCCACACCCCATCGTCCTCCTCCTTCTCCATCCCACATGCCCCGACCGACGGCGCGACACCTTCCGCCCAAATCACTGCCCCGTCCTCCAAATAAGAGCCGCCCACAGCCATTTTGCACTGAGTATAGCGAGGAGTTCAGGAGCATCTGGCAGCGAAGAAGCAAATCGCGGCCGCACGCGCGGATGAGGTCGTGATGGCTGCCATGCGTGCCGACCGCCAGATCTTGGAGAAGCACCTCGCCTTCGAGGCCACCGTCAACGCCGCCACGCGGTTGGCTACTTTAAAATACAGTTCGTGTTGTTTTCTCGAGGCCACCGCCGGTGCCTTCTAGTGAATTATCCTCTGTAATGTTAATATGTAATCTGATCTTCTGAAATGTAATATTCAGTTAATAGTTTGGTCCAACAATTGCTATATTTCCTAGTATTTATCAAGCATTCTTGGTTTGGTTAACTGTCTTATCTTCTAGTATATGTTCTATTCTGCAATGTGGTGCTCAGTTAACTGTTTGGTTCATTTGTCCTGCTGTCCAGTTAACTATTTAGTTCAATTCTTCAATCCGATGTTCATTTGTTGTGGATACAGTTTTGTATTGTTATGCATGTGAGAAATAAATCAAATTTAGCTGTACTAAATACACGAGAAACATATACGATTGCTCTATTTCCAAGTTGTTTAGCAAGGTCTGTGTTATCCTTGGGTCTTGGTAGTGTTGTAGAGGTCTTCAGTGTTGGTGTGTAGCGGCTTGGTTGCTCTATGATTTTCCTCATCGCCATTGGCATGAGGGTTGTCTAGGTCGAGCATGTATCGTAGTACGCACGGTGGGTGTGTTTTGTGGATGTGGTTGCTAATCCTTTTAATTGACGTTGTAATGGCCGAAAGGCTTGTATCCAGCTTCTTTGCCTCTTCTTCTATCAATATATGATACGCATGCTTGTGCGTATTCTAGAAAAAAAAATTAGCATGCTTGGTTTGTTTAGCTGGCTTTTCCATGTGTCTCGAGTTAATCTGTTGGATCTGCAATTCGTTTATTTTTCATTAACATATTCTACTGATAGTATCCAACTGTAAGATAACCTGGTCAAGATCTGCCTTATATGTGTTGCAGGGAAACAATGGGAGGCAATGAGGTTTACCATCGAGGTTTGCGCATGCATGGTCCTTTGGCAAATAGCACATTTATTATGCAGTTGCAGGAATCATTCTAATATTTAGGTTTTTAACAATTTGATCTTGCACATGTAGGTCCTGCTGTCAGAGGTTTAGACCCACTGTTCGACCCATTTTGCATATGTGAAAATAAGATATTCATGAATATCAGTCAAGTCAAGAAACTCAGAAAGATTGTAAGGATAAAGAAACTTGCGACGAATAACAACAAGATCTTTGTTTGCACAATGAAGAAGGCATCAGTCAACTATAGGATGGTACTAACTCTTTACCTTGTTTTTTCCCTTGTGCCATTTCAAAATTTAGAACAGCTATTTATGAATATCTTTGTTTTCAGTCCTTTCCAAAGCAGTTCACCGATGATTATCTCTCAAACCACCTGCATGGTCAAGAGGCGAGGAAGGTATTCATTCAACATCCACGGTACAATATTGAAGTCTTCCTCAAGAGGACGAAGGTTGGGCGGGCAATTATCCATAGCCACTGGCCTAAAATTGCAATGACATTCAACATCACTCAAGGCCACTACGGGAAACAACTAATTTGCCGTCAGTGGACATCTTTGCCGTCAGCTTTTCGTCGGGACAGACGGCAAAGAGCAGTTTTGCCGTAAACTGCTGACGGCAAAAAATGACTAACGGCAAAACATATTTTGCCGTCTGCATTTTTTATTACAGACGGCAAAGTAGTCTTTGCCGTCTGCGTTTTTTATTACTGACGGCAACGATCATATTTTGCCGTCTATAAAAGAAAACACAGACGGCAAAGACTTTGCCGTCAGCGTTTTTTATTACAGACGGCAAAGTATGACATTTCCGTCTGTAATAAAAAAAAGCAGACGGCAAAGACATACTTTGCCGTCTATATAAAAACCGCAGACGGCAAAGAAGAAGCACAGCCCACGGATCGATCCCACGGATCGATGACGTGGCAGCAATATCCACCACAGATGCGCAACCCACCCCATCCCACGATCTCTCTGTCCCCACCCCACCACCCGCAGCCCAACCACCCCACCTTATCCTCCCCCAGCCCACCCCACCGCACGTTCTCTCTCTCTCTCTCTCTCGCCGGCGTATCCAGCTCGCCCGCCTCCCGATTGACCCGCCGGCGCCACCAGCCTTGGTCCTCCGGCCAGCGAATCCTCTGCCACCGCCGCCAGGCCTTCGGCCTCCCCTTCCTCTGCTCCGCCCCTCTCTGAATCCTCCCTCTCTCTTTCTCCAGGAACCACCGAGGCGGGCGGTGTGAGCAGGGCACGGGCGCTGCGGGCTACGAGCGACGCGCGGGCGGGCGGCGCTAGCAGGGCAGCCGGCGCGGGAGGCCGCTGCGAGCGACGCTCGGGCGGGCGGCGCTAGCAGCGCGCGGGCGAGCAGGGCCGTGCGGCTACGTGGGGAGCATGGCTGGGCGGCGGTTCGGAGACCAGGGTCGGGCGACCAAGGCACGGCTGCTGCGGGCCTGTGCGGGCAGGGCAGCCGGCGCGGGAGGCCGCTGCAAGCGACGCGCGGGCGGTTGGCGCTAGCAGGGCGCGGGCGAGCTGGGCCGTGCGTCTGCGCGGCGAGCATGGCCGGGCGGCTATGCGGTGGCGCAGCTAGGCGAGCAGGGCAAGGCGGCGGCAGTGGATCCCCGGCCAGAAGAAGGACGGCCGGCGGCCAAGTCCCTATTCCTGCAGTGGAGAAGGACTTGATTGCTTTTATTTTTACTTTCTAGGGTCCTTTGTGTAAATTTTCAGGACAGCTGTGTAACTTCTCTGTAACTCCACCTACAATGAATGAAAGGTAGCACGGCCGTGTCGAATCCAAAATCTACGTGAGCTGAACTTGCTCTCTTTGATTTGATGTTCATGTGTCCGGCGAGATGCTCTGCTCTGACGTAAAAATGCAAAACAGTCTTTGCCGTCTGTACTTTAGTCTAGATGACAGCAAAGAACAAGTTTTGACTGACGGCAAACAACGCGGGTTTGCCGTTTGTTATTTTTGCGGCAGACGGCAAATCTATAGTTGGCTGACGGCAAAATCTTTGCCGTCTGCCTGATCAAAAGCTGACGGCAAAGTATTCTTTGCCGACTTATCTTTGCCGTCTGACTTTGCCGTCTGCTTCCTGACGGCAAAATCTTTGCCGTCTGTATTCAGGTCTTTACCGTCTGTGATCCACAGACGGCAAATTATCTGATTCCTGTAGTGGGCTCAATATTCGCCTTCCGCTTCTGCAGTTTCTCGGATGAGATTCATCTATCTAATTTATCGTGTATGATGCTACTTTCCAAAGGTTTTCGACGTTGCATGTGAAACTTGGTGTTGTTGTGTAATGACGTAGCTAGCTATATGCCTATATGGTGTAACTGAGTGCTGAAGCTATCTGATGTAATTCAATTATGAAATCCTGGTTGCCGTAATACGGATATGAAATATATGGTGTGTTTTATAAGAAATGTCAATTTGATTACTAAATGGATTATCAATAATAGCCAATTAGCATGCTTATTGCGGTTTTCTATTGCACACAGTTTTTCGGACAACACCGTGGGCGATGAATTCAAACAACCCACACGGTTTCTAGAAAGTAGGCGTGTTGGATCAATGCAGAATCACACACGACTTCGGCCAGAGAACTGTTTGCGTTAGGCCACCTTGCACAAACATTTCCACATAAAAAATGTGTGTGATATACATACGAACGGAAACGTTTTTCTGTGATTCACTGTGTGGGATGCATATACGAACGGAAATGATAGGGCATGTATAATTGTCTCCGATGCCTCGCCCGATTGCACACGAGCTCATTTTGCCCCACGTGTGTGACCGAAGGACCTATCCTCAACGGTCTCTGGGTCGTGTGGGCAGCCCCCCAGCCCCCTCGCTAATGCACACATAGGCAAGGCGACGGTTTAGAACTCCGTCACGGAAAGGGGGTTAAAACCGTTTGTATAGCACGTCTCTGCACCAGTGTATAAAAGATACCCCGAGTCCCGTTCAGCACTCACTCCACCCCACCACATCCCCAATCGACCCTCAGCACACTCCATCGACCTCGAGGAGGTCTTCTTCCCCACCTCCAGCCGCCCGATCTGCCGCGGCTTCCGAGAAGCATCCGACGCCGTTCGTCCACCTCCACCTACCAATCTTCATCAGAGAACTCTTCGTGCATCACCTCGTCTGACCCGCGCATCAATTTGACGTTCGCAGGTCTCTTCGGTGGATCCCATTTTCACCGAGGCCGCTGCTCGCCGGAGAGAGCAACGACGTCGCTACGGTGCACGCCGGTGACCAACTCCGCCACCCACCAACGCGGACGAATCTCTTGAACACGCCTGCACCATCGCCACTTCCTCCCCTTTGTACGCGCGCGCGAAATTCAAACCTGGCGGGTGGGACCCACCCGTCAGGCTTTTGTTCTTTTGTGGCTAATTTGGTTACGCCATTTATCCAACTACGCTTTCTCCACGAAGAAGCGCATTTATATCCGAAGCGTTTTCTGTTAAAACAGTAAAGGACCCATTGATAGTTATTTTAATTACAAAGAGGTCCTTGATATTAAAACCATCACAACTTTTTGTTCCTAACTCCAAATGGATTGATTCTTTTTCTGACATTCTTCATTTATCATCTAGTTTATTTTAGTATTTATTTAAAAAATTGAAACAAATTTTTTGTACTATTTTGAAATTATGTGGTAATTGCATTAATTTGAAAATAGGAAAAATGGAGGGGAATGAATTTTAAAAGCTTATGGAGTGCACCCAACTTTTCTACATGCTCAAGGCAAGCATCTTGAACACTTGATATGATGACTGCTTGATTGACTGCTTGCTAGAATTTTTGAAACATGTTTAAGTTACCTCAAATGGAATTGCATATAGGAGATCATGCATATGTGGCCCCTTGTCAATATTTGATTTCACTTACACATGAAACATTTGTGCCACACATGCCTATACTTGTTCTGACTAACCTGTATAAAAGAATCTGTCACTAGTAAAAGTGATTGTAAGACAGAAATCTGGTTGTGACGAGAATGACCGATGATGGCATGTTGGGACATGTCGGTTTGTGACCCTGTTGGTACTAAAGAAATGTATCGTGCTAACCACTGCAGGAAACATAAATCTCCTGAGTCGACCGTAGATCAAGTCTTGTTCCGGTAACCTTCAAACTTGATTCGTGCTACCACGTGTCCTCGCCACAGATAAGGTATGGTTCAGTAAGTTGTTAACCCCTTTCCTGCACACACCTACAGAGAGGCCATAGTGAAAGATACCATTTAATGACTGGTAGGCATGTCACTTAGTCCGAGGGTATGAATGGCCGGTTGGGACCGCTGCTGAATGTTCATGCTATTGGAGGCCGTTGCGTTTCCTACTTAGAGTTTTACTTTACTGTTGCTTTGGGTGATTTCTGGCCTGGGGAAATTAAAACTGGCATGTGCTGGTCAGGTGTGTTTACAACCCAAAGACCGTAATCGGAATTAGTCAATGTTTCAGGGTTGACTAACGAAATCGTTTATTTGTGGGTAAAGAGTACATCCTCTGCAAAGTTTAAAAATCTATTGGAATAGGGAAAGTGCTGATCTGAGCTCGAGCTCACATCAGCTCGTTATCTCCCACGCCCATTCGCTTCCAGATTCGCACTGGCCTAGGTATATCACTGTGTATTCTCACTAGTATATGCATCTATATGCAGAACCATGGCCCACCGACCTGCCCTCATTAATGTGACGTCTTCTGTGGCACTTTCACCCGCTCGGATGGTTGCTGGCGATATGAGCCGTGGCTCAGACGTTCTGGACAAAACGGCAGTCGTCTACACAGGCCATTTAATAATGACATCCACCGGCGCACGAACCTGAAGCCGCGCTGTCCTCCATAGCAGCATCAACTAGCTTACAGATGACTCCAAAGCAGACACACGCTGCAACACCATTTCAACCTTAACTCGTTTTTGTTTTTTTAGTGAAACTCGTTGGTATTTATACATGCATGACTACTGAAAACATCATTGACGATCTGCACGGTTGTTCACTCAACTCACGTTCATGTGTTCACAGAACCCTTGCTACCGGATCCATGAGCTCAGGACACCACACACTGTCACTTCTCATCCATGCTAGTCTTGCTCTTCAGTTAGAGGAGATCGCAACAATATTGGTTGTAGGCGTCATCAGCGAAGGTGTTGATGTGGACAGAATTGCAGCGAGAGAAGAGAACAGGCGTCCATGGTCCCAGCCACACAATGGATTCTTCCTCCTCTGTTCAGAGGAAGTTTGCTCTCAAAATTGCTCAAATGTTCTCCGTGCTTTATACCAATATATGAATTACAAAAACTTTCAGTTACAAACATTAATACCCACGAGATACAAAGATTGGAATATACAGAAAACCAAGCCTTTTTCCTGTGCTCATCTTAACATTGCTCAATGTTCTTTGTGCTTTTGCAATATGAAAAGGCACAATTACTACTGAAATTTAGCAAAACTTTTCATTACATATAACATATGTTATCCTTGTGGCATATCAATATCCATGAAAATGCAGCTAACATGTATAGGAATTTACAGAAAACCAAGCAAGTTCGAAAACAGCAGACCTACAAGGCTGAACACCACTATTTGCGCGTCGTCGCCGCCAGCAAAAACTGTCAAATCTAATCTCTTTAAACCAGTGAAAGCCGAGCAAGCAAAATTGTAACCAATGCTGAAATCTTCCAATTAGCGACATGAACATACACTGGCACCATGTGTTCAGTATATCTAACACATAATAAGATCGCCATGGTGCCCCTGACCATCATGCGCAGGTCACTTTTAGGACAAGGATACATGCCACGCGGCAGGGTGTACCATTATAACAGCTGCAAAAAGTCGAAGCCAAGATCTATGTGTTGCGATGCAGACTCCAAGATCTATGCGTTCAGTATGTCTACAAACATTAATACCAAATGATGCAGACTCCAAGTTCTATTCCAGAAAAACTGCAAAATGGAATGCTCCAATGATGGGTGTCATCAAAAACAATATTGATGCAGCCTTTGATGCAAGATCATGTCGTGCTGCTTCAGGGATGGTTAAAAGGAGATCTGATGGAGATTTTTTGTGCTTGGTGCTGCAAGGGAATATGAAAATGTTCAAAATCCCTTAACAACGGAAACACTTGCCTTCAGAGATAGTGTAAGCAAGCAGAGAAGGGTGGCATCAGGTCCATGTTGAAACTTGATTGCCAAGTGTTGGTTAGTATGTGGAATTCTCAAAAGAAACAAAGGTTAGAAACCATGGGCATTCTCTGTCCTTCCAACCATCATTTCATCCTTCCAGGTGTTTGATCTGTCTTACACCCCGAGGAGGCAAACTTAGCGGCACATGTGTACTAAGACTCAAGGACTGGACTCGAGAGTGCCTAAGTAAGTTTCCTGAAAAAACTTAATTTGGTATGCACGCTGATGTGGAATGAGTTTTTAAAATATAAAAGTCAATAGTGTTATTGCGGGGTACATACAGTCCTATTGAAATTTATACTTGGCTGGCATCAATCTATTTCCAACTTACTTAGTGATAGCATTTCAAACAGTGAAAGTTGTACAAAGCCGGGAGAGAAGGCGAAAGCTTGCTTGAAATGATATCTTTGTCGACACGTATCCATCCTTTCTTACTCTCGTAGCAGCAACATGCGATGATACATAGTACCGTTGGAGAAGTACCCGAGATGTCTGTGATAGTTCTCTAACATTCAGAGATGCAAAGTCATTAATATGATGATTTAAATATGAAACTTATCCAGTAATTTCATTTCAATATCAAAACCTTTCACCCAAGAATATAGGTTGTAATAATTGTACGCCTCTCCGAGCAATCCGAAACTTGTCCCCAATGCAAGCACAATCACTTTTGCCGAAGGGTTCCCCGTCTAACTCCTTAATGCTTTCTCAAAAGCAGCCACGCGTGACGGAGGACATGGTGGCCTACAAGGTGCACGTCAATTTTAAAAGGTGTAATGTATTTACACACGACCACTGTCAGAGATCAATTCTCCTACAGATCTACGATGCTCATATGTGCAAGGTTCTGCTCTGCCGTCTAAGCTACAGAGTAGTACCACTTCTTATTCCTGTCATTGGTTTGTGGGTGCCCAAATTTCTCATACAATCTTATGGTCCAGGAACAAGCATACTGAACTAAGGCGCCCATCACCATCGATTTCTAATTCTGGATAGCAGGGGTTGACTCCAATACAAGTCTTAAAGCAAACTGTGATGTCCTATGCAAATCATACACAATCATTCTGCTTTTGGTAGATTTGGGAACGCACCTTAGACCAGCCGGGCGCCTCTGACGCCTCTCGCCTCACGTCTCGGCTCCTTTCTTCTTCAAAGATCTGCCCGTCCGCGCTCATGGTCACTCCCGGCGCTTGCTCTGCACCCGGAACCGAACCCACCGCGTCCGCGCTCAAGGCTGCCCGGCGCTTGATCCGCACTCTCAACCAGACCCACCGCTTCCGCCCTCAAGGCTGCTGTCGGCGCTTGCTCCGCACCTGGAAGGCCGGAACCTAGCCCACCACCCCACGCGACGACGGATCAACTGGGGTTGCGCTCTAGTCCACTTCCTGAACAAAAGGGATTCTGCATCCGGCAACGGAAAAGAAAAAGCAAGAGGTCAACACATCAGAAATCAAAATCCACCTCATCCGCATCCGCATCCGCTCCCTATATAAATCATATTGTTACCTGGAACTCCATCGCCGGCAATGGAGTCACCTCTCTCCGGCGCCCCCGCCTCCGGGACTGAACCCTTCTGACTAAAATGGGGAGCAACTAGACGGCACAACACAGCACAATCGCATACGTACACCACACACTTACTCAATTACAGATATCTCGTATTGGGCTGAAAAGCTCTGCGGAACAGATCCCCATACAACATTCAATGGTGCTGATAACCAGAGCATATGAGCTCGTGACTACATACTCCATGTCCCCTTGGAATAGCATGTCGACGGTTAAGGGCCACAGTGTGTTAAGGGTCAAGTGTCGGTCTTAGTGTCGGTCTTCTGAGGAAAATAACTAAATCGTAAATTGATCATGATTTATGATGACGATTATTATTAGTAATGTTGTTATGAACTAACCCTAAGTCATCCATTGTACGATTTTTCAGCTTCAAGCTTCGCATTTCTTTCTTTTTTTAGCTTCAAAATTCGCATTTCTCGCTTCTTTAGCATCATTTATCGGGTGTCGAAGGCGCGTGCGAACTGGTCGTCGTTTCTGGCCCATGGCGTTGGTCCCACTTGTTTTTTTAGTATGGGCTCCCAAGGCTCCCCGATCCTATTCCGTGCCTTAAGCATCGGTTACAGGTGTTTTTTACTAACCGAGGCACACCTGACCGAGCTGGCCGGCCCATTCTTTTTATTTTATTTTCCTTTTTAATGTGCTTATTCTACTAGTCGGCCCATGTAGAGGGACAGTGCTCGATCAGCTTGACCGGTTTCCCCAGGTTGCTCGACCCCATTTTAAAGGTCATTGTTCACCAACTGTTGACTTTCAAAAAATTATGGAAAAAATTTAAAAGAAAAAATTCACAAAAAATAAAAATAAAAATTCGTGAATTCAAAAATATTCATATATTTTTTTAAAAAATTAATAAACATAAATAAAAAATAAAAATTGAAAAAAAAGTTAATCGATTTGAAAAAACTTCAAAAAACATCAAATTTAAAGAAAAGCTCATCAAATTTAAAGAAAAGCTCATCGGTTTTGCAAAAAGTTCATCAAATTTAAAGCAAAGTTCATCAATTTAGAAAAAAAATCATCAATTTTGAAACAAAATTCATCGATTTTGAAAAAAGTTCATCGATTTAAAAGAATAGTTCATCGAATCTGAAAAATGTTCATGAAATTGAAAAAAATTCATCGATTTTAATAAGCTCGCGAATATTAAAATAAAAAACAGAGGCAAACCGGCCAAAAACAAAAACCCAAAAAACGACAAACAGGTTCACATTGTTATTTGAAGATGTGAAAAAGCAGATAACTAGCACAACCAGAGTTCGAATCTCCCCAGACACTCTTTTTTTGCCAAGGTTTTTATAGAAAGGGGAAAAATGTAAGATGGGCCGGCCCAAGTGGAGGGCGGGGTGTGCGCCCGTTTGCAGATATAGAATAAACGGGCGCTTAAGGCGTTGTTTATGACGGGCGCGACTATTCCTCGCGTTCAGCTAGACAGGGGGCCCCTGGCTGAAGGCAAACGCCAATTGGGCCAACCCACGCGCGCGGGATACACCAGCCTGTTTCCTGTTTTGTTTTTTCTATGTTTTCTGATTTTATTTTTTTATTTTTTTATTTTTTTATTTTTTTATATTGGTTTATAATTTTAAATATTATATATATATATATATTACAAAAAATACTCTTCAAAAACACATTTGAAAAATGTTGAATAAGTATTAAAATACATGGAATGGGTATTTGACAAATGTTGAACAATTAGTTGAAAATATTGAATGAGTATTAAAATTTTGAAAAAGTATTTTAAAAAATGTTGAACAAGTATTTGGAAAATGTTGAACTAGTTTTTGAAAATGTTGAATAAGTATTAAAAAATTTTGAACGAGTATTTGTGAAAATGTCGAACGAGTATTTGAAAAAATGTTGAACAACTATTTGAAAAATGTTGAACAAGTATTTTAAAAAATGTTGATCATGTAAACAAACATATTGAACAAGATTTGAAAAAAATGTTGATCTTGTATAAAAGAATGTAGAACAAAAAAACCAAAAAGAAACAAAAGAAAAAACAAAAAAATAAAAAAAGGAGAAGAAAAAGAAATAAAAGAAAAATAAAACGAAAAACAAAGAAAAACCGGCTCAGACTGCCTCTAGTAGATTGCGATCCTGCCAGTAACCACTAACTAGAAGCTGGTGCAGTCGTTAGCAGCGTTGTTGTTCCCCCGCGTCACCAGGATTGGATTCTTGGGGCGCTCCATTTTTTCATTCTCCGTGCGCTAAAATGGGCCGTCCCAACACTGTTTACTCGACGCGAGAGGTCGCTGTTGGCTCGCATAAGGCGAGAAATAGTCGCCTCGGTTTATGAAATGCCGATTAGGAGGTTACCCCAAGGCTTTGTCATTTTTCTCAAACAGGTTGGTCGTGTGGTTTTCTTTATGGGTTGGGCTGTTTCGGCCTATCCGGTTTCCATATTTCTTTTGGGGTGCTGTTTTCCATTTCCGTTGGGTTGTTCTGTTCAACTTTACTTTTTTCTTTTCCATTTACGTGGATGAGTAGGCTGGGACGAAACAAATGCCCGTAATACAATTTTTAGGCTAAAATGCTCCTAAATGTATTGTGGTGGTAGGGTGAGAGAGGACGAAAATGACCAATAGAGATCGGGCCCCATGGAGGCAGTTTTAAAAATATCATATTTTCATAGCGCAAAAACAATTGACAAAATTAATACATACAGGAATACATGTACTCCCTCCATTCCACAATGTAGTGCGCCCGCGTTTTTTGAGATCCAAGTTTGACCGCAAATTGAATCAATGAGACCGACTGCGGCGGGAGCAAAAATATATATTCCCTCCGTTTCTAAAAATGCGGGTGCACTACATTGTGGAATGGAGGGAGTATAACATATTTGCGAAAAGTTTCATAACAATATATTCCCTCCGTTTCTAAATATAAGCCCTTCTAGAGATTTCAATATCAACTACATACGAATGTATATAGATGGATTTTAGAGCGTAGATTCACTCATTTTGCTTCGTACGTAGTCCGTAGTGGAATCTCTGAAAGAGCTTATATTTAAAAAGGAGGGATTACTTTCATATGTGGTGCAGACAAAAAGGATAAATACCTACAAGAAAATGGACCAAATTATTGTTGTTGTAGGTCCTGTATTTTGTTTTTTCCGCATCTTGTAAATCATAATATATTTTTTAATACATATCTGTTGTGAATATGTATAAGTTTTCGCAAGATTTTTTCTGAAACTTGGAAATTCTGTTTTGTATATTTTTGAAAAAAGATGCTCCAAGGAACCCGTCCTCCAAAAATTCGCACTCGAAAGAGGAGTGCGTCTCTTCAACACTTTTTTTTTTAGGATCCCGTCCCTTCAGCACTTATGCGCTGGTCACAGAACTGACGCTTGCACGCATGCCAGTGGCCTGCGGCCCATTACTTGGTATTTTATAGATTAAGATCTATTAAAACGCACAATAATGCAGAAAAAAGTTCATGAATTTTAATAACAAATTTAGAAACACATGAATTTGGAAAAAGTTTCTAATTTGAAAAAAAAACTGTGCACACATTTAAAAAATTCATGAGTTTGAAAAAGTTTGTGATTTTAAGAAAAGTTCACGAATTTGAAAGAACTTCATGAGTTAAAAAAATATCACAAATTTGAAAAAGATCACGAATTTTAAAAATGTCCATGAATTTTTTTAAATATTTTTAATAAATAAATGTAAACCTAGGAAAAATAAAAGAAAAGAAGAAACTGATCGGAAGCTTCTAGAAGCTTCCAAAAACCGGCAAATTTTTTTGGAAGCTTCCCAAAACCACTAACGGTCAACGCTTCTGTGGGCCAACAAAATAACTAATTTAGTACCCTAGGGGTGTGCGCTCATACGGGAAGACCTATAAGACCAGCCACAGTGGGGACTAAATGATGTCTACTACGTAACTTTATTCTTATAGACACGTGTTGGGCCTCCAAGCGTAGAGTTTTGTAGGACAATAGTAATTTTCCCTCAAGTGAATGATCTAAGGTTTATCAATCCGTGGGAGGCGTAGGATGAAGATGGTCTCTCTCAAACAACTCTGCAACCAAATAACAAAGAGTCTGTCCCCAACACACCAAATACAATGGCAAATTGTATAGGTGCACTAGTTCGGCGAGAAGATGGTGATACAAGTGTAGTAATGATAGTAGATATTGATTTTTGTGATAGTAACAATAAAAAACAGCAAGTAACAAAAGTGAGCACAAACGGTATTGCAATGCTTGAAAATGAGGCCTATGGTTCGTACTTTCACTAGTGCAATCTCTCAACAATGCTAATATAATTGAATCATATAACCATCCCTCAACGTGCGATGAAGAATCACTCCAAAATTCTTATCTAGCGGAGAACATAAGACGAAATTGTTTGTAGGGTACGAAACCACCTCAAAGTTATCCTTCCCGATCGATCTATCAAGCTATCCCTATAAGTATCACAAACAGCCCAAGAGTTCGTACTAAAATAACACCATATAATACACATCAACCAACTCTAATGTCACCTAGATACTCCAATGTCACCGCGAGTATCCGTGAGTTGATTATACGATATGCATCAAACAATTTTAGATTCATAATATTTAATCCAACACAAAGAGCCTCAAAGAATGCCCCAAGTTTTCTACCAGAGAAATAAGGACGAAAACGTGCATCAACCCCTATGCATAGATTACCCCAATGTCACATCGGGAATCCGCGAGTTGAGTGCCAAAACATATATCAAGTGAATCAAATATGATACCCCATTGTCACCATGGGTATTCATAGCAAGACATACATCAAGTGCTCTCAAATCCATAAAAGTATTCAATCCGATAATAATGAAATCTCAAAGGGAAAACTCAATTCATCACAACAAGATAGAGAGGGAGAAACACCATATGATCCAACTATATTAACAAAGCTCGCGATACATCCAGATCGTGCCAAATCAAGAACACAAGAGAGAGAGAGAGAGATCAAGCACATAGCTACTAGTACAAACCCTCAGCCCCGAGGGTGGACTACTCCCTCCTCATCATGGTGGCCGCCGGGATGATCAAGATGGCCTCCGGTGATTATTTTCCCCTCCGCAGAGTGTCGGAACAGGGTCCAGATTGGTTTTTCGTGGCTACAGAGGCTTGCGGCAGCGGAACTTCTGATCTAGGGTTATTTCTGGGGGTTTCTGTATTTATAGGATTTTTTGGCGTCGGTCTCACGCTAACATGGGCTTCGAGGGGCCCGCTACCCACCTGGGTGAGCCAGCCCCCTGGGCGCACCCTGGTGCCTAGCGGGCCCTCGTGGCTCCTCTAGCCCTCCCACGAAGCTTCTAGTGCCTCTTTTCTTCCAAAAAAATCGTCAAAAAGTTTCGCTGCATTTGGAGAACTTTGATTTCTACACAAAAAAAAACACCACTGTAGTTCTGCTGAAAATAGCGCCAGTCCAGGTTAGTTCCATTTAAATCATATAAAATTGCACCCAAACCATATAAAAATGTTGTAAACATGGCATGAATACTTCATAAATTATAGATACATTGGAGACGTATCAGTAACTTAGACTAGTAACATGCTAGTCTATGTTACTACCTCTATAGTGGGGAATAACATATGTGTGGTGTCATGCAACACTTCATTATTAGGTTGTAGACTCATCTTGTCTTGGTATGTGTGATGTTATCATAATATGAGTAACTAGCTATGTTATCACATGTCTCTCTTTCTTCATTAATTACTTGCCACATCATTTATTTTGCCTAGATATGTGTGATGTTACCACCTATGTTACTCCCACTGTGGGTAGTCTAAGTGGCGGTATAGGCGCCAAATGGCGTTTTTATGAGAGAGCCGCATAACTAATGACCATAATTGTCACAAAAAAAACTAAATATACTAATGACTCGTTGCGATATTGCATATGAAGGTGTGGTTCTTCCTTTTTCTTCATTTTTAAAATTTTAATTTGTGTGTTTTCCTTTTCAATCGTGTGTAAACAACATTTCAAGTCGACATCCGTAAGAAAACTATTTTCTATTTTCTTCTAAAATAACTCTCTCGGCCAGTTACATATTTGTTTTCTGACTCTTAACTATAAGTGTCGCGACCAACACGCAACTTGCCCCCAAACCCTGACCTGACTCAGTTCTATGTCCATCATTAACACATAGTTTGCCCCCCTAACCCCGAACCAATTGCATGTCCACACTCAACACGCAAAGTTGACCCTAACATCGACCCAATAGCATGCCCATCTTCGATGCACAACTTGTGCCCCCTCGACCCCGACACAGTTGCATGTCGAGGGTGGACATGCAACTTGCGCCCCCTCTGGACCGACCCAGTTGCATGTCAAACCCTGACACGCAACTTCGTCGACCCAGTTGTATCTTGACCTGCCTCAGTTGCATGTCCATCCTCGACATGCAACTTTCCCCCGACTGAGTTGCATGTCAAACCTTGGCACGTAACTCCGTCGACCTAGTTGGATATCCACCTTCGACATGCAACTTGCCCCTACCTGACCCAGTTCAATGTCAAATTTACACGCAACTCCACCTCGATCATGTTGCTTGTCCTACCATGACACGCGACTTGCCCCCCACCTGAGTCGGTTACATGTCCACCCTCGACACACTACTTTCCCCTCCCGACCTGAACCAGTTAAATATCCACCCTTGACAAGCAACTTGCCTTGACCTGACCTAGTTGTACAAGCGATCATGGTCATACCACTCGTCGTCTTCTCTTAAGTTGCCTCTGATGTGTGCCCAATTATATGGAAATGATTGGTGCTAAATCCAAGCCAGATGGTACAGATCCAGTAGGGGGGTCCGGCGGCGCCCCTGCCGGCACCAGAGGGTGGTGCCCTCGTGCCCAAATCATCTAGAAGGAATGAGAGTCCTGGGCTACACGATGGACACGTCGGGGGCCTCGGGACAGCGAGATGGCATGGGGGGCTCGTGTATGTGCCAGAGCGCGTGTTTGGCATGAACTGGAGGTGGTCACCTATGATGCCCCCGTTTATAATCATGTACTAACCATACACACATCATGCACGATCACGCATGGTGACTCACGTCAATATCATAACACAACTCTACGACACAAAATATAAACACAAAACTTTATATTACAAGCAAGTGCCACAAGGACCCATAATACATCAGTCAACAACCAACATAAGTCTGGGTATAGATGAGTTAAACAAGTTTTGCCTTAAGAAGGCTGAGCAAAACAATGACACTAGATCAAAAGGCGAGGCCTCCTGCCTGGGACCTCCGGACTACTTCTGGTCATCGGTCTTCACTTAGTAATCCCCGTCAGGGTAACCTGCATCCGAGATGCTAGCCAGCGGCTCCAGCCTGCAAAACCATGTTTGGGGTGTGTGTCTTGGTGGTCAGTATGTGTGTGTGTGTGTGTGTCTACTATCTTAGTCCCTGGGTTAACCAGTGCTGGATTCCTTATCCATATCCATTCTGACAGCAAGGTGTTTGCACTGTTCCTAGGTAAACCACTATGTGCCAAGCTATACATCCATGTCTAGTGTTGTTCTAATCGAAAGTTGGTCATCTCCACAAAATTTCAGCTCCTTTTGATCCTTCTAGCTTGCACTTCCTTCATAACTTGAAAATTGGGGCAGAAACTTCAACCTTGTGTATTGTGAATTGCCTTGTGATGTATTTTGGTCATTGGTGAGCACAATTGTTGGAAATATGCCCTTGAGAAGATAATATTGCATTGTTATATTTCCATTATTCATAGTTAAGAGTTTATAGTTCATGCTATAACTGCTATGATCCTGGAATATGTGATTTAGTGGAAAACTCATATGCATGTGTGAAATGATAAACGGCAACGATAGGTTCCTGGTCTCGCCTCTAAGACTGGCTCAAGTGTTGTTGGTGATCATGTTTTCTGGATTTTAGGATATCGTTAAGTGTAACCATATTCCTAAAACAACATTGAGGGTATGACATTAGAAGAACGGTCATATTGAATCGACCCAATACTTGTCTGTTATACTTAGTGATTATATCATCTGAAATCATTTGTTATAACACGGAGTGTTAGCATGTGTTTTAGTTCCTCAGACCATGAGAGTGTCTCGGTCACTTCCTACCAGATGGTGGACTTTGGGGTTGCTCAAACGTCATATGTAACAAGGTGATCATAACGACAACTTTCAGGTTCACCGGAAAGTTTGACAAGTGACCGGATAGCTCGAGAGTGGGATTTGCTCCTCCGGCGATGGAGAGATATTCTTAGGGGCCTCTCGGTGTGATGACATCCATCATCATCTAGCCATAGACAGGTGACTACGTCATGGGGATGCGGAACACGTCAACGAGAAAGAAGAACAAAACCGGTAACGGGAGCAACGGTATAGTGCGCATGGTGATGACTCAGGAGGATATCGATGCACACCGGGTTTCGTAAAGTATCGTGAAGCAAAGGGAACATCACATGATAACCAGAGGTTCACTTGAATATCATGCGTGTGATCATAGGGACTGCTATGGATGTCCACGGTTCCGCTATCGGTCATCGAACGAAGGGGTTTCGTTCATGTCCATGATTTCGAACCTACGGGGTCACAAGCTTAAGGTAATCATGATCTGCTAAGTGTTAGTGGTATGGGAGTAATGAGAATATATTTGTGAAATTGTTTCATTAATATCCGGAATAGTTCCGAGAGGTTCCGGAAGCATTTTGGGGTCACTAGAAGGGTTTCGGTGAGTATCGGGTAATACCGGGTATTACCAATTTATATATATATATATATATATAGGTGAAAATGTTTCCAGGGATGTTAAATTATATATATAATGCTCTGAAAATGTTTATAACATTTTATATTTAATTTAAACATCAACGAGCCTAAAATGGCCAAGAGGTGGGAGGCAACTTGGGCCAAAAAGGCCCAAGTGGGAAAGTGCCTCCCTTCCCTAAGTAAGGGGGCCGAATTGGGGAAGGGAGGAGTCAGAATCCTCCTCCCCTTAGATGGCGCACCAAGGGGGACTCCTTCCCCTTGGTGGCAGCCCTCCCTCTCCCCTCCAACCTATATATACTAGGGGATTCTGCTCCTTTGCATACACAAGTTTTGGAGCCTCCTCTAGTTGATCTAGTTCTAGTTCTTGTTGGTCCTAGTTGACTAATGAGAGCTAGCCCTAGCCACCTCTAATCCTCATAATTAGAAGCCCCGTGTGTTTCTAATCTCCTCCCTCTAACTCCCCGACGACGATTAGCTCTGGACGGCGAAGCGCTACTGGATCGTGAAGACCGTACGCTTGCAACCAAGTAGAGAGGCCATGCTTTCGGTCTTCTGTTCGAGGGATCGTTCAAGGGCGGTTCGCGGGATCGTCATCGACATTCAACGGACTCCAAGTACGATCTACACTGACTCGTCTACTTCCGCTGCACTCCCGGAGTCAGTAACGATCGTTGATCCAAACCCGTTATGCATCTTCATATTGTTCCTGGGTGATCATAGGGTGATTTTTTTTTGTTTTCTATTACGTTTCCCAACAGTGGCATCATGAGAGGTTCTATGAGTAGATGCAGGTTTCGATCTATATCACATGTGATTGTGAGGGTGATGTTCTTGCTATGCTTCCCTCGAGTGTTGCTTCAGTTCAGCTCATTGACGGCATGGTGTCGCTTTTTACAAGGTTCTGACAATCGCTCGGCTCTAGCTGTCGACGATCTGCTAACAGTTCATTGGGTTTCACCATAGTCAAGAATAGTGAACCGTCGCGTACACAAGAGGGCGATGAAGATGGATGATCTTCTAGGGGGTCACGCGTATTAGACCAAGTTTGGTGTGGGGTAACGAGATTTTTAATTAAGTCTCTTCGTTCACACAGCCCGAAAGTTAATCTAGCAACAAGGATTATCACTTTATGGTGTGCACATGGGTAGCTAGGTTTATCCGGAAACCTTAGAAGCCACGTAATTAAAATTTGCCAAACCGATTAGAGGACGTCTAACTTGGTTTTGCAGGGTTTGCATATGATGTGGTATAGCCTTCATCATGATAATGGGTTTATTTATGAGATGGTTATATGTTGTAATGTTAAGTGGCCTGCGCGCCATGGCATGATGGCTAGAGCCTTGAGATTGCCACCTTAATGTAAATATCGTAGAGGTAGGTGATGACCCACAAGTATAGGGGATCAATCGTAGTCCTTTCGATAAGTAAGAGTGTCGAACCCAACGAGGAGCAGAAGGAAATGACAAGTGGTTTTCAGCAAGGTATTTTCTGCAAGCACTGAAATTGTCGGTAACAGGTAGTTTGATAGCAAGATAATTTGTAATGAGCAAGTAACGGTAACGGTAAATAAAGTGCAGCAAGGTAGCCCAATCCTTTTGTGGTAAAGGACAGGCCAAAACGGTCTCTTATAATAGGAAAAGCATTCTTGAGGGTACACGGGAATTTCATCTAGTCACTTTCATCATGTTGGTTTGATTCGTGTTCACTACTTTGATAATTTGATATGTGGGTGGACCGGTGCTTGGGTGTTGTTCTTACTTGAACAAACCTCCCACTTATGATTAACCCCCTCGCAAGCATCTGCAACTACGAGAAAAGTATTAAGATAAAATCTAACCATAGCATTAAATATTTGGATCCAAATCGGTCCCTTACGAAGTAGAGCATAAACTAGGGTTTAAGCTTCTGTCACTCTAGCAACCCATCATCTAATAACTACTCCACAATGCATTCCCTTAGGCCCAAAGATGGTGAAGTGCCATGTAGTCGACGTTCACATGACACCACTAAGGGAATCACAACATACATATCATCAAAATATCAAACACATATCAAGTTCACATGATTACTTGCAACAAGATTTCTCCCGTGACCTCAAGAACAAAAGTAACTACTCACAAATGATAATCATGATCAAGATAAGAGGGGTATTAAATAGCACAATGGATCTGAACATATAATCTTTCACCAAATAAACCATATAGTAATCAACTACAAGATGTAATCAATGATACGTCTCCGTCGTATCTACTTTTCCAAACTCTTTTGCCCTTGTTTTGGACTCTAATTTGCATGATTTGAATGGAACTAACCCGGACTTACGCTGTTTTCAGCAAAATTGCCTTGGTGTTATTTTTGTGCAGAAATAAAAGTTCTCGGAATGACCTGAAACTTCACGGAGAATATTTTTGGAATAAATAAAAAATATTGGCAAAAGAATCAACCAGAGGGGACCCACCGACTGTCCACAAGGGTGGAGGGCGCTGCTACCTCTTGAGCTTGCGTTGGTTTTTCTCTTGAAGAGGAAAGGGTGATGCAGCAAAGTAGAGTAAGTATTTCCCTCAGTTTGAGAACCAATGTATCAATCCAGTAGGAGACAACGAACAAGTCACCAAATACCTGCGCAAACAATCAAACAACTTGCACCCAACGCAATAAAGGGGTTGTCAATCCCTTCAAGATTATTTGCAAAAATGAGATCTGATAGAGATGGATAAACGGTAAAGTAAATATTTTTGGTATTTTTGGTTTATAGATCGGAAAGTAAAAGATTGCAAAGGAAGTAAATTGGAAACTAAAATTGTAGATCGGAAAGTTATATGATGGAAAATAGACCCACGGGCCATAGGTTTCACTAGAGGCTTCTCTCAAGATAGAAAATATTACGGTGGGTGAACAAATTACTGCCGAGCAATTGATAGAAAAGCACAAAGTTATGACGATATCTAAGGCAATGATCATGAATACAGGCATCACGTCCGTGTCAAGTAGACCGACTCCTGCCTGCATCTACTACTATTACTCCACACATCGACCGACTCCTGCCTGCATCTAGAGTAATAAGTTCATAAAACATAGTAACGCATTAAGTAAGATGACATGATGTAGCGGGATAAACTCAAGCAATATGATGAAAACCGCATCTTGTTATCCTCGATGGCAACAATACAATACGTGTCGGTTCCCCTTCTGTCACTGGGATCAAGCACCGCAAGATTGAACCCAAAGCTAAGCACTTCTCCTATTGCAAGAAAAACCAATCTAGTTGGCCAAACCAAATCGATAGTTCGAAGAGACTTGCAAAGGTATCAAATCATGCATATAAGAATTCAGAGAAGATTCAAATAATATTCATAGATAAGCTGATCATAAATCCACAATTCATCGGATCTCGGCAAACACACCGCAAAAAGGTATTACATCGAATAGATCTCCAAGAACATCGAGGAGAACATGGTATTGAGAATCAAAGAGAGAGAAGAAGCCATCTAGCTACTAGCTATGGACCTGTAGGTCTGAGGTAAAGTACTCACGCTTCATCAGAGAGGCAATGGTGTTGATGTAGAAGCCCTCCGTGATCGAATCCCCCTTCGGCAGGACGCCGGAAAAGGCCCCTAGATGGGATCTCACGGGTAAAGAAGGTTGCGGCGGTGGAAAAGTGTTTTCGTGGCTCTCCTGATTTGTTTTGGAATATTTGAGAATATATAGGCGAAAGAAATAGGTCGGTGGAGTCACGAGGGGCCCACAAGGGTGGGGGGCACGCCCTACCCCCCGGGTGCGCCCTCCGTCCTTGTGGCCACCTCGTGGCTTTCCTGACGTGTACTCCAAGTTCTCTGGATGTCTTCTGGTCCAAGAAAAATCATCGCGAAGGTTTCATTCCATTTGGACTCCGTTTGGTATTCCTTTTCTGCGAAACTCTAAAACAAGGAAAAAACAGAAACTGGCACTGGGCTCTAGGTTAATAGGTTAGTCCCAAAATTAATATAAAATAGCATATTAATGCATATAAAACATCCAAAACAGATAATATAATTGCATGGAACAATAAAAAATTATAGATACGTTGGAGACGTATCAAGCATCCCCAAGCTTAATTCCTGTTCGTCCTCGAGTAGGTAAATGATAAAAACAGAATTTTTGATGTGGAATGCTACCTAACATACTTATCCATGTAATTTCTTTATTGTGGCATGAATGTTCAGATCCGTATGATTCAAAACAAAAGTTTAATATTGACATGAAAATAATAATACTTCAAGCATACTAACAAGGCAATTATGTCTTCTCGAAATAACATGGCCAAAGAAAGCTTATCCCTACAAAATCATATAGTCTGGCTATACTCCATCTTCATCACACAAAATATTCAAATCATGCACAACCCCGATGACAAGCCAAGCAATTCTTTCATACTTTTGATGTTCTCAAACTTTTTCAACTTTCACGCAATACATGAGCGTGAGCCATGGACATAGCACTATAGGTGGAATAGACGGTGGTTGTGGAGAAGACAAAAAGAAGGAGATAGTCTCACATCAACTAGGCGTATCAACAGGCTATGGAGATGCCCATTAATAGATATCAATGTGAGTGAGTAGGGATTGCCATGCAACAGATGCACTAGAGCTATAAGTTTATGAAAGCTCAAAAAGAAACAAAGTGGGTGTGCATCCAACTCGCTTGCTCACGAAGACCTAGGGCAATTTGAGGAAGCCCATCATTGGAATATAAAAGCCAAGTTCTATAATGAAAAATTCCCACTAGTATATGAAAGTGACAATATAGGAGACTCTCTTATCATGAAGATCATGGTGCTACTTTGAAGCACAAGTGTGGTAAAAGGATAGTAGCATTGCCCCTTCTCTCTTTTCTCTCTTTTTTTTATTTGGGCCTTCTCTCATTTTTTTGGCCTCTTTTTTTTCGTCCAGAGTCTCATCCCGACTTGTGGGGGAATCATGGTCTCCATCATCCTTTACTCACATGGGAAAATGCTCTAATAATGAAGATCATCACACTTTTATTTACTTACAACTCAAGAATTACAACTCGATACTTAGAACAAAATATCACTCTATGTGAATGCCTCCGGCGGTGTACCGGGATGTGCAATGAATCAAGAGTGACATGTATGAAAGAATTATGAATGGTGGCTTTGCCACAAATACGATGTCAACTACATGATCATGCATAGCAATATGACAATGATGGAATGTGTCATAATAAACGGAACGGTGGAAAGTTGCATGGCAATATATCTCGGAATGGCTATGGAAATGCCATAATAGGCAGGTATGGTGGTTGTTTTGAGGAAGGTATATGGTGGGTTTATGGTACCGGCGAAAGTTGCGCGACACAAGAGAGGCCATCAATGGTGGAAGGGTGAGAGTGCGTATAATCCATGGACTCAACATTAGTCATAAAGAACTCATATACTTATTGCAAAAATCTATTAGTTATCGAAACAAAGTACTATGCGCATGCTCCTAGGGGGATAGATTGGTAGGAAAAGACCATCGCTCGTCCCCGACCGCCACTCATAAGGAAGACAATCAATAAATAAATAAATCATGCTCCGACTTCATCACATAACGGTTCACCAAACGTGCATGCTACGGGAATCACAAACTTTAACACAAGTATTTCTCAAATTCACAACTACTCACTAGCATGACTCTAATATCACCATCTTCATATCTCAAAACAATCATAAGGAATCAAACTTCTCATAGTATTCAATGCACTTTATATGAAAGTTTTTATTATATCCCTCTTGGATGCCTATCATATTAGGACTAAATTTATAACCAAAGAAAATTACCATGCTGTTTAGAGACTCTCAAAATAATATAAGTGAAGCATGAGAGTTCATCAATTTCTATAAAATAAAACCACCTCCGTGCTCTAAAAAGATATAAGTGAAGCACTAGAGCGATATTGCCTAGCTCAAAAGATATAAGTGAAGCACATAGAGTATTCTAATAAATCACGATTCATGCGTGTCTCTCTCAAAAGGTGTGTACAGAAAGTATGATTGTGGAAAACTAAAAAGCAAAGACTCAAATCATACAAGACGCTCCAAGGAAAACACATATCATGTGGTGAATAAAAATATAGCCTCAAGTAAAGTTACCGATAGACGAAGACGAAAGAGGGGATGCCTTCCGGGGCATCCCCAAGCTTAGGCTCTTGGTTATCCTTTAATATTACCTTGGGGTGCCTTGGGCATACCCAAGCTTAGGCTCTTGCCACTCCTTATTCCATAGTCCATCCAATCCTTACCCAAAACTTGAAAACTTCACAACACAAAACTCAACAGAAAATCTCATAAGCTCCGTTAGTATAACAAAATAAATCACCACTTTTGGTACTGTTGTGAACTCATTCTTTATTTATATTGGTGTAATATCTACTGTATTCTAACTTTTCCATGGTTCATACCCCCCGATACTAGCCATAGATTCATCAAAATGAGCAAACAACACAAAGAAAACAGAATCTGTCAAAAACAGAACAGTCTGTGAAGATCTGAATTGTTATAATACTTCTGTAACTACAAAATTTCTGAAACATTAGGACAACAGAGGAAATTTGTACATAAATCTTTTGTAAAAAATTTATAGTTTTTTCACGCTCCAGTGAATTTAAACAATTTTGGGACTGGGCGCAAACATTTCTGTTTTTCAGCAGGATCAAATCAACTATCACCGTAAGCCATCCCAAAGGTCTTACTTGGCACAAACACTAATTAAAACACAAAACCACATCTAACCAGAAGCTAGATTAATTATTCAATGCAAAACAGAACCTAAAAAGCAAAAACAAAAATAAAATTGGGTTGCCTCCCAACAAGCGCTATTGTTTAACGCCCTTAGCTAGGCATTGATAATTTTAATGATGCTCGCATGAAAGATAGCAATTGAAACACAAAGAGAGCATCATAAAACATGTGAAAACAAGTTTAAGTCTAACATGCTTCCTATGCATAGGGATTTTATAAGCAAACAAATTATCAAGACAAGCAAATACCACCATATGCAAGGGAGAAGAAAGAAACAATAGCAATCTCAACATAACAAGAGGTAATTTTGTAACATGAAAATTTCTACAACCATATTTTCCTCTCTCATAATAATTACATGTAGGATCATAATCAAATTCAACAATATAACTATCACATAAAATTTTCTCTTCATGATCCACATGCATGCAAAGTTGACACTCTTCCGAAATAGTGGGATTATCATAAAATAAAGTCATGACCTCTCCGAACCCACTTTTATCGAAAAATTCATAAGATTGAATATTCTCCAAATATGTGGGATCTAAAGTCGACACTCTTCCAAACCTAGTTTCAATATTATTGCAAACATTATTATCAATCTCATATTCATCATGGGGCTTAAACAAATTTTCAAGATCATAAGAAGAATCACCCCAATCATGATCATTGCAACAAGTAGAGGAAATAGCAAAATTAGCATCCCCAAGCTTAGGGTTTTGCATATCATTAGCACAACTGACATTAATAGAATTTATAGTAAAATCATTGCAATCATGCTTTTCATCCAAGGAGCTATCGTGAATCACTTCATAAATTTCTTCTTTTAACACTTCATCACAATTTTCAGATTCACGAATTTCAAGCAAAACTTCATAAAGATAATCTAGTGCACTCAACTCACTAGCAATAGGTTCATCATAATTGGATCTCTTAAAAAGATTAGCAAGTGGATGAGGATCCATAAACCTTTGTTTCTGTTTTTCAATAAACACACAATTTTACCAAGCGAACAAGCAAACGAGCCAAGTAAGACATAAAGGCAAACGAAAAGACGAACGAAAGAAGGGCGAATAAAAAAGGCAAATCTTTTCAAAAATTATTTTAGAAGTGGAGGAGAGGAAACCGAGAGGCGAATGGCAAATAATGTAATGTGAGAGATGAGAGTTTATGATGGGTACTTGGTATGTCTTGACTTGGCGTAGATCTCCCCGGCAACGGCGCCAGATATCCTTCCTGCTACCTCTTGAGCTTGCGTTGGTTTTTCCCTTGAAGAGGAAAGGGTGATGCAGCAAAGTAGAGTAAGTATTTCCCTCAGTTTGAGAACCAAGGTATCAATCCAGTAGGAGACAATGAACAAGTCACCAAATACCTGCACAAACAATCAAACAACTTGCACCCAACGCAATAAAGGGGTTGTCAATCCCTTCATGATTATTTGCAAAAATGAGATATGATAGAGATGGATAAACGGTAAAGTAAATATTTTTGGTATTTTTGGTTTATAGACCGGAAAGTAAAAGATTGCAAAGGAAGTAAATTGGAAACTAAAATTGTAGATCGGAAAGTTATATGATGGAAAATAGACCCGGGGGCCATAGGTTTCACTAGAGGCTTCTCTCAAGATAGAAAATATTACGGTGGGTGAACAAATTACTGCCGAGCAATTGATAGAAAAGCGCAAAGTTATGACGATATCTAAGGCAATGATCATGAATATAGGCATCACGTCCGTGTCAAGTAGACCGACTCCTGCTTGCATCTACTACTATTACTCCACACATCGACCGACTCCTGCCTGCATCTAGAGTATTAAGTTCATAAAACAGAGTAACGCATTAAGTAAGATGACATGATGTAGCGGGATAAACTCAAGCAATTTGATGAAAACCCCATCTTGTTATCCTCGATGGCAACGATACAATACGTGTCGGTTCACCTTCTGTCACTGGGATCAAGCACCGCAAGATTGAACCCAAAGCTAAGCACTTCTCCTATTGCAAGAAAAACCAATCTAGTTGGCCAAACCAAATCGATAGTTCGAAGAGACTTGCAAAGATATCAAATCATGCATATAAGAATTCAGAGAAGATTCAAATAATATTCATAGATAAGCTGATCATAAATCGACAATTCATCGGATCTCGGCAAACACACCGCAAAAAGGTATTACATCGAATAGATCTCCAAGAACATCGAGGAGAACATGGTATTGAGAATCAAAGAGAGAGACGAAGCCATCTAGCTACTAGCTATGGACCCGTAGGTCTGAGGTAAACTACTCATGCTTCATCAAAGAGGCAATGGTGTTGATGTAGAAGCCCTTCGTGATCGAATCCCCCTTCGGCAGGACGCCGGAAAAGGCCCCTAGATGGGATCTCACGGGTAAAGAAGGTTGCGGCGGTGGAAAAGTGTTTTCGTGGCTCTCCTGATTTGTTTTGGAATATTTGAGAATATATAGGCGGAAGAAATTGGTCGGTGGAGTCACGAGGGGCCCACAAGGGTGGGGGGGGGGGGCGCACCCTACCCCCTGGGCGCGCCCTCCGTCCTTGTGGCCGCCTTGTGGCTTTCCTGACGTGTACTCCAAGTTCTCTGGATGTCTTCTGGTCCAAGAAAAATCATCGCGAAGGTTTCATTCCGTTTGGACTCTGTTTGGTATTCCTTTTCTGCGAAACTCTAAAACAAGGAAACAACAAAAACTGGCACTGGGCTCTAGGTTAATAGGTTAGTCCCAAAAATAATATAAAATAGCATATTAATGCATATAAAACATCCAAAATAGATAATATAATAGCATGGAACAATAAAAAATTATAGGTACGTTGGAGACGTATCAGGCGCCCCCCCCTAGGGCGCGCCCCCTACCTTGTGGGTCCCCTGGACCTCCACCGACCTCAACTCCAACTCTATATATTCACTTTCGGGGAGAAAAAAATTAGAGAGAAGGATTCATTGCGTTTTACGATATGGAGCCGCCGTCACCTCCTGTTCTTCCTCGGGAGGCCAGATCTGGAGTCCGTTCGGGGCTCCGGAGAGAGGAAATCATCGCCATCATCATCACCAACCTTCCTCCATCACCAATTTCATGATGCTCACCGCCGTGCGTGAGTAATTCCATCGTAGGCTTGCTGGACGGTGATGGGTTGGATGAGATTTATCATGTAATCGAGTTAGTTTTGTTAGGGTTTGATCCCTAGTATCCACTATGTTCTGAGATTGATGTTGATATGACTTTGCTATGCTTAATGCTTGTCACTAGGGCCCAAGTGCCATGATTTCAGATCTGAACCTATTATGTTTTCATGAATATATTTGTGTTCTTGATCCTATCTTGCAAGTTGTAGACACCGATTACGTGTTTTGATCCGCATACCCCAAGGTGACAAATAATTGGGATTCTTTTCAGTGATTACCATAGTTTGAGGAGTTCATGTATTCAGTAAGTGCTAATGCTTTGGTTCGGTTCTCTATTAAAAGGAGGCCTTAATATCCCTTAGTTTCCATTAGGACCTCGCTGCCACGGGAGGGTAGGACAAAAGATGTCATGCAAGTTCTTTTCCATAAGCATGTATGACTATATTCAGAATACATGCCTACATTATATTAATGAATTGGAGCTAGTTCTGTGTCACCCTAGGTTATGACTGTTGCATAATGAATGCCATCCGACATAATTATCCATCATTGGTCCATTGCCTACGAGCTTTTCACATATTGATCTTTGCTACGTTACTTTTCTGTTGCCACTGTTACAATTGCTACAAAACTGCTACTGTTACTTTTGCCACCGTTACCGTTACTTCCATACTACTTTGCTACTAAATACTTTGCTGCAGGTATTAAGTCTTTCAGGTGTGGTTGAATTGACAACTCAGCTGGTAATACTTGAGAATATTCTTTGGCTCCCCTTGTGTCAAATCAATAAATTTGGGTTGAATACTCTACCCTCGAAAACTGTTGCGATCCCCTATACTTGTGGGTTATCAAGACCTTTTTCTGGCGCCGTTGCTGGGGAGCATAACTCTATTCTTTGAGTCACTTGGGATTTATATCTATTGATCACTATGAGGAATTTGAAAGATACTAGAACCAAGATTTTTTCCTCTACTACGAGGGGAGGTAAGGAACTGCCATCTAGCTTTGCACTTGATTCACCTTCTGTTTTGAGTAAGCTTGCGACACCTACACCTGCTATTGATTCTGATATGTCGCATGTTATTGATGATGCTACTTCTACTATGAATATTGCTTATGATGCTACTCTGCTTGATAAAACTGTGCCACTGGGTGAATTACTTGATGAACATCTTTCTAGAGTTAGAACTATTGATTATGCTGAAGATGATGATATTTCTGAAACTAATGAAATTATTGAAACTGAAAACTTTGAAACACCCGATAAGACTAGCTCTCCTAGATATGAACTTCCTGTTATGCCTGAGGGTTATGTTATGGATGGAGAGGTGGCTAGGGACTTTCTTGCTTGTAAGGATAGAGATGATCTTAAGAAATTATTATGCAAGTGGAAAGAGAAATATTTGAATGCTAGAATGAAATATGATCCTAAGTTTGCTACTTCACCTATCTTTGTTAGTGATAAGGATTATGAATTCTCTGCTGATCCTGAGTTAATTACTTTGGTTGAATCTGATCCTTTTCATGGTTATGAATCTGAAACTGTTGTGGCACATCTTACTAAGTTGAATGATATAGCCACCCTATTTACTCATGAGGAAAAAATTCATTATTATACTATATTCTTAAGTCGTTTCCTTTCTCGTTAAAGGGTGATGCTAAGTTATGGTTTAATTCTCTTGCTCCTGGTTGTGAGCGTAGTCCCCAGGATATGATTTACTATTTCTCTGAAAAATATTTCCCTGCTCATAAGAAACAAGCTGCTTTAAAGGAAATATTTAACTTTGTGCAAATTAAAGAAGAGAGTCTCCCACAAGCTTGGGGGAGGCTTCTCCAATTACTTAATGCTTTGCCTAATCATCATCTCAAGAAAAATGAAATACTTGATATCTTTTATAATGGACTAACCGATGCTTCTAGGGACCACCTAGATAGTTGTGCTGGTTGTGTTTTTAGGGAACGAACTGTTGAGCAAGCTGAATTGCTATTGAATAATATATTGAGTAATGATAATGATTGGACACTTCCTGAACCAACTCCTAAGCCAACTCCGAAGAAAAGAGGTATTCTATTTCTCAGTCCTGAAGATATGCAAGAGGCAAAGAAATCTATGAAAGAAAAAGGTATTAAAGCTAAAGATGTTAAGAATTTACCACCTATTGAAGAAATACATGGTCTTGATAACCCGACACAGGTAGTATAGGTAAATTCTCTCTATAGATTTGATGAAGGTGATATCCCTTATAATAAGTCTGATAGTCAATGCTTAGATGAGTTTGATAATTTTATTGTTAAACAAGAAAACTTCAATGCTTATGTTAGTAGACAATTGAAACGTAATGCTTACATGCTAGACTACTTGGGTGATTATATGAGTAGAACTGTTAGTGATCTGAAAATTATTAGTAAACATGCTTCCATGGTTAAAACTCAAGTAGAACAAGTACTTAAGGCACAAGATGATTTGCTCAATGAGTTGAATAGTAAGAACAATGATAATGCTATTAGGGTTATGACTAGAGGTGGCAAAATGACCCAGGAACCTTTGTATCCTGAGGGCCATCCTAAGAGAGTTGAGCAAGATTCTCAGAGAATTAACACTGATGCACCTAGTACTAGTAATAAAAAGACAAAGAAAACGGATAGGACTTTGCAAGCTTCTAGTGAACCTGTTATAGACACACCTGAGAATCTAGATGATATTTCTATTTCTGATGCTGAGACACAATCTGGTGATGAACATGAACCTAGTAATGATAATGATGTGGAGATTGAACCTGCTGTTGATCTTGATAACCCACAATCTAAGAATAAATGTTATGATAAGAGAGACTTTGTTGCTAGGAAGCATGGTAAAGAAAGAGAACCATGTGTTCAGAAACCCATGCCCTTTCCTCCTAAACCATCCAAGAAAAAGGATGATGAGGATTTTGAGCGCTTTGTTGAAATGCTTAGACCTGTCTTTTTGCGTATGCGTTTGACTGATATTCTGAAAATGTCTCCTTATGCCAAGTATATGAAAGATATTGTTACAAATAAAAGAAATATACCGGAAGCTAAAATTTCCACCATGCTTGCTAATTATACTTTTAAGGGTGGAATACCAAAGAAACTAGGAGATCCAGGAGTACCAACTATACCATGCTCCATTAAAAGAAATTATGTTAAAACTGCTTTATGTGATCTTGGAGCCGGTGTTAGTGTTATGCCCTTCTTTTTATATCGTAGACTTGAATTGAATAAGTTGACACCTACTGAAATCTCTTTGCAAATGGCTGATAAATCAACTGCTATACCCATCGGTATTTGTGAGGATGTGCATATTGTGGTTGCAAACGTTACTATCTTAACGGACTTTGTTATTCTTGATATTCCCGAGGACGACAGTATGTCGATCATCCTTGGTAGACCCTTTTTGAATACTGCAGGGGCTGTTATTGATTGCAACAAGGGCAATGTCACTTTTCATGTTAATGGTAATGAGCATACGATACACTTTCCGAAGAAGCAACCTCAAGTTCATAGTATCAATTCTATTGGAAAAATTTCAAGTATTACTATTGGAGGTTTTGATTTCCCTCTTCCTACTGTCAAAAAGAAATATGATATTCTTATTGTTGGGGACATGCATATCCCCGTTGAGGTAACCTAGTGTTATTCGAAAATTCTCAGGATTCATGTTATACAAAAGAAGTTTGTTAATAAGACTTGATCAACCTTGTTAATGGATTCCTTTTGATGAGCATGAGATGGATGAATTTAGAAAGCACAATTTTTTGTACCTACATTTTACTTTCTGTTATTTAGAATAAATAAAGCAAAAACAATATTATCCATCTATTTTCTGATTTATCTATGCAATAAAAAATGTCTCAAAAATAAAAGTTCTCCAAATGCCCTAAAAATTTAGTATGATTTTTCATAGAATATTTTAGAATTTCTGGCACTGAGATTGCACTAGGGGGCTGCACCAGTGGGCCACAAGGGTGGAGGGCGCGCCCCCTGCCTTGTGGGTCCCACATGGACCCCTCTCACTTATTCCAGCACCGATCCACTTCGTCTTCCTCCAGAAAAAATCATCCCGTTGCTCAAACCCGTGTTCTAGCTCATCTTGCTGCCATTTTTGATCTCCTTGTGCAAAGCTCCATTTGCAAAACTATTTTGGGTGATTGTTCTTCGGTATGTGACTCCTCCAATGGTCCAATTAGTTTTTGTTCTAGTGCTTTATTTATTGCAATTTTTTGCTGCTGTGGTGACCTTGTTCTTGAGCTTGCATGTCAAATTTATATGGTCCAAAGTAGTTTTGATGCATGATATAGCTTCTAGACACTTGTAGGAGTAGTTGCTATCAGTTTTGTTGAGTTTGGTTCACTTTTATTTTAAGTCACTAAAAATTTCAGAAATTTTCAGAGAAAATGATGAGGAGATTGTTAAGGGGCTCTTCAAGTAGGGGTTCTAAAGGAAATGAGAATGAGGAGAAGAAGAAGCCCAAGTACAACCTTCCCTGCACTGCGGAGGTTCGGCCGTGTGAATGGCCATGTGATGCATTCTTGGGGGCTGCCAGAATTTATGATGATTTTTATTATTTGGCGGAGAATGCAAGCATCACCGACTTCCTCCACGATAAGTGTGATCAATACCTCCTCCTCACTAATACCTTCATGCAAAAATTTCACTTTCATGCTAGAAAATCACCACCCACGGTAGAATTTTATTTATATGATGAGCATAAGGAGATGACGCTTTATGATTTTTGTGAGGTTTACAAATTACCTTTTGAGGGCAGCGTCGATGAACCACGTCCTAGAGATGTGGAAGATTTTATTAATGAAGTTACCGTCGGGGAAGGGAGAAAGGTGTCGGAAGCGAGAGTGGCTAGTTTACATTTTTTCCTGTTTTGCGTTACTACTCATTATTTGCTGGGAGATGTTTAATTGGTCGCGGGGAGAGTGGAGGCCTTAGTGCTCCTGACCTTGCTATTTTGCACCATGCTTTACTTTGTGATAGAACTTTTAGTCTGGGTGCTATGGTTGCTCGACGGTTGAGTTTAAACTGTTCGAGGGGTCCTATCTTTGGAGGTATCTATGCCTCCCGCCTTGCTAAGCGCTTAGAGATACCCATTAGGCATGATGAGAAAGAGGAGATGCTACTACCCACTTTATATTTAGACTATAACAATATGGTAGCACATGATTTTATTTGCGATGATAAGGACAAGAGACTCATCTATAACCTGGTATTCAACCAAAAAACTTGTCAGATTATTACTTTGCCTACATCTTCTTTGTTTAATATTCATTCAGGCACGTACCTCATTCTGCCCGAGGACATTTATGCATACTGGGAGAGGACGCGATCCCCAGTTCCTGAGCCAGAACCATCACCTGATCCATATGAGGAGTCTATTTATCAGTGGGAGCCACAGGAGCTCGCTAACTAGTGGAACCCTCAGGATCCTCCTCAGTACCAAGGAGAGGACTACTTTGATCCATGGGCATAGACCAACTTAGGCCAAAAGCCTAATTTTGGGGGAGTACGTATTTCTCATCGACATTACATTCATGTTCACACACTCATTCCAGTTGTCGGTGTCCATACTTTTTCATTGTATTATCCATGCTAGTTTATTTCTTTTTCTCGCTTTCTTCTTGTGTGTTTTAAAAACCTTGAGAAAATCCAAAAAAATTAGTTGTAGTTTCTTTTTAGTTTCCTTTCCATGTTAAACTAGTTGTAGTATTAAAAGAAAACCCAAAAGTATTTCTCGTTCTTCTTTTGCTTGTTGGGAGCTTTCCCGTGTAAATAGTTTTTCTCGTTGTAGTTTTTACTTTCTTCAGAAAAACAAAAACTCCAAAAACATTTCAGTGTGTTTCTTTGAAATTCTTTTTCTTTCTTTGGGTCGAGAGGAGAAGACCACGATGAAAATGTTGAGTGGCTCCCATATGCATTATTGTTGATCTAACAAAGAGCCCCTATTACCTTGTCTTCTCCTTTGAATAAATGTTTGCAGATTCCAGCTTAGTCCAATGCATGTGCACTATTATTATTATCCACACCATTCGGTCATGCAAGTGAAAGGCAATAATGACGATATATGATGAAATGATTGAGATGAGGAAAAGCTGGTATGAACTCGACCTATCTTGTTTTTGTAAATATGATTAGTTCATCGTTCTTGATTCAGCCCATTATGAATGAAACATGTTTGCAATGACAATTAGAGATTATAGTTACTCATGCCATGCTTAATTAGCTAGGAGTTTATAATGGTTTACCTTGCATGCCAACATGCTTTTAAAATGGTTGTGATGTAGTATGATAGGATGGTATCCTCCTTTGAATGATTGGAGTGGCTTGACTTGGCACATGTTCACGCATGAAGTTGAAACAAAATCAACATAGCCTCCACGATATTTGTGTTCATGGTGATTTATATCCTACTCATGCTTGTACTCAATGTTGGTTAATCTTAACGCATGTTTATGACTGTTGTCGCTCTCTAGTTGGTCGCTCCTAAATCTTTTGCTAGCCTTCACTTGTACTAAGCGAGAATACTGCTTGTGCATCCACTTCCATAAACCCAAAGTTGTTCCATATGAGTCCACCATACCTACCTATATGCGATATTTACCTGACGTTCCAAGTAAATTTGCATGTGCCAAACTCTAAACCTTCAAATGATAATCTGTTTTGTATGCCCGAATCGCTCATGTAGCGACTGGGGGCTATCAGTATCTTCCATGCTAGGTGGGTTATTCTCACGATGAGTGTTGATTCACTTGTCATTCATGAGAAAGTGGCTGGTAATCGGGATGCCCAGTCCCATGCTCAAATCAAATCAAAATATAATATCAAACAAAACTCCCCCACCCATTGTTTCGGACCAGCCGTGGAGTGTGCTTGTTGGTTGAGGGGGAGTATAAACCTTACCATTCTATTTGGGAACCGCCTATAATGTATGTAGCATGGAAGATACCGAGATCTCTTGGTTGTTATGTTGACAATGAAAGCATACCGCTCAAAATTATATTCATCTCTGTTTCAAAAAGCTCGAGCTCTGGCACCTCTGCAAATCCCTGCTTCACTCTACGAAGGGCCTATCTATTTACTTTTATACTGAGTCATCAACCTCTTATAAAAAGCACCAGTTAGAGAGCACCACTGTCATTTGTATGCGTTGTTATTAATTGATATTGAGTATGACTGTGACTGTATCTCTTTTACCATGAATTACAATGTCTAGTCAGTCCTTGATCTTCAGGGGTGCTCTGCATTTATGTTTTGCGGTCTCAGAAAGGGCTAGCAAGATACCATTTTGTTATATCATATCATGATTGTTTTGAAAAAGTGTTGTCATCCGAGGTTTATTATTATTGCTCGCTAGTTGATTATGCCATTGACATGAGTAAATGTGAGACCTAAATGTTATTGTGAATATGGTTAGTTCATAATCTTTGCTAAAAACTTGAATGCTGGCTTTACATATTTGCAACAACAAGATCAAACAGAGTTTGTAAAAGTTTTTCTTTATCACTTTCAGTTTGTTAACTGAATTGCTTGAGGACAAGCAATGGGTTAAGCTTGGGGGAGTTGATACGTCTCCGTCGTATCTACTTTTCCAAACTCTTTTGCCCTTGTCTTGGACTCTAATTTGCATGATTTGAATGGAACTAACCCGGACTAACGCTGTTTTAAGCAGAATTGCCTTGGTGTTATTTTTGTGCAGAAATAAAAGTTCTCAGAATGACCTGAAACTTCACGGAGAATATTTTTGGAATAAATAAAAAATATTGGCGAAAGAATCAACCAGAGGGGACCCACCGGCTGTCCACAAGGGTGGAGGGCGCGCCCCCTGCCTTGTGTGTCCCCTGGACCTCCACCGACCTCAACTCCAACTCTATATATTCACTTTCAGGGAGAAAAAAATCAGAGAGAAGGATTCATCACGTTTTACGATACGGAGCCGCCGTCATCTCATGTTCTTCATTGGGAGGCCAGATCTGGAGTCCGTTTGGGGCTCCGGAGAGGGGAAATCGTCGCCATCATCATCTCCAACCTTCCTCCATCACCAATTTCATGATGCTCACCGCCGTGCGTGAGTAATTCCATCATAGGCTTGCTGGACGGTGATGGGTTGGATGAGATTTATCATGTAATCGAGTTAGTTTTGTTAGGGTTTGATCCCTATTATCCACTATGTTTCGAGATTGATGTTGCTATGACTTTGCTATGCTTAATGCTTGTCACTAGGGACCGAGTGCCATGATTTCAGATCTGAACCTATTATGTTTTCATGAATATATTTGTGTTCTTGATTCTATCTTGCAAGTTGTAGACACCTATTACGTGTTTTGATCCACATACCCCAAGGTGACAATAATTGGGATTCTTTCCGGTGATTACCGTAGTTTGAGGAGTTCATGTATTCACTAAGTGCTAATGTTTTGGTCCGGTTCTCTATTAAAAGGAGGCCTTAATGTCCCTTAGTTTCCATTAGGACCCCGCTGCCATGGGAGGGTAGGACAAAAGATGTCATGCAAGTTCTTTTCCGTAAGCACATATGACTATATTCGGAATACATGCCTACATTATATTGATGAATTGGAGCTAGTTCTATGTCACCCTAGGTTATGACTGTTGCATGATGAATGCCATCCGACATAATTATCCATCATTGATCCATTGCCTATGAGCTTTTCACATATTGATCTTTGCTACGTTGCTTTTCCGTTGCCACTGTTACAATTGCTACAAAACTGCTACTGTTACTTTTGCCACCGTTACCATTACTTCCATACTACTTTGCTACTAAATACTTTGCTGCAGATATTAAGTCTTTCAGGTGTGGTTGAATTGACAACTCAGCTGCTAATACTTGAGAATATTCTTTGGCTCCCCTTGTGTCGAATCAATAAATTTGGGTTGAATACTCTACCCTTGAAAACTGTTGCGATCCCCTATACTTGTGGGTTATCAATCAACCTACTAGTCACCCACGGGGGCCAATCTGAGGTTCCGGTACAAAGATTGAACACAAGAGATGAACTAGGGTTTGAGAGGAGATGGTGCTGTTGAATATGTTGATGGAGATTGGCCTCCCAAAGATGAGAGGGTTGTTGGTGATGATGATTGCTTCAATTTCCCCCTCCGAGAGGGAAGTTCCCCCGGCGGAATCGCTCCGCCGGAGGGCAAAAGTGCTCCTGCCCAAGTTCCACCTCGAGACGGCGGTGCTCCGTCCCGAAAGTCCTCTTCTTATTTTTTTAGGTCAAAATGACCTATATACCAGAAGATGGGCACCGGAGGTGGGCTGGGCTGAGACCAGGGCACGCCTGGGGGGCTTGGCGTGCCCTGTTGTCTTTTGCTCAATAGGTGGCCCCTCACCGGTAGTTATTTGCTCCAGCATTTTTTATATATTCCAAAACAATTCTCCGTAAATTTTCAGCTCATTTGGAGATGTGCAGAATAGGTAACTCTGACAAAGCTTTTTCAGGTCCAGAATTCCAGCTGCCGGCATTCTCCTCTTTGTGTAAACCTTGCATATTATGAGAGGAAAGGCATTAGAATTACTCCATAAAGCATTATTATGCATAAAAACATTGTAAATAACAGTAGGAAAACATGATGCAAAATGGACGTATCAATAGGTTACAAGTGACGGTGGCAAAACATACATGGAGGACCCCAACGAGGAGAAGGTGTACCAAGGCGTGGGACGAGGAGCTATAATTTCGTGCCATGGCGGAATTTCAGATTTTGGTGCCACGACAACGTTTTCCGAAACGGTCACCACGACAACATTTTCTAAGATTGCCACCACGACAACGTTTTTGAAACGGTTGCCATGGCAACGAAATGTTGCAGTCATGTCGCTTCAACTGGAGATTGAAGACGATCATGGAGAACTCCCGGTGCCCAGGGCTATGCCATATTTGGCTAAGATGTTTATCCTTTTGTTGTTTGCACCCTTTGATTACATTATAGTAAATTATTAGGGTGATCTCTCACAGTAAATATCAAGTTAAAAGGTGCTCTTCCTAGTGTTGCAAACGTCTATAACACGTCGGGTTCCAGAGTGCGTCATGCCCACATGAGTACAAACGGGACGTGAGGTGCAAGACGGGGATGGTCAGACCATGCATGCAGATTGCAGTCGGTTGTCTTGAAGTTCTAATAGAAACGTTATGAGCTCGAAGCACGAAGCATCAAAATATGAACAAGAATCATATGGTGATATGATGGGCAAAAGCTTGCCCATCGGTCAAAATTTTCGTCATCAGCGATGTCCACATCAATGGCCGAGAACTAGACTTGGATCTTGATACACTCACTATCAATTATGAGAGATATTGATTTCAGTGGGAGCACAATTATGTATTAATTAAGTTTAATAACTAGTGCAAATTAATTATGAACAATGTCTATGTGTAGTTTGCATTATAGTTGTAGAATTATGGCTCACGGTTCAACCTTTCTTGTTGAAATTGATTGACTGATATTTATCTGGTTGAAACTTTATGTTTGAGAGGATCATCATCTAAAAGTGCCAAGAAGGATTTTTGTCCTACTATATGTTTACAATACTCTCTTGCTGATGCTATGGATGACGAAACTCATGTCCTTCGATCGAAAAGCTAGAATTGCATTACAGTCTGCTTGCTTCCGAGAAACCCGAACTTCAAAATGTTTGGGATAGTTATGTGATATTCTTGGAACTGAAAATTGTTTTGAGAAACAAACAAATACTAAAAGATATGCGATATCTAAAGAAATGTTCTGTTTGCATGTTCGAGTGAAGCGTTCAACTATGTTTAAGACTAAAATGCATAAGATCCAGAAGAACACCAGTCATGTGTTGACGATGAGAACTTATAGAGAAAGAACAAAATCGAAGGATGTAATGAGACTTACATGCCCAGGGAAGTTCAGGACTCACGCCACTCTTAAAGTTGATGTTTCTTGTGAAAGTGAGAGGAATACTGAAGTAAAACAATAAAAGTAAAAGGCATAAAGAAAAGAAGACTAGAATGTCCAGCTCAAGTATGAATGTCATACAAGTTATGAGATCTAGAGATGTTTGGTCATGTAAAGTGTAGTTCTTGAGAAATATGATCAATTTATTGATCACTGATTCTTCGGTATTGTGATTAAAAGGTTGATCACAAGGATACCGACTCGATTGCATATTATAGCGAATCGTTGCAAGAAACTTTAAATGGCCTAAATGTCCAACAAATAATGAGGTTAAAATATTTGATGGATTGTAAAAGGTTATAGTATTTCCATCAGTATATTTCCTCTGTATTTGTTATAATAATTCATTTTAGAGTTTGTGTACACTCTAGCCCATTGCATAGAAGTTGCAAGGAGGTTGTTCATGAGAGAACAATAGTTGTTCGATGTTATGAACAAAAGGCCATACACCTATTGTGAATAAGATGTATGTTATATTGATAATAAAATTGAACATCCGTAACACTGACGCTAAATGTTGCAAGACTAAAGAATACAACATTTGTGTGGCACTACATTTAGTCACATTGGAGAAACCAGCATGGAGAAATTTCATAGTGATGAATTCTGAAGTCATCTGATTGAGAATCATCTGACACTTGCAAATTTCATCCAATTAGTGAATTAAACTAAAATACCGTTCATAGGCCATAGAGAACAAGCAAAAAAATAATTGGCAATATGCATATCGATGTGTGTAGTCCAATAAGTGTTATTGCAAGCAGTGGATTTATCTATCCTCAAGGATGACTCAAGTAGATATTTATATTTACTTATTGAGACATAAAAATGGATCTTTTGAAATGTGTTTCAAAAGGTTTTCGGAATGAAGTAGAATTTACTGTAACAAGAAAATTATGTTTCGTCAATTAGATTGCAAAAAGGAATATTTGAGTTACAAGTTTAGCGAATGTCTGATGAGCTATGAAAAGTATTTTATAGCTTGCAACTCCTAGAACACTACTAGGAGTAGAGTGTTTTAAGTAGATGTAATCAAGCTATGTATGACATGGTGATATCAAAGATGACATTAATTATTTCGTCAATATACTTATAATGTGATGCTTTAGAGATTGTGGCTTTTACACTAAAAAGAGCGCCATCAAATTTGTTGAAATAAGTGCTACTTTGTATGTTATCCCAAATAGTTGGGTATTCCTCTATCACTACGCCGAGGCAAAGTGTTTTGCCACAGAGTGCGGCAATTTTGAAGAAACTATTTTCTGCAAAAGAGTGAGTGGGAGGACAGTGCAACTCGATAAGATTGCAGAATCTTCGTGATCAGGTCAAAGAAAAGAAACACTGGAAGTAATTCTAGAATTTCGTACTGTGACTGATATGGAAGCCTCTACATGAGATATAGAGACTACGGTCGAACTTGCAGCTGAACTGTATAGGTTGGGAAAATTTGTGCAGACCTTTGTGGCGTGCAGACGAAATATTGTTGGACAAACAGTGAACCTATAATTCACAGAGAAGCGTTGATGGGCCCTGACTCCGGAAATTGGCTATATTCCAACATAATCTGTGATAGTATCCATTCACATAATTCAAGCTTAGAATTTGATGAACCATTCGAAAGACTTAGATTCTAAAGAATAGTAATGGGTCAATAAACTGACAAAGATAAAAATGTTTTATAATGCTTGACTTGTTACAAATAGTTTATGACAAGATCAAAGAATTGACTATGATGAGATTGTCTCATCATAGCAATACTTTAAGTCAGTTCAGGTTGAACTAGCAATTACTAAATATTTCAATTATGAGATATAATAGATGGATGTCAAAATGATTCCCATGAGATGGAAATAGAATCAAGGTTGTATATTTGATACGGTCCAAGGTAATTTTGTCGATCCAGAGGATGCTAGTAAGTATGCAAACTTCAAGAGATCCTATAATGATCTGAAGCAAGCATAGTGGAGTTGGAATCTTCGTACTAATAAAATGGTCAAATAAATTGATTTCATTGAGTAAAGCAAAGATGCTTGTATTTACAAGGAAGTAAGTGGGAGAATGATAATATTTCTAAACACTATATGTGCATCACATATTGTTGATTGGAAATTATGTAAATTTCTTGACATGGATTAAGACTTTATTGAAACTAGTTTTTCAGTAAAATGCTTAAGCAATGAATAGTCCTGGTATTAGGCATAATGATCTATGGAGATAGTAGTGTCTAATTGGGCTTAACCAAAATACATATTGACAAAGTACTAAAGCAGTTTAGTATGAAAAATTTCAAGAAGAGTTATCTTGTCAAAGTCACATGGAAGGGGTTCTCAACAAGAATTGGTATCTTGAAATACTGATGAGTGAAATGCATGATTTCAATCACACTTGTGTTAAATCCATGGTATGTAAATAACCAGATAAGTCTAGTACTCCAAGTAAGTTGTGAGTAAAGTTACTAGAAAGGTCAAATTGTTGATCATAAAACAACAGTGAAAATGTCGTTGAGTACTAACGACATGTTTCTCGCATACGGAGAAAATGAAGAGATTTGCGTAAGGAGTTTACATCAATACATGCTTGATGTAAGTAGTACATCGACAAAAATCTTCAATCGGTGCTCCAAGCGAATTTCGATTTCAATTAAATGATTTATGGTGGCACAGTAAGTTGGAATTGGTCCAAGAAAGTTACTCTGGTGAATTCTATAACGGAAGGCTGAGTATATTGTCACTTTAGAAGCAACAATACAGGGTGATGAATTGAAGGTTCATTTATGAACTTAGCATGGTTTCTAGATGATTGTGCAAACAAAACACTGTTCTCATATAGTGGTTCTATGCCTCAATCTATAGAATCAAAGGTCTTGCCAGTGATTCAATATATACTAAGCTTGTTTCATATAAATTATGAATTCATGTGAAAGCATGACGGATGCATAGAAATGCAAATGATACACATGGATCTGAAGTTGTCAGATTCGATAGGACGAAGTCTATGCCACAAGCAAAGCATGGACTGACACCGGATTGCCATTGGTGTAAAATTTGAAAGTGCTAACTAGATCATTGACTCTAGTGCAAGTGGGAGACTGTTGGAAATATGCCCTAGAGGCAATAATATTGTATTATTATATTTCCATTATTCCTAGTTAAGAGTTTATATTTCACGCTATAACTGCTATGATCCTGGAATATGCGATTCAGTGGAAAACTCATATGCACGTATGAAATGATAAACGGTAACGATAGGTTCCGGTCTCCCCTCTAAGACTGGCTCAAGTGTTGTTGGTTATCATATTTTCCGGATCTTAGGATATCGTTAAGTGTAACGATAGAACTTCAACAACATTGAGAGTATGACGTTAGAAGAACGATCATATTGAATTGACCTAATACTTGTCTGTTATACTTTGTGATTATATCGTCTGAAATCATTTGTTATAACACGGAGTGTTAGCATCTAATATAGTTCCTCAGACCATGAGACTGTCTCAGTCACTTCCTACCAGACGGTGGACTTTGGTGTTGCTCAAACGTCATCTGTAACAAGGTGATCATAACGACAACTTTCAGGTTCACCGAAAAGTTTGACAGGTGACCGGATAGCTCGAGAGTGGGATTTGCTCCTCCGACATGGAGATATATTCTTAGGACCCTCTCGGTGTGACGGCATCCATCATCGTATTACCAGACACAGGTGACTATGTCACGGGGATGCCGGAACACGTCAACGAGAAAGAAGAACAAAACCGGTAACAGGAGCAATGGTATAGTGAGCATTGCGATGACTCAGGAGGATACTGATACACACCAGGTTTTGTAAAGTATCACGAAGCAAAGGGAACATGACATGATAACCAAAGGTTCACTCGAATATCATTCGTGTAATCATAGGGACCGATATGGATGTCCATGGCTCCGCTATCGGTCATTGAACGAAGGGGTTTTGTTCATGTCTATGATTTACCGAACCTACGGGGTCGCAAGTTTAAGGTAATCACGATCTGCTAAGTGTTAGTGGTACGGGAGTAATTAGAATATATTTGTGAAATTGTTTCATTAATATCCATAATAGTTCCGAGAGGTTCCGGAACCGTTTCGGGGTCACCAGAAGGGTTTCGGTGAGCATCGGGTAATACCAGGTATTACCGGTTAATATATATAGGTGAAAATGTATAACACCCCGATAATTAAGCTACAGTAATACCATGCTAATGGTGCCATGTCATCACTTTTACTGTTGCTAGACCCCACTTGATTCAAACGCGGTTCAAATTCAAATTTCAAATTATAAGTGAAATAATAAAATTCTCAAACATGAAAACTGAAATGTTCAAAAAGTGGCAAATAATCCATAGGTAATTGTGGTGTAGAAACCAACATTTTTAAAAGTATTTAAATGCCCTAAAATAAATAAAACATGGGCTAAAACAATTAAATAAATGCCTTTTTAAAATTATAAAATTTCAAACTAAATTATTTAGGTGCCAAACTTTTTATGGCACTGGCATATTTTACAACACTAAGTTAGGTGTTATTTTTGTGTTTTGTAAAATGAAAATAAATAAAATAAAATAGAAAACAGTAAAACAGAAATAAATAAAATAAAAATAAAAAGAACAAAAAATAATAAGAGAGGACCCCCCCTGGGCCACTTGGCCCAGTTGGCCTAAGCGGCCTAGCCGACCAGGCCGGCCCATCTGCCCCGCGCGCCCTCCCTCCTGTTCACCGGGAAGGCGTGTTCGCGCCAATGCCCGCCACGGTCGCTGGCCGACGCCATGGCGGCCATCCGCCGCCCCCCGGCACCTACTTAACCCGGCGAACCGCCCCCACGACGCTGAACCCTAGCCACTCTTCTCCCTCGCGCGCCCCCTTCCTCCTCTGCCGCTCCGTGCCGCTGCCCGGCGCGGCGCCCGTTGCTTGTCGCCGCCTCGACGTTCCCCGTCGCCCTCGTCGACGACCGCCTCCTCGAACGACTTCTACAAGCCTTGCCGCCCCCTCCTCTCTTCAACCCCGGTGAGGCCCCGGCCATCTCCCCCTCTCTTCCCGCTGCGACGCCACCCCCCTCTATAGCCTCCGTGCTCGTTGCAGCATGGCCGCGCCTGGCTTTGCCTCCAGTTCGTGCCCGCGCCCCCGCCACGCGCTCTGCCTCCCCTCGGACCCGCCGACCGCGTCCCTGCCGCGCCCCGGCCGCGTGCCGCTCCCGCACGCCGCGCTCCTGCATGCCCCGCTACTGCTGCGCCTGCTACTCTGCTGCTACTCTGCTCGCCGGCCGTCCGCCTCGGCTTCGCCCTACAGTGCACGCCGCACTGTTGCCGGCCTCTGCTCCCGTCTCCTGCCCCCGCGCGCGCCCGCACCGACCCACGCCGCGCTCTTGCGCTGCTCGCCCGCGCCATGGGCGCCCTGGTCCGCGCTTTGCGCGCCCCCTCCATCGCTCGGCCCCGCTCACCCCTGCCCTATCCCCTCTGTTGCCTGCTGTCGCACCAGCCACGACCTGTGCCTTCCCTGGCCGGCGCCGTGGTCGCCGGCGCCCTACCGTGGCCGCCGTCGTGCCTCTGCGCGCGCGTGCATGCCAGGGAGGCCGCTTGGCTCACAGCCGTGGCTCAGGGCCACTACCATGTGGGCCTGCCCCCTATAAAGAAAAAAAATGAAAAAGAAAAAAATGAAAAAAAAGAGATTTAAATTTAATAATAAATTAACTTAATTAACTTAATTAAACTAACAAATTAGTCAAATGTGTCTATGACAGGGGGCCCACCCCTTGTTGACCAGTCAACTTTGACTGGTCAACTGGGACCCGCTGGACCCACATGTCAGCCCCTTGTACACTTCTGTGTACACTTTAGGGGTGCACATAGCATTTTACCCTTTTATTTTTGAATTAAGATAATTTTAGAAAAATGATTAAAACTTTGAATAATCATAAAATAATAATCTATAACTCGGATGAAAATAATTTGTATATGAAAGTTGCTTGAAAAATGTGACGAATCCGAATTTGCCATCCGTTCATTTGTCGCATGCTTCTAGCCAAGCGAACATGGATCCGCCCCTCCGATTCATCTGTCCAAAAAATGCCAAACTCTGGGGAAACATTCCCGGATGTTTTCCCCCTTCACCTGTATTATGTAGCACTGTGTTTATTATTTCTTCCCCCTCTTCTCTCCGGTAGACACCGAGACTGACGCCGCTGCTATCCAGTATGACTACGGTGTTGACGACCCCTCCTTCTCAGCAGCGCTTCCAGGCAAGGAAAAACGCCTTGATCATTCCGATACCGCCTATTCTTTCCCTCTACCACTTGCATTAGAGTAGAGCTACTATTACTGTCGTATCGGTTGATCCTATACTGTTGCATAGCCTGTCCTTGTTACTACTGTTGATACCTTTACCTGCTATCCTAAATGCTTAGTATAGGTTGCTAGTATATCATTAGTGGCCCTACATTCTTGTCCATCTGCCATGCTATATTATCGGGCCGTGATCCCTTCGGGTGGTAATCACGGATATATACTATATACTACTACTACTTCTTATGTTACTGTTCGGAAGTGGGGGCTGAAGGGACAGGTGGTTCTATCCAGGTAGTGGTGGGCCTGGGTTCCCGACGGCCCCCGAGTGATTCTTTGTGGTGGAGTGACAGGGAAGGTTGCGACCACCTAGGAGAGAGGTGGGCCTGGTCCCTGGTCGGCGTCCGCGGTTACTTCAAAATAACATGCTTAACGATATTTGGATATTTGATCTGAGTTGGTCGTTGACCTATACGCACTAACCGCCACGCGGGGACAGTTATGGGCACTCGACGTCGTACGATTTCTCCCGAAGCTTTTTAGACTTCATAGTTGAGCGACACGTGCCCGGGTGGTCCGCGTAAGCACCTGCCTTGTATAAGGAGGTAGCCAGGACTAATCCCGGCCGTCCTCACAACATGCAGGAGAGCAACGGGTCATGGGCCCAAGACCGCTACGCACTTAGGATGTAGACCAGTGTGTTAACCTCTCTAGAGAGCCTAGGTAGGGCTACGATGTGTTGATCTTCCGAGGCTGGGCATGACCCAAGAAAGTGTGTTCGGCCAGAGTGATCGAGCGTGTTGGGCAATGTGGTGCACCCCTGCAGGGAAGTTAATCTATTCGAATAGCCGTGTCCACGGTAACAGGATGACTTGGAGTTGTATTCCGACCTCTTACAACTAAAATCGGATTTAATAAAACACACCCTTTCAAGCGACAGATACAACCCGGTGATCGCTCTCTCATAGGGTGACGAGGAGAGGATCGCCGGGTAGGATTATTGCTATACATTGACACTTGTTACTATACCAGCTACTCTCTTCTACTACTTCAAGATGGAGGCTGCCAGAAGCGTAGTCTTCGATAGGACTTGCTTCTCCCCCCTCTTTCTGGCATTCTGCAGTTTAGTCCATAGATACTACCCATTTTATTGATATCAATGCATATGTAGTGTAGATCTGATGTAAGTCTTGCGAGTACTTTGGATGAGTACTCATGGTTGCTTTGCTACCTCTCTCCCTCTATACCCGATTGCTGCAATCAAATGGCGGATCCCAGGAGCCAGATGCCATCGCCACCGCTGATGACTACTACTACTACCTCGAGGGTGCCTAATACTACGTGGAGGCCGTCGACGACCAGGAGTAGTTAGGAGGCTCCCAGGAAGGAGGCCTTGCCTTTTCGATCGATGCTACTTTTGTGCTAGCCTTCTTAAGGCAAACTTGTTTAACTTATGTTTGTACTCAGAAATTATTGCTTCCGCTGACTCGTTTGTATTCGAGCTTATGTATTCAAGCCCTCGAGGTCCCTGGCTTGTAATATAAAGCTTGTATGAGATTAAATTGCATCTAGAGTTGTGTTGTGATATCTTCCCGTGAGTCCCTGATCTTGATCGTACACATTTGCGTGTATGATTAGTGTACAATTGAATCGGGGCGTCCCAAGTTGGTATCAGAGCCAATTGCCTGTAGGAACCCCCCTTTCAAACTCCTTGGCCGAAGTCGAGTCTAGCCTTTAAAAACTTTTACTAACATTGTTGTGTGGCTTACGGGCCCACATCACAATCATGTGGTATTAGGATATTTTATTCCTCGTCTATACTGTGGGACTCTGATCTCTCTTCTATTTGGGTTAAATGATTTTGCTAACTCTAACATTAGGTTTTCGTGCTCACATCGACCCGGAGAGCTGGATTATCTGCAACTATTCCTTTGAAATGTATAATGAATGATACACGCACTATCATTTGACATCTTTGAACAATTTTTTTTCAGATGCGTCCCGCAACACAGGTCGTACGCCATACCATGGCAGTTGAGGCTACTGGGTTCCCAGCTATTCTGGTCGACCTCCTAACCATGCTGGGCTACCGCTGGTACCCTCAGTACATTGTGTACGAGGACTACCGCTAGTTCAACCAGGAGCAGTACCATGCTGTGGTTGATATCTATGATCGATGGGATCGCTCCATCACTGAGTTGCACACCTTTGAGGGTGTTGGAGTGTCTATTGAGATGGCAGTCCACGATGCTGCCTTTGTGGCTATCACCCGTCTTCGTGGACAGTACCCTTGCTTGGAGGAGACTAGGTTCAGATACATCCCGTATGTCCTAGATGGGGATGCGACTGGATTCTACTCTTCTGTCTGCACCCCCTACATGAGTCATCGTTACGACCCACAGGTGATGGTTCGGTACATTGAGGCTCTGGATCGCACTATTTGAGCTTATGCTGTCGAGATGTACAAGACTCGTACTTGTCTCTACGATGCTCTGACACTGTTGCTGCCAGCAGTCAGCGCGAGGATACATCCAGAGTTCATCCTTTACCCACACAGGACAGTGCTGCCACTAGGGCTTGATTGGTTTGCTGTTGGAGGTAGAACTCTGATGTCGCTTGAACTACATCGGTATTTCCCCAAAGAGGAAGGGATGATGCAGCACAGCTACAGTAGGTACTTCCCTCAGTTATGAAACCAAGGTATCAATCCAGGAGGAGAACCAAGCAACACTATGTAAATGGTACCTGCACACACAAAACAAATACTCGCAACCCGGCGCGTAAGAGCGGTTGCCAATCCCTCCACGGTAAAAAGATAGATTGATTTGTGGTAGATTGGATAAATAGCTCTCGATGAAACACGAAATAAAAAAAGTAATAAAAAAAGTGCAGCAAGGTATTTTTGGGTTTTTTGTAATAATAGATCTGAAAATAAAAGTGGCAAATAATAGATCGGAAAGCAAATATGATAAAGAATAGACCCGGGAGCCATAGATTTCACTAGTGGCTTCTCTCGAGAAATAGCACACGGTGGGTAAACAAATTACTGTTGGGCAATTGATAGAAGATCAAATAATTATGAAGATATCCAAGGCAATGATCAATATATATGATGGAAATATGCCCTAGAGGCAATAATAAAATGGTTATTATTATATTTCCTAAATGATGATAAAGGTTTATTATTCATGCTAGAATTTTATTGACCGAAAACTTAAATACATGTGAATACATAAACAAATACCGTGTCCCTAGTAAGCCTCTACTAGACTAGCTCATTGATCAAAGATGGTTATGGTTTCCTAACCATAGACATGTGTTGTCATTTGATAACGGGATCACATCATTAGGAGAATGATGTGATGGACAAGACCCATCCGTTAGCTTAGCATAATGATCGTTCAGTTTATTGCTATTGCTTTCTTCATGTCAAATACATATTCCTTCGACTATGAGATTATGCAACTCCCGAATACCTGAGGAATACCTTGTGTGCCTATCAAACGTCACAACATAACTAGGTGATCATAAAGGTGCTCTACAGGTATATCCGAAGGTGTTTGTTGAGTTGGCATAGATCGAGACTAGGATTTGTCACTCCGAGTATCGGAGAGGTATCTCTGGGCCCTCTCGGTAATACACATCATAAGCTTGCAAGCAAACGACTAAGGAGTTAGTCACGAGGTGATGTATTATGGAACAAGTAAAGAGACTTGCCAGTAATGAGATTGAACTAGGTATAGAGATACCGACGATCGAATCTCGGGCAAGTAACATACCGATGGACAAAGGGAATTACGTATGTTGTCATAATGGTTCGACCAATAAAGATCTTCGTAGAATATGTAGTAGCCAATATGGGCATCCAGGTTCCGCTATTGGTTATTGACCGGAGAGGTGTCTCGGTCATGTCTACATAGTTCTCGAACCCGTAGGGTCCGCACGCTTAACCTTCGTTGACGATATAGTGTTATATGAATTATGTGATTTGGTGACCGAATGTTTTTCGAAGTCCCAGATGAGATCATGGACATGACGAGGAGTCTCAAAATGGTCAAGAGGTAAAGATTGATATATAGGATGATGGTATTCGGACACCGGAAGTGTTTCGGGTGGTACCGGGTACTTATCGGGTCACCAGAAGGGGTTCCGGGCACCCCCGGCAAAAGTTATGGGCCTTATGGGCCAAGAGAGGGAACGCACCAGCCACAAGGGGCTGGTGCGCCCCCCATAGGAGGCCGACCTAGGAGGAGAAGGAAAGAGGGGAAGGGAAAGGAAAGTGTGGAGTAGGACTCCCCCTTCCTTCCCTCTCCCCCCCTCTTTCCTTCCCCCTTGTCCAAACATGGCAGGGGCGCGGCCAGGGCAGGAGCCCTAGGGCCGGCCGGCCACCTATGTGGTGTGGCAGGCTACTTCCCCTCCCCCTCCCACCTATATATATGTGGGAGGGGGCGCCTAGCACACACCAGATCAATTGTTAGCCGTGTGCGGCTCCCCCTCCACCGTTTACACCCCCGGTCATATTTTCGTAGTACTTAGGCGAAGCCCTGCGGAGATCACTTCACCATCACCATCATCGTCACCACGCCTTCGTGTTGACGGAACTCATCTACTATCTCGCCGTCTTGCTGGATCAAGAAGGCGGAGGACATCACCGAGCTGAACGTGTGCTGAACGCGGAGGTGCGGTACGTTCGGTACTAGATCGGTTGGATCGCGAAGAAAGTTCGACTACATCAACCGCGTTGTGAAACGCTTCCGCTTATGGTCTACGAGGGTATGTAGACGCACTCTCCCCTCTCGTTTCTATACATCTCCTTGATAGATCTTGCGTGTGCGTAGAATTTTTTTTGTTTTCCATGCAACGTTTCCCAACAATATAGGCATCACGTCTAAGATTAGTAGACCGACTCCTGCCTGCATCTACTACTATTACTCCACACATTGACCGCTATCCAGTATGCATCTAGTGTATTAACATGGAGAAATGGAGTAATGCAATAAGAACGATGACATGATGTAGACGAGATATATTCATGTAGGAATAGCCCCATCTTGTTATCCTTAATAGCAACGATACATGCGTGTCTTGCTGCCCCTTCTGTCACTCGGAAAGAACACCGCATGATCGAACCCATCACAAAGCACCTCTTCCCATGGCAAGAAAAATCTATCTAGTTGGCCTAACTAAACCAAAGATTCGAAGAAGAAATACGAGGCTATAAATATTCATGCATATAAGAGATCAAAAGAAGACTCAAATAATATTCATGGATATAGATCTAATCATAAACTCAAAGTACATCGGATCCCAACAAACACACCGCAAAAAGAGTTACATCAAATAGATCTCCAAGAGACCATTGTATTGAGAATCAAAAGAGAGAGAGGAAGCCATCTGGCTACTGCCTATGGACCCGTATGTCTATGATGAACTACTCACGCATCATCGGAGAGGCACCAATGAGGATGATGAACCCCTCCGTGATGGTGTTTAGATTGGATCTCGTGGTTCTGGAAGTTGCGGCGGCTGGAATTGTGTTTCGTCGACTCCCCTAGGATTTCTGGAATATTTGGGGATTTATAGGGCGAAGAGGAGGTGCGGGAGGCCACCGAGGTGGGCACAACCCACCTGGGAGTGCCTGGGCTCCTAGGCGCGCCCTAGTGGGTTGTGCTCCCCTCAGAGCCCCCCTCTGGTACTTCTTTTGCCCATCAGGTGTCTTCTGGCCCAGAAAAATTCTCCAAAAAGTTTCGTTGTGTTTGGACTCCGTTTGGTATTGATTTTCCACGAAGTAAAAAAAAACAAGCAAAAAAACAGCAACTGGCACTGGGCACTATGTCAATAGGTTGGTCCCAAAAAATGATATAAAGTTGTTATAAAATGATTGTAAAACATCCAATAATGATAATATAACAGCATGGAACAAGCAAAAATTATAGATGTGTTGGAGACGTATCAGCATCCCCAAGCTTAATTCATACTCGTCCTCGAGTAGGTTAATGATAAAACAGAATTTTTGATATGGAATGCTGCCTAACATGTTCATCACATATTCTTTTCTTTTGTACCATGGACATTTGGACTTTTATATGGTTCAAAGCAATAGTCTAGTTTTGACATGAAGATTTCAATACTCAAGCATATCAATAAGCAACCATGTCTTCCAAAATATCAACACTAAAGAAAGTAATCCCTAGCCCATCATGCTCAACCATTGATCCATTCATGAAACACAATCGCATTTTAGCTACATCCAATGCTCAAGTACGATCATAGTGCCCCTTAGTTGGTGCTTTATAAGAGAAGATGGAGACTCAACATAAAAATAAAAATTGCATAAAGTAAATAGATAGGCCCTTCGCAGAGGGAAGTAGGGATTTGTAGAGGTGCCAGAGCTCCAAGCTTAAATTGAGAGATAAGAGAGGCATACTTTTCCCGTCAATAAAAATGACCGAGTAATTCCCAACACTTTCCATGCTAGATATATCATAGGCGGTTCCCAAACAGAAAATAAAGTTTATTCCTTTTTCCACCATTCTTTCACAATCCATGGCTAGCCGTATCCACGGGTGCCTTCCATACCAACACTTTCCAAGGAATTTATTATTTGACAACAAAAAGTAAATTTCTTTTTCATTTCGGGACTGGGCATCCCTATTACCGCCGTACTCTCATGCAATGACAAGTGAATAAACACTCATCTTGAGAATAACACATCTAGCATGGAAAATATTGGCCACCCCCTGCCGCTTCATGAGCAGTACGAGCACACAAAAAGGAAAATTTATTTTGAAAATTAGAGATGACACATACAAATTTGCTTAGAACGGCATGGGAGTACCGCATATAGGTAGGTATGGTGGACTCATATGGCAAAACTGGGTTTAAGGATTTTGGATGCACAAGTAGTATTTCTACTTAGTACAAGTGGAGGCTAGCAAATAGATTGAGAAGCAACCAACCAAGAAATGAAAAATCACATAAGCGAGCATTAAGCATAACTAACACCGAATAATGCACAATAAGTTGGATGTAATTTCATTGCATAACTATTGACTTTCGTGCTTGCATAGGGAATCACAAACCTTAACACCAATATTCTTACTAAAGCATAATTACTCACCAATATGACTCACATATTATTATCATCATATCGCAAAACTATTACAAGGAATCAAGTTTATTTTGTCCAATGATCTTCATGAATGTTTTTATTATATCCCTCTTGAATATCTATCACTTTGGGACTAATTTCATATGTTGCTTTTGACAAGCTCAAATAAATCTAAGTGAAGAACATGAGCATAAATTTTTTAATCTCTCAAAATAATATAAGTGAAGAATGAGAGAATTTCTTCAAAAATTTACTAACTCTAAAATAAATCTAAGTGAAGCATGAGAGCATTTCTTCAAAAATATTTAAAGCACACCGTGCTCACAAAGATATAAGTGAAGCACTAGAGCAATTCCATAGCTCAAAAAAATTTAAGTGAAGCATGAAGAGAAATTCTAACAAATCATAGCATATTTTGCCTCTCTCAAATAGGTGTGTCCAGCAAGGATAGATGACACAAACTAAAAAGAAAAACAAGCAAAGACTCATATAATACAAGACGCTCCAAGCAAAACTCATGATATGTGACGAATAAAAATTTAGCTTCAAGTAAAATACCGATGGTCGTTAAAAGAAAGAGGGGATGCCCCGGCCTTCCGAGGCATCCCCAAGCTTAGTTGCTTGTTTCTCCTTGAATAATAACTTGGGGTGCCATGGGGCATCCTCAAGCTTAGGCTCTTCTCACTCCTTATTTCTTCATCCATCGTGATCTCACCCAAAACTTGAAAACTTCAATCACACAAAACTCAACAAAACCTTTGTGAGATCCGTTAGTATAAGAAAGCAAATCATCACTCTAAGTACTATTGAAAACCCATTCATATTTTATTTTTGCATTATATATACTGTATTCTAACTTTATCATGGCTTATACCCCCGATACAACCCATATATTCATCAAAATAAGCACACAACGCAAAGAAAACAGAATCTGTCAAAAACAGAATAGTCTGTAGTAATCTGAAAACTTTGTATACTTATGTAACTCCAAAAATTCTGAAAAACCATGACAACGTAGGAAATTTGTATATCAATCTTTTGTAAAAAAAATCAGAATTTTTCATCGCTTCTGTGATTTTTAAGAATTATTTTACTGGACGTAAAAGTTTCTGTTTTTCAACAAGATCAAATCAACTATCACCCAACATGATCCCAAAGGCTTTACTTGGCACAAACACTAATTAAAACATAAAAAACACAATCATAACAGAGGCATAATTGTGCAAACACTCAAGAACAGAAAGAAAAAGGCAAAAATAAAATTTATTCATTGGGTTGCCTCCCAACAAGCGCTATCGTTTTATGCCCCTAGCTAGGCATAACGTATAGATTCAAGTATTGTCATCTTTAGTTTTCAACTCCTCAATCAAACACCTAGGATTCTTGAAGGATTTAGCATATGTATTCTCAACAATAATACTCCTTGGAAAAAGATTGAAGAATTCACTCTTGCAAGTAGGGTCCTTTATCACTTCAATAAAATTGGGATGAATACTAATCATTTTAAGATCCCCCTTGTTGCTATTAGAAGTGACACCCTTATTTTTAGTAACTTGTGTAGACTCGCAAATTTTTACGGGGTTTTTTTCAATAGTTTTAATAGAAGAAAAGGTCGTGCTTAAGTTACTAAAAATTTCTTCCAACTTATCAATCCGAGAAGGACTTTCTTCAATTCTTTCGTTGATTACGGTTACCTTTTCCTTTAGTAGCTTAAAAACCTCTCCTGCTTTTGATCCAAATTTATTAGCAAGATTATGCATTCTTTTATCCAAATTTTTAATTTGTTCCTCAGTAATCATCTTTTTTTCAATAGCATCTAATCTTTGCATAACATGCTCGAGAGTCAAATTTGTTTCATTAACAATGATAGGTGGTGAACCCACTAGATTACCCATAGCATTAAAAGCATCCAAAGATTGACACATCAATAAATTCCCACCGGTAATTGTATCAAGGAGGAATCTATACCAAGTGGTAATGCCCACGTAAAAACTGCAAAGAAGAACAATAGTGGATTGCTTATGAATAGATCTATTATGAGCATTTGCAAATTCTATACCAAGCATCTTTTAGATTCTCCCCTCCCCTTTGTTTAAAATTAAGAACCTCATTCTCGGGGGTATACACAACAGAGGAAGAACTAGCCATAATGATAAAGCTAGCAAGACTGCAAACAAAAACAGATCTAACGAGAAAACGGCGAACAAAAAAGAGGGCGAATAAAACGGCAAATTTTTGTGAAGTGGGGAGATGAAAATGAGAGGCAAATGGCAAATAATGTAAATTGCAAGGAGATGAGATTTGTGATTAGGAACCTGATAGATGTTGATGATGTCTCCCCGGCAACAGTGCCAGAAATTCCTTTTGATGTCGCTTGAACTACGTCGGTATTTCCCCAAAGAGGAAGGGATGATGCAGCACAGCTACGGTAGGTATTTTTCTCAGTTATGAAACCAAGGTATCAATCCAGTAGGAGAACCAAGCAACACTATGTAAATGGTACCTGCACACAAAGAACAAATACTTGCAACCCAACACATAAGAGGGGTTGTCAATCCCTCCACGGTAAAAAGATAGATTGATTTGTGGTAGATTGGATAAATAGCTCACGATAAAAGATGAAATAAAAATAAGTAATAAAAAAGTGCAGCAAGGTATTTTTTGTTTTTTGAAATAATAGATCTGAATATAAAAGTGGCAAATAATAGATCAGAAAGCAAATATGATAAAGAATAGACCCGGTGGCGGTAGATTTCACTAGTGGCTTCTCTCGAGAAATAGCACAAGGTGGGTAAACAAATTACTGTTGGGCAATAGATAGAAGATCGAATAATTATGACGATATCCAAGGCAATGATCAATATATAGGCATCACGTCCAAGATTAGTAGACCGACTCGTGCCTGCATCTACTACTATTACTCCACACATCGACCGCTATCCAGCATGCATCTAGTGTATTAAGTTCATGGAGAAACGGAGTAATGCAATAAGAACGATGACGTGATGTAGACGAGACCTATTCATGTAGGAATAGCCCCCATCTTGTTATCCTTAATAGCAATGATACATGCGTGTCTTGCTGCCCTTCTGTCACTGGGAAAGAACACCGCACGATCGAACCCATCACAAAGCACCTCTTCCCATGGCAAGAAAAATTGATCTAGTTGGCCTAACAAAACCAAAGATTCAAAGAAGAAATACGAGGCTATAAATAATCATGCATATAAGAGCACAAAAGAAGACTCAACTAATATTCATGGATATAGATCTGATCATAAACTCAAAGTTCATCGGATCCCAACAAACACACCACAAAAAGAGTTACATCAAATAGATCTCCAAGAGACCATTGTATTGAGAATCAAAAGAGAGAGAGGAAGCCATCTAGCTACTGCCTACGGACCCGTAGGTCTATGCTGAACTACTCACGCATCATCGGAGAGGCACCAATGAGGGTGATGAACCCCTCCATGATGGTGTTTAGATTGGATCTCGTGGTTCTGGAACCCGCGGCGGCTGGAATTGTGTTTCGTTGACTCCCCTAGGGTTTCTGGAATATTTGGGGATTTATAGGGCGAAGAGGTGGTGTGGGAGGCCACCGAGGTGGGCACAACCCACCTGGGCACGCCTAGGCTCCTGGGCGCGCCCAGGTTGGTTATGCTCCCCTCAGAGCCCCCCTCTAGTACTTCTTTGGCCCATCAGGTGTCTTCTGGCCCAGAAAATTCTCCAAAAAGTTTCGCTGCGTTTGGAATCCATTTGGTATTGATTTTCTGCGAAGTAAAAGACAAGCAAAAAATAGCAACTGGCACTGGGCACTATGTCAATAGGTTAGTCCCAAAAAATGATATAAAGTTGCTATAAAATTATTGTAAAACATCCAAGAATGATAATATAACAACATGTAACAAGCAAAAATTATAGATACGTTGGAGACGTATCATACTCCTGTACGTGGACCTCTTCTTCTGCCCCGGGACCAGTTCCAACACCAGAGTCACCACGGAGCGCAGGCCGCTCATATCGAGCGCCACATGCAGCTTCATCACCTTTATCTACCGGGCTTCAGAGGTTTTCCCCGACGTTGATGTAGCATATCGCTATGTTGCGTTGTTGTATCCCTCCACCGTGTGCCTGCACGCCGCCTAGTTGGTCTAGACTACCCTTTCCCTTTTTGAACTTGTACTTTTGGCTTGTAACCGAACTTATGTATGGATCTGTATGTCGTGTTTGACTACTATGTTGTATCCATCATACTTCTTTCATTATGCATGATTACATCATGAATGGTTCCTTTTCTTTGCAATTTCTCAAATGCTAAACTACCCTTGTTGCGTTTAAGCAGGATGGTTAGACCCGCTGGTCGTGGCCATGGTGGCAACGCTCCACCATCGCCCGAATACATAGCCGGAATGATACATCAGTTTGAGCTAAATCGCCAGCTCATGGAAGGAGTCATGGCTTAGTTTCCTCACCCTAATATGAATCAGCAGCCAGCCCCAGTGACACTGCAAGACTTTGCATGCCTCAACCCTGTCAACTACCATAGCTCAACTCAGCCCCTTGATGCTGATGACTGACTCTATGACATCACTTTCGAGCTAGAGTCTGTTGATGTAGCCCCTGCCAACTATGTCACCTTTGCGGCATATTATCTGAAGGGTCCCGCTGCTCAATGGTGGGACAGCCACAAGCGTTCACTACCTGCTGGAACCGCCATCACTTGGCCGGAATTCCAAGCTGCCTGTCATGCCCGCTTCATTCCTCAGGGAATCATGGACAGGAAGAAGCGCGAGTTCCGCAACCTTACCCAAGGAAACAAGACAGTAGATGCTTATTAGCGGGAGTTCCTGGACTTGTCACGTTATGCTGAAGAGGACATCGCTACTGATGCTCGCAGGCAAGAAAACTTTTGCGACAAACTTCAAGCAGATGTCAAGCTAGCGCTCCTCGTTCATAACTTCACCGACTTCGCCACCTTGGTGAACAAGGCCATTCATGTCGAAACTAGTCTGCAGGAACACCAGGGATCCCTCAGGCGCAACCGTGACGCTGGCTCATCTTCGGGCCCACCCTCGCAAAAGCGTCGGATCTGGATTCCCAACAGCATGTACCGCCCAACTGCACCTGCTCAAAGGCCGTCTTATGCTGCACCGTGTCTGCCTCCTCCACCACCTAGGCAGCCAAGACTTCCAGCTGCACCACCTCGAGCTCCTGCTCCCCGTCCCAATGATGGGCTCTACTTCAAGTGTGGTCATCCTGGTCACCGTGCCAGGGAATGCTATCAGAACCAGAATCAACTGGCACTTCCTACAGCTGGCCGTGGAAACAATCAGCCCCGCAACAACATTGCCAGGCCTTATGGTCGTGGTCAGGCTAACCACGTGGATCGGAATGAAACTCAAGACTAGCCTGCTACTGTGATGGGTACTCTTCTTGTTAATTCAGTACCAACATTTGTTTTATTTGTTTTAGGAGCATAACATTCTTTCATATCAGAAGATTTTGCATACATGCATGGCATTAAATATGAAGAGATGAACACTCCTCTAGTGGTACACACCCCCACGGGCCAATGTCGCACCTCCATGGTTAGCATCGATGTTCCCATTGAAATTGAAGGGCTGGAATTTCATGCCTCCCTATCGTTTTGAATTCTTCCAATATTGACCTCATTCTAGAAATGGATTGGCTGAAAGCACATACTGCTTCTATCATTTGCGCCACTAAAACCGTCCATCTCCTTCACCCTTCAGATGGGATAGTGAGCTACCACGCTCAACTGGTCAAAATGTCGAGGCAGGGCTTTATGCCTTGAATGCATCAGCACTTGAAGGCATTGAAAACATTCCCGTCATTTGCGAATTCCAAGATGTCTTCCTAGAAGAACTCCCAGGGATACCCCCTATTCGAGCTGTCGAATTCGTCATCGACTTGAAACTAGGCACTACTCCTATAGCCAAGCGACCCTACAAGATGCCGCTACATGAACTCCTTGAGCTTAAGGAGAAATCGACACTTCTCTTCGTCAGGGTTTTATTCGTCCAAGTTCCTCTGCTTGGGGAGCACCTTCTCTCTTTGTCAAGAAGAAGGATGGAACGAATCGTTTGGTCCAAGATTACCGTCCTATCAACCAAGCAACTCTTCGGAACAAATATCTGCTTCCTCGGATCAACGATCTATATGATCAACTAGCTGGTTCATCAGTCTTCTCTAAACTCGACTTGAGGTTGGGTTACCACCAGATCCGGGTTCGTGAAGAGGATATTCCAAAGACCGCCTTCGTTACTCGATATGGTTCATATGAATATGCCGTCATGTCTTTCGGCTTAACCAATGCTCCGGCGACATTCTCTCATCTAATGAACTATATATTCATGGAATACCTCGACAAGTTCGTCATGGTTTATCTGGATGATATCGTAGTATATTCCAAGAATAAAGAAGAACATGATGAACATCTTCGACTTGTTCTGGAAAAGCTTCGAGAGCATCAACTATATGCCAAGTATTCCAAGTGTGAATTTTGGCTACCCGAAGTAACCTACCTTGGTCATGTAATCTCCAAGGATGGTATTGCCGTCAACCCAGAGCGAGTTCAGGCTATTCTTGATTGGACTCCTCCGAAGAATGTCAAACAAGTCAGAAGTTTTCTCAGACTCGCCAGCTACTACTGTCGATTCGTCGAGAACTTCTCCAAGATCGTCAAGCCCCTGACTAGTCTGCTTCATAAGGGCGTCAAGTTCGAATGGACAGAAAAGTGCCAGGAAAGTTTCCAGGCACTCAAAGACAAGCTGACTTCTGCTCCATTGCTTGCTCCTCCTGATTCTAAAAAGGATTTTGTCATTTACTACGATGCTTCACATCAAGGTTTAGGTTGTGTCCTAATGCAAGAATGCAGAGTGATTCCTTATGCCTCTCGTCAATTGCGCCCTCACGAAGAGAACTACCCAGTTCATGACCTCGAGCTTGCTGCAGTCATATATGCACTAAAACAGTGGCGACATTTCCTTCTCGAAAATCGTTGTGAGATCTTCACCGACCACCAAAGTCTGAAGTATCTGTTAACTCAGCCAGATTAGAACCTTCGTCAACAGAGATGGATGGAGACCGTAGAAGATTTTGACTTGGGTATTTCCTATACCCTAGGAAAGGCTAATGTAATGGCTAATGCCTTGAGCCGCAAGTCATATTGCAACCACCTCAAGGTTCAAAAAGTCTGGCCCCTTCTTCATGAAGAATTCAGCAAGCTGAACCTCCATATTGTTCCTCCGGGTGCTCTCGCTCCCCCTCTTAAGGAGTTCCCCAAGATGAACCTCCACTACAAAAAAAAACACTTCCGTGATGATACGTGCTTGTCACAGTAGGTCACATTTTTTGTCATGCATGCACATCCATGACGATTTTATGACAGAATCAAGATAGTCATACCTATGCTGTCATAGAAGTGTTCCATGACAATACCAAAATTATCATCACGGAAGTGTCCACTTCCATGACGATAAATGGCGCATCATGGAAGTGTTTTCCTCAAGGGTGACCAACACGTGGCATCCACCGTAACGGGTCACCGTTAAGCTATCGGGTGCCGGTTTGGATCCGATAACCCGTTAACAGCCCCGACCAATGGGGAAATTCCACGTGTAAAATTCTCATTCGTCGGAGGATCCACGTGTCGGCTCAGCGTTGGGACAGATGTCATCCACTCATAGTAAGGGAGGCGCCTATGATACGTCAGCACATGGCAAGGCCCAACAGTGGCCCATTCAGGTGAAAAAGGCCAGCCCAGTCAAAATTAGCAGGCCGGCCCATATAAGGCCTACTTGTGTCAGGTCCATTTAAGCCCACGGCCCATACAAGATGTGCCAATTCGGCCCGTCAATGACCTGTTAATGATTTGACAGCATTGCAGCCCATCGTCAGTTCGAGCCCGTTAACAGCCCGCTATATATTTGGGCTCAATATCGGCCCGATGTGGTTTCGGCCTGTTAACGGCCCATTCAAGGGATGGGCCAATTTTCAGGATGTACGTCTTTCGGCCTTTTAGGCACCCATTTAAGTGTTGGGCCAATTTCCGGCCCGGTGTGTCTTTCAGCCTGTTAACGGCCCATAAATGAGTTGGGCCATTTGCAGTCGGACCCGAGTTTTGGCCTTTTAACGGCCCATGCTCTTCATGGTCCAATACCAGCCCGGTTTCTCTTTCGGCCTACTAAAGGCCCACAACACAGTTGGGCCATATACAGTACGACCTGACTTTCGGCCTCTTAGTGGCCCATGCTCTTCATGGTCCAGTACGAGCCCGCTGTCTCTTTCGGCCTGCTAAAGGCCCACAGTATAGTTGGGCCATATGTAGCCCGACCTTAGTATCGGCCTATTAACGGCCCATGAAATCAAATGGGCCCACCTGTTGCCCGCTTCGATGTCGGCCTGTTAACGACCCGGGAGGTAACAGGGTCGAGAATTAACTGTCGGCTCGTTTCAATTATAGCGACCCAATAGAGCTTTCGGCCTGGTTACGGCCCATTAACTTAATGGGCCCACTAAAGTTTGAACATGTCTGTAGGCCCAATTAGATAATTTGAGCCCATTATGATGAGCAATTATGGACAGGACCAAAACCGATCAATCAAAGGCCCTATGAGAATTTTGTCCCCTGCGAGCCCATTAGGGAAGCCCATTAAGGGCACTGGGCTGCTTCCTTCATATAGGGCCCACGACTGTTCGTGCTAACTAATAATTTCACTGCTTTTTTAGCTTCCTAGTGACCAGTTAGCTGGAATGCGAGGCGTGCTAAGCAAATGTACTGCATACAAGGAAAAATGTTGCACATCCAGCATATATTACAGGAAATTACATCCACTGGGTAATCAAAGATTGATGCCAGTGCACATAAATGAATAGAACCTAATGATCTACAACCTCACAATCTGCAACCTCAGCGCGGATGACGCCCATAAGCATGTGAGCAAGTTCTTCCTTCTTTGCTACACAGTCTCTGAAAACATTGATAAGTTGTTGTTGCGCAAGAATGTGCACCTCTGATTCCTTCACGATTTCCATCATTGCTTCAGCCAGTAATTGGTTCACAAACATACATTTTCTCCGTTGCAATCTGATACGTCTCCAATGTATCTATAATTTATGAAGTATTCATGCCATGTTTACAACAATTTTATATGATTTTGGTATGATTTGATTAGAACTAACCCGGACTAACGCTGTTTTCAGCAGAACTACCGTGGTGTCATTTTTTGTGCACAAATAAAAGTTCTCGGAATGGGCTGAAAATTTACGGTGATTTTTTATGGACCAAAAGAGACCCCCAAAGCACAAGAGTTGGGCCAGAAGAGTATCGAGGCAACGACAAGGGTGGAGGGCGCGCCCACCTGCCTTGCCGCCGCCTCGTGGACCCCCTTGACGTGAGACCGACGCCAGAATTCCTATAAATACCAAAACCCCCAAAAAGAAACCTAGATCGGGAGCTCCGCTGCTACAAGCCTCTGTAGCCATGAAAAACAAATTGGGAGCCTGTTTCAGCACCCTGCCGAAGGGGGAAATCATCACAGGTGGCCATCTTCATCATCCTGGCGGTCTCCATGACGAGGAGGGAGTAGTTCACCCTCATGGCTAAGGGTATGTACCAGTAGCTATGTGCTTGATCTCTCTCTCTCTCTCTCTCTCTCTCTCGTGTTCTTGATTTGGCACGATCTTGATGTACCGCGAGCTTTGTTATTATAGTTGGATCATATGGTGTTTCTCCCCCTCTACCTTCTTGTGATGAATTGAGTCTTGCTCTTTGAGGTTTCGTTATGTTGGATTGAGTATTGGATTTGAGAACACTTGATGTATGTCTTGCGATGGGATATCTATGGTGACAATGGGATGTTCTATTGATTCACTTGATGTATGTTTTGGCACTCAACTCACGGATTCCCGAGGTGACATTGGGGTAATCTATGCATAGGGGTTGATGCACGTTTTCGTCCTACGTTCTCCGATAGAAACTTTGGAGTGATTCTTTGTTGCACGTCGAGGGATTGTTATGTGATCCAATTATGTTATCATTGTTGAGAGAACTTCCACTAGTGAAAGTATGAACCCTAGGCCTTGTTTCTAAGCATTGCAATACCATTTTTGCTCACTTTTGTTACTAGTTACCTTGCTGTTTTTATATTTTTAGATTACAAAAACCTATATCTACCATCCATATTACACTTGTATCACCATCTCTTTGCCGAACTAGTGCACCTATACAATTTACCATTGTATTGGGTGTGTTGGGGACACAAGAGACTCTTTGTTATTTGGTTGCAGGGTTGTTTGAGAGAGACCATCTTCATCCTACGCCTCCCATGGATTGATAAACCTTAGGTCATCCACTTGAGGGAAATATGCTACTGTCCTACAAAACTCTGCACTTGGAGGCCCAACACGAGTCTACAAGAAGAAGGTTGCGTAGTAGACATCAAGCTCTTTTCTGGCGCCGTTGCCGGGGAGGTTAGTGCTTGAAGGTATATCTTTAGATCTTGCAATTGAATCTTTTAGTTTCTTGTTTTATCACTAGTTTAGTCTATAAAAGAAAACTACAAAAAATGGAATTGAGGTTGCCTCATATGCTTCATCTTTTTAATGTCTTTCGTGAAAATGATGGAAAGGAAAATTGTGCTCAAGTGTTAGAAGAAGAAGTCTATAAATTGTTTGGCACTAAATCTTTGAATGATAAACATGATTGCAATGTTGTTAGTTTGCTTGCTATGAATATTCATGATACTAATGATGATTGCACTAGTCATGATAAAGAAGTTTCTTATAAGCATGTCAATTTTTGTGGAGTGAATAGAGTTTGTGAAGACATGCCTTATAGGGATGATAGATATTGTAAGAAGCGTAAACATGATGAAACCAATCGGTGGCTTAAGGTGATAGATAAATTTGCTACAAAATTATGCTCTCTTCATCCCATTACTTGTGAACTTTGCAATAGAGTTGGTCATCTTAATTTCCAATGCACACTTTTTCATGACCGAATCATATCCAAATATAGCAATAACTTGATCATCCTTGAACTTTATAATGGACTTTGTTTATTTTTGGGGTGTGAATAATTGTCACATAAAAATAGTTGGTTTGAAGTGTTCATATTCACCGACCATGCTGAAACTGCTCTTAAAGAAATATATATGTTTTGCGTGGTAAATTGCAATGAGAATGCTTATATTGCGGACTATAGAAAGATGGGAAAATCATTAGAATATAAAAGAAATACTAATGAAAGGGTAAAGCTCTCCACTTTCCCTCCTATTGTCTCTTGTGAAACAGGTTACGAGAATGAGCTTCCTATGCAACCAATCTCATCAATAAGGAGCTCCAAAAAGTTGATTAAACCCACACACGATGTGAAGAAGAAAAAGAAAAGACAGAGAAGCAAAGGTAAAACGGTATCCCTCCCAAATGATGTTGCTCCTATTATTGTTATGCCTCATGAGAGTGACTCAAAAATAAATGTGGAAGATGATATACTTGATGATGATAATGATTCTTTGTCTTATGGTACAATGTCCGAAGAAACTATTGAGGATGATTTTGTTATGCCTATTACTCATTGTGATGATTATGAATGGGAAAATAATGATACTTCTTATAATCTTGAAAATCTATTTGGCACCAACTTAGGAAATTGTGATGATAATAATTGCTATACTATTGGTGCTATTCATACTATTCATGATGAGAGTGATTATGCTTATGATATGCAAAGGCCCAAGCTTGGGGATGCTATGTTTGATGAGAATGACATGTTTGAGAATTTATTTGCTGCAATTAATGTTTGTCCCAAGCTTGGGGATGCTATGCTTAATGAAGATGATATTTTTAGTCCCCCAAGTTTTGATGTGCAAATTTATTGCGATGATAGCATGCCTCCAATTTATGATGATTGCAATATTTATGAAAGTGGGTTTGGAAGAGTGTCAACTTTAGATAATAATTATCCCACTATTTCGGAGGGCGTTGAATCTTATTATAATGATAAAAGTGGATTTGGAGAGGTCATGACTTTATTTAGTAATGATTCCACTATCTTGGAAGAGGTTTCAATTGATTATGATGAGAACAAAGTTGCTACTTATGATGATTATTGTGATGATACCTATGTTATAAAAAGTAGTGATGATTATATTTATAAAACTTGTCATAATTATGAATATCCTTTTTCTGAACATTACTCTTTTAATGTGGAAACAATTTATAGTATTCGAGTTTCTTATGATACTCCCACTATTCCGAATGAGAAGAATTTTGCTTATGTGGAGAGTAGTAAAATTTCTATGCTTATGAATCATGAAAAGAATGCTTTATGTGATGGTTATATTGTTGAATTCATTCATGATGCTACTGAAAATTATTATGAGAGAGGAACTTATGCTTTTACATATTGCAATAATATCAAGTTTCCTCTCTATGTGTTGAAAATCTTGAAGTTTTTCTTGTTTTGCCTTCCTATGCTAGTTGATTCTTGATCCCATAAATTGTTTGCTCACAAAATCCTGATGCATAGGAAGTGGGTTAGACTTAAATGTGCTAGTTATATGCTTCATGATGAACCCGTTATGTTTCAATCCTTATCTTTTATGTGAGCATCATTGAAATCATCATGCCTAGCTAAAAAGGCATTAAAGAAAAGCGCTTGTTGGGAGACAACCCAACATTTACCCCTACTGTTTTTGTGTGTTAACATGATTAAGCTACTGCAGTAATCATGTTTTATTGATTTTGTTTGAATAAAGTGCCAAGTAAAGCCTTTGGGATAGTGTGGTTGATAGTTGATTTGATTTTGTGCAAAAACAGAAATTTTTGTGTCCAGTAACAAAATAGTTAAAATTCACTGGAACATGGAAAAACTCTGAATTTTTTACAGAGGATTGATATACAAATTTCATACGTTGTCCTAATGTTTCAGAGATTTCAGAGTTACAGAAGTATGAGAACAATTCAGATCTTCACAGACTGTTTTGTTTTTGACAGATTCTGTTTTCAATGCATAGTTTGCTTGTTTTAGTGTTTCCATAGCTTATATTAAGTGATATAAATTGTGGAAATGATAGAGTACAGTAGGCCTTATGTGGAAACAATTATGAATCTTGTCTTGATAGTACCCAAGTGAATGATTTGTTTTATTATACTAAAGGAGCTCATGAGTTTTCTGTTGAGTTTTGTGTGATTGAAGTTTTCAAGTTTTGGGTGAGATATCGATATGAGAAGAATGAAGAGTGGCAAGAACCTAAGCTTGGGGATGCCCAAGGCACCCCAAGGTAATATTCAAGTGCCTTAGCTTGGGGATGCCCCGGAAGGCATCCCCTCTTTCGTCTTCAAAACTATCGGTATACCTTACTTGGAGCTATATTTTTATTCATCACATGATATGTGTTTTGCTTGGAGCGTATTTTCATTTTACTGGTTGTTTGAGTAAAATCATTGGATCTGAAATCTTGACTGGGAGAGAGTCCTCACATGGCTAATTAACTATTAGGCTACTCATTGATCTTCACTTATATATTTCTGGAGTAGTTTTATCATTTACTCTCATGCTTCACTTATATCCTATGAGTAAATGGTTGAATGAATTGAATATCATAAATCTGAAATTATTTATGATTAATATGCTTATACCATGGGGAGTAATGACTTCACATATAAATATACTATCTTGGACATCTTCTATGATTGTGAGCCCCATTAATTATTTTCAAACTTGGTCAAATTAGTTGAAGTTGGACAAGGAATACAACATAATGAGTTATGTTTGGATATATTTGTATAGAAGTTATATTGTTATGGATCCTCCAACATGTGGTGCTTGCTTTTTAGAATCTTTTGCTGGCCAAAATTTCTGTACTAAGCGGGAGTACTGCTTGTGCATCCAAAATCCTTGAACCAAGTTTCTTCCATGAGTGTCCACCATATCTACCTATATGCGGTATTTACCTGCCGTTCCAAGTAAATTTGCAAGTGCCAAACTCTAAACCTTCAAATGATAATCTGTTTTGTATGCCTGAATCGCTCATGTAGCGACTAGGGGCTGTCAGTATCTTCCATGTTAGGTGGGTTATTCTCACGATGAGTGTTGATTCACTTGTCATTCACAAGAAAGTGGCTGGTAATCAGGATGCCCAGTTCCATGCTCGAAATCAAATCAAAATATAATCATCAAACAAAACTCCCCCAGGACTGTTGTTGGTATGGACGGCACCCATTGTTTCGGATCAGCCGTGGAGTGTGATTGTTGGTGGAGGGGGAGTAAAAACTTTACCATTCTGTTTGGGAACCACCTATAATGTGTCTAGCATGGAAGATAGTGAGAACTCTCGGTCGTTACGTTGACAATGAAAGCATACTTCTCAAAATTATATTCATCTCTGTTTTAAAAGCTTCGAGCTCTAGCACCTCTGCAAATCCCTGCTTCCCTCTGCGAAGGGCCTATCTTTTACTTTTATGCAAGAGTTAGTAGTATTCCTTCTCATTCCAACCTCCTCTTTAGTTGGCAAGCATCATGTGATGGGGAAAGATCTAAGAATATATGGCCATTCAAATATATTTGATCATGAATTATTATTGTTGACAATTATCTATATGATAAATAAGTTAGAGGCGAAACATTAAGCCCTATCTTTCTCTGTGTTCAATGGATGCTATTTGCTCTAAAAATATGCTTTGAGTGGTAGCAATCATGGAAGACTATATGATAGTTGAGTCTGTGGAATTTGCTAAATCAAAGCTCTTACATAGACCCTTCCTGAAAATAAGATGAATTGCAATTGTTTGATGATTGAGAACATAGTTTGTTAGTTTTCAAGAAAGCTTATGGTATATACTTTAACATGTGAATAGCTTGTTACTTGATCATGAGAAGTTTTATGAGATGAGCTACTGTTTATGATATATAATAATGCTAGAAAAAGTAATTGAAATTATCATTGATCAAACTTGTTCACTTGCTAGCATTCACACTTCATAAATTATTTCTTTTATCATTTACCTACTCGAGGATGAGCAGGAATTAAGCTTGGGGATGCTGATACATCTCCAACGTATCTATAACTTATGAAGTATTCATGCCATGTTTACAACAATTTTATATGATTTTGGTATGATTTGATTAGAACTAACCCGGACTGATGCTGTTTTCAGGAGAACTACCGTGGTGTCGTTTTTTGTGCAGAAATAGAAGTTCTCGGAATGGGCTGAAAATTTATGGTGATTTTTTATGGACCAAAAGAGACCCTCGAAGCACAAGAGTTGGGCCAGAAGAGTCCCGAGGCAACGACAAGGGTGGAGGGCGCGCCCCTCCCTTGCCGCCGCCTCGTGGACCCCCACTACTAGGGAAAACCTTATACACAGAATCTTAGCAGCAGCGCGGTACAGGAAGAGGCACTACTGCTAATTAGCAGTAGCGAGTGAAAAAAACAGGCGCTACTGCTACTGACTTAGCAGTAGCGCGGCTCGATGGAACCACGCTGCTACTAAAATTGATCGACCGTTCCCGCCACCCTAGGTTTAGCAGCAGCGCGCTCTAGCTAACCGCGCTACTGATAAAGTAATAGTAGCAGCGCACTTTTTTTGGGTGACGCTACTGCTAATTTTGAAACTGGCCACATGGCGGGCCCCTCTTAGCAGTAGTGCGTGTGTCAGAAGCGCGCTGCTGCTATCTTATTAGCAACATCGCGGTTTACGACCAGCGCTACTGCTAAGCCGCAGCATATACCACCTTTTCCCTCCCCCTCCCCCTCCCCCTCCCCCATCCTCTCTTCCTCACTTTCCCCTACCTCCCACCTCCTCTCTCCCTCACTTTGCTTCTTCCTCACTACTTCTCCCCCCATTACTCTCCTTCTTCTACCTACCTTTCTCTCTCTTTATTACTCCTAGCTAACTACACCACCTCCATTAATGCATCTCCTTTCTCTTTTTCCTTCCCCCTCCATTAGTTGAAGTTGTCTCCTCCCAAACTAGCTAGCTAGGTAGATGTAGCATTTAGTGAAGTGACCTATGTACCCCCTAACTTGATCTAGCCTTGTCAAGAAGAGCTTGTCCACTTTGGATCTCCCTACTACATCATCATCTCCACCGTGTGCTCGATCTCGAGATAGGTGATTAAAAATTTATGCTTTTGCAAGAATGGAAATATGTGTATGTGTGTGTGATATGACATAATCGGGCGATATGATGGAAATTGTGTGTGTGGCATGAGTTGACGCCGAATTGTGCTTGTGAGTTGCCTATGTTTTGCCAAAATGTCGATTTATTTCCGTTTCAGCGAATTCCGGGCAAACTCTATATGTCCTATTTTTAGGGAAGGTCATGCCGAATTTTTGTATGACTTTGATGCATACACGCATTTTTATAATCAATTTGTTTATTATTACCGTGCAGGCATTGATGATGGCAGTGGAACGATGGTGGACAGGTGGTTGCGGTCGGCGGTGTAGGACATGAAAGAAAATAACCTGACAGAGGTTTTATGTCCGTGTCGAAGATGCAAAGGACGAGTTTGGCTCAACCCCTATGACGATGGTCGTGTCGAAGCGCACTTGCTCATGACTGGTTGCATGGATGGCTATACTCGATGGATAATTGAAGATGAGGATGATGATGTTGAGGACGCCGACGGGGCAGGCAATGACGACACGGGGCAAGACGAAGAGATGATCGATAATGGCGGCGGGGAAGAGGCCAGACATGGCGGCGGAGAAGGGGCCGGGCATGGCGGCGGAGAAGGGGCCGGACATGGCGGCGGAGAGAACGTGCACTCCACGCCGCAGAGTTCGTCGGTACTAAGTTCAATCGTGCAGGACCCTCATGTTCAAGCACTGCTTGGCAAGGAGATGAGTACTGAGAGAGCTGCTTCTAGAGAGGAGGCCAAGCTGCAGCAACTGGTGGTAGACTCGAACACTCCATTGTATCATGGTTGCAATCCTGAGGTGACCCGCTTGAGTTTCATGCTACAACTCCTAAAGACGAAGGCTAAAAACAAATGGACCCACACTAGCCTCGATGAGCATCTCAAGTACCTAAAGGATGTTCTTCCCGCGGGGAATCTTTGTCCTACTAGTGTGGATGTGGCCAAGAAGATCGTGTGCCCTCTTGATCTGCCGCACGTTAGATACCATGCATGCATCAACGATTGCATAATTTATCGGAAGGAGCACGCGGAAAAAACAAGCTGTCCGGTGTACAATGCTTCTCGATACAAGAAGGCCGGAAAGAAATCTCCCCAGAAAGTTGTATGGTACTTACCGATCACTCCCAGTCTCCAGCGGTATTTTGTAGATCCCAAGGAAGCAAAGCTCATGCACTGGCACGCGGAGAGGAAGAAGCCCGACGATGGAGATGATCCGAAGCTGAGACACGTCAAGGATGGAAGACAGTGGAGAGCGTTGAACGACGAATATCGGTATTTGGAATGTGATGCAAGGAACATCGTGCTCGGCGCGTGTACTGATGGCATCAATCCGTTTGGCAACCAGAACACCAACCATAGCACATGTCCCGTGTTTGTATGGATGTACAACCTCCCCCCTGGTGGTGCATGAAGTCGAAGTACATTCACATGAGCATGCTGATTCAAGGGCCGAAACAACCGGGAAATAATATTTATCTGTATCTAGGGCTACTTCAAGAGGAGTTAGACACGTTATGGAAAACACCGGCCAAGACATGGGACGCCAGCAAAGGCGAGTATTTCTATATGAGAGTCGTGCTGATCACGACGGTGCACGACTATCTCGGTTACGGATATGTCGCAGGCCAGGTGTGCCATGGATATTGCGGGTGCACGCGATGCATGGATGATACGATGTCTCAGCAGCTAACGTCAAGGAAAGATGGCGGGTCTGGGAAAATCATGGACATGGGGCATCGAAGATGGCTCGAGAAGGACGACCCGTGGAGAAACCGTGGAGATCTATTCAATGGTGACACTGAGCATCGAGGACCTCCACGTAAGCGGAGTGGTGCCGAAATCGATGAGCTGTTGAAAAACTAGGAACAGTGCCCCGCGCCGGGAAAGATGATGAAAAAGGCGCCGGAGCCGCTGCTGAAGGTATGGAAGACGAGGTCTGTGTTCTGGGACTTGGAGTACTGGCACAAACTCGACACACCTCATTGCCTCGATCAAATGCATATCTGTAAGAATGTCCTTGAGAGCTTGCTCGCGACACTGATGAACATGTCGAATAAGACCAAGGATGGGCCGAAGGCAAGAAAAGACTTGCAAGATTTGAAAATCAGGGAAGATCTGCACATGCCGCCCCGTAAAAAGTCAGACGAGACAGAGGCGCGGGAGAAGAAGGGCAAAAAAGTAAAGGAATAGGATTATTGCCCCCCTTCTTGCTTCACCTTAAGTCCGGCTGAGATCGATCAATTCTTTAAGTGCCTTACCGGAGTCAAAGTTAGTTCCGGTTACTGTGGCAAGATAAGCAGATATCTTGACACGAACAAGAAAAGGTTCAGCGGGATGAAGTCCCATGACTGTCATGTGATGATGACGCAGATACTACCTGTTGCCCTTAGAGGGATAATGGACAAGCACGTCCGTGACACGCTTATTGGTCTCTGCAACTTTTTCGACGTCATCTCTCGAAACTCGATCAGTGTGAAGCAGCTCCAAAGGCTACAGGAAGAGATCATTGTGATACTGAATGAGCTTGAGATGTACTTCCCGCCCGCGTTCTTTGATGTCATGGTGCATCTGTGTGTCCATATTGTCGACGACATAGTAGACTGGGGCCGTCATTCCTGCACAACATGATGCCGTTTGAGAGGATGAATGGGATCATCAAAGGATTCGTTCGTAACATGTCCTGTCTAGATGGAAGCATCGTCCAGGGCTATCTCACACAAGAGTGCATCTCTTTCTGCGAGAATTTTCTATATGGCGCAGACCAGCCGCTTGGTGTTGGCGTTGGTTTGCCCGTTAACAAGCATGATGGGAGGCTCGAAGGAGAAGGTCACTCCAACGGTCGCAGGGAACTGCACGTGGCATACTCAGATCGACGCAACGACTTTGATAGAGCAAACTTGGTAGTGCTACAACACCTAGACGAGGTAGATCCTTTCGTGGCACTGCACAAAGAAATTATCGCAAAGAAGTATAGTGACCGGGGGTATGCAGGACGAACGCCGAAGTTACTAGAGAGCACAACTCCACTTTCCTGCATTGGTTCAAAGAGCATATTATTGCTAATCCCCCGGAAGAGGGCTCTAAGGACGGATTGCTCATATACGCCTTAGCACATGGCCCCTCGCCCAACCTCATCACCTATCAGGCATACGATATCAACGGATACACGTTCTACACGGAGGCCAATGATATGGACAGTGATGATCAGAACTCAGGGGTGACGATGGAATGCATGACCGGCAGCGACAACTTACGGAACAGGAGTTCGAAAAGTTCAAGGACACTTGCGCTACCGAGGCAGCCAAGGCTAAGGCTGTGAAATTCAAGAGCCTTCAGCAAAGGAACACGGGGAAGCATCGCCTTGGAAGTCGTGGCTACCTTGGCAAAAGGCCCATATGGGATAAGGAGGACGCGGAACGTGAAGCTGCGGGTCTCCCAGACCCCTTTGCGAAGTTCACCAACCCCTTGGAGCGTGACTTCATTAGGGCCCGCTACAAGTGGGACAAGGAAAAGAAGGTTTTTTACATGGACCAGATCACGAGGAGATTGATTAGAATACTGGTAATTATTCTTTTACCACCTTACATTTAGCTCCTGATCAAGTCGACTACACATTCGTAAACGGTTCACGTTCCTTCTGCATGAGAAGCAACACCAGCTTGCAGCCGAAAGCCCTACTTCGCCGATGAGGCCCAAGTGGGACACCCCTCTCAACCGGGCCTTGAACGAACTTAAGGTGTGCAAGTGGATGAGGCTCAAGTGGGACACCCCTTTGGGCCAGTGGTCGCAATATGGATGTGTGCACGGCGCCGGAGACGGCGCCACGTGGAAGGTGTTTTACAATGAGGGCCCAGAGGCCAAGAAGCAGAAAAAGAAGTTTAGTTAGGCGGACATCAACGAGAAGGTGAAGCTTGCGTTCGAGAAAAAAGCAGCTGAGGACGCGAAAAAAGCAGCCGAGGAGAAAAATGAGTTGCTACAATAGGCAGTCGATGCAGCTGTAAATGCCTGCAGAAATGATTTCGCTACTAACTTGGTCCCGGCTATCATCAACTGGACGAAGGAAAATCTAGACAAGACGGTACATGATTTCCCCATGCCCAGTTTCGTCGGGGGCAACTCGGTGAACAACACCACCGCACCATCACCTGCTCACGCAATCGGGCCTGCTCTCGCACCCGCACCCGCACCCGCTCATAGCAGCCCGTCCTCAGTCTCTGGCGCGCTAGGCGGGCCTTCGTCTTTGGCTGAGCTCGACGCCCTCACGGTAATTACATGTTGCACCAACATATATATCTAGAATATTCCATTTTCGTTGCCTTTCGGATGTTTTACGCCGCAGACATGTGTTTGCAGGCCGATGAAACCCCATGCACCGTACTCTACTTGATCAAAGGCCAGAAGGTGGACGTGGGAAAGGGGGTGATAACAAAGCCCTTGGAACTCACGTTCCATAACCAGCCGATGCCCGGTGGGCACTTCAGGGTTACCTTGTCGAGTGTGAAATTGGGGCACGAGGATTTGCCTCCTCCAGTACGGCTAGGGGGAGAGGACGACGAGACCCCACTGCGGATTGGAAGCTGCAAGGGTTGGGTGCTGCTATGGCTGAAGAATATTCTTCGTCTGGAGCCGGCCGAGAGCACACCAATAACCACACATTAACAAGCATGTATGGAGACCACCACCCCGCCTACGCAATTACCAGCGCCTGTAGTGTCGGGTGAGAGCGGCGGACGACGTGATGAAGGGGGTCCAATAGTGGCTGATGTAATCGCCCCCGTAGAATAAAGAATGGATGATGAGATGGAGGTGGAGGACCCAATGAGTTTCCTCAATACAGGCGCCTATGACGGTGACTTAGATATGATGAGTCAGCCATATGATGAATCGGGCTATCAGCATGCTGATGAGGATATGGATGATCTGCCCGGGCAGGAACGTCCTAGCAGGGATTGCAAGAAGTCTCTCTTCATGAAATCCTCACAGGACACGCCTGAAGATGCCGCCTCAACACAGGCTCAACTAGCCGGGGGTCATACAGTGCTTAGCCCGGCAACACTGGGGCAGGGGTTAAGGAAGGGTCTGGAAGGTCAGCCCAAGAAAAAGGAGAGGAAGAGACCGGGGAAGATAGGCTCAGCTGCCTACAAACAAGCCAGAGCACATAGCAGCCAAATAGAGGATTTTGAAGAGCGTGTACCCGTCAAAGGTGCGGCCATGTTCCATGTCACGGGCGAGCCGATGCTACCACCGAAACCGCTGGAGGCATTATCAGGGGATCTCAGGAGACTGCACGACAATGTGCTATCGATTGAGAAAAGCCTACTAGCCTCGAAGGATCCAGGATATCCGACATACGCGGCTCGTGTGCCTGAGGGGAAGTGCTACGTCGACACACGGCCCGCGGAGGTGTTCTTCCTGCGGTTTGACCATATCTTCGAGATGTTTCTGACAAGGCGACTCGATTTTACAATTGTCCGTCTTTTTGCGCTACATATGAGCTCCGTCATGAAGAGAGAAGAAGTCTCGCAAATCTGTGTGGCGGATCCATACTACATGCACGAGTCCTTCTTGAGTCTCGGCGACTTTGAGCGTGAAACTGCTAGGGAGTACCTCCAAAACTTCATGGTACAGAATAAGGACCAGGAAATTGTCCTCCTGCCTTATCATCCAAAGTAAGTCAGTGCCGGACAACCCTTTCGTACATTTCAATCATTCCTTCTCGCTCATATGGAGAATAATTTGAGGTGTTTTTTTCCCCGCAGCAACGGGCGTGCCGTCCTTATCGTTCTTTACCCGCGAGTCTCCCACGCCGTGTATTTCGACCCTACCAGAAACTAGGAGAAGAAGGACTACACCCACATAATGAATATTCTAGATGATGCTCTCCTAGGCTTCAGCATTAGGGGTGGCCACCTGCAGATCAGGAAACAAAGGAACAAGAAGTTGGGTTTCTCGCAAAAAACTAACTTCTGCTGCATCCATGTCCCAAAACCAAGCAAGAACGATGGATTCTAACTCCTCCATCTCATGATGGAGTTCAGAACGGATCACCAAAAGCTTCGCATGACAAGCAGAAATGATGATCATATCCGCAAGTGGGTAGAATCTCATGGAGAAGCGGATTATAAACTTAGAGATGACTTCTTTCGCATCCAGAGGGACATTCCGACGATCATCATGAAAGAAGTCATCGATGAGAAGGGGATGTTCCACCACGGCCCTATATCGCGAGCTGACGTCCGAACTCGCATAGGCATGCAACGTCAGGACCTCACGCCGTTCAAGAAGCTAGGGTCCATCCTTGATGATATGGAAGGATGGAACTTCTAGTGATTTACGATGCCGATGATGATGATATCTGTCGGTTGAACTTGTATACTTTCTGTAGCGATGAAACTTTGTGATGTCCACGGTCCGTGCCGAACTTACGTAACGCTACTTTGTTAGTTTGGGTACGATGACCTGCGTACCTCTAGTTAATTAGTTTGCGTACTATATGTTGCATCTAGTTGCTAACTTCGTGTTGCTCTAGTATATATATGATTGTACATTCTCTTGATGAAGATGCATCTCTAACAGGTACCTAGATTCTTGATGGCGAAGAAGCAGTGCTATGTAGTGTACAAAGGGAAGGTTCCGAGAGTGTACGCCGAGTGGCCTGAGTGTCAGGCGCAAGTAGATGGGGTCTCGGGCGCCAGCCATAAAGGCTTCAAAAGCAGACAAGAAGCAGAAGCTAGTTACTTGAGGTTCACGCTAGCGCGAGAGAGGACTCGTAACCGCTGCCTCATGTACTGCATAGTTCTGCTCTCACTCATAGTGATAGCTCTTCTCGCGTATATCATTGTTTAGATGGATGACGATGTAGTTGCAAGTATTCGAGACTGGTATCGCTATTTTCGAGATGATGACGAGAGACCACTTTGTGTTGGATGATGATTATGATGATGACATGATTTGATGAAACTATTTGTATGTATATGCTATGATTACATTTGTATGTGTATGATATGGTAGAGATTATTGTATAAAGCCCTAAACAAAATTCAGCAGCACAAAATATGGAGCAGAAAAAAAAATTAGAAACTAATAACAGTAGTGCGGGGTATGGCTTTAGCAGCAGTGAGTTCTTAGCAGTAGCGCTCTTTGTTCAAGGGCGCTACAGCTATTAGCAGCAGCACGTGTTGGAGACTGACGCTGTTGCTATCCCTCGATAGCAGTAGCGCGGGTCAAACCGAGCTACTGATAACAGTTAGCTGTGGCGCCGTATCAGTAGCGCGGCCACCCGCGCTACTGCTAAGCATGTAACCCGCGCTACTGCTAGGCTTTTCCCTAGTAGTGCCCCTTGACGTGAGACCGACACCAAAAATTCCTATAAATACCAAAACCCCCGAAAAGAAACCTAGATCGGGAGTTCCGCCGCCGCAAGCCTCTGTAGCCACGAAAAACCAATCGGGAGCCCGTTCTGGCACCCTGCCGGAGGGGGAAATCATCACCGGTGGCCATCTTCATCATCCCGGAGGTCTCCATGACGAGGAGGGAGTAGTTCACCCTCGGGGCTAAGGGTATGTACCAGTAGCTATGTGTCTGATCTCTCTCTCTCGTGTTCTTGATTTGGCACAATCTTGATGTACCGCGAGCTTTGTTATTATAGTTGGATCATATGGTGTTTCTCCCCCTCTACCTTCTTGTGATGAATTGAGTCTTGCTCTTTCAGGTTTCATTATGTTGGATTGAGTATTGGATTTGAGAACACTTGATGTATGTCTTGCGATGGGATATCTGTGGTGACAATGGGATGCTCTATTGATTCACTTGATGTATGCTTTGGCATTCAACTCGCGGATTCCCGAGGTGACATTGGGGTAATCTATGCATAGGGGTTATTGCATGTTGAGGGATTGTTATGTGATCCAATTATGTTATCATTGTTGAGAGAACTTGCACTAGAGAAAGTATGAACCATAGGCCTTGTTTCTAAGCATTGCAATACCGTTTTTGCTCACTTTTGTTACTAGTTACATTGCTGTTTTTATATTTTCAGATTACAAAAACCTATATCTACCATCCATATTACACTTGTATCACCATCTCTTTGCCGAACTAGTGCACCTATACAATTTACCATTGTATTGGGTGTGTTGGGGGCACAAGAGACTCTTTGTTATTTGGTTGCAGGGTTGTTTGAGAGAGACCATCTTCATCCTACGCCTCCCACGGATTGATAAACCTTAGGTCATCCTCTTGAGGGAAATTTGCTACTGTCCTTCAAAACTCTGCGCTTGGAGGCCCAACATGAGTCTACAAGAAGAAGGTTGCGTAGTAGACATCACATTCGAGACAAAGGAAACTGAACAGATTCAGATGGCGATTTTGGCAGGCTTGTATTATTGATAGTGGAGAGTGTCTTGACCACTACATCATAACATAAATTAGGAGGGGAACCGAACAGATTAATCAAGAGTTATTGCATATTACCTGGCCTAGATTTATTGGAAAGAAACAATGGGGTTGCCTTGCTGTTTTCAGAGTTTGTCTTCTTATCTTCAGTAGCCTACACCAAATTAACACACTAGCATTGCTATCATTGGCCAGGTCAGATAATACGAAAGCAACATTGACACAATGAATGTTTGGGCAACCAGACCACACCAGCCTACACCAAATTAACACAATATGGCACAGCTATCATCAGCCAGGTAAGGTAATACAAAAGAAATATTGACACAATGAATGAATGGGCAACCAGAACAGCACTATAATTTAGTAATGTGCATGATATGAGACAGTACACTCATGCAGCTCAGTATGCAAAACTACCAGGCAATTTTCCTTACAAAAAACAACATTGTCGCCTTTAATTATACATTTTGCTACAACTAAATTTAGATCAGATAAAGGTTGGATTCACGCCGATTAACAAAATACATGCTGATGTAAAAATATAGTGATATACAACAGGTATTTACATCAGCATTGGAGCACAGAGAATTCCCGCAAGATACTTTCCTCGAATACGATCCCAGTATAGAAAGTCTTCTATCCTTTAAGCTTATTTTCTAAAAGAGAGATGGGTAAGAAACATGTAGAAAATATGATCAGAATGCTATAAAATTTCATGATGCGAGGATACGCACACGCTTCTTAGAATGGAGTTGACATATTTTTGCTGGACTGGAGCGGACTAGTTCTTTGGCCACTGGAATCTGCTTATCACTGGTATAGTGAGGTGCTATACAAACGGTTTTTAGCCCCTTTCCGCGATGGCATTTGGAACCGTCGCCAAGTGAGTGTGGGCGATAGGGGGGTCCTTCCTACACGACCCATAAACCGTCGGGGATAGGGAGCCTTGATGCATATACAGTACTCGCTACTCGTTTGTGCTCGCATTGCCATCGCAGTCGGTATTCTGTGGTGCTACATTTACGATGCGCGGCCCATCACAAACGGTTCACTATTATAGAACGTGTATGATAAGCAGATAATCACACACATTCGCTTTTCCCAAACCGTATGCGATAACTAATTAAGAAGATTAGCTAATTGTCGTACGAGTGTCAGACAGGATTACGAAATGTCGGACCATCGTAACATCATCGTACATGACAACTATCGCACACGCTATTCTATGGTGCAACGTTTACGATGCATACCGCATCAGAAACAATTCATGGTTGCGAATCGTGTACGATAAGGCAACTATCAAAAATGTTTAGTTTGCCCGCACTGATTGTGATATTGTCTGACATCGCACATGCTTTGCAAATGGCAACTGTGTGCATGCTTGCACATGTTTCCTCTCTGTGAACCGTGTTGGATTATGGTGTATATCGCAAACGTTTGTGTTTTACCAACCGTGTGTGCCGTAACGACCTGCAGAGCGTAATTACACCGTAATTTAATTTCTTCTATTTCAAATTGTACCGGATTTGAATTTGAATGTATGCTATAGCTTTATTCATATCCATCAGGTTCAAATAACCAATGCATTATTCGATTCATACTTGTACTATTAAAGACGGTAAAGAAAGAGGCGAACTACATTCTGGTTGCTGAACAAGGTGAAGCGGAATACCCATATTGTGCCCTCCTCCATGCAGAAGGCACGCACGACTCTAGTCCAACCCTTTGTGATGGCCGACCGCCCATCCTTCATGGTCTTCATGAAAACATCTAGATAATCATCGTGTTCTGGTAGAAATACTTTAACCTTTTCATGCCCACCAATCATGTAGTTTGAGAGGTAATCTTGAGTAAACTGCTTTGGGAACCACTGCAAAGGAAAAAGATTCAGACATTGTCATCTAACACAACTCATTATGGGCAGTAAAAAGAAGGCTGTAGAGTTCTTACTTACCATCCTGCAGTTCGCTGTTGTCTTGGATAAAGTGTAAACAAATAGTTTAATTGCCATATTTTGACCCATTTTACTAACAATCTTTATCAGCTTCCTCACTTGATGCTGGTTCATCAATATCTCATTGCCCCATACACAGAAAGGGTCGAAGCGTGGATCTTTACCAATGACATATGTACCTAAAAGCACCAAGTTAATATTAGAAGCTAAACAGCAATTGCACAATGATGTAGTACAACACTCTTTTATATTATCTTATAACATCCAATATACTCACATATTAGATGAATTAACATCTTATATTATGGGCCGGAAGGAGTTTATTGCATTCTTACAAATTATCGGCTGATTAACTGCTGCTGTATCCATGGGTTAGAGTTAGTTTGAGCTAGTTCGGGCTCAAATAGCCCTAAAGTATATCCAAACATGAGGGCTAGTTTGAGCTAGTTGCATCTAACCCACCCAAAAAAACTATCCAACCCAAGAGGTGCTAACTGGAGCTAGTTCTCCTAGTGCATTTATTGTCAATCTAACCCTGTCATCCAAACACCTCTTTGGATGGAGTTAGTTCAGGGTTAGTCATGAGCTAGAATCTAATTCTAACCTCTAGCTAAGTTGAGTATCCAAACAGGGCTGTGTTATTGTTGTTGCTGCTGCTGCTCTTCTACGTATATCTAGACATCATCAGAACATTAAGGTAACACTCTTCCTTGTTGCCATGTAGCCTAGGATTGCATATTTAGACATTAAGTATAGTGCATGTTGCTATGTAGCCTCAGATATATTACATATGACCCTAGTTAACCTAACAATAAATGGGTTACAGATATATTCAGTTAAAAGTCTAATTCACCGATTAGTCCCTTATCAGCCCCCGTCCTATATGGTACCAGCTACCGATATCCTGAACAGTGAGTATATATAAGCCATGGGATGAAACTAACCTCGATGGAAAATAGTAGCCGTTCCCAAAATTGTCCTGTGTAGGTACATCGAGAGGCATGTTAAGCACAACAGGCTAAACATCAACCAAATATATCCATGGCAGAAAAAATAATCTCCAAAAGATAGCTTCAGTGTGCAGGTTTAAGCACGCTAGTAAAGCAAAACAAGTGGAAAGGTGTGTTAACTGCAACAGGCCTAACATTTAACAACAAGCAAACATAGTCATTCAAACTGGTATTGTGCCTGTCTAAGTACACTGGCTATTGTTAAATAAAATTGGAAAGGCGTGTTAACTACAAGATGCAGCAACCAAATGCAGTCATTCATAGTGGTATTGTTGAAACTGGTATTGATGAAATTGAACTGCACAGTTCATACTTGCACATATAGAACATCATGTTGTGAATAACTGGAATAAACAAGGCATACTATGAACAAACAAAGATAGCATTTGAAACTGGACATATGCTAACTACAAACAACCAAACAATCAAAAAACTTTAAAAGAGGCATATGCTAGCTATAACAGGCTTAACATCAAGCAAATATATGCATTCCTATCGGTATGTTTAAAACTGGATTGATGAAATGTACTGCACAGTAAATAATTGCACATATAGAGCATCACATTGTGAACAACTGAAATAAACAAGGCATATTGCAAACAACCAAATATAGCAATTAAAACTGGACATATTCTCACTACACTACAAAAGGGACTCGACAAAACAAATCATGGGTTCCCCCCTGTGAAGAGGCACGGCAAAAGAAATCATGGGTTTCCTCACTTGTCACAGATGGGCTCATTCTCGTGGGAAGAGCACGGACCCTGGATGCGCTCCATGTTGTCGCAGATGGGCTCCTTTCCCTTGGAAGAGCACGGCTGTATGCCCTCCCTGATGTCGCAGATGGGCTCTTTCCCCTTGGAAGAGCAGATGGGCTCTTTCCCCTTGGAAGAGCCGGAGAGGGCGCCCTCCTCGTGGTCACCGTCGATGAGGTCTAACTTGGAAGCTATGGATCCCAAGCCAGCGTCGCAGAACCTGTCCTTCAGAAATGACAAAAGGGGCTCAATGGCGATGTAGGATGGCAAATTCTAGACAGCGAGCCAGAGGAGATCAGCGGCGGGGCCATGGATGATATTGACGGCGGTTGAACCTGAGGGGTTGGGGGTGGGCCACTTAACCTGTGACATAGCCCGCCTCAGGCCATCGCTGTCGATGACCTCGATGTCGTAGCCGGCGTCCACGACATACCCGCATACTCTAGCCCGCTGATTGAGTGCCTACGGCCAGTAATGGTCGCCAGCTTCCTCGGCGACGTCGGGCGAAGAGACCGCGATACACCTCTTTTGGGCTAGTCACTCCTCGAGCTCCATGGGAAGCGTAGCCGGGCTTGGACTGCGATGCTCTGCAGTGGGGGATGGGGATGGGGATGGGGATCTATGGGAAAGGGGGCATTTGGCAGGCGTTATCTAAGAAACTCAGGGCGGCCTGGGTATGGAGATCGGTGGGTAAGCTGCACGGGTAAACCGGCAGATGTTGACAATGGAGGCCTTGCGGCGGCGGCGACCTTGCTAGGGTTTAGAGCGATGGAGGGGGTGTGTGTGTGTGCGTGCGCGCGTGCCCGAGGAGGTTTTGGTGTGTGTGTGTGTGTGTGTGTGGAGGGGGGCGGGGGTGTGTTTGAGGAAATGACGCGGCTATTGAAAATTTTACTACGCGGGAGTCCAACGCGGGAGTGAAATGCCGGGGCTATTGAAATTTTGGATGATGGTGCATCGCACACGGTCCGGAGATAACAACCGTGTGTTATGAAACAGAAAAACCCACAAGGCGGGCAGATATTTTCGAGGGATGCAGGCGGGAGCGGGAACAAGAAACATCACACACGGTCGAAACATAATAACCGTGTGTTATCAAACATAAAAAAGCTGCAGGCGGGTAGATATTTTTGAGAGGGGAAGCCTCGTGGAGCCCAATGTACTGTGCGGATGTGCGTGACAGGGGCACCGGCGTGGCACACGGTTAGTGTGAGTGAACCGTGTCTGTTGCGTCATCCGACTTGTCTAATGTTCATAAATTTGGTGAAAAATGACGCGGGAGAGGGTCAGAACACGAACACACTTGCATGTGGACCAAATATATGTATGAAAAGGGTGGGTTGATGTTCAAATACCACATGCAACTTCGATGTGGCACCTATCTCGCAAAGCGCACGGTATTGCTTGCCCCCCTCCCCCCACCTCGTGTCGGCGGGAAGGGAATCCTAACTATGACGGCATGCCCCCCCTCCCCCCACGTAGGTTCACCTAGCAAGTTGGCGAAGTAGCAGTCCCCCCCCCCACACACACCCACTTTCAGTCGGCGGGCGAGAGAGGCATCTCACCAAGATGGATCATAAAACGGACCAAGAATAATCCACCTTGGTCGTACAACCTCTCTCTTGTTGTTGGTCAATGTGATGGCCGTCCATGCGACCCCGGAGATGGGCTAGCTCGCCAATAATCACGCAAGTAGCTAGTCCCCGAAGACAACCACTGCCTGCGTGTGGCCCAAACATATGTATGGAGAGGTGTGTTTGAATACACAATGGAACAACTTTGATGTGGCACCGTGCTTTCGAACCAGAAATCCCCACACTGAGTGAGGGTTAGTTGACGATGCATATGTATGTCACACCACACTTCAAGCCGATGACGGGGATTCATGCATGCATGCGTGCATAGTATGCGCTCAAACTTAATTAGGTCTGAATCTCACCATGACCTATACGACGATAACACGAACCAAAGGAAGAATCCGCCATGGTAACCTATCTTGTTGTCGGTCAAGGTGATCATGGATGTCCACGCGGGCCCACGAATATATAGGCTTGTCGTCGATAACCATGCGAGGGAATGTACCATTCGAAGACAACCACTACATGCATATGTATGGAGGTGATGCGTGCATGCATGTTTGAATACCATTTCACAACATTGATGTGGCGCGTGCGTCGAAAATCGTATAGTCCCCACACAGAGCGAGATCGGTTCATGACATGCCGTGGTACTAGTCACTTTGACTCGATGGGAGGGATTCATGCGTACACATGCATGTGTGTGCTCAAACTGTATCATGTCATCCCAGAGCATGACGTATATATATATACCATATTACAAACAAAAAATAATCCCCTCCTAAGTCAAATTAACCTCTCTCGTTGTCAGGCAAAGTAGTGATGGACCAAGTGGGCCCATAGATGGAAAGCATCGATATCGCTGATAACCGCTTAAGTGGGTGCGAGAGGACAACCACCATCACTTTGCATGTGGGCCAAACATATGTTGAATACCCAAAATGCACAACTTTGATGTGGCACATGCCTCGAAAACCGTGAAGTCCCTGCATAGAGCGAGGTTCATGAAGCGTACTACATATGATGGTCCCCTTCCCCCTCTTCGATGCATACTATATGCTCCTACCGTAATACAACCCAAAAAGAATCCTCCTTGATGGTGAAATTAATTAACCTCTCCCGATGTAGGTCAAAGTGATGCATGCATCGATGATGGCCTCGTGGGCCCACAGATGGAAGCGTCACTCGTGAGTGTCCTAGGATAACCACCGCCTGCATGCATGTGGCCCAAAGAGGTGTTGTGTGATGTTTGAATAGCCAATTTCACAACTTTGATGTGGCATGTGCCTCGGAAACCGAAAAGTACGGACACTGAGTGAGGTGTACTTGTTCACGGATGCGTACATATAGTATATATGCTAGTCCCCTCCCACCTCTTCGATGCGTACTATATATATACTCCCACCATAACACAAACAAAAAAGAGTCTACCTTGCTGGTCAAATTAACCTCACTGCCGGCTGTTTGTCAAAGTGATAGACGACGACCTCGCGGGCCCACAGAAAGCGTCACACGCTAGTATCGAGTGTCGTGTAGGACAACCATCGACTGCATGTGGCCAAAACATGTATGTATGAAAGGGTTGTGTAATGTTTTAAATAACGAATTCATGACTATGATGTGGCACCTGCCTCACAAAACGGCCAACCCACATGGTGGCTCACGACTCGTAGTGTACTGCGAGCCACCGGCTACCCCCCAGACGCACGCACACACACACACACACACGCACGCACACACACACACACACACACACACACACACACACACACACACACACCGTGAATCCACCGCAACTACGATGCATGTTAAATTATCTCACGGTGAACATATGTTACCAAAGGGGGGACGTTTTTAATTTTGAAAAAAAAGAGATCATTAAGACGTTTTAGTACATTGATTGATTTTCTAGGGGTATAATGTGCAAAAATCAAATTTGAGCTAAATGTACACGTGACAGTGCACCTAAATGGATTGCAAAAACACATGTGTCTTACTGGGTGCATGTTTACTCCCCATGCAAGAAATTTCAAACATTGAGAATCTTGATTTTTAAATTCTAGTACATCCAAAACTTATTTGAAATTCATGAAACTTATCGTGTTGTCATATGGACACCAATACAAAGTGGCATTGTACTTTTTTTGGGTCAAATTTGAGACCAGTTTTGATGTAATCTTTATCTTCTTACAAACGGGAGATTATTAATAATTGGGAACCAATATCCCAAATGGATTATTTATTCGAACCATGAGCGTTATACCAACGATGGATACGTGCCATGCTTCGGTTAAGCAATAAAGCGGCAGCATTAATCATCCAAATAGAAAAACAATAAACGTGCCGCCACGCGACCCGTGTGCCGTGCGAGCAGGCGTGAGTTGACGGGACGCATGCGAGCAGTCCGCCGTGCAGGCAGACCAGGAGGTGTGCGTGCAGGTGTGTGAATTGACAGGAGACGTGCTCGCTGCGCAGTGTCAACGGGAGGCGTGCGAGTAGCTGTGTGAAACAACGGTAGGCATGCCAGCAGTCCAGTGCGCAGGCTCACCGGAAGTTGAGCAAGCGGTTTGACCACCGCCCGCCTCTCTCCCACTACTCCATATTAATGGCGCGCCCGAGCGGCCGCACCCCCCATCCTCGCCACACACACAATCCTCTCTCTCCGCTTGCATCCTCGACGCTGCTCTCAGTCCTCAAAAGCCGTCAGTGTATGAGGATGCCGCCGAAGCGCCCCATCAGAGGGAGTGGCGACGCCGGGGCTGCTGAAGCATCGGAGCACGGCGTGGAGATTGAGATAGAGGTTGCCGTCACCGCCGGTGAGGTATCGCTGCACCCTGACGTCGTCGACGGCGCCGAGCTTCCACAGCCGGAGGCGGAGGTCCACACCGACTCCGGTGATGACTCGGGCGACAACCCCGGTGACGACTCCGACGACCACTCCAGCGATGACTCCGACGACGACAGACAACTGGTTAGTCATCTATACCCATTTATGTGTTAAATAGATCCTTGGGTTTCTCTGGTTACTCCTGCCTCCCCCTTTTTGGAATAGAAATCCTATGGTTATGTTCTCCCAATCCATGAAATCTGAGTAAGTTTCGTTAGATCCGTGTAGTGTATTGATTGTTTGAATGGTACAAGTGATAAGTGATTAGTTGTTTCATCTGTGTAAATGATTTCTGCTAGTAATCCGACTAGGGTTAGTGTTCGTGCTAATAATTCCAAACCAGGACTTGACAATTGATTTTGAATGACCTACATATATGTTTGTGCCATTATTTTCTTCAAGATTGGTTTGTACATAGACGACCGTGCTTAAAAATCGAACCATAATCTCTGGATATGTATAAAAAAATAGCCATAAATTCCTAATCCTACTTCACGGCATGTAAACATTGATTTATGCCAAATTTTGGCAACTACCAAATGTTCGCTAGAGATTAGTTTGTAAAGATTAATTTGACGCCACATTTTTTTTACTATTTGTATAGGTGATGTCTGATGATGTGGACAGCAAGGATGAAGATGGCCAGAGGAGGTACAAGAGGCAAATCCTGAGGGAGCTTTATGCGGGAATGCATAACAAGCGTATTAGGACCTGGGACGACGACTATCGATGCCCATTTTGCAACCACAAGCTTCATGACGCGTATCAAAGTGTTCTGGCGCATGCAAGAGGACGAGCCGTTGGCTCCTTCAAGCAGAAGTATTCTCGCAGGGTGGCGCACGACATGTACGCCGAGTACCTGGAGAAGCTTCAGGATCGTGCCGGCAGATGAGATGAGATGTGGGATCAAACTATGTATGGCTATGTAGTGTCTTAATGACGGTTGAACTATGTACTTATGGTTGAACTATGCTTGTGTACGCTTATTATATATGTCTGAGTATGTTTAATCTATGTTTACTTATGTCTAAATGTGGGATATGGATGCAATCAGTTCGGTTGATGGAGTCTACCTCCGTCCTGGTTTATTGGTCCCCTTTGTAATTTGTGTTAAATTTTGACCAAAGATTTAACTGTCAAAATGTTAGTGTAGGTCAGCAAAAATTATATCATTGGATGCGTATTTGAACAAGTGTTCAATGATATAATTTTTGGTGACATGCATAAACATTTGTTAGTTAAATATTTGGTCAAAATTTGGTACAAATTACAAAGGGGACCAATAAACCAGGACGGAGGTAGTACGTCAATCACACACGGTTCCCAAAATTAGAACCGTGTGCAATGACTTTCATTTTGCCTCTTATGTCAATCACACATGGTTGGCTCTAGCAAACCGTTGCCTCCGAAACTCTTTGTGGGACAAAAAACCCTCACCACCCAATTCAAAAAAGAAAAAAGAAAGCACTCACCATCCCCACGTCACAAAAACCCTCACCCCGCCCGCCACCCCCTGCGGTCCCCATTCACACCTGCACAAGCTCCTCCGCGTCTATGCATGGCACCGCCTATCGCGGCGGTAACCACTTAGCTCGACGCCTGCCGCCGCTGGCTGCCGGCAAACCCCACTGCATTTCGCCACTTCCGCTTGCCGCCGCCTATAGCCATCGACTTTCTCGACGCTGCTCGCGGTCGACCCAGCTCCGCCCGGTTGGGGAATCCGCCGTACTGAGGGTTTTTTCTCATGGACAACAAGGTAACTAATTTAATGAGATATTATCTCATATCTTATCCCAGTTCATCTGCCTCCTTTAATCACCCGGCTGAAATCACCGTGAATTCATTTTTATTTGAGCTGATTTGAGGGTTTTCTTTCATTCATAGAGTGTATAGTGCGCGGACAGATCATGACTTTGCGGCCTCTGCCAGACATCCATGGAGTTCCATTTCACCGTACTAGATGACTTGAGGATGCGCGCGGTATGTTCAATCTCACCCTAAATCGGTTGGCATGGCCTACTTTCCTGAACATATACTAAATATTGCTACATTTGGATAAAAGTTGCCACATGCACCATATACGTCAAAGGGGATTTTTTTCCTCTTCTTTCTATATTAGGCAAATTAATGATGTATTGTTCTTTCGATTACTCTCATATTTCCATGACATCATGTTTACCCTATCTGTTTAATTATAGATTTTTGGCCTTCGATTTCAACTGTTGTACAGTTCTTTCAATTTGGGCCCATATTTAATTTGCATGTTACCATATTTTCTTTAACAATCCTACCATTTTCTGCAGCACGTCCCTTGCTATGCAACAGAATCTGTAGTGCACAATCTTTCCCTTTACATAAATCAAAAATGCAGGGATGTCATACTGAACACAAACCATGGATTTACAATCGTTGCTACTGTAAGACTTGATGAACATGGTGACTCCTATTTTGGCACTGGCCTTTGGAAAGAAATTTCTAAGTTTTATGTACTGAAAGCTGGCACTAAAATTGCACTGCACATAAAAGAGCCTGGTCATGAGATATATGCTAACTTCCCCGATGATATCATCCGTCCAGACTTTGTTCGAAGTAAGTTTTCTTTTCAAGTATCTGCATTTGACTTACCCAGCAATATCAGATGAATTGTGTAGTATTTAAGCAACCAATTGTTATTCCATTTTCTTACTATATTCCTACCTACTAACTTATAGTTACCAATACACTTTTCTATTGCCCTGTTTTAACTAAATATTCCCCGTACTCCCACTTCTATCAGAAAGCGCCGCTGACAAGGAGACTCCGGAGGTGGAGAACGGGGCTGCCAACAAGCGGAGGCGGGTCGAGCAAGAACCGCAAGTGACTCCAGCAGGCCTAGACTTCATCAGCAGCCTCCTCGATGATATGTTGACAGTCATCATCTCCCTCCTCCCAATCAAATATGGGGCGTGGACAATCGTCCTTTCCTGGCGGTGGCGCCCCCTATGGAACTCCACCCCTGTTGACCTCATCGACACCCACGAGCTCTGCCATGGCTATCACAAAAGCTTGGATGCGTTCTCCAAGATCCTCGGTAGTCACCCTGGCCCAAACAGAGGCCTTAGAATGGGCAAGTTCCGTTCCAACGGCAAGGACCGAGCCAAGCTTGACGACTGGTTCCGATCCCCCGCCCTTGATCAGCTCGAGGAGCTCACTTTTGATGATGGGCATATGCACTCACTGCCAACGTCCGTGCTCCGCCTCACGCCCGCGTCGCCAAGTTCAGGAACTGCCATTCCCCCCCCCCTTAATGACGCGCCCGCTCTTATTCTACCACGACTGAAGCACCTTGAGCTCGTTGCCGTCTGCCTCCCAAACGGTGACATGGAGCGCCTGCTCCATGGCTGTACTGCACTCGAGTACCTTCGTCTTCAGACGATCAATGGGTTGAGTAGCTTCCACATCACCTCCATGACTCTCCGGACTATTTATGTGTGTTGCTGGTGCGGCAAGAAGACATCACAAGATGTGTACCACGGTATAGTCATTGAGAACACACCTTCACTAGAGAGATTACTTGTAGTTGATCAAGAAGGTCCAACGAGAATCAATGTCATTTCTGCGCCAAAATTGACAGTGGTGGGCTACTCGTCTAACAAATACTCCAAACTTGTTATTGGATCCACACCCGTTCAGGTACAACAGCCGCCTTCTACCTCTCCTTCTAGAAATTAACATTATTTCTAATTTTGAAGATGTATGTTCGTCTGTCATCCAGAAAATGATTCCGACAAGCTTGACCTCGAAACTGCACACAGTGAAGGTCTTGGCACTAGAATCTATCGGCCCCAACCTGGAGCAAGTTGTCAGTTTCCTGAGATGCTTTCCGTGCTTGGAGAAGCTATATATCGAGGTGATGTTCCTTTCCTATTAAATGTTAACCATATGGGAGTTCAATTTGTGACACCTTTTTCCAAGTTTACAATGACAATGTACTACGATTTCTGAAGGATTTTTTGGAGGATTTCAGTACATACATGCCCCCCCTATTGGTTGCTTGATCCATATGGTTACAATCCATAAGCATTTCTCCTTTGGATTCATGTGTACTAGCTTTCTTAGGGAACTTTGCATCCACTCCAACCTGTTGTGAAGAAGGCTACATTTTTCTAGATTGTAATCAAATGCCCATGTTAATCATGTCAGATCGAAGATGGCATGTTAGTGCATTTTACAAATCCTGCAAACCAAACAGGCCTATAGTAGTGTTCAAAACTGCATGTAGGCACTAACACGGTTTCTTCTTTTGCAGATAAGATTATGCCTGGTGGTGGATAATGTGATACAATATAACAATCACGTCGAATGCCTAGATCTGCATCTCTCAGAAATTACTTTGAACTCCTACCGAGGGACCTTACCAGAGATTATATTCGCCAGGTTCTTTTTTGTCAGAGCAAGGGTGCTGAAGGTAATGAGGTTTGCCCTACATTTATTTCGCAAAAATGAATGGTTTGTTGATCAGCGCCGGTGGCTGCGGCAGAATAGAATAGGCTCCAAAAATGCTGAATTTCATTTTGGAACTTCAGATGACAGAGTAATCGGAAGTCATCGTGTCAACCCCATACATGACTTCTCAGTGGCTGACCCCTTTGCAAAAATTATGAGGTTTCAAAACCAGACTTAGGAGTGGTAATATTAGTTTGAACCTCTCTAATATCCATGTTCAATGGATCAGCGTGAGCGTTTGCAGCTGATGAGCTGAATTTCATTTCTAATATCAGTTTGAACCTTGTAATCTTCGAATTTGAGCCATATAACTCTGGAATTTGAACCTTGTAATATTTCGAGCTTTTGTGGTATAATCGTTGAAATGGCATAGTCTGAGACTCGTATATTGGTAGCACTATTTTGACCTTAATATGCAATGGACTTAGATTTTATTAACCATTCTCGAATCTGTTTACCTTCTCGATCTCATAGCACACGATCTGTATAGCTAACTTGACTGCGATCTTCGACATTATTGCACATAGTTGGTTTCTTCAACCGTGTGCCTTGTAGAGCACAGAATTAATTATCGCACTCGAGTGTCCATCATCACCCTTCTGTGTAACTTTGACCTCATCACCCACGGGTAAACTTATGACTGAAGTCATTCCACACACTTCGTTTTTACAAAGCTTTTTGCCAATAAACGACCATGATTTGTCCCTCTTCTAGCTGACGCGTGACCAAACTAGCCGGGCAGGAAGCTTGCGTGGTAAACTGCGCGGTAGCGCGGGAACAGGCTCACCGATGATACATTTGGCGCCTCTTCGAGCCCACGCGTGGTCAAACGAAACGCGTGCGGTGTGGTGTTGTCAAGCGTGCACTAGAATCCTCTGCTATGAACGCCGTGATAAGACATGATGATTACAGGCCGGCCGGCCCCCATTTATTACAGTGGCCATTTAACCCTTGTGTCTCTTCAACCTTTCGATCGCGCCCCACCATTGCAAGAAGGACACCCACCACGACAAATTCTTAGAGGGTATCCTGCATGGCTCCAATGGCACTCTAAGCGGCTGCCGACGACGAGCAACAATTCACCATGCATGCCATGGTGGAAACCCACAAAAGGTTCACGGATCTCTCGGTGGTGTACACCAACAACCCGATCTGGGTGGAGCACTCCATCCACATCATGGAGCTGTTGCTTGCCGAGGAGAAGTACAAGGTGGTCGGGTATGACCTCGAGTACACCCGCGCTCGTGCCGGGTCTCGTCCCAAGGTCGTCGTCGCCCAGATGTGCGTGTGCAACCACGTCCTCGTCTACCACTACTGCCTGGCCACAAGGCCTTGTGAGCATTTTGACAGGTTTGTCAACAACCCCCACTACATGTTCGCTACGGTGGACATCACCAACGATGTAAAGGAGCTCAAGAATTCGGGCATCGCCTGCCAGAATCTTGTCGACATCCAGGGCCAATACAAGATCTGGGGCAGCAAGGAGCATGAGAAGGACTCACTGGTTCACCTCGCCGAGGCCATCATCGACCCCTACTACAGAGACATGAAGGATTCCTGCAACAAGGACAAGCGTGCCTGGCACTCGGCCTGGATGGAGAAACTCGACAAAGCTCATGTCGTGTACGCGGCCAAGGAGGCGTACACGAGCTACGACATGTACAGGCGGATCTTTGACATGAGGAAGTACCTCCTTCCCCAAAACGGCCAGGGATCCAGCTGGAAGCAGAGCAATGGCAAGCGTCATCTCAACAATAAGTAGATGATTAGATCCTCATTTCTCCTAGTTTAGTATGCATGTAATTGCTTACTTTGGTGTGTGGAAATGTTATGTGTGTAGTCACTTGTGTAATTGTATGCTTCATTTGGTCTTGCAATGCTGTCTTTTTAAGTATATATGTTGATGCTCTGTAGATAGAGCAAATCACATCGCACACGGACTAAACAATGGAACCCGTCGGTGATGATTTTATCAATCACTGACAATTGTATACCAGCAATCGTTTGCTCACAACACACACGGCTTGTTAACAGGAATCATCTGTGTTGTTATCGGTCTTCCCACACGTTTCCGATTACAGAGCTGTTTGCCGTGTATCACACACATCTTGTTAAGTTGAACCGTTTCTGTTCTCTTGGCTTAACGCAAACAGTTCATCCGATTGAACTGTATGTCGTATACCACGCACAACTTCATCTAGCTGCCCGTTTCTGTTGTTCCGCCTCCTCACAAACAGTTTATCCGAGTGAACTATATGCCGTATATCGCACACGCCTTCATCTGGCTGCCTGTTTCTTTTGTTCTGCCTCATCGCAAACAGTTCATTGAACTAAACCGTATGACCCGCATCGCACACGCAACTAAAATCTGAACCGTGTTTGATGTATCCTTCATCGCAAACATTTTGCAACTTTTTTGACGGTTATTTTACATCACCATTTGCGATTAATGCATCGCACACAGTTTCGTCAAAGGGTCTCTGATCGTAGTGTCGCGTTAGCAGCATCCTGCAGTAGTGTATTATCAGTAGGAGTTGGGTTTCTCTGTGCTGGAGCAGTATCTATGAACACTGGAGTTGGTTTACTATCTCCTGGCATTTGGATCTTTTGCAAAGACCTTGTTTGTAACCCTTCAGATTCTAACATAGCCGTCTTCCCCTTGCATGCCTTATATAGAAGAATGGTGCTTCAATTATAAAACATGCTACAGCAGAGAGATGGAATAGGTACTGAAGAATAGAAAGGCATGACATATTGACATGTATTCCCTCCATCTGGAAATAAATGGATGGGTCTAGGCATATTTCAGTTCTAGAAACATCCATTTTATCCATTTCTGCGACATGTAATCCGGACGAAGGGAGTATGATGTAAGAGCTAGGGATACGACAGGACAACAGAGTAAAAAAACACTAGTTGAATGTAAAACTGTATGATAGCGGAATACATACAGAAAAACACTAAGGCAACATATGCTTGTATGATTGGGAAACTAAGATGGCATTGCAACAGACCACTAGAACAACACTTCAATGTAAAAAAAACATGGTATGGTAGACAGATGAAGTACATACTGATGAATAACAATGCATAAGATATTCAGAAGCATGATGTCCAAACTAAGCAGATGGCATTGCAATAGAGTAGAATGGCAGTACTTGAATTTGAAAACATGTTATCATGAATGGAATAGGTACGGAAAAATAGGAAGGCATGACATATTTACATGCATGATCAGCAGGCTAAGCACATGGCATTGCAACAGAGTAGATGCACTCCAGGACATTATATGCATGTTGTACCCATATCACGGGCCAAGTTAGAGCAAGGACCTTGTGGGGTGAATAGGATTCATAATCTTTCTGTAAGTCTTCTAAAGAACTGCCTTTGCATGTTCCATCATATTGGGTATCATTGACGTCAAGTTTGTTGGCCGTTACATTGCTCCGTGAGGTTCTTGTGGATATATCAGTGTGTGCAATTATATCTGACATGCATGGAAGATAACTAGTAGTTAGATTTATGTAATGAGTGCCTGTAGGAGACGACATAAATAGTAGGGCTGGGGTTAACTAGCAGCAACAGGTCTAAAAAACTAAAGGGAGAACACAGATGAAAGCTACAGAATATGTATCATTTGTACTCGAGATTAACTAGATGGCACACAAAAGTATTAAAGAACAACAAAGGTAATACTAGAAGTGGTATAATACTATAATCACCAGCCTGTGGGATAGCATTGGCTGATGGATGATAACTATGGAACAGCGTTACCTAAAGAACAAGTCTCTTATCTGAACTATGGAACAACGTTAACTCCTGAACAAGACCCGTAAGAGATCAGCATGAATATACAGTGAAATGTGATAATCTATTTCCCATGCTTAGATGAATAACAAAGCCATAAATGTTGCACACAAGTAAGATGCGGTTACAAACTATCTGGCCGCCATCCATAGGAGTGAGCATCATGTGCTGACTTGTCGATGGCCCTGCAATTGTTGTGGCTGTCCATGTCGGGCACGCGCATTCGATGCAGGGAACTGATGAGTGGGGACTATAGCTCCCTTCTGGTGTATGCTTCCCTTGTTGGAGCAGCTGCGGTGAGAAGGAAGATGGTGTGGCTGAAGATGCAGAAAACACATAATGTTAAGAACGACACATATCTCTGATCTGAAGAAATACCCTAAGAGATCAACAGTAAGGTACGAGAGTGGTCACACATCTATTGACTGAAAACTAATTTGAGGTCACATGATTTTATTTTATTTTGGTATTGTCCGATCTACGCCGGATGGCTTGATGACCGTCTTGTGCCTCCTGGCTGACACTGTTCAGAATCTTCCCCGAAGAGCCAGCGACCACCGGCAGAGCAGCCTGCCTCCACCGTCCCTGGCCGCGAGAGCTCCGACCAAAACCCCGCTCCCCGCCCCACCGCACTGTCATGGTTGCACCGCCCCCGGCCAATCCACAAAGACTCGCCGTCATCCAGATCCAGCGGCGGCAGTACCTTCAACCCACGCAACTCTAAGATAGCCACCTAAGCGCTGCTTCCGCGGCAAACTTGCACCCCCGCACCCTTACGTTAGACACCAGCCAACCGGCAGCCTAGGAGCTCCGCCGCCTCGAGGGGTGCTGCTTCCCATTGGGAATCGATTGGCCTAGAATAAAAATTCAGACAACTGATGCCTAAATAAAGTGATTTGAGATGAGTGTACGACCTAACTTGCGGCCCGGTGAAGTAGGCAGCTCCAGCTGCCGAGTCGGTGAGGCCGGCGCGGTTGCGGTGGCTACCGGCGGCAGGAAAGCAGAGATGTCATGACGGTCGACGGCTACGGGGAAGCAGCGTCGGGGCCTTGGACGCATCCGAAGTTGGAGCCGCTCCGGCGCCGTGCACAACGGCGGGGGTGAATCGGCTCTGGTACGGTTCACGTGGCCATCATCGAGCCAGCTCCGGCAGCACGGAGTAAGAGGCACACGGCCCAGTGCACGATGGCAAACGGACAGTGTCTCAAGCATTAGGGAGGAGGGTAGCGGTGAATTTGGTGCGGTGGGGGCGCCATGGAGGAGGGGCTGAGGTTTCGCGGCTGGGGAGAAGGGAGCTTCCAGGGAGAAGGTGATTTGGCGCCCACGTGGTATGAATGGGGAATTGGGAGGGGGAACCATGTCTTACGGACGCATTTGTCTGAAATGTGGGGGGGAGTTACAGTTCTACCCCTGCCTTTAGGCTTCTGGGCTTGGGTCTGTGTACTGAGGGTCGGGGATAGTAGAGTAACTTTGCTTCTCCCAAATAGTGGCGCGAGCGATTTCGGGCGAGGAGGGCGTGTTTTGAAATAGTGGGGCGCGAGCGAGGAGGGCGAGGAGGGCGTGCTTTGAAATAGTGGGCGCGAGCGATTTCGGGCGAGGAGGGCATGTTTTGAAATAGTCGGCGCGAGCGATTTCGGGCGAGGAGAGGGTGTTTTGCCGCCCATGGTTTATGAATTATTCGGCACCTGTCATTTCGGCCGAGGAGAAGGCGCGCTTGGATGAAGTTATGAACCTACCCTCGATGTACAACGGGCCAATTGATGCGTGCCCCACATAGGCTGGTAATTTCGCGTCTCCCATTTATTTGCTCAGGCGAATTCCACCGAGCAGAGGGTGTTTAGTGGTTCGTTCAAATTTTGGGAGAACGAGTGTAACACCCCCAGTGGTTAACTACAGTAATCACCCTTTTGATTGTGCCATGTCATCATGTTTAACAGTGCATGATCATCATTAGCATTATATTGCATTTCAACTCCTAAGTCAAAATCCAAATTTAAATGAAAGTGGAAAATAAAAGTTGTCCAACATAAATACTAAAATGTTCATTAAATAGCAAATAATCTAGAGGCAATTATAAAATTGTAACCAACATTAATCAGAATAGTTGAATGACTCAAACAGCTAGGAACAGAAATCTGTAACTCCATTTGACATTAATTAAAATGCAAACAAAATCATTTTGGATCCAAACCTTTTTCTGTCAGTGTTAGATACTGCACTATATTTATTGGACCAGTTAACCTATTTTACAAAACTGTATTTGAGGCTACACTTTTTGCAAAGTTGAGAAATAAAAGAAAAGAAATCAAATAACAAAAGTAAAATAAAACAAAAGGTAAGGAACCCCCCCCCCCCTGGGCCGTTCGGCCACCAGGCCAACCCCAGGGCGGCCCAGCTCCTTCCCCGGCCCAACAGCGCCTATACACCCCCACTCCCCGAAACCCTAATCCCCGATCCACCCCACTCCCCCCGTTTCCCTCGCTCCTCTGCCCCCCGACCCGATCCAGATCGAGGGGCGGCGACCCCGGCAACAGCGCCGCCCCGCTCCCCGACGCCGGCGCCCGTCCTCGCCGCCGCCTCGCGGCCGTTGCCTCGCCCATCCTCCCCGAAGCCCTTCCTAGCCGCGAAGCCCCGGACGCAGCGCCTCGAGCCCCGTCGCCGTCGTCGCCCGTGGCCATGCCGGAGCCGCTTGTCAACCGTCGCCGCCTCGCCTCCTTGCCCTCCTCCCCGACGGCCCCCTCGACCCTCACTGCCCCTCGCCCCTCGCCCCTGCAACGCCTGTGAGGCTCCCCTCTGCCTCCATCTCCCCTCCCGCGCTAGCTCGCCCTATCCCCGCTCGCGCCGACTCGCCTCGCTCGCCGCCGCTGCTGCGCGCACACGCGCCACGCCCCGCATCACCGTTCACCGCGCCGACCGCTCGCCGTGGCCTCGCCCCTTTACCTCACCGCGCCGGCCATGCCCCGCGCGTGCCCGTGCCCGGCCACCCCCGCCGCAGCTCTTCCCCGGCAACCGCCTGCGCGACCCCGCTGCCGCTGCTCCGCATCGCCATCGCCCGCGCGCGCCGCCGCTCCCGCCTGCCCTGCACCGCCGGCTCACGCGCCAACTGCAGCCCCCAGCCGCGCCGATCGCCCCCGCCCGATCCGCTGACCTGGTGCCACTGTCCAGTGGGCCAACCCCCCCTGGGTCACTGACGAACGGGGCCCACTGACAGAAAAACAAATAACAAAAAGAAATAAATAAAATAAAAATGAATTAATAAAATTAGTAATTAGTTAATTAATTAAGTAAGTAAATTAATTAAGTTAATTAACTCTGATTAGCTTAATCTAATTAAGTAGTTAGTCTAATTAAACACTAATTAATTAGCTAAACCCTAGTTAACCTAACAGCCTATGACAGGTGGGACCCACTGGTCCTGACGTCATGCTGACGTCAGCAAACACTGTTTCGGATAATGTTTAATTTAAATAATTAAATAAATTCCAGAAATTAATAAAAACTTTAGAAAATCATATAAAATAATCCGTAACTCAGATCGAAAAACTTTGTACATGAAAGTTGCTCAGAACGACGAGACGAATTCGAATATGTGGTCCGTTCGTCCGCCACACGTTCCTAACTATCCGAACATGGAACCGATCCCCTCCGGTCATCTGTCTGACAAATGTCCGGAACCGGGAAAACATTCCCGGATGGATTCCCCCTTCCTCGGTGACGTGCAACCATACGTTAGGACACACCCGACACTGCACATTGTCATGTCGTGCTTTGTGTTACTCATGTTTGCTCTATATTTATACTGTTTCCTCCCCCTCTTCTCTCTCGATAGCCCCCGACCTCGACGTCGTCCCCGAGACCGACGCAGCTCTGGAGACCGAAGCCACCATTGACAACCTTGTCCTTGCCGCCGAGCAACCAGGCAAGCCCCCCCTTTGATCATCCCGATATCGCCCATTCTAATTTCCCATGCTTGCATTAGAATTGCTGCTGCTACTGCTTTACCTATTCTGATGCATAGCCTGTTTATTGTATCCTGCTGTTGATAATTACCTGCATATCCTAAACTGCTTAGTATAGGATGGGTAGAGACCTACCAGTGACCCCACTAGTCCCGACCGCCCCGCTAGATTATCTGAAGACCCGATCAACGGGAATTGAAGACCAGGCCCCGACACCGCACCTCAACCCCCTTAGTTGTAATGACACTGCAGCATTACCACCGAGTGCCGAGGGTGATACCTCGTGTAGCACTTCTGATGTTAACTCTGTAGAGTAGCTATTCGGTCGTGGTCATCGAGGGTGATTCCTCCTTCACCGCTTCCGATAACGACGCCGTCGTACAACACCTCAAGTGTGAACCCAGTGAGGGTGATTCCTCCGAGTTCACCTTGACGGATACATCAAGTAGGAATCCAACGAGGGTGATACCTCGGATTCCCCTGATGTTATGGACACACGGATACTTGGACTTTACACTGTTACTTGGATAGGCGGGTCGACCCTGAGGGGTACCCGCGTGCGCCTGAGAGGCGAGTGTTGTGAAGACGAGTGCCTGTATGGTGCCCGAGTGCTGAATACGAGGCGTGGCCGGGCATTCTTAACCCTTGCAGCAAGTCCTCGAGATGGGGCGACGGGGTCACATCTTTCGTGAGTCTCTGCTCGTTACCGCAAGCCCTAGTCCACTAACGATTTGGATATTTGATCCGAGCAGGTCTCTAGCCTCATAGCACTAACCATCCCGTGGGCATAGTATGGGCGTTCTGCATCATATGCATCAGCCGAAAGCTCTGTCAGACGTCCAGTTCAGCAGTGCAGCATGGAGTGATTGGCGCCATTGCGGTGGTGCTTGGATCTGAGCCATGTGCGCAATGACCCGGAGGGTGAGGGGCGATGGCCAAGACCCCCTTGCGCTTAGGATGTAGACCGGCGGGGACCTCTCTGCTGAGCTGTAGGTAGGGTTGCGGTGTGTCGTTTGGCCGAGGCCGGGCATGACCCAGGAAAGTGTGTCCGGCCGGAGTTAATCGAGCGTGTTGGGTAAGTTGGTGCACCCCTGCAGGGAAGAACACTTCTATCGATAGCCGGTCCTACGGTAAAGGACACTCGGAGTTGTATCCTGATTGATACAATTTTAGAACTGGATACTTGGATATATGGCTCTGGGATTGCTTCTCGCAGGGAGTCGAGAAGGGATCTCCGGACAAGGTTGATGACTGTATGGCTCTGGGATTGCTTTCTCGCAGGGAGTCGAGAAAGGATCTCTGGGTGAGGATGAGACTTAATGGTACTGCTACTTTATATTGATCTGTTCTGCTCTCTTATATTGCTGCAAGACCGATGAAGATGCTAGTCTTCGATAGGACTAGGCCTTCTCTCTATTCTGGCATTTCTGCAGCCCAGTCCATATATACAGCCTCCCCTTGAAAATGTTGCATATGTAGTGTAGATCCTTGCTTGCTGACTACTTCTGAGTACTCACGGTTGCTTTGTTTTCCTTTTCTCCCCATATCAGTTTGTCGTGACCAGAGGACGGAGCCCCTTGAGACAGATGCCCCGTCGATCGACTACTACTACCACCCTGAGGATGGATACTACGACGAGTTGGATGACGACCAGGAGTAGGATCGGAGGGTCCCAGGTAGGAGGCCTACGCCTTTCGATCGTAGTGTTTTACTTTGCCCCGCCTTTCTAAAGGCCTTTCTGTGCTTTCTTTTATATCTGTACTCAGATATCTGATGCTTCCGCTGACGCTTGTTTGCAAGCTTATGTATTCGAGCCCTCGAGGCCCCTGGCTTGTAATATAAAGCTTGTATGACTTTATTTATGTTTTAGAGTTGTGTTGTGATACCTTCCCGTGAGTCCTTAGGCTTGATCGTGTGCATTTGCGTGTATGATTAGTGCACGATTGGGCCGGGGGCGTCACAAGTTGGTATCAGAGCCGACTGCCTGTAGGAATCCCCCTTTCCAACTCCTTGGCCAAAGTTGAGTCTAGTGGTCCAAAACTATTTTACTAACTTGGCTGTGTGGCTTACGGGCCCACGTCGCCAATTGGGTGGTATTAGGATCTTTTACTCCTCGACCTTTACTCTGGGACTCTGATCTCTCTTCTATTCGGGTTAAATGATTTTACTAACTCTAACTCTAGGTTCTCGTAAATACTTCCTCCCGGAGAGCCCCGACATTACCGATGATCGCTTGCTTCGCCAGAAGATTCTACGAATACTCCTCAATGTTCCTCGAAACCCTGTGCCCACTGCTTTGCAGTTCCTGACCACCGATAAACTCCAATGGATAACTACTTACAACTGTCGTTCATATGTTCGTTCCAGTTACTCTCGGGTTCTATCCGACATATCGAAATACTATTCGACATTTCGAGAATTCTCTGAACCTACTGCCTTGCGGTTCCTTTCCGCCTGAATACACTTACGAATAATTCCTCACATTACCGGGGATCCGTTCATCCCCAGTTATTCAAGTGCTTTCCAGAACACATTGAATTGCTATCTGATCTCCCAAAAATCCTGTGCAGCCCATTGCTCTTGATTTTCCTTGCCTACTTGCACTATGGTTAATTCCACATGTCTAGCAATATTTACTAAAATCCTTTGTGACTGTCATTCTGTTCCTATGGATTCAATGTGCGTGCGAATAATCGCATTCATCACATAATCCTTAGAAATTTTCTTTCCGGCTCAAACATCGTCCCGAACATGAGCTGGATTCTCGACCAATCTATTTGCCGTCGCTGGTACCCCTAAGTCTATTCAATTAACCATCCTTAATCAGAGCGATTGCTTCTGATCCCTTGCTTTGGAAATCATAACTCCTTTGCATTTGAGCTTTGAATTAATGCCTTTGCATTGATTCGTCTTCTGGTTGTGTGCCTATGCTCACGTCAGCTCCGTTATGGATCCTCAGATCCTTTGATGAGTTATCATCCGATATTGTCCTTAACATCCAAAGTCTTGTGAGTTTTCCCATGATACATATTGCCTTTGGTAAATTGTATTCTCTGCTTTGCCAACCTTGCTCCGCTCTCGAGCTTGAGTTATTTACTCCTGAAGTTCATGGTATACGTTCCTAAGATGCCCCAATGGGTTGAACCTATGCTTTTCCCTCAGAACATGTGAACCCAAAAGTTATGCGGGTTATACTCTACTGGTGTTTCGTCAGATAAATTTTTAACCCTACAATTTCTTCGAAAGCGAGGAGTGAATGGAAGGTTATGCATTGAAGAAGTGGGAGTCGACCTTGAACCTTTGTGTTCATGCCCAGGGAAATGATGTAGATCCTATCGTGGAAGCTTCTTGTAATAATAATTATTCCCTTGTTATAAATTCATCTTGTATCTGTGAATTGACCCCTTGCAATCGTGGTTCCAACCATGATTGTTCTTCTTTGATCCCATTTCTCGGACAAGTTAAAATTACTTGTCTTTTGTAGATCATTTCACCTGTCCAACCTCTAATTCTGATCTACCTTCAAGTATTGCCCCATGTTATCTCATGATTATCGTGTCATTGCACTACCTCTCGTGAATTCTTATTGGAATGATACTCCATCACATCATTACTAGCCCGATCGGCTATATCATTATCGTGTCGATTTTTAATTATGCTACCTGGTCCTTGTGCCCGGAGCAACTTCTCGACGATGAGCGAAGCTTACGTCGTTCTTCCCATCTTATCATTTCACCTCGAACAACAAACTTAACTTTGAGTTTGTGTCGTAACCGTGGTTCCAATAATCTTTCGCTTCGTCATTCCTTTTTTCCTGATGTCTTTGCTGCTCGATGGATCTTCAAAGAGCCTCTCGACAAATTAGTCGTGATCACCATCAATATACTAACTTGCTCTAAGATATCAATCGAATTCTTGAAGTGAAATACTGTCCGTGCCCTTGATGATTTGCGATAATCATCGGCCACTTTATTGCCCTTCCCCCTCCCCAACACAAACTTGTTCGTGTTTTGTGTTGTACCTTGAGTTCCTTGCTATCCAGCATTTGTTCTTCTTTACCTTGGAAAATTACCACCTTTTATGTAAAGGATGTCGTGGGAATTTCACCACCTCTTGAAAATTCTTGATACAAGTGTTACTTCTCACCATCACCATTCCTTCTTTGTCCTCGTGTTGTTTATGACCGTAATGCCGGCAAATGAACTATGATGTGTGAATTCGAAACTTCTAGCAACCCTATTGTCTCTTGATGGATCCTTTGTGTATCCAAAGTCTGACCTTTACTGGAAGACCATGTCAATATTATCTCGAAGCATGACTGTGGTACTCCGATCTTCAATGAGAACATTTGAAGCATAATGCCAAAAATTTCTTTTACAATTATCCAAATACCGTTGTATGGATAATGCCATGAAATTTTTCTCCCCTCACCTAAAGGGTTTTCTACTTTTTATCCTGTCATGGATATCATGCTCTGCTTGTCCTTGCGAAGGATATACCCCTGAAATATGTGTTTAAACACATTTTCCTTTCCATTGTTTTGTTTAACCTTTCTTGTGATCTATACGATCTAAGCAGTAACAATTCACTGCTTAGGTAAGCACCTCGTTGTACCACTCGATTAGTAAAACCCTGTTACTATTGTTGATGACATTTCGGTAACCACCGATGGACGAGAACTTTGCCTATTGGTCCGCCTCGTTCAACGAGCAGGAAAATAGTTCTCTTCGTCCCTCGCCCTTGGTAACGATGTTGTCGCCGACATAGATGACAGGCTATCCTCTGACATACCTTGCTACCATGACCGTGCAGTACGTCAACGTCCTTCCTACTTTCGAACCACATGGTGGGCCCATAACCCACAGGTCCACTGGATCGAAACCTGACTCTCCTGTTCAACCCTGATTCTAATGTGTCCTCTGCACGTGGCCTCGTATGTAATTCACGGGCCACCATCCTAGTGATCTATTCTGGTACCAGACACACTACTTATTCTCGTTGCTCTGGACCCCTTTCACACCTTGTTCAGACATCGAACGATTATCAATCTGTTTGAAACTTCTTATTGTCCCTTCCTACTTTGCTCTCGATGTTTTTCATTTGTTCAACTCGAGAGATACTCTTATGCCTTCGATCCCATATAAATTGGAGTTGCCGCCGCAATTCTCTCATATCCACGACGTATTCCATGTGACGCAACTTCGTAAATGCTTCAAGGAATCTCCGCACCGAGCTGTGGATCACGAGGTGCTCGAATTGCAAGATGACCTATCTTATAAGGAACATCCGATCCGCATTCTCGATGAAGCTGAACGTCGAACCCGTCAGAAGGTTACCAAGTTCCTTAAAGTACAGTGGTCAAATCATACTGAAGATGAAGCCACTTGGGAACGTGAGGATAATCTTTGTGCGGAATACCCCGAACTTTTTCCTTCTACCTCTTAATTCGCGGGACGAGAATTCTTGTTAGTAGAGGAGATTTGTAACACCCCCAGTGGTTAACTACAGTAATCACCCTTTTGATTGTGCCATGTCATCATGTTTAACAGTGCATGATCATCATTAGCATTATATTGCATTTCAACTCCTAAGTCAAAATCCAAATTTAAATGAAAGTGGAAAATAAAAGTTGTCCAACATAAAAACTAAAATGTTCATTAAATAGCAAATAATCTAGAGGCAGTTAAAAAAATTGTAACCAACATTAATCAGAATAGTTGAATGACTCAAACAGCTAGGAACAGAAATCTGTAACTCCATTTGACATTAATTAAAATGCAAACAAAATCATTTTGGCTCCAAACCTTTTTCTGTCAGTGTTAGATACTGCACTATATTTATTGGACCAGTTAACCTATTTTACAAAACTGTATTTGAGGCTACACTTTTTGCAAAGTTGAGAAATAAAAGAAAAGAAATCAAATAACAAAAGTAAAATAAAACAAAAGGTAAGGAACCCCCCCTGGGCCGTTCGGCCACCAGGCCAACCCCAGGCCGGCCCAGCTCCTTCCCCGGCCCAACCGCGCCTATACACCCCCACTCCCCGAAACCCTAATCCCCGATCCACCCCACTCCCCCCCCCCCCCCGTTTCCCTCGCTCCTCTGCCCCCCCCGACCCGATCCAGATAGAGGGGCGGCGACCCCGGCAACAGCGCCGCCCCGCTCCCCGACGCCGGCGCCCGTACTCGCCGCCGCCTCGCCGCCGTTGCCTCGCCCATCCTCCCCGAAGCCCTTCCTAGCCGCAACGCCCCGGACGCAGCACCTCGAGCCCCGTCGCCGTCGTCGCCCGTGGCCACACCGGAGCCGCTCGTCAACCGTCGCCGCCTCGCCTCCTTGCCCTCCTCCCTGACGGCCCCCTCGACCCTCGCCGCCCCTCGCCCCTACAACGCCTATGAGGCTCCCCTCTGCCTCCCTCTCCCCTCCCGCGCTAGCTCGCCCTATCCCCGCTGGCCGGCCGTGCCCCGCTCGCGCCGACTCGCCTCGCTCGCCGCTGCTGCTGCGCGCACAAGCGCCACGCCCCGCATCGCCGTTCACCGCGCCGACCGCTCGCCGTGGCCTCGCCCCTTTACCTCACCGCGCCGGCCATGCCCCGCGCGTGCCCGCGCCCGGCCACCCCCGCCGCAGCTCTTCCCCGGCAACCGCCCGCGCGACCCCGCTGCCGCTGCTCCGCATCGCCATCGCCCACGCGCGCCGCCGCTCCCGCCTGCCCTGCACCGCCCGCTCGCGCGCCGACCGTAGCCCCCAGCCACGCCCATCGCCCGCGCCCGATCCGCTGGCCTGGTGCCACTGTCCAGTGGGCCAACCCCCCTGGGTCACTGACGAACGGGGCCCAGTGACAGAAAAACAAATAACGAAAAGAAATAAATAAAATAAAAATGAATTAATAAAATTAGTAATTAGTTAATTAATTAATTAACTCTGATTAGCTTAATCTAATTAAGTAGTTAGTCTAATTAAACACTAATTAATTAGCTAAACCCTAGTTAATCTAACAGCCTATGACAGGTGGGACCCACTGGTCCTGACGTCATGCTGACGTCAGCAAACACTGTTTCGGATAATGTTTAATTTAAATAATTAAATAAATTCCAGAAATTAATAAAAACTTTAGAAAATCATATAAAATAATCCGTAACTCAGATCGAAAAACTTTGTACATGAAAGTTGCTCAGAACGGCGAGACGAATTCGAATACGCGGTCCGTTCGTCCGCCACACGTCCCTAACTATCCGAACATGGAACCGATCCCCTCCGGTCATCTATCTGACAAATGTCCGGAACCGGGAAAACATTCCCGGATGGATTGCCCCTTCGTCGGTGATGTGCAACCATACGTTAGGACACACCCGACACTGCACATTGTCATGTCGTGCTTTGTGTTGCTCATGTTTGCTCTATATTTATACTGTTTCCTCCCCCTCTTCTCTCTCGATAGCCCCCGACCTCGACGTCGTCCCCGAGACCGACGCAGCTTCGGAGACCGAAGCCACCATTGACAACCTTGCCCTTGCCGCCGAGCAACCAGGCAAGCCCCCCCTTTGATCATCCCGATATCGCCCATTCTAATTTCCCATGCTTGCATTAGAATTGATGCTGCTACTACTTTACCTATTCTGATGCATAGCCTGTTTATTGTATCCTGCTGTTTATAATTACCTGCATATCCTAAACTGCTTAGTATAGGATGGGTAGAGACCTACCAGTGACCCCACTAGTCCCGACCGCCCCGCTGGATTATCTGAAGACCCGATCAACGGGAATTGAAGACCAGGCCCCGACACCGCACCTCAACCCCCTTAGTTGTAACGACACTGCAGCGTTACCACCGAGTGCCGAGGGTGATACCTCGTGTAGCACTTCTGATGTTAACTCTGAAGAGTAGCTATTCGGTCATGGTCATCGAGGGTGATTCCTCCTTCACCGCTTCCGATAACGACGCCGTCGTACAACACCTCAAGTGTGAACCCAGTGAGGGTGATTCCTCCGAGTTCACCTTGACGGATACATCAAGTAGGAATCCAACGAGGGTGATACCTCGGATTCCCCTGATGTTATGGACACACGGATACTTGGACTTTACACTGTTACTTGGATAGGCGGGTCGACCCTGAGGGGTACCTGCGTGCGCCTGAGAGGCGAGTGTTGTGAAGACGGGTGCCTGTATGGTGCCCGAGTGCTGAATACGAGGCGCGGCCGGGCATTCTTAACCCTTGCAGCAAGTCCTCGAGATGGGGCGACGGGGTCACATCTTTCGTGAGTCTCTGCTTGTTACCGCAAGCCCTAGTCCACTAACGATTTGGATATTTGATCCGAGCAGGTCTCTGGCCTCATAGCACTAACCATCACGTGGGCATAGTATGGGCGTTCTGCATCGTATGCATCAGCCGAAAGCTCTGTCAGACGTCCAGTTCAGCAGTGCGGCATGGAGTGATTGGCGCCATTGCGGTGGTGCTTGGATCTGAGCCATGTGCGCAACGACCCGGAGGGTGAGGGGCGATGGCCAAGACCCCCTTGCGCTTAGGATGTAGACCGGCGGGGACCTCTCTGCTGAGCTGTAGGTAGGGTTGCGGTGTGTCGTTTGGCCGAGGCCGGGCATGACCCAGGAAAGTGTGTCCGGCCGGAGTTAATCGAGCGTGTTGGGTAAGTTGGTGCACCCCTGCAGGGAAGAACACTTCTATCGATAGCCGGTCCTACGGTAAAGGACACTCAGAGTTGTATCCTGATTGATACAATTTTAGAACTGGATACTTGGATATATGGCTCTGGGATTGCTTCTCGTAGGGAGTCGAGAAGGGATCTCCGGACGAGGTTGATGACTGTATGGCTCTGGGATTGCTTTCTCGCAGGGAGTCGAGAAAGGATCTCTGGGTGAGGATGAGACTTAATGATACTGCTACTTTATATTGATCTGTTCTGCTCTCTTATATTGCTGCAAGACCGATGAAGATGCTAGTCTTCGATAGGACTAGGCCTTCTCTCTATTCTGGCATTTCTGCAGCCCAGTCCATATATACAGCCTCCCCTTGAAAATGTTGCATATGTAGTGTAGATCCTTGCTTGCTGACTACTTCTGAGTACTCACGGTTGCTTTGTTTTCCTTTTCTCCCCATATCAGTTTGTCGTGACCAGAGGACGGAGCCCCTTGAGACAGATGCCCCGTCGATCGACTACTACTACCACCCCGAGGATGGATACTACGACGAGTTGGATGACGACCAGGAGTAGGATCGGAGGGTCCTAGGCAGGAGGCCTACCCCTTTCGATCGTAGTGTTTTACTTTGCCCCGCCTTTCTAAAGGCCTTTCTGTGCTTTCTTTTATATCTGTACTCAGATATCTGATGCTTCCGCTGACGCTTGTTTGCAAGCTTATGTATTCGAGCCCTCGAGGCCCCTGGCTTGTAATATAAAGCTTGTATGACTTCATTTATGTTTTAGAGTTGTGTTGTGATACCTTCCCGTGAGTCCTTAGGCTTGATCGTGTGCATTTGCGTGTATGATTAGTGCACGATTGGGCCGGGGGCGTCACAACGAGCATCCACGTCTACCTTACCAAGTCGATTCGAATCAAATTTTGAAATATTAGCTTGCCACTTATTTTTTAGATGGTGAGATGATGATCGGGACTAATGTGTTTTTACATGCTCGTTGCTAACGATTTACTATACGAAAAATAGTTGACCCACTCAAAAATGGGAATCAAACCCAAAATGAAATATCTCGATTCAATGAAATAGCTCATTCACCAGGTCAAAATAGTGAACTAAATCCAAAATTGAACACCTCAATCGAGTAGCATGTTGTACAGTATTATAGTACTCCATGAACATGTTGAAAGTCAAATTAATGAACTTGTTTGATACGCATATCTCCATTCATGTGTGGATTGCAGACAACATGTTCTCCAATTCAAATATTTGAATGCAAATTTGTATCGAAACATGTTTTATATCAGTCTTTGATGCATAAACGCGACCTCCCCCTCCTCCCCCTCTCCCGGACTCCTGTTCTCTCTCTCGCCGACAATCTTCAATTCTATCGCACACATCCAAACACAAACCTTGTCAGTCCCTCTCCCTCTCTCTCTATCTCTCTCTCTCTCTCTGTGTGGGGGGGTCTTTCTAGTTCGCATGCACACTCCATGTATAGGTCTCTCTGGCACACTATGTATGATTCTCTAGTCCAAGCTAAATATCTTGGGTGCACTCATCGTACGCACACAAATTCCCTGGCTCGTTGCCCGTAACTCTCTCAGGCACCACTCTGCCGTCTCCGAGCTCTTCCCTCTCTCTCTCTCTCAAACTCTCCATCTCCCTGGGTCACACATACACATGCATATCTCACTCGCACTCGATAGACCCATCTAAAACTTTCTCTCTCACCCTCGTTCTCTCTCCATCTCACACGCACACACACACAATCTCACGCCTAGCCAAGTATGATGGTCTCTCACTCAATTGTAGGCACACACAGTCCCCCCTATATGTATATGACTAGCTAATTCTTAGTCTCCATGACAAACATGTGCATGGTCTATCTCGATTTCTCTCGGGGCATCTTTCTATCGCACACGCACCTCGTCCCTCGATCTCCCACCTATATAGTCCCCTCCTGATTTCGAGGGGATCTCTCTATCACAAACACACCCTCTCTCCCTCCCCATGCGTCCATCTTCTCCATGCGTCCCTCTCGACCTTTGTCCCCTGTTGGCCAGACCTCTATTGGACATGTGCTATAGGGGTGCCTCTCTCCGTTGCAAACAATCACGCACTAGCTATCTTCGTGTATCTCCTCACCTCGCTTTTCTATCTCGGAGATGCATGCGTGATATGTTTGCATAAGAAACGAACACACTCTCTCTCTCTCTAATTTATCGTTTTTTGTCCCTTTCTCTTTCACACACACAATCTTTTTGCACACTCACTCATTCTCCTTCACACGCACTTGATCTCTCTCGACTTAGGCACTCTCTTCGGTCCATAGCATATAGATTTATTGAAAAGTCAAACATCACAAAGTTTGACCATGTACGTGGAGAAAAACATTTACATCTAGAACGGCAAACATATATCATTAGATTCATCATGAGATGTAGTTTCGTATGATGTATCTTTGGTATTGTAGATATAAATAATATTTGCGTAAACCTGGTCAAAGTTTCCAAAGTTTGACTTCTAAAAAATTTATATGCACTGCATTATCGAGCGGATGGAGTATCTCTTTCCCCCTCTCAGCTATCTGACGCACCACTCAGTCGTATCGGGGCTCCTCTATCTCTCTCAAACTTTATATCTCCCTGGTTCACACATACACATATCTCGCTCGCGCTACATAGACCCATCTAACACTCTCCGCCCTTATTCTCTCTCTATGTGACACGCACCCCCCTAAGTACCATAATCCCTCACTCCATCATAGGCGCACGGAATCCCCCCCTAAGTATGACTATCTCTAACTAGCCATCAGGAACACACGTATTGTCTCCTTCCATCCATACGTCTATCTCGATATCTCTCGGAGTATGTTCTATCGCGCACACATGTTGTCACTCGATCTCCCACCCATGCAGTCCCATCACCATCTCCAGGGGATCTCTCTGTCACAAACATACGCTCTCTCCTCCCCATGTCTGCATTTTCTCCATACGTCTCTCTCGACCTATCTCCCTTGTTTGTCAGACCTCTCTTGGCCACGTGCTAGGGGTCTTTCTCTCTCGGTTGCAAACAACCACACACTATCTCCTCACCTCGCTTCCGCTGTCGAAGATGCATGTGTGATATGTTTGCATAAGACACACACGCTTTTTCTCTACTTTATCGTGTGTTGTCCATGTCTCTTTCACACACACGCACACACACTTTTTTCACTCACTCTTTCTATTTCACACCCACTCTCTCTCTCTCTCTCTAGTTAGGTACTCTCTCACATCCATAAACATATGGATGTTTTGAAAAGTCAAACCTCAGAAAAGTTTGACCAGGTATATGTGGATAAAAACATTTACATCTGGAACGATCATTAGATTCATCACAACATGTACTTACTTCATACTATCATTTATCTTTGGTATTGTAGATATAAGTAATTTCTTTACAAACTTGGCCAAAGTTTCAAAAGTTTGACTTTAAAAAAATATAGGCACTACATTATCGAACGGAGGGAGTAGCTCTTTCTCTCTCTCTCTACTATCTCTCACGGGCCTCCCCTCTCACTTGAACTCTCTATACCGAGGGATTATACGGTCACTGTGTCAGCGTATAGCTCCGTATATTGTTTAGTTGACCGGTCAACCAGTCCACATGCTGCCTTATCAGCTCGTGTTCTCTATCTTCGTGTGCTGGCCCATGTGGCAGTGGGTGAAAATATGTAAACTGGAGGCCCATCTGACACGCGCTGAAGTAAACAAAGTTGAAACCACTCGCGGTAGCACCCAGCACGCTAGTAAATTGAGGGCACGCTTCTTCCGCGTGAAGGACACACTTGCGCACACTTCACCACTCCGCGGTGACATGCACACAAGGACGCACTCGCGCACACCCAGCACACAATACACACCAGCACACGTGTACACCGGCGTCGCCGCCGGCTGAGATGGACGGCGAGGCAGCCAACAAGCGAAGGCGGCTCGAGCCAAAACCGCATTCGGCGAGCCTGGACTTCATCAGCAGCCTCCCCGACGACATGCTGCTCGTCTTCACCGGCCTCCTCCCCACCAAATCTGCCGTGCGGACCACCCTGCTCTCCCGGCGGTGGCGCCCCGTCTGGCGCCGCGTCCCCCTCAACCTCACCGTCGAGAGCTGCCTCTGCGACGGGGATTGCAAACGCATGGCTGCAGTCTCCAAGATCCTTTCATCGCACCCTAGGCCAGCCAGATGCCTTGACATCCGCATGTTCAGTACCAACTGCAAGGTCCAAGCCAAGTTCGACGAGTGGTTCTTATCCCCCACCCTAGATCAGCTCGAAGAGCTCAGGTTTGAAGCTGGACGATGTCGCTCTCTGCCACCGTCCGCGCTCCGCCTCACGCCAACATTGTGCCCCGCCAGCTTCAGCTCCTGCTATTTTCCCCAGATTAATGCCGCGCCTGCCCTTCTTCTCCCTCAACTCAAGCAGCTCGACCTCTTCGACGTTGGCATCTCGAAGAAGGCTATGGAGCACCTGCTCCGCAGCTGTACTGCGCTCGAGTACCTTCGTCTTCGGTAGATCCACGGGTTCATTAGCCTCCACATTGCCTCGATGAATCTCTGAAGGATTTATGTGTCTTGCTGGCCCCGCAACAAGACATCAATTGGGAAGAGATCACTCCAGCTATTCCACATTATGGTCATTGAGAATGCGCCTTTCCTTGAGAGATTGCTTGTATCTGATCTAGAAGGTGCAACAAAAATCAGGGTCATTGACACGCCGAAATTGACAGCGTTGGTGTACTCGTGTGCCAAATTCTCCGAACACTTTATTGGATCCGTAATCGTTCAGGTACAACACTCATCTTCTTCTCCGTCTTCTTGAAATTCACATTTTTAAATTTCTTCTTGATGTATCTACGACCGTCATCCAGAAAATGATTCCCACAAGCTTGACCCAGTCTGTGCGCACAGTGAAGATCTTGGCAATAAAATCTATCGGCCCAAATCTAGATCAAGTTGTTGGATTCCTGACATGCTTTCCGTGCATGGAGAAGCTACTCATCGAGGTGAAACTTCTTTTCTATTAGTAAACGGTAATCACAACGTAGCTCAATTTTTTCGTAATTTTCCCAAATTACGATGACAAGTGTAGTGTTCAAAACTGCATCTACGCGCTGCACCGAAAGAAATGTTTTTAGTATTTTTTCTCACGTGATCACCTGCATCGTTTTTTTTGTACTACTAGTAGCCTAGGCTAGTCATAGTGGCAAGTAACTTAGACTAGTAACTCTATGGTTAGCCTAAGAGCAAGTACTAACTCCGTCCTGGTTTACTCTTCGTATTTTGTAGTATCAAAATTTGACCATAGATTTAACTGACAAAATGTTAATGCATGTCACTAAAAATTATATCGTTGGATTCGTATTTGAACATAATTTCAAATGGTATGATTTTTTGTGACATGCATTGACATTTTCTTAGGTAAATCTATGGTCAAAATTTTACACTAAATATGAGGTAGTACAAAAGTGGGCTAACGGCCCTCCACTATGTAGGCCAAAACACGTGCCAAATTCACTTGTGATGCATTTGGCATCGATGCCCCTCCATTTCTCACCTGGGGCCCCAATCTGGATCACCTACTTTGCTCCGGTGCCAAATTAACTCACACAATGAAAAAACACTTGCGTGGGAGAGGGAGAGGACTGAGGCAATAAAAAAACACTTGTTTGGGAGAGGGAAAGGCTGGTGTAGTTGGTTTGATTGATTTGTTTATACATGTGGGTCTGTGTGCACAGCGGTGCCAACTCTCTAACATCGCTAGAGCGGTGCCAAAATCTTTTGATTTGACATCGATGCGTATTATGGGGCATACTTTTGAGAAATATGGCATCGGCCACATAGTGGAAGGCAACAAATGCCCAAGCTCTTCACGTGCTCCTAGGTAAATGAGAGGAAAGAGAAAGAGAGAGAGAGAGAGAGAGAGAGAGTGAAAAAAATATCACTAGCTTTAGAGCCAACCCTATCGTATGAGCGAATGATATTGGTACCTCTTGATGACACGGCAATCTTATACAGCCAGCTGCTCTAATATGTTCTCTTCTTTTGCAGATAAAAAAAGACCCGAAAGCAAAAAATGTGCTGCACTATAACAATCTCATCGAATGCCTTGATCTCCATCTTATAGAAATTGATTTGATCGACTACCGAGGCAGCACATCTGAGATTAAATTGGCCAGTTTCTTTGTTCTGGAGGCAAGTGTGCTCAAGGTAATGAGGTTTGCCGTTCTCTGGCGCAACAATGAATGGCATGCTGATCACTGCAAGCATCTAACCCTAAATGACAAAGTCTTCGCGGAAGCTGAATTTGTTTTTGAAACATCAAGTCGCCAGAGACTCAAAAATTTATTTGCCCATTAGTGACTTGTTAGGGCGGTGGATCTTAGTTTGTACGATAATGCTGCATCCACCTAAAGTAACGAAAGTTCTTATATAAACTTCCTAATAATTCCCTCTTCGTAGGTGCAGCATTACTCCTAGCATTTGTAATATCAGTTTGAAACTTGAAATATTACGACTATCCAGCCGAGATAGTACTATGTTACGATAAATGTTCCCGTGCATAGGTGCGGCAACGATATTCCCATTACTCGAGTACAATATTTATTATTACCAGCAAGAGGCCCATGCGTTGCACGGAACATCAAGATGCATTTATACGAGCTGTGTATCTTGTAGGAGACGAAGATGAATGAGGGAAGGCCTTATCTGCAAATGTGGAGAGGGGTGCAGGTATCTTTTCGGAAAATTTCCATAGTTTGCTTTCTATCCGTCAGATATAGATCGGACGGTCTATATTGCAGGATGGCAAGCACACCATCGTCACCAACTCGGTTTTTTATAAGAAAAAAAGTTACTCTATTTCTCTATACTACTCCTATAAAAACCTGAGGGCTCCTTTGATTCAAGGGAATTCTACAGGATTTTTGGAGGATTGAAATCCTTTGAAATTTTTCCTACGTTTGTCCTTTGATTCATAGGATTGAATCCCATAGGAATTTTTTCAATGGAATCTTTTGTACTACATTTCATAGGAAATCTAACATCCACTCTAACCTCTTTTTACAATTCCTTTGCTTTTCCCGTGAAATCAAATGCTCCTTGCTAGTCCTATAGGATTCAAGTGGGCATGACACTCCAATCCTATACTTTTCCTATTCCTGCATTTTCAAGATCCTGCGAATCAAAGAGGTCCTGAGTTGGTGATGATGGTGTGCCTGCCATCTTTCACCAATAGCCGTCGGATCTAGATCTGACGCATACAAAGCAAACTGCTGCAGTTTTGCAAAAAGATGCCCGCATTTGTTCCCTATTTACAAACAACTCCGTGTCTCTCACAATCAGCCTTATCTCTTCCCCACCACATCTAGAAGGCCATGGAACAATCTGGCGCGATGGCCGCTACCGGCGCCGTCCACCCCCAATCTTGGTGTTCCGTGCAATGCACAGGCATCTTACTCATATAAGAAAAGAGTAGAGATACTCGTGGCAACGCACGGGAAATTATGTCGAACACAGCTAGTTGAAAGCAGGCTAGCTCTACAACCATGATGATAGTGACTACACACGGTGAGGCTGACTTTGGTATGCCGAACACGGCGCCTACACTCAGGTGTCATCTCCGGCGCAAGGTCTTGTCACTTCACTCTGAGGAGCAGCACGTAATAATTTGACTGATGACCCACAAGTATAGGGGATCTATCATAGTCCTTTTGATAAGTAAGAGTGTCGAACCCAACGCGGAGCAGAAGGAAATGACAAGCGGTTTTCAGCAAGGTATTCTCTACAAGCACTGAAATTATCGGTGACAGATAGTTGTATGATGAGATAATTCGTAACGGGTAACAAGTAACAAAAGTAAACAAGGTGTAGCAAGGTGGCCCAATCCTTTTTGTAGCAAAGGATATGCCTGGACGAACTCTTATATAAAGTAAAACGCTCCCGAGGATACATGGGAATTGTTGTCAAGTTAGTTTTCATCATGCTCATATGATTCACGTTCGTTACTTTGATAATTTGATATGTGGGTGGACCGGTGCTTGGGTGCTGCCCTTCCTTGGAGAAGCCTCCCACTTATGATTAACCCCTCTCGCAAGGATCTGCAACTATGAAAGAAGAATTAAGATAAATCTAACCATAGCATGAAACATATGGATCCAAATCAGCCCCTTACGAAGCAATGCATAAACTAGGGTTTAAGCTTCTGTCACTCTAGCAACCCATCATCTACTTATTACTTCCCAATGCCTTCCCCTAGGCCCAAACAATGGTGAAGTGTCATGTAGTCGCCGTTCACATAACACCACTAGAGGAAAGACAACATACATCTCATCAAAATATCGAACGAATACCAAATTCACATGATTACTTATAACAAGACTTCTCCCATGTCCTCAGGAACAAACATAACTACTCACAAAGCATATTCATGTTCAAAATCAGAGGAGTATTAATTATCATTAAGGATTTGAACATATGATCTTCCACCGAATAAACCAACTAGCATCAACTACAAGGAGTAATCAACACTACTAGCAACCCACAGGTACCAATCTGAGGTTTTGAGACAGAGACCGGATACAAGAGATGAACTAGGGTTTGACAGGAGATGGTGCTGGTGAAGATGTTGATGGAGATTGACCCCCTCTCGATGAGAGGATCATTGGTGATGACGATGGCTTCGATTTCCCCCTCCCGGAGGGAAGTTTCCCCGGCAGAATAGCTCCGCCAGAGCCCTGGATTGGTTATGCCCAGGTTCCACCTCTAGATGGTGGCGCATCGTCCCGTAAGCTTCCTTCTAATTTTTTCCAGGTCAAAACACACCATATAGCAGAAGATGGGCATCGGGGGCCTGCCAGGTGGCCCACAAGACCGGAGGGCGCGCCCTCCACCCTTGTGGATGGCAGGTGGCCCCCCTCTGGTGCTTTCTTTGCCCAATATTTTTTATATATTCCAAAACAATTCTCCGTGAAGTTTTAGGACTTTTGGAGCTGTGCAGAATAAGTCTCTAATATTTGCTCCTTTTCCAGTCCAGAATTCCAGCTGTCGGCATTCTCCCTCTTCATGTAAACCTTATAAAATAAGAGAGAAAAGGCATAAGTATTGTGATATAATGTGTAATAACAGCCCATAATGCAATAAATATCGATATAAAAGCATGATGCAAAATCGACGTATCAACTCCCCCAAGCTTAGACCTCGCTTGTCCTCAAGCGAAAGCCGATATCAAAAAATATGTCCACATGTTTAGAGATAGAGGTGTCGATAAAATAAAATACGGACATGAGGGCATCATGATCATCTTTAGAAGAACAACATATATTGTCATATAGATTCTTATGCTAAAGTAACAATTCATTCACAAGGTAAAGTATGAATCAGAAACTTTATTGAAAACTAACAAACTATGATCTCAGTCATTGAGGCAATTGCAATTTATCATAACATCGGAAAGAGTCAATTCAAGAGCTTTTCAGCAAGTCCACATACTCAACTATCATTTATTCTTTCACAATTGCTAACACTTACACGATACTTAGGGGTTCAAAGCTTCAGTCGGACACAGAGAAAGATAGGGGCTTATAGTTTTGCCTCGCAACCTTTTACCTCAAGGGTAATGTCAACAATAATACTTTATGATAACCTACATCCGAGTGGATATATATATCCGGATCTCTCCAACACATAGTGCTTGCCAAAGGAAAAAGTGTAAAAAGGAAAGGTGAAGATCGCCATGACTCTTGTATAAAGGTAGGAGATAAAAGTAAAAGATAGGCCCTTCGCAGAGGGAAGCAGAGGTTATCATGCGCTTTTATGGTTGGATGCACAAACTCTTAATGCAAAAGAATGTCACTTTATATTGCCGCTTGTGATAAAGACCTTTATTATGCAGTCCGTCGCTTTTATTTCTTCCATATCACAAGTTCGTATAAAGCTTATTTTCTTCACACTAATAGATCATACATATTTAAGGAGCAATTTTTATTGCTTACACCAATGACAACTTACTTGAATGATCTTACTCAATCCATAGGTAGGTATAGTGGACTCTCATGGCAAAACTGGGTTTAGGAATGTTTGGAAGCACAAGTAGTATCTCTTGGTGCAAAGAATTTGGCTAGCATGAGAGGGAAAGGCAAGCTCAACATGTTGGAGGATCCATGACAACATAACTTCCATTCGGATATAAGAAAACATAAACCATTATGTTATCTTCCTTGTCCAACATCAACTTTTTATCATGTCATATTTTAATGAGTGCTCACAATTACAAAAGATGTCCAAGATAGTATATTTATATGTGAAGCCTCTGTTTCTTTATTACTTCCTATTAATTGCAACAATGACCAAAACTATGTTTGTCAACTCTCAACAAATTTTATTCATCATACTCTTTATATGTGAAGTCATTACTCTCCATAAGATCAATATATGATCTTTTTATTCATTTCTTTAATTTAATTCCCTCAAGATCATAGCAAGAAAGTAAAGCCCTCAACTCAAAACTATTATTTATTATATATAACTCAAGGACTTGATTACATAGATAGAGATCAAAACAAAACTCAAAGCTAGATATACTAAAACTTTATTCTACTAGATCAAGATATAACCAAAAGGTTCAAACTAAGAAAAACGATAAAAGTAAAGGTGTGATGGTGATACGATACCGGGGCACCTCCCCCATGCTTGGCACTTGCCAAGGGGAGTGCCCATACCCATGTATTTAGATCTCTTTCTTCGAAGGTGGTGATGATGGAGTTGTTGATGTAGAAAGAATTTTATCCTCCGTCTTCCAAGGCATAGGTTCACCATCGTAAAAAGATGAACGAGTCTCCGGGATCCTCAAATCTACAGCCAAACTCATCCTCTTAAATCTGTATTCATACTCACAGATTTGGTTTTGCAGGTCATAGATCTGGGCTTGGAGATGCTCGATTTTCTCATGAAGCTTGAAGATGGCCTCCCCAATGTTCTCGGCATCCAGCTTGTGATTGTTGGTGAACTCCGCGATCATCATGTGATTGGCATTGAGTCCACATTCCACCATCCCTTGGCACTTGAAAACTTGCTGCTCCATTGCTTCGAGTCTTGTATCCATGCTTCTGGTCTTCTGTGGCCCCTCAACATCGTGGATGTGCAGCACCCCCTCACGCATCTCAACGATTTGAGGGTGTTGCAGCACCTCCGCAAGATAAGGGTTGATAACCTTCTCGAAAAACTTGTCCTTGGGGGCGCTTGGAGACATCATGGCGATCTGGATCTGTTAGAAAAACAGCTCGAAAAAAAACATGAGATATTGCCGTGGTACGGTGGTCAAAACCTTTGGGAGATTATATAATGAATTTTTACCGACCAAAAGAAGTATTGTGCAAGAAAACAGAGTCCGAAGGGCACACGAGGTGGCCACAAGGCAGGGGGGCGCGCCCAGGGGGTAGGGCGTGCCCTCCACCCTTGTGGATGCCTCGTGCGCTCTTCGGACTACTTTTAATTTTCCTAATTTTTTAAATATTCCTAAATGGAGAAAAATTGCTATTAGAACAGTTTTGGAGTTGGTTTACTTACCGTACCACATACCTATTCCTTTTTGGAGTCTGAAACATTCTGGCAAGTGTCCCTTATGTACTCCTCCGGTGTTATGGTGTCAATTATATTGGTCTCAACATTTATGGGATTACCTGAGATATAATGTTTGATTCTTTGACCGTTTACCACCCTCAGATTTGTACCTTCGGCGTTGTTGATTTTTATGGCACCGGAATGATAGACCTCCTCGACAATATAATGACCTTCCCGTTTAGAGAGAAGCTTTCCTGCAAAAATCTTAAACGAGAGTTGTATAGCAAAACGTGATCACCTACATTAAACTCACACTTTTGTATCCTTTTGTCATGCCATCTTTTAACTTTTTCTTTGAACAACTTGTCATTCTCATAGGCTTGGGTTCTCCGTTCATCAAGCGAGCTTATGTCCAATAACCCCTTCGCACCGGCAAGTTTGAAATCATAGTTGAGCTCTTTAATAGCCCAATAAGCTTTATGTTCTAGTTCAAGAGGTAAGTGACATGCTTTTCTATAAACCATTTTATACGGAGACATACCCATAGGATTCTTATAAGCAGTTCTATAAGCCCATAATGCATCATCAAGTTTCTTAGACCAATTTTTTCTAGATCTATTAACAGTCTTTTGCAAAATCAATTTAATCTCTCTATTGCTTAATTCTACTTGACCACTAGACTGAGGATGATAAGGAGATGCAATTCTATGGTTGACATCATATTTAGCAAGCATTTTACAGAAAGCACCATGAATAAAATGTGAACCACCATCAGTCATTAAATATCTAGGGACTCCAAACCTCGGAAAAATAACTTCTTTAAGCATCTTAATAGAGGTGTTATGATCGGCACTACTAGTTGGAATAGCTTCTACCCATTTATTAACGTAATCAACAGCAACTAAAATATGTGTATAGCCATTAGAGGAAGGAAAAGGTCCCATATAATCAAAGCCCCAAACATCAAACGGTTCAATAACAAGTGAATAATTCATAGGCATTTCCTGACGTCTACTAATATTGCCAATTCTTTGGCATTCATCACAAGACAAGACAAACTTTTGAGCATCCTTGAAGAGAGTAGGCCAATTAAAACCTGATTATAATACCTTGTGTGCAGTTCTATCTCCAGCGTGGTGTCCTCCGTAAGCTTCGGAGTGGCACTTGCATAGGATCTGTTCCTGTTCATGCTCGGGTACACAACATCTAATAACACCATCTAATCCTTCTTTATAAAGGTGTGGGTCGTCCCAAAAGTAATGTCTTAAATCATAGAAAAACTTTTTCTTTTGCTGGTATGTGAAACTAGGTGGTATAAATTTAGCAACAATGTAATTAGCATAATCAGCATACCAAGGAGTATTACAAGAAGCATTTATGACAGCTAATTGCTCATCAGGAAAGCTATCATCAATAGGTAGTGGGTCATCAAGAACATTTTCTAACCTAGATAAGTTGTCTGCAATGGGGTTCTTAGCTCCCTTTCTATCAATAATATGCAAATCAAATTCTTGTAGCAAAAGAACCCATCTAATAAGTCTAGGTTTAGCATCTTTCTTTTCCATAAGATATTTAATAGCAGCATGATCAATGTGAATAGTTACTTTGGAATCAACAATATAAGATCTGAACTTATCACAAGCAAATACAACTGCTAAAAATTCCTATTCAGTAGTAGCATAATTTCTCTGGATGCTGTCTAGAGTTTTACTTGCATAATGAATAACATTTAATTTCTTATCAACTCTTTGTCCTAGAACAGCACCAATAGCATAATCACTAGCATCACACATAATTTCAAAGGGTAAATTCCAATCAGGTGGTTGAACAATAGATGCAGAAATCAAGGCTTTCTTAAGTATTTCAAATGCTTCCACACAATCAACATAAAAAACAAAAGGAACATCTTTTTGCAAGAGATTAGTGAGAGGCCTAGAAATTTTAGAGAAGTCCTTAATAAACCTCCTATAGAAACCAACATGACCAAGGAAACTTCTTATACCTTTGATATCTTTAGGACACGGCATCTTTTCAATAGCATCTACTTTAGCTTTATCAACTTCAATACCTCTTTCAGAAATTTTATGCCCCAAGACAATACCTTCATTAACCATAAAGTGGCACTTCTCCCAATTCAAGACAAGATTAGTTTCTTCACATCTCATCTAAAACTCGATCAAGGTTGCTCAAGCAATCATCAAAAGAAGTTCTATAAACGGAGAAATCATCCATGAAAACCTCAACAATCTTTTCACGAAAGTCAGAGAATATAGCAGTCATACATCTTTGAAAGGTAGTAGGTGCATTGCATAAACCAAAAGGCATATGTCTATAAGCAAAGGTACCGAAAGGGCAAGTAAAAGTGGTCTTCTCCTGATCATCTTTTGACACAGGTATTTGAGAAAAACCAGAATAACCATCTAGAAAGCAAAAATGTGTATGTTTGGATAGTCTTTCTAGCATTTGATCAATAAAAGGTAGAGGGTAATGATATTTTCTAGTAGCTTTGTTTAATTTACGAAAATCAATTACCATTCTATAACCTGTAACAATTCTTTGTGGGATCAATTCATTCTTATCATTAGGAACAACAGTAATACCTCCCTTCTTAGGGACACAATGAACGGGACTTACCCATCTACTATCAGCAATAGGATAAATTATACCTGCCTCCAGAAGCTTTAGTATTTCATTTCTCACCACTTCTTTCATCTTAGGATTTAACCGTCGCTGGTGATCAACAACTGGTTTAGCATCATGCTCCAAATTAATTTTGTGCTGACATAGAGTGGGACTAATGCCCTTAAGATCATCAAGAGTATATCCAATAGCGGCACGGTGCTTCTTCAGAGTTTTCAATAATTTCTTTTCTTCATGCTCTGAAAGGTTAGCACTAATAATAACAGGATATATCTTCTTTTCATCAAGATAAGCATATTTTGAAGTATCAGGTAATTGTTTAAGCTCAAACACGGGATCACCCTTGGGTGGAGGAGGATCCCCAAGGATTTCAACAGGCAAGTTATGTTTCAAAACAGGCCCTTGCTTAAAGAATATTTCATCTATTTCCCTTCTTTCATTCATAAACATATCATTTTCATGGTCTAGCAAATATTGTTCTAAAGGATCAGTAGGAGGCACGGCAATAGAAGCAAGACCAATAATTTCATCCTTACTAGGCAATTCTTTATCATGGGGTTGTCTACGAAATTTAGAGAAATTAAAATCATGAGACATATCCCCTAAACCAACAATAACAATATCTTTCACGCGGTCTATCTTAGCATTAACAATATTCAAGAAAGGTCTACCAAATATAATGGGACAAAAATTATCTTGTGGGGAAGCAAGAACAAGAAAATCAGTAGGGTATTTTATTTTCCCACACAAGACTTCAACATCTCTAACAATCCCAATTGGCGATATAGTATCTCTATTGGCAAGCTTAATAGTAACATCAATATCCTCTATCTCAACAGGTGCAATATCATTCATAATTTCTTTATATAAGGTATAAGGAATTGCACTCACACTAGCACCCACATCAAATAAGCCATAATAACAATGATCTTCTATTTTAACGGAAACAACAGGCATGCCAACAACAGGTCTATGTTTATCTTTAGTATCGGGTTTGGCAATTCTAGCTGCTTCATCACAGAAATAAATAACACGCCCTTCAATATTATCAACCAAGAGATCTTTAACCATAGCAATACTAGGTTCAACTTTAATTTGTTCAGGGGGTGTAGGTGTTCTAGTATAACTCTTACGAACCACAGTTGAAGCTTTAGCATGATCCTTTATTCTAACAGGAAAAGGTGGTTTCTCAATATAAGCAGCAGGGACAATAGGATCAACATTATAAGTAATAGTTTCTTCTTCAACTTTAATAGGTTCAACTACTTTTACTTCAATGGGAGGATGATATTTAAACCACTTCTCCTTAGGGAGATCAACATGAGTAGCAAAAGATTCACAGAAAGAAGCTACTATCTCAGAGTCAAGTCCATATTTAGTGCTAAAATCACGAAAAGCATCGGTATCCATAAAAGATTTAACACAATCAAACTTAAGGTTTATACCTGTCACCTTACCTTCGTCGAGTTCCCAATCTTCAGAGTTGCGTTTAATTCTGTCCAATAAATCCCATTTGAATTAAATATCCTTCTTCATAAAAGAACCAGTACAAGAAGTATCGAGCATGGATCGATCATTATGAGAAAGCCGAGCATAAAAATTCTGAATAATAATTTCTCTTGAGAGCTCAAGATTGAGGCATGAATATAACATTGACTTAAGCCTCCCCCAAGCTTGAGCAATACTTTCTCCTTCACAAGGCCAAAAATTATATATATAATTCCGATCACGATGAACCAGATGCATAGGATAAAACTTCTGATGAAATTCCAATTTCAATCGGTAGTAGTTCCATGATCCAATATCATCACATAGCCTAAACCATGTCAATGCCTTTCCCTTCAAAGATAAAGGGAAGACCGTCTTCTTGACAACATCCTCGGGCAAACCTGCAAGCTTAAATAATCCACAAACTTCATCCACGTAGATTAGGTGCATATCGGGATGCAATGTTCCATCTCCTGCATAAGGATTAGCTAGCAGTTTCTCTATCATACCCGAAGGAATTTCATAATAAATATTTTCAGTAGGTGCAGTAGGTTGAGGAACAACTCTTTGCTCTTTCGGTCGAGGTGAAGATACCCCGAACAAGCCCCTCAAAGGATTATTTTCCATAGTAACAAGTGACAGTAAATTTCAGCACACTATATAAATGTTTCCTTACCAAAGGCGCTTGATAACCCACAAGTATAGGGGATCGTTTGTAGCCTTCTTCGATAAATAAGAGTGTCGAACCCAACAAGGAGCTAAAGGCAGAAGAAATATTCCCTCAAGTTCTATCGACCACCGATACAACTCTACGCACACTTGACGTTTGCTTTACCTAAAACAAGTATGAAACGATTTTGCGAGAATAAAACTATGAGTACTTTGCGAGAATAAAACAACGAATAAATTGCGAGGTAGTAAAAGTGGATAGCTTTTGCCAACAAGAAAGTCATTTGTCCCTAGGCAATCGATAACAAGTACCGGTAATCATTCTTGTAATTTTATATGAGGGAGAGGCATGAGCTAACATACTTTCTCTACTTGGATCATATGCACTTATGATTGGAACTCTAGCAAGCATCCGCAACTACTAAAGATCATTAAGGTCGTGAAACCCAACCATAGCATTAAGTATCAAGTCCTCTTTACTCCCATACGCCATAACCCACTTATCCGCGTTTAGGCTGCTGTCACCCCCGCAACACTGACAATAAGCAAACCATGAACATATTGCAACACCCTACAGCGGGGGCCCCTCATGTTTGCATGAGACGGAGGGAACTGTAGGACAGTACCATAAATAAAATATACAATCATACCAACCAAGATCACGATTACCCATAGGACAAAACGGATCTACTCAAACATCATAGGATACCCATAGATCATTGGGAAATAATATATGGAGTTGAGCACCAAGTTTAAGTAGAGATTACAACAGGGAGAAGAGGTGTTACATCGCTGCATAGAGGGGGAGAAAGTTGGTGTTGACGGCAGCAAGATTGTTGATGTAGATCGCTGTCACGATCCTTGCCCCGGTGGCACTTCGGCACCACCGGGAGAGAGGGGGAGAGAGCCCCCCTCCTTTCTTCTTCTTCCTTGGCCTCCCCCCTAGATGGTGTCGGGCCCATTTCTGAGAATAAATCTCAGAATAGCCCTAAGTCACACCAGCCCCAAGATTAACACAACTGGTGGACTTCCTTGATACAGATAACTAGTACAAGATAATATTACACAGGGTTGAGTCTGAGGGCTCAACAAAGTTTATTACAAACTCGCCAATATATGGCAGTGGTGGGATATGACAGTGGTGTGGTGGTGATACAATACTAGTACAATAAAATAGAGCCAAGAGACAGTGTGAGGCTTGACTATTTTATTTGGGTAGCGGAAGCTCAGCGGATGATACAAGTGGTAGACTCCTATCTCACAAGTTGACTAACTGGGACTCCTCTAAGTGTCGGGCTCGCTAGCGCAATCCTCCTCCACAAGTTTGTCCTCCTCCAAGTCTGGCCAAGTAAATAGTCAGGGACAAGCCAGTGAGTATGTTGGAATGTACTCGCAAACATTATGAACAAAAGATATAATGAATGCATATGCTCATGCTGACTGAAATTTAAATCATGACAATAAAATGATATGAACGTGAACATAGCATGTTAGTCATAATCAAACTTATTAGAAATAAAGCAAATGAATGCCACGGGTAGTCTAGCCAGCCCAAGTGACACTTAGCAAAATAAAAGAAATGCCAATCGGGTGTCCACAAGAGTAGTGGCGGGTCCGCCTGTAAACTCGAGGGACGCCACGAAGAGGTCTTGAAAAGAAATGCCAGTCGGGTGTCAAGTGACGCCACGGTCGGACTTGAAGAGAAATGCCAGTCGGGTATCCACAAGAGTAGTGGCATGATAAACCGCCTGTGAACTCGAGGGACGCCACGAAGAGGTCTTGAAAAGAAACGCTGGTCGGGTGTCAAAAGTGACGCTACGGTCGGACTTGAAAAGAAATGCCAATCGGGTGTCCACAAGAGTAGTGGCGGGACCGCCTGAAAACTCGAGGGACGCCACGAAGAGGTCTTGAAAATAAAATTGAGTGCCCGGGGTAGTCTAGCCAGCCCCTGAGACACTCAGGAAATACAAAATAAGAGAAACGGGTTAGTCCTCAATAATATGCATAACCATAGTAATATTAACATGCATAAAATATTCATGGTAGCATCAGGGTGTCAATAATTATCCTGCAAAATATTTTAGGCATATTAAAATTATTTCCTCCGGAGACCGACACCAGGACTGACACTTGACCCACCCAGCTAACGCCCTTGACCATGGACAACGGCTATTCGAATAGGTTTAAATTCTGCAGAGGGTGTACTCTTTACCCACGTGTATGGGATTTCCTTAGCCAGTACCGTGACACTAACTAATTCCCATTACGGTCTTTGGAATGAAAACACACCTGACCAGCACACACCAGATTAACCGTCCGGATGCCAGGAATCACCCAAGGCATCATTTCAGAAAAACTCTAAGTCGGGGAGACAACAATCTCGAGTAGCATTGGATCACTATTAATACGCGTGGATTCCAAGGGGGGACCCCCTCTCGGCTAGGACCGGTAACACCCATGCCCCCTGACCCGATGGCAGGATTTAGTCCTAGGCCTTGGAAACCCTCATCGCGGCCCTCTGTACGGTGTGTACCTGGACAGGGGTTAACAACTTACTCAGCCGTACCTTCCTTATGGAAGTACCCGTGGCAGCACGGTATCCAGCTAGGTGTAACGGAACAAGACTCGATCTAGGCCGACTCAGGAGGTGTTAATTATTACCAGCGGCATGTTCCACATAGTCACGTGACACCACCGTGTCAAAATAGTGGCCCGTGCCCACCAGCACGTCCAAGGCAGGAGACACTCTCCTGAATATCTCACAGCTTTACCAAGTCAGTAAGTTTTCATGTTAGAGTGAAGTGCAAGATAAGCATAAGAAGTGATATGACCAAACATGCATGCACTTGAGATATATGTGGTGCAACTCCAACCGATGTAAACATGCAAATGCAAATGCAATCACCATATCCCAAGTTCAATAATGCTTGCCTTGTCCAAAGTAGTCAGGAGAAAACCCTTCGAAATTCTCGGCAAGGTTTCCCTCTTCTTTTTCTGAAAACTCAAATTTAAACCCAAATTAAAAAAATTGGCAACAGTACAAAAAGTTGTGTCAAAACATTTTTAAATAAATACTAAAAAAACTAGAGAGAAAAATAAGAATTTCAAAAAAAGAATCAAATCATTTGGATCTGTGGTTTAAACACTATAGGCAGTCAAAGTTCTGGTCAACTCTGCCTTTAAAATAAAAACAGAAAAGAAAACGTTTCGGGTGAGATTACGCTTCCCAGCTCAGAACGCGTAAACCACCGAATACGTCTTCTGTTTTAACTGGAAAAGAATAAAACACTGACGGGTGGGGTCCACCCGTCAGGTTTGAATTTTGAGCGCGCACGCGCGTGAGGACAGAGAGAGTGCGGCAATCGCCGGCGACGATCGCCGGGGTTTCGGCAGGCGGCGATGATCGGGACGTGATCAGTGTGGACTGCCGCATCGGTGAGTGGTAGAGATGGATGCCGGCGAGCACCTGAACAACGGTGAGCTCGACGCCGGTGGACGGGGGCTTTGGTGGAGATGGACCTCGCCGGAGAGGGGTGCTCGCGTCAAATTGCGGCGCGGTATCGACGAGAGGGAGTGGTATGAGTTGTTCTATGGAGTTTGGGAGGCGGGGGTGACTTATTGGTGACAAACCAATTGGAGACAGTGGCGGAGGGGCGGTGACCGAAGAGGAGGAAGGAGACCTCCTCGAGGCCAAGTGAGTGTGTGGGAGGGCGATTGGAGGCCAGTGTGGGCGGTGGGTGAGTGCACGGAGCTCGGGAGCTCCTATTTATAAGCTGCCCGGGGCGGTCAGTGGCTTGCGGGCGACACCGGAGTAACTCCGGCCGGTGAGGTGGTTTTGGGCGGTGGTCAGGGACGGTGAGAATTGATGGAGGATGGTGGAGCACTCTGGAAGCCTCAGCGCGGACGAACTCGAGCTCCTCGAGCTTATCCTGGAGCGGAGCTCCCGTACGGGTGCGGCGGCGCTGCCTGGCTCCGGCAACTACCAGCGGGGCCAGGGCGGCGCGGCCAGCACGGGGAGGGGGTGGAGAGGGTGCCGCGTGGAGGGAGATTAGGTGGGGAGGCTGCGGCGCTGTGATGGTGGCTGTTGGCGCAAGCTGACCCTCTCGACCCGCCGTGGTTGAGCTCGGGGAGGCTGTTGCACCGGCCTGCCACCGGCCGGCGGTGAGTCGCTGACGAGGAGGGTCCCGGGGAATGATGTATTGAAGAACAAGGAGGCGTGGACAAGGAGGGAACGAGATGGAGTGGAGTGCACGGCGCCTGCTGTCGACTGAGCAAATTCAGTTAACTGAATTTTATTCAGTGATGAACAGTGTGCACATGAGGTGTATGACAGAATGCCAGGAGGTGCTAGGGATTTTAGGATTTTATGTGAATATTTGTGTTAATGTGTTGATGCTCAAAAATGAGCTTGGCAAAGTTTCAGAATTTTTGGAGCAACTAAAAATAGGTTTGGATCAGAAACATTGAATCTGATCCAAATTTGAATTGAATGGCATTTGAAAATTTTGAACTGTGGCACCCCATGTTTTTGGTGAAATGGGTTGTAGGTACTGTCTAGTTGATAGGATAATTTTGGGTGGAGGTAGAGATCTTGTAGAAAAGGTGGTTCCTTTGTAAACCAAAGGGATAATGAATAATATAAATTCCAACTTTGGAATTTATAAAATATTGAAAGAATATTTTTGTGAGGTGAAAATGAGTTCGATACTGTACTATAAGATGTGCATCACTTGTGGAATAATTTGGAGTGGCAGAAAAATTATTTGGAAGATTTTAGAAGAGCTAGAAGGAAGTGAAAAGGCCTTTCCCTTTGAAAATTTAATTATTCACAAAAACTTTTCTAAATGAAAATTGTTTGAAAACCTCCAAATTAATTATCCAAATAATTTTAAACCTTTCAAAACAGAATCATTAAAGAAAATTTGAAACCCAATTAAAATTTGAAAGGGTTTTCAAACGGAAGAAAAGTGATATGATCAAAATATGGTTTTCAAAGAATTTATTTTTAAAGGAAAGATTTTAAAATCCAGAAGAATATTTTTTTGGGGTGTTACAGATGGGAGGAGAGTTCCCCATCTGGTCCATGGCCTCCATGGCGGCGGAGGGGCAGGAGCCCCTCCGAGATTGGATCTCCCTCTCTGTTCTCTTCTGTTTCGCGTTCCCCAGATCTGGCCCTTCACCGTTTCTTAAATTCCCGGAGATCCGTAACTCCGATTGCGCTGAAGTTTTAACACGATTTTTTTCCATAAATTTTCTTTCTTGTGCCAGAAGATGGGTCCCAACCGACCTTTGAGGAGGGCACAAGATACCTGGGCACGCCAGGGGGTGCCCGGCACGCCCTGGTGGGTTGTGGTCACTGTGGGCCCCTGTTTGCGTTGATTCCACCTCCCAAATATCATAAATATTCCAAAATAATTCTCCATAAAAAAATTTCGTGTTTGGATTTCGTTTGATATGGATTTTCTGTGAAACAAAAAACATGCAACAAACAGGAACTAGCACTGGGCACTGGATCAATAGGTTAGTCAAATAAATCATATAAAAAGTTGCCAAAAATATGTGAAAGTTGCATAATATTGGCATGAAACAATCAAAAATTATAGATACGACAGAGACGTATCAGCATCCCCAAGCTTAATTCCTGCTCGTCCTCGAGTAGGTAAATGATTAAAAAAAGATAATTTTTGATGTGGAATGCTACCTAACATAAACTTGATCATATATGTAATCATGGCATGAATATTAAGACATAAGTGATTCAAAGCAATAGTCTATAATTTCACATAAAGACATCAATACTCAGGCATTCCAACAAACAATCATGTCTTTCAAAATATCAATGCTAAAGAAAGCTATCCCTGCAAAATCATGTAGTCTTGTCATGCTCTGTCTTCTTAACACAAAGTATTTATCATGTACAACCCCGATGACAAGCCGAGCAATTGGTTCATACTTTTTAACCCGCTTCAGCTTTTTCAACCCTCACGCAATACATGAGCGCAAGCCATGGATATAGCACTATGGGTGGAATAGAGTATGATGATAGAGGTAAATATAGAGAAGACAAAAAAGTAAGAAAGTCTCACACCGACGCGGCTAACCAACGGGCTATGGAGATGCCCATCAATTGATATCAATGCGAGGAGTAGGAATTGCCATGCAATGAATGCACTAAGAGCTATATGTGTATGAAAGCTCAATATGAAAACTAAGTGGGCGTGCATCTAATCCTATAATGAAAAATTCCCACTAGTATATGAAAGTGACAACATAGGAGACTCTCCATATGAAAAACATGGTGCTACTTTGAAGCACAAGTGTGGAACTAGCATGCCCCTTCTCTCTTTGTTTTTTTTCTTTTCTTTTTTTTCTTCCTTTTTGTTCTTTTTTCTTTTTCTTCTTTTTTTTCTTTTTATTTTTTTATATTTTTTTTCTCTCATTGTCCGGAGTCTCATCCCGACTTGTGGGGGAATCATAGTCTCCATCATTCTTTCCTCACTGGGGCAATGCTCTAATAATGAATAATGATGATCATCACACTTCTATTTACTTATAACTCAAAAGGAATAAAAATTACAACTCGATACCTATAACAAAATATGACTCTATATGAATGCCTCTGGCAGTGTACCAGGATGTGCAATGATCTAGCGTAACATGTATAAAAAATATGATGAACGGTGGATGAGCCACAACTGCTATGTCAGCTATATGATCATGCAAAGCAATATGACAATGAATGCTCAAGTCATCAAAACGGAAGCGGTGGAAGTTGCATGGCAATATATCTCGGAATGGCTATGGAAAGGCCATAATAGGTAGGTATGGTGGTTGTTTTGAGGAAGATATAATAAGCCTTATGTGTGATAGAGCGTATCATATCACGGGGTTTGGATGCACCTGCGAAGTTTGCACCGACTCTCGAGGTGAGAAAGGGCAATGCACGGTACCGTAGAAGCTAGCAAATTGCAAAAAGGTAAGAGTGCGTATAATCCATGGACTCACATTAGTCATAAAGAACTCATGTACTTATTGCAAAAGTTTATTAGCCCTCGAAGCAAAGTACTACTACGCATGCCCCTAGGGGGATAGATTGGTAGGAAAAGACCATCGCTCGTCCCCGACCGCCACTCATAAGGAAGACAATCAATAATAAATCATGCTCCAACATCATAGCATAACGAGAGACTATACGTGCATGCTTCGGGAATCACAAACCTTAACACCAATATTCTTACTAACCACAACCATTTACTAGTACCTCCCACATATTCCATTTCTATATCGCAAAACTATTGCAAGGAATCAAACACATCATATTCAGTGATCCACAAGTTTTATGTAGGATTTTATGACTAACCATGCAATTGACCAATTCCCGTTGACTCTCTAAATACATATAAGTGAAGCATGAGAGTTTAATTCTTTCTACAAAAGACCACACTCTGATAAATATAAATGAAGCAAAAGAGCATTCTTCAAACAACGGTTTTCTATGTGAAGAGAAACAGGCAATCCAAACTTCAAATGATATAAGTGAAGCACATGAAGCATTCTATAAAGCCACACTCAAAAGATATAAGTGAAGTGCAATGAGCATTCTATAAATCAACCATGTACTATCTCATACCAGCATGGTGCATAAAAGAAAAATGAAAACTAAACACAAAAGACGCTCCAAGATTTACACATATTACATGAACGAAACAAAGACGAAAATATACTGATACTTGTTGAAGAAAGATGGGGTGCCTTCCGGGGCATCCCCAAGCTTAGACGCTTGAGTCTCCTTGAATATTTACTTGGGGTGCCTTGGGCATCCCCAAGCTTGAACTCTTGCCTCTCCTCCTTCTCCTCATATCGAGACCTCCTCGATCTTTGATCACTTCATCCACACAAAACTCAACAGAAAGCTCGGTAAGATCCGTTAGTATAATAAAGCAAATCACTACTCTAAGTACTGTTGCAAACCAATTCATATTTTGTTTTTGCATTGTATCTACTGTAATATAACTTTTCCATGGCTTATACCACCGATAAAAATCGATAGTTTCATCAAAACAAGCAAAACAATGCATCAAAAACAGAATCTGTCTTAAACAGGACAGTCTGTAGCAATCTGAACATATACCATACTTCTTACTCCAAAAATTCTGAAAAATTAGGACAAAATAAACAATTTTTATAGCAAGACTGTGCAAAAAGTTTCAGAAACTTTTGACGTTCCAGTAAAAAATGTAAAATCACGCACTACAGCCAAAGTTTCTGTTTTGCACCGCACATACCAACAAACAATCTAATCATCCTAAAGGCAAATCTTGGCACATTATTTTTATAATACAATGGATTTGTACAAGGGGATAATTATTTTTGTGAGAATCTTTATGAAAAATTTACATTGTTTCCATGAGCATGAACACAAGTGTTCAAGGTCGACCCTCACTTCTCCAATGCATCACCTTTCAATCACTTCTCTTTTTGTGAAGTTTTAAGTTCCCCTCTATATTTTTTTGTTTTTAAACTTTACAAAAGCACTCAACAGAAATAAATGACTCTCTAAAACTTCCGGGTTGTCTCCCTGGCAGCGCTTTCTTTAAAGCCATTAAGCTAGGCATAAAGTGCTCAAGTAATGGATCCACTCGGATCCCAAGGTATATCAAAGCCAATTTTAATTAACAATGATTTGGCATTTAGTAGTGAGTACAAAGCAACATATATCATGCAATGACGAAGTCTAACTCTCTTCCTATGCATCGGCATGTCATAAAAGAACAATTCATGCACATCAAGTAAAGGCCAATGCATAGTATAAGCAGTTTCTTGCAATTCTAGCGTATTGGAAACATAGAGAGGCGGAGATGTAGTTCCTCTCTCATAATAATTGCAACTAGGAGCAGCAAGCACATGCATATTATATTCATCAAAATCATCATGTGCAACGGTAAAAGGCAACCCATCAATATAATCCTTAATAATAGCAAACTTCTCCGATATAGTGTAGTTTGGAGAATTCAAAAAGATAATAGGAGTATCATGCGTGGGTGCAATAGCAACAATTTCATTCTCAACATAAGGAACTATAGCAAGTTCATCTCCATAAGCATAATTCATATTGGCATCTAGGCCACAAGCATAGCAAGCATCAAGTTCATCAAAAAGGAATATTTCAAAAGAATCAATGGGATCATAGCAATTATCATAGCATTCATCCTTCGGTAAGCATGAAGGGAAATTAAATAATGTATGAGTTGAAGAGTTACTCTCATTAGAAGGTGGGCACGGGTAGCTAATCCGCTCTTCCTCCTTTTGTTCTTCGCTCTCCTCATCATCTTTTTCATCCAATGAGCTCATAGTTTCATAATTTTCTTCTTCCATAGACTCCTGCAAAATGTTAGTCTGTTCTTGGACAGCTGAGAAATACTCAATATATTGTTTAACATAAGCATTGGAAGCATAGTTTTCATAGCAATATTTAAGTATAGCAAAATTTTCAGATTTGTAAAGAGTAGCATCATACTTTTCAATCAAAGAAGCAATTTCATAAGCACCCTTAAAAGCAACAAATTCTTCAATTTGTTCAACATCATAGTAATTATAAACACCTTTGGCATAAGAAGATATGATTCCATTATCCTTAAACTCACATTGGAAGGGAAGGTGTTTTTTAGGGTCTTTAGAACAACAAGTAAAATCATGTATTTCACATAAATTCAGAGCATAGCAATACAAACTATTCATATGATGCCATAAAAGTTTCCCTTTTTGAGATAAGCGGTGTCGCACATAATAAGCATGCTCATTTAATGATTTTCCCTCAACTAAGCTAGTTGGGTTTTCAGCACGAGCACAAATGGATCGAAGATGATCCAAGTAGAAAGCTTCAGTAGTATGATAAATTTTGGGTGGTTCTTCGACCATTGGTTTAGTAGGTACAACTAATTTTTTTGGTATTTTGCGTTTCCTACCCATAACTAAAGATAGAAAACAAGAGCACAAAATAAAAACTACTTAGTGATAAAGCAAACAAGCACACACGAGAATATTCACCCCACACTATTGCTCCCCGGCAACAGCGCCGGAAAAAAGTCTTGATAACCCACAAGTATAGGGGGATCGTTTGTAGCCTTCTTCGATAAATAAGAGTGTCGAACCCAATGAGGAGCTAAAGGCAGAACAAATATTCCCTCAAGTTCTATCGACCACCGATACAACTCTACGCACACTTGACGTTTGCTTTACCTAAAACAAGTATGAAACTATTTTGCGAGAATAAAACTACGAATAAATTGCGAGGTAGTAAAAGTGGATAGCTTTTGTCAACAAGAAAGTCATTTGTCCCTAGGCAATCGATAACAAGTACCGGTAATCATTCTTGTAATTTTATATGAGGGAGAGGCATGATCTAACATACTTTCTCTACTTGGATCATATGCACTTATGATTGGAACTCTAGCAAGCATCCGCAACTACTAAAGATCATTAAGGTCATGAAACCCAACCATAGCATTAAGCATCAAGTCCCGTTTACTCCCATACGCCATAACCCACTTATCTGTGTTTAGGCTGCTGTCACCCCCGCAACACTGACAATAAGCAAACCATGAACATATTGCAACACCCTACAGCGGGGGACCCTCATGTTTGCGTGAGACGGAGGGCACTATAGGACAGCACCATAAATAAAATATACAATCATACAAACCAAGATCACGATTAACCCATAGGACAAAATGGATCTACTCAAACATCATAGGATAACCATAGATCATTGGGAAATAATATATGGAGTTGAGCACCATGTTTAAGTAGAGATTATAACAGGGAGAAGAGGTGTTACATCGCTGCATAGAGTGGGAGAAAGTTGGTGTTGACGGTAGCAAGATTGTTGATGTAGATCGCCGTCACGATCCTTGCCCCGGTGGCACTCCGGCACCACCAGGAGAGAGGGGGAGAGAGGCCCCCTCCTTCTTCTTCTTCTTCCTTGGCCTCCCCCTAGATGGGAGGAGAGTTCCCCCTCTATTCCATGGCCTCCATGGCGGCGGAGGGGTAGGAGCCCCTCCGAGATTGGATCTCCCTCTCTGTTCTCTTCTCTTTCGCGTTCCCCAGATCTGGCCCTTCACCGTTTCTTAAATTCCCGGAGATCCGTAACTCCGATTGCGCTGAAATTTTAACACAATTTTTTCCATAAATTATCTTTCTTGCGCCAGAAGAATGGCCCCAACCGACCTTCGAGGAGGGCACAAGATACCTGGGCGCGCCAGGGGGTGCCCGGTGCGCCATGGTGGGCTGTGGTCACTGTGGGCCCCCGTTTGCGTTGATTCCACCTCCTAAAAATCATAAATATTCCAAAATAATTCTCCGTAAATTTTTATCGCATTTGGACTTCGTTTGTTATGGAGTTTCTGTGAAACAAAAAACATGCAACAAACAGGAACTGGCACTGGGCACTGGATCAATAGGTTAGTCCAATAAATCATATAAAAAGTTGGCAAAAATATATGAAAGTTGTATAATATTGGCATGAAACAATCAAAAATTATAGATACGATGGAGATGTATCAGCGCTTCACTCCCCGACAACGGCGCCAGAAAAGAGTCTTGATGACCCACAAGTATAGGGGATCTATCATAGTCCTTTCGATAAGTAAGAGTGTCGAACCCAACGAGGAGCAGAAGGAAATGACAAGCGGTTTTCAGCAAGGTATTCTCTGCAAGCACTGAAATTATCGGTGACAGATAGTTGTATGATGAGATAATTCGTAACGGGTAAAAAGTAACAAAAGTAAACAAGGTGTAGCAAGGTGGCCCAATCCTTTTTGTAGCAAAGGACAAGCCTGGACGAACTCTTATATAAAGCAAAGCGCTCCCGAGGACACATGCGAATTGTTGTCAAGTTAGTTTTCATCATGCTCATATGATTCGCGTTCGTTACTTTGATAATTTGATATGTGGGTGGACCGGTGCTTGGGTGCTGCCCTTCCTTGGACAAGCCTCCCACTTATGATTAACCCCTCTCGCAAGCATCCACAACTACGAAAGAAGAATTAAGATAAATCTAACCATAGCATGAAACATATGGATCCAAATCAGCCCCTTACGAAGCAACGCATAAACTAGGGTTTAAACTTCTGTCACTCTAGCAACCCATCATCTACTTATTACTTCCCAATGCCTTCCCCTAGGCCTAAACAATGGTGAAGTGTCATGTAGTCGTCGTTCACATAACACCACTAGAGGAAAGACAACATACATCTCATCAAAATATTGAACGAATACCAAATTCACATGATTACTTATAACAAGACTTCTCCCATGTCCTCAGGAACAAACGTAACTACTCACAAAGCATATTCATGTTCAAAATCAGAGGAGTATTAATTATCATTAAGGATTTGAACATATGATCTTCCACCGAATAAACCAACTAGCATCAACTACAAGGAGTAATCAACACTACTAGCAACCCACAGGTACCAATCTGAGGTTTTGAGACAGAGATCGGATGCAAGAGATGAACTAGGGTTTGAGAGGTGATGGTGCTGGTGAATATGTTGATGGAGATTGACCCCCTCTCAATGAGAGGATCATTGGTGATGACGATGGCTTTGATTTCCCCCTCCCAGAGGGAAGTTTCCCCGGCAGAACAGCTCCGCCGGAGCCCTAGATTGGTTCTGCCCAGGTTCCGCCTCGAGACGGCGACGCTTCGTCCCGAAAGCTTCCTTCTGATTTTTTCCACGTCAAATCACACCATATAGCAGAAGATGGGCATCGGGGGCCTGCCAGGTGGCCCACAAGACAGGAGGGCGCACCCAGGGGGGTAGGGCGCGCCCTCCACCCTTGTGGATGGCAGGTGGCCCCCCTCTGGTTCTTTCTTCGCCCAATATTTTTTATATATTCCAAAACAATTCTCCCTGAAGTTTCATGACTTTTGGAGTTGTGCAGAATAGGTCTCTAATATTTGCTCCTTTTCCAGTCCAGAATTCCAGCTGCCGGCATTCTCCCTCTTCATGTAAACCTTGTAAAATAAGAGAGAAAGGCATAAGTATTGTGATATAATGTGTAATAACAGCCCATAATGCAATAAATATCGATATAAAATCATGATGCAAAATGGACGTATCATTGACCAACGGGTAGAACAGTACTAGTACTACATTGGTAGTACTACTATTAGTCTAGCACCACCGTCTGGATTTAGTAGTACTACCACGTCCATCTAGATTTAGTATTTGACTAGCAATATCTAGTAATGCATGTCACAAAAAATATACTACTCCCTCTAGTAATGCACATAACATTTTATTAGTTGAATCAAACGTCAAAACTTGGCGCAAAATGCAAAGGGGACCAATAAACTAGTAAACATCAAAGTTCTCTCGTTTTGCCCCAACTTGGTCTCGGTGAGATGACTATAATGCACCGGCACAGAGGGAGGGCCGAGGAGTAGATGGCCAACACACACGTGAATGCAACGTAGTCTGCACTTCTCATATAAAGGCTCCCCGCCAGTCCAATCTACGAAATCCTACGCACCTACGCACCCTAACCAAGGGCAAGAGTGATCACTCCAATCGCAAGATCAGTTGACTAGAAGCTAGACCCATGGAGGCGATGAGCGCGAGCATCAGCCGGCTGTGCCAGATGGTCCACGACGCCGGCCTGCGGCCCGCCACCGAGGAACGTCTCCAGGTTGTGCTTGAGGCCACCAGGGCGAGAGGCCTCTTGGACAACAGCTTCGTCTCCTTGTTCGATGAGGTCCTCGTTGGCTTCCTCGACAAGTTCACCGTCGTCAAGAAGCTCGCGGACGACCTTGACGTACGCCTCCAGCCCACGCGCCCAGGCTCTGCGATGCCCACCACCCTCAACGGCCTCTATGGTGACAACCTCTTCGATGCACTAGTGGCCCTGCGACTTCCCGCCGTCGAGCTGGAGAATGTCCACCTCGAGGTCGCGCTCGCCGCGCAACGCCTGGCGCAGCAAGACACCATCGACATAATCACCCACGTCTACGCGCAAATCGTCCACAAGGACTACTACGTGTAAGAGGAGGACGATAGGACGCTGGCCTTTTTGGACCGCAGGGCAACCTTGGACGGCATTGTTCAGAAGCACGTTCAGCTCGCCGCCAACGCCGCTGCTCCTCACACGTCGGTTGGTGACCCGGCGCACTAGGGCGTGAGGATGTCGTTGATGGATCCGTATGTATCTTTATCTTTCCGTCAATTCCATGTAGTAGTATATTGTACTACTAATTATCTTACCTTTTGCATCAACTTCATAATTTTCATACGTACTCCATGCATGAACCGCGCCAGAACCAAACTTCTCATTACACTAGGGAAAATCGTTATTTCTATCTATCGGTCGCGCCATGGAGCAGAACCAAATTTTACAAGTTACAAGTTCAAAAGGAAAAGCCTGCCGTGTTCGTGTTGCACCCCCACACAGTTGGTCTGGCACGCCGCTCAAGGGGGAATGCGTGTTGTGTTGCATTTTCACTTACAAGTGGGACCGTAGTTGAGCAAACCGACTATCGGCAAACCCCCACCCCGCCCACCGCGCGATTGCTGAGTTAGAGAAAACAGGAGGGAGAAGAGATAGTTGTAGCACGGACTCCAAGAAAATTGGTGTCAGATGGGACTCGTGTGGGTGGCGTGTGCTGTACTAGTAGATGTGAATGCTTGTTATGGCCCATGCCACCCCACTATATCGAGGTGCTGGTTACGTAGAGCGAACACATTATCTCTCCAGGAGTACGGTACACCACTAGTACTACTCACATTGTCGCAAAATTTCCTGGAGTCTGTGCTCAGCCCTCCTCTCTCTCTCTTCTCAGCCAACCAGCAGACGCGCGGAGTGTGCCCATCGTCTGTTTGCTCACATGCCCCACATGTCAGTGAAAACACAAGACGACCCACTGAACCTGCACATCTTTCACCTCGACGTGGTGGTGATGAAAAACAAATCCAATAAAGATCTTCGGTGTTCGGTGGCCGCTTTTGGAGTTACTCAAGAGTAAGATTCTATTTACAGTTTAACCCAAGATGCACATCACGTGGCTTCAACTAGCACTCCATTTTCTTGCATGACATGACCTGGTTGCTGGATGTCCCATGTGTCGGCAAAAGGAGGAAGAAGTCGACCAAATCTTCTCCACATTTAGACCGGAGGAGTAGGAAACACGGCAAACCCTGTGCCTACATCATACTACGTACAAGCCCACCTCACGCAGTCACGCTATCACCATATTTCTCGGCCTCCGTGCGACACCTAGCTCTAGTTGATGGTATACTAGTACTAGGACTAACTATTGCACTAGCATACTCCACTATTAGGTTGGCTCTATCTGATGTGGCAACTTCATATAACCGGATGGTGGCTATACTACTACGGTACTCACACTCCAAGAAGTGACTCGAATACAATTCATAGAATGAGTTTATGACATGCATATGCAAATGTACCATTCATTACATACAACAAGTCATCAACACACAACGACAACGAGGATACATGTTGGATTATAGATTATTTCCAACAAAACATTCTAGTAAATACTAAAGTTTTTATCACACAACAAATAACAAGCAATGAAATGAACTTCAGCTCAACCAATCCTCGCATTGGAAACGCTTGCTTTGAACCATAAGTAAGCCTCTGGGAAGGGGAAGCTATTGTCAATAACGAGACCAACGCATGACTCATCATCTAGGATGAAGCGGCCTATATCAGGACGCATATTGTGATAGCCAGGGTAGGGAACCATAGCAATGTCTGAGGTATAGATATAGTTGCTTCTCATAAACGATAGTAACGTTGTGCCAACAGCAGCTGGATCGCCTTTCACCATCATTGGATAGTTTTGTCAAAGGAAGAGCGAGTTTTCTCCAAGACTATCAATACGGAACCAGGCAGAAGGTGATGGCGCTAGCAAACTAGTATCCATCCCGAATACCCTGCAACGGATGTTGGAATAGGTCCAGAGAGTGCGACCATGGGATACATCACATGCTTCCTTAGTAACATCAGCAGTGCCCTGTATACATACAAGAAGAGGTGATCCATCGGAATAAGTTGCCAGGCGCCACTGAGTATGTAGGTCCTGCTCGTCCTCATGGTCGTGATCATCACCATCGTCATCTCCCCCTTGGTTATACAAAATTTCAAGTATAGGTGGTGGAATGTTCACAGGACCTTGGAAACACAAGAAGGTTAATTAGTACGGGGATACTAACTCGCATGCACGTGGAAGAAATAATTCTAATTACGGTGGAAGACAAACGTACCAAAACAATAAGGATTCCATGCAAAAACAGTGCCACGAGTGGTGGCAGCAAACACAAGACTCTCATATTGAATTGCATCATAGTACTCATCCATGTACATAAATTGATTTTTGAGCAATATCCATCGAGGCGTGGAAGTAAGGACGGCAACAAGCTTGTCGAAGATAGCAACAACATGATAGTTCGTGTAATCCCAAGAGCGGTTGGGAACTCGACAAATTGTTATCTTCTGTAGACGACAGTCACCATGATCATATTTGAACCTACGTAAATCATCTGTGTGCTCAACCTCAGGGCACTCTGAGATTTTTGTAAGTGGAACCCGGTGACGAGTGTACACATTCACAACTTCCCACTCGCAGTTGTACCCAATATAAACAACCCAATCTCCATTTGCGCCTGCCCAAGCCTTACCCTTAAGCGATGGCATCTTAACATCACACGTATCATTATCAAGCGACATCAACTTGTACAAGGCGAGGCTTCCGTCGTCCCCGCGCCAGCGAGCAGGGTCATGGCGAAGAAGATAGGGGAGATCAAACCGCTCCTGAACCCTTGGGTTCTTTGTAATGATATTATTTGTTGAGTCGAGAATAGTCTTGAATGGACCTGCCATGCTAGCCGAGGTGATGACGTCGCACCGATCAATGAGTTCCTCCACCACGTCATCTTTCCGACCGGGGCAAGAATAACGGGGTCGTTTCCGGCCTGTTCCCTCCATGGAGAAGATGATCGAACAACGGTAGAAGGAAGGGTGAAGGCAAATGGAGGGAGGAAGAGCGTGCGATAGCAGTTCCAAATCGAGAGGGAAAGGCGAAGAGGTGATGGACGGTTGCCACGGTACAGGAAGAGGCGCCCCGGCCTACATAGACGTCCGTTCGGAAATTGTACAAAAGGACTCGCCGTTGTCTCACTGACATGTTGGAACGGGACCACATGTCAACGAAACATGGTGTGTCATTTCTCGTGCAAAATGCAATCTGACCGCGTTGGCCCAAGGTGCCGCATTATTTCTCGACTTTATTTTTTAATGGCGTGCCATTCAGTTTTGAAGCACGACTAACTGGTACTGTATGCAGAGAAAATATAAACTACTCTACCACTACTCCAGCTCTAGTACTAGTATCAAAAAAGATATATAGGCTGGAGCTTCAGCGCTTGCTTGCTAAGGGCTGCCCATTTGCTTCTCACACTATCACCCTCTCTCCAGATCTAAAAAAGACGGCGATGCCCCTCTCTCTCCCTCCTCACCGGTGGTCACAGATCCGCCGGGGAAGAAAAGGACGTGCAGCGCTGACGCACTCGTCGTCGGCGAGCGAGGTCACGCACTGACAACAAGGCCGTCCTCTCAGACCTAGCGCCCGCGCGGAATGGCCTCCGTCCCCAACCTCGCTGCCATAGTGTGTGCGGAGGATGACGACCACAAGCGAAGCCACTTCCCGCCGACCCTCAGGTATGCTACCTCTTTTCAAACCATCCCTTGTTCTATTGCCCCATCTGCCACGTCACTACATGTGGATCTTTTTCCACTCCACCATCTCCCCAATTTTCTATCCTCTGCTCTGCTGGTCACGCAGACGAAAACCTTAATTTGCACTATTAAAGGAAAGCCTACTTCATGCAGACTAATCCATGTCTGGGTTGGATAAGGAAAGGAAGGGAGAAAGTACTGTCGAAGAGACTATGCATCGAACCCGCATCTAGGTTGAAAAGGGGAGAATCAATAGCTAAGGAACGAGTCTCGTGTCTCTTGGTTGAAAAAGGGTAGAAAGGCATGACAACACAATAGAGAATGACCAGGTCGATCGGTTTGTTGTCCTCACATAGGAAAAAGGTGGCTAAAGAGAACAAAAATGGGACGTAATCCACATATGCTGCCTGGATATTTGTTGCTCTGGGCAACCATCCCTCCCTCACCACTCTATGCATCCGTGGAGCCATGGAGGTACATCGTACTGGTGCGCCCACTATCCGAATGGGCCTCCCATGCTCTTATTACCACTTTTTTGCTGTTAGCATAACGCCAGCGGTAAACTCAAGCAATGCTACTGCTAAAGTGATGCCACATTTAACTAATGCCGCACTCAGTCTAATGCCACCGATAAATTTAAGCATTGCCATTTAATGTCACTAGATTATTTCAGGGTTAGCTGTTGATTGTGGATGTATTAAAGATTTTTCAGCTAAGGCATTCTAATGTTGTTGCACATCCAGTATACCAATGATGAAACTTGTTACTACCTTAAAATTTTTGCACTGTTAATGCTTCTAGATTACATACCTCACTTTCATGACATAAGTCAATTTTTTTGTACAGTGTCACTAAAATGCCAAGGCGCTGATGTCATTTTATTTTGGTTAAACTGCACAAAAAATTATGAAGAGAAGAGGAAAGGTCAAGAGTGGGCACCTCCTCCTCCGGCTGTTTTCTTGATTCGGTTGATCAAGTTTTTATGTTTGATCGATTATCAAGATTGGGATAGCAATTTTTCAAGTCCCCTCGAGTTCGAAATGATATTTACCTTGAAGATCATGGTTTGCAATTTTTTTATACTGTCATTAGTTAATAATGCTAGTTACCTTCAGGCTTTTGTATTTGGTTTAATGCTGTTGCACAGCTAGTATACCAATGCTGAAACTTGTTACCTTTACATTTTGTATTGTTAATGCTTATAGAAATCTTCCAGTGCTAGCTTATGGAAATCTGTTCAGTAAAACCATTGTACTATACCCCGTAATAAAAAAAACTACTTTACTGTTGCACTAGCCACTGGATTAGTGTATATTTGTACTATTCGAATGGTGTTGCATTAGCGTATGGACATACATAAGGTGTGGCAAGCTTTCCCAGATATGTGCTCAAGAAAACTACTACCTGTTTTTCTAAATACTAGACGTTTGGGTACTTTAAATTGAACTGCGAAAATGTCTTATATTAAGGCACAGAGGGTGTAGAGTTCACTCAAATTATGCCGGTAAAGCTAGTCACACCTTTGTTAAAATTAATGTTCATTATGTTATCGGAGGAAGTCTGCATGTTTGTCTCTAATGCCTGTCGATCACATACCTGATATCATGATGCAATGGTAAGTCATTTCTTTTTGTACAGTGTCACTGAATTGTCAAGGCGGTGATGGCATTTTATTTTAGTTGAACTGCACAAAATATGCTTAAAAGAAGAGGAAAGGTCAGGAATGGTTCAGTTTTTAAGAAAATACTATGTATGCCTTCCTGACATCAGCCGTTGTTGCCTTATTTATTCCTTCAAATAGGTGGTTAGAAACAGTCTTGCTACATTTTCCCATTAAAGAAATTGGAATGCTTATATTTGTGAGTCTATGCTTCAACTAGTGCCACTTTTATAGTAATCACACTTTCAATATCTGTGCAAACAGGGATGCTCGATTTTAGTGGAACTGCACAAAAAGTCCAAATGGTTCAACATTAGGAGCATGTTTTCTTCCAAACCGTTATATCTAATTGGTGGCACTATGAGCTATTCATTATGAAGGTACATGGTTTGCTACTATCTTGCTACTCTTTTTGTACTGTCATTAGATAGTAATATTAGTGGTTTGCATGTGAATATATTGGCAGGGTGGACCTACATTGGAGGTGCGGGACATGATTCAATGATTGGATGCTCAATTTCGGCTGTATCGATTTCACCTCTTCCATCACTGCGACCATGGATATCCTTGGTCTGATGAAGAATAGGCGCTATATTTCTGCTCTGTACTAGCAAATCAATTCAGTAAGAAATTGTCCAGGGCAAAACATGACAATATCAAATTGTCCAGTGCAAAACATGATAGATGCTAAGCGGAAGAGACGTGTTTAAACCAAAAATACAAGGTGGGGTATATGTTTACTAGCTGCTTGATATTTGTGCAGATAGATGTCTGCCCGTTGCTATTTGGCAAACAAACAAAGTGACATCAATTTTGGTGGAACTGCACAAGAGAATAGTATAGTCACTCCATGTAGTGCCATTTGAAAATAGACACAGAAAGATTGGATAGTCACTTCATGGACTGCACAAAAGTAGTACTATACTATTTATTGGCCAACACTAGGTGCTTCATTGCTTTGGTCTGATTATACAATGGGCATCATTTTGCCTAAGTTAAAGTTTGTATTCCGAAAATAGTCTCGCCGTGTGATCGAGAGAAGACCAAATCATATTGCAGTGGATGTTCCTCCATCATGTGTGGTTCATTCTCATGGTTCCAGCTGTTGGTGAAACCACTTACGTTTGCAAGAGGAATTGTAGACTTCACAAACAAATTTGTCTTTCACTCTGTACTGAATGTTGGCCCAGAGAAGCATCCATGTTAGTAGCAAGAACAAATATTTTTTTCTAGATCTTTGCTTTTGGAGCTACATATTTGTATATGATCTGTGAATCATTGAGATGCATTAACATGTTGATCTTATGTATGGGAATCATACTAGTTGGTTGTGAATTTGGGCTACTAATGTGAACATATTACAATGCCAGGCATGTGAGTCTCGTGTGAACATTTCGAATGGATCGGCTCTTACTACTATGCACAACATGATCCTTATTTCTGTGTGCTCAGTGTTTACAAGTTACTAGCAGTTCCTTATTTCTGTTCGCTTAGTGTTTACAAGTTACTGATCGATCACTAGCTAGCCTACTAATACGCTCCTGGCAGTTTTATTTGCGATGCAAGATCCGAAGGTGGCAGTTTTTTGAATAAAAATGCCTACCTCTGAAGAAACTGACATGCTGTTCTGAAGAAAATGCCATGCAAATCTGAAGAAACTGCCAGCAAAAATGTTCGCAAATACCTTATCTCCTAGCGAACGTTCATCAGCTATTACGATCCTACACGTACACTATCTGACCAACTCGATCCTACGCGATTAACCAGCGGATCACGCATGTACCTCATCTGGATGAATCAAGCGCACTGGTTTGACCGTCATGCCGACGTGCGACCCAGCACAGACGGGACGCACCACTGACGGGATGGGACGGGACGGCACAGTCATAATTTCAGTTTTTCTAGTTTTCTACGGCAAGCTGGCAAGCTAAGCCATGCCTGCTTATGCATTGAATTCTGATGACCGCGATGACCGTCGCGTTTCCCGTGACACGCTGGTTCACCTACCTTCCGCCTATAATTACTGGTTCCCGGCGTTCTCCAGTGGCACCATCACCCAACTCACGCTATCCTCATAAGCCCCCACCGGCCCAACGTCGCTCGCCACTTGCCCTCGCTCTCGCCACGTCCGTCATGCCCTCGCCCGTCCGCAATAGGCAACGCCGGAGGCGGTCACCACTGGAACTAGTGTTCGGTTTTCACCGGAAGGCAGACGGAGGGAGGAGGCATTCTATCGGTCTTTAGATGGCAATGCGGAGTATGAGGACTTGTTGGAGCGCGACCGCCTGGCGGAGGAGCAGCGTATCGCTGATTTGCGCCGCCAGCGGGGCATGGAGCAGCAGCGCACTGACGCTCTGAGTCGCGAGCAGAGCGCCCGCAACTGGGCCGACTACGTGGAGTCCGGCGCCCGGCAAATAGCCCTGGAGGCTGTCCGGCACGCACGCATTCGCGACGCCGGATTTTACTACCAGCTCGTCAAGTGGGTTTCCCGCTTAGAAGCCGAAGCTTCGGTGGACCACGCCGGCATGGAAAGGGCCAACGCGCGCGAGCAGCGCGCCCTATCACACCTCTGGCAAGTCCGAGGCGAGGAGTAGGATGTCGGTGCCGGCGTTTAGCGTGTACCGCACATCGCTGCCGGCATCGTCTAGTTAGCTAAGAGTAAGTTAGTACTTGCACACTACTAGAGTATTAGTGGGAGTAGATAGTTAACCTGGCTATGATAGTTGTCAATGTGGAAGTTCATTACTCTATATCTGGATCAGATCTGTTACTTTCCTCTGAATGTTGAACTTTCCATTTGAACGTATGGAATGGGCTGTTATTTTTTTAAATGGGATGTATTTGTCCACCACGGGTTTAGAGGCTGACTTGTGGACCTACTAGGTTGACGCGTACACAATCAGGAGATGATTGTACGTAGAGAGGATGACAGCAGGGACCCACCAGGGTCATGGCAGTATGCAAGCAAGTGCCTCCTTATTTCAAGCCAAAAAAATGGTTCCTCCTAATGGATTTCTGACATCTGGGTCCCATGCCATTGTCAACGTAGTCAATAAACGAGAGAATTGCACAACGAGCGGCTGACACCAGGGACCCAGCAGCTCGCCCAGTTCTTTTTGTTTTTGAGACAGAAGCAGGGTGTCAACTGGGCTGTGTGGGGCACTCTGGCCTGTCTAGCCAGCCTTTTATTTTATGTTTACCACAAGACCAGCCCAGTAGTTTTTTTTCTTTCTGAAAATGGCTAGCCCAGTTTTTTTGTTCTTTCACAGAATACCCAACCGAGGCCTACTTGCTTTGTCAGCCCTGCTAGGCTGCAAATCTTTCAAGACGAGGAGAGTTTCATTTGGCTTGCCCAGAAAATGGGCTATCAGTAATGAGAAATGGGTTGTACATTTTGAAAACACATCAAACTGGCAATTAGTTTCAAATTTATTTATTTTCATTTCAAGATTTTAAATTCCATTGATTTATGCGTGGACAATTATTTGGATTTTATATTGATATAAATTTATTTTTCAAATTAGTTTGAACGTGACTCGAAATTTTGGGATTAAAAACAGTTGGGACCGCACCGAAATATGCAAAATTTCATATATATTTTTAACCGTGGCCACAATATGGGCTATAATGCTAACAAAAAGAATATGGGCTCCAAAAAAATCCTTAAGAATTAGCAAATGGGCTGTAAATTATTAGAAATAATGGCAGATGGGTTGTATGCTGTTTTCCACACATTTGAGGCTGACTTGTGTGCCTACTATAGGTTGACGCGTACGCTTTCCTAAAAAAAGAAGTTGACGCACACGCAATGCCGTGTCAACTTAGTCAACACACGAGAGCAGTGGCTGTTGGATGTCCATCCAACGGCCGTCGTGCTTCTTTAATCTCTGCTCTTCCTGCTCCAGCCGCTCAAACAAGCGCCGGCGGGACTGCCTGCTCCCTCCTCCCGCCGCCGGCTGTGCTGCCGCGCAGGCCTCACCGCCCCACCGTACTCCCATCGCTGGCCTAGCCATCCCTCTACTCACCCAGACCTCCTGTTATTCTCCGGCGACGGCAGCCTCACACTGCACCTGAAGCAGTAAACCCTCGTACTCCCCTCCGTGTGGGAAACAACTGCCGAGTCTTCCCCGGCTCCTGGTCATTCCCTTCCTAGGCCTCGCCGTCGTCCCCGCCTTGGTGCTCTCGACACGGCGTGGTCAACGTGATCAAGGAACGACTTCCATCGGAAGAGGACTGTACGTGGAGAGGCTGACAGCTGGGTCCACGGCCGCAGCAAGGAAGTGCCTCCTTATTACGCGCAAAATAATGATTCCTCCACCTGACAGCGAGGACCCACCGGAAGGGCCTCTGTATTTCATGAAAAAAAACATTCCTCCCGCTGACAGCTCGGACCCACCAGCTATATCTTCGAACGCAAGGAAGTGCCTCCTTATTACGCACAAAAAATGAATATGCCGGCTGCTAGGTGGGACCCACCATATTTGAAGGCTGACTTGTGGGCCTACTAAGTTGACGCGGACACAGGGCTTTGTCAACTTAGTCAATATAAACGATTCTAGCTGCGGTGACCGTACGATGTCCATCCAACGGTTGTCGTGCTTCTTCAACCTCGGGTCTTCTTGCTCCAGCCGCCCAAACCATCGCGGGCCGTGCTGCCTGCTCCTGCCTCCCGTGGTCGGCTGTGCTGCTGCACAGGCCTCACCGCCCCACCCTACTACCATCGCTGGCCTGGCCATCCCTGTACTCACCCAGACCTCCTGTTATTCTCCGGCGACGGCAGCCTCACACTGCAGCCGAAGCAATAAACCCTCGTACTCCTCTCCGCGTGGGCATCCACTGCCGCGTCTTCCCTGGCTCCATGTCGTCCCCTTCCTAGGCCTCGTCGTCGTCCACCGCCTTGGTGCTCTCGGCGCGGCGTGGTCAACATGGTCAAGGAATGACTTCCATCGGAAGAGGACTGTACGTGGAGAGGCTGACAGGTGGGTCCACGGCTGCAGCAAGGAAGTGCCTCCTATTACGCGTAAAATAATTATTCCTCCACCAGACAGCAGGGACCCACCGAAAGAGACTCTGTATTTTGCAAAAAAAAAAGTTTCCCCCCTGACAGCTGGGACCCACCAGCTACATCTTCGCACGCAAGGAAGTGCGTCCATACTACGGGCAAAAAAAATTGATTCTTCCCCCTGACAGCTGGGACCCACCAGCTATATCTTTGCACGCAAGGAAGTGTGTCCTTATCCTCCCTGACAGCTGGGACCCACCCGGTCGAAGCGTACGTAGCGTTGTCGTGAACGTGTACGTACATACTGGTCGATCGGTCTCTCTGCAGCGATGAACTATGGCCGAGTAAGGAGCGGCACGTGTCGTAGTAGAGGCGCGGACATAGCATGTCACGCAGTCCCGTCTATATCGTGTACACGTACGTACAACCACGCTGCAAGAAAGTAAATACGGCTATGTACGTACATACGGGCAGGGTCTCGAACGTGTACAGTGACGTCGTCCTGTTCATCGACAGCCAACCGGATGGGTCGCAACGGAGGAAACAATGTCGTGTTCATCGGGAGGCAACGGAATATGTCGTGTTCATCGGGAGCCAACTGGCTTGGACGAAACAGCCAAACGAGGTCTGGCGTACCGCAGAACGGAGGAAACGGGCCTTATGTTCGACCGCGTATGGTCGAAACGGGGTCCTGTTCATCGGGAAGGGTCTGGCGTACCGCAAAACGGAGAAAACGGACTTGTGTTGGAGTGCCTACGGTCGAAATGGGGTCATGTTGATCGGGAGGGGTGTGGCGTACCGCAAAATGGAGGAAACGGACTTGTGTTGGAGCGCCTACGGTCGAAACAGGGTCCTCTTCATCCATCGTCTACTTCCTCGCTCCAGCCTCCACGGGCTACTGTTCATCCACCGTCGACCTCCTCCAGCCTCCACGGGCTACTCTTCATCCACGGGCTACTGTTCATCCAGCCTCCACCGGCTGCTGTTCATAGAGCCTCCATGGGGTCCTGTTCATCCACCCCCAGCCGGCTGGGGTGCGGCGGCCTCCTCGGGGTCCTATTCATCCAGCGGCAACGGCCTACTACCACGGGGTCCTGTTCATCCAACCCCCACTGGGAACTATTCATCCACAGCCAACCAACTGGCTCAAATCACCACGTCTTGACTCGTTCTACGTACCGCGCGCACGGTAGCAGCGGTCACTGTTCGTCAAGAGGCAACCCAACACCGGCTGGCTACGTCTCGCACGGGGGCTCGATCGGCTTCAGTAAGCAGCAGAAGTGATCGATCACTCGGTTCAGTTAGCAGCAGCAGAGAAGGAATCGCTCGGGTTCAGTCAGCAGCCAAGGGATCGATCGCTCGGGTTCAGTAACGTAGCTAGTGCAATCGCTCGGGTTCAGTAAGCGAACGCCTCGCTCGGGTTCAGTTAGAGCCCAATGCCTCGCACACACACGCGTACGTATACGAGAGAAAATGCGCAAACCTCCGTGCATCGCTCGGCCCTGACCACCCACCGTAACCGGGAACTCCCCGATATTTTCCTTGCCCTCGCTTCTACCATGATTTTTTTCCGTCATGGACGGCCCAAAGAATGTCATGCAGCTGCGTCTCCGGCCCGCCCAGGATGAAAAGCCCATTTTCTGAAATGATTTTTTGTCATAGAAGTAGGAGCCCACCACATCTATGATGATACCGGGTTTTGTCACAATTATCGTCATAGAAGTGTCATAAGCATGACAGAAAAAAAATTGTTCGGCCCAAAATGTCACGGATATGTCTTTTTTTTGTAGTGCTCCATGTTGTTCCCTAGGGTTCTCTCCATACCCTGGTTGTTAAACCAGATCTCGTGGGCAGCATCAAGATGCTGTAGAAAAATGACTCTCAAGCCCACAAGATTAAGCGTTATCTCGCAGAAGGAAGGCCCTCATTCTTCACAGTTGATGATGAGGACACCTTGCTATTTATGATGGGGAACGTAGCATGCAATTTCAAAAAAAATCCTACGCTCACGCAAGATCTATCTAGGAGATGCATAGCAACGAGAGGGGGAGATTGTGTCTATGTACCCTCGTAGACCATAAGCGGAAGCGTTTCACAACACAGTTGATGTAGTCGAACTTTCTTCGAGCTCCACTGATCGAGTACCGAACGTACGGCACCTCCGAGTTCTGCACACGTTTAGCTCGGTGACGTCCCTCGCCTTCTTGATCCAGCAAGGTGTCGAGGTAGTAGATGAGTTCCATCAGCACGACGGCGTGGTGACGGTGATGGTGATGTGATCCGCGCAGGGCTTCGCCTAAGCACCGTGAGAATATGACCGAGGGTGTAAACTGTGGAGGGGGGCGCCGCACACGGCTAACAATTGATGTTGTGTCCTTTTGGGGCACCCCCTCTCCTCTATTTATATATGTGTAGGGGCTTGGAGCAGAAGGAATAGTACCACGTGAACACTAATCATGAATACTACACACGTGGACTTGGACTCCAAGTCCAATCCTATTCCTACTAGGACTCCTTCCCTAGCCACATGGGCGTTTGAGGACTTAGTGCGCCTAGCCCAATAAGGCCAGGGCGCCTCCCCTTAGCCCATGCCAGCCCTTGGGACGTGCTGGACCCACTTGTGGACTTCCGGACCCCTCCGGAATCCTTCGGAACCTTCTGGAAGCTTCCCGGTACAATACCGAAAAAACTGCACTTTTTTCCGGAACCCAAAATATGACTTCCCATATATAAATCTTTACCTCTCGACCATTCCGAGACTCCTCGTCATGTCCGTGATCTCATCTGGGACTCCGAACAACATTCGGTCACCAAATCACATAACTCATATAATACAATATCGTCATCGAACGTTAAGCGTGCGGACCCTACGGGTTCGAGAACTATGTAGACATGACCGAGACACCTCTCCGGTCAATAACCAATAGCAGAACCTGGATGCTCAGATTGGCTCCCACATATTCTACGAAGATCTTTATCGGTCGAACCGTTATGACAACATACGTTATTCCCTTTGTCCATCGGTATGTTACTTACCCGAGATTCGATCATCGGTATCTTCATACCTAGTTCAATCTCGTTACTGGCAAGACTCTTTACTCGTTCCGTAATACATCATCCTGCAACTAACTCATTAGTTACTTTGCTTGCAAGGCTTCTTATGATGTGCATTACCGAGAGGGCCCAGAGATACCTCTCCGATATTCGGAGTGACAAATCCTAATCTCGATCTATGCCAACCCAACAAACACCTCCGGAGATACCTGTAGAGCATCTTTATAATCACCCAGTTACGTAGTGACGTTTGATAGCACACAAGGCATTCCTCCGGTATCCGGGAGTTGCATAATCTCATAGTCGGAGGAATATGTATTTGATATGAAGAAAGCAATAGCAATAAAACTGAACGATCATTTATGCTAAACTAACAGATGGGTCTTGTCCATCACATCATTCTCCTAATGATGTGATCCCATTATCAAATGACAACTCATGTCCATGGTTAGGAAACCATAACCATCTTTGATCAATGAGCTAGTCAAGTAGAGGCTCACTAGGGACACGGTGTTTGTTTATGTATTCACACATGTATTAAGGTTACCGATCAATACAATTCTTGCATGAATAATAAACATTTATCATGAATAAGGAAATATAAAATAACAACTTTATTATTGCCTCTAGGGCATATTTCCTTCAGTCTCCCACTTGCACTAGAGTCAATAATCTAGTTCACATCGCCATGTGATTTAACACCAATAGTTCACATCATCATGTGATTAACACCCATAGTTCACATCGTCTTGTGACCAACACCCAAAGGGTTTACTAGAGTCAATAATCTAGTTCACATCGCCATGTGATTAACACCCAAAGAGTACTAAGGTGTGATCATGTTTTGCTTGTGAGAGAAGTTTAGTCAACGGGTCTGTCACATTCAGATCCGTATGTATATTTGCAAATTTCTATGTCTACAATGCTCTGCATGGAGCTACTCTAGCTAATTTGCTCCCACATTCAATATGTATCCAGATTGAGACTTAGAGTCATCTGGATTAGTGGCAAAGCTTGCATAGTCGTAACCCTTTACGACGAACTCTTTATCACCTCCATTACCGAGAAACATTTCCTTAGTCCTCTTAGGTACCTAAGGATAATTTTGACTGCTGTCTAGTGATCTACTCCTGGATCACTATTGTACCCCGTTGCAAAACTTATATCAAGGTACACAACAGGTCTGGTACACAACAAGGCATATTTTATAGAACCTATGGCTGAGGCATAGGGAATGACTTTCATTCTCTCTCTATCCTCTGCCGTGGTCGGGTTTTGAGTCTTACTCAACTTCACACCTTGTAACACAGGCAAGAACCCTTTCTTTGACTAATCCATTTTGAACTTCTTCAAAATCTTGTCAAGGTATGTGCTTTGTGAAAGTCCTATTAAGCGGCTTGATCTATCTCTATAGATCTTGATGCCCAATATATAAGCAGCTTCACCGAGGTCTTTCATTGAAAAAATCTTATTCAAGTATCCTTTTATGCTATCCAGAAATTCTATATCATTTCCAATCAATAATATGTCATCCACATATAATATCAGAAATGCTACAAAGCTCCCACTCACTTTATTGTAAATATAGGCTTCACCGTAAGTCTGTATAAAACCATATGCTTTGATCACTTCATCAAAGCGTATATTCCAACTCTGAGATGCTTGCACCAGTCCATAGATGGATCGCTGGAGCTTGCACACTTTGTTAGCACCTTTAGGATCGACAAAACCTTCTGGTTGCATCATATACAATTCTTCTTTGAGAAATCCATTAAGGAATGCAGTTTTGACGTCAATTTGCTAGATTTCATAATCATAAAATGCGGCAATTGCTAACATGATTCGGACGGACTTAAGCATCGCTACGGGTGAGAAAGTCTCATTGTAGTGAACCCATTGAACTTGTCGAAAACCTTTTGCGACAAGTCGAGCTTTGTAGACGGTAACATTACCATCAGCGTCAGTCTTCTTCTTGAAGATCCATTTATTCTCCATGGCTTGCCGATCATCGGGCAAATCCACCAAAGTCCACACTTTGTTCTCATACGTGGATCCTATCTCAGATTTCATGGCCTCAAGCCATCTGTCGGAATCTGGGCTCATCATAGCTTCTTCATAGTTCGTAGGTTCGCCATGCTCTAGTAACATGACTTCCAGGACAGGATTACCGTACCACTCTGGTGCGGAACATGCTCTGTTCGACCTACGACGTCCAGTACTAACTTGATTTGAAGTTTCATGATCATCATCATTAGCTTCTCTCTAGTTGGTGTAGGCATCACGGGAACGGATTTCTCTGATGTGCTACTTTCCAATTTGAGAGAAGGTACATTTACCTCATCAAGTTCTACTTTCCTCCCACTCACTTCTTTTGAGAGAAACTCCTTCTCTAGAAAGGATCCATTCTTGGCAATAAAGATCTTGCCTTCGGATCTGTGTTCAGAAGGCATACCCAATTGTTTCCTTAGGGTATCCTATGAAGACGCACTTCTCCGCTTTGGGTTCGAGCTTATCAGGCTGAAGCCTTTTGACATAAGTGTCGCAACCCCGAACTTTAAGAAACGACATCTTAGGTTTCTTGCCAAACCACAGTTCATACGGTGTCGTCTCAACGGATTTAGATGGTGCCCTATTTAACGTGAATGCAGCTGTCTCTAATGCACAACCCCAAAACGATAGTGGTAAATCGGTAAGAGACATCATAGATCGCACCATATCTAATAAAGTACGGTTACGACATTCGGACACACCATTACGCTGTGGTGTTCCAGGTGGCGTGAGTTGTGAAACTATTCCACATTGTTTTAAATGAAGGCCAAACTCGTAACTCAAATATTCGCCTCCGCGATCAGATCATAGAAACTTTATTTTCTTGTTACGATGATTCTCCACTTCACTCTGAAATTCTTTGAACTTTTCAAATGTTTCAGACTTGTGTTTCATTAAGTAGATATACCCATATCTGCTTAAATCATCTGTGAAGGTCAGAAAATAACGATGCCCGCCGCGTGCCTCAACACTCATCGGACCGCATACATCGGTATGTATTATTTCCAATAAGTCATTGGCTCGCTCCATTGTTCCGGAGAACGGAGTTTTAGTCATCTTGCCCATGAGGCATGGTTTGCAAGTATCAAATGATTCATAATAAAGTGATTCCAAAATCCCATCTGCATGTAGTTTCTTCATGCACTTTAACCAATATGACCTAAACGGTAGTGCCACAAGTATGTTGCACTATCATTATCAACTTTGCATCTTTTGGCATCAATATTATGAATATGTGTATCACTACGATCGAGATTCAATAAACCATTTGCATTGTGTGCATGACCATAGAAGGTTTTATTCATTTAAACAGAACAACAATTATTCTCTGACTTTAAATGAATAACCGTGTTGCAATAAACATGATCTAGTCATATTCACGCTCAACGCAAACACCAAATAACATTTGTTTAGGTTCAACACTAATCCCGAAGGTAGAGGGAGTGTGCGATGGTGATCGTATCAACCTTGGAATTACTTCCAACACACATCTTCACCTCGTCCTTAACTAGTCTCTGTTCATTCTGCAACTCCCGTTTCGAGTTACTAATCTTAGCAACTGAACCGGTATCAAATACCCAGGGGTTGCTACGAACACTAGTAAAGTACACATCAATAACATGTATATCAAATATACCTTTGTTCACTTTGCCATCCTTCTTATCCGCCAAGTATTTGGGGCAGTTTCGCTTCCAGTGACCATTCCCTTTGCAGTAGAAGCACTCAGTTTCAGGCTTGGATCCAGCTTTGGGTTTCTTCACGTGAGTGGCAACTTTCTTACCATTCTTCTTGAAGTTCCCTTTCTTTCCCTTGCCCTTTTTCTTGAAACTAGTGGTCTTGTTAACCATCAACAATTGATGCTATTTCTTGATTTCTACCTTCGCCGATTTCAGCATCGCGAAGTGCTTGGGAATCATTTTCGTCATCCCTTGCATATTATAGTTCATCACAAAGTTCTAGTAACTTGGTGATAGTGACTAGAGAACTCTATCAATCACTATCTTATCTGGAAGATTAACTCCCATTTGATTCAAGAAATTGTAGTAACCAGACATTCTGAGCACATGCTCACTAGCTGAGCTATTCTCCTCCATCTTGTAGGCAAAGTACTTGTCAGAGGTCTCATACCTCTTAACACGGGCATGAGTCTGAAATATCATTTTCAGCTCTTGGAACATCTCATATGCTCCATGGCGTTCAAAACATTTTTGAAGTCTCGGTTCTAAGCCGTAAAGCATGGTGCACTAAACTACTAAGTAGTCATCATACCGAGCTTGCCTGACGTTCATAACGTTTGCATCTGCTCTTGCAATAGGTCTGTCACCTAGCGGTTCATTAAGGACATAATTCTTCTGTGCAGCAATGAGGATAATCCTCAGATCACGGACCCGGTCCGCATCATTGCTACTATCATCTTTCAACTTAGTTTTTCTCCAGGAACATATCAAAAATAAAACAGGGGAACTATACGTGAGCTATTGATCTATAACATAGATATGCAAATACTATCAGGACTAAGTTCATGATAAATTAAGTTCAATTAATCAAATTATTTAAGAACTCCCACTTAAATAGACATCCCTCAAGTCATCTAAGTGATACGTGATCCAAATCAACTAACCCATGTCCGATCATCACGTGAGATGGGGTAGTCATCAATGGTGAACATCTCTAAGTTGATCATATCTACTATATGATTCACGTTCAACCTTTCGGTCTCCAGTGTTCCGAGGCCATGTCTGTACATGCTAGGCTCGTCAAGTTTAACCCGAGTATTCCGCATGTGCAAAACTGTCTTGCACCCGTTGTATGTGAACGTAGAGTCTATCATGCCCGATCATCACGTGGTGTCTCAACACGATGAACTGTCGCAACGGTGCATACTCAGGGAGAACACTTATACTTTGAAATTTAGTGAAGGGATCATCTTATAATGCTACCGCCGTACTAAGCAAAATAAGATGCATAAAGATAAACATCACATGCAATCAAAATATGTGACATGATATGGCCATCATCATCTTGTGCTTTTGATCTCCATCTCCAAAGCATCGTCATGATCTCCATCATCACCGGCTCGACACCTTGATCTCCATCGTTGCGTCGTGGTCGTCTCGCCAACTATTGCTTCTACGACTATCGCTAACGCATAGTGATAAAGTAAAGCAATTACATGGCGTTTGCATTTCATACAATAAAGCGACAACCATATGGCTCCTGCCAGTTGGTGATAACTTACAAAAACATGATCATCTCATACAACAATGTATATCACATCATGTCTTGACCATATCACATCACAACATGCCCTACAAAAACAAGTTAGACGTCCTCTACTTTGTTGTTGCAAGTTTTACGTGGCTGCTACGGGCTTCTAGCAAGAACCGTTCTTACCTACGGCACAAAAACCACAACGGTGATTTATCAAGTTTGCTGTTTTAACCTTCAACAAGGACCGGTGGCAGTCAAATTTGATTCAACTAAAGTAGGAGAAACAGACACCCGGCAGCCACCTTTATGCAAAACTAGTTGCATGTCTGTCGGTGGAACCGGTCTCATGAACGTGGTCATGTAAGGTTGGTCCGGGCCGCTTCATCCAACAATACCGCCAAATCAAAATAAGACATTGGTGGTAAGCAGTATGACGATCACCGCCCACAACTCTTTGTGTTCTACTTGTGCATATCATCTACGCATAGACCTGGCTCATGATGCTACTGATGGGGAACGTAGCATGCAATTTCAAAAAAATTCTTACGCTCACGCAAGATCTATCTAGGAGATGCATAGCAACGAGAGGGGGAGATTGTGTCTACGTACCCTCGTAGATCGTAAGCGGAAGCATTTCACAATGCGGTTGATGTAGTCGAACTTTCTTCGAGCTCCACCGATCGAGTACCGAACGTACGGCACCTCCGAGTTCTGCACACGTTTAGCTCGGTGATGTCCCTCGCCTTCTTGATCCAGCAAGGTGTCGAGGTAGTAGATGAGTTCCGTCAACACGACGGCGTGGTGATGGTGATGGTGATGTGATCCGCGCAGGGCTTCGCCTAAGCACCGCGAGAATATGACCGGGGGTGTAAACTGTGGAGGTGGGGCGCCGCACACGGCTAACAATTAAAGTTGTGTCCTTTTGGGGCGCCCCCTCTCCTCTATTTATATAAGTGTAGGGGCTTGGAGTAGAAGGAATAGTACCATGTGAACAGTACCCATGAATAGTACACACGTGGACTTGGACTCCAAGTCCAATCCTATTCCTACTAGGACTCCTTCCCTTTTTGCCTTCCCTAGCCACATGGGCTTTTGAGGACTTAGTGCGCCTCGCCCAATAAGGCCAGGGTGCCTCCCCTTAGCCCATGCCAGCCCTTGGGACATGGTGGACCCTTTTTTGGACTTCCGGACCCCTCCGGAATCCTTAGGAACCTTCTAGAAGCTTCCCGGTACAATACCGAAAAAAACTGCACTTTTTTCCGGAACCCAAAATATGACTTCCCATATATAAATCTTTACCTCTCGACCATTCCAAGACTCCTCGTCATGTCCGTGATCTCATCCGGGACTCCGAACAACATTCGGTCACCAAATCACATAACTCATATAATACAATATCGTCATCGAATGTTAAGCGTGCGGACCCTACGGGTTCGAGAACTATGTAGACATGACCGAGACACCTCTCCGGTCAATAACCAATAGCGGAACTTGGATGCTCATATTGGCTCCCACATATTCTACGAAGAGCTTTATCGGTCGAACCGTTATGACAACATACGTTATTCCCTTTGTCCATCGGTATGTTACTTGCCCGAGATTCGATCGTCGGTATCTTCATACCTAGTTCAATCTCGTTACTGGCAAGTCTCTTTACTCGTTTCGTAATACATCATCCTACAACTAACTCATTAGTCACTTTGCTTGCAAGGCTTCTTATGATGTGCATTACCGAGAGGGCCCAGAGATACCTCTCCGATATTCGGAGTGACAAATCCTAATCTCGATCTATGCCAACCCAACAAACACCTTCGGAGATACCTGTAGAGCATCTTTATAATCACCCAGTTACGTTGTGACGTTTGATAGCACACAAGGCATTCCTCCAGTATCCGGGAGTTGCATAATCTCATAGTCGGAGGAATATGTATTTGACATGAAGAAAGCAATAGCAATAAAACTGAACGATCATTTATGCTAAGCTAACGGATGGGTCTTGTCCATCACATCATTCTCCTAATGATGCGATCCTGTTATCAAATGACAACTCATGTCCATGGTTAGGAAACCATAACCATCTTTGATCAACGAGCTAGTCAAGTAGAGGCTCACTAGGGACACGGTGTTTGTTTATGTATTCACACATGTATTAAGGTTACCGATCAATACAGTTCTAGCATGAATAATAAACCTTTATCATGAATAAGGAAATATAAAATAACAACTTTATTATTGCCTCTAGGGCATATTTTCTTCACTTTAAAGGTTGCCTAGTGGTCCCTACAGAAGACAACCTCAGTATGACTCGGGAGGTTATGGAAGAAGCTCATGATACCCCTCTGTCTATTCATCCCGGCAGCACCAAGATGTACCAAGACATTCGTCAGGGGTTCTGGTGGTCAAACATGAAGCAAGACATTGCTCGCTATGTTGCTGAGTGTGACGTTTGCCGTCGTATCAAAGCAGAACATCAAAGACCTACTGGAACTCTGCAACCTATTACTATTCCCGAATGGAAATGGGACCAGGTTGAAATGGACTTCATCACTGGTTTTCCCAGATCGCAGAAAGGTAATGATGCTATTCTTGTCATCATTGACCGACTTTCCAAAGTCGCACATTTTCTGGCCGGCAAACAAACCATCACTGCTAGTCAGCTGGCAGATCTCTATGTTGCCAGAATTGTTTCACTCCACGGTATCCCGTTAGTAATCAGCTCAGACCGAGGCAGCCTATTCACTTCAAAATTCTGAGAAAGTTTCCAAGAAGCTATGGGAATTCATCTGTCCTTTAGCACCACTTTTCACCCTCAGTCTCAGGGACAAGTTGAACGAGTCAACCAAGTTCTCGAAGACATGCTTCGAGCTTGTGTCATTTCCTTCGGCAAGAAATGGGAGGAATCTCTCCCGTATGCTGAGTTCTCTTACAACAATAGCTATCAAGCTAGTCTGAAGATGGACCCCCTTCGAAGTGTTATATGGGTGAAAGTGTCGAACTCCTCTGAATTGGTTAAAAACTTGGGAACGATCACTCTTCGGTCCGGATATTATCCAACATGCCGAAGAACAAGTATGCGTTATTCGCGAGAATCTAAAGACTGCTCAGTCTCGTCAGAAGAGTTAGTATGACCGCCATCACAAAGATATGGTCTATCAACCTGGCGAAAAGGCTTATCTTCGAGTCACACCGATGAAAGGTAATCACCGCTTCGGGATCAAGGGCAAGCTAGCTCCTCGCTATATTGGTCCTTTCACCATTCTCGAAAGACGTGGAAAAGTGGCATATCAGTTGGAACTGCCATAGAACCTTTCTCAGCTTCACGATGTCTTCCATGTGTCACAGCTCCTCCGCTGCTTCAAAGACCCCATCCGAGCAGTGGACCACGAAATGCTTGAACTACAATAAGACCTCTCTTATAAAGAGCATCTGGTCCGCATTCTCAATCAAGCTGAACGTCGCACCCGTCAGAAGGCGATCAAATTCCTTAAAGTCCAGTGGTCACATCATTTTGAAGACGAAGCCACTTGGGAACGCGAGGATCGTCTTCGTGATGAATACCCCGCTTTGTTTCCGTCTACCTCCTAAATCTTGGGATGAGATTTCTTGTAGTGGAGGAGATTTGTAACACCCCGATAATTAAGCTACAGTAATACCGTGCTAATGGTGCCATGTCATCACTTTTACTATTGCTAGATCCCACTTGATTGAAACGTGGTTCAAATTCAAATTTCAAATTATAAGTGAAATAATAAAATTCTCAAACATGAAAACTAAAATGTTCAAAAAGTGGCAAATGATCCATAGGTAATTGTGGTGTAGAAACCAACATTTTTAAAAGTATTTAAATGCCCTAAAATAAATAAAACAGGGGCTAAAGCAAATAATTAAATGCCTTTTTAAAATTATAAAATTTCAAACTAAATTATTTAGGTGCCAAATTTTTTATGGCAGTGGCATATTTTACAACACTAATTTAGGTGTTATTTTTGTGTTTTGTAAGACTAAAATAAATTGAAAATAAAATAGAAAACTGTAAAACAGAAATAAATAAATTAAAAATAAAAAAGAACAAAAAAGGACCCCCCGGGGCCACTTGGCCCAGTTGGCCGAAGCGGCCCAGCCGACCAGGCCGGCCCATCTGCCCCGCGCCCCTTCCCTCTTGTTCACCGGGGAGGCGTGGCCGCGCCGATGCCCGCCACGGCCGCTGGCCGACGCCGTGGCGGCCATCCGCCGCCCCCACCCCCCCCCGACGCCTACTTAACCCGGTGAACCCCCCACGGCACCAAACCCTAGCCACTCTCCTCCCTCGCGCCCCCCTTCCCCCTCTACCGCACCGTCGCCCGACGCGGCTCCCGTCGCTTGTAGCCGACGCTCCCCGTCGCCCTCGTGGACGACCGCCTCCTCGAACGGCTTCTACAAGCCTCGCCACCCCCTCCTCTCTTCAACGCCGGTGAGGCCCCGGCCATCTCGCCCCTCTCTCCCCGCTGTGATGCCGCCTCCAGTTCCTGCCCGCGCCCCGGCCACGCGCCCTGCCTCCCCTCCGACGCGCCGCCCGCGTCCCTGCCACGCCTCGGCCGCACGCCACTCCCGCACGCCGCACTCCCGCGTGCCCCGCTACTGCTGCGCCTAATACTCTGCTGCTGCTCCGCTCACCGGTCGTCCGCCTCGGCCTCGCCCTGCGCTGCACACCCCGCTGCTCCAGCCTCTGCTCCCGCCCCCTGCCCGCGCAGACCCACGCCGCGCTCCTGCGCTGCTCGCCCGTGCCCCGGGCGTTCCCCTGCACCACTCGGCCCCGCTCGCCTCCGCTCTAACCCCGCTGTTGCCTGCTGTAGCAGCAGCCGCCATGCCCGCCGCTGCGGCCTGCACCTCCCCTAGCCGGTGCCGTGGCCGCTATCGCGCCTTTGCGCGTGCGTGCCAGGGAGGCCGGCTGGCTCACAGCCTTGGCCAGGGCCACTGCCATGTGGGCCTGCCCCTGTAAATCAAAAAAGAAAAGAAATGAAAAAGGAAAGAATAAAAAAATAGATTTACAAATTTAATTAATTAACTTAATTAAACTAACAGATTTGTCAAATGTGTCTATGCCAGGGGGGCCCCAGCCCCTGTTGACCAATCAACTTTGACTGGTCAACTGGGACCCCGGACCCACATGTCAGTACCTTGTACAATTATGTGTACACTTTTGGGTGCACATAGAATTTTACTGTTTTATTTTTGAATTAAGATAATTTTAGAAAAATGATTAAAACATTGAAAAATCATATAAAATAATCTATAACTCGGATGAAAATAATTTGTATCTGAAAATTGCTCAGAAAAATGTGACGAATCCGAATATGCCATCCGTTCATCTGTCACATGCTTCTAGCATAGCGAACATGGATCTGTCCCCTCTGATTCATCTATCCGAAAAATGCCAAACTCCGAGGAAACATTCCCGGATGTTTTCCCCTTTCACCTATATCGTGTAGCACTGCGTTAGGTCACCCCTAGCACCGCATATTGTCATGTCATGCATCGTGATGCATCTGTTTGCTTTATATTTATTGTTTCTTCCCCCTCTTCTCTCCCGTAGACATCGAGACTGACGCCGCTGCTACCCAGTACGACTACGGTGTTGACGACCCCTCCTTCTCAGCAGAGCTTCCAGGCAAGCAAAACCCCCTTGAACATTCCGATACCACCTATTCTTTCCCTCTACTGCTTGCACTAGAGTAGAGCTACTGTTTCTATCGTATCGGTTGATCCTATATTGTTGCATAGCCTGTCCTTGTTACTACTGTTGATACCTTTACCTGCTATCCTAAATTCTTAGTATAGGTTGCTAGTATATCATCAATGGCCCTACATTCTTGTCCATCTGCCATGCTATATTATTGGGCCATGATCCCTTCGGGTGGTGATCACGGATATATACTATATACTACTACTACTTATGTTACTATTCGGAAGTGGGGGATGAAGGGACGGGTGGTTCCATCCAGGTAGTTGTGGGCCTGGGTTCCCGACGGCCCCCGAGTGATTCTTTGTGGCGGAGCGACAGGGCAGGTTGAGACCACCTAGGAGAGAGGTGGGACTGGTCCCTGGTCGGCGTCCGCAGTTACTTCAAAATAACACACTTAACGAGATTTGGATATTTTATCTGAGTTGGTTGTTGACCTATACGCACTAACCGCCACGCGGGGACAATTATGGGCACTCGACATCGTACGATTTCTCCCGAAGCTTTTCAGACGTCACAGTTGAATGGCACGCACCCGGGTGGTCCACATAAGCACCTGCCTTGTATAAGGAGGTAGCCAGGACTGATCCCGGCCGTCCTCACAACGTGCAGGAGTGCAACGGGCGATGGGCCCAAGACCCCTGCGCACTTAGGATGTAGACCGGTGTGCTGACCTCTCTGGAGAGCCTAGGTATGGCTACGACGTGTTGATCTTCCGAGGCCGGGCATGACCCAGGAAAGTGTGTCCAGCCAGAGTGATCGAGCATGTTGGCAATGTGGTGCACTCCTGTAGGGTAGTTAATCTATTCGAATAGTCGTGTCCACTGTAACAGGATGAGTTGGAGTTGTATTCCGACCTCTTACAACTAAAACCGGATACTTAATAAAACACACCCTTTCAAGAGACAGATACAACCCAGTGATCGCTCTCTCACAGGGTGACGAGGAGAGGATCGCCAGGTAGGATTATTGCTATACGTTGACACTTGTTACTATACTAGCTACTCTCTTCTACTGCTTCAAGATGGAGGCTGCCAGAAGCGTAGTGTTCGATAGGACTAGCTTCTCCCCCGTCTTTCTGGCATTCTGCAGTTTAGTCCACAGATACTACCCCTTTTATTGATACCGATGCATATGTAGTGTAGATCTGATGTAAGTCTTGCGAGTACTCTGGATGAGTACTCACGGTTGCTTTGCTACCTCTTTTCCCTCTATACTTGATTGCTGCGATCAGATGGCGGATCCCAGGAACCAGATGCCACCGCCGATGACTACTACTACCCCGAGGGTGCCTACTACTACGTGGAGGTCGCCGACGACCAGGAGTAGTTAGGAGGCTCCCAGGCAAGAGGCCTTGCCTTTTTGGTCGATGCTACTTTTGTGCTAGCCTTCCTAAGGCAAACTTGTTTAACTTATGTCTGTACTCAGATATTGTTGCTTCCGCTGACTCGTTTGTATTCGAGCCCTCGAGGCCTCTGGCTTGTAATATAAAGCTTGTATGACTTTAAATTGTGTCTAGAGTTGTGTTGTGATATCTTCCCGTGAGTCCCTGATCTTGATCGTACATATTTGCGTGTATGATTAGTGTACGATTGAATCGGGGACGTCACAAAATGTTTCCGGGGATGTTAAATTATATATATATATAATGCTCTAAAAATATTTAGAACATTTTATATTTAATTTAAATATCAGTGAACCTAAAAAGGCCAAGAGGTGGAAGGCAACTTGGGCCAAAAAGGCCCAAGTGGGAAAGTGCCTCCCTTCCCTAAGGAAGGGGGCCGAATTGGGGAAGGGGGGAGTCAGACTCCTCCTCCCCTTAGATGGCGCACCAAGGGGGATTCCTTCCCCTTGGTGGCAGCCCTCCCTCTCCCCTCCAACCTATATATACTAGGGGATTTTGCTCGTTTGCATACGCAAGTTTTGGAGCCTCCTATAGTTGATCTAGTTCTAGTTCTTGTTGGTCCTACTTGACTGATTAGAGCTAGCCCTAGCCACCTCTAATCCTCATAATTAGAAGCCCTGTGTGGTTCTAACCTCCTCCCTCTAATTCTCCAGCGACGATTAGCTCTGGATGGCGAAGCGCTGCCGGATCGTGAAGACCGTACGCTTGCAACCAAGTAGAGAGGCCGTGCTTTTGGTCTTCTGTTCGAGGGCGTTTCGTAGGATCGTCATTGATGTTTGAGGGACTTCAAGCACGATCTACAGTGACTCATCTACTTCCGCTGCACTCCCGGAGTCGGTAATGATCGTTGATCCAAACCCGTTATGCATCTTCATATTGTTCCAGGGTGATCGTAGGGCGATTTTTTTTGTTTTCTACTACGTTTCGCAACAACTACATGTTGTCCAAATTATTTGATAATTTTCAGAGCTACCAAAATAGTAGTTCCTTCACAATAGCAGTCTAGGGCATACTAGCTTTATCAATTAATTCAACACTTTGCCTTTCCCTAATTGATCCAATATTTTACAAGATCTTACTATAGGCACAATGATCATCCCTGCTAAATTGCATAATTTTCAGAGGTGCCTCAGTATTCTTGGGATTTATTTCCCCAAAGTGGCAGAAACTTGAATTGTTTCTCGATGAGAAATATTGCATTGATCTTAGCAATATTGTCACTCCTTGGATCCATATGGAGTGGAGAGTCTCTTCAAATATTAGGGTGATCTAGCTCAACAAAGAAAGTGAAGTTCCTTCGTGGCAGTCTAAGCTAGGGTTTCAAATTCCAAATGATTGGGATTTGATTTGGGTTGGTCTTGGCTGTGTTGTGATCCAGGTATAACTAGGGTGAGGTGAACTTTTATTACAAAGTTCAGAAGAAGAAGTTTGGAAGAGATTCAAAAGTCAGTAACAACACAAAAATCAAAATGGCCTGATTTTTGGGGTGTTACAATTGCTGAAACACTGGACACGCATGCGCTTATGGCCTATGAGTGCAGCTGACTGCAAATTGTTGCGCAGGGTTTATTCATCCAGTTTGGCTGGCTAGCCACTCATAAAAAATGTGGATAAGCTATGTTATCTCGGCTTCGATCGATTGTGGTCATATTTTCTCTTTATTTTTTATTTTCTTTATACCTGGTGACTCAAATTATTGTAGATTAATAAAATAGTTGTATGCATACTATGATGGAGAGGCCAGGTACTCCCCTTTTTGACAAAAACAAGTGAAACCAATTGTAGAGTCTTGATACAACAACTACGCCTCAGCCAAATGAAACCAGTTATAAAGGGAAGGGGTCATCAACTAAATCTTGACTAAAGAAGTCTCTCACATTAAGCCTACTGATGATACTTTCATCGAGATTAGTACTTCTTTTACTTCAGTATTTCATACATTATACACAGTCAAACTATTGTAATTTAGTTTGATGATGAATACTATTTTTTTAAACCGAGGCAAAGGGTTTGCTCATATATTAATGAGTAAGGAGAAAAAAGAGTTTATTTGTGTTATAATACACCCAGCATGATAGATCACAACTTTTGCTCCCCCATGGTGGCCCTAAGGGTCACCAACCTTTTGATATTCGACAACAAAAGCGAGGGCAGGGTAAACTTGTGGCGGACTACCCGTGCATTATGCTCATTCCAAATGGCCCAACAAGTTAGCTGTGCAAGAGAGGCCATCACCTTCCCATTAGGGATAGATTGGTCAGAAAGACAGACTCACCACTCTTTTGTGGATTGTAGCATGTGCCAACTGGTGGTGTTGATGTGGTCAAGTTGAAGCCATTCCTTGAGCATGCCCCAAATTCTAACCGTGAACCCGTACTTGAAAATTAGGTGACCGATCATCTCTTTCTCATGCTTGCAAAGAGGACATGGACCACAATTCAACCAACCCCTTTTGGCCAATCTATCGGCAGTCCAAGTCCTATTTTAAGAGGTCAACCAAGCAAAAAACTAGTTTAGAACTAAGCAACACACATCCAATTTCAAGCACCCCCATTATGCTGAAGAATCAGTCTGAGCTTGACCCTATTCCACGATTGTTACCTAATGATCATTGCTATGACTATTAGCTAGTAAATGTATTGATTCTCAATGTGACCGATAAATATTAGCATTTCTGGAAGAATTCTGCACTTTGAGCTTCAAGAATAAACTACCTCTTTCCATTTCCTGGTTTGGCATATGCAAGGATTAGACATCTTGGTTGTATAAGAAAAATAAGAAAGATATGGACCAGGTCACATCCATTTATGCAATAAATCTGAAATTTCCTTAGTCCTAAGTTGCAATATGATATAATTAGGTTTACCATAGCTTACACAAAATTTAATTCTTTCTACTGTAGAACAATTGCAATAAGGATGGAATCTCTGTTGGAAAGTCTTGATTGCACCTTTTGTGAATGTGTCTTGTAGCAACAAGGATAAGTTCATGATGGAAATCAGATAAACAAAAATATTTTCATATCGCCCGAAACAATGTACTACTGCAAGATTGCAAGTTAAGAACTTCAAACATAACTAAGAGATTAACACCAACTGATATGGCATCATAAGACTATGTGATTCCTTGAATAGATAATCATCTTAAGTTGAAGGAATCACAGAGTTAAGGGCAACTCCAACGACTGACGCATTTTGTCTGCCCGCGTCCGTTTTCGTCTGCACAGACAAAAAACACGGCCCAGCGCGTCGAAGCGAATTGACGAATGTCTATTTTCATCCGCTTAGACCCATTTCTTGCCCAAATTTGGGATGGGTTTGTGTCCGCGTGGGCACCCACGACGTCCTCCCCTGGCCCGCCTGTCGGTGGCGCATAGGCCAGCCCCCCAACCGAGTTCGACCATCCAGACCTTGTCGCCCTCACCGCCGCCACCTAGCTTCTTCGCCACCCCCGACGCCCTCACCCATTTGTCACTGCCACATCCACCGTCGCCCCCACCACCGGTGTTGTTGCCACTTCTTGTTGCCGACGATGTAGCTTGCAGCCCTCACTCTACCCAGGGTCGTCGCGACCCTCGGCACACCACCGCCACCTCTACAGTCACCGCCAGAGGACATGGGGTGCGACAGTCCTGTTTCCTGAACGGGCCAATGACGGGGCCCGTCACCAACCGAGACTCGTCCACGCCCACCCACAAGGTGTTCAGCCGTTTGCCCGGCTGAGACATGTCCACACGCCACCACTATGTAGTGAGGTACAGATTCATGTCACTGGAAAGGATCATGGTGGATAGCTCTGATGCGTTTTTTACAGTAACATTATATCATCATCGTCCGACTATGATAGTGATGTTGTGGTTGCTACACTTATCGTCAATGAGCATATTGAGAGGCAACGACGATTGTTCAGGGGATTGATACCGGGCCATGCACCTAGGTTGAGTCATAATATAGAAAACGGCCATGTCCTAATCTTTAATGATTATTTCCATCAGACAAACCCACTATTCCCTACCAAACTTTTCCGGTGATGTTGTGCGAGACCATTGTTCAACCATATTCAGCAGGGAGTGGTGTGTTATGATGATACTTCAAACACAAATATGATGCCCTTGGAAAGGTTGGCTTCTCCTCTTATCAGAAATGCACTACGGTTGTTTTGATGCTTGCATACAGAGTTCTCGATGATCTAGTTGATGAGTACATACGCATGAGTGAGTCCACATGTATTGAGTCATTGTATAGGTTCTGCAAATATGTGGTTAGAGTGTTTGGCCCGGAGTATTTGAGAGAACCAAATGCTGAGGATACAACCTGGTTGTTATCGGTCAACATATCAAAAAACATGGATGCTTGGAAGCATAGATTGTACGCACTGGGAGTGAAAAACCCGTCCATTTTCTTGGCAGGGGCAATATAAGGTGCATGTTGATGGTTGCACGGTCATAGTTGAAGTTTTGGCATCACAAGATCTCTTGTTTTGACACTCTTTTTGGCATGGCAGGTTCTCATAATGATATGAAAGTGGTTCAGTGCTCTCCAGTGTTTTTGAGGCTTTCGGAAGGCAATTTTCCAGAAGTCAATCATGAGAACAATGGCCACCAATACAACAAGGCATGTTACCTAGCTGATGGTATCTATCCTCCGTGGTCTATATTTGTGAAGACAATCTCTGAGCCCGAAGGAGAGAAGAGGGCTAGGTTTGCCAAAGAACAAGAGAGTGCTAGGAACGATGTGGAGGGTGATTTTGGTGTGTTCTAATCTCGCTTGGCTATTGTTCGGCACCCTACTAGAACATGGAGCACTGACACTATGTGGGAGGTGATGACTGCTTGTGTAATCATGCACAACATGATCATAGAGGATGCGTGTGATGCAACATCTATGACCAAGGATGGGATTACCAGGGTGACTTGGTTGAGCTTGAGAGTGGAGCGGCAATATTTGCATAGTTCATCCAATTTCATCATGAAATACGTGATCAGACAACTCACATTCAACTTCAAGATGATTTTGTTGAGCATATGTGGACTCACATTAGAAAACCAATAGTTGTATCTGCTCTTTTTCTTCCAATTTATTTGCTACAAATTTTAAATTCAATTGGTTATAAACTATGTGATTTTTAATCATTTGATTGTAAACTACTCCCTCCATCCCATAATATAAGATCGATTTTCAAGTTATATTGTGGGAGGGAAGGAGTATGTGCCTTATTTGTTTAACAATGTGAATGTTTCATTCATTTGTTTATTTGGTTGTAAATGTATATAGATGTCCAAAATGCCAATTTGATAAATAAAAAATGGACATGACGGACCAAATGGGGTTGCTCCGTTGGGCGTCATGTCTAGAAAGGGGCGGACGGGGAGCGGACGTCTGCCCTCCTAACCACCTAAACGGACAAGAACAGATAATTTTTATGTTCATTTGGGCCGGCCATTGGAGTTGCCCAAAATAAAGGGGCAAGCCATGACAACCATAAATCTCATCTTCCAAACTGGGTACGGTCTCTCATTGGTCATTACCGGCGCTAGAACAGCCACAGAAACCATGATGCTCCTGGTTACCCCTTATCTACAAGGACATTCTGGCATAAAAACGTACCGGAAGCTTGTGTTTTTGCCATCTCTTGCTCTTTTTAACTAACTTGTTATGGACAGATGATTGGATATTATACATTCACAGAAAGCAAACGCTAGCTCCAACAGTCCAGGTTTAGGCATTGTTTTCCAGCTCAATCAACTGAAGGCGTCCTATAGGTTGAACAGATGTACAGGCTACCTATGCAGATCATAATCGGGAAGAATGCACTTGAAACGCTAAGAGCGCCAGCTAACCTGTTCTTAAATCCCGTACCCCAATGCTGCGCTCATGATTTTCACTACGGCGTTTCATAGACACGCACGCATTGCCCATTGGCCATTGCTCTCAGCCCCATACTCTTGAGCAAATTCGGAGGAGGCATTCTGTTCTGGCAAACACTCGGCACGCACCGCGATCCTTATCCGCAACACGTACGCCTACGCCTCAGCAGAACAGGCCGGGGAAGGCCTCCACTACCACACGGTGGTAGCAACGCAAAGAGAAGTAGTTGGGGGTACGCGGGCGAGGGGGGAGGGAGGAAGGGAAAAGCGTGGCGAGGCCGAGGCCGCGGGCGGGCGCGGACGCTGAGGTCAGCGAGAACGGGGCCCAGGCGAAAAGCGCGCGGGAGCGAGGAAAAAGAGGGGTCAAGAAGACAGAGGGGCCGGCTTTATTTCACAAGGGGGGTGTCGTATACTCGCGTCGTACAACCGCAGCCTCTGCTGCTAACAACTCCCATGGCAGTTTTGAACGATCTTTCTTTGCGAGGGCGTTTTGAATGATCCGCTAGTTCAAAATCACAGCGCTTCCTTGCGGGTTAAGGCAACTACAAAGCGGATCACCAAATTATACGTTTAGACTAAACCGTGAGGGCATTTTTTACCGCCCATCGTTGGTCACTAAATTTATCCGAACAGGCCTGACGTCCGAAATTCCTTAAACTGGCGCCAAATCAAGGGAGGTTTGCGAGAGTTCAAACTCCGACCCGTCGAACTCCGACAACGCGGACCAATCTAGAACCCATTTTTCATCCTCCTCTCAAGAAGCACTCGCGTTGCATTCATGCCGATCAGAGCGAGCGTGACCGGGTGGCCGCTTAACCGCGTTCATGCCCGTTGACCGGCCTGACATTCACACCGACACGATGACCGAAAAACCTACTCCGACCACTGCTCGCATTGATGCAACATCGGCCCGCCTGCCCTGACTATTTAAGTCGGCCGGCAGCGGGCGCAAGCCCTACACCTCCGCCTCTTCTCTCCCAAATCCGCACACCTCCACCACCGGTCACGATGGGCAAGTCTGACGTGTCCAACAGGTTCCGGGCATGCTCCTCCGAATCCAGGGGAGCTCCGTCAGATGGAGATGGTGCTACATCGGTCCATCATCGATCATGGTCCAGCGTCACAGTCCCTGCGCTCCACCGCAATGTCAAAATCGGACCCGCAAGAAGGAGGAGCCGCAATTTCTATTGCGGCGTCCAAATCAGACGCTACAAAGAGTAGGCATTGCCGACACCGCCACGTCACTAGCCAGACAACCAGTGTTGTATGGTCACCATGAAGGAGGAGGAGTCCTCCGCAATGTCCTCCAAGCCGTGCAGCGGCATCGACTACTACCCAAGTGGTGGCGGCATGAAGGAGTCATCCTTCTCGGTGGCTAATAAATGCCTCGCCAAGGCGGAGCGCCATGAGCGGCACGACATAGTGCGCCGAGCGGTGTTCACAAGGACAAACGTCGCGGCGCCGGTGTGCTGACGGGCCCCACGCTCGTGGAGGCCCTGGACCGGTCCAGGACCCCGAGCAGACCGCCGCCACGGCCACCACCAGCTCAGCAACCAGCTCCACCAAGTGGGGTTGCCCGAGTGCGAGCGCTTCGACCGGTTCCAAGGCAACGACGGGTGGTGCGAGTTGGAGTCCACGGCCGACCCTCGCTGCCGGGCGGCGGCACGCGATCATCTATGCTAGGCGAAGTCAACCAAGCAGCTGCTTCGCGAGCGTGCTGCGGTGGCTAGGCAGGGATGCCGTGACGCCTGGCCGGTGTTCCACCACTAGAAGGATGACGGCGGAGGTGTGAGTGGCCTCAGAGGCCATGCCCATCAGGTCACCGTCCAATACCTCGCGTAGTTTAGTTATTTTTAAAATTTAGTTTGAACTTGTTAAATTTTGTTGTAAATATATTAAAATTTAACAAATTTAATCTATTTAGCATGAATTTCATTTGTGTTTATGTTTGAATCATTTGAAACGAGCCGGATATTTGGTGGTTAAGAAAATGACTGACGCCCCCATTCACCATGAACATTTTGTACGATACTTTTGATGACCCGTGTTGGAATTGACTTAGGGCATGGCCATCGCTCCAGGGTGGACCGCTGCCCCACGGATCCACGTCGGATGAGCTGCTGCCTTGGAGGAGAAAAGAAAAAAGACCATCGCTTGCAGAGCCAAACGGGCTCTCGCAAATGAGCCTGCTTCCTCGCTGAAAAAGGCAGAAGGAAAGGACGGACTGGAGGAGAGAGAACTTAAAACAAGAGGAAGAGCGAGCCATGAAGTAATAAATAGTGATGGAGAGAGAGATAGGTAGACCACTAGAAGAGCCGCTGCTTCTAATGGGTTTGAGATATTCATACGGTGGTCTCTATTTTTTTTTCTAAGGTGGAGGCTGAAACCATGCCGAGGTGATGGCCCCATAGTTCATGCCCTTACTCGTCCACGCCTCAACCGTGCTTTTGCATAAAACTGATACCGTCACACTTGCCAGAGGGCAGTCTTGCCTTGGGATGTTACCGTACAAAATGGGGCCCCACCCTGATAATGGATACAGAATGTGTAGCCTCCTTCAAGTGTGTGTACCCTGACCCCCCCCCCCTCCTCACCATGCAACTCCGCCCGCCATCTGCAATGCCCGTTACCTCACAAACAGCAGCCAGCTCGCCGACCGCCCTCGCCCTCTTGCTTCATCATCGGTGCTCATCACCGTCGCGAGTTGCAACTATCCCATCCTTGCCCGTATTATAACGTTCACCGGTAGCAGCTTCTTTTCACCCTCCTCCCAATTGCAGTCATAGGTAGCCCCACCGCCGCCAGCTGTGGCACAGCTCCTCCTCGACGCCCCTATCGCGACACCGTGTCTAGCTGGTTCCAGTACACGTGATCGATGGCAGCATTGCGCCCCCGCCGGTGCCGCCATCGGTTGCAGCATCAATGGGGACGATGGAGTAGCTCACGAAAATCCAGTATCTCTGGTTCTAGCAAAATTTGGCTCGGTTTATAGCGTGTCACGTCGCTGGTTGCAGCTCTGTCGTGCACTAATCGTAGCCCCCATCTCTTTGGTTCCAGCAATAAATGTGATAGTGGTAACAAATGGCGTTGTGGGTTGCAGCTCCATCACACGCCGGTCGAAGCATTTCGCCCGTAGATAGGAGCTCCGTCGCACGTCGGTCGAAGCATTTCACCCACAGATAGAAGCTCCATCGTGCTCCAGTTGCAACCCCGCTCATATCTGGTTCTAGCAAAAAAATCACCCGCTGTAACATTTGGAGCTGCTAGTTGCAGCTTCGCCGCACATCGTTAGTAGCTCCAAAACATCTCTGGAGGTGGTTCCAGCACGAAAGCGTCGTGGTTACGACATCTCTGGTGGGCGGTTCCAGCGGTCATCGCGATCCCCAACATCGGTGTGGTGTTCATCTCCGGCGCCACAGTTGTCGTCCAGGTTGCAACACCGAGGGCTGCCATCTCTGGCTGGTGAGGAAAAAAATTAAGGTGGTGTAGGGGGCGGCCGCCAGTTCGTCGGAGTGTGACCAATGGAGCGCGGCGTGGGTTTCCCACGCGGTGGCCGGAGACTCCGCTCCCGCAGCAACTCCTGCTGGGGGGTGGAGAAAAATCCCACATGCGGTGTCGCTGGGTTTGGGGTGCGCTCTTGCCTGCAAGAAGGTGTTGCCGTCGGCGATAGGGTATAAAGAAGTGAGAGGAAGACGACGTGCATGTGCCGTAGGATTACCCCCGATCCATCCAACGAAACGCGCATCTGGTGCAAACTTGGGCCGGTCGGGAGAAAACATTTACTTTTTTTTTTTGCAATTACTCCCTTTGTAAGAAATTTAAAAAGATATAAGTGTATTTAGTTTACTACTTTAGTGATTTAAATACTACTGTATTATATTTTTTTTACCGAGAGGGTAACATTTACCTTCTTCAAAAGTCTTTTCATCCAAAAAAGACTCCGTCTCTACTGTAGTCCACGCTCCACTAAAGTAGTCTAGTGCTGTCTCCGCCTGTCGTTTAAAACATGAAACGCGAACCCCGAGGCCAGGAACCACCTCGCCGCCTCCGCCCACTCAACCTGACACCCGCCGCCTCTCCCTCCTACAGAGAATCACTGCCGAGTTGCGCGAGTGCGACCTCGTCGCCGTCCCCGACCGCCGCGCCTGCGTCACACGCCGAGCTCCGCGGCGCCAAGCCGATGCCCTTGTGATGCACCCAGAGGCCCACGCCGCGGTGATCCCCGAAGTGGCAGGCGTCCCTGGGTGCCGCCACGGCGCCGAGCGCGGTCTAGCTGCAGCCGCCGTTCCAGGCTTGGCTGGAGGGAACGGCGTGACCCCGCCGCGCGGACCACTCTCGGTGCGTCGGCTGCCTGCTGCCCACGCACCCTGAGACGGGCCTCCGAAGTCGCTGGGCGCCCGCGGTGGCGCTTGCCGGCGGACAGACACCACGGTGTTTGCCGGATGCAACCAGCCTGGCCCCGCCAACTGCGCGAGCGCGACTATCCACGACCTCTACTGGGCCCCGACATGGCGTGGGCTGGCCGGCCGACTCCCTCGGCATCGCGCGGCTCTGGGCCGTCACAAGACTGAGGGCTGTATTGCACGCTCTGGCGCTGCCTGCCGTCAAGTGCCTGCCTTCCGGTCAATGGACGCGGGTAAATTTGGCGAGCACGTCCTTTTATTAACAGCTACAGTACTAGTAATGTTTTTCAGATATTTATTTGGGGTTATTGCTGCTTTGGATCCCGGCGTCTCTGTGTGGGTGTGGGTGGGGGGAAGGGGGGTGCGTGTGATGCGTGCAGCGTCGTCTCTTTATAAGAAGGGCTCCGCTCCGCTCTCATCGTTCCATCGCCTGCGGAGTGCAAACAAGCACCTTTCCCTCTCTTCCACGGCGAGACGGTGAGGATCTGCTCCACGCCCTCTTCCACCCGCCCCCTCCCTCTCCCCCGATTTTTGTTCTCCTCCTGTTTTTCAAGTTTGCTTTGTTCCCGTGGTTTGCCCTGTTCAAGTGCAAGTTTTCGTCAAGAAAAAGAAAACATTATGTTTTTGTTAGCTATCGCTCGATGAACTGCATCTTCTCAGATTAGAGGTTATTTTGCCGAACTCGTAGGAGGAGGGGTGGAGAAATTGTAACTCGCGATCTTTCACATGCATGTACCTAAGCGCAGATCGGCTGCAGCGTAGGGGCTGGGATCGGCTGCAGCGTAGGGGCTGGGAAAATGCATATTTCTGGCAGCTATGCAAGTTTAGAGTCTTCCTGTCACCTGATCTGCGACTGCCCTTTCTCGCGTGAAATTTGGGCAAACATCTCTAGATGGAAGGGCCCTAATACCGACACTTTGGCCTCATCCGAGGTCGGTCCAACACCTATTGTCGGTGTACTAAGTATTGAGGCATTAGTACTCCGTACTTGTGCACGGGCAGTTGTAGCCATACTCGCGGCAAGGCTTGTCGGGAAACGGAAACAGTTTAAGGTTGGCTCAGGCTATCAAAGAAATATTCAAGTCAAAGATCTGAGGATCAGCAGATAGGAAGAGCTGGAATCCAAAAGCCAGCCTCCCCGGCAAGATCTTGCCGGGGTGGCCTGCGAAGCCCGGCAAGATTTCACACCCGGCAAGATTCGGCGCCCGGCAAGATTCTGCTACTATGCCACCGCTTCGATACAGCAACAAGCCCGACATTCTGGGTCCTTCTCTGGATGTGTGGCAACGCGCCAGTGGAGGAGAGTTTAAGCGGCGCTGATGGGATGGCCCTTTTTTTCATCCCCAAGAAGGTGAGGACACCTAAACGGACACCTCACGGTGCATTAAATGCGTTCGTCCTAATCTGTCAGTGGTTAGGTATGATAACCCTGTAGCTGCTTTACACCTCAATGTATGTATATTTTGCCACTCTGGTGACCCATTTGAGCGTATAAAAGGAGGCCCAAGGCAACTGCTACAGGGGAGGACGACCTTCTGGCCCATTCTGCATGCGTAGCTGCTCTTTGAACGTACTGTTCATTACAAGCGCTCCTGGAGCCTGGGCTCAAGAACACTCATAATAAAACAAGGAAGGAGTAGGGTTTTACGCTGATCAGCGGCCCGAACCTGGGTAAAATCGTCCCGCGTCGATCGTTGGTTCTGCTCTTTGTGCATACCTCTCTCCCTGCCGAATCGTAAAGGGATCCCTTGGGGTCCCATAGGTGTCGCACGCCGACATCTTTGGCGCGCCAGGTAGGGGGAAGAAGGTTGTGCGAACCTGATCCAGTGATCGGCGCCTTAGTTTCTTGATCATCTTCATCACCATGCCACCTAAGAAGAAGAGTGCCGCAACGGCGTAACCATCTACATCCGTTTTGCCTGCGCCCTCGCGTACGGGCGACGGTGTAGATGCAGAAGGAAGAGGATTAGAGCCTCCACGGCGTTCTGGTGATCCAAGCCAGGCGAGCGGCGTTGTTCGCAGCGGCAGCGGCAGCCCACACGTCGCTGGATCCAGAGATGGAGTTGTACTGCCTACGAGTGGTGCAACGAACTCCAGAGATCGGAGGACGCCTCCTAGGACTCCCGCGCCGGCGCAAGCATCACGACCTACCCAGGTCGTACGCGATGAGCAGCGCCATGGCGCTGGTGGTTCAGGGCATCCCCATGAAAGGACTTCTGCGCATCGATCCCAAGGTGCGCGGGCCCAGCATGCGCATCAAACTGCTGACGGAAGTGGCGCGCGGTCGCGTGATTGTGACGGTGCTCCTTCTCACGTGGTTAGGAGTCAGAGCACCTCACGTACTTCGCACCTGTCGCCGCCACCTACGCCAGCAGAAGCTTTGGCGCGTGCGCAGCTGCTCTTCGATTTTCCTCCTGCTCCGGAAAAGATGGAGGAGTGGCGAGCTACTATCCAGAGTCTCATTGGCTTCACCAACAAGGATGGGCCGCAGGAGGCAGGGCCCTCACAACGGCGGCCCATCGATCCGGCGCGAGCCGATATGAAGAAAACCGGAGGTGGTGCGACTACGGTGCACTCTCCTCCACGACACCAGCAGCGGTTGGCAACCCGGCGGACTGATGGCCGTGATGATGATTCCACGGCATCGTCCGATCCACGGATGCGCCGCAGGAACGAGGCAAAGAGGACGCCCGAACCACCATCGAGCGGCGACGGGAAGCGCGCTATCAATCTGATAAGCACGCAGGGCCCGCTGCTGACGAGCCTGCGCCAGGGGACATAGGCGACTTACCTTACGAGGTAGGTACTCCAGCGTTTACTCGTGAGCTGTGGCAAGTCCAGTGGCCCAATTCCCGAACCTTCAAGCCAGAGGTCCCGGAGAAATATGACGGCAAGACTCACCCCTCGGAGTTCCTGAGCATCTACACCATTGCGGTGCAGGCTGCCGGGGGCCGAGACGACAAGATACTTGCCAACTACTTCCCGTTGGTGCTCAAACCCAACGTTATGTCGTGGTTGATGCATCTGCCGGAGAATTCTATTTCTTCTTGGTCAGATCTGTGCCATCAGTTTGTTGGCGTCTTTGTTGGAGGCCACCAAGCTCCTGGCCAAGAGAGTGATTTGCATATCATCCCTCAGAAGGAGGGCGAATCCCTGCGCAAGTTTATCCAGAGGTTTAGCCGAGTGCAGTACAATATTCCTGACGTTCAGCTTGCCGTTGTTGTTAGCGCGTTTCATCAGAACGTGCGCAACCGCAAAATGAGTGAAGAGCTGGCGATGAACAAGGTCAGGAGTATTGCCGAGCTTTACGCTTTGGCCGACAAGTGCGCTCGAGCTGAAGAAGGGAGGAAACTCCCTGGCGAGGCTGTTGGTGCAGGGGGCGAATCAGAAGATGAAGACGCTGCAACCCCGTCAAGGAAAGGCCGGCGGCGGAACAAGAAGCGCAGAGGCAAGGCCGTGCTTGCTGTTGAAGAATCCGGCAACCCTGGCGCCGCCAAGAAGGCCAAGGCTGACGACCCCGGCAAAGAAGTTGCCGGGTGCTCCTCCGGCCAGGCCTTGGCGGCTACCGACAAGTCGGAAAGCTCCGGCAAGCCGTATTGCAAGATCCATCGCACCAAAGGCCACGATCTCCAAAACTGCCGACAAGTTGAGCAGCTTGTCGAGAAGCAGAGAGCTGAGTATGAAAGGCGCGATAAAGAGAAGGCCCTTGACGGTGCTGAGGGGTCCGGCAAGAAGCGCGGTGGCCGAGGGGGTCGCCGCGGCAAGGCCAAGCAACAAAGGGAGAGGCCCGCCCGAGGCCGTGACAAAGAAGAGGGTGATGATGATGATGAGGAAGATTATGAGTCCAGTGAGCAAGAATTTCAGAAAGCTACAGAGGCCATGTGTATCGACGGGGGCGCCTCGTTGCATTCTTCCCACCGTCGACTTAAACAGTGGGTGCGGGAGGTTAATGTAACGGAGCCATCACTAGATGCATGTAAGCCCCTGAAGTGGTCCAACGCGCCTATCATTTTCGACGTAGAGGATCACCCTGATCGCACAACCGTGGTCGGGTGCTTGCCATTGTTGGTCTCACCGACAATCCGCAACCTCAAGGTGACGAAAATGCTAGTTGACGGTGGGGCCGGGCTGAACCTAATCTCGCCAGATGTGCTCAAGAGGCTCCAAATTCCTGATGAAAATCTCGAGGAAACGGGCACGTTTCAAGGGGTCAATCCAGGAAGAACCCAGCCAAAGGGCAAGATTACGCTACCGGTGACATTTGGTAGCGAGCTCAACTACAGGACAGAGAAGGTAGTGTTTGATGTCGCCAAGATTCTTATGTCATACAATGGGATCCTTGGTCACCCAGCGATGGCTAAGTTTATGGCGGCATCACACTACGCGTATAATGTGTTGAAAATGCCCAGGCCGTTGAGTGTCATCACTATCCACTCTGATAAAAAGGATGCGCTCATTTGTGCCGACCAACTCTACCGGGAAGCAGTTGCAGCACCTGCCGTCAAGGCATCTGCTCCTGCCGCTGGAATTCCCGGGGGGAAGAAGAAGACCGGCAAGAATCTTGGCGCGAACTCCGGCAAGCGCACCTCCTCGGAGTGCTACGCCTCCGTTGAGGACGCACCAGAGAGTTCCACCGGCAAGAACAAGAAATCCAAGGCTGCTCCACCAGAGACCAAGAAGGTGCCCCTCAAGGAGGACGGAACGGGAGGAACTTTCACCATAAGTTCTACCCTAGATGACAAATAGGAAAGCGCGCTCATTGCCTTCCTGCGGGCGAATGTCGACGTGTTTGCATGGCAACTGTCTGACATCCCCGGTGTTCCCAGGGAGGTAATTGAGCACCACCTTGCTGTCTGTCCTCACGAGCGGCCCGTCAAGCAGAGGGTCAGGAAGCAAGCCTTGGAGCGGCAAGAATTTATTGCCGAAGAAATCAGGAAGCTGGAAGCGGCAGGATTGGTCAGAGGAGTGCTTCACCCAACGTGGTTGGCTAATCCAATCGTAGTGCGCAAGGCGAATGGGAAATGGAGGCTGTGTATTGATTATGCAGACATCAATAAAGCCTGTCCAAAAGATCCCTTTCCCTTGCCGCACATCGACCAGATTGTGGACTCCACTGCTGGTTGTGACCTACTGTCATTCCTTGATGCCTAATCAGGGTACCATCAGATCTTCATGGCAAAAGAAGATGAAGAAAAGACCGCATTTATCACCCCATGTGGTACGTATTGTTTTATACGAATGCCTTTCGGGTTGAAAAGTGCTGGTTCTACATTTGCGAGAGCTGTCCAAATTGGTTTTGAGCCTAAGCTCCATAGAAATATGGAGGCATATATGGATGATATAGTGGTCAAAACCAAGGACAAAGCAACGCTCATACAAGATCTAGAAGAGACATTTGCAAATCTGCGCAAGATCAATTTAAAGCTCAATCCTTAGAAGTGCGTGTTTGGTGTTCCTTCTGGCAAGCTTCTCGGATTCTTTTTATCTCAACGAGGGATCGAAGCGAACCCCGACAAGATCAAAGCTATTGAGCAAATCAAAGCGCCAAGACGCGTCAAGGATGTGCGTCGTCTTGCCGGTTGTGTTGCTGCCTTAAGCAGGTTTATTTCCAAATCAGCTGAGCGCACCTTGCCCTTTTTGCAAAATCTTAAAGAAGGCAGGTCCAATGAAATGGACTCCGGAGGCGGAGGCTGCGCTACAAGATTTGAAGAAATACCTTTCTTCTCCGCCAACACTAGTCGCACCTAAGCCACAAGAACCGTTGCTGCTATATTTGGCAGCGACAAATCAAGTGGTTAGTGCTGCGTTAGTGGCGCAGAGAGAAGCTGACAAGGAAGAAACACCAGCGGCGGGACCGCCAAGTGACGCGGCAGGATCTTCCCCGGCAAGGGTTGATCCCGGCAAGACAGGATCTGCGCAGTCAGAAGGACCAGTGCAAAAGAAAAAGGTGGTGCAGCGCCCAGTTTATTTTGTTAGATCCCTCTTGCAGGGAGCTAGGTCAAGATACTCTGGTGTGCAGAAGTTGCTCTTCGGCCTCCTTATGGCCTCGAGGAAGCTGAGCCATTATTTTCAAGCACATGAAATCACCGTCGTCACTCGCTTTCCGTTGCAACGGATTTTGCGAAATCCAGAGGCAACCGGCAGGATTGTGGAGTCGGCGTTGGAGTTGTCAAGCTTTGGTCTCAAGTTTGAAAGTACTTCGACAGTTCAGAGCTGGGCTTTGGCAGAATTCGTTGCGGAATGGACCCCAACGCCAGACGAAAAAGTTCAAGAAACGACTCTCCCCGGCAAGGAAATTGATCGAGACGGGGCTTTCTCGCTGCAAGGCGCCGGTGCCGGCGTGCTGCTTGTCGCACCCACCGGAGAGCACCTAAAGTATGTAATCCAGATGCATTTTTCCCGGGAGAGTTCGACAAACAACACTGCGGAGTACGAGGGGCTGCTTGCCGGTCTCAGGATCGCGGCGGACCTTGGTATCAAGAAGCTCGTCATCAGAGGCGATTCGCAGCTTGTTGTCAGGCAAGTTAACAAGATTTATCAGAGTCCATTGATGCAAGCCTACGTGGATGAAGTGAGAAAAATGGAAGAGCGCTTTGACGGTCTGCAAATGAAGCACATTCCTCGTGCCGAGAACAGTATTGCTGACGACCTGTCAAAGCGCGCTGCCCTCAAGTTGCCTGTGGAACCAGGAACTTTTGTGCTCCATTTGACTCAACCATCTGTGGTGCCATCAATGCGGCAAGAAAAGAGAAGAAAGTTGAATTCTGGACAGTACTTTCCGGCAGAGCTCCCTGGAGCCGCCGGCAAGGAACTTGCCGGGATCAGCATCAAACCTGCCGGGGAACGACAGGCTCCGGCGGAACCTCACGCTTTCGCTGTCGAGACAAATGTTCCCCTGGCGGAAGAGATGCCTTTAGTCCTAGCTGTCGAGCCCCAGGCTCCAGCATGGGCACAACACATTGTCCATTTCCTTCAGACAGGAGAACTCCCTGAGGAACAGGAAGAAACAGAAAAAGTAGCCCGCCGGTCTGTTATGTACAAGTTCGTTGATGACGTCCTGTATAGAAAGAGACCAAACGGTGTGAAATTGAAGTGCATTCCTCGGGAGGATGGACTAGAGCTGTTGGCAGAGATACATGGAGGCATATGTGGCTCTCACATAGGATCAAGAGCACTTGTCGGGAAAGCATTCCGGCAAGGTTTCTTTTGGCTCACCGCTCTCCAGGATGCAACTGCACTAGTAACCAAGTGTGAAGCGTGCCAGTTTCATTCGAAGAAATCACATCAGCCAGCTCAAGCTCTTCAGACGATTCCTCTCTCCTGGCCATTTTCGGTCTGGGGGCTCGACATATTGGGCCCCTTCCCCCGTGCTACTGGGGGCTTTGAGTACTTGTACGTTGCAATCAACAAGTTCACAAAGTGGCCGGAGGTGGAAGCGGTGAGGAAGGTGACAGCACAATCAGCCGTCAAGTTTTTTAAAGGGATAGTTTGCCATTTCGGTTTGCCCAACAGGATCATCACCGACAACGGTACGCAATTCACAAGTCGCACCTTCATACAGTACGTCCAAGACCTTGGCAGCAAAATTTGTTTTGCCTCTGTTGCTCACCCGAGAAGTAACGGCCAAGCGGAGAGGGCTAATGCTGAAGTGCTGCGCGGTCTCAGGACCAGAACCTTTGACAGGCTGAGAAAGTGCGGAAGACGCTGGATTGATGAGTTGCCGGCCGTTCTTTGGTCAATCAGAACGACAGCAAATCGAGCCACCGGCCAGACACCCTTCGCTCTGGTCTATGGAGCGGAAGCAGTTCTCCCCACGGAACTCATATACGGATCACCTCGAGTGCTCAATTATGATGAGCTTGAGCAAGAGCAACTGCGGCAAGATGATGCTGTGCTCCTTGAGGAGAATCGTCTTCAGGCTGCTGTGCGAGCTGCATGCTACCAGCAAGCTTTGCGTCGCTACCATAGCCGCAAAGTTCATGCCCGAAGCCTTGGGGAAGGCGACCTTGTTCTTCGACGGATTCAGTCCGCCAAGAATTCAAACAAGTTGACGCTGAAGTGGGAAGGCCCTTATCGGGTAGTACGAGTCACCAGGCCCGACGGTGTCCGCCTGGAGACCGAAGATGGCGTTCCAGTGAGCAACTCCTGGAATATCGAACATCTTCGCAAGTTCTACCCATAAGGCGCGGTTGCCGGGGGCTCCCGGCAACCACCTTTTTGTACAAGTCTTGCCGGCGAGGCATGTAATCCTTTGTACAAAGCCAGACGCAGACCCTGGGCCCAGATGAATAAGTTTAAGTATTGTGCATTTCCTTATCGATTTCCATGTTTATATATATATATATATATATATATATATATATATGCATGCTTATCTAAGATGTTGTATGACACTTGTTCCCGGTAAGCTGTAACGAACCGCCAAGGTTCCATATCTTTATTTTCTCTTCTTTTTTTTCAAAAGACAGAAGGATTACTCGCGTGCACGTTTGCCGCGGGGGGGGGGGGGAGGAAGATATGAGTACCAGTTGGCGACGTTCAGAATTGACGCTTTACCGGAGGAAGAACAATGACAGAAAGCTAAGTTCTAAAACTTAAAGCAAGTTCCCTTTATTACAAAGTTATTTTCCTTAGACGATTTCGACTTTTGTATGGAAAACCTGCATGCGAAGGAACCCTTGTCGTAATCGGTTGCGCCCTTATTTTGTTTCGAGTCCGCTCAATAATTTAAGTGGCTGCACTGAGAACGCCAAGGTGCCTTGCCGGCTGCTGCACCTTCAGCAGGCTGCTGAAGTCCCGCACCCAGCGCTCGCGGCAGGTTGCGCACCGGCAAGTTTTCAGTAAGCGTAGGGTATATTCCGTGCATAAAGGAATCAGACAAGGGAAATAGCATGCATATACCCAAATATACACAAGTTATATTACATCAATAAGTTGCCGCGGATCTAACATAAGACTTGATTGTCTTTTGGCATGAAATGGCGGCGACAAGGGAAAATGGGGCAGCTAGTCCCTGCGTCAGCCCTCGATCCTCTTGATTGAATCTACTTTCTCAAGGATGAGCGCGACAAGCTCCTCAAGTGACCTGAGATCTACATCCTTCGGCAAGTGGTCGAGCACGTTGGTGAGATCAATGCCAGGGTTATTATATACCACCTTGACGAGTACCTTGTAGAGGATGGCCCGGCAAAGTTTGCGGGATTCATTGGCCAGTTGGGTTGCTCGGTTGGACTGTAGCAGCTTCAAAGCGTCAGCGATGCTTTCGAAGAACATGGTCAACCTGGCGCTCGAAGATATCATTTCTTCGGTGGAATACCTGAAGTTTTGCAGGCCATCCTGTCCCATGGCTGACAACTGCGCAGTGAGCCTCTCCGCGGCGTCGACAAGACGATCAGTCCAGATTTTCACTCCCTTTTCATAGTCAATTTGGGTGGCGGCGGCGCTCTTAAGCAAGTTCCTTTCTTCCTGAAGATCTCTGCTTAGGGCCTTCTCGCGGGCCCTGCCGTCCTTGAGGGACTTCTCCAGTGTGGTCAGCTTTAACTTCAGATCGGCAATGGCATCATTGGCTGAAGTGAGCTGTTTGGTCTTGTCGGACATGGCTACTTGCATCTCCGCCAGGCTGTGGAGAGTTTTCTCCCTGTCCCCTTTGAGCGTCGAGAGCTCTTTGCCGTGCTCTTCAAAATCCACCTCCAGCTTCTTCACTTTGTCGCTCAGCTCGTTCTTGGCGGCCTCTGCAGCCTCGGTAGCATCGACGGCCTCCTTGAGCTTGCCGGCGTGATCTACAGTTAGAGCTTCGAGCGCCTCCTTGTGCTTTTGCTCCAGCTCCTGGATCCGCTGCGCGACGAGCTTATCGACCTCTTCATCCTTGCCGCGAAGCTTGGCGGCGAGTGCCTGCTCACGTGCGACAAGATCTTCCTCATGGGCGTCAAGTGCAATGCGACGCTCCGTCAGGAGAGCATCCTCAGCGGCAGTTCTTTGTGCAGCTTCTTCCTGCGCTTTCTCCAGGTCAGATTGTTTCAAGAGGATCTCTGTCCAGTTCTGGCTCACTTGTTCCCGGCTGGTAGTTAACTCTTGAAGGGCCTCGGCGTACCAGACTTGCATTTGTTCGACGCGCTTCTGAAAATCTGCTTCGGCTGCCTCGACAACTGCCATTCTGGAATCTGCTTTCTCTTTCCGAGCACGGTGGAGTGCTTGGAGCTTGCGGAAATTTTCGCCCATGGCCTGGAGGAGCTGATCCACTTCAGATTTGCCACTGCTGGCGCTTGGATCATCAACAATCTCGAGCCCGGCAGCGGCGATGATTTCTTCATCAAAGACTTCCCCTCTGGTCGACGTTTCAATGTTTGCCGTGCCCGACAAGTTGATGAATAAGTTGTCGCCAACCTTGAGATATTTGCTTGATGAGGGGGCTTCAGACGTCGATGGTTGGTCCTCGACGTTCGTCTCGCCGGTGGCTGGGGGCTCTGTGGCTGATGTAGCGCCTGACGATCCTGCGGCAGGAATGCCGTTAGTACGGTCATCAGTTTCCTCGCCGTCCCTCTCGGCAGGTTCCTTGGCGGCTTCCTCGGCAACAGTTCCGCCGACCTTGGCGGCGGCGTCTCTGGCGGCCTCGCTAGCGGCGATCCTGTCAGCTTCGGCGGTGGCGTCTCTGGCGGTCTCTTCGATGACAATGTCGACATCCATGTGTTCCATCACAGGGAATTCTGGAGGACGAAGGAAGGAAATCAAATAAGATTAACATTGAAGTCCAAGGAGACAAAAAGAAAGAAAGATAAAGAAAAGGATAGCAATTGCTCTAAGGCAAATAGTTACCTGTGTCGAGTTGTTGAGAGGTGGCCTCGCCCCTCCCGGCAGTGTTTGTTGCTGGGGAAATGTTGCTGGTATCCATGTATACCGGCCCTTCCTCAACCAGGATAGCCTCGTCAGTGGTTACTCTTGCCGGAGATGCGGTTGTGGGCGGCGCGGTAGATGAAGGTGGCACGACGGGGGCGGTTTCCGCCTCTCCCTGTTGCTGTTCTTCTCCTGCAAGCCCAAAGATATCAGCGGCAAGGGTAAAAAAAAACCTCAGCGCCCATCAGCAGAAAATAAGTGGAGAACTCACGCTGGGGGCTGCGATGGGGGCTGCATTGAGGGCCGAGCTCAGGGCTGACGACAATTTCTGGCGCACTCGTAGAGCCAGCCGGGGCCTCGTCGCCCGTGAAGGTTCTCAATCTCTTCGCCGCCCTTTCTGCCAAGGTTTCTGCATCGCTGCGGAGACAAGGCAAAACAAGGCTATGAGATTACTCCAAGATTTGGAAGATAAAGGCTATGACAGGACACATACTCTTCCTCTTCTCGTTCCGGGCTAAAGCCGGAGATGTCAAAATCGACCTCCGGTGCCGTGTCCGTGTGAGGGGGTGGAGGAGGGGTCTTGGGTCGCTTGGCTGTAGCAGGCGCAGGGGATTGGCGTGATTCCGCAACCTCAGCCTCCGATGTGGCTGTGTGAGACGCCCCTGCCGCCTCAGCAATTGCCGCAGGTGCGGGTCTCACGCGCCGCGCAGGTTGCTGACGGACTCCTTGCCGCGGCGCAGTCTTGCCGGCCGCCTTCTTGCCGGGAGCCTCGCTGCTCGACGAAGGTTGGCTTGCCGGGATGCCAGAAGCGGCTTTTCAAAGAACGCGCTTGGTCCTCTTCAGAGCTGGGGGCTCCTTCTGCGGCTCTTCTTCGGCTGTGTCTTCGGCGGACGAGCCCTCGGCGGCCGCGCTGCTCTATTCCCCGGCGACCTCAGCCTCCCCGGCAGGTTCTTCTTCCATCACAACCTCTGCTTCACTGGTTTCCCATTCTATGAAACCAAAGCTACCGGCCTGCGCGGCAAGATTCGCTTCCTCCACCCTAGAGGCAATATACGCCACCTCTTCGTCAGTGGTGGCGCGAATAAAGTCCGTTTCTTCCCGGACAGCCCTCTCCGACAAGTTGTCGAAGAAATTTTGTGCTTCCTCTTCGGTTGGCTTGGCCCAAGTCACGTCAAGACCATGGGCGTTGAACATTGGCATAAAGGCAATGATCGACCCCAGTGCGGAGTTGTTGCACAAAGGGACAATTCTTGCCGGCAACCGATGTTTGTCATCACGCTGGAATAGCTTGTGGCGAAGAGCGCCGAGCTGCATGGACGTCAGATTGTTGTTCAATCCCGGGCGCAACCTCATGATATCCGCTGCGTTCCGATACTCCCAAACTGGTCTTCCCCTGCTCTGTAGGGGGGCGATGCGGCGGCGGAGGAAATCGAAGCCGATCATCTCCATTGTAAGCCCGGTAGCTTTCAGGCGAAGGATCCTGGTGATGGCGATTGTGAGCCTCTCGTCCTCCGCGGCGAGATTGCTCCAGTCACTGCCGCGGACCACCTTTTGCCGACGAGGCGAACAGAACGGATGGGGATCTGATTCCTTGATCCAGCACCACTCAGACCGCCATTCGTCCCACTTCTCGCGTTGAACTCCATCCGGGTATATCTCCTTATTCCAAGCTCGTGGGATCCAGGCGATAGAACCGGAAAGGGCCTCCCCCTTTTGGATGCGAGGGATAAAATAATGGCGGAAAAGAGCGGTGTTGGGAACTACTCCGACAAATTTTTCGCAAAGATGAGCGAAGATGGACATGCACATTACGGCATTCGGCGTGAAATCAAGAAGGTGGAAGCCGTATGTGTACATGATATCATTGAAGAAATCAGAGAATGGGGGACAGAGTCCGCAATAGAAATAAGCGGTGAAGAAAAGATATCTGTCAGGGCCGCCCTTGTAACAAGAACCTGGAATTACGCGCGTTGCGGGATGAGCTTGTGTCCCCTTCGCCCACATGCACTAGTATCGATTCTTCAAAGCCCTCGCATCGAGCGTCGGAGCGAAGACGACGAACTTCTTTCGCATCTTCACCAGTTCGTTCTCCGGGACATCGGCCTTAGTCTCCTTGCTCTTACCTTTGGCCTTGCTAGCCTTGGGCGGCATGGCGACTGCGAGAGCGGAGGTTGAGGATCGAGCGGGTACGGAAGCAAAGAGCGGAAGGGGTGAAGTCTGGCTCTGAGCTCGGGAAGAGAAGATAATGGCGGAGGCCAGATTGAGAAGAAGAGGGGGGTAAATAGGTTGTGCCTCTGCGGTTTCCTTTTTTATGGGGAAGGTGCGAGGCCGCCTCTTTTACTCCACAATGTGAATACGCCTCTGCAGGCACGTTGCAGTTGCAGCCTTTCGACGCACGCTTCCCACGTCGCGCATTCAACGCGCGTGGTGGGGGGCACAATAAGCGGGATATTTACAAGCAGTTAATTCCCTACCACGTGTGCCCGTGCACTGTTTGGGCCTAGCCCAACAACGCCTCGCACTCGTGTGTGGCCTAGGCCCGGGGGCTCCTGTCGGTGTACTAAGTATTGGGGCATTAGTACCCCGTACTTGTGCACGGGCAGTTGTAGCCATACTAGCGGCAAGGCTTGTCGGGAAACAGTTCAAGGTTGACTTAGGCTATCAAAGAAATACTCAAGTCAAAGATTTGAGGATCAGCAGATAGGAAGAACTGGAATCCGAAAGCCAGCCTCCCCGGCAAGATCTTGCCGGGGTGGCCTGCGAAGCCCGGCAAGATTCGACGCCCGGCAAGATTCTGCTACTGTGCCACCGCTTCGATACAGCAACAAGCCCGACATTCTGGGTCCTTCTCTGAATGCGTGGCAACGCGCCAGTGGAGGAGAGCTTAAGCGGCGCTGATGGGATGGCCCCTTTTTCCATCCCCAAGAAGGTGAGGACACCTCACGGTGCATTAAATGCGTTCGTCCTAATCCGTCAGTGGTTAGGTATGATAACCCTGTAGCTGCTTTACACCTCAATGTATGTACATTTTGCCACTGTGGTGACCCCTTTGAGCGTATAAAAGGAGGCACAAGGCAACTGCTACAGGGGAGGAGGACCTTCTGGCCCATTCTGCATGCGTAGCTGCTCTTTGAACGTACTGTTCATTGCAAGCGCTCCTGGAGCCTGGGTTCAAGAACACTCATAATAAAATAAGGCAGGAGTAGGATTTTACGCTGATCAGCGGCCCGGACCTGGGTAAAATCGCCCCGCGTCGATCGTTGGTTCTGCTCTTTGTGCATACCTCTCTCCCTGCCGAATCGTAAAGGGATCCCTTGGGGTCCCATAGGTGTCGCACGCCGACACCTATGGAAACAGTCATCGATGCCACGGCTCCAAATTTCAGGCGGGGAATTAAGGCCATGCCAATGCTGGTGGAAGAGAGGGAAAGGGGCTTGTTTTTCCCTCTCTTCCACGGCCATGCCAGGGCTTTCAGAGCTGCGATCTCACCGACTCAGGTGATCACCTCCAGGATTAGAGATGATTTTGAGCCCCTTTCCCTCTCTTCCATTGATGCTGCAGCCTTTTGGTGGAACTAATGTAGTTGCAAACAAGCCCCTTTCCCTCTCTTCCACGGCCATGCCAGGGCTTTCAGAGCTGCGATCTCACCGACTCAGGTGGTGACCTCCAGGATTAGAGATGATTTTGAGGCCGGAGGCTGGTTAAAGCGAGAGTTTTTTAGCACCCTTTTGGGGATTTTCGGGAGGAGTAGCGTACTGCTCTAAGGGGGCCTATTCCCCTTTTCTTTTAAACTCCTTTTGTAACTTCCTTGGCCATCTTGGCCCTCCTATATATTGCTTTGTTTCAGCTAACAAAAACTTCAAGTCTATACATGCTGATTAGTACTCCCTCCGTTCGGAATTACTTGTCTCGGAAATGGATGTATCTAGAACTAAAATACGTCTAGATACATTCATTTCTGCGACAAGTAATTCCGAACGGAGGGAGTACTTCCAAGTTATTTCCATGTATAACATGCACTCTGTCTTATAAATGGGTGATGACTATATCATTGTAAAATCACCTTGCTTTCAGATTAGCAAACAGAAGCATATCTATTTTTGGGTTGAAGCAGTGAACTTGTTTGTTATACGCCTTTGCGAAGGCAAAGAGCTTTTTCCGGATCAATGTGCCTGGCACATTATTGCTATGTTGCTTGTTCCTTTCCTCTGCCTTTTGAAGAGCACTCCTTAGGAGATATATACAGCGAGCTTGAGATATACTGCTGCTATAGATACTTGACATGATATGATGTACTCCCTCCGTCCCATAATATAAGAGCGCTTTTGAAGAGTCAAAAGCGCTCTTATATTATGGGACGGAGGTAGTAACTAGCTTGCTTGTTCTGTTTCAAATGCTCAGTCGTGTAATATATATTCCTCTTGTTCTCTTAAAGCTAATGGGAACTGCAAACTATGTGCATTGCAGTGAAACCCGAAGTGCGACTTAACAGCTGTGCTCCCTAAGCAAGTGCCATGGCGAACCCGAAACCAAGGTCTGTAACTGTATAGTTCTTCCTCTAGAATGTTCAGGTTTCAGTTTGATGATAGCTATCATATGCAGAACATATCACTAGTGCATCTACATAGAGCATCTACAACTGGAACCGGAGATGTGATACTATATCTTAGACAATTTATTTGTTATTAGTGCATTATTTACTTCCGACTTATGTAAGTCTGGTGGAATGCAGCTACAAGGATGTTTTGATGCTGGGTATGCCAGCACAAAAGTTCCAGGAGCCCTATCAGCTCATGGAGATGGCGCTGCGAAGGGAGTTCGCAGAAGCGGCCTGACGTGAAGCAGAGTATGTTACTACCCGCCGCTTTAAAAAGGGTAAGAGTTGTGAACTTGTGATGCAGAACATGAAACATGTCTTTTGGGTAACATCAGGTCGTCAGCTACTAAAAATTTCATAAAATTTGCTGCAGCCGCTCGTCAATTCCAGGAGTACCTACAGCTGGTCGTGCTTGAGCCGTACCACCCGTTCCCAATGGCCATACCTGCTCGGCAGAGGTTCCAGCGTGCATACATCGCCCTGCGCGTCTGAACTTCCTCGTCCGACCGCCTGATAAATTGCTTAGGTGTTGAGGTGTTTTTCCTCATACTGTTGCTTGTTTGAATTCTGTGATATGATGCTGTAACTCAATGAGTTCTAGACTACGTCGCTCCTCTGTTTGAATTATGATGCTGTAACTGGATGAGTTCTAGACTATGAGATGTTTCTTATGAGGCTACTATAATATATGATCGGCTGCATTTAACTCTTGCAAGCAGTTTTCTCGTCAATCCATGTGCACTGCACACATAGCTGACGCTGTTGTGCATATTGTTTTTCTTTCATTGATTGACTCTTGGTGTGCTTATTGTTGAAAACCAAGGGAGATGTGGTCTGCCGACAATTCTGGCGCAGTGGAACACTACATGCATGGCTCGGTATACCGCGCGCTTGTGCAAGCGAGTGATCTGCAGTCCAGAGCCGCCGCGGCCGCTGCGCATCCCGAGCCTCGCCAGCATTGTTCAGGCCTAGCCCAACACTTACTCGTCGTGATCTGCTATTCATTGAGCGATCACCTTGCAGCTACTCTGAAATCTGAACACATGCGGGATGAGAATATAGGTTTCAACGTGGTGCTACAAGTGGCACCTACACCTGACGATGGGTATATCTAGATTTCCCTTAGAAGAACCCTTCTTTTTTTTTATCAAAAAAAAAAAACCTTCTTTTTGAAGCCAGAAACCATAGAACAATTGTTCTACAGGTTATTTTTATGTTAGATGCGTCTAGCGAGTGGCCATCGCTAGCAACTCCAAGCGACTGGCCAGATATGGAAAGTGTCGGGCCCCCAATCCATATTAGGAAAGTAACCCTTCCGACCAGTTTTCACCTGACTTTCATATTAGGAAAGTAACCCTTACGACCAGTTTCCACCTGACTTCCATATTAGGGAAGTAACCCTTCCGACCAGTTTCCACCTGACTTCCATATTAGGGAAGTAACCCTTCCGACCAGTTTCCACCTGACTTCCATATTAGGGAAGTAACCCTTCCGACCAGTTTCCACCTGACATGTGCGCCCACCCCTCATCCCGCTCGACGTGCAAAGCAACGGTCCCAGCGCGATCACCTGCCTATGGAAATCACGTGCCCCGATGCCCTCCTCCCTCAACCGCCCCACGCCCCCCTTTCCCACCCCACCTGCCCACCCCCACCATCTTTTTCCCCATGAAAAAGAAAACAAACAGATCACAGGGGGTGATCCCCCATCTCTGGACCTGCCATGGGAGCTCTATCAGGTTGAGATTTGAGCAAATCTGAACCAGTTCTGGGCAATGAAAACGGAAGAAAGAAAGAGGAGTGGACTTAACATGCAACAAAGGAGGGAGGGAAGGTAAGTTTCCTATTTTTCTTCATAGTAAGTTTTGCACCTTGACTGCAGATTTCCCCCCAAACTTTCTTCACCATGGTGGCAACTTCTACAAAAAGTCATCCAACTGAATTTCTTCAAGAAATCATTTCCTATGCAAAAATAGGCAAAAACCTAGAAAACAAAATCATACATTGTTGTATTACAGATGGGTTTAGACTCATATAATCAATAATCTCTGGTTAATCTCCAAGGCTCGTGTAGGTGCATGGCATGGTGAGAAGGGTTGAGACCCTTTGTTAAGGGAGCTCTTCCTCTCACTATTTGGGGCATGCGAAGAAAGGTGGTTCACAAGGGCTCCTTCCTAGCCACCCAAATGGTTATGCCATGTTTGCGCTATATCTTTGCCGGTCAAAATGGGTAATTAATCACTAGATTAATTACGAGTAGCTAATGGATACACCACTGTCCAAGACGTTGGACTCGGCTACATGTCTACCCGGTGCTGACTCTATCGGGCCTGCCTCGCTGCTGACTTGATTAGATCGACCACATGCCGATTCGGGCGAGAGTCTATCCGGCTACGTGCCGACTCGGGTGTGAGCCCTAGCCGTCCAACCAACTCATTCCTCCTTACGCAGCCCTAGCCGTCATCCACTGTTCCAAGCTTTGTGCCGCCACCAGCGATCTCAACCCGCCGACCGCGTGCACGGCCGGACGGGAGAGCAGGCCTTCGGAACCACGTCCTTTGAGATCCTGCACCGGGAGAAGGGCGATAAGGTTTTTGGGGATCGTCTCGGCGCGATTGCTCCCGGTTTGTTCGTGTCTTCATCCTCGGCTTTGACTACTTCCCCGACACCGACGACATGGCTGAAGACGACGTCACCAAGAAGAAGGCTGCGAATGAAGCTGCAGCCGCCGCCGCCGCTGATGCATCAGCATGGCCGACTAGAGCGTATGATTCATTCATCCCCTATTTACTTGTTCATGTGCTAGCCAGGTGTGTTGTGTTCATAGATGTTTCGATTCTATGTTATGCCCAAGACTCACATGTTTATGTGTCGGTATGAGCTTCATACCATGCTTGCCTTGCTCATGATTTGGTCAGGGATTAAATCAATCCCTAAAGTGCTAATATTTCCAGCTGACATTGTAGAATAGGTTTTGATATGCAATTTTTTGTTGTTTGCATGCAACTCCTCAATTGCACCATCCAACTTTTGTCTCCTAGTGTGCAACAAAAGTACACACACAATAATGAACAGACTCATATAAGTACAAACATATAGGTTGTTTTGTTTCACACATTGCAGTAGATATGTCCTATAAAAAGGAAGAAATTCTATTTTGAGAACTATGAAACATAACTAACCAATTAGGAAAATAGCCATAGGAGAGATTTGGTTTTGCAAATTGCTTTGATCTCTCCGAGAAGTAGGGCCGACTTCAGAGCTGGGAATGAACATTACACACAAGGCTGTTTAAGGAGCTCCTCCACCCATAACATGCGCGGATGTGAAAAGGTGAATTGATTGTTCACTTGGTTGCTACTCCCTCTTTCGCAAAATTTTAGGTGTCTAAGCTTTTCCAGAAAATCCCAAAATCTAAGGTGTGTTAGCACTCAGCTCCCGATATTCTCTCTTGTACAGTTAACGAAAGCTAACCATTGCTAATCGTGGATCATCTAACCACGTCTTTGAAGGATATGGAGGAAACTTTTTGTAACCATGGCTCGGTAATTTGTGACTAGCCCTGCACAAATTTCTGTGCCAAAAGCTTACATGCCATACACAATGGGAAGGAGGGAGTATTGTTTTGTACGTTGCACAAGAAATGACGAAAAAATAAACCTAAAACCTACCATGACAAGGAAAATAGTGTGATATGCAAAATTTGTGCATCCGAAAAAATGTGTGTGCAAGCATAAAACTGCATACAAAATATGATAGCAAAAATCCTAAAAAAATGCATCTATCATGAGTTGTACTGTGCAACTTATAGATCACACCTCTGCAACTGACATGTCTCCTTCGTTCAACTAGTAGGATTAACTTGTATGGTAGTTTGGGTTTTCAATTTGTGTGATGATATGTGCAACTGGAATAAACCCCTTGTGTGTAAGAAGCATGAAAAAACCAAGAAAAATGAAACCCAATAGTAAAAAAACAAAACCCTGGTTGACAAAGGTTGCATCTCACTAGGTTGTAATGTGCAACTTGTGTGTCTGCATATGCAACTGACAGAACTAATATGTGCTAGTGACAAGTTGCCCTTTGTGCAACTACAAAAAAGAAAGAGAAGTTAAAAACATGGTTTAGCCCCGAAAGAAAATGATAGTTTTCTTGTTTTCAAAGAGTGTCACCCTTCCTCTCTTGCAATAGGTTTGTTCTTACAATTATTAGGTTTTTAGTTTTCATGGAGTCATTGGTAGTTGATGTGTTTGTTCCCCTTCTTTTGTTGGAGGTGTTGTACCAAGAAAAAGTGTTTCTCAACAACGACAAAAGGGACTGAAAAAAATGATTGATCTCAATGAGCTTCCTCGCGACCTCAATGAACAACCTTCCGACCACATCTCAGTGCCTCACGATGGCGTTGAGTTTGTGCAGCTAGTTTGTTGCTCGTAGCCGGATCCATGATGGATTTCTATGAATGATGTTGGTGTTGGCAGGCAATCATCGGGCCCTACTATCCCTATAAAATTGTTAGGATAAAGAAACTAGTAAGAAAAATCAACAAACTCTTTGTTCACACAATGAAGAAGACATCCGTTAACTATAGGATGGAACTAACTTTCTTACCTTATTTTGACGCACAACATTTTAATATTTAGACAACATATTTATGGCCCTCTTTGTTTTAGTATTTTCCAAAGTAGTGCACCGATGACTACCTCTCAAATTACATGTATGCCCATGAGGCAAGAAAATATTCATATAAAACCCACTTTATAGTATTGAGGTCTTCCTCAAGAGAGCGAAGGATGGGCGGGCGATCAACCACATGCACTAGCCTAAAGTTGCATAGACCTTCAACACCATGGAAGGCTCTTACACGCAAAAAAACATCATGGAAGGCTCAATATTCGCCTTCCACTTTAGCAACTTACCAAATAAGATTCAGCTGTCTATTTACCGTTTATGATGCTACTTTCGAGAGGTTTTAGATGTTACATGTGAAGTGCTTCTGTGTTACTTATTTAATTTGATGTTTGTGTACTGTGGTGTACTAGCCATATGGTGTACTGTGATGTCAATTATGAATTCTTGATGGACATTTGATGGATATGAAATATATTGTGTGTTCAATATGGAATCGGGATGAAAGTTTGTCGAATATGAAATGTAAATTTCCTTATTATAGGGATTAAATTAATAATGAGTCAATAAACATGCTTATTGGCTCATTGCATTGCACATGGTTCCGTAAAAAGGTGTATGGGCAATGATCGCTTCCAACACACACGATTGCTAAAAAAATAAGCGTGTGGGGGTAGACGAACGCAACACACAATCTGTCGTAGAAACGTGTGCGATGGACGTAGTAACCCACACACTCACCGCAACACATCGTGTGTGCGACGAGAGACCCATCCCACATGATTGTGCTTCCCAAATCGTGTGTGATACGCGGATTGGCTGCAAACGTTTCAATCCGACAAATCGTGCGCATTGGAGGGAGTTATCCCACACGATTGCATTTTCTCAATCGTGTGTTATATTGAGTTCAAGCGCAAATATTTCTACGTGAAAAATTGTGTAGGGTGTGTGACAGATCTCACAAGTCTTGTTCTGTGTAATCGTTTGTGATAGCCTGCCCATCGTACATGTTTACTACCGAGTGTATCGTGTGCGTTAGGTTGACCTATCGCATGACTCGAGTAACTGGCGATCAGTCACCAGTGGGGAGGGTCGATCGAACGAATTCGGTCACAGTGGAAGCTGCTCTGAGCGAACGAACCCCCCTCCCCCCTCAATGGTTTGCCAGGGGAAGCCCCGGCCGAACCCTCGTTGGCCTAGAGGCCTAGTTTCATGTTTTATTTAAAAAAATGCGATGAACAAAAAAAATACATATTTCTCTTATAAGAAACAAAGAAAACATAAAATGTATAATTGCCATGAAAAATGCGATGCAACTTTCAAAAAATGCATGTTAATTTACTACATGGAAGTTTTCGCCTCCCAACAAGTTGGTTTGGTATGACAAGTCGGGCGTTCACTGGGAAAATGCTTCCAAGGAACGTTCCCTCGATATGCGGTCCTTAATTTATAAATTTACATGATTAAAAAAAAATGTGTCGTGTGATCTAAATAAATTATGAACTCTGTCATGGATATGTTTTCACTATGAAAAAAAGCCATGTTTGGAGAACATCTGTTTCTTTATTTTGCCAAAGACCATAAACAAAAATGCCATGTTGTGATTTTTTTGCTTTATTTGGTCCATTGTGCAAAAATTCATTAAAAAATGCCATATCAGTGGAAAAAAATTCCATGCCAATATAAATAAAATTGCCACCCTCTTACTAATAAAAATGCCACCCTCCTAATAATAAAAATGGCATGCTAACAATAATAAAACAACCAACCTGTTAATAATAAAATTGACACCCTCCTATTAATAAAAATGGCATGTTATTAATAACAAAAATGCCATGCCCTTAATCATAAAACTGACATCCTCTTGACAATAAAAAATGCCATATTATAATAATGTTAAAAATGCAACGCTCTTAATAATAAAACTGTCATCCTCTTAATAATAAAAATGATGTGTTACTAATTATTAAAATGCCATATTCTTAGTAAAAAAATGACATGGGGGCATTGCAAAACTAAAAATTGCCATGCTAAAAATATGCACATGGCAAGTTTGGAAAGATCCCTCTCTAAAAATAGGGGGGGTTTCTTTCAAAATTGAAAAAAAATCAGTATTTTCAGAAAAAAAATTCAGAAGAAAAGAAAGATCTAATTTACAACAAAATAGATTTATAATCTATATAGCAGTCTAACGCAAATGTTCACCCCCCTACTGTCGGGTGGCAAGCGCCCTCGGCCCGTATGTAGGAGGTCGCGAGTTTGAATCCTACTTCACGCACACCTTGGTCTGCATTTTTTGGGGCAAATAAGAATGTTTACCTGGAAAACATGAAACAACGGACTCCAGCTGACCTACGTGGCATAGGGCATTCGTCAGGATGGGTGCAACGGCGATGGAGGCGTTAGAGCATCTACAGCCAGACTTGGCAAATTCGGTGCACTGACCGGGCACCCCTTAAATAATGTAATCCATATCCGGACACCTCAATTATCATATCTCAAATCCATACAAACTCATGCAACTACATCGATCCACACACATCGTCCGGCTACTCAATCACTACTAACTAAACATGCTATCGGACTACCAAAATTTGGCATGTTTGGCTATGGTGGAGTTCATCCACGGCTGCCCTTGCCCTTCCCGATGACCTTGCCGTCCTTCTCGCAGAAGTACCGGTTGAAGACGCGGTACAGATCATGCCGGATCTGCTCGTCGCCGGAGCTGAAGGAAATATGCCCTAGAGGCAATAATAAAGTTGTTATTTTATATTTCCTTATTCATGATGAAGGTTTATTATTCATGCTAGAATTGTATTGATCGGAAACTTAAATACATGTGTGAATACATAAACAAATACCATGTCCCTAGTAAGCCTCTACTAGACTAGCTCGTTGATCAAAGATGGTTAAGGTTTCCTAACCATGGACATGTGTTGTCATTTGATAACGGGATCACATCATTCTCATCCGTTAGCTTAGCATATTGATCGTTCAGTTTATTGCTATTGCTTTCTTCATGTTAAATACATATTCCTTCGACTATGAGATTATGCAACTCCCAGATACCGGAGGAATACCTTGTGTGCTATCAAACGTCACAACGTAACTGGGTGATCATAAAGATGCTCTACAGGTATCTCCGAAGGTGTTTGTTGAGTTGGCATAGATCGAGATTAGGATTTGTCACTCCGAGTATCGGAGAGGTATCTCTGGGCCCTCTCGGTAATACACATCATAAGCTTGCAAGCAAATGACTAAGGAGTTAGTTACGAGGTGATGTATTACGGAACGAGTAAAGAGGCTTGCCAGTAACGAGATTGAACTAGGTATGAAGATACCGACGGTCGAATCTCGGGCAAGTAACATACCGACGGACAAAGGGAATTACGTATGTTGTCATAACGGTTCGACCGATAAAAGATCTTCGTAGAATATGTAGGAACCAATATGGGCATCCAGGTTCTGCTATTGGTTATTGACCGGAGAGGTGTCTCGGTCATGTCTACATAGTTCTCGAACCCGTAGGGTCCGCACGCTTAACGTTCGTTAATGATATAGTGTTATATGAGTTATATGATTTGGTGACCGAATGTTGTTCGGAGTACCGGATGAGATCACGGACATGACGAGGAGTCTCAAAATGGTCGAGAGGTAAAGATTGATATATAGGACGATGGTATTCGGACACCGGAAGAGTTTCGGAGTGCACCGGGTAGTCATCGGGTCGCCGGAAGGGGTTCCGGACACCCCCGGTAAGTGTATGGGCCTAATGGGCCAAAGGAGGGGACAGACCAGCACACTAGGGGGCTGGCGTGCCCCTCTCCTTGGCAGGCCGGCCCTAGGGGAAGGAAAGAGGAGGGGTGGCCCCTCCTGCCGTTCCCTCCTCGTGAGAGAAAGGAAAGGGGGGGCGCCTGCTCCTCCTGCCTTCCTCCCGCACTCATATATGGAGGGGGGGGCGCGGCTTGGGGAAGTCCCCAAGTAGGATTCGGCCCTACTTGGGGCACCCCTTGGCCTATCCCCTATCCCCCACCCACATATATGTGGGAGGGGGGCGCCACACATAACCACGACAATCTCTTAGCCGTGTGCGGCGCCCCCATCCATCATTTACACCCTCAGTCATATTTTCGTAGTGCTTAGGCGAAGCCCTGTGGAGATAGCATCACCATCACCATCACCACACCGTCATGTTGCTGGAACTCATCCACTACCTCGCCGTCTTGCTGGATCAAGGAGGCGTGGACGTCACCGAGCTGAACGTGTGCTGAAGGCGGAGGTGCCGTACGTTTGGTACTTGATCGGTTGGATTGCGAAGAAGTTCGACTACATCAACCGCATTTTCAAACGTAGCCGCTTACGGTCTACGAGGGTACGTAGACACACTCTCCCCCTCGTTGCTATGCATCTCCATGGATAGATCTTGCGTGTGCGTAGAAAATTTTTGTTTTCCATGCAACGTTTCCCAACAGTGGCATCTGAGCCAGGTCTATGCATAGGTGATATGCACGAGTAGAACACAAAGAGTTGTGGGCGGTGATAGTCATACTGCTTACCACCAACGTCTTATTTTGATTCGGCGGTATTGTGGGATGAAGCGGCCCGGACCAACCTTACATGTCCGCGCACATGAGACCGGTTCCACCGACTGACATGCAACTAGTTTTGCATAAAGGTGGCTGGCGGGTGTCTGTTTCTCCTACTTTAGTTGAATCGAATTTGACTGCGGCCGGTCCTTGAAGAAGGTTAAAACAGCAAACTTGATAAATCACCGTTGTGGTTTTTGCCGTACGTAAGAACGGTTCTTGCTAGAAGCCCGTAGCAGCCACGTAAAACTTGCAACAACGAAGTAGACGACGTCTAACTTGTTTTTGCAGGGCATGTTGTGATGTGATATGGTTAAGACATGATGTGATATATGTTATTGTATGAGATGATCATGTTTTGTAATTTATCGGCAACTGGCAGGAGCCTTATGGTTGTCTCTTTATTGTATGAAATGCAAACGCCATGGAATTTCTTTATTTTATCACTATGCGTTAGTGATAGTTGTAGAAGCAATAGTTGGTGAGATGACCCCGACGCAACGATGGAGATCAAGTTATCGAGCCGGTGACGATGCTTTGGAGATGGAGATCAAAAGCACAAGATGATGATGGCCATATCATTGTCACATATTTCGATTGCATGTGATGTTTATCCTTTATGCATCTTATTTTGCTTAGAACGGCGGTAGCATTATAAGATGACCCCTTCACTAAATTTCAAGATAAAAGTGTTCTCCCCGAGTATGCACCGTTGCTAAAGTTCGTCGTTTCGAAGCACCTCGTGATGATCGGGTGTGATAGACTCTACGTTCACATACAACGGGTGTAAGACAGTTTTGCACATGCAAAATACTTGGGTTAAACTTGACGAGCCTAGCATGTACAGACATGGTCTCGGAACACTGGAGACTGAAAGGTCGAACATGAGTCATATAGTAGATATGATCAACATAGAGATGTTCACCATTGATGACTACCCAATCTCACGTGATGATCGGACATGGGTTAATTGATTTGGATCACGTATCACTTAGATAACTTGAGGGATGTTTATTTAAGTGGGAGTTCATTAGTAATTTGATTAATTGAACTTAATTTATCATGAACTTAGTCTTAATAGTTTTGCATATCTATGTTGTAGATCAATGGCGCGTGCTACCGTTCCCCTGAATTTTAATGCGTTCCTAGAGAAAGCTAAGTTGAAAGATGATGGTAGCAACTACACGGACTGGGTCCGTAACTTGAGGATTATCCTCATTGCTGCACAGAAGAATTATGTCCTTGGTGCACCGCTAGGTGACAGACCTGCTGCAGGAGCTGATGCATATGTTATGAACGTCTCGCAGGCTCGATCTGATGAGTACTCAATAGTTCAGTGTGCCATGCTTTATGGCTTAGAACCGGGACTTCAAAGACGTTTTGAACGTCATGGAGCATATGAGATGTTCCAAGAGTTAAAGTTAATATTTCAAGCAAATGCCCGGGTTGAGAGATATGAAGTCTCCAACAAGTTCTATAGCTGCAAGATGGAGGAGAAAAGTTCTGTCAGTGAACAAATACTCAAAATATCTGGGTATCATAACCACTTGACTCAGCTGGGAGTTGATCTTCTAGTTGATAGTGTTATTGACAAAGTTCTTCAATCACTGCCTTCAAGCTACAAAGGTTTCATGATGAACTATAATGTGCAAGGGATGAATAAAACAATTCCCGAGCTCTTCGCAATGCTTAAGGCCGTGGAGGTAGAAATCAAGAAGGAGCATCAAGTGTTGATGGTTAACAAGACCACTAGTTTCAAGAAAAAGGGCAAGGGAAAGAAAGGGAACTTCAAGAAGAACGGCAAGCAAGTTGCCGCTCCCGTGAAGAAGCCTAAAGCTGGACCTAAGCCTGAAACTGAGTGCTTCTACTGCAAGGGAAATGGTCACTGGAAGTGGAACTGTCCCAAGTATTTGGTGGATAAGAAGGATGGCAAAGTGAACAAATGTATATATGATATACATGTTATTGATGTGTTCCTTACTAATGCTCGTAGTAGCGCCTGGGTATTTGATACTGGTTTGGTTGCTCATACTTGTAACTCGAAAGAGGAGCTACGGAATAAACAAAGATTGGCTAAGGACGAGGTGACGATGCGCGCCGGAAATGGTTCCAAGGTCGATGTGATCACCGTCGGCACACTACCTGTACATCTACCTTTGGGATTAGTTTTAGACCTCAATAATTGTTATTTGGTGCCCGCGTTGAGCATGAACATTATATCTGGATCTTGTTTATTGCGAGCCGGTTATTCATTTAAGTCTGAGAATAATGGTTGTTCAATTTATATGAATAAAATCTTTTGTGGTCATGCACCCTTGAAGAATGGTCTGTTCTTGTTGAATCTCGATTGTAGTGATACACATATTCATAATATTGATGCCAAAAGATGTAAAGTTGATAATGATAGTGCGACGTACTTGTGGCACTGCCGTTTAGGTCATATTGGTATAAAGCGCATGAAGAAACTCCATGCAGATGGACTTTTGGAATCACATGATTATGAATCATTTGATACTTGCGAACCATGCCTCATGGGCAAGATGACTAAAACTCCGTTCTCCGGAACAATGGAGCGAGCTAATGACTTATTGGAAATAATACATACCGATGTATGTGGTCCGATGAGTGTTGAAGCACGCGGGGGGTATCATTATTTTCTGACCTTCGCAGATGATTTGAGTAGATATGGGTATATCTACTTGGTGAAACACAAGTCTGAAACATTTGAAAAGTTCAAAGAATTTCAGAGTGAAGTGGAGAATCATCGTAACAAGAAAATAAAGTTTCTACGATCTGATCGCGGAGGCGAATATTTGAGTTACGAGTTTGGCCTTCATTTAAAACAATGTGGAATTGTTTCACAACTCACGCCACCTAGAACACCACAGCGTAATGGTGTGTCCGAACATCATAACCGTACTTTATTGGATATGGTGTGTTCTATGATGTCTCTTACCTATTTACCACTATCGTTTTGGGGTTATGCATTAGAGACAGCCGCATTCACATTAAATAGGGCATCGTCTAAATCCGTTGAGATGACACCGTATGAACTGTGGTTTGGCAAGAAACCTAAGATGTCGTTTCTTAAAGTTTGGGGATGCGACGCTTATGTCAAAAGGCTTCAGCCTGATAAGCTCGAACCTAAATCGGAGAAGTGTGTCTTCTAGGATACCCTAAAGAAACTATTGGGTACACCTTCTACCACAGATTCGAAGGCAAGATCTTTGTTGCTAAGAATGGGTCTTTTCTAGAGAAGGATTTTCTCTCGAAAGAAGTGAGTGGGAGGAAAGTAGAACTTGATGAGGTAATTGTGCCTTCTCTCGAATTGGAGAGTAGCACATCACAGAAAACCATTCCCGTGATGCCTACACCAACTAGAGAGGAAGCTAATGATCATGATCATGAAACTTCAGATCAAGTTACTACTAAACTTTGTAGGTCAACCAGAGCACGATCTGCACCAGAGTGGTACGGTAATCATGTCCTGGAAGTCATGTTACTAGACCAAGGTGAACCTACGAACTATGAAGAAGCTATGATGAGCCCAGATTCCGACAGATGGCTTGAGGCCATCAAATCTGAGATAGGATCCATGTATGAGAACAAAGTGTGGACTTTGGTGGACTTTCCCGATGATCGGCAAGCCCTAGAGAATAAATGGATCTTAAAGAAGAAGACCGACACTGATGGTAATGTTACTGTCTACAAAGCTCGACTTGTCGCAAAAGGTTTTCAACAAGTTCAAGGGGTTGACTACGATGAGACTTTTTCACCCGTAGCAATGCTTAAGTCCGTCCGAATCATGTTAGCAATTGCCACATTTTATGATTATGGAATCTAGCAAATGGACGTCAAAACTGCATTCCTTAATGGATTTCTTAAAGAAGAGTTGTATATGATGCAACCAGAAGGTTTTGTCGATCCGAAAGGTGCTAACAAAGTGTGCAAGCTCCAGCGATCCATCTATGGACTGGTGCAAGCATCTCGGAGTTGGAATATACGCTTTGATGAGGTGATCAAAGCATATGGTTTTATACAGACTTATGGTGAAGCCTGTATTTACAAGAAAGTGAGTGGGAGCTCTGTAGCATTTCTGATATTATATGTAGATGACATATTATTGACTGGAAATGATATAGAATTTTTGGATAGGATAAAAGGATACTTGAATAAGAATTTTTCAATGAAAGACCTCCGTGAAGCTGCTTATATATTGGGCATCAAGATCTATAGGGATAGATCGAGACGCTTAATAGGACTTTCACAAAGCACATACTTTGACAAAGTTTTGAAGAAGTTCAAAATGGATCAGTCAAAGAAAGGGTTCTTGCCTGTGTTACAAGGTATGAAATTGAGTCAGACTCAAAGCCCGACCACTGCAGAAGATAGAGAGAGAATCAAAGTCATTCCCTATGCCTCAGCCATAGGTTCTATCATGTATGCTATGTTGTGTACCAGACCTGATGTGTGCCTTGCCATAAGTTTGGCAGGGAAGTACCAAAGTAATCCAGGAGTGGATCACTGGACAGCGGTCAAGAACATCCTAAAGTACCTGAAAAGGACCAAGGATATGTTTCTCGTTTATGGAGGTGACAAAGAGCTCGTCCTAAATGGTTACGTCGATGCTAGTTTTGACACTTATCCGGATGACTCTAAGTCTCAAACCGGATACGTATTTATATTGAATGGTGGAGCTGCTAGTTGGTGTAGTTCCAAGCAAAGCGTCGTGGCAGGATCTATGTGTGAAGCGGAGTACATAGCTGCTTCAGAAGCAGCAAATGAAGGAGTCTGGATGAAGGATTTCATATCCGATCTGGGTGTAATACCCAGTTCATCAGGTCCAATGAAAATCTTTTGTGACAACACCGGAGCAATTGCCATGGCGAAGGAATCCAGGTTTTACAAGAGAACCAAACACATCAAGAGACACTTCAACTCCATTCATGAACAGGTCAAGGATGGAGACATAGAAGTTTGCAAAATACATACGGATGTGAATGTAGCAGACCCATTGACTAAGTCTCTTCCATGAGCAAAACATGATCAGCACCAAAACACCATGGGTGTTAGATTCATTACAATGTAATCTAGATTATTGACTCTAGTGCAAGTGGGAGACTGAAGGAAATATGCCCTAGAGGCAATAATAAAGTTGTTGTTTTATATTTCCTTATTCATGATAAAGGTTTATTATTCATGCTAGAATTGTATTGATCGGAAACTTAAATACATGTGTGAATACATAAGCAAATACTGTGTCCCTAGTAAGCCTCTACTAGACTAGCTCGTTGATCAAAGATGGTTAAGGTTTCCTAACCATGGACATGTGTTGTCATTTGATAACGGGATCACATCATTAGGAGAATGATGTGATGGACAAGACCCAACCGTTAGCATAGCATATGAGCGAGGCTCAGCCGCTGATGGTATGCCAGGTCGCGATGCCATGGTCAAGGCCAGGGGGTGAGGGCCCGAGAGCCAGTAGGAGACCCTGAGGCGCGGTGCTCAGGGGCCCCTCCTTTGACGTGCAAGCAACTTGCGCGAGAAAAGAGTAGCCGGTGCTGAAGGGGTGCTTAGGAGGTGTTGCGTCTCGATGGACGGGCGAAGCCACTGGTGGTCCCCGCTTCGGCGGTTCCTGCGAGTTAGCCAAAAAAAGGAAAACACAAGACGCGGCCACGCTCACTATCCTGCCGATGATCTTTCCATGAGAAGACGAAGGCACTAAGGACCAGGTGAGGTGACGTGTGCGGGGCTGGCCACGAGCCAGAGCTCGGTCTCTTAGGTTTATCAGCGCTGTAGGGACGGACCCGTGCACAGGCGCCGTGCCAGTAGCCCCCGTTGCGGGATGAGCAAGAGGCAGGTTTAGTAACGCGTAGAGGCCGCGAGGGCTAGCTCCAGAGATAACAAGATGGTAATGGCAATATCAGCAACCATGATAACTGGGGCATGCATAACTGGTCCGGGGTACATGAATCAAAATGGTGCGGCTGTAGGGACAGGCCCTAGCAGCTTGAGGTTAATGCAGCCCAAGGGGCGCCCTCAACTGAACAAACCAAAAAGTCACCTGGCATCGTCGTTGTAGAGGCGTTGGAGAAGCTGAAGATGTGTGCCGCAGAAGTCGCTCCTCACAAGCCGGCCGACTCCTAAGTCCGGGGGGCCTCCAGAGATCTGGGGGGCTCGCGACGTTCCGGCACCTCCTCCGTCAGGATTGCCTGGCGCCTGGCCTCATGAGCCGCCAGAACACCTTGCATGTAGCGTTGGTGCAAGGCAGCCGCGTGCGGCAGGCCAAATGGCAAGCAGACATAGCTGTGGAGGCGGCCCCCACACCGGCCAACGCAGGACGGCCAGAAGAGCTCCTGAGAAGCAGCCCATGTTGAGGCCTGGGATGTTGACATAGATGCGCAGATCGCCACCCACGTCGGGGGCGGCAGCTGTACCAGATGACGCAGGGCAGCGCTCGCCACACATGGCTCACGTCTCCTGAAGCTCCTCGATTGCCTTGGTGATGAACTCATGAGCGCCTGGCACCTCGCGCCTTGCGCCTCGCTCACGGAAACACGCATTGAAGCACGCCTCCATGTGGTGCCCGAACGCCTCCCTCATGACGCCGGCTAGGTCAGAGGCCCTCCAGACGAGAGCCCCCGAGCCCGTCCTGAGAGGGGCGCCGGGCGCGCCTTCCTATGCGAGAGAGGAAGGCGCCCCAACAGTGGGCACAGGGCTTGAGGCACGATCGTCGGGCGCCCCAGCCTCCTGACGGCCCCTGGGGAGGAGCTGCTTCTTCTTCTTGGGGACGGCCTCAGGAGGGCGGATGGTACCCTCGTCATCTGAGTTCTCAATTGATGCGGCCTGGTAGGCACGCTCGAGGGAGCACACCGCATCCTTCTCGTCGCAGGTGGCCGTGATGATGCCGCCACTTCCCGGCATCTTGAGGACGTTGTAGACATGGTGAGTCGCTGCCATGAACTTGGCGAGGGCCGGATACCCAAGGATGGTGTTGTACGGGAGGCGACTGTGGGCGACGTCGAAGTCGATGAGCTCGGTGTGGTAGTTGTCGCGCTTGCCGAAGGTGACGGGAAGGCGAATCTGCCCTATGGGGATGGTGGAGCCATCAGTCACTCCTGAGAAAGGCTTGGTGGGTAGAAGCTGGTCATATGGCACCTGGAGCGTGTCAAACGTCTCGACGGAGAGGACGTTGAGCCGCGCGCCACCGTCGATGAGGGTCTTGGTGACGAGGACGTTGCTGAAGGTCGGCGAGTAGAGCATCGGGAGCGCACCAGCGGTGGATGGACACTTGATCTGGTCTGTAGAGTCGAAAGTGATGGCGTACTTGGACCACCTGAGGGGACGCGATGCCTCGAGCTTGGGGAGGGCCGCGTTCACCTCACGAGCGAACTGCTTGAAGATGCGATGAGAGGCGGGAGCCTGAGAGCCACCCAGGATGCAGGCAATGGCGCGAGGCTCTTGGAAGCCCCCAGCCCCATCGTCTAGGCGGTGGTCATCATTCCTCCTTGGCGGTGGCGGCAGCGGAGGGAGGCCGGCGTTTCCATGAGGACGGTCCTCACGAGGCTGGTCTCTCCAGGGGCCATCGCGAGGTGGGCCCTGCCAACGGTCCTCACGAGGCTGATCGCGCCAGTCCTGGCGAGGGTCACGGTTGTCCCAGCGACCACCACCGCAGCCTCCTCCGCGGTCGTAGCCATGGTCGTTGCGCTCGATACGGCAGCCGAAGCGCCCATCACAGATCGCCCTGAGCTCTTGGCTGTCGCTGGTGTTGTGGTTGTGGACGTTGTGGAAGACGCAGAACGAGCGGCTGCCCTTGGAGGACTCGGGGTGGTCGCAACAGCGCTTCATCTCAGGTTCAGTCACGAGCACAGCTGGACCCTTGCGCTTCACGTCCTTAGCTTTGGCCTTCTTGTCTTCAGGTTCGACCTCCGGAAGCTCCAGGAGGGAGAGGCGTCCTTCTTCTGCCCTCGTGCATCCGGTGGCCATGTTAAACATCTCCAGAGCCGAGCACAAGTCCTCGTGCATCGCGAGTTCCTCCTTCATCTTGACGTCCCGGACGCCCTCAGAGAACGCCGTAATGATGGCCTCGTCCGACACCTTCAGAATTTTGAGGCGAACATTGGTGAAGCGCTGTATTTACTTGTGCAAGGTTTCGCCTGGCTGCTGCTTGATGCGTCGCAGGTCGCCTGCCCCAGGAGCACGGTCGCGAGTGCCCTGGAAGTTGGCGATGAAGTGCTCGCGGAGCTCGTCCCAAGAGGAGATCGACCCCACCAGAAGGTTCAGGAGCCAGGAGCATGCGCCATCCTTGAGGGCCATGGGGAACCAGTTCGCCATGACTTTTTCATTGCCGTTCGCCGCCTCGATACTCAGCTCGTAGAGCTGGAGGAACTCAGCGGGGTCGGGGGTGCTGTCGTAGCGCGGGGGCAGATCCGGCTTGAACTTACCGGGCCAGAGGACATTGCGCAACTCCGGGGTGAAAGCACGGCAACCTGCCGCACTTACTGGAGCCAGCCGTTGGGGAGGAGCCTGATCTTGATGCACGCGCGCCGCCACCTCCGGCGGCACGTGATCTTAACGCACGTGTGCCGCCGCCTCCGGCAGCACACGATCTTGACGCGGCGGCGCTGGAAGTGCACGCGCTTCTCCTTGGGGTCGCTGCACCACCTGGTAGCTTGCTTCATCACGCGCCGGCGCCCTATGCGGCGGGTCACGCTGGGCCGGGTGCTTCACGCTGGGGCTCAGGGACGATGTCGCGCCGAGGAGGTGGAGGGGGCGCGCCGTGGGCCACCTCGCCCGCCTGGGACGGGTGAGGTAGCAAGCGAGACAGCGCAGGGGCCTCTCCAGCGGCGCTGACGAGCTCGGCGATGCGGTCGAGCCAATCCTCGTAGAGGTCATCGGCCGAGCGATAGCGCAGAAGCTCGCGCGCCATGAGCAGCGCAGCCTACGCATTCGCCGGCCCACGACGAGCATGAGAAGACGACGCAGCGGCTGGGGTGAGTGACGGAGTTGCGGTGCGACCATCACACCGCACGGAGGGTGGCATCGATGAATCCTGCTGCTCGTGGGCCATGGGACTGGTGGTAGCGTTGGCCGCAGGAGAAGGGGAGCAGCGAGGGGCGCCGTTACCCGCGGGCGCCGTCTAAGCGACGTGAGCGGCGAGAGCTGTCCGGCGCTCGGCACGAACACGGCAGGCGTCGGCCATCGGAACGACGGACCGGGAGCGGAGCGGATGGTGGAGAAGAGGCTTCAACACGCCCCTACCTGGCACGCAAAATGTCGGATTCAGGGCTCCGCAGACCCAAGAGAGGTTCGAACTCTGGGGCGTGTGTGAAGAACTCAACCTCCCCAGCCAACTGATCCGTCGCCCCCACGGCCTAGCTCGATACTCAAGGAAGAAGATGGACATGGCAGTTTACCCAGGTTCGGGCCACCTTGCGGTGTAAAACCCTACTCCTGCTTTGTGGTGGATTAGCCTGTCGGGGGGATGCTCGCTCGCTTTTTTCTCCTATTTTTCTCCCGTGATGCAGGATGAAGAACGGGGAGGCGGGGTCAGATCTGACAGTTACCTTTTATTTTGAGAAATCTCGCTCGCTTTATTGATTCAAGACAATGTTCTTAGGTACACGGTTTGGGTCATGAGGAGTGCCCAACCAAACATGCCTACCTATACCTAGATTACATGCAAATTTAGCAAGATTATGAGCCTCGAAGTTAAAGTTCCTTCGCTCAAACACAAACGAGCAAGAAGAGAAGCTAGCTCTAGGGTCTATTATTTCATGTATTACAGCTGCATTAGGACCTCCTGTCCCTTCATTGATATCATGCACCACCCCTTGGCAATCTGAAGCCACCAGAATATCATGCTCGTTCAGGTCTTCCGCAAGAGAAAGGGCCTCCCGACACGCGTATGTTTCCAGGATCATTGGGTCCTGGGTGCCCTCAAACACAACCGCTGACGAGCCAAGAAAGTTGCCGTCTGAATCTCGACATACGGCAGCAGCCACCCCAGCACGTCTGTTCCTTACTAGTGCGTCATCAACATTGATCTTCGTGAGGCTAGCTTGCGGTGAAATCCATCGACGCTGCTGTACCGGCCCCGTAGGTACCTGCGAACTAGGTTCGCTAATGGAGATCTGCTGTAGCTCCTGTAAGTAAGAGTCCACAAAGGAAATAGTCTGGTGTGGGTTTTGGAATAAAGATTCATAGATTGCCTTGCGCCTTGCATACCACACAGCCCATAATGTGACTACCATCCTCAAACCCAAATTTAGTGCCTCATGGAGTTCAAACAGCCAGTTCTTCGCACATGGCTCCAAATTTTTCGACATCTTTGAAACAAGAGATTCATCCGACAAGGCCCAAAAACACCTTGACATCGTGCATGACAAGAGGGCATGTCTCCATGAATCTTGGCATCCACACAGCGGCCAGGCACTCTGTGTTTCCATATTCTGCTTGTGCAGAACGTCTGTGGTGGGAATCGAATGTCGTGCGAGACGCCACTGAAAAACTCGTATCTTTGATGGAACCTTCAATTTCCACAAACGAGTCCAAGCTTCCTCTTCTCTAGTATTGGAAGATGAGCCACCCCTTCCTTCTAGCCAGGCTTCCCATTGAAGTTTTGTTGTGGCCAGGAACCTGTAGGCCGAGCTTACTGTAAATCTGCCTTTCTTGTCCGGGTTCCATGCCCAAAAATCTTCGGTGTTTCGGGTACACACCGGTATCTTTAGAATTGCTTCAGCATCAAACGAGAGGAACACTGACCGTATCAAAGGTTCGTTCCATGAAGCAGTAGCTAAAGAAAGTAGTTCGGACACTCTCCTGGGAGGTACCGCAACTAACGAAGCAATAGGCTTTGGTGCTGTTTCCTTAGGGATCCAATTGTCTTCCCAAATGTGAGTTGTTTGGCCATTACCAATCCTTCAGATAATTCCTTGCTGCAGCACATCCCGACCCTCTAGGATTGCACGCCATATTTGAGATGGGCGAGATCCCAGCTCTGCCTCAAGAATTGTGGAGTTTGGAAAATAAGACGCCTTTAAAATTCTTATACTTAGAGTCGACGGTTCCTGTAGAACTCTCCATGCTTGCCTAGCAAGCAGTGCCAGGTTGAACAATTCAATGTCGGTAGACTAAGTATTGGGCCATTAGTACCCCATACTTGTGCACGGGCAGTTGTAGCCAAGCCCGCGGCAAGGCTTGTCGGGGAACAATTGGAGATTAATTCAAGGTTGTCAAAAGGGACACTCAAACCAAGAATCAGAGGATCAGGAGATAATAAGGGCTGAAGGCCGAAGATTAGGCCCTCGGCAAGATCTTGCTGGGGTAGCTTGCAGAGCCCGGCAAGATTTGTGCCCGGCAAGATTTGCGCCCGGCAAGATTCTGTCACTGTGCCACCGCTTCAGCACAGCAACCAGCCTGGCATTCTGGGTCCTTTTCTGGATGCGTGGCAAGGCACCAATGGAGGAGAGCTTAAGCGGTGCTGATGGGATGGCCCCTTTTTCCATCCCCAAGAAATAAGGACACCTAAACGGACACCTCACGGTGCATTAAATGCATTTGTCCTAAACCGTCAGTGGTTAGGTATGATAACCCTGTAGCTACTTTACACCTCAATGTATGTACATTTTTGCCACTGTGGAGACCCCTTTGAACGTATAAAAGGAGGCCCAAGGCAATTGCTACAGGGGAGAGGATCTTCTGGCCCATTCTGCATGCGTAGCTGCTCTTTGAACGCACTGTTCATTGCAAGCGCTCCTGGAGCTTGGGCTCAAGAACACTCTTAATAAAACAAGGCAGGAGTAGGGTTTTATGCTGATTAGCGGCCCGAACCTGGGTAAAATCACCTCGCATCGATCGTTGGTTCTGCTCTTTGTGCATACCTCTCTCCCTGCCGAATCGTAGAAGGGATCCACGCGGTCCCATAGGTGTCGTACGCCGTCATATTTGGCGCGCCAGGTAGGGGGAAGAAGGTTGCACGAACCTGATCCAGTGATCGGCGCCTCAGTTTCTTCGTCATCTTCATCACCATGCCACCCAAGAAGAAGAGTGCCGCAACGGTGCTACCATCTACGTCCGTTTTGCCCGTGCCCTCGCGTATGGGTGATGGCGTGGATGCATAAGGTAGAGGTTTAGAGCCTCCACGGCGTTCTGGTGATCCAAGCCAGGCGAGCGGCGTCGTTCGCAGCGGCGACGGCAACCCGCACGCCGCTGGATCCAGAGATGGGGCTGTGCTGCCTACGGGCGGCGCGGCGAACTCCAGAGATCGGAGGACGCCTCCTAGGACTCCCGCGCCGGCACAAGCGTCACGGCCTTCACAGGTTGCACGTGACGAGCAGCGCCATGGCGCTGGTGGTTTAGGACGTCCCCATGAAAAGACTTCTGCGCATCGATCCCAAGGTGCGCAGGCCCAGCATGCACGCCAAACTACCGGTGGAAGTGGCGCGCGGTCGTGCGATCATGAAGGTGCTCCTTCTAACATTGTTAGGAGTCAGAGCACCTCACGTACTTTGCACCTGTCACCGCCGCCTACACCAGTGGAAGCTTTGGCACGTGCGCAGCTGCTCCTCGATTTCCCTCCTGCTCCGAAGATGGAGGAGTGGCAATCTACCATCCAGAGCCTCATCGGCTTCGTCAACAAGGATGGGCCATAGCAGGCAGGCCCTCACGGCGGCGGTCCATCGATCCGGCGTGAGCCGATGGAGAGAAGACTGGAGGCGGTGCGACCACGGTGCACTCTCCTCCACGACAGCAGCGGCGATCGACAACCCGGCGAACCGATGACCGTGATGATGATTCCACGGCGTCGTCCGATCCGCGGATGCGCCGCGATCAGCGTCATGTTCTTCGGGAACGAAGCAAAGAGGATGCTCGAACTACCATCGAGTGGCGACGGGAGGCGCGCCATCAATCTGATAAACGCGTAGGACCTGCTGTCGACAAGCCTGTGCCAGGGTACGCAGGCGACTTGCCTTACGAGGTAGGTTGTCCAGCGTTTACCCGTGAGCTGCGGCGAGTCCAGTGGCCCAATTCCCGAACCTTCAAGCCAGAGGTCCCGGAGAAATATGATGGCAAGACCCACCCGTCGGAGTTCCTGAGCATCTACACCATTGCGGTGCAGGCTGCCGGGAGCCGAGACAACAAGATACTTGCCAACTACTTCCCGTTGGTGCTCAAACCCAACGTCAGGTCATGGTTGATGCATCTGCCAGAGAATTCTATTTCTTCTTGGTCAGATCTGTGCCATCAGTTTGTTGGCGCCTTTGTTGGAGGCCAACAAACTCCTGGCCAGGAAAGTGATTTACATCTCATCCCCCAGAAGGAGGGTGAGCCTCTGCGCAAATATATCCAAAGGTTCAGCCGTGTGCAATACAGCATCCCGGATATTCATCCTGCCGCTGTTATCGGCGCGTTCCGTCAGAACGTGCGTAACCGCAAGATGCGGGAAGAAATGGCGATGAACAAAATCAGGGATATCACCGAGCTTTATGCTCTGGCCGATAAATGTGCTCGGGCTGAAGAGGGAAGGAGACTCCCCGGCAAGGATGTTGGTGCAGGAGGCGACTCTGAAGGTGAAGATGCTGCCGCCCCGACAAAGAAGGGCCGGCGGCGAAACAAGAAGCGTAAAGGCAAGGCCATGCTTGCTGTCGAGGGATCTGGCAACCCTGGCACCGCCAAGAAAGCCAAAGTTGGCGACCCCGGCAAGGAAGTTGCCGGGTGCGCCTCCTGTCAGGCCTTGGCGGCTGCCGACAAGCCGGAAGGCTCCGGCAAGCAGTATTGCAAGATCCATCGCACCAAGGGTCATGATCTCCAAAATTGCCGACAAGTTGAACAGCTTGTCGAGAAACAGAGAGCTGAGTACGAGACTCGAGACAAGGAGAAGGCCCAAGATAGTGCTGAGGGGTCCGGCAAGAAGCATGGTGGCCGGGGGGGTCGCTGTGGCAAGGCCAAACAACAGAAGGAGAGGCCCGCTCGAGGCCGTGACAAGGAAGAGGGTGATGATGATGATGAAGAAGATGATGAGTCCAGTGAGCACGAATTCCAGAAAGCTACAGAGGCCATGTGTATCGACGGAGGCGCCTCGTTGCATTCTTCCCACCGTCGACTTAAACGGTGGGTGCGTGAGGTTAATGCATCGGAGCCATCGTTTGATGCACGTAAACCCCTGAAGTGGTCCAACATGCCTATCATTTTTTACGCCGAGGATCACCCTGATCGCACAACTGCGGTCGGGTGCTTGCCATTGTTGGTTTCGCCGACAATCCGCAACCTCAAGGTGACAAAAATGCTAGTTGACGGTGGGGCCGGACTGAACCTAATCTCACCAGACGTGCTCAAGAAGTTGCAAATTCCTGATGAAGATCTCGAGGAAACGGGCGTGTTTCAAGGGAACAATCCAGGAAGGACCCAGCCAAAAGGCAAGATAACGCTACCAGTAACATTTGGTAGCGAGCTCAACTATAGGACAGAGAAGGTGGTGTTCGATGTCGCCAAGATCCCCATGTCATACAATGGGATCCTTGGTCGCCCAGCGCTGGCCAAGTTCATGGCGGCATCACACTATGCATATAATGTGCTAAAAATGCCCGGGCCGTTGAGCGTCATCACTGTTCACTCTGATAAAAAGGATGCGCTCATCTGCGCCGACCAACTCTACCGGGAAGCAGTCGGAGCACCTGCCGTCAAGGCATCTGATCCTGTCGCTGGAACTCCCGGGGGGAAGAAGAAGACCGGCAGGAACCTTGGCGCAAACTCCGGCAAGCGCACCTCCTTGGAGTGCTGCACTCCCGTTGAGGATATACCAGGAAGTTCCACCGGCAAGAACAAGAAATCCAAGGCTGCTCCACCAGAGACCAAGAAAGTGCCCGTCAAAGAGGATGGAACGGGAGAAACTTTCACCATAAGTTCCACCCTTGATGACAAATAGGAAAGCGCGCTCATAGCCTTCCTGTGGGCGAATGTCGATGTGTTTGCATGGCAACCATCTGACACCCCCGGTGTTCCCAGGGAGGTGATTGAGCACCACCTTGCTGTCTGTCCTCACGCGCGGCCCATCAAGCAGAGGGTAAGAAAGCAAGCCTTAGAACAGCAAGAATTTATTGCCGAAGAGATCAGGAAGTTAGAAGCGGCAGGTTTGGTCAGAGGGGTGCTTCACCCAACGTGGCTAGCCAATCCAGTTGTAGTGCGCAAGGCGAACGGAAAATGGAGGCTATGTATTGATTATACAGATATCAATAAAGCCTGTCCAAAAGATCCTTTCCCCTTGGCACGCATTGACCAGATTGTGGACTCCACTGCTGGTTGTGACCTACTGTCGTTCCTTGATGCCTACTCAGGGTATCATCAGATCTTCATGGCAAAAGAAGATGAAGAAAAGACCGCATTTATCACCCCATGTGGTACGTATTGCTTTATACGAATGCCTTTCGGGTTGAAAAGTGCTGGTTCTACATTCGCGAGAGCGGTCCAAATTGGTTTTGAGCCTCAGCTGCATAGAAACATGGAAGCATACATGGACGACGTAGTGGTCAAAACCAAGGACAAAGCGACGCTCATACAAGATCTAGAAGAAACATTTACAAATCTGCGCAAGATCAATTTAAAGCTCAATCCCGAGAAGTGCGTGTTTGGCGTTCCTTCCGGCAAGCTTCTCAGGTTCTTTGTGTCTCAGCGAGGGATCGAGGCGAACCCCGACAAGATCAAAGCTATTGAGCAGATTGAGGCACCAAGACACGTTAAGGATGTATGTCGTCTTGCCGGCTGCGTTGCTGCCTTAGGCAGGTTTATCTCCAAATCTGCTGAGCGCGCCCTGCCCTTTTTCAAAATTTTGAAGAAGGTAGGTCCAATGAAATGGACTCCGGAAGCGGAGGCTGCGCTGCAAGATTTGAAGAGATACCTCTCCTCTCCGCGGACGCTAATCGCGCCTAGACCACAAGAGCCGTTGCTGCTGTACCTAGCAGCGACAAATCAAGTGGTTAGTGTTGCATTAGTGGCGCAGAGAGAAGCTGATGAGGAGGCAATGCCAGCAGCAGGACCGCCAAGTGACGCACCGGGATCATCCCCGGCAAGGACTGGCCCCGGCAAGACAGGATCTGCGCAGTCAGAAGAACCAGTGCAAAAGAAAAAGATGGTGCAGCGCCCAGTTTATTTTGTTAGCTCCCTTTTGCAAGGAGCTAGGTCAAGATACTCTGGTGTGCAGAAGTTGCTCTTCGGCCTTATTATGGCCTCGAGGAAGCTGCGCCATTATTTTCAAGCACATGAAATTACCGTCGTCACTCGCTTTCCGTTGCAGCGGATTTTGCGAAATCCAGAGGCAACCGGCAGGATCGTGGAGTGGGCGCTGGAATTGTCAAGCTTTGGTCTCAAGTTTGAAAGTACTTCAACAATTCAGAGCAGAGCCTTGGCGGAGTTCATTGCGGAATGGACCCCAACGCCAGACGAAGAGATTCAAGAAACGACTCTCCCCGGCAAGGAAACTGATCGAGAATGGGTTATGTACTTTGATGGGGCTTTCTCGCTGCAAGGCGCTGGTGCTGGTGTGCTGCTTGTCGCACCCACCGGAGAGCACCTCAAGTATGTAATCCAAATGCCTTTCCCCTGGGAGAGTTCGACAAACAACACTGCGGAGTACGAGGGGTTGCTTGCCGGTCTCAGGATCGCGGCAGACCTTGGTATCAAGAAGCTCATTATCAGAGGCGATTCGCAGCTTGTTGTCAGGCAAGTTAACAAAAATTACCAGAGTCCATTGATGCAAGCTTATGTGGATGAAGTGAGAAAAATGGAAGAGCGCTTTGATGGTCTGCAAATGAAGCACATTTCTCGTGCCGAGAACAGTATTGCTGATGACCTGTCAAAGCGCGCTGCCCTCAAGTTGCCTGTGGAACCAGGAACTTTTGTGCTCCATTTGACTCAACCATCTGTGGCACCATCAATGAGGCAAGAAAAGAGAAGAAAGTTGAATTCTGGACAGTACTTTTCGGCAGAGCTCCCTGAAGCTGCCGGCAAGGAAGTTGCCGGGATCAACGACAAACCTGCCGGGGAACGACAGGCTCCGGCGGAGCCTCACGCTTTTGCCGTCGAGACAAATGTTCCCCCGGCGGAAGAGATGCCTTTAGTCCTAGCTGTCGAGCCCCAGGCTCCAGCATGGGCACATCACATTGTCCATTTCCTTCAGACAGGAGAACTCCCCGAAGAGTAGGAAGAAGCAGAAAAAGTAGTCAGTCAGTCTACTATGTACCAGTTCGTCGATGACGTTCTGTATAGAAAGAGACCTAACGGTGTGAAATTGAAGTGTATTCCTCGGGAGGATGGACTAGAGCTGTTGGCAGAGATACATGGAGGCATATGTGGCTCTCACATAGGATCAAGAGCACTTGTCGGAAAAGCATTCCGACAAGGTTTCTTTTGGCCTACTGCTCTCCAGGATGCAACTGCACTAGTAACCAAGTGTGAAGTGTGCCAGTTTCATTCGAAGAAATCACATCAACCAGCTCAAGCTCTTTAGACGATTCCTCTCTCCTGGCCATTTTTGGTCTGGGGGCTTGACATACTGGGCCCCTTTCCCCGTGCTGCCGGGGGCTTTGAGTACTTGTACATTGCGATCGACAAGTTCACAAAGTGGCCGGAGGTGGAAGCGGTGAGAAAGGTGACAGCACAATCAGCCGTCAAGTTCTTTAAGGGAATAGTTTGCCGTTTCGGTGTGCCCAACAGGATCATCGCCGACAACAGCACGCAATTCACAAGTCGCACCTTCATGCAGTACGTCTAAGACCTTGGCGGTAAAATTTGTTTTTCCTCTGTTGCTCATCCAAGAAGCAACGGCCAAGCGGAGAGGGCTAATGCTGAAGTGTTGCGCGGTCTCAGGACCAGAACTTTTGATAAGCTGAAAAAGTGCGGAAAGCGCTGGATTGATGAGTTGCCGGCGGTTCTTTGGTCAATCAGAACGACACCGAATCGAGCCACTGGCCAGACGCCCTTCGCTCTGGTCTACGGAGCGGAAGCAGTTCTCCCCACAGAACTCATATACGGTTCACCTCGAGTGCTCGCTTATGATGAGCTTGAGCAAGAACAACTGCACCAAGATGATGCTGTGCTCCTTGAGGAGGATCGTCTTCAGGCTGCTGTGCGAGCCGCTCGCTACCAGCAAGCTTTGCGCCGCTACAATAGCCGCAAAGTTCACGCCTGAAGCCTTGAGGAAGGCGACCTTGTTCTTCGACGGATTCAGTCCGCCAAGAATTCAAACAAGTTGATGCCGAAGTGGGAAGGCCCTTATCGGGTAGTACGAGTCACCAGGCCCAGCGTTGTCCGCCTGGAGACCGAGGATGGCGTTCCAGTGAGCAACTCCTGGAATATCGAACATCTTCGCAAGTTTTACCCGTGAGGCGCGGTTACCGGGGGCCCCCGGCAACCACCTTTTGTACAAGTCTTGCTGGTAGGGCATGTAATCCTTTGTACAAAGCCAGGCGCAGATGAATAAGATTAAGTGTTGTACATTTTCTTATCGATTTCCATGTTTATATATATATGCATGCTTGTCTGAGATATTGTATGACACTTGTTCCCGGTAAGTATTAACAAACCGCCAAGGTTCCATATTTTTATTTTCTCTTCTTTCTTTTTCTCAAAAGATAGAAGGGTTCCTCGCGCGCATGTTTGCCGGGGGGGAGGAAGATATGGATACCAGTGGGCGACGTTCAGAATTAACATCTTACCGGAGGAAGTACGGCGACAGAAAGCTAAGTTACAAAACTTTGAGCAAGTTTCTTTTATTATGAAGTTATTTTCCTTAGATGATTTCGGTCTTTGTATGGAAAACCTGCACGCGAAGGAACCCTTGTCGTAATTGGTTGCGCCCTTATTTTGTTTCGAGTCCCCTCAACAATTTGTGTGGTGGCACTGAGAACGCCAAGGTGTCTTCCCGGCCGCCGCACCTCTAGCAGGCTGCTGAAGTCTCGCACCCAGCGCTCGCGGCGGGTTGCGCGCCGGCAAGTTTTCAGTAAGCGTAGGGTGTACTCCATACATAAAGGAATCAGACAAGGGAAATAGCATGCATGTACCCAAACATAAGCAAGTTATATTACATCAATAAGTTGCCGCAGTTCTAACTCAAGACTTAATTGTCTTTGACATGGAATGGTGGCGACAAGGGAAAATGAGGCAGCTAGTCCCTGCGCTGGCCTTCGACCCTATTGATTGAATCTACTTTCTCAAGGATGGGCGCGACAAGCTCCTCAAGTGCCTTGAGATCTGCATCCTTCGGCAAGCGATCGAGCACATTGGTGAGGTCGACGCCAGGGTTCTTGTGCACCACCTTGATGAGCACCTTGCAGAGGATGGCCCGGCAAAGTTTGCAGGATTCATCGGCTAGTTGGGTCGCTCGGTTGGACTGGAGTAGCTTCAGAGCATCGATGATTCTTTCAAAGAACATGGTCAGCCTGGCGCTTGGAGATACCCTTTCTTCGGAAGAATACTTGAAGTGTGGCAAGCCCATGGTTGACAGTTGTGCTGTGAGCCTCTCCGCAGTGTCGACAAGGCGATCAGTCCAGATTTTCACCCCTTTCTCATAGTCAATTTGGGCGGCGGCAGCACTCTTAAGCAAGTTCCTCTCATCTTGGAGATCTTTGCTCAGAGCCTTCTCGCGGGTCCTGCCGTCCTCAAGAGACTTCTCCAGCGTGGTCAGTTTCAGCCTCAGATCGGCAATGATATCGTTGGCTGAAGAGAGTTGCTTGGTCTTGTCGAATATGGCAACTTGCATCTCCGCCAGACTGTGGAGAGTTTTCTCCCTGTCGCCTTTGAGCGTCAAGAGCTGCTTGCTGTGTTCTTCAAGATCCACCTCCAGCTTCTTCACTTTGTCGCTCAGCTCATTCTTGGCGGCCTCTGCAGCCTCGGCAGCATCGACGACCTCCTTGCGCTTGCCGGCGTGATCTACAGTTAGGGCTTCGAGCGCCTCCTTGTGCTTCTGCTCCAGCTCCTGGGTCCGCTGCGTGACAAGCTTCTTGATTTCTTCATCTTTGCTGCGAAGCTTAGCGGCGAGCGCCTGCTCACGTGCGGCAAGATCTTCCCCGTGAGCATCAAGCGTAATGCGACACTCCGTCAGGAGAGCATCTTCAGCGGCAATTCTTTGCGCAGCTTCCTCTTGCGCCTTCTCTATGTCAGATTGTTTCAAGAGGAGCTCCGTCCAGCTTTGGCTCACTTGTTCCCGGTTGGCAGTCAGTTCTTGAAAGGCCTCGGCATACCAGATTTGCATTTGCTCAACGCATTTTTGAAAATCAGCCTCAGCTGCTTCAACAACTGCAGCTCTAGAATCTACCTTCTCTTTTTGAGCACGGTGGAGCGCTTGGAGCTTGCGGAAGTTATCGCCCATGGCCTAAAGGAGCTGATCTTCCTCAGATTTGCTGCTGCTGACACTTGGTTCATTGACGATCTCGAGCCCAGCAGCAGTGATGATTTCTTCATCAAAAGTTTCCCCATTGGTCGGTGCCCCAATGCTTGCCATCCCCGGCAAGTTGATGAACAGGTTCTCGCCAACTTTGAGATATTTGCTTGATGAGGGAACTTCCGATGTTGACGGTTGATCCTCAGCAACCGCCTCACCAGCAGCTGGGGGCTCCGTGGCCGGCGTAGCGCCTGGCGCTCCTGCGGCAGGAATGCCGTCAGTACGGTCACCAGCCTCCTCGCCGGCCCTTTCAGCAGATTCCTTGGCGGTTTCCTCCTGTGCATCCTTGGCGGCCTCGTCGGCAGAGGTACCGCCGGCCTTGACGGTGACATCCTTGGCGGCCTCGCTAGTAGTGATCTTGTCGGCTTTGGCAGCAGCATCCCTGGCGGTCTCCTTGATGACAGCGTCGATGTCCATGTGTTCCATCACAGGGAATTCTAAAGGACGAAGGAGGGAAACAAAATGAGATCAAGATTGAAGTTCAAGAAGACAAAAGAAAGAGAGATAAAGGAAAGGATAGCAAGCACTCTGAGGCAATCAGTTACCTGCGTCGAGCTGTTGAGAGGTGGCCTTGCCCCTCCCAGCAACCTTGGTTGCTGGGGAAAGGTTGCCGGTGCCCATGCTTGCCGGCTCCTCCTCAATCAAGATATGCTCGTCGGTAGAATCTCTTGCCGGGGATGCGCTTGTGGGCGGCGTGGTCGACGGAGGTGGCACGACGGGGGCGTCTTCCATTGACTCTCCTTGTTGCCGTTCTTCTCCTGCAAGCCCAAAAATATCAGCGGTAAGAATAGAAACCTCAGCGTTCGCCAGCGGAAAACGAGTAATGAACTCACGCTGGGGGCTGTGCTGGGGGCTGCATCGAGGGCTAAGCTCCGGGCTGATGACGATAGTTTCTGACGCACTTGTGAAACCTGCCGGAGGCTCGTCGCCCGTAGAAGTCTTCGCCCTCTTCGCCATCCTTTCTGCCAAGGTTTCTGCATCGCTGCAGAGACAAGACAAAACAATGCTATGAGATTAATCTGAAATTTGGGAGATAAAAGCTGTGATAGGATACTTACTCTTCCTCTTCTCATTCCGGGCTGAAGCCGGAGATGTCGAAATCGACCTCCGTTGCAGTGTCCGTGTAGGGGGGCGGAGGAGGGGTCCTGGGTCGCTTGGCTGTAGCAGGTGCAAGGGGTTGGCGTGGCTCCGCCGCCTCAGCCTTCGGTGCGGTTGTGTGAGACGCCCTTGCCGCCCTAGTAGTTGCCGCACATGTGTGTCTCGCGCGCCGCATAGGTTGCTGTCGAACTCCTTGCCGTGGTGCAGTCTTGCCGGCTGCCTTCTTGCCGGGAGCCTCGCTGCTCGAAGAGGTTTGGCTTGCCGGGATGCTAGAAGCGGACTTTCGAAGAACACACTTTGTCTTCTTCGGGGCTGGGGGCTCCTCTTGCGGCTCTTCTTCAGTTGTGTCTTCATTAGACGAGCTCTCAGCAACTGTGCTGCTCTGTTCCCCGGCAACCTTATCCTCCCCGGCAGGATTCTCTTCCATCACAACTTCTGCGTCACTGGTTTCCCATTCTGTGAAACCGACGCTGCCGGCCTCCGCGGCAAGATTCGCCTCTTCCGCCCTAGTGGCAATATACGCCACTTCTTCATCAGTGGTGGCACGAATGAGGTTCGTCTCTTCCCGGATGGCCCTCTCCGACAAGTTGTCGAAGAACTTTTGTGCTTCCTCCTCGGATGGCTCGGCCCAAGTCGCATCAAGACCATGGGCGTTGAACATTGGCATTGTGGCGATGATTGACCCCAGGGCGGAGTTGTTGCACAAAGGGACAATTCTTGCCGGCAACCGATGTTTGTCGTCGCGCTGGAATAGCCTGTGGCGGAGAGCGCCAAGCTGCATAGCAGTCAAGTTGTTGTTCAGCCCGGGGCACAGTCTCATGATATCTGCAGCGTTCCGGTACTCCCAAGCTGGTCTTCCCTTGCTCTGTAGGGGGGCGATGCGGCGGCGGAGGAAATCGAAGCCAATCATCTCCATTGTGAGCCCGGCAGCTTTCAGATGAAGGATTCTGGTGGTGGCGATCGTGAGCCTCTCGTCTTCCGCGGTGAAATTGCTCCAGTCACTGCCGCGGACCGCCTTCTGCCGTCGGGGCAAACAGAACGAATGGGGATCTTTTTCCTTGATCCAGCACCACTCGGACCGCCATTCATCCCACTTCTCGCGGTAAACCCCATCTGGGTATATTTCCTTGTTCCAAGCCCTTGGGATCCAGGCGATAGAACCGGAAAGGGTCTCCTCTTTTTGGATGCGAGGAATAAAGTAATGGCAGAAGAGGGCAGTGTTGGGAACTACTCCGGCAAAATTTTCGCAAAGATGAGCAAAGATGGACATACACAGTACGGCATTCGGCGTGAAATCAAGAAGATGGAAGTCGTATGTGTACATAATGTCGTTGAAGAAGTCAGAGAATGGAGGACAGAGCCCGCAATAGAAATAAGCGACGAAGAAGGGATATCTGTCAGGTCCGCTTTTGGAACAAGAACCTGGAACCACGCGGGTCGCGGGGTGAGCCTTCGTCTCCCTCGCCCACATGCACTGGTACCGGTTCTTCAAAGCTTTCGCGTCGAGCGTCGGAGCGAAGACGACGTACTTCTTCCGCATCTTCACCAGCTCGCTCTCTGGGACATCGGCTTTCGTCTCCTTGCCCTTGCCTTTGCTGGCCTTGGGTGGCATGGCGGCTGTGAGGGCGGAAACCGAAGATGGAACGGGTGCGGAGGCGGTGAGCGGATGAGGAGAAGCTTTACTCTGGGCTCGAGAGAAGGAAGGCAATGGCGGATTCCAGATTGGAAAGAAGAGGAGGGGGTAAATGGGCAGCGTCTCTGCAGTTTCCTCTTTATGGGGAAGGAGCGAGGCCACCTCTTTTACTGCCCAATGTAAATACGCCTCTACAAGCGCGCTGCGGCTGCAGCCTTTCAGCGCACGCTTCCCACGTCGCGCATTCAACGCGCGCACTGGAGGGGCACAATAAGCAGGATGATTGCAAGCAGTTAACCCCAGCCACGCATGCCCGTGCACTGTTCGGGCCTAGCCTAACAACGCCTCGCACTCGTGTGTGGCCTAGGCCCGGGGGCTCCTGTCGGTGTACTAAGTATTGGGCCATTAGTACCCCATACTTGTGCACGGGCAGTTGTAGCCAAGCCCGCGGCAAGGCTTGTCGGGGAACAATTGGAGATTAATTCAAGGTTGTCAAAAGGGACACTCAAACCAAGAATCAGAGGATCAGGAGATAATAAGGGCTGAAGGCCGAAGATTAGGCCCCCGGCAAGATCTTGCCGGGGTAGCTTGCGGAGCCCGGCAAGATTTGTGCCCGGCAAGATTTGCGCCCGGCAAGATTCTGTCACTGTGCCACCGCTTCAGCACAGCAACCAGCCTGGCATTCTGGGCCCTTTTCTGGATGCGTGGCAAGGCACCAATGGAGGAGAGCTTAAGCGGTGCTGATGGGATGGCCCCTTTTTCCATCCCCAAGAAATAAGGACACCTAAACGGACACCTCACGGTGCATTAAATGCATTTGTCCTAAACCGTCAGTGGTTAGGTATGATAACCCTGTAGCAACTTTACACCTCAATGTATGTACATTTTTGCCACTATGGAGACCCCTTTGAACGTATAAAAGGAGGCCCAAGGCAATTGCTACAGGGGAGAGGATCTTCTGGCCCATTCTGCATGCGTAGCTGCTCTTTGAACGCACTGTTCATTGCAAGAGCTCCTGGAGCTTGGGCTCAAGAACACTCTTAATAAAACAAGGCAGGAGTAGGGTTTTACGCTGATTAGCGGCCCGAACCTGGGTAAAATCACCTCGCGTCGATCATTGGTTCTGCTCTATGTGCATACCTCTCTCCTTGCCGAATCGTAGAAGGGATCCACGCGGTCCCATAGGTGTCGTACGCTGACATTCAAGATCTCTGAATCCTAGGCCTCCCAGATATTTTGGCCTCGTCATGACATCCCATGAAACCCAAGCTGGTTTACGCTCACCTTGTTTGCACCCCCACCAAAACTTTCTGATGATGGTTTTTATGTGGTAAAATAGACCTCTTGGCAACTTGAAACAAGACAGAAAATACCAGGATAGCTTGGGCTACGGATTTTATGAGCACCTCCTTTCCTCCCGCCGACAAACACTTACTCATCCATCCTTTCACTTTATTCCATACTCGATCACTCAAATATTTGAATGTCCCTTTCTTGGAGTGCCCTACATCAGAAGGCATTCCTAGATATTTGTCATTAAGTGATTCATTGGGGACTTGCAAAAAACCCTTCACAGCATTTCGGACTATCTCTGGGCATCCTCAGCTGAAAAAGATGGATGACTTATCCCTATTAATTCTCTGTCCCGATGGCATGCAATATATATCCAATAGGTTTGAAACCGATTCTGCTTCGTTAATACTTGCCCTGAAAAATAGCAGGCTATTATCCGCGAATAAAAGATGGTTCACCGGCGGTGCCGATGTGAAGGAAATATGCCCTAGAGGCAATAATAAAGTTGTTATTTTATATTTCCTTATTCATGATAAAGGTTTATTACTCATGCTAGAATTGTATTGATCGGAAACTTAAATACATGTGTGAATACATAAACAAATACCATGTCCCTTGTAAGCCTCTACTAGACTAGCTCATTGATCAAAGATGGTTAAGGTTTCCTAACCATGGACATGTGTTGTCATTTGATAACGGGATCACATCATTAGGAGAATGATGTGATGGACAAGACCCACCCATTAGCTTAGCATAATGATCGTTCAGTTTATTGCTATTGCTTTCTTCATGTCAAATACTTATTCCTTCGACTATGAGATTATGCAACTCCCGGATATCGGAGGAATACCTTGTGTGCTATCAAACATCACAACATAACTGGGTGATCATAAAGATGCTCTACAGGTATCTCCGAAGGTGTTTGTTGAGTTGGCATAGATCGAGATTAGGATTTGTCACTCCGAGTATTGGAGAGGTATCTCTGGGCCCTCTCGGTAATACACATCATAAGCTTGCAAGAAAATGACTAAGGAATTAGTCACGAGGTGATGTATTATGAAACGAGTAAAGAGACTTGCCGGTAACGAGATTGAACTAGGTATGAAGATACCGACGATCAAATCTCGGGCAAGTAACATACCGATAGACAAAGGGAATTACGTATGTTGTCATAACGGTTCGACCGATAAAGATCTTCGTAGAATATGTAGGAGCCAATATGGGCATCCAGGTTCCACTATTGGTTATTGACCGGAGAGGTGTCTCGGTAATGTCTACATAGTTCTCGAACCCGTAGGGTCCGCACACTTAACGTTCGTTGACGATATAGTGTTATATGAGTTATATGTTTTGGTGACTGAATGTTGTTCGGAGTCCCGGATGAGATCACGGACATGACGAGGAGTCTCGAAATGGTCGAGAGGTAATGATTGATATATAGGACGATGGTATTTGGACACTGGAAGTGTTTCGGGATGTACCGGGAAGTAATCGGGTCACTGGAAGGGGTTCCGGGCACCCCCCGACAAGTTATGGGCCTTATGGGCCAAAGGAGGGAACAGACCAGCCCACAAGGGGGCTGGTGCGCCCCTTCCCTTGGTTGGCCAGCCCTAGGGAAGGAAAAGGGGGAGGGCTAGCCCCTCCTGCCTTTCCCTCTCATGGGAGAAAGGAAAGGGGGGGCGCCACCCTCCCCTGCCTTTCCCCGCGCTCCAAATAAGGAAAGGGGGGCGCGGCTTGGGAGAGACCCCAAGTAGGATTCCTCCTACTTGGGCGACCCCCTTGGCTGCTCCTCCCTCCCTCCCACCTATATATATGTGGGAGGGGGCGCCTAGCACATAACAGACAATTGCCTAGCCGTGTGCGGCACCCCCCTCCACCGTTTATACCCCCGGTCATATTTTTGTAGTGCTTAGGCAAAGCCCTGCTGAGATAACTTCACCATCACCGTCAACACGCCGTCATGTTGTTGGAACTCATCCACTACCTTGCCGTCTTGCTATATCAAGAAGGCGTGGATGTCACCGAGCTGAACGTGTGCTGAAGGCGGAGGTGACGTACGTTCGGTACTCCATCGGTTGGATCGCGAAGAAAGTTCGACTACATTAACCGCGTTGTGAAATGCTTCCGCTTACGGTCTACAAGGGTATGTAGGCACACTCTCCCCTCTCGTTGCTATGCATCTACTTGATAGATCTTGCGTGGGCGTAGGAATTTTTTTTGTTTTCATGCAACGTTCCCCAACAGTGGCATCATGAGCTAGGTCTATGCGTAGATGATATGCACGAGTAGAACACAAAGAAGTTGTGGGCGGTGATGTTCATACTGCTTACCACCAACACCTTATTTTGATTCGGCGGCATTGTGGGATGAAGCGGCCCGGACCAACCTTACATGTCCACGCGCATGAGACCGGTCCCACCGACTGACATGCAACTAGTTTTGCATAAAGGTGGCTGGCGGGTGTCTGTTTCTCCAACTTTAGTTGAATCAAATTTGACTATGGTCGGTCCTTGAAGAAGGTTAAAACAGCAAACTTGATAAATCAGTGTTGTGGTTTTTGCCGTAGGTAAGAACGGTTCTTGCTAGAAACCCGTAGCAGCCACGTAAAACTTGCAACAACAAAGTAGACGATGTCTAACTTGTTTTTGCAGGGTATGTTGTGATGTGATATGGTCAAGACATGATGTGATATATGTTATTGTATGAGATGATCATGTTTTGTAATTTATCGGCAACCGGCAGGAGCCTTATGGTTGTCTCTTTATTGTATGAAATGCAAACGCCATGTAATTGCTTTACTTTATCGCTATGCGTTAGCAATAGTTGTAGAAGCAATAGTTGGCGAGACGACCACGACACAACGATGGAGATCAAGGTGTCGAGCCGGTGACGATGGAGATCATGATGATGCTTTGGAGATGGAGATCAAAAGCACGAGATGATGATGGCCATATGATGTCACATATTTTGATTGCATGTGATGTTTATCTTTTATGCATCTTATTTTGCTTAGAGCGACGGTAGCATTATAAGATGACCCCTTCACTAAATTTCAAGATATTAGTGTTCTCCCCGAGTATGCACCGTTGCGAAAGTTCGTCGTTTCGAGACACCACGTGATGATCGGGTGTGATAGACTCTACGTTCACATACAATGGGTGTAAGACAGTTTTGCACATGCAGAATACTTGGGTTAAACTTGACGAGCCTAGCATGTACAGACATGGCCTCGGAACACTAGAGACCGAAAGGTCGAACGTGAGTCATATAGTAGATATGATCAACATAGAGATGTTCACCATTGATGACTACCCCACCTCACGTGATGATCGGACATGGGTTAGTTGATTTGGATCATGTATCACTTAAATAACTTGAGGGATGTTAATTTAAGTGGGAGTTCATTAGTAATTTGATTAATTGAACTTAAATTTATCATGAACTTAGTCTTAATAGTTTTTGCATATCTATGTTGTATATCAATAGCTCGCGATATAGCCCCCCTATTTTTGATATGTTCCTAGAGAAAACTAAGTTGAAAGATGATAGTAGCAATGATGCGGACTGGGTCCGTGATCTGAGGATTATCCTCATTGCTGCACAGAAGAATTATGTTCTTGATGCACCACTAGGTGACAGACCTATTGCAGGAGCAGATGTAGACCTATTGCAGAAACATTTGAAAAGTTCAAAGAATTTCAGAGTGAAGTGGAGAATCATCGAAACAAGAAAATAAAGTTTCTACGATCTGATCGTGGAGGTGAATATTTGAGTTACGAGTTTGGCCTTCATTTAAAACAATGTGGAATTGTTTCACAACTCATGTCACCTGGAACACCACAGCGTAATGGTGTTTCCGAACGTCGTAACCGTACTTTATTAGATATGGTGCGATCTATGATGTCTCTTACCGATTTACCACTATCGTTTTGGGGTTATGCATTAGAGACAGTCGCATTCATGTTAAATAGGGCACTGTCTAAATCTGTTGAGACGACACCGTATGAACTATGGTTTGGCAAGAAACCTAAGCTGTCGTTTCTTAAAGTTTGGGGTTGCGACACTTATGTCAAAAGACTTCAGCCTGATAAGCTCGACCCCAAATCGGAGAAGTGCACCTTCATAGGATACCATAATGAAACAATTGGGTACACCTTCTATCACAGATCTGAAGGCAAGATCTTTGTTGCCAAGAATGGATCCTTTCTAGAGAAGGAGTTTCTCTCGAAAGAAGTGAGTGGGAGCAAAGTAGAACTTGATGAGGTAGTTGTACCTTCTCTCGAATTGGAGAGTAGCACATCACAGAAAACCGTTCCCGTGATGCCTACACCAACTAGAGAGGAAGCTAATGATGATGATCATAAAACTTCAGATCAAGTTACTACTGAACTTCGTAGGTCAACCAGAACACGTTTTGCACCAGAGTGGTACGGTAATCCTGTCCTGGAAGTCATGTTACTAGACCAAGGCAAACCTACGAACTATGAAGAAGCTATGATGAGCCCAGATCCCGACAGATGGCTTGAAGCCATGAAATCTGAGATAGGATCCATGTATGAGAACAAAGTGTGGACTTTGGTGGACTTGCCCGATGATCGGCAAGTCATAGAGAATGAATGGATCTTCAAGAAGAAGACGGACGCTGATGGTAATGTTAGTGTCTACAAAGCTTGACTTGTTGCAAAAGGTTTTCGACAAGTTCAATGGGTTGACTACGAAGAGACTTTCTCACCCGTAGCAATGCTTAAGTATGTCCGAATCATGTTAGCAATTGCCGCATTTTACGAAATCTGGCAAATGGATGTCAAAACTACAATCCTTAATGGATTTCTTAAAGAAGAGTTGTATATGATGCAACCAGAAGGTTTTGTCGATCCTAAAGGTGCTAACAAAGTGTGCAAGCTCCAGTGATCCATCTATGGACTGGTGCAAGCATCTCGGAGTTGGAATATGCGCTTTGATGAGGTGATCAAAGCATATGGTTTTATACAGACTTATGGTGAAGCCTGTATTTCCAAGAAAGTGAGTGGGAGCTTGATGACCCACAAGTATAGGGGATCTATCGTAGTCCTTTCGATAAGTAAGAGTGTCGAACCCAACGAGGAGCAGAAGGAAATGACAAGCGGTTTTCAGCAAGGTATTCTCTGCAAGCACTGAAATTATCGGTAACAGATAGTTGTGTGATAAGATAATTCATAACGGATAACAAGTAACAAAAGTAACTAAGGTGCAGAAAGGTGCCCAATCCTTTTTGTAGCAAAGGACAAGCCTGGACGAACTCTTATATAATGCAAAGCGCTCCCGAGGACACATGGGAATTGTTGTCAAGTTAGTTTTCATCATGCTCATATTATTCACATTCGTTACTTTGATAATTTGATATGTGGGTGGACCGGTGCTTGGGTTTTGCCCTTCCTTGGACAAGACTCCCACTTATGATTAACCCCTCTCGCAAGCATCCGCAACTATGAAAGAAGAATTAAGATAAATCTAACCATAGCATGAAACATATGGATCCAAATCAGCCCCTTACGAAGCAACGCATAAACTAGGGTTTAAGATTCTGTCACTCTAGCAACCCATCATCTACTTATTACTTCCCAATGCCTTCCCCTAGGCCCAAATCATGGTGAAGTGTCATGTAGTCGACGTTCACATAACACCACTAGAGGAAAGACAACATACATCTCATCAAAATATCAAACGAATACCAAATTCACATGATTACTTATAACAAGACTTCTCCCATGTCCTCAGGAACAATTTAACTACTAACAAAGCATATTCATGTTCATAATCAGAGGAGTATTAATTATCATTAAGGATCTGAACATATGATCTTCCACCGAATAAACCAACTAGCATCAACTACAAGGAGTAATCAACACTACTAGCAACCCACAGGTACCAATCTGAGGTTTTGAGACAGAGATCGGATACAAGAGATGAACTAGGGTTTGAGAGGAGATGGTGCTGGTGAAGATGTTGATGGAGATTGACCCCCTCTCGATGAGAGGATCGTTGGTGATGACGATGGCTTCGATTTCCCCCTCCCGGAGGGAAGTTTCCCCGGCAGAACAGCTCCGCCGGAGCCCTAGATTGGTTCTGCCCAGGTTCCGCCTCGAGACGGCGGCGCTTCATCCCGAAAGCTTACTTCTGATTTTTTCCAGGTCAAAACACACCATATAGCAGAAGATGGGCATCGGGGGCCTGCCAGGTGGCCCACAAGACCGGAGGGCGCGCCCAGGGGAGTAGGGCGCGCCCTCCACCCTTGTGGATGGCAGGTGGCCCCCCTCTGGTGCTTTCTTCGCCCAATATTTTTTATTAATTCTAAAATGACTCTCCGTGAAGTTTCAGGACTTTTGGAGTTGTGCAGAATAGGTCTCTAATATTTGCTCCTTTTCCAGTCCAGAATTCCAGCTGCCGGCATTCTCCCTCTTCATGTAAACCTTGTAAAATAAGAGAGAAAAGGCATAAGTATTTTATATAATGTGTAATAACAGCCCATAATGCAATAAATATCAATATAAAAGCATGATGCAAAATGGACATATCAACTCCCCCAAGCTTAGACCTCGCTTGTCCTCAAGCGAAAGTCGATATCGAAAAATATGTCCACATGTTTAGAGATAGAGGTGTCGATAAAATAAAATACGGACATGAGGGCATCATGATCATCTTTAGAAGAGCAACATATATTGTCATACAATTTCTTATGCTAGAGTAACAATTCATTCACAAGGTAAAGTATGAATCAGAAACTTCACTGAAAACTAACAAACTATGATCTCAGTCATTGAAGCAATTGCAATTTATCATAACATCGGAAAGAGTCAATTCAAGAGCTTTTCAGCAAGTCCACATACTCAACTATCATCCAGTCTTTCACAATTGCTAACACTCACGCGATACTTATGGGTTCAAAGCGTCAGTCGGACACAGAGAAAGATAGGGGCTTATAGTTTTGCCTCCCAACCTTTTACCTCAAGGGTAATGTCAACAATAATACTTTATGATAACCTACATCCGAGTGGATATATATATCCGGATCTCTCCAACACATAGTGCTTGCCAAAGGAAAAAGTGTAAAAAGGAAAGGTGAAGATCACCACGACTCTTGTATAAAGGTAGAAGATAAAAGTAAAAGATAGGCCCTTCGCAAAGGGAAGCAGAGGTTGTCATGCGCTTTTATGGTTGAATGCACAAAATTTTAATGCAAAAGAACGTCACTTTATATTGCCGCTTGTGATAAAGACCTTTATTATGCAGTCCGTCGCTTTTATTTCTTCCATATCACAAGTTCGTATAAAGCTTATTTTCTTCACACTAATAGATCATACATATTTAGAGAGCAATTTTTATTGCTTGCACCGATGACAACTTACTTGAAGGATCTTACTCAATCCGTAGGTAGGTATGGTGGACTCTCATGGCAAAACTGGGTTTAGGGATGTTTGGAAGCACAAGTAGTATCTCTACTTGGTGCAAAGAATTTGGCTAGCATGAGAGGGAAAGGCAAGCTCAACATGTTGGAGAATCCATGACAATATAACTTCTATTCAGATATAAGCAAACATAACTCATTATGTTGTCTTCCTTGTCCAACATCAACTTTTTAGCATGTCATATTTTAATGAGTGCTCACAATTACAAAAGATGTCCAAGATAGTATATTTATATGTGAAGCCTCTTTTTCTTTATTACTTCCTATTAATTGCAACAATGACCAAAACTATGTTTGTCAACTCTCAACAACTTTTATTCATCATACTCTTTATATGTGAAGTCATTACTCTCCATAAGATCAATATATGATCTTTTTATTACTTTCTATTCTTTTTAATTCCCTCAAGATCATAGCAAGAAAGCAAATCCCTCAACTCAAAACTACTCTTTATTATATATAACTCACGGACTTGATTACATAGATAGAGATCAAAACAAAACTCAAAGCTAGATCATACTAAAAACTTTATTCTACTAGATCAAGATATAACCAAAAGGATCGAACTAAGAAAAACGATAAAGGTAAAGGTGTGATGGTGATACGATACCGGGGCACCTCCCCCAAGCTTGGCAGTTGCCAAGGGGAGTGCCCATACCCATGTATTTAGATCTCTTTCTTAGGAGGTGGTGATCATGGAGTTGTTGATGAATCTGTTAGCTTCATTAAAGCACCTTTCATAACTTGCAGTTCTTGGAGCACACGTTGGAGCATATTTGCATTCTTCTGAATTTCCTCCATAAGATGCTTATTTTCAGGCCCCCAAGAGCTCTTCCCTGCATTGCTTTCACTTGGACGGGATATGTCCCAATTGGAGGGTATATGTGTACGAGGGGTGTTCTCCACTCCATAATTATGAACCAAACTATGGAAGTTGTTCCGATGTAACCTGTGTAAGGGCCTCCTAGGGAGAAGCCCTTATCGAACCTCTTGGTCTTCATGGTTGTTTGTAGTCCCTATTGCTTGATGGGGATTTGGAATAGTGGAGATGCCCGCCAGAGTACCTCTCTCCGATGCCGGAGGCTGTTCCTCAAGCGATTCTCCTTCGTCCTCCTCCATCGTGGCTTCCTCGGCATTCTCCCTTCTAAGTTCCATCTGCATCAACCAAGCATCGCCGTCTGCATTGTTGGAGGACGAGGACGACATGATGCCTGCCCTTGAAACTCTGGCAGAAAACAGCTCAAAACAAAAACAGGGGATTTTGCCGTGGTACGGTGGTCAAAACGTTCGGGAGATTATATAATGAATTTTTACCGACCAAAAGAAGTATTGTGCAAGAAAACAGAGTCCAGAGGGCACATGAGGTGGCCACAAGGCAGGGGGCGCGCCCAGGAGGTAGGGCACGCCCTCCACCCTTGTGGTCTCCTCGTGTCTCTTTCGGACTACTTTTAATTTTCCTAATTTTTTAAATATTCTAAAACGGAGAAAAATTGCTATTAGAACAGTTTTGGAGTCGGTTTACTTACCGTACCACATACCTATTCCTTTTCGGAGTCTGAAACATTCTGGAAAGTGTCCCTTATGTACTCCTCCGGTGTTACGGTGTCCATTATATTGGTCTCAAGATTTATGGGATTACCTGAGATATAATGTTTGATTCTTTGACCGTTTACCACCCTCGGATTTGTACCTTCGGTGTTGTTGATTTTTATGGCACCGGAACGATAGACCTCCTCGATAATGTAAGGACCTTCCCATTTAGAGAGAAGCTTTCCTGCAAAAAATCTTAAACGAGAGTTGTATAGCAAAACATGATCACCTACATTAAACTCACGCTTTTGTATCCTTTTGTCATGCCATCTTTTAACTTTTTCTTTAAACAACTTGACATTCTCATAGGCTTGGGTTCTCCATTCATCAAGCGAACTAATGTCAAATAACCTCTTCTCACCGGCAAGTTTGAAATCATAATTGAGCTCTTTAATATCCCAATAAGCTTTATGTTCTAGTTCAAGAGGTAAGTGACATGCTTTTCCATAAAACATTTTATACGGAGACATACCCATAGGGTTTTTATAAGCAGTTCTATAAGCCCATAATGCATCATCAAGTTTCTTAGACCAATTCTTTCTAGATCTATTAATAGTCTTTTGCAAAATCAATTTAATCTCTCTATTGCTCAATTCTACTTGACCACTAGACTGAGGATGATAAGGAGATGCAATTCTATGATTAACATCATATTTAGCAAGCATTTTACGGAAAGCACCATGAATAAAATGTGAACCACCATCAGTCATTAAATATCTAGGGACTCCAAACCTCAGAAAAATAACTTCTTTAAGCATCTTAATAGAAGTGTTATGATCAGCACTACTAGTTGGAATAGCTTCTACCCACTTAGTAACATAATCAACAGCAACTAAAATATGTGTATACCCATTACAGGAAGGAAAAGGTCCCATATAATCAAAGCCCCAAACATCAAATGGTTCAATAACAAGTGAATAATTCATAGGCATTTCCTGACGTCTACTAATATTGCCAATTCTCTGGCATTCATCACAAGATAAGACAAACTTACGAGCATCCTTGAAGAGAGTAGGCCAATAAAAACCGGATTGCAATACCTTGTGTGTAGTTCTATCTCCAGCGTGGTGTCCTCCGTAAGCTTCGGAGTGGCACTTGCGTAGGATCTGTTCCTATTCATGCTCAGGTACACAACGTCTAATAACACCATCTACTCCTTCTTTATAAAGGTGTGGGTCATCCCAGAAGTAATGTCTTAAATCATAGAAAAACTTTTTCTTTTGCTAGTATGTGAAACTAGGTGGTATAAATTTAGCAACAATGTAATTAGCATAATCAACATACCATGGAGTATTACGAGAAGCATTTATGACAGCTAATTGCTCATCAGGAAAGCTATCATCAATAGGTAGTGGGTCATCAAGAACATTTTCTAACCTAGACAAGTTGTCTACAACGGGGTTCTCAGCTCCCTTTCTATCAATAATATGCAAATCAAATTCTTGTAGCAAGAGAACCCATCTAATAAGTCTAGGTTTAGCATCTTTCTTTTCCATAAGATATTTAATAGCAGCATGATCAGTATGAACAGTTACTTTGGAATCAACAATATAAGATCTGAACTTATCACAAGCAAAAACAACTGCTAAAAATTCATTTTCAGTAGTAGCATAATTTCTCTGGGCACTATCTAAAGTTTTACTAGCATAATGAATAACATTCAATTTCTTATCAACTCTTTGTCCTAGAACAGCACCAACAGCATAATCACTAGCATCACACATAATTTCAAAGGGTAAATTCCAATCAGGCGGTTGAACAATAGTTGCAGAAATCAAGGCTTTCTTAAGTATTTCAAATGCTTCTACATAATCATCATCAAAAACAAAAGGAACATCTTTTTGCAAGAGATTAGTGAGAGGCATAGAAATTTTAGAGAAATCTTTAATAAACCTCCTATAGAAACCAGCATGACCATGGAAACTTCTTATACCTTTGATATCTTTAGGACACGGCATCTTTTCAATAGCATCTACTTTAGCTTTATCAACTTCAATACCGCTTTCAGAAATTTTGTGCCCCAAGACAATACCTTCATTAACTGTAAAGTGGCACTTCTCCCAATTCAAGACAAGATTAGTTTCTTCACATCTCTGCAAAACTCGATCAAGGTTGCTTAAACAATCATCAAAAGAAGTTCCGTAAACATAGAAATCATCCATGAAAACCTCAACAATCTTTTCACAAAAATCTGAGAATATAGAAGTCATACATCTTTTGACAGGTGCATTGCATAAACTCGATCAAGGTAGCAGGTGCATTGCATAAACCAAAAGGTATGCATCTATAGGCAAAGGTACCGAAAGGGCAAGTAAAAGTGGTCTTCTCCTGATCATCTTTTGACACAGGTATTTGAGAAAAACCAGAATAACCATCTAGAAAGCAAAAATGTGTATGTTTGGATAGTCTTTCTAGCATTTAATCAATAAAAGTTAGAGGGTAATGATCTTTTTTAGTAGCTTTTTTTAATTTATGAAAATCAATTACCATTCTATAACCTGTAACAATTCTTTGTGGGATCAATTCATTCTTATCATTAGGAACAACAGTAATACCTCCCTTCTTAGGGACACAATGAACAGGACTTACCCATCTACTATCAGCAATAGGATAAATTATACCTGCCTCCAGAAGCTTTAGTATTTCATTTCTTACCACTTCTTTCATCTTAGGATTTAACCATCGTTGGTGATCAACAACTGGTTTAGCATCATGCTCCAAATTAATTTTGTGCTGGCATAGAGTGGGACTAATGCCCTTAAGATCATCAAGAGTATATCCAATAGCGGCACGGTGCTTCTTCAGAGTTTTCAATAATTTCTTTTCTTCATGCTCTGAAAGGTTAGCACTAATAATAACAGGATATATCTTTTTTCATCAAGATAAGCATATTTCAAAGTATCAGGTAATTATTTAAGCTCAAACACGGGATCACCCTTGGGTGGAGGAGGATCCCCAAGGATTTCATCAGGCAAGTTATGTTTCAAAATAGGCCCTTGCTTAAAGAATATTTCATCTATTTCCCTTCTTTCATTCATAAACATATCATTTTCATGGTCTAGCAAATATTGTTCTAAAGGATCAGTAGGAGGCAGGGCAATAGAAGCAAGACCAATAATTTCATCCTTACTAGGCAATTCTTTATCATGGGGTTGTCTACGAAATTTAGAGAAATTAAAATCATGAGACATATCCCCTAAACCGACAGTAACAATATCTTTCTCACAGTCTATCTTAGCATTAACGGTATTCAAGAAAGGTCTACCAAATATAATGGGACAAAAGTCATCTTGTGGGGAAGCAAGAACAAGAAAATCAGTAGGGTATTTTATTTTCCCACACAAGACTTCAACATCTCTAACAATCCCAATTGGCGATATAGTATCTCTATTGGCAAGTTTAATAGTAACATCAATATCTTCTATCTCAGCAGGTGCAATATCATTCATAATTTCTTTATATAAGATATAAGGAATTGCACTCACACTAGCACCCACATCACATAAGCCATGATAACAATGATCTCCTATTTTAACGGAAACAACAGGCATGCCAACAATGGGTCTATGTTTATCTTTAGTATCGGGTTTAGCAATTCTAGCAGCTTCATCACAGAAATAAATAACATGCCCTTCAATATTATCAACCAAGAGATCTTTAACCATAGCAATACTAGGTTCAACTTAAATTTGTTCAAGGGGTGTAGGTGTTCTAGTATAACTCTTACGAACCACAGTTGAAGCTTTAGCATGATCCTTTATTCTAACAGGGAAAGATGGTTTCTCAATATAAGCAGTAGGAACAATAGGATCAACATTATAAGTAATGGTTTCTTCTTCAACTTTAATAGGTTCTACTACTTTCACTTCAATGGGAGGATGATATTTAAACCACTTCTCCTTAGGGAGATCAACATGAGTAGCAAATGATTCACAGAAAGAAGCTACTATCTCAGAGTCAAGTCCATATTTAGTGCTAAAATCACGAAAAGCATCGGTATCCATAAAAGATTTAACACAATCAAACTTAAGGTTTATACCTGACTCCTTACCTTCATCGAGTTCCCAATCTTCAGAGTTGCATTTAATTCTTTCCAATAAATTCCATTTGAATTCAATATCCTTCTTCATAAAAGAACCGGTACAAGAAGTATCGAGCATGGATCGATCATTATGAGAAAGCCGAGCATAAATTTTTTGAATAATAATTTCTCTTGAGAGCTCATGTTTGGGGCATGAATATAACATTGACTTAAGCCTCCCCCAAGCTTGATCGATACTTTCTCCTTCACGAGGCCAAAAATTATATATATAATTCCGATCACGATGAACCAGATGCATAGGATAAAACTTCTGATGAAATTCTAATTTCAATCGGTTGTAGTTCCATGATCCAATATCATCACATAGCCTAAACCATGTCAATGCCTTTATCTTCAAAGATAAAGGGAAGACCTTCTTCTTGACAACATCCTCGGGCAAACCTGCAAGCTTAAATAATCCACAAACTTCATCCACATAGATTAGGTGCATATCAGGATGTAATGTTCCATCTTCTGCATAAGGATTAGCTAGCAGTTTCTCTATCATACCCGAAGGAATTTCATAATAAATATTTTCAGTAGGTGTAGTAGGTTGAGGAGCAACTCTTTGCTCTTCCGGTCAAGGTGAAGATACCCCGAACAAGCCCCTCAAAGGATTATTTTCCATAGTAACAAGTGACAGTAAATTTCAGCACACTATATAAATGTTTCCTTACCAAATTCCACTTACCAAAGGCACTTCACTCCCCGGCAACGGCGCCATAAAAGAGTCTTGATGACCCACAAGTATAGGGGATCTATCGTAGTCCTTTCGATAAGTAAGAGTGTCGAACCCAACGAGGAGCAGAAGGAAATGACAAGCGGTTTTCAGCAAGGTATTCTCTGCAAGCACTGAAATTATCGGTAACAGATAGTTGTGTGATAAGATAATTCATAATGGGTAACAAGTAACAAAAGTAACTAAGGTGCAGAAAGGTGGCCCAATCCTTTTTGTAGCAAAGGACAAGCCTGGACGAACTCTTATATAAAGCAAAGCGCTCCCGAGGACACATGGGAATTGTTGTCAAGTTAGTTTTCATCATGCTCATATGATTCGCGTTCTTTACTTTGATAATTTGATATGTGGGTGGACCGGTGCTTGGGTTTTTCCCTTCCTTGGACAAGCCTCCCACTTATGATTAACCCCTCTCGCAAGCATCCGCAACTATGAAAAAAGAATTAAGATAAATCTAACCATAGCATGAAACATATGGATCCAAATCAGACCCTTACGAAGCAACGCATAAACTAGGGTTTAAGATTCTGTCACTCTAGCAACCCATCATCTACTTATTACTTCCCAATGCCTTCCCCTAGGCCCAAATCATGGTGAAGTGTCATGTAGTCGATGTTCACATAACACCACTAGAGGAAAGACAAGATACATCTCATCAAAATATCGAACGAATACCAAATTCACATGATTACTTATAACAAGACTTCTCCCATGCCCTCAGGAACAAATGTAACTACTCACAAAGCATATTCATGTTCATAATCAGAGGAGTATTAATTATCATTAAGGATCTGAACATATGATCTTCCACCGAATAAACCAACTAGCATCAACTACAAGGAGTAATCAACACTACTAGCAACCCACAGGTACCAATCTGAGGTTTTGAGACAGAGATCGGATACAAGAGATGAACTAGGGTTTGAGAGGAGATGGTGCTGGTGAAGATGTTGATGGAGATTGACCCCCTCTCGATGAAAGGATCGTTGGTGATGACGATGGCTTCGATTTCCCCCTCCCGGAGGGAAGTTTCCCCGGCAAAACAGCTCCGCCGGAGCCCTAGATTGGTTCTGCCCAGGTTCCGCCTCGAGACGGCGGCGCTTCATCCCGAAAGCTTACTTTTGATTTTTTCCAGGTCAAAACACACCATATAGCAGAAGAGGGGCATCGGGGGCCTGCCAGGTGGCCCACAAGACCGGAGGGCACACCCAGGGGAGTAGGGCGCGCCCTCCACCCTTGTGGATGGCAGGTGGCCCCCCTCTGGTGCTTTCTTCGCCCAATATTTTTTATAAATTCCAAAATGACTCTCCGTGAAGTTTTAGGACTTTTGGAGTTGTGCAGAATAGGTCTCTAATATTTGCTCCTTTTCCAGTCCAGAATTCCAACTGCCGGCATTCTCCCTCTTCATGTAAACCTTGTAAAATAAGAGATAAAAGGCATAAGTATTGTGATATAATGTGTAATAACAACCCATAATACAATAAATATCAATATAAAAGCATGATGCAAAATGGACGTATCAGAGTTCTGTCGCATTTCTGATATTATATGTGGATGACATATTGTTGATTGGAAATGATATAGAATTTCTGGATAGCATAAAAAGATACTTGAATAAGAATTTTTCAATAAAATACCTCGGTAAAGCTACTTATGTATTGGGCATAAAGATCTATAGAGATAGATCGAGACGCTTAATAGGACTTTCACAAAGCACATACCTTGACAAAGTTTTGAAGAAGTTCAAAATGGATCAGTCAAAGAAAGGGTTCTTGCCTGCATTGCAAGGTATGAAGTTGAGTAAGACTCAAAACCCGACCATGACAGAAGATAGAGAGAGAATGAAAGTCATTCCCTATGCCTCAGCCATAGGTTCTATAAAGTATGCCATGCTGTGTACCAGACCTATTGTGTACCTTGCCATGAGTTTGGCAAGGGGGTACAATAGTGATCCAGGAGTAGATCACTGGACAGCAGTCAAAATTTATCCTTAGTTACCTAAGAGGACTAAGGAAATATTTGTCGGTTATGGAGGTGATAAAGAGTTCGTCGTAAAGGGTTACGCCGATGCAAGCTTTGACACCAATTCAGATGACTCAGAGTCTCAATCTGGATACATATTGACAGTGGGAGCAATTAGCTCAAGTAGCACCATGCAGAGCATTGTAGACATAGAAATTTGCAAATATACATATGGATCTGAATGTGATAGACCCGTTGATTAAACTACTCTCACAAGAAAAACATGATCACACCTTAGTACTCTTTGGGTGTTAATCACATGGCGATGTGAACTAGATTATTGACTCTAGTAAACCCTTTGAGTGTTGGTCACATGGCGATGTGAACTATGGGTGTTAATTGATGGAAATATTCCCTAAAGACAATAATAAAATGGTTATTATTATATTTCCTAAATCATGATAAAGGTTTATTATTCATGCTAGAATTGTATTGATAGAAAACTTAAATACATGTGTGAATACATAAACAAATACCGTGTCCCTAGTAAGCTTCTACTAGACTAGCTCGTTGATCAAAGATGGTTAAGGTTTCCTAACCATAGACACGTGTTGTCATTTGATAACGGGATCACATCATTAGAAGAATGATGTGATGGACAAGACCCATCCGTTAGCTTAGCATAATGATCGTTCAGTTTTATTGCTATTGCTTTCTTCATGTCAAATACATATTACTTCGACTATGAGATTATACAACTCCCAGATACCGGAGGAATGCCTTGTGTGCTATGAAATGTCACAACATAACTGGGTGATTATAAAGATGCTCTACAGGTATCTCCGAAGGTGTTTGTTGAGTTGGCATAGATCGAGATTAGGATTTGTCACTCCGAGTATCGGAGAGGTATCTCTGGGCCCTCTCAGTAATACACATCATAAGCTTGCAAGCAAATGACTAAGAAGTTAGTCATAAGGTGATGTATTACGGACAAAGTTTTAAATAGCGCGAGATAGCGCGCAATATCGGCGCTATAGCGGCCAGGAAAGGGACTGCGCTACGATATGCTGATACGCTGCTCGGTTGTCTTCGCGCGCTAATAGCGTTGCTAAGGGTAATTTAGCGCTAAATTTCTGCCTGGAAATAGCGTTAGCGGCCTGCTTCGATCCAAAAATTTTGGCCCAAAACTGAAATAGCCGAGCGGGCTAAAGCCCAAAAGTCATTCCCGATATCCCCCCTCCTCCCGTGTGGATCGAATGGAACCCTACCTCATTCCCCACTTTCTCTGAAGCGAATGGCGGCGCGACTGGCGATGACCACCGGCTACGGACGCCGACGGCGGCCTGAGTAGCTCACGGCTTCCCCTTCTCCCGGCCTCCCTTCCCCAGGTCGTCCGCATCCCCTTCCCCAAGTCGCCGGGCTGCTCTTCCTTCCCTAGGTCGCCGCCGGGCTCGACTCAAGCAGCCGCCGGACTCGACTCAGATCGCCGGCTTGCCCCAGTTCGTCGGCCTTGCCCAGGTCGCCGGAATCCTCTCCCACGACCCTGCTGCATCAACTCCACTACTTCATCAATCATCATCCAGATCCGGGCTCTACCACCACCATGAACTCGCAAACAGAAGGTAAGCTTTGGCAGTATGGGTCGATGTATGGATTGCTAATTTGCAGTGCACTGTGCACCACTAGGCGCTGCTACACCGTCCCCTTTCAGTGAGCCTAAGATTTATTGACATCTAGTATTTCCTGTCAGTATCTAATTTTTTTTTTGCGTAGGTGTCGGTGGTTCAAGCGCTGCTTCCGTAACAGCGCCTCCACCTGCTCAAGGTGTAGACTCAGATGATCCTGCGTGGAAGTATTGCGCTCTTGTAGATGCGAGCAAGAAGCATTGGCTGAAGTGCAATTATTGTGACAAGATATGCACATCTGGCATTACAAGGATAAAGTTTCACCTTTCAACCATCAAGAATTGTGGTGTCACAGGATGCCCGAAGGTTCCTAATGATGTCAGGTTGGAGATGGTAGCTTTGCTCCTAAAGAGTGCTGAGCTGAAGGAAAAAAAGATCGAAGGATTGGAGGCGCTCAGAACTAGTGTTGACTTAGATCACTCAGATGGAGAAAACCAAATGGATGAAGACGATGGCAATCAGGTTGTGGTGTTGAGGTCAAAACCAAACACTAGCAGCTCAAGGGGTGGCCCTATGGACAAATTCTGCAAGCCTAGCATCGAAGAAAGTGTTAAGAGGAATCAAAAAAGAAATTGTGAAACTCAAAAGGTTCAATCAAAGGTGTCCACTCAGAAAAGAGAAGAGAGGAGGAATAGAGCTTGTGAGTATATATGTCAATTTTTCTATGAAGCTAGCATCCCACATAACACTGTCACACTTCCTAGCTTTCCACTTATGCTTCAGGCCATCGGAGATTTCGGCAATGACTTGGATGGGCCTAGTGCATATGAGATGAGTGGACCGTTCTTGCAGAAAAGGAAGAAGAAGATGTTGGATTCATTCAAACCCCATAAGCAAGCATGGGAGCACACGGGGTGTACCGTAATGACAGATGCATGGACAGATAAGAAAGGCAGGGGAGTAATGAACCTTGTTGTTCATAGTATTCAAGGACCCTTGTTTTTGAATTCAGTTGATTGCTCATCTGTAAAAAAAATGGCAAATACATTTTTGACCTTGTTGATGATTGCATTGAAGATATAGGGGCAGAAAAGGTTATTCAAGTGGTGACCGACAATGCTAGTGTTAATGTAGCAGCAGCAAGTCTAATGAAAGCAAAGAGACCTTCCATTTTCTGGAATGGATGTGCAGCTCATTCTATTGATCTCATGTTGGAGGATATAGGGAAGCTTCGATCGGTTGACAAAATAATTGCCCAAGCAAGGCAAGTAACTGTGTTCTTATATGCTCACACAAGGGTGTTAGCTTTGATGAGAAAAACACTTGGGAAAGACTTGGTGCGCTCAGGCATTACTAGATTTGCCACGGCTTATCTCAATCTGAAAAGCTTGCAAGACAACAAGAGGGAAATGCTTAAACTATTCAGATCAGATGAGCTACACGAAATGGGTTACTTAGAGAAGGACAAGGGGAAGATAGCTCACAAAGTGGTGCAATCGGAATCCTTTTGGAAAGGAGTTGACAATGCTGTCAACTACTTTGAGCCAATGGCTAATGTGCTGAGAAGAATGGATAGCGATGTGCCAGCTATGGGATTCCTCCATGGTTGTATGCTGGATGCAAAAAAGGAAACTTCAGTGCTGTTTGATAATGATGAGAGTCGCTTCAAATGCGTTATTGATATCATTGACAAGAGATGGGATAGCAAACTCAAGTCGCCGCTACATTTGGCTGGATACTTTCTGAACCCTTTCTATTATTATCCAAACAAAACTGCAATCGAGAACGATGGATCATTTAGAGCGGCCGTGATCCATTGCATTACAAAGTTGGTTCAAGATCAAAAAACTCAAGAAGAGACTATTGATGAACTCGACAAATACCAAGAGGAGGAGGATTCCTTTGGAATGGACATTGCCGTACGGTAGAGAAGAAGGAAAGCCTTTGATCCATGTAAAGTGTTGTTGCTGAAATCTTGTGATGTTATTTAAAATCACTTTCTTTGTTCTCCTTCTTATACTTTTCTAACTAATAATCTATTGATGTCTCAACACAGCTAAATGGTGGTTGAATTATGGCACATGTGCACCCAAGTTGAAGAAGATTGCAATGAAAATTCTCACTTTGACATGCAGCTCCTCAGCTTGTGAGAGAAACTGGTCAACATTTGAACAAGTAAGAAATGCAACTACAAAATATAGTTCATTTCTCTTCTCACATTGATACCATGTGTTCCATACTTGATTTTCTTCCACCTACACAGATTCATACAAAGAAGCGCAGCCGGCTACTCCATGATAGGATGAGTGATCTTGTCTTTATCAAATTCAACTCTAGGATGAAGCATCTGAGAGAGAACAAGCGTAGAGATCCAATAGAGAAGACAATCATGGATGTTCTCGAGGATGAAGACAATGAGTTCATCACCGGGATTATTCCCAATGACAATGGTTATGAACATGTTGGCAATGAAGATCAAGCCCAACAAGAGAGAGCTTCAACATCACAAGCACAAAGAAAAAAGAAGAGGGGGCCTACTGCACCCCCTAAAAAGAAGAGGAAGAAGAGCATCCATTCTCTCCTTAATAGCATCGATGAAGAAGCTATCCTTTTCGCCTCTTTCGATTCTTCTTCGGAATCAGAAGATGAGTATCCCTCTGCCCTAGATGACTCAGATTAATTGCATGGTTGGGTGAACCACTTTTGTTGTGTGAAAGTGTGCCTTGTTCGCTGGATGCCAACCAAATCACTTATCTTATGTGTGCAAGTGTGACTTGTCAAGTTAGTTCTTAGTTGGTTGAACATCTGTTGCTTTGGCGGGAGGCCAAACTTTGCTTTGATTTGTCATGTAATGACTTGCTGGATGTTGACTTGATGGCTTTGTTATGTAATGCCAAACTTATGAACCATGTCGTGCATTTTGAATTTGTGACATGTTGGTAACTTGTTATATACTTGTATGTAGCTGTTCTTTGCTTTGCATTATGATTTATGCCTTCCTGGTTGCTGCTGGATGCTAATTGATTTGCTGGTTGCTGCTATAGTGTGCGGTCAATTGTCAAGTATATGTTAATTTAATGCCTGATTATATGTGTTTTTTTTTAATTTAGCTGAAACGCTAAATGGGGCATAGCACGCTATAGCTGCGCTATAGCGTTTCACACATTTTAGCCGAGCCGACGCTAAGAAGCTTAGCGCGCTATTTAAAACTTTGATTACGGAACGAGCAAAGAGACTTGCCGGTAACGAGATTGAACAAGGTATGAAGATACCGACGATCGAATCTCGGGCAAGTAACATACCGATGGACAAAGGGAATTACGTATGTTGTCATAACGGTTCGACCGATAAAGATCTTCGTAGAATATGTAGGAGCCAATATGGGCATCCAGGTTCCGCTATTGGTTATTGATTGGAGAGGTGTCTCGGTCATGTCTACATAGTTCTCGAACCCGTAGGGTCCGCACGCTTAACGTTTGATGACGATATAGTATTATATGAGTTATGTGATTTGGTGACCGAATGTTTTTCGGAATCCTGGATGAGATCACGGACATGACAAGGAGTCTCAAAATGGTCGAGAGGTAAAGATTGATATATAGGACGATGGTATTCGGACACCGGAAGTGTTCCCGTGGGTACCGGGTACATATCGGGTCACCGGAAGGGGTTCCGGGCACCCCCGGCAAAAGATATGGGCCTTATGGGCCAAGAGGGGAAACGCACCAGCCACAAGGGGCTGGTGCGCCCCCCATATGGGCCGGCTTAAGGAGGGGAAGGAAAGGGGAGAAGAGAAAGGAAAGTGTGGATTAGCATTCCCACTTCCTTCCCTCTCCCCCCCCCCCCTCTTTCCTTCTCCCTCGGTTAAATATGGCAGGGGGGCGCCACTTGGGGAGGACCCCAAGTAGGATTCAGCCTACTTGGGGCGCCTCCTGGCAGCCTCCCCTCTCCCTCCCACCTATATATATGTGGGGGGGCGCCCTAGCACACACTAGACAATTGCCTAGCCATGTGCGGCGCCCCCCTCCACCGTTTACACCCCCGGTCATATTCTCGTAGTGCTTAGGCGAAGCCCTGCAGAGATCACTTCACCATCACCGTCACCACGCCGTCGTGCTGACAGAACTCATCTACTACCTCGACGTCTTGCTGGATCAAGAAGGCGAGGGACGTCACCGAGCTGAACGTGTGCAGAACGCGGAGGTGCCGTGCGTTCGGTACTTGATCGATTGAAGCGCGAAGAAGTTCGACTACATCAACCGTGTTGTGAAACGCTTGCGCTTACGGTCTACGAGGGTACATAGACACACTCTCCGCCTCGTTGCTAGGCATCTCCATGGATAGATCATTGCGTGTGCATAGAATTTTTTTTGTTTTCCATGCAACGATTCCCAACAGTGGCATCATGAGCCAGGTCTTTGTGTAGATGATATGCACGAGTAGAACACAAAGAGTTGTGGGCGGTGATAGTCATACTGCTTACCACCAACGTCTTATTTTGATTCGGCGGTATTGTGGGATGAAGCGGCCCGGACCAACCTTACATGTCGACGCACATGAGACCGGTTCCACCGACAGACATGCAACTAGTTTTGCATAAAGGTGGCTGACGGGTGTCTGTTTCTCCTACTTTAGTTGAATCGAATTTGACTACGGCCGATCCTTGAAGAAGGTTAAAACAGCAAACTTGACGAATCACCGTTGTGGTTTTTGCCGTAGGTAAGAACAGTTTTTGCTAGAAGCCCATAGCAGCCACGTAAAACTTGCAACAACAAAGTAGAGGACGTCTAACTTGTTTTTGCAGGGTATGTTGTGAAGTGATATGGTCAAGACATGATGTGATAAACATTATTGTATGAGATGATCATGTTTTGTAAGTTATCGGCAACCTGCAGGAGCCTTATGGTTGTCTCTTTATTGTATGAAGTGCAAACGCCATGTAATTGCTTTACTTTGTCACTATGCGTTAGCGATAGTTGTAGAAGCAATAGTTGGCGAGATGACCACGACGCAACGATGGAGATCAAGGTGTCGAGCCGGTGACGATGGGGATCATGATGATGCTTTGGGGATGGAGATCAAAAGCACGAGATGACGATGGCCATATCATGTCACATATTTTGATTGCATGTGATTTTTATCTTTTATGCATCTTATTTTGCTTAGTACAGCGGTAGCATTATAAGATGATCCCTTCAATAATTTCAAGGAAAAAGTTTCTCCCTGAGTATGCACTGTTGCTACAGTTTGTCGTGTTGAGACACCACGTGCTGATCGGGTGTGATAGACTCTACGTTCACATACAACGCGTGTAAGACAGTTTTGCACATGCAGAATACTTGGGTTAAACTTGACGAGCCTAGCATGTACAGACATGGCCTCGGAACACTGGAGACCAAAAGGTCGAACATGAGTCATATAGTAGATATGATCAACATAGAGATGTTCACCATTGATAACTACCCCATCTCACGTGATGATCGGACATGGGTTAGTTGATTTGGATCATGTATCACTTAAATAACTTGAGGGATGTTAATTTAAGTGGGAGTTCATTAGTAATTTGATTAATTGAACTTAAATTTATCATGAACTTAGTCTTAATAGTTTTTGCATATCTATGTTGTAGATCAATAGCTCGCAATATAGCTCCCCTATTTTTGATATGTTCCTAGAGAAAAATAAGTTGAAAGATGATAGTAGCAATGATACGAACTTGGTCCGTGATCTGAGGATTATCCTCATTGCTGCACAGAAGAATTATGTCCTTGATGCACTGCTAGGTGATAGACCTATTGCAGGAGCACATGCAGATGTTATGAACATTTGGCAAGCTCGATATGATGACTACTTAATAGTTTAGTGCGCCATGCTTTACGGCTTAGAACTGGGACTTCAAAAACGTTTTGAACGCCACGGAGCATATGAGATGTTTGAAGAGCTGACATTGGTATTTCATACTCATGCCCGTGTCGAGAGGGATGAGACCTCTGACAAGTACTTTGCCTACAAGATGTAGGAGAATAGCTCAACCAGTGAGCATGTGCTCAGAATGTCTGGGGTACTACAATCGCTTGAATCAAGTGGGAGTTAATCTTCCAGATAAGATAGTGATTGACAAGGTTCTCTAGTCACTGTCACCAAGCTACTAGAACTTCGTGATGAACTATAATATGCAAGGGATGACGAAAATGATTCCCGAGCTCTTCGCGATGCTGAAATCGGTGATGGTAGAAATCAAGAAAGAGCATCAAGTGTTGATGGTTAACAAGACCACTAGTTTCAAGAAAAAGGGCAAGGGAAAGAGAGGGAACTTCAAGAAGAATGGCAACCAAGTTGCCGCTCCCATGAAGAAGCCCAAAGCTAGACCCAAGCCTGAAACTGAGTACCTCTACTGCAAAGGAAATGGTCACTGGAAACGGAACTGCCCCAAATATTTGGCGGATAAGAAGGATGGCAAAGTGAACAAAGGTATATTTGATATACATGTTATTGATGTGTACCTTACTAGTATTAATAGTAGCCCCTGGGTATTTTATACTGGTTCAGTTGCTAAGATTAGTAACTCAAAACAGGAGTAGCAGAATAAACATAGACTAGTTAAGGGCGAGGTGACGATGTGTGTTGGAAGTGATTCCAAGGTTGCTACGATCACCATCGCACACTCCCTCTACCTTCGGGATTAGTGTTGAACCTAAATAAATATTATTTGGTGTTTGCGTTGAGCATGAATATGATTTGATCATGTGTTTTAGAATACGGTTATTCATTTAAGTCACAGAATAGTTGTTGTTCTATTTACATGAATAAAACCTTCTATGGTTGCTACTTCTTGAGCTTGCGTTGGTTTTTCCCTTGAAGAGGAAAGGGTGATGCAGCAAAGTAGAGATAAGTATTTCCCTTAGTTTGAGAACCAAGGTATCAATCCAGTAGGAGACAACGCACAAATCACCGAATACCTGCACAAACACTCAAACAACTTGCACCCAACGCGATAAAGGGGTTTTCAATCCCTTCACGGTTACATGCAAAAGTGAGATCTGATAGATATAGATAAACGATAAAGTAAATATTTTTGGTATTTTTGGTTTATAGATCGGAAAGTAAAAGATTGCAAAATAGTAGATCGGAAACTTATATGATGAAAAATAGACCCGGGGGCCATAGGTTTCACTAGAGGCTTCTCTCAAGATAGAAAATAATACGGTGGGTGAACAAATTACTGCCGATCAATTGATAGAAAAGCGCAAAGTTATGACGATATCTAAGGCAATGATCATGAATATAGGCATCATGTCCGTGTCAAGTAGACCGAAACGATTCTGCATCTACTACTATTACTCCACACATCGATCGCTATCCAGCATGCATCTAAAGTACTAAGTTCATAAAGAACGGAGTAATGCATTAAGTAAGATGACATGGATGTAGAGGAATTAACTCAAGCAATATGATAAAAAAAACCCATATTTTTATCCTCGATGGCAACAATACAATACGTGCCTTGCTGCCCCTGCTGTCACTTGGAAAGGACACCGCAAGATTGAACCCAAAGCTAAGCACTTCTCCCATTGCAAGAAAAACCAATCTAGTTGGCCAAACTAAACCGATAGTTCGAAGAGAATTACAAAGATATCAAATCATGCATAAAAGAATTCAGAGAAGATTCAAATAATATTCATAGATAAGCTGATCATAAATCCACAATTCATCGGATCTCGGCAAACACACCGCAAAAAAGTATTACATCGAATAGATCTCCAAGAACATCAAGGAGAACATGGTATTGAGAATCAAAGAGAGAGAAGAAGCCATCTAGCTACTAGCTATGGACCCGTAGGTCTGAGGTAAACTACTCATGCTTCATCGGAAGGGCAATGGTGTTGATGTAGAAGCCCTTCGTGATCGAATCACCCTCCGGCAGGGTGCCGGAAAAGGTCCCTAGATGGGATCCCACGGGTACAGAAGGTTGCGGCGGTGGAAAAGTGTTTTCATGGATGCCTCTGGTGGTTTGGGGATAATTGGGAATATATAGGCGAAAGAATTAGGTCAGGAGGTGCACGAGGGGCCCACAAGGGTGGGGGCGCACCCTACCCCCTGGGCGCGCCCTCCGTACTTGTGGCCGCCTCGTGGCTCCTCCGACTTCATCTCCAAGTCTCCTGGTTGTCTTCTGGTCCAAGAAAAATCATCGCAAAGGTTTCATTCCGTTTGAATTCCGTCTGGTATTCCTTTTCTGCAAAACTCTAAAACAAAGAAAAAACAGAAACTGGCACTGGGCTCTAGATTAATAGGTTAGTCCCAAAAATAATATAAAATAGCATATTAATGCATGTAAAACATCCAAAACAGATAATATAATAGCATGGAACAATCAAAATTTATAGATACGTTGGAGACGTATCAATGGTCATACACCCAATGTGAATGGTTTATTGATTCTCGATCGTAGTGATACACATATTCATAATATTGATGCCAAAAGATGCAAAGTTGATAATGATAGTGCAACATACTTGTGGCACTGCCGTTTAGACCATATTGGTGTAAAGCGCATGAAGAAACTCCATGCAGATGGGATTTTGGAATCACTTGATTATGAATCACTTGATACTTGCGAACCATGCCTCATGGGCAAGATGACTAAAACTCCGTTCTCCGGAACAATGGAGCAAGCTAATGAATTATTGGAAATAATACATACCGATGTATGCGATCCGATGAGTGTTGAGGCACGCGGCGGGTATCGTTATTTTCTGACCTTCACAGATGATTTGACCAGATATGGGTATATCTACTTAATGAAAGACAAGTCTAAAACATTTGAAAAGTTCAAAGAATTTCAGAGTGAAGTGGAGAATCATCGTAACAAGAAAATAAAGTTTCTATGATCTGATCGCGGAGGCGAATATTTGAGTTACGAGTTTCGCCTTCATTTAAAACAATGTGGAATTGTTTCACAACTCACGCCACCTGGAACACCACAGCGTAATGGTGTGTCGGAACGTCGTAACCGTACTTTATTAGATATGGTGCGATCTATGATGTCTCTTACCGATTTACCACTATCATTTTGGGGTTATGCATTAGAGACAGCTGCATTCACGTTAAATAGGGCACCGTCTAAATCCATTGAGACGACACCGTATGAACTGTGGTTTGGCAAGAAACCTAAGCTGTTGTGTCTTAAAGTTTGGGGTTGCGACACTTATGTCAAAAGGCTTTAGCCTGATAAGCTCGAACCCAAATCGAAGAAGTGTGTCTTCATAGGATACCCTAAGGAAACAATTGGGTATACCTTCTACCACAGATCCGAAGGCAAGATCTTTGTTGCCAAGAATGGAACCTTTCTAGAGAAGGAGTTTCTCTCGAAAGAAGTGAGTGGGAGGAAAGTAGAACTTGATGAGGTAATTGTACCTTCTCTCAATTTGGAAAGTAGCACATCAGAGAAAACCGTTCCCGTGATGCCTACACCAACTAGAGAGGAAGTTAATGATGATGATCATGAAACTTCAGATCAAGTTACTACTGGACCTCGTAGGTCGGACAGAGCACGTTCCGCACCAGAGTGGTACGGTAATCCTGTCCTGGAAGTCATGTTACTAGACCATGGCAAACCTACGAATTATGAAGAAGCTATGATGAGCCCAGATTCCGACAAATGGCTTGAGGTCATGAAATCTGAGATAGGATCCATGTATGAGAACAAAGTGTGGACTTTGGTGGACTTGCCCGATGATCGGCAAGCCATAGAGAATAAATGGATCTTCAAGAAGAAGACTGACGCTGATGGTAATGTTACTGTCTACAAAGCTCGACTTGTCGCAAAAGGTTTTCGACAAGTTCAAGGTGTTGACTACGATGAGACCATCTCACCGTAGCGATGCTTAAGTCCGTCCGAATCATGTTAGCAATTGCCGCATTTTATGATTATGAAATCTGGCAAATGGACGTCAAAACTGCATTCCTCAATGGATTTCTTAAAGAAGAGTTGTATATGATGCAACCAGAAGGTTTTGTCCATCCTAAAGGTGCTAACAAAGTGTGCAAGCTCCAGCGATCCATCTATGGACTGGTGCAAGCATCTCAGAGTTGGAATATACGCTTTGATGGGGTGATCAAAGCATATGGTTTTATACAGACTTATGGTGAAGCCTGTATTTGCAAGAAAGTGAGTGGGAGCTCTGTAGCATTTCTGATATTATATGTAGATGACATATTGTTGATCGGGAATGATATAGAATTTCTGGATAGCATAAAAGGATACTTGAATAAAAAAATTCAATGAAAGACCTCGGTGAAGATGCTTACATATTGGGCATCAAGATCTATAGAGATAGATCAAGATGCTTGATAGGACTTTCACAAAGCACATACCTGGATAAAGTTTTGAAGAAGTTCAAAATGGATCAGTCAAAGAAAGGGTTCTTGCCTGTGTTACAAGGTGTGAAGTTGAGTAAGACTCAAAACCCGACCACGGTAGAATATAGAGAGAGAATGAAAGTCATTCCCTATGCCTCAGTCATAGGTTCTACAAAGTGTGCCATGCTGTGTACCAGACCTATTGTGTGCCTTACCATGAGTTTGGCAAGGGGGTACAATAGTGATCCAGGAGTAGAACACTGGACAGCAGTCAAAATTATCCTTAGGTACCTAAAGAGGACTAAGGAAATGTTTCTCGGTTATGGAGGTGATAAAGAGTTACGTCGATGCAAGCTTTGACACCAATCCGGATGACTCTGAGTCTCAATCTGGATACATATTGAAAGTGGGAGCAATTAGCTAGAGTAGCTCCATGCAGAGCATTGTAGACATAGAAATTTGCAAAATACATACGGATCTGAATGTGACAGACCCGTTGACTAAACCTCTCTCACAAGCAAAACATGATCACACCTTAGTACTCTTCGGGTGTTAATCACATGGCGATGTGAACTAGATTATTGACCCTAGTAAACTCTTTGGGTGTTGGTCACATGGCGATGTGAACTATGGGTGTTAAATCACATGGTGATGTGAACTAGATTATTGACTCTAGTGCAAGTGGGAGACTAATGGAAATATGCCCTAGAGGCAATAATAAAATGGTTATTATTATATTTCCTAAATCATGATAAAGGTTTATTATTCATGCAAGAATTGTATTGATTAGAAAATTAAATACATGTGTGAATACATAAACAAATACTGTGTCCCTAGTAAGACTCTACTAGACTAGCTCGTTGATCAAAGATGGTTAAGGTTTCCTAACCATAGACATGAGTTGTCATTTGATAACGGGATCACATCATTAGGAGAATGATGTGATGGACAAGACCCATCCGTTAGCTTAGCATAATGATCGTTCAATTTTATGGCTATTGCTTTCTTCATGTCAAATACATATTCCTTCGACTATGAGATTATGCAACTCCCGGATACCGGAGGAATGCCTTGTGTGCTATCAAACATCACAACGTAACTGGGTGATTATAAAGATTCTCTACAAGTATCTCCGAAGGTGTTTGTTGAGTTGGCATAGATCGAGATTAGGATTTGTCACTCCAAGTATCGGAGAGGTATCTCTGGGCCCTCTCGGTAATACACATCATAAGCTTGCAAGCAAACGACTAAGGAGTTAGTCACAAGGTGATGTATTACGGAATGAGTAAAGAGACTTGCCGGTAACGAGATTGAACTAGGTGTGAAGATACCGACGATCGAATCTCGGGCAAGTAACATACCGATGGACAAAGGGAATTACGTATGTTGTCATAACGGTTCGACCGATAAAGATCTTCCTAGAATATGTAGGAGCCAATATGGGCATCCAGGTTCCGCTATTGGTTATTGACCGGAGAGGTGTCTCGGTCATGTCTACATAGTTCTCGAACCCGTAGGGTCTGCACGCTTAACGTTCGATGACGATATAGTATTATATGAGTTATGTGATTTGGTGACCGAATGTTGTTCAGATTCCCGGATGAGATCACGGACATGACAAGGAGTCTCGAAATGGTCGAGAGGTAAAGATTGATATATAGGACGATGGTATTCGGACACCAGAAGTGTTCCGGAGGGTACCGGGTACAAATCGGGTCACCGGAAGGGGTTCCGGGCACCCCCGACAAAAGATATGGGCCTTATGGGCCAAGAGAGGAAACGCACCAGCCACAAGGGGCTTGTGCGCCCCCCATATGGGCCGGCCTAAGGAGGGGAAGGAAAGGGGAGAAGAGAAAGGAAAGTGTGGATTAGGATTCCCACTTCCTTCCCTCTTCCCCCCTCTTTCCTTCTCCCTCGGTTAAATATGGCAGGGGGCGCCACTTGGGGAGGACCCCAAGTAGGATTCGGCCTACTTGGGGCGCCTCCTGGCAGCCTCCCCTCTCCCTCCCACCTATATATATGTGGGGGGGGGCGCCCTAGCACACACCAGACAATTGCCTAGCCGTGTGCGCCGCCCCCTCCACCGTTTACACCCCCGGTCATATTCTCGTAGTGCTTAGGCGAAGCCCTGCGGAGATCACTTCACCATCACCGTCACCACGCCGTCGTGCTGACGGAACTCATCTACTACCTCGACGTCTTGCTGGATCAAGAAGGTGAGGGGCGTCACCAAGCTGAACGTGTGCAGAACGTGGAGGTGCCGTTCGTTCGGTACTTGATCGATTGAAGCGCGAAGAAGTTTGACTACATCAACCGCGTTGTGAAACGCTTCCGCTTACGGTCTATGAGGGTACGTAGACACACTCTCCCCCTCGTTGCTATGCATCTCCATGGATAGATCATTGCGTGTGCGTAGAATTTTTTTTATTTTCCATGCAACGATTCCCAACATTAATCACATGACGATGTGAACTATTAGTGTTAAATCACATGGCGATGTGAACTAGATTATTGACTCTAGTGCAAGTGGGAGACTGAAGGAAATATGCCCTAGAGGCAATAATAAAGTTGTTATTTTATATTTCCTTATTCATGATAAAGGTTTATTATTCATGCTAGAATTGTATTGATCGGAAACTTAAATACATGTGTGAATACATAAACAAATACCGTGTCCCTAGTAAGCCTCTACTAGACTAGCTCGTTGATCAAAGATGGTTAAGGTTTCCTAACCATGGACATGTGTTGTCATTTGATAATGGGATCACATCATTAGGAGAATGATGTGATGGACAAGACCCACCCGTTAGCTTAGCATAATGATCGTTCAGTTTATTGCTATTGCTTTCTTCATGTCAAATACTTATTCCTTCGACTATGAGATTATGCAACTCCCGGATATCGGAGGAATACCTTGTGTGCTATCAAACGTCACAACGTAACTGGGTGATCATAAAGATGCTCTACAGGTATCTCCGAAGGTGTTTGTTGAGTTGGCATAGATCGAGATTAGGATTTGTCACTCCGAGTATCGGAGAGGTATCTCTGGGCCCTCTCGGTAATACACATCATAAGCTTGCAAGCAAATGACTAAGGAGTTGGTCGCGAGGTGATGTATTACGGAACGAGTAAAAAGACTTGCCGGTAACGAGATTGAACTAGGTATGAAGATACCGACGATCGAATCTCGGCAAGTAACATACCGATAGACAAAGGGAATTACGTATTTTGTCTTAACGGTTCGACCGATAAAGATCTTCGTAGAATATGTAGGAGCCAATATGGGCATCCAGGTTCCGCTATTGGTTATTGACCGGAGAGGTGTCTCGGTCATGTCTACATAGTTCTCGAACCCGTAGGGTCCGCACGCTTAACGTTCGTTGACGATATAGTGTTATATGAGTTATATGTTTTGGTGACCGAATGTTGTTTGGTGTCCCGGATGAAATCACGGACATGACGAGGAGTCTTGAAATGGTCGAGAGGTAAAGATTGATATATAGGATGATGGTATTTGGAACCAGGAGTGTTTCGGGACGTACCGGGAAGTAATCGAGTCACCGGAAGGGGTTCCGGGCACCCCCCCGGCAAGTTATGGGCCTTATGGGCCAAAGGAGAGAACATACCAGCCCACAAGGGGGCTGGTGCGCCCCTTCACTTGGTTGGCCAGCCCTAGGGAAAGAAAAGGGGGAGGGCTAGCCCCTCCTGCCTTTCCCTCTCATGGGAGAAAGGAAAGGGGGGGGGTGCCACCCTCCCCTGCCTTTCCCCGCGCTCCAAATAAGTAAAGGGGGGCGCGGCTTGGGAGAGACCCCAAGTAGGATTCCTCCTTCTTGGGCGCCCCCTTTGGCTGCTCCTCCCTCCCTCCCACCTATATATATGTGGGAGGGGGCGCCTAGCACATAACAGACAATTGCCTAGCCGTGTGCGGCGTCCCCCCTCCACCGTTTACACCCCCTGTCATATTTTCGTAGTGCTTAGGCGAAGCCCTGCGGAGATAACTTCACCATCACCGTCACCACGCCGTCGTGTTGTCGGAACTCATCCACTACCTCGCCATCTTGCTGGATCAAGAAGGCACGGACTTCACCGAGCTGAACGTGTGCTGAACGCGGAGGTGCCGTACGTTATGTACTCGATCGGTTGGATCGCGAAGAAAGTTCGACTACATCAACCGCGTTGTGAAACGCTTCCGCTTATGGTCTACAAGGGTACGTAGACACACTCTCCCCTCTCGTTGCTATGCATCTCCTTGATAGATCTTGCGTGGGCGTAGGAATTTTTTTTGTTTTCATGCAATGTTCCCCAACACGATGGTGCCACCATGATGCCGCTGAGCTGGGATGACTCGTTCTGAGACTTTAATAGGCACGAAAGGCCCTCCGCTGCCAACAAGAAAAGGTATCTCACCTGTCGAATATCACGTGTGGGTTTAAAAACCTCTGATTTAACCCCATTGAACATAACCGAGAATGAAACTGAGCTAATCATGCTCATGATAACTGTAATCCATTGTGGAGAAAAACCTAGCTTCTCCATAATAGCTCGAAGGTAGGACCACTCCACTCTGTCATAAGCCTTCATCATGTCTAGCTTTAGAGCACAGTAGCTATTGTTTTTGGATCTATTCCTCTTCATAAAATGAAGACACTCGTAGGCTGAAATTATATTGTCCGTGATTAGCCTACCCGGCACAAATGCAGACTGCACTTCAGATATGATGTCAGGAAGCACAGCCTTGAGACGATTTGCAAGCACCTTGGAAGCAATCTTGTAAAAGACATTGCACAAACTTATAGGGCAAAATTGTGAAAGTAAGACGGGGTTTGTTACCTTCGGGATCAATACCAATAAAGTATCATTCAGACACTCTAGGCTTTCCTCACCCCTAACAATTCCAAGCACAGCCCGAGTAACAACCTCGCCGCACACATCCCAGTGTCGCTGAAAAAAATGCGCCGGAAAACCATCTAGACCCGGTGCCTTGGTTGGAAACATTTGAAAGAGCGCTGCTTTGACCTCTTTCTCATCATATGGAGCCAACATGCTTGCATTCATTGCTGCAGTAACTTTGACAGGAACGTGTTCAAGCACTTCATGCACCCCTTGGACGACCTCTGATGTATAGAGGTTCTTATAGAATTCGAGAGCTAGCTGCTGCATTTCAGTAGGATCATCGGTCAACTGGCCATCAGGTTTCTGGAGTGCCTTGATCAAATTCTTTCTCCTTCGCATTGAAGCCCTCATATGAAAAAAGTGTGTGTTGCGATCCCCTTCTGACAGCCATTGCACACGAGACCGCTGGCGCCACATTAACTCTTCACGCATATACAGTTCAATCAATCTGTCATTTATCTTAACTTCAACATGTGACGGACCATCTCTTTGTGGTTGACTCCGCAGCCGCTCTAGTTCTTTCTTCAGTTTTCTGATTTCGCCGCGAACGCTACCAAAAGTCGTCCTCGACCCAAATTTGGGCCGGCGCCTGCGCCTAACACTCGCCTAAAAAAAAGGTGAAAGTCATCGCCGAACACGATTGGTATGTAACCTGTGCCGTAAGTTGTCAAGTAACACGATTCAAAACAGCCTGGATACGTGCGTGGGTTGTGCCTTTGGCCGGCGGCAAATCGACTAGCTACGTTGCTTAGTACGGTACGGGTTCAAGTCAGCTTCTCGGCAAGAAGCGGGATCATAGTTAGTTTGCTTCATCGTCGTCGTCCGGAAGTAATCGGTGCCGATCGAGACTGGGCCAACAGGAGATAAACTGGAAGGCAAGGGTCCTCCATAGTGCTAAGTTAGTCGTCTCTGTTTCGCGGAAAGGCAGTCCAGCCATGGTGGCGGCGGTAGCGACGGCCGGCAGCCAGGTTCGTTTGTCATACTCTCTCCGTCTCAAAATTCTTGTCTTAAATTTGTCTAAATACGGATGTATCAAATCACGTTTTAGTATTAGATACATCCGTATCTAGACGAATCTAAGACAAGAATTTTGGGACGAAGGGAGTATTTTGCAAATCTCTCATTCATGGATATTGTTCGATCCACGTGCATCTAAAAGCTACACCACCATTACCCTTGTATATATTCCCCTCAATATATGCCGGTCGGTCGATATAACACCTTAATTCTATTAGTACTCCTTAGTTCAATTTAACCAGGGTCTTTCTAGGCCACATCTCGATGTGCCCTAATTATTGCATATTTAAATGATTTAATCAAGCATAAAAAGAAAAATAAAATAAAATAAAAATACCCACACGAATCATCACGTAAGATCAATAACATAGGACTTAGATGTGCAATAGCAAAATTGTATCTTAAAAAAACTAAATTCTAGATTTTACTCATTAGTTTGACAATTTTGACACTAATCACTCCATCTAGCAGAATTTCATCCAGCAAACTACTCTCAATGCACCATATTATATGCTAATAATAGATATGTGTTTAGATGCTACAACTTTTACAATGGGTTAGATCTAAAAGTGTTCTCATTTAATGTGTTTTATGAAAGAAAATGTTTTTTGTTGTCTTGATTCCCATGCGAAGATCTATATCTAGATTAACATAAATAATTTTTTCTGTACTCACTAAATAAGTTGTCATATCAGATTTTTTTCCTTAAATGGTAAGCTTTACATATGCTACATACTCCATTCCGAATTAGTTGGCTCAGATTTGTCTAGATGCGGATGTTTTGACTCAAAATTGTCTAAAAACGGATGTACATGTCGAGATACATCCATATCTAAATAAATCTAAATCAACTAATTCAGGACAGAGGAATAGTACGTAGAGCACTAGGAGTGCAGTGCCTCTATACCATATTTCGCCGAAGTATTACCAAAGTTTACCCATATTAAAATATGTGAGCGTGTATGATTGGTGGGTCCCAGTTGTTAGGTCCGTCTTCAGTGTGCACGCTTCACTGTTTTTCTCTTGACAATTGTTTTTCACGTCGAACCGGTCCTCGCATACGCAACCGACCGGACCGTGGCAACCGCACTGTACCTGCCGGAGTTGACCCGCACCACAGCACACCCCAATCACCCTCGCCCCATTCTCACTCTTGCTTGCTCTTAGGGCTAGCAATTTGTGGGTGACAGTGACAGGCGCTAAAGGGCGCCATCGGTGGGAGCCGGCATTGGGGTACGGGTCATAGGTGATGGGGTAGGGGTTGCACCCTCTCCATGGTCGCGGTTGCGTGTAGGAGGCCAACGAGTTCATCCATGGGTACAAGTGTGTGGTTGGAAGGCGAGTGATACATGTCACGGTTGGAGGTGCCCGAGAGGTACCATAGCTGCGTGTGCGGATGATAGCAGAGCGAGCGGTGCGTGCAATGGGGTTGTGGGTCTAATTTCCCGGTTTGGGTTGGTTTACTGTGGAGAAAAATCGCTAGGAAAAAACCGGTATGTGGCACGGCAGGTGGACCTGACAACGGGGACCCGCCAGCCTAGACCACTTAATTTTTTTAATACGGATAGAAACTGGGAATACTTTGTCTGAGTGAGGTACAACGTATGATTTTTTTTGTAAAATAGGATAATTATTAGTGTCATAATTATCAAATTAGAGCGTAACCCCTAAAAAACAAATTAGATCGTCAAAACTGAAATTCACTCTAAGAAAACTAAATCTCAATTTGCTATCTTTTTCCTCTGGTGCGTCAGGAGGACATGCTCGGCAAGCTGCCTGACGACATTCTTCTCTGGATCCTAATCCGTCTTGATTCACAAGACGTCGTAAGCTGCAGCCTCGCAAGCAGACGGTTGAGGCACCTCCCCGGTTTGCTTCCTATTATTTCCCTGAGCGTGGAGGACTACATGTACGGCCGCTACGTGCAGCACAAGGACGACGACGGGTTTCAGGTGGTTTCGTCGAGAAAGTGCAGGAACAACAGGGCTTGGAGCACCATGGCCATGGTGCAATCCGTCAGGAGCATCTTGGCAGGCGAGAGCCATCCCGGCGGCGCCGCCATCCATCATCTCCACCTGACCTTCTACCTGAGGGAGGAGTCCATCGACATCGTCCGCGCCGTCGAGGGCGCCATCGCGCGCGGCCGCGGCATCGTCGGCAGGGCGGGGTTCAAGATGCTGGGTGAGAAGATCGACTACATGAGCGAGGTCACGGACCTGGTCGCGCAAGGAGCGCGCCTCCTCGCCTACCTCGGCGCCTGCCCGCGCGCGTTCGCCGCGCTCACGCACCTGCACGTGGAGAGCGTCAAGCTGGGGCAGCCCGACGTGTCCAACTTGCTCCACCGTTGCAAGAAGCTGAAGCACCTGTCCCTGCAGAACCTTCATTGTGGGAAAGAGGTGGTGCTGAGGATCGAACACCCGGAGCTCACCCAGCTGAAGCTTGTCATGTGCTTCTGTGACAGCGTCGAGCTGAAGTGGCTTCCGGAGCTAGTGGAGCTCGCCATTGGCATCTGGCGTCCTTCCCAGCGCCGAGATCCGGTGCTGTTCGGCCATGCTCCGCGGCTTTCCAAGCTAACGGCCAGTAACAACTATAATGCCAAGTGCAGGAAACTCAAGCTGAGCGAGTTTCTTCGCGACGCAAACATGCGTGAGCTGCATATGAACTTCGACAGCGAAATGGTAAGTCGTGACGGGGCACCGCTAGTAGAGTAGTGTACTATATAGCGACACATTCTTGTAAGGTGTGAGGTGCTCTCTGTTAATTTTTCCTTCGTTTGTCCATGCAGCCATGGTTTCAGATGGAGCGACCAGAGCAACTGGCTCCTCGGCTGAAGAACCTGAGGATTCTGAAGCTCGACAACATCAATGAGGAATGTGGCGTCACTTGGACACTGTTCCTGCTGGAAGCTGCGCCTCTCTTGGAGAAGCTCCACATCAAAGGTAGTATAACCTGTTTTGTTGGGGTTCCTCTTCCCTTGCCTTTCTGAACCATATATGGACTGTGTTATTGTTCATGCAGGTATCGAACCACGAGTGTGAATCCTTTGAGGATGAGATGGTAAGGAAACTTCTGGTCGTCGAAAAAAGTAACATCGGGCTAGAACCATCGGACTTCAAGCATTATAAGCTGGCCGTGCTCACCATCTACGGCTTTCAGCCCGGGGATATGTTCATGCAGTATATGAGACGTGTGATGGAAGTGGCTGTCAATTTGGAAGAGATATCTCTGCATGACCACTGGTGCGAAGAGTGCGACTTTTATCCATTGACAAGGTATCCCAAGACCGACCAAGACAGAGAATTGATACGGGAGGAGATCAATAGAGGGAGGCCGTCCCCTATGAAGACCATCCAAGTTTTATTCGGTGATACCAAGTAGAGCCGACGATTGACCGTATCACTGCGACCCTGCATGATTTGTTCCAACTTCCTAAATTGTCGTCTGCTGTAGCCTTTTGCATATTGATTGACTGAACTTGTGTTGGTTCTTGGTACAGATCAACTCATGGGAAATTATACTTTACTGGTCTTTTTTTATTGTTTATTAAAATAAAGTCTTTTTTAACAGTCGTAGAACTCACACCCTACATTTATGAGCAATTTCGAGATACTGAGCTGATAAAAAATCTTGAGATTGATAAAGTCACCATATGCGTCTTCGTAGTCGATGGGACGTCTACTCCCACTGAATGAACATCCCTGAAAAGTGTTAAATAAATTCAAAAAATACGAGCACCGGTGACCAGCCGGTGGCTTATTCCATCACATTTTGCTATTAGGCTAAAAGATTTAAAGAGGGGAAAAGCATGAACACAAAATGTGCATTGAGCATGCTGGATATTCGAACATGGCCAGGTATCCCTGAAGCAGCACAAGGTTGTGGAGGAGCAACTCCACCTTGTTGCTACGATGTGTACATCACAAGTGTTGAAGGAACTACTTCAACGTGTTGCGCTAGATATCGCTCTAGGGGCGGAGGTAGGCTATGCCAGCAGGAGTTCAATCCAGAACTCCTAGAACACAAGATCTACTTCAAGATCTTAGATAAGAACACCAAATTCTATTATATATGTAGTGGGGGTATATAGTCTGGTTACAAAGTAGAGGTGGGGGCCTCTATTTATAGGGCTTTGGAAAGCCTTCACATACTTCTACTTATAGCTGGAATACTCTAGAAAAAATTATTTAAGTTCCACTATTCTACTCATAGCTACTCACAACTAGAAGACTCTAGAAAACAACAGGTAGGGTAGAAAAGAAATACTACACTATAGTGGAAGCATCTAGAAGTAGCCAAACAAATCTATATAATTTTTTTATCTAGTGTTCCTCATCAATCCCGGATCCAACTAAAAATGTCAACTAAATCAAGGTGTTTCTTTTATGCCTTAGCCGGAGTGTGGTGTGGATAAAAGATAATAACCTCATTAAAAGAAACCGGAAAAGGTGTAATAATGCTGTTTTTTACCGCCAATGAAACCTGAAAATTCTCGTTGGGACATGGTACCAGGTGAGGATGAAATTCCAGACCACCCGTCTCTGATAATCATGCAGAACGAATACCAAAACTCACGTACAACCTGAGTACACATATGTACGTGTTTGTATATATGTCGTGTATCACCCACACATTTATGTCGCTTCAACTGCTAGGGCCTCGATACATCTCAACCATCTCAACAAGCACTTACGCACACGAGACCCCCCCCCCCTCGATACATCTCAACCATCTCAACAAGCACTTGCGCACACGAGACCCCCCCCCCCCCCCCCCCCACAAAAAAAATGAAAACATGCACCACTAAACAACAACATGTACACAATCCTCTCTTTAACATCAGCACCCAGTCGTTGCCCCATCTCTCTTCTCTCCTCACTCACCCCCTTCTCTGCTCACTCAAGCTCTCATCTCTCCTCTCTGCTTCCCGCAGATAGTTCATCCCACATTTCCATGTGTTCCTCCATGACCTGATCAAACTCCGCGCTACGTACTCCAATTGCATCATCATATGGACGAGACTGCACAACTCACGCTAATCTAGTGCTCTGAATGTAATCTGGGATATGTGTTCTGGTTTGTCTTTGTGACACGATGGAAAACCCAAGAAGGCATTTCTACAACTGCGAGCGGCAGGGTGTAAGTTTTCTCACCAAACAAACCCCCCTTCATCTTTGAGATTTAACCAATGTATTTTTGCCCTTTCTATCCAGGTCGGAGGTTCCCGGTTCTGAAAGTGGGAGAACAAGTACATCACCCTCCTCGATGCACCCACACCGGAGCTTATATGAGAAGGAACTTGGTGGTTGATGGAAGCTGTGTGAGGATATTCTCTGCCCACTAACTCTGTATCTAGCGGGAAGGAAGACGCTTGAGGTACATAACTAAATTTAAGATACATCTATGGCTAGCTTACTAAACAGGGCAGGCTGGCCATAAAAGTGTCTAAATATATGTATCTCAAGTGTGTCTCACGAGGAGAGGAAGTGACACACATGACAGGCTGGCCATAGATGTATCTTAAATTTTCGTGCGTCAAGTGTCTTTCATCTCGCTAGATATAGAGGCAGTGAGCAAAGGAGATCCTCACACAACTGTCGTCAGCCAACCTTCTCCATAGTGTTTTTTTAAATGCTCATGAGGAGAAAATGCCACACATGACAGGCTGACCATAGATGTGTCTTAAATTTCTATACCTCAAGTGTCATCCTCTCACTAGACATATAAGCAGTTGACAAAGGAAATCCTCACACAACTTTCATCAGCCAGCAAGTTCCTTCTCCTCTAAGCTCCCGGAGCACTTGGGCATGGGTGCGTCGAGGAGGTTTTTTCCTCTGCACACTGTATTCATTTCATTTTTTTGGTGAAAAATTTAGGGGCAATTTGGTTTCTAACCACAATTTGTCACACTTTAAGTTAGTCAAGTTTGATCAAGTTATGTGGTCTTCGTTCTAGCCACACCTAACGTAAGATATTTTTTGAGAAATAAACCCCACATGTTATACATATCGAAAGTGTGACAAAAATATTTTAGACAAGTCAAAGTGTGGCTAAAAATTTAAGCACCAAGATAAGTCAAATGTGGAAAATTTAAGGCCAATTCTTTTGGCCGATTTTGAACCCTTTCCAGCTTCTCTCAAAATCTTCAATCTCATTCGTTTGACAATCTTATATAGTTAGGGTCTAACTAGATAGGATTGTCAAATGAATGAATATATAACTAGCTTAGATTGTCAAGCGAATGGGTGTTTGATGATTTTGGGAGAGTCTCCTAACTAGCTAGTTAAGGTCCCCTAACTAGCTCCGGATACGCAGACGCCAGCAGCCGCCTCCTCCTCCTCCAAGAAAGAAAGTTAGGGTTCGTGCTGTTGGAGAACGTGCAATTTCAAAAAAATTCTTACGCTCACGCAAGATCTATCTAGGAGATGCATAGCAACGAGAAGGGGAGAGTGTGTCCACGTACCCTCGTACACCGAAAACGGAAGCATTAGCTTAACGTGGTTGATGTAGTCGAACGTCTTCGTGATCCAACCGATCAAGCACCGAACGTACGGCACCTCCGAGTTCTGCACACGTTCAGCTCGATGACGTCCCTTGAACTCTTGATCCAGCAGAAGGTCGAGGGAGAGTTTCGTCAGCACGACGGCGTGGTGACGGTGATGGTGATGTGATCCGCGCAGGGCTTCGCCTAAGCACTACGACAATATGACCGGAGGAGTAAACGGTGGAGGGGGGCGCCGCACACGGCTAACAATGTTTGTTGTGTCCTTGGAGGCGCCCCCCGGCCCCGTATATAAAGGAGGGGGAGGGAGGAGGCCGGCCCCCTAGGGGCGCGCCAAGTGTGGGGAGCCCTACTAGGACTCCTAGTCCTAGTAGGATTCCCCCTTCCTTTTCCGGAGTGGGAAAGGGAGAGGAAGTAGGAGAGGGAAAGGGGGGCGCCGCCCCCTCCCTAGTCCAATTCGGACTCCCATGGGGGGGAGGGCGCGGCCACCCTTGTGGGCTGTCCCCTCTCTCTCTCCCCTATGGCCCATGAGGCCCATTGCCTCTCCCGGGGGGTTCCGGTAACCTCCCGGTACTCCAAAAAATTCCCGAAATGATCCGGAACTATTCCGGTGTCCGAATATCACCTTCCAATATATCAATCTTTACCTCTCGACCATTTCGAGACTCCTCATCATGTCCGTGATCTCATCTGGGACTCCGAACAATCTTCGATCACCAAAACACATAACTCATAATACAAATCGTCATCAAACGTTAAGCGTGCGGACCCTACGGGTTCGAGAACTATGTAGACATGACCGAGACACATCTCCGGTCAATAACCAATAGCGGAACCTGGATGCTCATATTGGCTCCTACATATTCTACGAAGATCTTTATTGGTCAACCGCATAACAACATACGTCATTCCCTTTGTCATCGGTATGTTACTGGTCCGAGATTCGATCATCGGTATCATCATACCTAGTTCAATCTCGTTACCGGCAAGTCTCTTTACTCGTTCCGTAATGCATCATCCCTTTACTAACTCATTAGTCACATTGCTTGCAAGGCTTATAGTGATGTGCATTACCGAGAGGGCCCAGAGATACCTCTCCGATACACGGAGTGACAAATCCTAATCTTGATCTATGCCAACCCAACAAACACCTTCGGAGACACCTGTAGAGCATCTTTATAATCACCCAGTTACGTTGTGACGTTTGATAGCACACAAAGTGTTCCTCCGGTATTCGGGAGTTACATAATCTCATAGTTAAAGGAATATGTATAAGTCATGAAGAAAGCAATAGCAATAAAACTTAACGATCATTATGCTAAGCTAACGGATGGGTCTTGTCCATCACATCATTCTCTAATGATGTGATCATGTTCATCAAATGACAACACATGTCTATGGTCAGGAAACATAACCATCTTTGATAAACAAGCTAGTCAAGTAGAGGCATACTAGGGACACTCTGTTTGTCTATGTATTCACACATGTACTAAGTTTCCGGTTAATACGATTTTAGCATGAATAATAAACATTTATCATGATATAAGGAAATATAAATAACAACTTTATTATTGCCTCTAGGGCATATTTCCTTCAGTCTCCCACTTGCACTAGAGTCAATAATGTAGATTACATAGTAATGATTCTAACACCCATGGAGTCTTGGTGCTGATCATGTTTTGCTCGTGGAAGAAGCTTAGTTAACGGGTCTGCAACATTCAGATCCGTATGTATTTTGCAAATCTCTATGTCTCCCTCCTTGACTTGATCGCGGATGGAATTGAAGCGTCTCTTGATGTGTTTGGTTCTCTTGTGAAATCTGGATTCCTTCGCGAAGGCAATTGCTCCAGTATTGTCACAAAAGATTTTCATTGGACCCGATGCACTAGGTATTACACCTAGATCGGATATGAACTCCTTCATCCATACTCCTTCATTTGCTGCTTCCGAAGCAGCTATGTACTTCGCTTCACACGTAGATCCCGCCACGACGCTCTGCTTGGAACTGCACCAACTGACAGCTCCACCATTCAATATAAATACGTATCCGGTTTGCGACTTAGAGTCATCCGGATCAGTGTCAAAGCTTGCATCGACGTAACCATTTACAACAAGCTCTTTGTCACCTCCATAAACGAGAAACATATCCTTAGTCCTTTCATTGAAAAATTCTTATTCAAGTATCCTTTTATGCTAGCCAGAAATTCCGTATCATTTTCAATCAACAATATGTCATCCACATATAATATCAGAAATGCTACAGAGCACTCACTCACTTTCTTGTAAATACAGGCTTCTCCAAAAGTCTGTATAAAACCATATGATTTGATCACACTATCAAAGCGTATATTCCAACTCCGAGAGGCTTGCACCAGTCCATAAATGGATCGCTGGAGCTTGCACACTTTGTTAGCACCCTTAGGATCGACAAAACCTTCTGGTTGCATCATATACAACTCTTCTTTAAGAAATCCATTAAGGAATGCAGTTTTGACATCCATTTGCCAAATTTCATAATAATAAAATGCGGCAATTGCTAACATGATTCGGACAGACTTAAGCATCGCTACGGGTGAGAAGGTCTCATCGTAGTCAACTCCTTGAACTTGTCGAAAACCTTTCACAACAAGTCGAGCTTTGTAGATAGTAACATTACCGTCAGCGTCAGTCTTCTTCTTGAAGATCCATTTATTCTCTATGGCTTGCCGATCATCGGGCAAGTCAACCAAAGTCCACACTTTGTTCTCATACATGGATCCCATCTCAGATTTCATGGCCTCAAGCCATTTCGCGGAATCTGGGCTCATCATCGCTTCCTCATAGTTCGTAGGTTCGTCATGGTCTAGTAACATGACATCCAGAACAGGATTTACGTACCACTCTGGTGCGGAACGTACTCTGGTTGACCTACGAGGTTCGGTAGTAACTTGATCCGAAGTTTCATGATCATCATCATTAACTTCCTCACTAATTGGTGTAGTCATCACTGGAACTGATTTCTGTGATGAACTACTTTCCAATTCGGGAGAAGGTACAATTACCTCATCAAGTTCTACTTTCCTCCCACTCACTTCTTTCGAGAGAAACTCTTTTTCTAGAAAGGATCCATTCTTAGCAACGGATATCTTGCCTTCGGATCTGTGATAGAAGGTGTACCCAACAGTCTCCTTTGGGTATCCTATGAAGACGCATTTCTTCGATTTGGGTTCGAGCTTATCAGGTTGAAGCTTTTTCACATAAGCATCGCAGCCCCAAACTTTAAGAAACGACAGCTTAGGTTTCTTGCCAAACCACAGTTCATATGGTGTCGTCTCAACGGATTTAGATGGTGCCCTATTTAACGTGAATGCAGCCGTCTCTAAAGCATATCCCCAAAACGATAGTGGTAAATCGGTAAGAGACATCATAGATCGCACCATATCTAATAAAGTACGGTTACGACGTTCGGACACACCATTACGCTGTGGTGTTCCAGGTGGCGTGAGTTGCGAAACTATTCCACATTGTTTCAAATGAAGACCAAACTCATAACTCAAATCTTCACCTCCATGATCAGATCGTAGAAACTTTATTTTCTTGTTACGATGATTTTCCACTTCACTCTGAAATTCTTTGAACTTTTCAAATGTTTCAGACTTATGTTTCATTAAGTAGATATACCCATATCTGCTCAAATCATCTGTGAAGGTCAGAAAATAACGATACCTGCCGCGAGCCTCAACACTCATCGGACCGCATACATCAGTATGTATTATTTCCAATAAGTCAGTTGCTCGCTCCATTGTTCCGGAGAACAGAGTCTTAGTCATCTTGCCCATGAGGCATGGTTCACAAGTATCAAGTGATTCATAATCAAGTGATTCCAAAAGCCCATCAGCATGGAGTTTCTTCATGCGCTTTACACCAATATGATCTAAACGGCAGTGCCACAAATAAGTTGCACTATCATTATTAACTTTGCATCTTTTGGCTTCAATATTATGAATATGTGTATCACTACAATCGAGATTCAACAAAAATAGACCACTCCTCAAGGGTGCATGACCATAAAAGATATTACTCATATAAATAGAACAACCATTATTCTCTGATTTAAATGAATAACCGTCTCGCATCAAACAAGATCCAGATATAATGTTCATGCTCAACGCTGGCACCAAATAACAATTATTCAGGTCTAAAACTAATCCCGAAGGTAGATGTAGAGGTAGCGTGCCGACAGCGATCACATCGACTTTGGAACCATTTCCCACGCGCATCGTCACCTCATCCTTAGCCAATCTTCGTTTAATCCGTAGCCCCTGTTTCGAGTTGCAAATATGAGCAACAGAACCAGTATCAAATACCCAGGCGCTACTACGAGCATTAGTAAGGTACACATCAATAACATGTATATCAAATATACCTTTCACTTTGCCATCCTTCTTATCCGCCAAATACTTGGGGCAGTTCCGCTTCCAGTGACCAGTCCCTTTGCAGTAGAAGCACTCAGTTTCAGGCTTAGGTCCAGACTTGGGCTTCTTCCCGGGAGTAGCAACTTGCTTGCTATTCTTCTTGAAGTTCCCCTTCTTCCCTTTGCCCTTTTTCTTGAAACTAGTGGTCTTGTTAACCATCAACACTTGATGCTCCTTCTTGATTTCTACCTCCGCAGCCTTTAGCATTGCGAAGAGCTCGGGAATTGTCTTTTCCATCCCTTGTATATTATAGTTCATCACGAAGCCTTTATAGCTTGGTGGCAGTGATTGAAGAACTCTGTCAATGACACTATCATCAGGAAGATTAACTCCCAGCTGAGTCAAGTGGTTATGGTACCCAGACATTTTGAGTATATGTTCACTGACAGAACTATTCTCCTCCATCTTGCAGCTATAGAACTTGTTGGAGTCTTCATATCTCTCAACTCGGGCATTTGCTTGAAATATTAACTTCAATTCTTGGAACATCTCATATGCTCCATGACGTTCAAAATGTCTTTGAAGTCCCGATTCTAAGCCGTAAAGCATGGCACACTGAACTATCAAGTAGTCATCAGCTTTGCTCTGCCAGACGTTCATAACATTCGGAGTTGCTCCTGCAGAGGGTCTTGCACCTAGCGGTGCTTCTAGGACGTAATTCTTTTGTGCAGCAATGAGGATAATCCTCAAGTTACGGACCCAGTCCGTGTAGTTGCTACCATCATCTTTCAACTTAGCTTTCTCTAGGAACGCATTAAAATTCAAGGGAACGGTAGCACGGGCCATTGATCTACAACAACATAGATATGCAAAAACTATCAGGTACTAAGTTCATGATAAATTAAAGTTCAATTAATCATATTACTTAAGAACTCCCACTTAGATAGACATCCCTCTAGTCATCTAAATGATCACGTGATCCATATCAACTAAACCATGTCCGATCATCACGTGAGATGGAGTAGTTTTCAATGGTAAACATCTCTATGTTGATCATATCTACTACATGATTCACGCTCGACCTTTCGGTCTCAGTGTTCCGAGGTCATATCTGCATATGCTAGGCTCGTCAAGTTTAACTCGAGTATTCTGCACGTGCAAAACTGGCTTGCACCCGTTGTATGTGAACGTAGAGCTTATCACACCCGATCATCACGTGGTGTCTCGGCACGACGAACTGTAGCAACGGTGCATACTCAGGAAGAACACTTATACCTTGAAATTTAGTGAGGGATCATCTTATAATGCTACCGCCGTACTAAGCAAAATAAGATGCATAAAAGATAAACATCACATGCAATCAAAATATGTGACATGATATGGCCATCATCATCTTATGCCTTTGATCTCCATCTCCAAAGCACCGTCATGATCTCCATCGTCACCGGCTTGACACCTTGATCTCCATCGTAGCGTCGTTGTCGTCTCGCCAACTATTGCTTCTACGACTATCGCTACCGCATAGTGATAAAGTAAAGCAATTACATGGCGATTGCATTTCATACAATAAAGTGACAACCATAAGGCTCCTGCTAGTTGCCGATAATTTTTATAAAACATGATCATCTCATACAATAACGTATATCACATCATGTCTTGACCATATCACATCACAACATGCCCTGCAAAAACAAGTTAGACGTCCTCTACTTTGTTGTTGCAAGTTTTACGTGGCTGCTACGGGCTTCTAGTAAGAACCGTTCTTACCTACGCATCAAAACCACAACAATTTTTCGTCAAGTGTGCTGTTTTAACCTTCAACAAGGACCGGCCGTAGTCAAACTCGATTCAACTAAAGTTGGAGAAACAGACACCCGCCAGCCACCTGTGTGCAAAGCACGTCGATAGAACCAGTCTCATGAACGCGGTCATGTAATGTCGGTCCGGGCCGCTTCATCCAACAATACCGCCGAATCAAAGTAAGGCGTTGGTGATAAGCAGTATGACTATTATCGCCCATAACTCTTTGTGTTCTACTCGTGCATATCATCTACGCATAGACCTGGCTCTGATGCCACTGTTGGGGAACGTGCAATTTCAAAAAAATTCTTACGCTCACGCAAGATCTATCTAGGAGATGCATAGCAACGAGAAGGGAAGAGTGTGTCCACGTACCCTCGTAGACCGAAAGCGGAAGCGTTAGCTTAACGTCGTTGATGTAGTTGAACGTCTTCGCGATCCAATCGATCAAGCACCGAACGTACGGCACCTCCGAGTTCTGCACACGTTCAGCTCGATGACGTCCCTCGAACTCTTGATCCAGCAGAAGGTCGAGGGAGAGTTTCGTCAGCACGACGGCGTGGTGACGGTGATGGTGATGTGATCCGCGCAGGGTTTCACCTAAGCACTACGACAATATGACCGGAGGAGTAAACGGTGGAGGGGGGCGCCGCACACGGCTAACAATGTTTGTTGTGTCCTTGGAGGCGCCTGACGGTGTCCTGGACTAGGGGGTACTCACCATGTCGTCTCCCGACCAGTGGGTTGGGCCGAGGACCCCCGTGGCGGTTCACTAATGGGCCAGTTCGGACAGCCGATGACATATACAAGGAAGATTCCACAAGACTTGGTGATCAAGACAAGGACTCCTCTCCACCAACGTAGCCGACTAGGACTCTTGTTATCCTAGGCCACCGGTACATTATATAAGCCGAGGCCAGGCTCGTTGATAGATAGATTATGACATTACTCATCATACCCCTCGGGCTTAGACCACCACATACGATCTCGAGGTAGATCAACTCTGTACCTTGATACTTCATCAATATAAACAAGAGCAGGACGTAGGGTTTTACCTCCATCAAGAGGGCCCGAACCTGGGTAAAACACCGTCTCCTTCGTTCCTGTTACCATTGATCCAAGAATTCACAGCTCGGGACCCCCTAACCCGAGGTCTGCCGGTTTTGACACCGACAATGGTGCTTTCATTGAGAGTTCCGCTGTGTGATCGGCAATGGATCAATGGCTCGCCTGCAAGATCAACTGCGACGTCGGCATGTTCGTCGCCGGCTCGACTGGTCACCTTGGCTCGACCGAGGACTGCGCTCCGCCTCAGATCGTTACGATCGGACGAGGGCCTTCATCAACATCAACTCCGATCTCTATCAAGATCGTGGAGGAATCATCCATATAGCTCGGGGGCCCAACTTCAACATTGTCCTCGGGCGACCGTGCTGTTTTTTCTATACAACGGGTTTGTATTCGCCGTCGCCGCTTCCTCGGGTGTCGCTTTGACAATTTCTTTGGTGGAATAGTGCGGAATTGTGTATATAACAACCCTGTAAAATTTTGTCGCATTCCGATGGAGGAATCTCCGGCGATCTACGATATACTGGAACCCTGTCAAATCTGGACGGGAATCTGAACGAGTTTAGGGCGAGGAGTCCAACGCCCAGCTCGACATCACTTGGAAGATCCAACCGTTGATCAGTTGCGGAATTACCATATCAATCACCCCTCAAAATTTCAGATCGATCCGACCGTTCAAACTCCAGGAAACCTCCGATGAGCGCATCAATTTTCTGATATGTTTTCTGCGCGAATACGAATCCGACCTGAGTTCATCTTTCTTCATGAACGGGATATTGGATAACCTTTTTAGAGAAATATCTTTCTAGGGTATTGTGTTTTGTTTCCGAACACATGCTCACAAATTTTGCTCCTTTTCGGAGGTAACCTTCACCGTTGCGCCGATGTCAAACCAGCCTGACAACGTTGCTGCATGGCTGCCGACCTGCGCCAGACGGGTCGTCGCTTCATCGAGCCGAACTCAACCTCTTCAGATCATTATCTCGGCAAGCCGAACAACAGTTGGGCATCGTGAAGGGTAAATCATCACTAACATTGTCGCCCCACGAATTATACGAAGCGGGCACATCGGCATCGCTGCATGGTCACTTCATCAAGCGGGCATCGACCGCGTCACAAGATCCGGCCCGTGACGGCATCGCCGCACTATTGCTTCTTCAAGCCTGGATGTGACCTCTGCGTCCGAAGATCGGGAGTCAATTCCGGCCGGACTCGCCTCTCTTATCCCGTATCCAACTTCAATCCTGGACGCGACTTCGGCGTCCGAACATCAGGAGTCAACCCTGGCTGGACTCGCCCCTCGCACCATAGTACCGGAGGACGATTCCGAAGAAATCCCAAAATACTAATCCGGCTGATCAAGCCGATGTCCACCACGCCGACCAGCTTCGACACCTCGGCCGGCATGGGGCTGCAAACGTCATACTACCGACCTGCCCCGTCACCTCGGCTAGACCGGGGGCTTCGTCATCTCTTCATCAACCTACTCCGGTGACTTCGGCGTCACCAGCCGACCAGCTTCGTCACGTTAGCTGGACCAGGGGCTTCGCCTCGCCACCTCGACCGTGTGGCATCACCACCTCATCAAGCCGAACTCCTCGCTCGGTTACCTCGGGCTTGGGGGCTGGGACCTTGGTTAGGCTGCGGACTACGTCTTTGTCCCGCCACGAGCTCGGACCTCGTCAACAATGCCGAGCACATTAACCAGCTAAGTCGCCTCCATGCTCAGTTTTTTTTTCTTTAAAATTTTTTCTTTTATTTTATTTCTTGTTCGGTTCAACCAAACATTATATTTATGTTAAACAAAAAAGTTGTTCGCTCAAACGTTGATTGTTAAACACTTCTTTTTTCTGCCGAGCTCTTCGTCACCTCGGTCATGAGGGTTTTTGTCACCTCGGCTGGACCAGGGACTTCGGCACCACCAGCCGACCAGCTTCGTCACCTCGGCTGGACTTGGGGGCTTCGCCTCACCGCATCAACCGTGCGGCGTCGCCACTTCATCAAGCCGAGCTCTTTGTTCGGGCACCTCGAAACCGGCTTGGGGGCTGGGACCTCGACCCGCTGCAAGCTTGGCCCGCGTCATCAACGCCGAACACATTAACCAGCTAAGTCGCTTTCATGCTCAAAGTTTTTACATTTTTAATTTGTGTTCGGCTCGACCGTGCTCACATACGTTGTTTGTCAAAACAAACTCCCTTTACCCATGTTAACTGGGGGCTCTTAAAATTTATATGAGCCGTTCTATAATAAATATTTTTTCTTTCTTCTTAGTCGTTGCAAAGTCTTTTTCTACTACTCCTTTCTCGACTCGAGTGTGTGGTCAATAGCCGGATAGCCTGTTTTCTCTCTAAAGCCGCTCGCGTTTAGTTCTCTAAACTGGCCTGAGAAACACTCCGCCTTCGGGATAGGAGGTTGAAGCCGAAGGCTGACCCGCTTGAAGTTTGGAGATCGGATGTATCATGTTAAAGCACGACAGAAGCACAAACTAATTTTAAGACCAATTTTTGGATTAGCACCCAAAACTTGATTTAGTTCGGGCGTAAAGTTTTTACCGAAGTTTTTTGGTTTCCCAAGCCTATGGCACTTTTAACATATTTGTGTGTTTCCAGCATAAGTCTCACAGTACGACGCCGGACACATTTAAAGCTTCGACAATATCAACGGGGGGCTGCGTCTACAGCCGAACCCACCAAAAGCCAAGGCGCTCCAAGGAGTCCTCGGCAAAACGTTCTCGGATATTGCTTTATATGCACCACTTTCGAATTGTGTCTTCGGTCAATAGTTGGGTTGCCCGGCTCCTGTGCTTGCCTCCTACGTTCCGCTTTGTTCGGCTAGGTGTGCAAAGGGAGAACCACTGCGATTGTGCTTCCAACTCGAATGGTTAAGCACCTCAGTGGAGAAAGCCAAAAACTGACTGTCACAATGGGCGTAAATTGGTCAGCGATCCGATGACGGTGTCACACTATAGATCGATACCGATTGCCCCGTGTTAAATGATGGACCTTTCATAATATTTGCCGAAGTGTTAATGGCTAGACTTCGGTCGGTGCCGAACACAAACCGGGGGCTCGTAGCTAGCTCCCCCAGTTTAAAGCTCCTATGACTAAGTGAAAGTTATAAAGCCTGCATATCTGATTGCCTCGTTTCCGCTAACACAATCGCCTCCGGGCACCGAGACGTCGGCTAAGGGTTGTATTGTTAGTACGGAAATGCCCTCTGTAGCATCTACAAAGGGGTGGAAGCCGACGATGGGCCACTTTCAGGTTATAAACAGTCTCAATGGAGAATTTGCCTTCCATAATTATCGTAATAAAGCCATAAATATGCATCAATTTGACTTAAGATTTTGGCCAACCTGGGTTGCCTGGCTCCTGTGCTTACCCCTACGTTCCCGATTGTTCGGCTAGACGGTAAAGGGAGCACCTCTGTGATTGTTACTACCGGGTCGTCCGGGTTAGTACCTCAAACTGGGTGAAGCCGAAAGCTAGCCATCTTAAAGAATATAATTGGTCGACAGCGATGGAAGTGAAATTTTTGGTTCATTATGGACCACAGAGTTCGGGAACTTTCTCCCAACTAAATCCTCAATATTTTCCTCCCACATTGATCGGAGTTGAGGTTTCATGATCATGATCAACATGACAGCCTGGGAAAAGGAACCTGTAACGGAACTATTTTTCCCAGAAGATGTTTTATAACATATCTCTCTGCGTACCTTTGTTTATAAAACCGTATGGCCGGATTGCCTTGTTTGTCGTAAATCTTTGCCCTTATAAAGGCTTTATAAAGTAGGACGAACACTCTTCGACTGCTGGCCGAAGAGGTTGAAGCCGATGGTCGGTCAACAAAGTTTTGTACAATGCGGATCCGAGCATTAGTGATGTAAAGTACTTGGATACATAGAATCATTACACATAAATTATGATATACTCCGGACATTGATCCTTAATTCGGTCACCCGTGCCCACATTAAGGCTCGGGGGCTACTGGGCTTCGTGCTTCTCATTTACAAATATTAAAGGGGCACATCGATCCCCTGATCTGGTGTTGCCACCCGACCATTGGCTCGGGGGCTACTGCATCGACGATTCAATGCAGACAGCTTACAAAGTGCGAAATAGTTCCCGAGGAGATTATGATCCTCAGGTTGGTCGGCCGCACCCAACCTGAGTCTCAAGGAATATGCACACCACATTTCTATTCCTAAGTATGCTACAGAGCTAGGAGTTGATCCTCAGGCCGATTTTGTGAATCGACCTGAGTCTCAGGGGCTACTGGGATCACCGGTTTTATGTCATCCTTCAGGTGCATCTCGGGTTTTAGACCGACACACACCTTGAGGGCTACTGGCTATATATCTCGGCAGAGAATAAATTGCACAAATTGAAAATATTCACAAAAAATCAGCCCGCAGTCAGGATGGTGCACCACCTCGGAAGCAGTCCGACATAAAGCTCGGGCGCCAGTGGCTGGCTCCATAGAGGGCATTTCCGGCATTAAGCTTGGCTGAATTCGTTCAATCTTTTAAAGACCGAGGTAGTTATGACACCTCGGATGCTGACCGTCGTTAGAACTCGGATGCAGTCCGGCGTTGGAGCTCGGAAGCAGTCCGGCATAAAGCTCGGATTCGAATGGCTCGTTCCATAGAAGACTACTCCGGCATTTAAGCTCGGATGAACTCATTCAATTTTTCAGAGGCCAAGGTAATCTATGATACCTCGGATTTAGTTCGGCGTTGGAGCTCGGACGCAAGAGGATACCTTGAATGCCGAATAGTGTTGGAGCTCGGCTGTGAAAAGACGCCTCGGATTTAGTTCGGCATTAGAGCTCGGACGCAAGAGGGCGCCGTCGCACGGGAAGCACTTCAAACCCCAGGTGTGGCGTAAAAAACTTACAAGGCACTGATAGAGGCCGATAACTTTAAAGGGGCTCCTCGGATGCTCGACATGTAAACTCTTCGGATTCACTTCGGCGATCCTCGAGATCGAAGATGAGAAGATTTGTTGAACCAGTTTTCAAGACCGACGACCGAAGATGAAGAACAGTTCGGAAGAATCGAGGAGCATCCCCAGTTTGAAGACCGGTTCAGGGGGCTACTGACGGTGTCCTGGACTAGGGGGTACTCACCATGTCGTCTCCCGACCAGTGGGTTGGGCCGAGGACCCCCGTGGCGGTTCACTAATGGGCCAGTTCGGACAACCGATGACATATACAAGGAAGATTCCACAAGAATTGGTGATCAAGACAAGGACTCCTCTCCACCAACGTAGCTGACTAGGACTCTTGTTATCCTAGGCCACCGGTACATTATATAAGCCGAGGCCAGGCTCGTTGATAGATAGATTATGACATTACTCATCATACCCATCGGGCTTAGACCACAACATACGATCTCGAGGTAGATCAACTTTGTACCTTGATACTTCATTAATATAAACAAGAGCAGGACGTAGGGTTTTACCTCCATCAAGAGGGCCCGAACCTGGGTAAAACACCATCTCCTTCGTTCTTGTTACCATTGATCCAAGAATCCACAGCTCGGGACCCCCTACCCCGAGGTCTGCCGGTTTTGACACCGACAGTGCCCCCCGGCCCCGTATATAAAGGAGGGAGAGGGAGGAGGCCGGCCTCCTAGGGGCGCGCCAAGTGTGGGGAGTCCTACTAGGACTCCTAGTCCTAGTAGGATTCCCCTTCCTTTTCCGGAGTGGGAAAGGGGGAAAGGGAGAGGGAGTAGGAGAGGGAAAGGGGGGCGCCGCCCCCTCCCTAGTCCAATTCGGACTCCCATGGGGGGGGGGGGCGTGCGGCCACCCTTGTGGGCTGTCCCCTCTCTCTCCCCTATGGCCCATGAGGCCCATTACCTCTCCCGGGGGGTTCCGGTAACCTCCCGGTACTCCGAAAAATACCCGAAACGATCCGGAACTATTCCGGTGTCCGAATATCACCTTCCAATATATCAATCTTTACCTCTCGACCATTTCGAGACTCCTCGTCATGTCCGTGATCTCATCCGGGACTCCGAACAATCTTCGGTCACCAAAACACATAACTCATAATACAAATCGTCATCGAACGTTAAGCGTGCGGACCCTACGGGTTCAAGAACTATGTAGACATGACCGAGACACATCTCCGGTCAATAACCAATAGCGGAACCTGGATGCTCATATTGGCTCCTACATATTCTACGAAGATTTTTATCGGTCAAACTGCATAACAACATACGTCATTCCCTTTGTCATCGGTATGTTACTTGTCCGAGATTCGATCGTCGGTATCATTATACCTAGTTCAATCTCGTTCCCAGCAAGTCTCTTTACTCGTTCCGTAATGCATCATCCCGTAACTAACTCATTAGTCACATTGCTTGCAAGGCTTATAGTAATGTGCATTACCGAGAGGGCCCAGAGATACCTCTCCGATACACGGAGTGACAAATCATAATCTTGATCTATGCTAACCCAACAAACACCTTCGGAGACACCTGTAGAGCATCTTTATAATCACCCAGTTACGTTGTGACGTTTGATAGCACACAAAGTGTTCCTCTGGTATTCGGGAGTTGCATAATCTCATAGTTAAAGGAATATGTATAAGTCATGAAGAAAGCAATAGCAATAAAACTTAACGATCATTATGCTAAGCTAACGGATGGGTCTTGTCCATTACATCATTCTCTAATGATGTGATCTTGTTCATCAAATGACAACACATGTCTATGTCAGGAAACATAACCATCTTTGATAAACAAGCTAGTCAAGTAGAGGCATACTAGGGACACTCTGTTTGTCTATGTATTCACACATGTACTAAGTTTCCGGTTAAAACAATTTTAGCATGAATAATAAATATTTATCATGATATAAGGAAATATAAATAAACAACTTTATTATTGCCTCTAGGGCATATTTCATTCACGTGCCTCTCGCCGGCTCCGGCGCAGGTCCGCCTCATCTCCGGCGGCCCTAGGGCCATGGAGGCGCAGTGGATCCTGACAAGGGTCGGCGGGAGGGCTCCGTTTTTAGTTGTTTTTTTCAATCTTGTTAGGGTTTGTGTCCTGCTCAGGAAGGCGAGACGGCGGCGGCTCCCTGAAGATGGAATAAAGGTCTCCCCGCCTAGCCCCCGTTCCGCCGGTGCGTCTAGCATCGTTAGTGGGCATGTGGAGGTGTGTCTCCGGCAGATCTATCTTTGGTGAATTTGCTCGGATCTCATCGTTGTTCGTCTACGTTCGTGTGTCTTCGGTTTGGATCCTTCCGATCTACGTTATTCTTCATCGGCGACGGTTGCTGTTTTGGGGTGCTGGTCCTATGGGGCCTTAGCACGACGACTACGACTTTCCGACTGTCTGCTGCAAGAAACAAGTTGTGCCCCTGTCGAATGGATGGACTCAACCCGTCATTTGCGACCGCCGAACCCACACCACACCGGAGTGTTGTGCCGCCGTCCCGTCGTGAACAGCAGGGGAACAGCGGCGGCGTTCCTCTCAGCGGTAACGTCTCCCGTATGCTCCGCCCCTCCGCACGCCCATTTTCTTGAGTTGAATGCGAGGTTTCTTGATTGCATAAACCCTAGTTTCGAAGTGAGGGTTCGGTTCGCTCCACGTCCCGCCGCCTCCACGCACCCGCTTGCAGATGCAGCTGCTCCTGCGCTGTGGCTCTCTCCTCCGTCTCTACGAGTACGGCTGTCAATCCCCCTTATATGCATTTGCAATTTCCTTTTGTCGATTCGGGTTCTCCTCACGCCGTAGGGCAGCAGCTTTCGATTTGGGGGGATAATAGAAGGGGTGGAGTCCTCTCCATTTAGGAATTGTAGATCGAAAGTAAGTTTATTGGGGGCTCAGTGGTGTTTCGCAATGTGCTGTTTAGGCTTGCCGTCATGGTGCGGATGGGGCTTTAGTATTTTTGTTCTTTTTGTGAACAGCATCCAGTTAATTCCTTTTGTGATTTGTATGGATTACCGAAGACATTGTTAGCCAGTAGCCACGATGTTTATTTAATTTGCCGTGCATGAGGAAATTTGCTCGGTCATCGTGCATATATGGATCTAATGTCACAAGAATCACTTAGGATGTTTCTGCAATATGAGGTGAAACAACTTGTTGTTTACAGGTGTAGCGGTGGGCTTCCAAGAACAAATTACAGTTGCAGAAAATTAGTGCTTCCAAAACTAAACGTGATGAGTGAGAGGACGCGGGTTACCTATTCACGTAGAGCTGTCTCTAAGAACAGTGAGATAAAGAAAGATGAACAAACAGTCATAGAAAAGGTTAGTATTGTATACCCATTGTGCTGGCATTTTGTCATTTATACATCTCATGGTCAGAAATTCATGTATTTTTTGGAACCATAGGAAGATGACACTGAGAGCACATTGGAGATAGAGCGAATCAGAGGTGACCCTAGTATGCTCCAATCCATGACAATGAAAGAACTCAAGGAACTCACAAGGTTCAAAAAAATTCTAGCCTTCCCTTATTGTATGTTTCCGATAACTGATTCACCCATTTAGTTTTGTGTGCCATGAATTTGAAGGAGGATGGGAGTTGCTGCGAGAGGTAACAAGAAAGATTTGGTATCAGCTCTGATGGAATCTCTGGGTGAGGAAGTAATTGGTATGACTTACTTGTAGACCTCTAGTGGTAGTGTGGTACCATTGAACTAAATTCATGCTTTCATTGTATAAACTCTACATGTACCTCAACAACCTCCAGATTCAGTTATGACTTCTGCCCTAGTAATATGAGACAATGTTCAGTTTTTCCCGAGAAAATGTATCGTAGGTAGCCAGAAGAATAGCAATCAGTACGTGTTAGTGTATACATCTATATAGTGTTGCAATAAGCATTTTGGCTGGATGCTGATTCTTTTTCTGCAGGTAAAGAGGGAGCATCAACCATTGAGCAGATTGGCCCATCAGAAGTACCTTTAAAAAGAAAAGGTACCGCTTCAGTAGTGGTTGAACAAAAGCTAGAAACTTCTGAAGTTATTTCTGCAACTCCTAGCAAGAGAAGTAGAACCAAGCAGAAATCAATTAAGGGCACCACTCAAGAGGAGAACCCTGTGACTACTGTCAAGATAAATAAAACATCACACAAGAAGGAAACAGTTATTGGTACGCTCATTGTTTCACCAGTCTTGATCATTTCTGGGCTAGAAAATTACTGCTCTCTTGGCTAACTGTGGGATTGTCTTTCACAGCCAATGGTGCTATTGCAAAGGCGGGGTTGGGTCTTAATGTGGATGGTGCAGAGCCTTGGACTGTACTTGTACACAAGAAGCCACAGGCTGAGTGGATTCCATACAATCCTAAGGTCATGAGGCCTCCACCCCTTAGCAAGGATACAAGGGCGCTAAAGATTCTATCATGGAATGTCAATGGACTGAAAGCTCTAGTAAAAAATAGGGGCTTCTCCGTTCATGAGCTAGCACAGAGGGAGGATTTTGATGTGCTATGCCTGCAAGAAACGAAAATTCAGGCAAGATATTTGTTATTACAAAATGATCTTGTAAAGATAGGACAAGCAAAGTTCTGTCTCGCAAAGCTGGCATCTGCTTTTTGTCCTCTCTGAAAATTTTGCTGTACTTCATTCACTCGAATAGTTTATCAACAAATAATTGCACTGTTTTGAGCAGGAGAAAGATGTTGACGTCATCAAGGAAAGTCTACTTGAAGGGTATACCAACAGTTTCTGGACATGTAGTGTGTCAAAGCTTGGCTATTCAGGGACTGCCATAATTTCACGGGTATGGACTGCCATTCTTGCATCCTAGCACCACCAATTTTGTCAGTGCTTCATAGTTCAAAACACTTATGAATTTTCATTGGTTTCTTCTGTTGTACTGTGTTTCAAGTTCAACCAACTGCAAGGAATACTGAATGGAACTGGAATAAAAAAAACAAAGTGCCCAAATGCCCCCTTATCTAGGAATCACCCCATTATACCAGTTGGTTCAGCTCCACTGATACTGATGTTTTATTTTGGAATCTTTAACTCCAGATTACGTGAAAGTTAGAAAGGAAACGATTGAAACATAAGCGGTTAAACGCTCGAGCTATTAGTTTGCTTCATAGTTATCCTTCCATGATATTAACACATGTCACCTGATTAATCATTGTGCTGTGCTTTCTGTAATTTTTATGGATGTTAGACAAGGAGATCCATTATATCGCTGTGCTGTTTGCACTTTTTTGTACTGCTTCAGTTGATCATAAGGACACATTAACAAGTTAGGAATGTTTATTATCAAATACAGTAACTTTGCTTAGCATGCCCCTCATATTCCGTATCTCTTCATCGTGTCCTGCACTTTTTGTAGGTGAAACCACTTTCTATCAAGTATGGGCTTGGTGTACCAGACCATGATACAGAAGGGAGGATTGTGACGGTGGAATTTGATGATTTTTACTTGCTAACCGCTTATGTGCCAAATTCCGGTGATGGTCTCAAAAGATTGGTAATAGATTGCTGTAGTTTTCATTCTGGTATGCATCACTTGAGATTCGAATCTTATCCGTGATTATATGTTACTGTGTAGACTTACAGAGTCACAGAGTGGGATCCATGCCTTGGTAACTACATGAAAGTATGCTCGCCTTGCCTTTTACTTTTATTTATATTTGAAATAGTTTTCTTATGCCTTTATACCTTTGTCTGTTACGTTTTTTTTCTGGAAAAGGATGAAGTTTTGACTTTCCCCATTGTCTCATATTGTTATTTGTCACTGCATTGATTTCCCCCATTCCTATTCTTAGTCCTTCTGTTCATTGGACATGTTCTCCAGTACAAGCAGTTGTGGTGGATATCTATTTTATCTGTCTTCTGTGGTTGCATTTAGGGTTGATGTGTTGTTCTGTACATTTGCACATACCAAATCTTAGTAATAGCTAAGAATAAAATAAAGTGCCTTGTTAGAACTTTGGAGGTACATGCCACAGTTGGATGTTAAGGCCCCTAAAGTTTGTATGAAAACCTAATTAGGGCTGTGGACCTTGACATTGTTCAATCCAACATATTGGGCATCTTTCACCATGCTGTATGCGCCATATCTCCATTGTTGGCTATTTTCATTCCCTTACTTTACCTTAATCGAGTTAGCAGATTGGAACCTCTTTGATGTTGTGTTTCTGTGCAAAACTACGCTGTTAGTTAAAAATGCACGATTATGTTCAAACATGATGCCGCCCTCCTTCATTTTACCATGTTTAACAAAACCTGACGAATTTCGTATGATTATGCAGGAATTGGAAAAATCGAAACCTGTCATACTAACTGGTGATCTTAACTGTGCACATCAGGAGATTGATATACATGATCCTGCTGTAAGTAGTCGTTAGTTTGTATCACCTACATGCTTGAATATCTGTGGTTCAGAAAATTTACTTTATGCTTAAGTATGTGGTGTATGCGCTATTCCACTGGTGTATGACCACAAATTCATTTTCAAATCCTTGCTTATCATGTTACTAAAATGGCTCCTCCTGGACAATTACTGAGACTTGAACCCAACATCTCAGGTGTTAAGTTAGCCACACCAACATACAAGTACATCGACGTGTAGTTTGTTTATAATGGTTGTTAAATTGAAAAGTACGTAAGCACTCAGTATACTGCTCAAAGGGTGATCCATATTATGCAAAATTGCTGCATGCTATGTATTTCAGGTTGTGTTTGTTATTTCACTGTCCAAAAATATGCTTGTTAGGAATACAATTATCAAGATCCTTGTAAAAAAGTAGAGCTACTGAGAAATCCTGGCCCAAATTGTGGAAAATAACCTTTATTGTGTTGTTATCGGACATGTTTTTGGGTGGCCTGTCAGTCTGTCATGTATGTGACGGCTGGCCTGATCTGTTTTGGTACTGATATCATTTCCACTCTGACCTCCCCAAACGTTCTGTGTTACATTTTCTTGTATTTGTTACCTTTTGTCCAGGGAAATACTAGAAGTGCCGGCTTCACAAAAGAAGAAAGGAAATCGTTCGAGACTAATTTTCTGTCCAAAGGGTTCGTGGATACGTTTCGGAAACAGCACCCTGATGTTGTTGGATATAGCTACTGGGGTTATAGGCATAATTGCCGGAAGACTAATAGAGGTATGAGTTCGATGACTCGAGCCTCTGATCTTACCGCAAAAACCGGAAACCACTCCCTTCATTGTTTATATTTACTAGCACGATCTGTTGGCAACCATTTAGGCATTTTACATTTATACCCATCTATTTTGTTCAGTTGAGAAATTGTGCTACATGTTTAGTCATCCCAATGTGCCTCGTCATGCGAGAGGAAAGCACGCTCATGGTTTTAACATGCAGCCTTTGTCTGTTGGCGGATACGCAGGTTGGCGCCTGGATTACTTCCTCGTGTCGGAGTCCATCGCAGAAAGAGTCCACGATTCATACATCCTCCCAGACGTTTCTGCCAGTGACCACAGCCCACTCGGCCTCATACTGAAGCTCTAGGCGTAGGCGAGAGGCTGGACCCCGGCCCGTGCGTAACTAGTTATCGAACTTCTGGGGTTGGTCTGCAGCGTTGCTTGTTCCGGTTTGCGCAGATGATTTTGCGCCAGTGAAACAATAGGTAGTACTCTAATGGTTGTTGGCTGGTGGTCATTGTACCAATCCAGGGTTGTAGCGTTATGGCTCAGCATGAGCGTTGTGGCGAAATCCCTGTCCAGGCTATGTGCTCTGATTGTCCTTTCAGACTTAACGTGAAACTGTTCCTCCGATAGTCTGGGTCAGATATGCTGTGCTGTGTTGTTCGAAGCAATTTTCTCAAGACTAAAACCTGTAAGAGTATAGACTACAGAGTGCCTATCAGATAAGTGTGGAACATGCGTTAAAACGAGAGTATTCAGGAAGGAGAAATCTACGGTATGAGCTAATTTGAATACGTACAGTGGTGTTAAAGGATCGTAAATAATAGTTCCATAAGAAAATTATTTTATTGTTTCGTTTTTATCTTCTATATAAACGGGTACAAGTATGAGATATGGTCTTCTAGTGTCTCTGGAGATAACGTCCACACGTGTGGCACGTTTGCACATCGCCCATACGCCTTGATCCATGTTGATTCTGTTTTGTACGAAGGAATCTGTTAGAATCTGAGTGCCACGTGGGCATCATCGTGTGTGTGGGCGTTGGAGAGTTCGCCCACACGTTCCGCAGCACGCGGTTTGCCAGTTGCGTTGTGTGGGCGAACTAGTTTCTGTCCACACAGCCACCACCTCGTCCACGCGTGGGTGGGCGAACTGCTTTTCGCCCACACGACACTCGTACGTTGTTGGATGGCAACTGCAGTTGCGCGTACGTGCCAACTAGGTAAACACACATGGCAACTATGATTCGTTGCTAGACGGCAACTGCAGTTGCGCGTACGTGGCAACCAGGGTAAACACACATGACAACTGTGATTAACCATACATGGCAACTATGGTTGGACCATACGTGACAACTAGGTAAACACACATGGCAACTATTGTTTGATCATATGTGGCAAGTAGTTAATCACACACGGCAACTATGGTTTGATTACACGCGGCAACTACCATAACTTAGACATGGCAACTATAGTTAACCAAAACAGAGAGAGTTGTCATGCTTTTACAACTGCATTTGCCATCCCGGATAACTATATCTGCCATTCCGGATGGCAACTAAATCGTCATCCCGCGGGTACCTAACGTAGCTGCGCCAGGACGTGTGGGCATATTTGCTTCGTGCCACACGCGCGAGGTGGGAATGAGTAGTACTTGTTGGGCGTGTGGCACGAAGTAGCTGCGCCCACACACAACTCGTGTGGGCTGCCTCCTGCTCATGCCCCACACGGTGTGTGAGCGGATGTCTAGTATGCCACACGTGTGGGCGTTATCAGGACCCAAATACAATTAGAGTGGCATAGTCCCAAATTCTAGCTGTGTGAAGATCGTCTGGTTAGGGCATCTTCGACGCCGTCAACCCGGACGTGTTTGCGGACTGCGATAGCGGAGCTGGCCATCCAAACAGGTGCATCAAATGTCCGGTCTCCTTTATTTGACATGCATATGTAGATCAATAACAGTTTTGCATATGTAAATATAAGTGCAAACATATGCCGTCCTAAATGCGTAGTCGGATGTTCATAAGTATTTTATATGCGCCCAATCCCAAAAGTTGTTAGTCCGGCTATCCATGCAAAAAATTCTCTTTTTTTGCCTCCTAGACGGGCTGTCCCTGCCAAATTATTCACTGTGCAACTGGCTCTTTCAAATCGTCCGTCAAATGCTTCAACACCCTAGCACGATAGGCTTGCACGATCTTCGTTGCATCGGGATTGAAGTTTGACATCTTCATGGTCAACATCTTGACGGCGGACGGCTCCATCACGACCGTGGACGGTGAAACGGGTGGGAACTAGGGTGGGTTGTGGCGACGATCGGACAGAGACAATGGGGAAAGGGCGGGCTTTCACGCGAAAATAGTGTGGAATTGTCCAAATGCGAGGGCTTCGTCTCGGTTTTGGCTTGGCCGAGGTGTCGGGCGCCTACGTGGCGGCTGTCCGGATGTTTGCAAACCTTCCCTCAGCTTAGCTTCTGGTTTACGGGAATTCGAACGTGCGGACCGATCTGCGGACATTTGATGCACGACATTGGATTACACAAAGTGTACGGATGTTTTAGTGGCGTTTTGATGAACGGCGTTTGGGATGCCCTCATAGTGAGAGAAAGATAAGCACCATCGCCCCAACCCCTAGCCGCCATCAAAGATCTCCTTCACGCCGTCGCTTCGGTCCTCGTCCTCTCTCATGTCTGGCGGCAAAGAGGAGTAGGACCCATTCGTCTCATTTTTCTTTTCCTTACGTTCTTCTTGATGGCCTCGCCAAGGTGGTGGCGTCCGATTCGACGTTAATGAAGGGCCTGTGAAATTTTGTGCCGCTATATCTATTGGTTCTCTTCGGATCTTGGCAGTTAATGTGTCTATCAAGAAGAACAACTTGGTTGGCTATTGGTGCAACGTCTTCGACATCATCTTCTTGTTGGTCTGCGGTATGATCCAGTTTCTCCAACTCTCTAGACCGGTTGTGACGCCCCCGATTCAATCGTACACTAATTATACACGCAAATATGTACGATCAAGATCAGGGACTCACGGGAAGATATCACAACACAACACTAGACACAAATTAAAATAATACAAGCTTCATATTACAAGCCAGGGGCCTCGAGGGCTCGAATACAAAAGCTCGAAGGCACAAGAGTCAGCGGAAGCAACAATATCTGAGTACAGACATAAGTTAAACAAGCCTGCCTTAAGAAAGCTAGCACAAAAGCAACAACAATCGAAGAGGCAAGGCCTCCTGCCTGGGACCTCCTAACTACTCCTGGTCGTCGGCGGCCTCCATGTCATAAAAAGTAATTCGGGGACCCTCGCCAGCGCCCGCGCTCGCTCGCCGCCGCCCCCTAACCCTAAACCTTGACTGGTCAACAGGGGCCAAGGGGACCCACATGTCATAGGTGGTTAGGTTAATTATTTCTTATCCTTTTAAACAGTGCACGGGTCCCACATGTAATAGACACATTAGACTAATCCTATTTCTTATTAGCATCTAATCTAACAGGGGCTGCCCTAGCGGCAGTGGTACAAGCCGGCAGGGGGGAGGCACACGCGAGCACAGGCGGTGGCCGGCCATGGCGTGACCACCGCGACGAGCGGGGCGACTACCGGCATCGGGCGGATGTGGGCACGGCGGCCGGAGGCAGGGGAGCGGGCCATGGGTGGCTGCAGCAGCAAGCAGCGCCAGCGGCGGCAGCAGCAGGCAGGGAGTGAGCGGCTATAAGCGAGCGTAGGCGCGGGCGGCGGCGAGTGAGCGCGGGCGCGGGCGAGGGCGCGACCAGGGGCGGTCGAGCGCGAGCAGGCAGAGGCAGCCAGGGCGGAGCGGGCTAGCAGGAGCGCAGCCAGGAGAGGCGTGGGGCACGGAAGCACGGCGAACGAGCGCTGGGAGCACGGGCACAGACGGCAGCGGTGATGAATCGACAACAGGGAGAGGGGGTTTCGCTCACAGAGAGGTCGTAGACTAGCTCAACGAGTCCGGGGGCAGTCGGAGCAGTGCACGTCGACGGTGAGATGGCGGTGGCCGAACGGAGACGATTGCGATGGTTCGAGGGCGTCCCCGCTCGAGCTGGTCCCCGGGACGGACGACGCCGGCCGCGACAGACCTCCTGGACGTCCTCCCGCGCGTAGGCGACGACCGTGGCCGCGACGGCGGCGATGGCGCATCGACGGCAGCTTGTGCACGAGGAACAGAGGAGAAGAGCGAGAGGAGGAGGGGAAATTTTGGGGGGCTAGGGTTTCGGAGGTCGAGGGGGGGGGTCCTGGCGATGCTCTTATCCACAGTCGGGGCCGGGGATGGCCGCCACGAGGCCGGGGTGCCGTGGGATGGCCGCCAGTGTCCCCTGCCCCCTGTAGCGAGGTGGAAGACAGGGGGAGGTGTGGTTGGGCTGGGCATTTGGCTAGATGGGCCAAAGTGCCCAGTAGATTAGGCCCTTCCCCTTTTTGTGTTTTCTTTTATTTGTTTTCTGTTTTATTTTTATTTCCCATAGCAAAAGACTTTTATAATATAAGGGACTTAGCCCATAATTAGTGTTGAAATTTTTAGACACTTCCACAAAAGTTTAGGGTTTAACTAAAATAATAGGTGATATTCATAATTTAGAAAATCATTTTAAATTACTATTTTGACCATGTTTTAATTGTTTTAGGGCATTTAAATATCTTATAAAATGTTTGGTTTCAGCATGATAATTATCCAGGGATTATTTGCCACACTTTGAACATTTATTTTTCATGTTTGAGAAATTTGAATTTTGACTTCAATTTGAATTTGGAATTTGAACTGTGTTTGAATCTAAGTGAGATTAGCAACAGTAACAGTGGTGACATGGCATCATTAGTAGGGGATTACTGTAGCGTAATTATCCGGGCGTTACAATTCTCCTCCACTACAAGAAATCTCGTCCCGAGATTTAGGAGGTAGACGGAGACAAAGCGGGGTATTCATCACGAAGACGATCCTCACATTCCCAAGTGGCTTAATCGTCAGAATGATTTGACCACTAAACTTTTAGAAATTTGATAGCCCTCAGACGGGTGCGACGTTCAGCTTGAATGAGAACGCGGATCGGATGCTCCATGTAAGTGAGATCATCTTGCAGGGGTTGAGCTTTGTAAGCCATGTGGTTGTTGCAATAAGACTTGCGACTCAGGGCATTGGCTATTACATTAGCCTTGTCAAGGGTATAAGAAATATCGTAGTTGTTTCCATGCATCGCTACTGACAGAGATCCAGATCTAGCTGAGTAAACAGATACTTCAGACTTTGATGATCGGTGAAGATCTCGCAACGATTACCAAAAGGAATTTTCGCCACAACTTCAGTGCAAACTTAACTGTAGCAAGTTCAAGGTCATGGACTGGGTAGTTCTCCTGGAAAGACATCTTGGAATTCACAAACGACTAGAGCATTTTCAATTCTCACAAGAGGGGAAGTGTTTAATGCATTCAAGGAATAAATCCGTGTTTCGGCATTTCGAACAAGATGAGCATGGTAGCTTACTATCTCACTTGAAGGATGTAGTAGATTGACGGTTTTAGTGCGCAAATTATAGAAGCGGTATGTGTTTTCAACCATTCCATTCCCAGAATGAGGTCAATATTGGAAGACTTCAGAAACATGGAAGTCCAACCCTTCAATTTCAATGGGGACATTGTGACTAACCATGGTGGTTCGACATTGGCCCGCAGAATGCAGCTTGGAATTCCGGCCAAGTGATGGCAGTTCCAACAAGTAAGGAACGCCTGTGGCTGTCCCAATCATTGAGCAGCGGGACCTTTTAGGTAGTAAGCCACGAAGGTGACATAGTTGGCAGGGGCTACATCAGCAGACTCCAACTCGAAAGTGATGTCACGGAGCTAGTCATCAGCATCAAGGGGCCGAGTTAAGCTGCGGTAGCTGACAGGGTTGAGACGCGCAAAGTCTCACAGAGTCATTGGGGCTGGCTGCTAATTCATATTGGGACGCGGAAACTGGGCCATGACCCCTTCCATGAACTGGCGATTTTGCTCAACTGCTGTATCATTCCGGCCATGTATTCGGGCGGTGGTGGATTGTCGCCACCACGGCCACGACCAGCAGTTCTATCCATCCTGCTTAAATGCAACAGGGGTTAGTTTAGCAAGGAGTGGAGCAAGTGTATGGAGTCATTCAAGATGTAATTGGAACAATGAGCAAAGGCGCAATATGTTCAAAGTAGTAGTCATTGAAGACATACTGATACATATGTGGGGCCAATTACACGCTGTTCGTATGAGTTCGAACAAGAGAAACATCCTAGACGTACTAGGCAGCACGCATGCACGCGATGGAGGGCTACAACAGCGGGACATAGCAAAAGCTACATCAGCGTCGGGGAAAACCTCTAGAGCGAGGGATTTGCATGTGACGACGCAGGGTGCCCTCGATATGAGGATCCTACGGTCAGTAAACATTATGAAGCAGAACTTGGCCCTCAATTCGAGAAAGGAGTAATACAAACCTCCGGGTGGATGTGATCACGAGAACCTAATATTAGAGTTAGCAAAATCATTTAACCCGAATAGAAGAGAGATCAGAGTCCCAGAGTATAGACGAGGAGTAAAAGATCCTAATACCACCCAATGGCGATGTGGGCCCGTAAGCCACACAGCCATGTTAGTAAAACCATTTTTCAAAGACTAGACTCAACTTCGGCCAAGGAGTTGGAAAGGGGGGTTCCTACAGGCAGTCGGCTCTGATACCAACTTGTGACGCCCCTGATTCAATCGTACACTAATCATACATGCAAATGTGTACGATCAAGATCAGGGACTCACGGGAAGATATCACAACACAACACTAGACACAAATTAAAATAATATAAGCTTCATATTACAAGCCAGGGGCCTCGAGGGCTCGAATACAAAAGCTCAAAGGCACAAGAGTCAGCGGAAGCAACAATATCTGAGTACAGACATAAGTTAAACAAGCTTGCCTTAAGAAGGCTAGCACAAAAGCAACAACGATCGAAGAGGCAAGGCCTCCTGCCTGGGACCTCCTAACTACTCCTGGTCGTCGGCGGTCTCCACGTAGTAGTAGGCACCCTCGGGGTAGTAGTAGTAGTTGACGGGGTGGCATCTGACTCCTGGGATCCATCATCTGGTTGCAACAACCGGAAAGAAGAAAGAAGGGGGAAAAGGGGTAGCAAAGCAACCGTGAGTACTCATCCAAAGTACTCGCAAGCATCAGATCTATACTAAGTATGCATTAGTGTCAAATGGAAGGGTTGTATCTGTGGACTGAACTGCAGAATGCCAAAATAGAGGGTAAGGCCTAGCCTATCGAAGACTAGCATCTTCAAGCATCTTCAAGCATCTTGCAGCATTCAGAAGAGTACAGAATAGCATTTTATGATTAACAAGCATGTTGTAGTATTAACGCCCAGAGATCCTTCCTCGACTCACTGCGAGAAAGCAATCCCGGAGCCAACATATCAATCTCATATCTCAATTATCCATTTCTAATTGTAATAGATCAGGATACCACTCCGAGCGTCCATTACCGTGGACACGGCTATTCGAATAGATAACTTCCTTGCAGGGGTGCACCACATTAGCCAACATGCTTGATTACTCTGGACGGACACACTTTCCTGGGTCAATGCCCGGCCTCGGAAGATCAACACGTCGCAGCCCTACCTATGCTCACCAGAGAGGTCCTCGCCGGTCTACATCCTAAGCACTCCGGGGTCTTGGGCCCATCGCCCGTTGCACTCCGGGTCATTGCGCGCAGGGCGATCCAGGCCACCTCCTCTGGGGCGCCGACCAGGCCGTACCGCAATGCTGAACTGGACGTCTGACAAAGCTTCAGCTGATACTACGATGCCGAGTGCCCATAACTGTTCCCGCGTGGTTGTTAGTGCGTATAGGCCAGTGGCCAACTCAGAACAAATACTCAAACCTGTTAGTGCATTTATTAAAAGAAGTGACGGCTGTCGGGACTAGTCCGGAGCTACCACCACCTCCTGGGTGATACCGCTAAACAGCCAGCCGCCACCGTAGCATCTCGCGGGTGCTCTCCGGGCCCGCCCGACTTTCATAGGTATCTCTCACGGGTGCTCTCTAGGCCCGCCCGACTTTAACAAAGGTCTGAAGTAAAGTCAAGATAACCATGTGTCCAAAACATCAAGGGGGAAAAACCGAGGAATCACCCTCGATGGATTCCACTCGATGTAATCCTCAAGGCGAACTTAGGAGGAATCACCCTCGAGGTTCACACTTGAGGGGTTGCACGACATAGTCGTCATCAGGAGTGGTGAAGGAGGAATCACCCTTGATGACCACGACCGAATAGCTACACCACAGAGTTATCAACAGGAGTGCGTTACGAGGTATCACCCTCGGCACTCGACAGTAGCTCTGCAGAGTCGTACAACTAAAGGGGGTGAGGTGATGTGTCAGTCTCTGCACGTCGATCACGTTGATCGAGTCATCGGTCATCAAGCCGAGGCAACTGGGACGAGGTGAGGGGTCACTGGTGGATCACTAACCAACCTATACTAAGAAGTTTAGGATAAGCAGGTATGGTACAATGAACATGTTACACAAGCAGGCTATGCATCAGAATAGGAGCAATCAATAACAGTAGCAAAATCTAATGCAAGCATGAGAGAGAATGGAATGGGCGATATCAGAATGATCAAGGGGGGTTTGCTTGCCTGGAAGCTCTGCTGAAACAGAAAGAGGGTCGTCGGTGACGTAGTCGATCACAGGGGCATCAGTAGCGGTCTCGGGGTCTACCAGAGGAGAAGAGGGGGAAGAAACAGTAAATAAAAGCAAACAGATGTATGACATGACTACAGGCAGAGCTAGGGGTGTTCTAACGCAGTGTTACATGATACCAGCGAAGGGGAATAACATCCGGGAAAGTTTTCCCGACGTTAGGCATTTTTCGGACAGATGAAAGAGAGGGGACGGTTCCATGTTCGCTATGCTAGGGATGTGTGATAAACGAACGGAGGGCATATTTGGATTTTTCATATTTTTCTGAGCAACTTTCATGTATAAAATTTTTTCATCTGACTTACGATTTATTTTATATGATTTTTCAAAGTTTTATTGATTTTTTGAATTAAATTAAATAGCCTGAATTACTTTTTATACCCACGGCTCTCTAGCCCATTAGTATGACAGGTGGGGGCCAGGGCTGAGTCGGCTGGGGCCGGCCTGCTAAATCAGCAGTTGACCAGTCTAAGTTGACTAGTCAATAGGGGCCAAGGGGACCCACATGTCATAGGCGGTTAGGTTAATTATTTCTTGTCCTTTTAAACAGTGCACGGGTCCCACATGTAATAGACACATTAGACTAATCCTATTTCTGGGCGTGGGCGGCAGCAGCAGTAAGCAGCGCCAGCGGCGGCAGCAGCAGGCGCAACAGGCGCAGCAGGCAAGGAGTGAGCGGCTGCGAGCGAGCGTAGGCGCGGGCGGCGGCGAGCGAGCGCGGGCGGGGGCGCGATCGAGCGCGAGCAGGCAGAGGCAGCCAGGGCGGAGTGGGCTAGCAGGAGCGCAGCCAGGAGAGGCACGGGGCGCGGAAGCACGGCGAACGAGCGCTGGGAGCACGGGCACAGACGGCAGCGGTGATGAATCGACAACGGGGAGAGGGGGTTTCGGAAGGGTGGCTCACAGAGAGGCCGTAGACGAGCCCGATGTGTCCGGGGGCAGTCGGAGCAGTGCACGTCGACGGCGAGATGGCGGCGGCCGAACGGAGACGATGGCGATGGTTCGAGGGCGTCCCCGTTTGAGCTGGTAACCGGGACGGACGAAGCCGGCCGCGGCGGACCTCCTGGACGTCCTCCCGCACGTAGGCGACGACGGTGGCCGCGACAGCGGCGATGGCGCGTCGACGGCAGCTCGTGCACGAGGAACAGAGGAGAAGAGCGAGAGGAGGAGGGGAAATTTCGGGGGCTAGGGTTTCGGAGGTCGAGGGAGGGGGGTCCTGGCGATGCTCTTATCCACAGTGGGGGCCGGGGATGGCCGCCACGAGGCCGGGGCGCCGTGGGATGGCCGCCACGATCCCCTGCCCCCTGTAGCTAGGTGGAAGATAGGGGGAGGTGTGGTTGGGCTGGGCATTTGGCTAGATGGGCCAAAGTGCCCAGTAGATTAGGCCCTTCCCCTTTTTCTGTTTTCTTTTATTTGTTTTCTGTTTTATTTTTATTTCCCATAGCAAAAGACTTTTATAATATAAGGGACTTAGCCCATAATTAGTGTTGAAATTTTTATACATTGCCACAAAAGTTTAGGGTTTAACTAAAATAATAGGTAATATTCATAATTTAGAAAAGCATTTTAAATTACTGTTTTGATCTTGTTTTAATTGTTTTAGGGCATTTAAATATCTTATAAAATGTTTGGTTTCAGCATGATAATTATCCAGGGATTATTTGCCACATTTTGAACATTTAATTTCCATGTTTGAGAAATTTAAATTTTGACTTCAATTTGAATTTGGAATTTGAACTGTGTTTGAATCTAAGTGAGATTAGCAACAGTAACAGTGGTGACATGGCATCATTAGCAGGGGATTACTGTAGCGTAATTATCCATGCGTTACATCGGTGGTAACGGATCGCAAGCCTCTACTTTGGATGATGCTCCAATCGATGCCTCTTCGACGGTTTTAGATCTGGTCTCAAGGGGTGAATGTATATTGTGGTCTTTAAAGTCTGGTATGACGAGGACGTTTGCATGTCCCTTTTATTTATTGTTGATTTAGTGTGATTTTTAGTTTCTGACAGGGCAACGTATAAACGGAGTAAGAAAAATACAACCCCCTTCGATCCATATTATTTGTCGCAACTTTAGTATAACTTAAAATTTTCAATGATACTAGCAAAAAGGCCAGTGCATTGCAACGGGAGAAAAAAATACCACACGCTCTTAATTTACAAAAAATGGTCTATAATCTGAGAATTTGTAGCTATGGCCCAAACAAAGATGGTCTTATCCTATAAAAGTGCAGTTTAAGATTCTAAAGGTGTTCTATTTCAACACGGCTTGCATGTAGATTTAATCCGTACAAAGAAACGGGCAAGTGATCATGCATTTATTCATGTCATGTTCGGAATGGGGTGTTGCTACGGGCGAGTAAAAAAACGACAAAAACAAACGATGACACATTAGCACACTATGGAGACATGTGTGCATCAATGGCAGTTTTCAGTTTAAGAATCACCAACTTAGGGTAACTCTTGAACACTTTTTTTCACATGCATATTTATTAAATACATGAAGAGTTGTTAAAAAGGTTGTTATAGGAGAATGATGTGATGGACAAGATCCATCTGTTAGCTTAGCATATGATCGTTCAGTTTATTGCTACTGCTTTCTTAATATCAAATACAAGTTCCTTCGACCATGAGATCATGCAACTCCCGGATACCGGAGGAATGCCTTGTGTGCTATCAAACGTCACAACGTAACTGGGTGATTATAAAGATGCTCTACAGGTATCTCCGAAGGTGTCTGTTGAGTTGGCATGGATCGAGATTGGGATTTGTCACTCCGTGTATCGGAGAGGTATCTCTGGGCCCTCTCGGTAATACACATTATAAGAAGCTTGCAAGCAAAGTGACTAAGGAGTTAGTTACGATATGATGTATTACAGAACGAGTAAAGAGACTTGCCGGTAACGAGATTGAACTAGGTATGGAGATACCGACGATCGAATCTCGGGCAAATAACATACCGACAGACAAAGGGAATTACGTATGTTGTCATAAAGGTTCGACCGATAAAGATCTTCGTAGAATATGTAGGAACCAATATGGGCATCCAGGTTCCGCTATTGGTTATTGACCGGAGAGTCGTCTCGGTCATGTCTACATCATTCTCGAACCCATAGGGTCCGCACGCTTAACGTTCGTTGACGATATAGTATTATATGAGTTATGTGAATTGGTGACCGAATGTTGTTCGGAGTCTCGGATGAGATCACGGCCATGACGAGGAGCTCTAGAATGGTCCGTAGGTAAAGATTGATATATAGGACGATGTTATTTGGTCACCGGAAAGGTATCGGAGTGTACCGAGTAATCATCGGATCACCGGAAGGGGTTCCGGGAAGCCCCGGGAGGTTAATGGGCCATATAGGCAAATAGAGGGGAGCACACCAGCCCACAAGGGGCTGGCGCGCCCCTCCTCTGGCCGCGGGCCTTGGGGGAGAAAGGGAAGGGGGGAGTCGGCCTCCCCCTGCCTTCCCTCTCCTCCCCTTTCCTTCCCTCCTTGTGCAAACAAGGAAAGGGGGAGGGGCGCCATAGGGCAGGAGCCCAAGGGGGCCGGCGGCCACCCTTGGGGCGCGCCCTGGCTGCCTCCCCTCCCCCACCTATATATATATATGAGGGAGGGGGCGCCACACAACCCACGACAATCTCTTAGCAGTGTGCGGCGCCCCTCTCCACAGTTTCATCCTCCGTCCAGTTTTTCCGCAGTGCACGGCGAAGCCCTGCGGGAACAAGTTCACCACCACCGTCACCACGCCGTCGTGCTGCCGGAACTCATCTACTACTTCGCTCGTCTTGCTGGATCAAGAAGGTGAGAACGTCATCGAGCTGAACATGTGCTGAACGCAGAGGTGCCGTACGTTCGGTACTTGATCGGTTGGATCGCAAAGGTGTTCGACTACATCAACCGCATTGATAAACGCTTCCGCTTAACCGTCTACGAGGGTACGTAGACACATTCTCCCCTCTCGTAGCTATGCATCTCCATGGATAGATCTTACGTGTGCGTAGATTTTTGTTTTGTTTTTCCATGCAACATTTCCCAACAGTTAAAAAGATACAGGATTTTTAATCATAAAAAGAGATTTTTTTTGTCTGAAAAGAACATTTTGTATGGTCTCCTGTGGACGCAGGTACTTGTGCCCCTATTTCATCATTATTTCTTGCCATACATGTCATCGGTATTGGTCCATGTTTCATCACTATTTATATTTTATCAAACTTATCTTTTATTTTATTTTTTGTCATGCATGCCTCCTTTTTACTTTTTTCACGCATATTCTCTTTTTTTCTTCTTATATATAGGAGAATAGCGCAACATCTCATCTTTATCGGATCTCGTCTGCATTTTCCTTTTTATTTCTTTTATAGCGGACATCCCATCTTTATTGGGTCCTTCTTTTATTTCTTGTCATGCATATCCTTATTTATTGAGTGTCTCTAGCAAATTTATCTTAAATTTCATGTTCAATCTTGATTTTGCTGAGGTGTTCATCCTCGTACGGGTCGTTCTGCATCTAATTGTCTTTTCATTGTATAGAATTGACTAGTGTTTTTCATAGCAATTATGGAATAATAACATACCTTTGGGTGTATTTTCTTTGGGGGAAAAAGTCGAGCTTGCATACAAACTTCACTCGACTGACTGAATTCTAAATCCTGAGGGCAAAATTGACAATTTTGATCTTACAGCGAAAGTATTTCACAAACTGAAATGTTTTTGAAAATATTTCACACCGCTGACCCTTTTGTGCAGAGCCTGACAGCTAGGCGCTGCACTCTACTGTGCAGCTCCTTACAGCTAGGCGCTACACAGTGTAGTGCAGCGCCTAGCTGTCGAGCGCTGCACAGGTGTGGCGCCTGAGTGTTAGGCGCTGCACAGTAGAGTGCAACGCCTTGCTGTCAGGCATTGCATATTAGGGGTCAGTTGAGTGAAATACTTTGAAAAACAGTTTAGTTTGTGAAATAGTTTCGCCCTGATGTCAAATTTGTGTCTTTTTACATAGGGCTGCGAACCTTTATATTGTTCTTTTAGGGGACTTTATGGGTGTGTTTGGTAGCATGCATAAGGGTGCATGAGACTAAAAAGTTTCCTCTCCAACCCACTTTTAGATGTTTGGTAGGGTGTATGGGTTGTACTAAGCATAGATGGATCGATGCAAAAAAGGCCCAGAACGTAGCTGAAGCAAGCACTCCCGTACAGGCGAGCTGGGCTCAGCTAAGCTCGGATCGACCCGGAAAAATTCCCTCCCCGACCCACTGCGCTCGCCCTCGTCCTCCCCCTCCCCCTCCCCCTCCCCGACCTAGCCGCCAGAAGGGTGCGCCATCGGCCGCCGTCGCATCCCCGCCGGCCCGTCGTCCCCTCCAAGTCCGAGCTCGCCGGCCCGCCGTCGCCTCCCCGACAGAGGTAGCCACCCCTCCCCCTCCTCCTCCCCCTCGACCAGGCCGAGCCCGTCGGCCCCCCGTCGCCTCCATCCCTCCCCCTCGCCCTCCCCATCCCCATCCCCCAGGCCGAGGCCGCCGGCTCGCCGGCCCGCCGTCACCTCCACCAGCCACCCCTCCCCCTCTCCCTCCCGCTCCCCCTTCACCAGGTCGAGCCCGCCGGCTCACCGGCCCCCCGTCGCCTCCATTCTTGCTCGAATTGTTTACTGAAATGTTGAAATGTTTTTCAATATTGTCTTGCCGCCAAAAAATTTGTTCATGCAGCCTAGCTCAGATACAGGCTACCAAACACAGTCTTGGAACAACATGTCTCGTCTGATGCAGCCTGCCAAACACAGTCTCAGCTCAGCATGCGTCAATACATACACTGCTACCAAACAACTGCAGGTGCATGTACTAAGCATGTCTAGACTAAGCATGTCTTAAATGGGAACAACTATGCTAGGATGGGAACAGCTACCAAACACACCCTATATTGTTTTTCGGACTGTTGATCTTGGGGACACGTGTATGCACGGTTCCTTTTTTTTTTCTCAATTAATTATTGCTTAGGCGAGAAGTTTACTTCGTCCCCGGCAAGCCAGGTTACCGACTCACAGCTCACAGGGTCGGCGCTCGCCAAGTCCAATATAAGCGAGTTTAGAATGCCCAAAGTGGGAGGAAAGGTGTTAAACCCAGGGATCGTCTTCTCCCTTCTCCCCCCGTCTTCCTCCTGCGAACCCGGCGGCGTCATCTGCTAACCCTCGCCAGGACGGCGGCGCTCCGTGCCTCTTCTCGCCGACTGTACGCACCCCACTCCCCCGCCCCCTCCCCTCTCCCTCCCTCTCTATCTCCGCGCGAGCGAGCGCGTCCTCGTGTACAGTTTTCTCGGCGGGATTTTGCTTGGCGTTGGGGTGAAAACAATCGCGGCCGCTGGCCTGTAGTCGTGTTCGTCGATTTGCTTTGAAGTAGAAGTGGTTGTCCACCGCGGAATCGGGCACACATTGCATCGGGATCGTCTCTCCGCGCGCGTGTTCGTGATGTTGTTGCGTTTTTTTTTGTCGGGTATTCCTCGGCGGAATTTCCGTGGCTTCCGCGATGAGAGGAAGCATGGCGCTGGATTCGTCTATTTTCGACCGCCCATGGTGCTGGATTTGTATGTATTCCGTGGCCGCTTATAGCCGGCCTTAATTGATTTTGCTTTGAAGTAGAGGTGGTTTCCTGCGTATGCAAAACGGCGTGGTCGGTGGAATCGTGCTAATTTTGGATCCGGGATTCGGGAACCAATTTTAGGAGGAAACTCCTACCTAGGGTTTACCTCCGGCCCAAGGAGGCAACTCCCCCAATGCATAGTTTCGATCAGGCCTTGTTCTTATTTGGGACTGAATGCAGCTGAATACTTTTGGTCTACTCTAGGTAGAAAATCATGTTTCTGATTAGTTGTCATATTTTCTCTTTTTTTTTTACTTGTCATATTTTTCTCATTTAGTTTATTTACCGGGGATTAGTTCGTTTATTTTCTGAATGGTGCTTTTGGTTCAGATTATTGTAAGGCAGAAGATCTATTTCAAGGAATAATCGTTCTTCACACGACTGTAGCCTGACCTTTGATAAATAAAACGTTGCTTCTGTGATCAAATGTCACCTTCATTCTTGCATAACTACTAATCTGTTCTCTTTCAGAAAACTACTAGTCTGCTCATGTTCTTGTATTGTTCAGACGTCCTATTTTGTACTGATGGCTGCATGCACAGTTTTTGGAATCAGGCAAAGATGACGAGCAAGCAGGAGCCCTGGACTCGACTTTCCCACAGTAAGAAGTTACCAGGATGGGTCGCGTACAATCCAAGGACCATGAGGCCTCCACCATTGAGCGGCGACACCAAGCAAATGAAGATTCTATCCTGGAATGTCAATGGGCTGAGAAATATTGTACAGTCAGGAGGTTTCTCTTCTGCATTGGCTCAGAGGGAGAATTTTGATGTGTTGTGTCTTCAAGAGACACATTTGAAGGCAAGTTTTCTTGTTTCCACCTGACATGGTGGATTTCAGGTATTCCAGTGTGATGAATGTGTTTTTGTTCTGTTTACAGGAGGGTGATGTTAAAGATTTCATGAACCTGCTACCAGAATATGAGTATAATTATTGGTCATGCAGTGTCGCGAGGCTTGACTATTCAGGGACTGGAGTAATTTCACGGGTATGGTATTTTTTTCGGTTAATGCTCAAGACTCATTTCACTCTGCATACTTAATAGACATAGCATATTATTTGGTTTTGACTTGTGCCTTGCATTGCCCTCACAGGTAAAACCAATCTCTGTCCAATATGGAATTGGCATAGCTGAACATGATCAGGAGGGCAGGGTCATTACTTTGGAGTTTGAGAACTTTTACTTGGTGAATGCTTATGTCCCAAATTCTGGCCGTGGTTTACGTAGACTGGTACGGCTGATCTTCCATTCCATTATGGCATTATTATTGCTGCTTTATGTTTTACTGTCATTGCTAATTTCCTTTTTCTTTCATTTGATCTTCAGGTTTACAGGGTTGATAACTGGGATCCATCTTTTGCCGACTTTGTAGAAGTGCGTTCGCTTTGCTAGCTTTCTGGTGTCTTTTTTTGTTACATCCGTTGATCATATTTTGCATATTCACTACGTTTGTTATTCTATTGTTCTAAGTGCACATGAGGGATATTATTGTAGTTCTTATCTGCACTTTACCACAACTTCTGACCCCATCTCCATATTTTGTGATCTTTGAAAAGGTAGCTTTGCAATGCAAACTAACGTTATCCTTGTGGTCTGTAGAAACTGGAAAGTTTCAAGCCAGTAATTGTTTGTGGTGATCTCAACTGTGCTCGTCAGAGTATTGACATTCACAATCCTCCAGTAAGTTCTCTTTCATCCCTGAAAGTTGCCATCTAAAAAATTCTATCCTTGTGCTTATACTTAGATTATAGTATTGGAATTGCCCTTGTCTTCGTAAATACTAATAGTCTATTGAAAACAAATGGCTTTGATAATTTTCATGGTTACACGTACTTGTATGTTTTCACACATTATCCACCCATGAGAATTTCAAGTTTCAACTCTTCAGATGCATGTGTTTATAGTTTAATGCTGTATTGGAACCAATATTTCTGCATTTGGCTGCTCTTTCATACCTTTATTGAGCTTCAACTCTCTAGATGTATGTGTTGCAGAATTGCCTCATTGTGAAACATTCCACGTTATGTTTTTCTTTTTTTTCTGTGATATGGAACATAACTCTTTTTGAACATGTATGGTTGTACATGAAGCTTACAAAAAGTAGAAAAAATGGTCCAGGCTGTGTATCAGTTTTCTGAACATGTTATTTTCGGAGCAACATTGATAATCTCCAACTTGCCATTATTTAGGATCAGATGAGAACGTGAATGCTCTAAATTAAGTCCATGACCAATCCATATAGGGAGATCTGGAGAATCAGTAAATATTGATGGTTCACTTAAAACTGAAAGTGACTATCAAAAAATACTCAGTTTCTAATATTGTTATAACAATCAACAAAAAATGTTTAGAGTTGCTGTTTGCACTACATTTGCATCTCATGAGCATGGAACAGTTTAGGTTGTTCCAAAATTCTCTTATCATTGCACAAGTTCCCTTTTTATTTCAATAGTACATTCATGTAGCCTGGGCAGTTCCTTATTCAACACTGGTTTTCAGGCCAAAACTGAAGATGCAGGTTTCACCGAAGAAGAGAGGGAATCATTTCAGATAAATTTTGATATGAGAGGCTTCGTTGATACCTTCAGAAAGCAGCACCCCAAGGCTGTGGGTTACACCTTCTGGGGTGAAAATCAGCGGCGTAACAACAAAGGTACATCACTATCTTGGTGGATAAACTAATTACATAAATGAGGCAGTGTTGCATTTGCTTTCTGATGATTTCTGTTACCCTGGTACCAAGAAGGTATCACTGCATGCGTGTCCCCAGAATCTTAGCATCTGTGAAACTAGCTATTCAATCTTTCTCGAGTGAGGGATATTTCTCTGTATATTGAAATACAATAGGACAGCAAAGAGCTTATATCAGTTGTTTATATATTCCAAAATTGAAGTATCTACCTTTCCCAAAATGATAGAAAAATTAAGGTTTTGTAATCTATCTAGAAAAAATAATGGTCAAAGCCCATGTATATTTGCGAAAACAAGAAACCTGATTCTTACTTTCGAAAAAAGTAGCACGACTCTTTTTATCTTGTGTCGAAATGGAAGCTGAACTCGTTATCCACTGAACAGGTTGGCGGCTGGATTACTTTCTTGCGTCAGGATCCATCATCGAGAGGGTTCATGATTCGTACATTCTCCCGGACGTGACATCCAGCGACCACAGTCCAATTGGCCTTGTGCTCAAGCTCTAGGCACCCTCAGTTGCTGGGGAAATGCTTCGTCAGGCTGAAACGTTTGCATAGTCAGTTTTTCCGTGGACTTTTTGTACTTAAAAGGGTCTACCTAGAGTAATCTGTCAATGTTCTGCAGAGGTCTTGCGTATCTGTTATCTTACTATATGTCACTCAAATATGGTCCTATGTGCTCATTAAACTTTTGCAATGTGAATGGATTCTAAACCGGAGCTTGCTTCTACAACTGGGTTTCTCTTCACTAAGCCCGATGTCAGAACTTTCCGGTGGCTTTGTCATGTGCTTTCTTTTTTGCTTTTGTTTGTTCGTTAGTTTGCTTGAACCTCGAGGGAGGTGACTTTCCATGTTTTTTACAATCGAGCAGGACGCTCTCAGCTGCTCAGAGACCGGCACTACTTCACTTGTTATGTACTCCAGTGATCTAAATGCTCTTATATTTCTTTATGGAGTAAGTATTACGTCTCCCTGACTTAAAGATCACTTCCCTCCTCCTGTGATGCCCGAGCGCGGGGGGGAGGGAACCCTACCCGCTCCTTCCCCACCTCCTCTCTTCGACGGGCAAAGCCCAGCCAGCGGGGCGTTTTCCTTCCCCGCTCGGCGCTGGTGGCGCGGGCATCGGGCGTGGCGGCGCGGTGGCAGCGGAGGCGCAGGCTGCCGGTGGTGGTGTGAACGGGCTGTGCGCGTTAGGGGCGGCGCGCGGGTCCTCGTCAAGGTCTCGCGGATCAGATCTGGTGCGCGGTCTCGCGGCTCTGCTTCCGGCGGCGGCCGGGCTTTGGCCTGGCGCGCGTGGTGGCAGGGTCTGGGCCTTCTCTGCTCGGCTCCCCTGGTGGTGGCGCCCCTGCTGTCCTCAGCAGGGGGCGCGGGCTGTGTTCGGCATGGGTTGGTGATCGCTACTGCGTGCCTGCGGTGGTGGTTGCTCGGCCTTCGATCTCTCTCCTCATTGTCCGGGCGCTACTTTCGCCGAAGGGTTGGCCCTCCCCCGGCTGCGGTCCATCGCTCGTCTTGCGCTCGGCAGTAGGACCGAACTCGTCTCGCGCCCGGCAGGAGGACATACCTCGTCTCGCACCCGGCAGCAGGACCGTGCTCGTCTCGCGGCCGGCAGCAGGACCGAGCTCGTCTCGCGCCTGGTGCCGCAGGACGGGTCGATGGAGGCCAATTTTGGCTGGCCTATTGGGTTTCGGCGATGGGGGCCGCCTAGTTTCTTTGGTTGGTGTAGCGGTGGGTCTCGGGTGAGGTGGTGTCTAGGTCTTGGATCCCGGGGCGGCGGCCCTGGTGGTGGTTCCGCGGTGCTCATGGGCAGAGCCCGTGGCTCGGTGGCCCGGTGGGCATGGCCGTGTGGGCGGCGTGGTTGTCGGGGTGTGGCGTTCAGTGGCGGTGAGTGTTGGCTGGGGTGAAAACCTGATCTATCCTCGGACGGACCGGCGGCGGTGAAGCTCGTTCCCTTTTGAAGGCGTCGTTGCGGCTCTCATTGCCCGTCGTGTTGCTTCAAGGGAAACTCTGATTCTCGGGACGGGCGGTGGCGGCGCTCTGGTGTCGTAACCTTCCGAAAGGCGCCGTCTTGGAGCACACAGTTCGTCGTATGCGGCTTCATCTCTTCACGGTGGCGTGTTCACGGTTGAGGATTCCGATTGCTCTTGTAGTACTAGGGGTGGTGTTCCTGCGCTCAGCGCCTATGTATCCTACCTTGGATGTGTGCGTGTGTTGTGATGGCGTGCGTTTGTAGCTGGACTGTGGTTGGTCGTTGCTTTTTATATATAAAACGGGGCAAAAGCCTTTCTCGGTAAATGTAAGACGTTTTGGCAGTTTTCACAAATATAAGATGTTTTGCATGTTTCAATATGGACTGAAATAAATGAATAAACACACTAAGGCCCCGTTTGATAGCAAAGTATTTTTAAAGTATTCTAAGAATACTGCAGTTTTTCAGATTACTGTAGTTTTATTTACAGTGGACTGTTTGGCTGCGTCTAAAAACTGTGGTTTCAATACTAGAGTACTTGCCAAACCACAGTATTTTCTCTGCATAATAAAAAGAACCCCAGACCTCTTTTTTAAAAACTGAGCACGGTGAGAAAACGGGCACCTTTGTTTCCTTGTTCCCAAGTGGCACAACTCGATCCCCTCGATTCAGCTTCGCTGCATGGTGCACCGTCGGTGCCGTCGTGGACTTTCCCGTGGTGACTCTCGACGGCGACGCTGAAAATGGCTGAGTGTTCCAGCCCACGTGCAGCCGGCAGCTTCTCTCCTGGTAGTTCAACTGTCTCCGCTTTTGGTAAGCTAGCTTTGCGCATGGCCGTTCAAGTTCATGTATGCGGCTGTTCGTTGGTTGTCCAAGTGTGCAACGAATAGGGAGCTTGGTACGCGCATGCGTGTTTGCAACTGTGAATAGTTGCTAATTTTTAAGCAATAGTCAAACATGTTTGCAGTATTCTCAATACTCTAGAAAACTTCTGTATGTCAAAACTGTGGTATTTTGTGCCTATAGGTTAAAATACTGTAGTTTTCAAATACTTTGGATTTTCCAATACTTTGCTATCAAACGGGGCCTAAAACATGTCTATAATATACACATACATTCTTATATTTGAGAACGAAGGGAGTACTAAATAAACTTGACTATTTCGAATACTCTGGTTGTTAACGAAGTTCAGTGCTTGTCCATTGTTTTGTAAGTGTAACAGAGTTGTTTAAACCTAACTTTGTACACATAAAAAAAAAGCATCTTGAAATATGCATCGATCAAATTCACTGTAATTAATCTCTTAATACATACTATAAGAGATTGTTGTTCATAAGAGTAAGAGTAGTAAAATGGGACCCGATTCGAAGCGATAAAACACGCTGAAATTAAGAGTTGACAATACCGGCGCTGCAATACAGCCAGTAAACAGAACAACTGGGCTCAAAACATATGTACACAAGGCGCAAATCGCTGAGACAAAACCGTTACTATCTACAGGAACGTCACATAACCTACAGGGGTCCTTCCACATTTACCAACGCAAAATGGCACCTCCAAAGCGGCCAAATGGTCTTCATCATCCTTCTCACATTGCTAGTGACTGGTTGGCATAACCAGGCTGCTCATAAGAGTACTGCATGTTGTCTCTCACCCGGCAGTGCCTCCACCCGTTATTCGCGCCGCCATGCTCTTCCGCCTGGTACTTGGATTTCATGGCCTTTGAGCTGATGGGACCCCCTCTGTCTCTGTTCCTGCTGTTCCTCCTGCCCGACTGGCTGTTTCGCCGTCTCCAGTGCCCGTCTGAGCTGCCCTGAACCTGGCTGTCAGACACACAGTAGCTATCTTTCTGGTCGCCCCATGAATCTGTCTGAATAGCCGCGGAGCCCCAGCCATAGTCATGGTTCCACGGGTCACCATTCATGCCCCAATTGGATGTGCAGGGAATGATCGGCGCCCCCCAGCCGCTTGTCTGACCTTGCTGTTCCACATACGTGTCCCAGTTTCCTGAGCTTTGCTGAACAAATGTTTCAGCAGGCTGACTGACATGACTGTCCCAGTTCACCGAGCTTTGCTTGCAATTTGCTTCAAGGAGCTGTTGTTCCACATGATTATCCCAGTTCACAGAGCATTGCTGACCGATAGTGTTGGTTGTTTCCCCATCACCCCATCCTGTGGCCGGAACTGGCTTGTTTGCGAAGATGAATGAGTCCCAGCCATCCGGGGCGGTGGTGTCCCTTCTGGGAGCACGACGCCGTGACCTCTCCAGATCAGCAACCAATTCAGGATCGATATATTCATCTGGGTTGACCACATCAATGTACATGTCTGGGTCAGGCAATGGGATATAACAAGGTTGACCATGATATGCGGCACAGAAACGGTCCTTTGCATCTTTGAAAGCCTCAAATGCAGCCGAATCATCCCAGTCAACAATATTTGTGTACAATGACATCAATTTCTTGGCTTCGCATAGCTTACCCCAGGGGATAGAACAAGCATCAGTGCAAAATTTCTTCTCCCATAGTGGAACAGAGACATTTCCACCACCTGAAAGTCAAACACAAATCATGCTTTGAGTACACAGAACAAATCTTTGATGTATAGAAAACACAGCTTCTATTTGTTCCCAGAGTTACGGCTACACAATTTTGGGATCGGAACAACAACGAAATAGAACAGCCAAAAGGATAAACGAGGGACCAACTAACAATCATGAAAATACGAAGTACTATCTCTGTTCCTAAATATAAGATGTTTTTGCAGTTGTTCCTAAATATAAAACGTTTTTGGGACTTTTATTCAAGAACTACTTGAATTTTTCAGTCTGGTTGCATCTTATATTTAGGAAAAGAGGCAGTAGTAGTTTATGCACATAAATAAAATAACCATGGTACTTTAGCTTATAAATGTTAATAGAACAGAATAAAGCCGTGCAAATTTGGAATGTCAATCAACAAGATATTTAGTACACTAAATGTGAGAAGCAAGAAGGCACTGCCAAATTTCTCACAGTACAGGTACAGCTTAGTTTCAAGACCCTTTTAGCATCCCGTGCATGTTATAACATAGTCTCATGTTCATATATTAAGAAATTTTGATATGTCTCAGGAAAGACAACTTCCAAAAACATGAGGGGATTAGGATTCCGAATAGCTCGTTACAAACAAAGGGAACTTCCAAATAACCCATCCAATGTTGTAATCACAGAAACATCCTATTCAACTCTTTAATTGAGCACTGGCAGAGCACTTGAATGGGAAGATGAGTGGTTGACCCCTATCTATTTTTACAAGGCTTAAAATGTTGAGCAGTCATTTAGTATTACTGAAACATAATTTCCCTGTTTAGCAAAATATGATATCATATCAGCATTCTTGTAAAACTGCACAGAACACTCACACAGATAATTCTTCTCAACAGTTGGCATTTAAAGATCAGAGATCCGTTGGACATGTCATGATCAAGCATGTTAAACTCGACAGTTTCACACTGGAGACCAAAGTTACTAACTAGGGATTCAAATATACGCGTAAACACAAACAAATAGTTGACGCATAAACATTTGTTAAACATTAGCTCTACAATTTCTTAGAACAGGATTCATATTTTCATCAATCCACACCAAGCAAATGCACAAGCATTATTAGACCCACGAAGCAAGCAGTAAACCAGCATAAGTATCCACGCACGTCATTTTCCTTGTAGTGTCGGCACATACTACTTGCATGATGTTACTACCCACCCGCCGACCGAATTTTACCCAAAATGTTAGTTACCGCGTCTAGACACTGCCAGAAAGACACGGATCGTGAAAGGGAGAGTGTAGCCTACTCCCTGCGCATTCTAGATTTCCAACTCAGGAAAGGAAAGGGGAAAACGACGCGACCCCTCCAAGCCAAACGGCAAGCGCGGAAACAGACAAGGTTGCGAACAAGACGACGACGGATCAGGAGACGCACCGTGAGCCTGGGAACGCGGCGGCCTCCAGTACCTGCCGGCCTCGGCCGCCGCCCTGTCCCTGTCCCTGTAGCCGGACCGCCTCTCCGCCATGGACGAACTGCCGGAGAACCGGGATGCCCCGCTCGCCAAGCCGGGAGCTTTCCGCCCTCGGCCCTGGATATCTCCCCCGGGGCACGCGGCGAGGCGCCCTCGGCCTCGGGGACCGGTCGATTGAACGGGCCGCCCCCACTCGCCGGAATCGTGGCAGCGAGGGGCGGAGGCGATCCGGGAGCCCCGAGCGGCGCGCGCTCGATCGAGCTGGATGCTAGGGACGGCGGTGAGCCGATTGGGCGGCGAGAGCGACGCGGCCGCGGGGAGGCGATCGAGGCGCGGGCGGTGGCGAGGCGGTTTGGGTGCGGGTGCGGGTGCCGCCGTTGGTTTCGCGACCGGAGGGGACGGGAGGGTGAGGGGGTGGATTAAAAATAAGGAATTCGTGTGCGTGTGCGCTTGCCGGTTCGGATGCGTGTCAGAGACGAAGACGGCTGTTGTATGCCACGAGCGCGCGGACAAAACCGACCAAATATGACACGGTCTAAAATTTCGTACTCCAGTCTGACTCTTTTGCCCATGTCTCCAGTCTGAACGGAAAAGAAAAAACTATTAGAGCAACTCTAACGCGCCGCCCAAATCGGATGGCGCTTTTGTCCGTTTGGGCCGGCCGCCGCCCGACGTCCGTCCTATTTGAGATTTGGATCGGCAGTGCGCCCAATGCGTCGATCCATATGTGCCGGCGTGACCGGTTGGCTGTTTTTTTCAACAAATAATACAAATTTTGCATTATTTCACACACAACTTTCGCATTATTTCATAAGCAAATATATAGTCCACAACCAAATAAATAGCATAGTTTGAACTAAGTAAAATAGCATAGTTTTACAAGCCGAATAAAAGTACAAATGTCTCACATAGTTTTGCAAGCCGAATAAAAAAGATACATTTATTGGTTGCCAACATGAGCCCACATATGCTCAACCAAATCGTTTTGCAGTTGTATGTGAGTTTCTCAATCACGCATGTCATGATGGAATTGGGTGAACTGTTCAAACGTTGCCGCTCCTCCATGCTCAGGCACAACATTCTCACCCTGAAACTGAAACCCTTGATCGTAGAGCCGTTCCGGGCGCTCATTTTTTACGATCATATTGTGCATGATCACACAAGCAATCATCACCTCCCACAGTTTCTGCGTGCTCCTGGTATTAGCAGGATACCGAACGATGCCCCATCGAGATTGCAAAACACCAAAGGCACGCTCGACGTCCTTCCTAGCACTCTCTTGCTCTTGGGCAAATCTTTTCCTCTTCTCTCCGACAGGGTTGGGGATTGTCTTCACAATAGTGGTCCACTGAGGATAGATACCGTCATCCAGGTAGTATCCTTTGTCGTAGTTGTGGCCGTTGATAGTAAAATTCACCGGTGGGCTGTTGCCTTCGGCAAGCCTAGCAAACACCGGCGAGCGCTGAAGCACGTTGATATCATTGTGTGATCCGGCCATGCCAAAGAAAGAGTGCCAGATCCAGGGATCTTGAGATGCCACGACCTCAAGTATGACAGTGCAAGCCCTGACATGGCCCTTATACTGCCCTTGCCAAGCAGAAGGGCAGTTCTTCCACTCCCAATGCATGCAGTCTATGCTACCAAGCATCCCTGGGAAGCCCCTGTTATCATTCATCGCCAACAAACGGGTTGTATCTTCAGGAGTCGGCTCTCTCAAGTACGCAGGGCCAAACACAGCAATAACAGTCTTGTAGAACTTATACAGGGAGTCTAGGCATGTAGACTCGCTCATACGGACGTACTCGTCAATGAGATCACCGGGCACTCCGTATGCAAGCATTTGGATGGCGGCAGTGCATTTTTGATAAGAGGAGAAACCAATCTTTCCAACGGCATCCTCTTTGCACTCGAAATAGTCATCATAGCCGACCACCCCCTCTATAATACGGTTGAAAAGATGCCTACTCATACGGAAACGGCGGCGGAATTTTTGATGTTTGAACAACGGGTTTGTTGTGTCAAAGTAGTCCTTCCAAAGAAGGAAATGCCCGCTCTCTCGATTGCGATTCAACGCCGGAAGGTGCCCCGGAATGGAGCCACGAAACGACGGGAGCTGGCTATTGAGGTGGTGATGGACCAACACGGCAGTCAAGATCTCCTCCTCATCATCGGACGAGGAATCGTCGGAGTCGCAAAGGAAATTATGAAAAAAGAACTCGTCGGCGGAGTCCATTTTGTACCTTGGCAAACTGTCGAACAGCTTGCGGGCATCGACAAAGGAGACGGCCGGCGAAGGGAGGCGCGCCGCCCTCGGACCAGCTAGCTGCCCTGGCGGCGTCCGACGAGCGTGCCGGTGAGGATCTGGCCGGGGCGGCGAGGCGGCTTCTTGGTCGCGGTCGCGGCTGTGTCGGGGGAGCGGGGGTAGGAAACTTTCGGTTCCCCGGCGGCAAGAAGGCGGTGGCGGGCGACGTGGGAGGTGGCGGCGTTGCAGAGGGGGTGTTGCGGCGCCGGCAGTTGGCAGAGTCACCGGAGAAAAAGGGCGGCGGCGGTGGCGACGACGAAGGAAGTGGGCGAGAGATTTTGTTGTTGGAATGAGAGAGGATGGCCAATGTGCCACCGACCAGCGGGCCAGGGGGAGGAGTAGGCGGGCGCGCGCGCGTCCGTCGCGTGTCCGCGCCGACGCAAATCCGGCACAAAAATGGACCGGGAATGGGTCGGCAGGCGGACGAAAAGCGGACGCGCGTCCGTTTGGGTCAGCGCGTTGGGCCGACTTTTCTGTCCGCGTCGATCCAAATAAACACGCGCGGATAAAATGGGTCGGCGCGTTGGAGTTGCTCTTATGTCGACAACATAAACTTTGGCGTTGCAAGAGAAAAACATCGATCCAACTCTAGCAGAGTAGAGTACAGTCATAGTACTTGCGATCGCCATCCGTATGCGGAGCTTCGTATGATATGATTTTTTTTTCGAGAGCACACAAACCGCGTATCATATTTTTATAGAAGAAAGCAAAAGATTTACAAGAGAGTTAGGCCACCATGAATTCAAAGTAGCTAGCCATCTCCACATCCAGGATAACAACTACTACTTTCTCACAAAACTATCTAAGCACACCGCACCAGCAGCCATCCATTCTTTAAGTTTATCTTAGATGTGAATTGTTAATGCAATGGATGACTATTGTTTCTTCATATTATTAAACACGTGAGCATTGCGTGGTTTCCACAGGCTCCAAGTAGCGAGAGTGGCAATAGAATTGAAGTCTTTCCTCCATCTTTTAGGTAGTATCAATCTTCCGGATCTCAGCCACCACTCCTCGAGGCAGTCGGTGATCAATAGTGTTGACCTTCTCCAACACAAGAGGAGCAAAATCTGCAATGGCCATGCCATTGATCCATCGATCTCTCCAGAAAGAGCAGCGATCTCCCATCTCCAAGGCAGATGTGGACCAAGCCGTCGAACACTTGTTTCGCCTTGCCATCATTGAGCAGTGGCAGCCCCTGCCAAGGTCTAAACTGGTCGGATCTATGCAACCATTCCCACCTCACACGCAAAAGCCACGGCTTAAATATGAAGATCTTTGACACCTAAGCCACCAAAACAGATTTGTCTACAAATCGAGCTCCAAGTCACCAAGCATTGGTCACCATTTACCTTGTTAGAACCAACCCAGAAAAAAGCTCGCATCCATTTGTCGTTGTCTTCAAAAACCCAAACCGGCGGGTCTGGCACCAGGAGATGATGAGTGGACTTAGCTGCAATGACATATTTGACAAGAATCAAGCGCCCGGGTCTGGTGATCAAGGCACATTACCATGCTAGAACAAATTCCCTAACATAGTCAAGCATGGGCTGCCATTGCGCTCTAGTGAGCTGGATAATACCCAGTTGAAGGCCCATATACTTTTGTTGGGAATCATAGTAGAAAACAAAAAAAATCGCTATACGAATCAAGAACCAGGATCATTATGAAGATGCATACAAGGTTAAATCTGATCGTTACCAAGTTCGAGTTGCAGAAGAAGAAGAGTTGGTGAAGATCATTCTTAAAGTCCCTCGAACCGTCCCATGAACGGTCCCTCGAACGAAGATCGAAAGCACGATATCTCTACGGATGCACACATACGAGGTCGATGATCTGGTAGCGCTTCACCGTTTAGAGCTAGGCGCCGCCGGAGAACTAGAGGGAGGAGCAACCTCGTGGAGTCTTTTTTTTCTGGAGAACTAGAGAGGGGGGGGGGGGGGGGGGGGGCGTCCGAGATAATGAGAGAAGTTGTGTCTCAATAAGCTCCCCTTGGGATATATATAGGTGGAAGGAGGGGGAGGGCGACTTGGAGGAGGGGAGCAGCCCAGGGAACCTAGAATATTTCTAGGGGCTCTTGGTAAATCCAGAAGCCCCTATACATATTATTTTCCCTCTTGGAACGTTTCTACCTCTCCGGTTTTATTCGGTTTTCTCTGAAACGCTTCTGATTTCCCCAAAACACTTTCGGTCCTCTTTGAAACAATCTCCGTTATCTCTGAAACATTTTCGATGATACTCTCCCAAGATCCTAACTCCAATAGTACTTTTTTGCGGAGGAAAAAACTTCTCATTACTTAACCAGGATCAGAGAGATCCTGCAAACACTGGTTTACAACCCTGTCAGCCCCAGACGCAGCCATATTATCGTCTTTACATCAACTCTGCTGATCTTGGCAAGTTCGTGACTAACCCTGTTCCTCTCTCGTGCTATGGCATTTAACTCTATTCTTCTATCATTCTTTAGCATGTCTTTTATCTCCTGGACTAGGAAAACGTCCCTAGACATATCCACAACGGACTGGGTATCATCCTTACAACTTTAGAACTATCAGACTCTAGAATAACCGGCTGTGAGCTCCACTCCATTGCCAGCTTCTAGTTCAGCCATAAGAGCATTATTGCATGTTTAGAGATGTTGGCAAGATATCAAAATGATGGAGCCCGTGCTATCTCTCAGCACCATGCCAGTGACCCATTAGCTAAACTTTCTAAATAAGCACCATCAACATTTAATTTAAGCCAGCCCACAGGTGGCGCCTCCCAAATCACCGATGTCGGGGTTGTCGCATCTGTCTTGCTCTAGCTGGGAGTGGTCGGACCAGCAACATGGCAAGCTGGATCACAAATCACCATCTTCCCCTTCAAGGTATATTGCGTAGGGCGATGTTGGATACACAAAAGAGAGGTGACATAGCTGTGCAAGAAACAAGGAGATGCTTCAGTCAGGGGTGGATTCTTGTCATGCATGATTTCTTTGCGGGCATGCCATGATCTCCATAGCATCATCAAGATCACCATGATTGATGTATCAGAGAGAGGCTCTATCACATTGAGTAACCACTCTGGCCTGGTATCCTAACCGAGGCAATATCTGGAAGCACCTAGTCCTTTGCCACTGCACGCCAGAGGTCCACCGCTCGGGGGCACCTACACATAGCATGGAAGCCGTCCTCGCATTCCAAATCACACAGCGGACACACGCCAGTGACCTCTAAAGGGAGATACAATTTATTCGCCCAAGTCACAAGGGAATTAGTCACAAGTTGCCACGCGAAAATGCATACCTTCGGGGGAGCAGGTCGTAAACCCTAGCGCATGACCCTGCAAGTTCAGTGAATTATAGCATGACTGAAAACACCTTTCATTCAATGATCAATAGCGGTACCATGGACATCCATATTGATCCCTATACTCACACGAATGATTATCGAGTGAATATATAGCTACCATATGCTATTCCTTTTGCTTTGTGATACTTTACAAAACACAAGGTGAGATATATCAGTGATATGTCCATTTTGCATTATGTTTTCCTACTGTTATTTTTATTGTTTTAAAGTTACATTCCACTTTTTTGATGCAATTCTAATGCCCTTTATCTCTTAAAATGCAAGATACACCAAAAAAGGGAGATTGCCGACAACTGGAATTCTGACCTGAAAAAGCTACAACAGAGATACCTATTCTCCGGAGCTCCAAATGACCTGAAAATTACGGAGATCTTATTTTGGAATATATAAAAAATATTGGAGGAAAAATATACTAGAGAAGACCCTTTGTGGGGCCAAAAGCTCAAGGGCCACTTATACGTCCATTTTGCATCATGTTTTTATGTTGATATTTATTGCATATTGGACTGTTATTACACTTTATGATGCAATTCTTATGCCTTTTCTCTCTTATTTTACAAGATTTACATGAAGAGGGAGAATGCCGGCAGCTGGAATTCTGGACTGGAAAGGAGCAATTCTGAGATACCTATTCTGCACAACTCCAAATGTCCTGAAACTTACGGAGAATTGTTTTCGAATATATAAAAAATATTGGGTGAAGAAGTACCAGAAGGGGACCCACCAGGTGGCCACAAGCCTGGGGGGCGCGCCCTACCCCCAGGGCGCGCCCCCTGAGCTTGTGGGCCCCCTAGCCAAGCTGCGGTGCCCATCTTCTGCTATATGAAGCATTTTGACCTAGAAAAAATCACAAGAAGGCTTTCGGGACGAAGCGCCGCCGTCTCGAGGCGGAACCTGGGCAGGAGCACTTTTGCTCTCCGGCAACTTCCCTCCGGGAGGGGGAAATCGAAGCCATCGTCATCACCAACGATCCTCTCATCATGGGAGGATCAATCTTCATCAACATCTTCAACAACATCATCTCATGTCAAACCCTAGTTCATCTCTTGTATTCAATCTTTGTCTCAAAACCTCAGATTGTACCTGTGGGTTGCTAGTAGTGTTGATTACTCTTTGTAGTTGATGCTAGTTGGTTTACTTGGTGGAAGATCATATGTTCACATCCTTAATGATATTTATTACCCCTCTGATCATGAACATGCTTTGTGAGTAGTTACTTTTGTTCCCGAGGACATGGGAGAAGTCTTGTTACAAGTAATCATGTGAATTTGGTATTGGTTCGATATTTTGATGAGATGTATGTTGTCTTTCCTCTAGTGGTGCCATGTGAACATCGACTACATGACACTTCACCATGATTTGGGCCTAGGGAAGGCATTGGGAAGTAGCAAGTAGATGATGGGTTGCTAGAGTGACAGAAGCTTAAACCCTAGTTTACGTGTTGCTTCGTAAGGGGCTGATTTGGATCCACATGTTTAATGCTATGGTTAGATTTATTTTAATGCTTCTTTCGTAGTTGCAGATGCTTGCAAGAGGGGTTAATCATAAGTGGGATGCTTGCAACACCCAAGCACCGGTCCACCCACATATCAAATTATCAAAGTAGCGAACGCGAATCATATGAGCATGATGAAAACTAACTTGACGATGATTCCCATGTGTCCTCGGGAGCGCTTTACTTCATATAAGAGTTTGTCCATGCTTGTCCTTTGCTATAAAAAGGATTGGGCCACCTTGCTGCACCTTTATTACACTTGTCACTTGTTACCCGTTACGAATTACCTTGCCACCAAACTATCTGTTATCGATAATTTCAGTGCTTGCAGAAAATACCTTGCTAAAAACCGCTTGTCATTTCCTTCTGCTCCTCGTTGGGTTCGACACTCTTACGTATCGAAAGGACTACGATTGATCCCCTATACTTGTGGGTCATTAGCCACGCCCACCCACCCAGGGCGCGCCTAGTGAGCTTGTGGGGCCCATGGAGGTCCATCGATTCCCATCTTCTTCTATATGAAGCCATTTGCCCTAGAAAAAAGATCATAAGAAGACTTTTGGGATGAGCCGCCGCCGTCTTGAGGCAGAACCTGGGCAAGCACTTTTGTTCTCTGGCGGAGCGATTCTGCCGGGGAAACTTCCCTCTGGGAGGGGGAAATCGAAGCCATCGTCATCACCAACGCTCCTCTCATCGTGGAAGGACTCATCTTCATCAACATCTTCACCAGCACCATCTTATCTTGAAACCCTAGTTCATCTCTTCTATGTAATGTTTGTATCAAACCTCAGATTGGTACATGGGGGTGCTAGTAGTGTTGACTACATCTTGTAGTTGATGCTAGTTGGTTTATTTAGTGGAAGATTATATGTTCAGATTGTTAATCATATATTTATCTCCTTTGATCATGAACACAATTATGCTTTGTGAGTAGTTTTGTTTGTTCTTGTGGACATGGAAGAAGTCTTGTTATAAGTAATCATGTGAAGTTGGTTTTCGTTCAATGTTTTGATGATATGTTATGTTGTTCTTCCTTTAGTGGTGTCGTGTGAACGTCGACTACATGACACTTCACCATGTTTGAGCCTAGGGGAAGGCATTGTAGGATTAGTTTGTAGATGATGGGTTGTGGGAGTGATGGAAAGCTAAAGCCTAGTTTATGAGCTATTCCGTAAAGGGCTGTTTTGGATCCTTTTGTTTAATGCTATGGTTAGATTTATCTTAATTCTTCTCTTGTATTTGCGGATGCTTGCATGGAAGGGATAATCATAAGTAGGTTGTTTGTTCAAGTAAGAACATCACCTTAGCTTCGGTCCACCCACATAACAACTTATCAAAGCAATGAATGCGAGTCAATAAATCGTGGTGAAAGTAACTAGATGAAATTCCCGTGTGTCCTCAAGAATGCTTTAATCACTATAAGAAGTACTTCCGGCTTGTCCTTAGCAATATTAAGGATTGGGCCACCTTGCCACCATGCTACTTTGGTTACTTGTTACTTGCTACAAATTATTTTACTATCAAACTATCGGTCACAACTGTACAACACTTGCAGAGAATACCTTGCTGAAAACCGCTTATTGATTCCTTCTGCTCCCCGTTGGTTTCGACACTCTTACTTATTGAAAGGACTATGATTGATTCCCTATACTTGTGGGTCGTCAAGACTCTTTTCTGGCGCAGTTGCCGGGGAGTGAAGCGCTCTTGGTAAGTGGAATTTGGTAATGAAACATTTATAATATGTGCTGAATTTTATCCTCACTTGTTGCTATTGAGGATAATCCTTTGAGAGTATTGTTTGGGGTATCTTCGCCTCGAACACAAGTGGAAAGAGTTGAGCCTCAACCTACTGAAAATATTTATTATGAAATCTCTCTTGGTATTTTGGAAAAACTATATGCTAATCCCAAAGATGGAAGAATACATCATGATATGCATTTGGTCTTTATGGATGAACTTTGTGGATTATTTAAGCTTGCAGGTCTATCTAGGGATAACGCTAAGAAGAAATTATTTCTTTTATCTTTGGAGGGAAAATCATTGGCATGGTATAGTCCATAGTTTAAAAAATCGCTATTAGGAGCTCGCCTAGGCGTGCTTAGGCGCTGGGCATTGGCATATCGCCTCGCTTTGGCCCTAGACGCTCAAAAAAGCGGGCAACAAGGTCCTCCAGTGAGAAATCAGCCTCTCCAGCGAGGAATCATGTTTCTCAGGCGAGAAATCAATCTCCCTGGTGAGGATTCGACCTCTCCTGCGAGGATTCATCCTCGCCGACGAGGGATTCAACTGCCCCGATGACAAATCGAGCTTTGCCGCCGAGGGATTGAGCTTCTCCGGTGAGGGATCAAGCTTCTCCCGCGAGGGACAGAGGAAGAGGGAGAGAGGCAGCCTCGTGCAGCAAGACAGATAGGACGAGGGGGGAGGTGATGTGAGGAGGAAACCTAAATTTCCTATCGACTGCACTAGACGAGAGCTTTAGTAGGAGAATATGAAGATGGGCATGTGGTTTAATGGGCTCGGCCAGCCCATCTAGCTTATTTCATCACATTACAGTACTAACGCCTAATTGCGCCTAATTCGCCTAATCGCACCTAAGCTAGAAAAGCGCAAGTAGGTGCCCAAACGCATAATTAACGCCCAACGCTTTTTTGAACTTTGGTATATGTCTATTGGATGATTCTGATTCATGGGACTAGAACCAACTGAAGCTGGAATTCCATCAAAAAATATCCCATGCACTTGGTTCATCATGATCGGAATTATATATATATATTTTTACCACACAAAGGAGAAGTATCGGTCAAGCTTGGGGGAGGCTTAAGGACCTGATGCTCAAATGCCCCAATCATGATCTCTCGAGAGATATGATTGTTCAGAACTTTTATGCTCGACTTTCTCTTCATGATAAAGAAATGCTTGATTATTCGTCTGCTGGTTCTTTCTCAAAAAGAAGTATTATGCAACTTTGAAGATTGAGAGGTCGACAAAGATAAAGAGTCAGGTATAAATCTTGAGTATAATTGTCTTAAGTCTTTTGTAGAAACAAATGTTTTTCATAAGCTTAGTGCAAAATATGGACTTGATTCTGAGATAGTAGCTACATTATGTGAATCCTTTGCTGCTCATGTTGATCTTCCTAGAGAAGTGATTTAAATTCCATCCATCCATTAAAGATATTTGTGAATAACCTATTATTGCTAATACTTAAATGCTATCTTATACTACTAATCCTATTGTGCCTGGCTGCCAGCTGCTTATATTGAGAAGCCCTCTTTTCCTGTTAGAATTAAGGAACATGCTAAGGCTACAACCGTGGTTCATAATAGTTATGTTAAAACCAACATCCTCCACATTGCGCCAGAGAGGAGCAGAAAACATAGACTGAAAAATTACATATGTATATAGCAGATGCACACATACATTCTGCATATCTTTTGGAAACTTGAGTTTGGGCTCTCAGGGGTATTCTTCCTTCATCCCGACCCACTGGGCTCTCAGTTGCTCTCTTACAAGTAAATACTACATGTTTCGACACAACATTTGAGGTTTAACCTATTTGGGTTACATATCAACAATATAAGGCAAGCCTAAAATGGGAAGCATATTTTAGTACACTGGGAAAGAGTAATATAAGAGGAAGTATGGCAAGTCATCTTACATTCCGAGGTGAACAATGAACTATATCCACAGCTTCCTGATTGCTCGTGCTCCCATAGTCCAGCTGATGCAAATATAACAAACTGATATTCTACACACAATCTATGTTCCTCAATGAATGGTTCGGGACAAAGAATTGGTTTATGGAAGGGCCTTGGAATACGGAACCAGGCCAGAAGGGGCTCATGGTTAAATTCCAAACTTTTTAGGTAGGCATGGCCAATCATTCTGGAAACCTGAATACAAAGAAAAAAACAGAGCATGAGTAATTATTATGTGAGATATATCAGAAGACATCAATCTTGAAACTTTGTACGAATGGCATGCTCTTGGCATAATTAATCCATGAAATGGGGCACAAATAGAAACCTTTATCAAATAAACTCCTGGCCTAGGTTTACACAGAGAAGTATTTATAGACATCGTCAATATTATAAAGGCCAAAAAAATGAAATACCTGAATAATGCCCTTCATGCGCCAAATGTTGTGCTTCAGGCCACGATCCGGGGGTCATTTGGGTGTACCTGTCTTAGCTCATCCCTTACAGCCTGAAAGCTCGCATTATGCTCGGATGAAAGTTGAACCGCCTTAATGTATTTAACGCCCCTTTCGATCCTTCTGGGGACAGCACAGGAATCACCGGTGTTTGCTATGTAGAGGACACCTTCATTGATAATGCCAACCAAACAGCACGAACTAACCGAGGAGATCTGCGGTTTGACGAGTCACTACTTCCTCTTGTGATTCAGAAACCTCTCCTCCATGGCAGCGTAGGATCTGCGGACGACGCCGGTCGGGACGGTCTATTGTTCCGTCGCAAACTCTAGATTGAAGTATTAATCAACCAACTATAAGTAACAAACCAATTGAAAGTCTAATAATTCATTCACCTGAAATGACAAACCACCATATAGGATGAGGTATCACCACTATTGTTTTATGCTCAAACAAATAAGTGGTTTAATTCATATCTAACTTATTGAGGAATATTTTTATAAGATGAATTATGAAGGACATGATATCATGGAAGCTTCTGAACAAGCAATCCCAAATCATGACATAAGTATTTCAATAAGTTATAGCAGCACCTGCAACATGATGGGGTGGCAGGGGTGAGCTGGTAACCCTAACCCTAGCTCGTCGGCCCGGGCAAATTGGGTGAGAGAGAGAGAGAGGACTGACCGAGCCGTCGCTATCGTCGAGGACCACGGGAAATCGCCGGGAGGAGCCGCCCCCGTCTTCCGTCAAGCACCAGCAGCGAACAAATAAGTGCCACATTTCAGGTAACAGTTAGGCATGTGCATGTTTGCAGCGGGAAATATATAACGCACAACTACTCAGTGGCGAGGAGTAGCTGCAAAGGCGGCGGCGCCCAGGCCCACGCCAAGGCTGAACCCGGTGGTGTCCAAGTGGAGCCAGGTAGCAGCGAGCGCCTCCACAGTGCCTTCTGCCGACCACCAGTGCCCTCCCCCGACGCCCATCACCCCATTGTATTTTCACTGCAGTTGCACAAGCATGACACAAGAGCACAATAAGCAGCAGCAACATGAGCACATGGGGAGGGGGGCAACTAAGAAACAAAACATCAGTACGGGCCGGCCACGAGCAGAAGCAGCATGCACTGGCAAGAAGCAACAGCGGCGACAGGACATAGCGATGACAGCGCACGAGCACACGGGCCTGGCGGTAGGTAATAGCAGTACCTACAACATGATGGGGCCGCGACATCGAGCTGGTAACCCTAACCCTAGCTTGCCGGCCCGGGAAATTTGGGTGAGCGAGTGAGAGAGAGAGAGAGAGAGAGAGAGAGAGAGAGAGAGAGAGAGAGAGAGAGAGAGAGAGAGAGGACTGACCTAGCCGCCACCGAGGATCATAGGGAATCACCGGGAGGAGCCACCGAGGACCACAGGGAATCGACGGGAGGAGCCGCCCCCGTCTTCCGCCGAGCACTAGCAGCGACAAAGAGGCAGTGGGTTTCGATCTAGGTGGATGAGAGAAGAGGAGAGAGGGAGAGAGGGATCTGTAGAGAGGCACGAGATCTCGGCAGCGGCGAAGGGCGACTCCTCTCGGATCTCGGCGGCGGCAAAGGGCTCTGTTATGGTGGATGGGGCGTCCTTGACAATGTAGGAAACAGATCGAGGGGAGCCTCGTTGGCTGATTTTTTGTTACCCGTAAGGGGGGAGAGACGAAAAAAAACAGACGATGGTGGGAGGAAATACGAAAACAAACAGACGAAGGTGGGAGGTGAGGCGAAAAAACCCCGTGGAACAGAGACTACCAAATATACCCCTTTAGGAGTAGAGATATATGGTATTTTGCCGTTTTTGCCGCAAATTAAATCAGATCATTTCGCGAGTTCCGCATCTCCCAGGAAGCCACCTCCTAACCCTAAGACGCTGCTGTCGCTACCACAACTCCAGCCACCGCCTCGGTCCCCCCTATCTTCCCTGTTTGGCGGCCTCGTCGGCCGGCAAGAGGAGTGGGTACCCGTCCTCTTGTTTTATTTTTCTTAGGTTTTGTTTCTTTGGCGACATCGACGAGGTGGTGATGATGATGGAATGTTCGAAAAAGGTCTCTCCGATCTATCTATACCTTGACTACGTCCAATCTGGCGCCGGCGAAGCGCCAGTGAGAGTTTATGTCCCCAGATGTTGGCAGTTCGTGTGGCTTTCAAGCAGAGCTTTTGGCTGTCTTTGGTGTGGCGACTTCGACATCTTGTTTTGTGTTGTTTTGTGGCTTAACGGTTTCTCCAATCCTTCGAACAGGTGGTGATGGATTGCAGGTCTGTTCTACTTGGAGTGATGCTCCAGCTGATGTTGCTTCAACGTTTTTAGATTTCTCCTCAAGGGGTGAGTGGCTATTGTGGTCTTCAAAGCCTTGTATGGCGATGGCACTTGCTGGTGTCATTTTTCTTTGATGTTGATTTAGTGAAATTTTCAATCTCAGGCGGGCGAACAATCATAGGAATAGGAAGACTAGTATGTTTTCTAATGTAATTTTATTTTTTACTAATCTTTCTACGTCTAATTGTCTATCCATTGTATCGGTCTTTGTTTCTCTTGGTGTTAATCATATTTAAGATGCCTTTTCAAGTGTCTTTATTAAACAAAACATAGGGTATCATAATGAAACTCATATACTAATGGGAGGTGATCAATTAAAGTACTACTGCATCTTAATGAGACAGCATAAACCTTCGGAGGCGATCCAAAGTCACGATTAGAGTGTAGCTTGCATGGGCACACAAATGACTGGGCGCAGGTGAAGACCGTTCTTCCTCTGGAGGGTGATGCCTAGCTCCTCTTCCATGTCCATCTCGTTTGGCGAGACTCCAACCGGAAGCTCCCAGTCGAAGTGGTACACTAGCGAGATGAGCGCGAGCTCCATACTAGGCTGCACAAATGACTCTCCAGGGCACATTCTTGGCCCTGCCCTGAAGGGTATGAACTCGAAGTCCATGCCCTTGAAATCGATTGTGCGCTTTCGAACCGTTCCGGCTTAAACATCTCGGCATCCACCCAATGCTTGGGGTCCCTACCGACCGCCCACACGTTCACAAACACGGTAGCGCCCTTGGGCACATCGCACCCCATGACCTTGCATGTCTCCCAACATTCCCTTGGCAGGAGCAGTGGAACCGCTGGGTACAGCCTCATCGTCTCCTTGATGACGAGCTTCAACTAGCTCAAGTTGGCCAGGTCATCTTCTGTCACCGTCGGCCTCCCTTGGAGTGTGTCGCGCAGCTCGGCTTGTGCTTTATGCATCGCTCTCGGATTTCTCATGAGCTCCGCCATGGCCCATTGCACGGTGTTGGCCGATGTGTCGCTCCCCGCACTGAAAAGGTCCTATGCATTATGAAATGAACGATGAATTCTCTTAGTCGGGCAGATTATGCATTCGGACATACATTAGCACACTTACTCGAATGACAGATTTGATGGCTCCCATGGTGAGAGGCACCTCGAGGTCATCTTCCTTCTGCAACCTTAGGAGTACGTCCACCATGTCCTCCTCCACGCTGCCTGCTTCCGGCGCCCTACGCTCCTAGTGCTGCCTAATGATGCAATCCATCAGCTCAAACATCTTGCGGGTGTTTGATACGTCCATTTTGCATCATGTTTTTCTACTGTTATTTATAGTGTTTTTATGCATTATAGCACTTTGTGGAGTAATTCTAATGCCTTTTCTCTCATAATATGCAAGGTTTGCACAAAGAGGGAGAATGCCGGCAGCTGGAATTTTGGACCTGAAAAAGCTATGTCAGAGATACCTATTCCGCACATCTCCAAATGAGCTGAAATTTCACGGAGAGTTATTTTGGAATATATAAAAAAATACTGGAATAAAGAAATACCATAGGGGCCACCCAGGTGCCCACTAGGCACCAGGGCACGCCACCCCCTCCGGTGCCCATCTTCTGGTACATAAGGTCTTTTGACCTAGAATCATAAGTGGGAGGACTTTCGGGACGGAGCATCGCCGTCTTGAGGCGGAACTTGGGCAGGAGCAGTTTTGCCCATCGGCGGAGCGATTCTGCCGGTGGAACTTCCCTCCGGGAGGGGGAAATCGAAGCTATCGTCATCACCAACAACCCTCTCATCTTTGGGAGGCCAATCTTCATCAACATCTTCAACAGCACCATCTCATCTCAAACCCTAGTTCATCTCTTGTGTTCAATCTTTGTATCAAAACCTCAGATAGGTACCTGTGGGTGACTAGTAGTGTTGATTACATCTTGTAGTTGATGCTAGATGGTTTATTTGGTGGAAGATTATATGTTCAGATACATTATGCTATTTAATATCCCTCTGATCTTGAGCATGAATATTATTTGTGAGTAGTTGTCCTTGTCCTTGAGGCCACGAGAGAAGTCATGTTGCAAGTAATCATGTGAATTTGATATTCGTTCGATATTTTGATGGTATGTATGTTGTGATTCCCATAGTGGTGTTATGTGAACGTCGACTACATGACACTTCACCATCTTTGGGCCTAAGGGAATGCATTGTGAAGTAGTTATTAGATGATGGGTTGCTAGAGTGACAGAAGCTTAAACTCTAGTTTATGCGCTATTTCATAAGGGGCTGATTTGGATCCACATGTTTAATGCTATGGTTAGATTGTTATCTTAATTCTTATTTCGTAGTTGTGGATGCTTGCGAGGGGGTTAATCATAAGTGGGAGGCTTGTTCAAGTAAGAATAGCACCCAAGCACCGGTCCACCCACATACCATATTATCAAAGTAGCGAACGCGAATCAACCCAACATGATGAAAGTGACTAGATGAAATTCCCGTGTGCCCTCAAGAACGTTTTGCTTATTATAAGAGACCGTTCTGGCCTGTCCTTTGCTAAAAAAGGATTGTGCTATCTTGCCGCACTTTTATTACCATTACCATTACTTGCTCGTTACAAATTATCTTGCTATCAAACTACCTGTTACCGAAAATTTCAGTGCTTGCAGAAATTACCTTGCTGAAAACCACTTGTCATTTCCTTCTGCTCCTTGTTGGGTTCGACACTCTTACTTATCGAAAGGACTACGATTGATCCCCTATACTTTTGGGTCATCAAGACTCTATTCTGGCGCGTTGCCGGGGAGTGAAGCGCTCTTGGTAAGTGGAAATCGGTAAGGAAAAATTTATATTACGTGCTGAAATTTACTGTTACTTGCTACTATGGAAAACCATCATTTGAGGGGTTTGTTCGGGGTATCTTCACCTCGACCGGAAGCACAAAGAGTTGCCCCTCAACCTACTGCACCTACTGAAAATATTGGTTATGAAATTCCTTCGGGTATGATAGAGAAACTACTAGCTAATCCTTATGCAGGAGATGGAACACTACATCCGGATATGCACCTAATCTATGCGGATGAAGTTTGTGGATTATTTAAGCTTGCAGGTTTACCCGGAGATGAAGTTAAGAAGAAGATTTTCCCTTTATCTTTGGGGGGGAAATCATTGACATGGTATAGGCTATGTGATGATATTGGAGCTTGGGATTGGAATCGATTGAAATTGGAATTTCACCAAAAGTTTTATCCTATGCATCTAGTTCATTGTGATCGAAATTATATATATAATTTTTGGCCTCGTGAAGGAGAAAGTATCACTCTAGCTTGGGGGAGGCTTAAATCAATGTTATATTCATGCCCCAATCATGAGCTTTCGAGAGAAATTATTATACAAAAATTTTATGCTCGGCTTTCTCGTAATGATCAATCCATGCTCCATACTTCTTGTGCTGGTTCTTTTATGAAGAAGACTATTGAATTTAGGTGGGATCTTTTGGAAAGAATTAAATGCAACTTTGAAGATTGGGAACTCGACGAAGGTAAAGAGTCAGGTATAAAGCTTGAGTTTGATTGTGTTAAATCTTTTATGAATACCGATGCTTTTCACAAGTTTAGCACTAAATATGGACTTGACTCTGAGATAGTAGCCTCCTTTTGTGAATCATTTGCTACTCATGTTGATCTCCCTAAAGAGAAGTGGTTTAAATACCTATTAAAGAAAAGATTGAGGAGCCAATTACAGTTAAAGATGAAACTATCCTTTACAATGTTGATCCAGTTATGCCTATTGTTTACATTGAAAAACCACCTTTCCCTGTTAGGATAAAGAAACATGCTAAGGTGTCAACCATGGTTAACAAAAGTAATATTAAAACACCTAGACCCTTCGAACAAATTAAAGCAGAACCTAGTATTGCTATGGTTAAAGATCTCTTGGTCGATATTTTTGATGGGCATGTTATTTATTTCTGTGATGAAGCTGCTAGAATTGCCAAACCCGATACTAAAGATAAGAACAAGCCTGTTGTTGGCATGCCTGTTGTCTTAGTTAAAATTGGATATCACTGTTACCATGGTTTATGTGATATGGGTGCTAGTGTTAGTGCTATTCCTTTCACTCTTTACCAAGAAATTATGAATGATATAGCACCTGCTGAAATAGAAGATATTGATGTTACTATTAAACTTGCTAATAGAGATACTATTACAACACTTGGGATTGTTAGAGATGTCGAAGTCTTGTGTGGGAAAATAAAATACCCTACTGATTTTCTAGTTCTTGGTTCCCCACAAGATGACTTTTGTCCCATTATCTTTGGTAGACCCTTCTTGAACACTGTTAATGCTAAGATAGATTGCAAGAAAGAAACCGTCAGTGTTAATTTTGGTATGTGTCTCACGAGTTTAATTTCTCTAAGTTTCATAGGCAACCTCGAAATAAAGAATTACCTAGTAAGGATGAAATAATTGGTCTTGCTTCTATTGCTGTGCCTCCTAATGATCCATTAGAACAATATTTGCTAGACCATGAAAATGATATGCACTTGCATGAAAGAAATGAAATAGATAAAATATTCTTTGAACAACAACCTATCCTTAAACACAATTTGCCTATTGAAACTCTAGGAGGTCCTCCTCCACCTAAAGGTGATCCCGTGTTTGAATTAAAGCAATTGCCTGACACTTTGAAGTATGCTTATCTTGATGAGAAAAAGATATATCATGTTATTATTAGTGCTAACCTTACAGAACATGAAGAAGGGAGATTATTGAAAGTTCTAAGGAAGCACCATGTTGCTATTGGATATACTCTTGATGACCTTAAGGGCATTAGTCCCACTCCCTGTCAGCACAAGATTAATATGGAACCTAATGCTAAACCCGTTGTTGATCATCAACGATGATTGAATCCTAAGATGAAATAAGTGGTAAGAATTGAAATACTAAAGCTTCTGGAAGCAGGTATAATCTATTCCATAGCTGATAGTAGATGGGTAAGTCCCGTTCATTGTGTCCCTAAGAAAGGAGGTATTACTATTGTTTCCAATGATAAAAATGAACTCATTCCACAAAGAATAGTGATTGGCTGTAGAATGGTAATTGAGTTTGGAAAATTAAATAAAGCTACTAGAAAGATCATTAACCTCTACCTTTCATTGATCAAACGTTAAAAAGATTATCTAAGCACACACACACTTTTGCTTTTTGGATGGATATTCTGGTTTCTCTCAAATACCTGTATCACAACCCAATCAAAGATAAACCACCTTTACTTGTCCTTTTGGAACTTATGCTTATAGATGTATGCCTTTTGGTTTATGTAATGCACCTGCTACCTTTCAAAGATGTATGACTGCTATATTCTCTAACTTTTGTGAAAAGATTGTTGAGGTTTTCATGGATGATTTTTCCGTTTATGGAACTTCTTTTGATGATTGCTTAAGCAACCTTGATCGAGTTTTGCAGAGATGTGAGCAAACTAATATTGTCTTGAATTGGGAGAAGTGCCACTTTATGGTGAATGAAGGTATTGTCTTGGGGCACAAAATTTCTGAGAGAGGTATTGAGGTGGATCAAGCTAAAGTTGATGCAATTGAGAAAATGCCATGTCCTAAAGATATTAAAGGTATTCGTAGTTTCCTTGGTCATGCTGGTTTCTATAGGAGGTTTATTAAAGACTTCTCTAAAATTTCTAGGCCTCTTACTAACCTTTTACAAAGGATGTTCCATTTGTTTTTGATGATGATTGCGTAGAAGCCTTTGAAACACTTAAGAAAGCTTTAACTTCTGCACCTATTGTTCAACCATCTGATTGGAACTTGCCTTTTGAAATTATGTGTGATGCTAGTGATTATGCTGTTGGTGTTGTTCTAGGACAAAGAGTTGATAAGAAATTAAATGTTATTCATTATGCTAGTAAAACTCTAGAAAGTGCCCAAAGAAATTATGCTACTACTGAAAAGGAATTCTTAGCAGTTGTATTTGCTTGTGATAAATTCAGATCTTGTATAGTTGACTCTAAAGTAATTGTTCACACTAATCATGCTGCTATTAAATACCTTATGGAAAAGAAAGATGCTGAACCTAGACTCATTAGGTGGGTTCTCTTGCTACAAGAATTTGACTTACACATCACTGATAGAAAAGGAGCTGAGAATCTCATAGCTGATAACTTGTCTAGGTTAGAAAATATTCTTGTAGATCCACTACCTATTGATGATAGCTTTCCTGATGAACAACTAGCTGTCATAAATGCTTCTCATAATACTCCTTGGTATGTTGACTATGCTAATTATATTGTTGCTAAATTTATACCACGTAGTTTCACATACCAACAAAAGAAAAAAATTCTTCTATGATTTAAGACATTACTTTTGGAATGACCCACATCTATATAAAGAAGGAGTAGATGGTATTATTAGACGTTGTATACATGAGGATGAACAGGAACAAATCCTACGGAAATGTCACTCCGAAGCCTACGAAGGGCATCATGCGGGAGATAGAACTGCACACAAGGTATTACAGTCTGGTTTTTATTGGCCTACTCTCTTCAAGGATGCCCGTAAGTTTGTTTTATCTTGTGATGAATGTCAAAGAATTGGTAATATTAGTAGACGTCAGGAAATGCCTATGAATTATTCACTTGTTATTGAACCATTTGATGTTTGGGGCTTTGATTATATGGGACCTTTTCCTTCTTCTAATGGGTATACACGTATTTTGGTTGCTGTTGATTATGTCACTAAATGGGTAGAAGCTATTCCAACTAGAAGTGATGATCATAACACCTCCATTAAAATGCTTAAAGAAGTTATTTTCCCTAGGTTTGGAGTCCCTAGATATTTAATGACTGATGGTGGTTCACATTTCATTCATGGTGCTTTTCGTAAATTGCTTGCTAAATATGACGTCAATCATAGAATTGCATTACCATATCATCCTCAATCTAGTGGACAAGTTGAACTTAGCAATACAGAAATAAAGTTAATATTACAAAAAATTGTCAATAGGTCCCGGAAGAATTGGTCTAAGAAACTTTACGATGCACTTTGGGCCTACATGACAGCTTATAAAAATCCTATGGGTATGTCTCCATATAAAATGGTTTATGGAAAGGGTCGGTGTCAAAACCGGCAGACCTCGGGGTAGGGGGTCCCGAGCTGTGGATCTTGGATCGATGGGTAACAAGGGACGACGAACACAGTGTTTACCCAGGTTCGGGCCCTCCTACCCCGAGGTCTGCCGGTTTTGACACCGACATTGGTGCTTTCATTGAGAGTTTCGCTGTGCGATCACTGAGAGGGTCGATGGCTCAACCGGTCGATGGAGACCGCACCCGTACCGAGGGCTTTACCGCCCCTGGTCACCTCCTCGTCTTTGGCGGCATATTAGTGCGTGCCAACCCCACCGGTCGCCTCGACCAGATCGAAGGCCTCACCCCCATTGAAGGATCCGTCAGTCCAAGGGCATCGACCCCAGGACTAGAAAACTCATGAAAGTCTGGTATCTTTCAAGGTCCGGCCCCGAAGCCCAACTCCGACGGACCGCCCACAGGGCCTCCCGTCGAGTCACCGGAGCGTTCGGCACTCCTATGTGCCCAGCCGGCAGATTTGTTCCGCGCAATAGGAATTTCTGTTATCAGGCCTACAGCCTACGACCGGATCGGGCTTAAACCTAATGACCGAGAAATAAACACTCCTCCGGTCACGCACCTCGTCGCCACAGTCGAAGAGGCACAGGAGGGGCCACAACCATGTAAGCTAAAGACGGTGTACACTCGAATCTCCAACTCGGAGTCAGACACCAGCTCGGATGTACGTCCGGACATAACACCTGACACAAGTCCCGGCCTTGAGCCTATCCGGCCACTCACCAGTTCGGATCTGAGTCCTGTGCGGTCAGGACCGGACATGCCTCAACCTCCCATCAAGGATAGTCCGGATCTGCGGCAGGGGGGAATTCTCGAAATTTTCCCACCCACCCACCACACGGAATACTCTCTGGATTCGGGAAGCCCAGACATATGGGACCTCATGTACGTTAAACAGCTGCCAAACGAGACAGTCCACCATTATTGGGCTAGATTTCTCCTGCTAAAAAACAGGATGGCACCTTGCTGTGACAAAGAAATAATTAAATCCTTCCAGTTCAGCTGCAGGGATGAGGGCCTCTTAAACGCCCTTGCGCGCCGCCGAATTCAAAGCTTCACCGAACTATCAGACATGATGCGCAAATATTGCGCCATGGAGGACACATGGAGGGCGCAACAGCTGAGCATGGGGCCACAGCCCACCGCGCACCACGGAAAGCCTCGCCTTAAATGAGCCTACACAAATCGGTCACTGGAGCGCGAGCCCAATGACAAGAAAGCCAGGCCCAGATCGGTGTTAGATGAGTTGCTGGATAAACCATGCCCAATACATTCGGTCTTGCTAGACGCAAACCCAACCCACAGACTTCGAGCCTGCTGGGTGGTAAGACAAGTGGCCAAATATGGCGAACCAATCTTGGGCCTTACACCCCCAGATAAACAGTCTTCAACCTCACCACAGGACCACAATGTCCTTACGGTATACAAGACGTTCACCTCAAACAGCAAAAGGAAAAAGGCTCTTCGGGAGCTCAGCCAGATATATCAAGTGGCGGCCGCACAGCCATGGGCGAATACTCCTATCACCTTCGATGAGAAGGACGAGCCAAGCCCCCACGTCAGCCACGCACTAGCCACACTGGTCCTCGACCCCATCATCGATGGCTTCCGGCTGACTAAAGTACTAATGGACGGAGGCAACCGCCTCAATCTCATTTACGAGGATACGCTCGAGAAGATGCAAGTCAGCAGGTCTCGCATCGAACGCAGTAGCACTACATTCCGCGGTATAATACCCGGAAGGGAGGCACACTGCTCGGGACGCATAACCCTCGATGTTGTATTCGGCACACCCGATAACTACAGATCTGAACCCTTGCTATTCCACGTTTGTGCCCTTCTGCAGCGGATACCACGCCCTTCTAGGGCGAGAGGCATTCTCGAGGTTTCAGGCCATACCACATTACGGGTATATGAAACTCAAAATGCCAGGGCCCAATGGGGTAATTTCACTTAAAAGCGGCCCAAGCAGAGCCTTGAGAGTCGAAAACAAAATGGCATCTCTCGCCCTAGAGGCACTATCCGAAGCCCTCGTGGCCGAAGAATTAACAGCTTTACGCACTACCATTGACAGGGACGACGTGGTTCTCAGTAAAAGACAAAAATCCACATCATTCAAGCCAGCAGATGAAATAGTAAAATTTTAAGTGCACCCAACAGATCCCAGCAAAACGGCGTCCATAGGAGCACAACTGGACCCCGCAGTCGACGAGGCATTAAGGACATTCCTGCATGAAAATTGGGACATATTCATCTAGCACCCCTCGGACATGCCAGGAATCCCACGCAGGAAAGCAGAGCACAGCCTGAACATTCTAAAAGGCTTTAAGCCAGTGAAACAGACCCTGCGCCGATTTTCCAAACCCAAACAACAAGCCATGGGCGAAGAACTCACAAAACTATTGGAGGCCGGATTCATCCGTGAGATCAAGCACCCTGAGTGATTAGCAAACCTGGTAATGGTACCAAAGGATAAGTCCTGGCAGCTCTGTGTCGATTTCAAAGACCTTAACAAGGCCTGCCCTAAGGATCCTTTCCCCCTGCCGAGGATAGACCAGATCATCGATGCCACCGTCGGACACGACTCACTATGTTTTCTTGACGCATACTCCGGATACCACCAGATCAAGATGAAAGAGTCCGACCAGGCGGCAACCGCATTCATTACCCCTTACGTGCCCTTCTACTTCAACATCATGCCGTTCAGATTGAAAAACGCAGGAGCCACATACCAACGCATGATTCAAGCATGCCTCAAAAATCAAATTGGCAAAACGGTCAAGGCATACGTGGACGATGTGGTTGTCAAAACCAAACACATAGACCAACTGGCAGACGACCTACGCCAAACCTTCGACAACTTGCGAGCTTATGACATACGGCTCAACCCGGAAAAATGTATCTTCGGGGTCCCCGCCGGAAAGCTGCTTGGATTCATCGTTTCCCATAGAGGAATCAAGGCCAATCCGGCCAAAATTAGAGCGCTATCTCAGCTCACAATACCAACAGAGCTCAAACATGTTCAGAAGCTGGCAGGATGCATGGCAGCCTTGAGCCGCTTCATATCCCGCCTCGGAGAAAAAGCATTACCACTCTACAAGCTGGTCAAAAAGACCAAGAATTTCCAATGGATAGACGAAGCAACTGTGACGCTCGAGGAGATTAAAACACTCCTAGCCAGCAACCCTATCTTAACCGCACCTAGTGTTGGCGAGCCCATGTTGCTATATGTCTCAGCCACCAATCAGGTGGTCAGTGCGGTGCTTGCGGTGGAAAGGGAATCCGAGGGCCATAAATTTCAAGTGTAGAAGCCGGTCTATTATGTGTCTAAAGTGCTAACACCATGTAAAACACGGTACCCGCACTATCAAAAGATAGCTTACACAGTCTTCATGGTGTCCCGAAAGCTTCGACACTACTTTCAAGAATGTTCAGTCACAGTGGCATCGGAGGTCCCCTTGAATGATATAATGAATAACAGAGACGCCACGGGCCACATCGCCAAGTGGGCCATCGAGCTCCTCCCCTTTGAGATAACATACAAACCACACTGAGCCATTAAATCTCAGGTGCTGGCCGATTTTATTACCGAATGGACCGAAGCCAAACTACCCCGGGAATATAGTACATATTCACACTGGACAATGTATTTCGACAACTCAAAGATGTTAGCCAGACTGGGGGCTGGGGTCATCTTAACATCCCCCACAGGCGACACTATTCGGTACATCTTACAGATAATGTACAAGGACTCCAACAACGCAGCCGAATACGAAGCGCTACTACATGGCCTTCGTATGGCCACAACAATGGGAGTGCAGTGCCTCGAGGTAAGGGGAGATTCAAACCTAGCGATCTCTCAAGTCAACGACGAATTCGACACCAAGGACCCCAAGATGGCGGCTTACAGAAACGCAGTCCTCCGGATATCGGCCCGATTTGAGGGCCTAGAATTTCACCATGTCGCTAGAGACAACAATCAAGCAGCCGACGTCCTCGCCTGCATGGGCGCCAAGCGCGACCCTGTTCCCAAAAACACCTTCCTCGAGCGGCTCTTTAAGCCCTCTGTGGTGTGGCAAGATGACGTCACTAGCACATCAACACATGAGCCCGCTAACAATGCCTCACCGGACAACGCGCCAGATGACAATATCATCGGTGGCTCCGCACTCGAGGAAACACCCTCCGCCCATGAAGTCATGGCCGTAACCCCAACCTGGACAGAACCCCTGCTAGCCTATCTCACACAAAAGCAGCTTCTGGAGGACCAAACCGAAGCGCGGTGTATAGTTTGGCGCTCTAAAGCATACAAGGTCCATGAAGGCGAACTCTATAAAAAGAGTACCATAGGAGTTTTACAAAGATGCATCTCCGAGGAGGAGGGGTAGCAGCTCTTGGCAGAGATACATGCAGGCATGGGCGGACACCACGCGGCGGCTCGGGCTTTGGTTAGCAAAGCTTTCCGAGCATGTTTTTTCTGGCCTACCGCCCGCGAAGATGCCCAGACATTAGTCCAGCACTGTGTCGGATGTCAGCTGTTCGCAAATCAAAGCCATATGCCCCCCACAACCCTTCGGACGATACCGATAACTTGGCCTTTCATGGTCTGGGGTCTCGACATGGTCGGGCCACTCAAAGGGGGGACAAACAAAAAGAAGTACCTATTGGTCATGGTCGACAAATTCACCAAGTGGATTGAGGCAAGACCCTTCACTTCGGCAGAATCCGGACCAGTTGTCGACTTCTTATCCGATGTCGTACACCGTTACGATGTCCCCCACAGCATAATTACCGATAATGGTACCAACTTCACCGCCCAGGAGGTCAAAGACTGGTGCGGCAAAATGGGCATCAAGCTCAATTACGCCTCAGTGCACCACCCACAGACCTATGGGCAGGTCGAACGGGCCAATGGACTCATTATGAGCGGCATTAAGCCTCGCCTAGTTCGAGCCCTTGAACAATCTGACTGCCATTGGGTCGAGGAACTTGATTCCGTACTATGGGGGCTGCGCACCACCCCTAATCGGTCAACTGGATACACACCATTTTTTATGGTATACGGTGCGGAAGCAGTTCTCCCATGCAACCTCATCCATGACGCGCCTAGAGTGCGCATGTACGAAGAAAAGGAAGCTGAGCTCGATCGGCAGGACGATCTAGACGCACTGGAAGAAGAGCGAGACATAGCTCGGGCTCGGTCCGCGTTCTATCAGCAGCAAGCACGACATTACCAGAACTGCGAAGTGCGGGCAAAGACATACAATGTGGGAGACCTTGTCCTCCGACTCGCCGAAAAACAGAAGAATAAACTATCACCTAAATGGAAGGGACCGTACATCATCGATGAAGTACTTGTAGGAGGAGCGTATTGTCTTCGCCACCCGTCTGACAACGGCCTCGAGCCGAACCCGTGGAATGCAGCAAGGCTACGACATTTTTACACCTGAGTCCGACGTCAATTTTTGCCTTGTTTTTCTTTTTTACCTTTTTCTCTCTTTCATCGTGGTGCTAGTTCGGTTAAATCGAACCTCACCAGGCCCCTACTATATACCATTAAATGTAATACCCAGCTTCGCTTGGGGGCTCCCTTAGACGAGCCGCATAAATGCATACACCGCATTCGTTATGACTACATCCTTCTCATACATGTTAAGCCAACATATGCACTTGTTTGACTTAAGATCTTTGCCAAGCCGGATTGCCTGACTCCTGTGATTACCCCTATGTTCCCGATTGTTCGGCTAGGGAGTAAAGGGAGCACCTCTGTGATTGTTATGACCGGGTCACCTGGGACCGTACCTCAGACGGGAGAAGCCGAAAGCTAGCGTTCTTACAGAATACAATAAGTCGGCCTAAGGGAAGTGAATATAGCCTCGAGCTTACCACCAAGGTTCTTTTTTAAAGCCATCGGTGTCCGTTAATCTTACGTATCCGGATTATTATTTTACCTGAAGAAAGGAACCCTTGGAGGAACTATTTTCATCAGAAGATGTTTTTTTATGTCAAATAGTAATATAACATAGCTCTCCGCACATGTTTTGTCTGTTTAAGCCAGATGGCCGGATTGCCTTGTTCCCGAAGTATTGTTTCGTTTTCACGGTACAAAGTACGGAACACTTCCCGATCTATGATTCGGGAGGTAGAAGCCGATGGCTGGCTAAGACAACATTCTTTCAAAAATAAATAAGAACACGGATTGAGCACGGTCAACGTAAAGTACATGGATACATAGAATTGACAAAATTACTCCTTCTCGACATTGTCTATCAATTGCTCTAAAGCACAGTCCTCCTGAGAATAGCGAGCGGCTTGCATCACGTTGTTGTACACCAAGCTCAGCGGTATCTCCTGACCGTCCAGACCCACGGGTCCAACCCGGGCCATATGCACCGGGTCTAGCTTGGTGAAGCGGGTCTTTACCATAGCCCACGCCTCGCGCGCTCCTTCTCGACAGGCCGAGATCTTCCATAATTCAAACCTTCGTTGAGCCCCTTTAAAGAGACTGGCTAGATCGGACATACTCTCTGGAGGCGCATCTGACGGCCATAACGCCTTCGCCATGCTCTTCAGGGCTTTCCGGGCCTTCTCGTAGGTCTTCGACAGTTCCTTTAATAGGTTCCCGTCATAAGTGCCTACTTCTTCCTCGGGTTGCCTAGTCAGGAGACCTAACAAACAGGTGTTGCACATCGTCATTAAGACATCAATGACACGGACCAACAGCGCGGTGCGATCAGCGCTTACCGTATATGCCACCTTTTAACTTTTGGTTTTACCCCCAAAGCTTGTGCCATCTAAGTCTTTAAACTCTCAATTTACTCGGCTTGCCGTTTATTCTCCGCCTTGAGCTCATTTTTCTCCTCATAACTCCGCGACAACATGCGTTTACCAGCCTCAAGCTCTTTGCACAACTCGTTCGCGGCCTCCGTGGCTGCATGACGAAAATAGTGTGAACACATAAAATACACCATATACCCTTCCCCGAGTTGGGAAGCGGTTCTTCTCACTTACTGGACTTACCGCTGCTGGCTTCTCGAGCCACATCCAGTTCGGCCTTGGTGTCGATGAACTGTTTCTGGCTAGCCTCAAGCTCTTCGGCCAGTTTTTTGCTATGCTCTCTTGCGGCCTACAAAATTACATCATTAGAAATCCTTAACTCGGCCGTCCCGCCTGAATTAAGGCTTGGGGGCTAGTTAGTTAGGGAACTTGCTCTCAAGCTATATACCTGCACCTTGGCGGCAAATAGACCGGCAATCCCATCAGGACCTGTCCGGGCCGCTCCAAGGTACGCATCTACCGAATTAAAAGCATTAAACTCATGTTCGGTAAAGGCGGTCTGGCGCAAAGTCTCCCTCCGGCGGCGATGGTTCATTACGCTCTCGACTTCGGAATTAGTGACCGAAACATCGTCGGAGTCCGCCGGAGGCACGCCAGCCGCCGTGTATTCGGAGGGGGCTCCGACCCGTGCCGAAGACTGGGGACCGGAATTGCGGTCCGGCTCATCCGGGAAATCTTCGGATTGATGTAGAGACACACGCCTTCTGCAAAGTTGAGCGGGCTTTAATAAACAAATGACAAAGGCGATCCTCGCTGCAATTCTAAAACGCGTTACCTCTGGGCAGAAGGGGCAGGTGCGTCCGCCTTGGCGGAAGCTTTCCATTTTGATCTCCCGTCAAGGGTTGAAGCTGGTGCGGTCTGCGCTCCTCCCGAGGCATTTTTACGCGTAATACGGCGACCCTTGGGAGGAGAAGTCAGCACATGGGGGGTAGCACGAGACGAGCACCCTGTTCGGGAGGGGGTCTTATTTTCACTTACTGTGGAAGAAGGAAGAACCCCAGGGTGATCGGCTGTCACGGCCACCCTGACGCCGTTAAGGCCCTCCTGATAGAACACCCCATCTTCAAATTCGATCGACGTCTCTGGGTCGTCACGATACCCCAGATCGCCTTCGTGAGAATGATTCTCTGGTTGAGGAGGAGGGCAACTGATGGACACAACTTGACGCCTCCATCTCTGTTCAAGTGGCGATCAGTGAGAATTCGATGATATGTGGTCTCAAAATAATGGATTGTGGCTTACCCAGTCCGCCGGATTGTATCCGGAATAGCCTTCCCGAATACTCATGCGAGCGAACTCTGCTTCATCCCCCTTGAAGAGGTCGGCCAGTATTTTAGCCAAGGCCACCTTGTTGTCTGGCCCTTGCCGCTGGTGACGTGTCACATCGTTGGTCCCGTTATAGCACCATAAGGGGTGACCCCGCTGTTGGAGGGGTTGCACGCATAGGGTAATGGCGATGGCCATAACTTCGACCATGGTCAACTTGCTGCTGGTCAGCAGCCTAATCTTGGCTGACAAGGCCCGCACTTCTTCGCTATCCTTTTGGGAAGGACCCTTGGGCCGCCAGTTGTACCGCTTTATAGGTGGGTCATTCGAATATTCTGGTAGCCCTTGAATTGCATCGGTAAGGGGAACGTCTTCGATGTAAAACCACTCTGAAGTCCATCCTTCGGTATCTTTCTATGGGGTCCCTATTGGGTACCCCATCCCAGCTATTCGCCATACCTCAGCACCTCCTACCTCAAATATAGATCCCTCCCGGAGGTGAGGGACAAGACAAAAGTACTTCCTCCACAAGTCAAAGTGGGGCTCGCAACATAGAAATATCTCACACAAGGCCACGAAGCTAGAAATGTGCAATATGGACCCTGGGGTGAGTTTGTGGAGCTAGATCCCATAGAACTCTAGTAGACCCCGTAGAAAGGGATGGATAGGGAAACCCAAACCTCTCAGAAGGAAGGGTACGAGACATACTCTCTCCACCTTGCTTGGGGCGGGGGAGTTCTCGGCAATGGCGCGACCATCGATGGAGATGAGACCGGCGTGGACTGGGACCAGATCGGCCAAAGGGAGGAAGCGTTGTGTCTGCAAGCGACTTAGCTGGATGCGCGAGACTGAACAACTTGACCAATCGCCTGGGAGTGGGCTGTGAGGGCGCGAGGATGAACCTGGGATGTCGGCCATGGCGTCGGAAGATTGCTTCGATGATGTTCTTAGAGAAAGGGGGGAGGATAACTGTTCTCAACACCTTTGGATCTATAAATAGGCGTCTTATCGTGATGCCGAAAGGACGGGTGCGTGGAACAGTGGCATTGGGCCGCGCGCTCTCTAAAAGGCATGTAAGGTCCTTACCCCTAGGAACGGTATTGAACTTCGGTGGTCCCACCTCAGTTTTGAGATGTATTCGGATCTTAGAATCCTGAGACTGTCCGGGCCTGAGTATATTAGATCGGGTTCTGGATCATATTTGGCGGAATTTGCACGACTTCAAATGGAATGGAGGAACTCGTCTCGCAAGCCGGTGATGTGAAGATTCCAAAAGATGATCCTCGGCGTTGGAGGCAAGTTCAGGGGCTACTGAGGAAGTCATGGACTAAGGGGTCCTCGGGGCGATGACCCATTGTATATGGGCCGGACTGGTGGAGCCGTGTGGTGACGGGAGACCTGTGAAGCTGTGGTGTGCCCTCCAAGTCAAGGGTGGACGAGATCTCTTTCCCTCTTGTTGTAATCTATCTTCAGTAACCCTAACCCTATCGGTGTCTATATAAACCGAGGGTTGTAGTCATTAGGGGCAGAGCTATCTTCATCCCCCCGTAGCCTAGGGTTTAGCTCATACTGATCTCGAGGTAGATCTACTCTGTAAACCACATTATACAATCAATACAATCAAGCAGGACGTATGGTATTACCTCTTCAAGAGGGCCCAAACCTAGGAAAACACTGTGTTCATCGTCCCTTGTTACCCATCGATCCTAGATCCACAGCTCAGGACCCCCTACCCCGAGGTCTGCCGGTTTTGACACTGACAGAAAGGCTTGTCACTTGCCTCTTGAATTAGAATATAAAGCATATTGGGCAATTAAAGAACTCGACTATGACTTCAAACTTGTTGGTGAAAAGAGGTTATTTGATATTAGCTCACTAGATGAATGGAGAACCCAAGCTTATGAAAATGCCAAACTATTTAAAGAAAAAGTCAAAAGATGGCATGACAAAAGAATCCAAATGCGGGAATTTAAAGTTGGTGAATATGTTCTATTATACAATTCTCATTTTAGATTTTTTGCAGGAAAACTTCTTTCCAAATGGGAACGACCATATATCGAAGTTTATCGTTCTAGAGCTATTAAGATCAATAATGCCGTGGGCACTAACCCAAAGGTGGTCAATGGACAAAGAATAAAGCATTATATTTCAGGTACACCTATTAATGTTGAAATAATATTATTCAAACCATGACACCGGAGGAACACATAAAAGAGTCCTTCCAGAACACTCCAGAACCTTGAAAAGGAAGAGGTAAGTGATACGGTAAGTAAACGTACTTTGAAAATTCCGCAAAAATATTTTCTATCAGTTTTGGAATATTAGAAAAAATAAAAAAAATAAGAAACTCCTGGGAAGGCAACCCAGGTGCCCACTAGGCACCAGGGCGCGCCTACCCCACCTGGCGCACCCTGGTGGGTAGTGGGCCCCTCGGGCACCTTCCCGACTTCGTTTTCCTGTGGTATACTTGTTTCCCAAGATAAAAAATCTTTATATACTCCCCCGGACAATTTGACCACCACATCGTGAAAAATCCTCTGTTCTTGTTTCATGTTGTTTTCCTAGCAGATCTGAAAATATGTCGTCTCAAGATTCGGAGGGAGAGAGCTATGTCACCAACTATGTTGCAGATCCAAAGATCTTTGGGGAGATTTATCCCTACCTATGGTCCACCGAAGAGGAGGAAGACACCGACGTGGAGGAAATAAGGGCTAACAGCTCAGATGAAGATGAAGCTCCACTACCTCAACCTGGGGACATGCACATGGAGTTCAAGAAGTCAAGTCTCCCTAATAGAGCAAAGAAATCTAAGATCCAGTTTATCCCTTCCCATTTTCTGTAGGAAAGCAAGCAGGCATTATGCAAAAGGATTTTGAAGCTTGAGCAAGAGAATGATGACTTGAGGGAGAGAATTTTTATCCTCAAGCATAAGCTGGAGAAGAAGAATGCCACTACTCCACCACCACCACCATCAGCAGCAAAGAAGCACTACAAAAAAAACACTTCCGTGATGATACGTGTTTGTCACAGTAGGTCACATTTTCTGTCATGCATGTACATCCATGACGATTTTATGACAGAATCAAGATAGTCATACCTGTGCTGTCGTAGAAGTGTTCCATGACAATACTCAAATTATCATCACGGAAGTGTTCACTTCCATGATGATAAATGGCGCATCATGGAAGTGCTTTCGTCAAGGGTAACCGACACGTGGCATCCACCATAACGGGTTTCCGTTAAGCTATCGGGTCCGGTTTTGGATCCGATAACCCGTTAACAGCAACGACCAATGGCGATTTTCCACATGTAAAATTCTCATAGGCCGGAAGAACCATGTGTTGGCTCCATGATGGGCCAGATGTCGTCTATCCAATGAAGGAGATGTGCCTATGATACGTCGACACGTGGCAGGGCCCAATAGAGGCCCATATATGTTAAAAAGGCCGGCCCAGTCAAAGGCTCGTCTGATTTACTAAGGTACTAGTGGGCTGGCCCACTAACGGCCTGCTTAAACATGGCCCATTTAAGGCCCACCGCCAGATCTGGCCCATTAATTGTTCACCGAGTATTTGGGCCCAATTACAGCCCAGTGAGATTTTGTCCTGTTAGAGGCCCGATGTAGACATGGGCCCATTTCAGCCCGGTGTGTCTTTCATCCTGGTAATGGCCCGTGCTGCCCATGTGCCATATATGGTCTGACGCGACATCCGGCCCACTAACGGCCCTTGATAAAGGTGGCAACAGTTCAGCCCAACGTGACTTTGGGCCTGTTAAAGGCCTGTCGTATAATTCGGCCCATTGATGCCTCTACTAAGCTTTTGGCCTCTTAAAGGCCCATGATATCAGTGGGCCAACCAAGGCCCGAGATATGTTTCGGCCTGGTAACGACCCGTCATATAACTGGGCCAATAATGGCCCGGTGTCCATTTCAGCCTGCTAAAAGCCCATGGACGACTATTGAAAATTGAGGCCCAACATGCATTTCGGCCTGCTAAAGGCCTATGGTACCTTCTGGGCCATAACAGGCCAGCAGAATATTCAGCCTGTTAATGGCCCGAAGCTACATGGGCCCAACTTAGCATTGGGTCCACTAAAGGCCCAACTAAACGTTTGGCCCAATGGAGGCCCATGTAAGTTATGGGCCTGGCGCATAGTGTCAACAGAGGGCCCAATTGGCCGGTCAGCACAGGCCCAAGAAAGTTGCGGGTCAGCCCAATTGTGGCCTGCTGAAACGCATGCGAGTTAGAGGCGACTGTTTCGGCCCGGTCGCCTGCATCAGATTTTCACCGTTTTTTCAGATAGCGAATGATGGCACATACGGTAACTAGGAATTAAGAACAAACCTACTCTACAATAAAGAAATTACGACATAGTAACTTAGATAAACCTACACTATACAATAAAGGATTTATGGTATATTACATCCACTGGGCATCAAAGTTCACCACCAGTGATCATAGAGCGCAACGAAGAAGCAGATTACAAAAACTGGGCACCATTGCAGCGTAACAAAATAATACTGAACTAAGACCACTTCCAAGACAATTCAAGAAAGGTCAGCCTTGCACGGGAGCTGCTGCGCAAGCAGCTGAGCAAGGCTGTGAGACCGGCATAGCATGTCGGTCATAGCTTCCAGCTGTAGCTGGTTAGCAATGAGGTTCTCATCGGAGTTCTTTGAGATCTTCCTTAGAGATTTGACTTCAAGTCGAAGTTGAGTTGCAGAATGCCTTTCTGCTTGAAGTTGAGACTGAAGAAGTCGAACTGATTCAGGCAGCGAATTCTGTGAGCTTGTGTGACTGCTAGTCTCCAGTAACTTAAACACTGCATCAAGACATGACTTTGGGGTTGTCTCGCTATCTTTAAGATGTTTTTCCTTGTTTGCTGCAATATATGTTGGGTTTGTCTCACATCCTTCAACAGACTTGTGCATGCCATCAGGCATATCACCCTGAAACAAGCAGAGAGATGACATGTTTTGCACGTATATAAACAAAGATGGTAACGGTCCTGTCAATTCCATCCAATTTCAAATTAGAAAATAAAGAGACAATTCAAAATGTCAATTGCATAGTTTGGCATTGTTCATAATGCGGGGAGGTTCACCACACTACTAGATTACCATATCAACAAAACAAGCATAGATGAAGGGCAAAATACAATCATTGTATCTATTTTGGTTATTGTGCATGGCATGTTGTTCATATCATCAGCCACATCAGTAAGATAAAGCAAGAAATGACAAGGTGCAAATGTGGGCTGCTTCACCACACACTGGATTATAGATCAACAAAAACAAGCATACAAGCAGGGCTAAAGAAAATCATTGGATCTATATTGAGTAATGTGCATGGTATGAATAAGGAATTTGGTTTTACAACTAAAACTTGGAACTTACAGTTGTTGCGAGCATGCATTTTGATAGAAACAGCAAACTAAACAGCAGTTGACGATAGTGAGTATGAGCAAATTAAACAACAATTGAGGATAAAGGCTTTAGAAGGACTGACTTACATTAACAGTTAACACCGGCTCTATAATGCCCTTCTCCAGGTCAAGGGAAGGATAACTCAAGAATTTCAGCACAGAATCTTCTCCATAAGCATTGCCTGTACTCTACATTTTCTAGAGAGTAATTATAGATATGATAATACTGGAAGGGACAGAGGATAATGAAGATAAGATGCTACATAATCAACTACCTATCCCTGTAAGTTCAAGCGTTATAGGAGAAAATGTACTGACAAGAGCAATGGGCTACACTTCTGCACTGGCATTGTTTGTGTATTCAACTTTTTGGTAAGATTAAATATAGATCTGATATTTTTAAGTAAATGGTGGGCGAGGGAGATAAGATGCAGAGTAATGCTACACAATGAACAAATCCCTCCTTCCCATAATATAAGAGTGTTTTGTACACTGGTGTACTATATAAAACGCTCTTATATTATGGGATGGAGGGAGTAACTGTATGTAAGTACAGTGATAGAAGACGTTCGGTCCTTACAAGAGGACTGCAGAGCTAAACCTCTTCAAAAGCATTGGGTTGATTCTAAATTTACGTAAGAGTCGATACAGATCTTATAATGTCCACCAAATGGAGGATAAGGAGGCTAACATGTGGAGTGATGCTACATCATCAAGCAGCTGTGAAAGTAAGTATGGTCATACAGGGCAAGAGGTACTCACAAGAGCAATGTAGTGTGCAGTATAGTTGCGAGATTATGTGGTCCCTTGAGAACGAATATTCTTCTGCAAATAATTTTCGCACAAGTGAGATGGTAAGGCACATGTAGAAATGTAGTTCAAATTGTGATGTGATATCATATACAGTAACTTACGCTGCAGACCTGACCAATGTGTAACAAGATTATTCCAGTCACTGTCTACTAAATGTAGCATTGGAGACTTTACAGAAATTTCATTTAGAGGCTTGCCATCGAAGTGCGCTTGCTTCAGGTAGGAACGATACTTCATCAACGAGTGCTTGAAAAGCGCAACCAATCCTTGCTCGTCTTGACTATCTAGTTTGGTCCTCGCCTATTTAAAAGAATGAAATCTTGTGTCTTCTGTCAGCAGAAACATATGCACTAATTACCATGAAGAACATTAGCACATTACTTACACGTAAGTTGCGGTGGAAGATTGGAAATTGTTCTTTGTCTGTGGTATAATCTTTCCATGAAGGAAAGATGCGCACAAAGTTCCTGACAACAATATAAGCTTCATCTTCTAAACTGGGAAGAAGTGGAACAAGGGTCCTATTTGCTGCCATTGGGGCTCTCTCTCATTCGAAAAGGGATTTGGCAACTAGATTTGGTGTACTCTTTGTTGGAATGGGGGTTTTGCATAGTAGAGCTGGTACTGTGTCAACTGGCATCATCATACTATTTGCTGCAGTTGGGGTCTGCTGAGTTGGGGCATCAGAGATGGCCAGTTTAGTAGGGCTAGAGTCTGCTAGGGTTGGGGCCGTGTTTTGTGGGTCTGGTGATATTGCCACTACACCTAATGGGCTATTTGATTTATCAGGTGTCACTACCTTTTCCAAATACTTTGTTCGTGCTCCTTCGCGATCAGCAATCGCCGTCTTCCTTTTGAACGTCTGATACACAAGAACAACATTTGAATGGATAAATATGGTATGATGACAGATGGAATATGTACTGAAAATGGATAGGCAGGGCCTATTCACATAGACGATGTGTAAACTAAGCAAATGGCAGTGCAACAAAGTAGAAGCAGTGCAAAACATCATTTGCAAGATATGTGCGACCAATATAACCTTGCAAAGTTAGAGCAAGCACCTTGATGGGTGAATAAGATAGGGCATCTGCCTCTACCTCCTCCACTAGGGAGCTACATTGACTTAGGTCTCCCTCTAGCTCAGAATCATTGTTAGGATCATATTCTGAACATAAATCTGTAGGTGGAGAGCGTTTGCATTGCATTGCATCCAGACTGGATCTCAGTCCCTTAATGCCAAGTTTGACAGGCATGGCATTGTTCTGCTTTATTCTCTTCATGCGCACAAGCTCATAATCATTATGATGTTGTTCAGTATCTGAGATTCATGAAAACATAAAAAGTAGTCAGATTATCTATGGAATGCATTGCGGATTCTACTCGAATAGTGTCTCCCTACAAACCCCTGCGTATACAAAGTTCATCCCCCAACCGTGTTGACCAGACCACACACAGAAATACAAACCTCTTATGTCTCTACAAGGGGTGGACACACATTTCAAAACTGAAGTAGGAACATTAGAATCATATCAAGTTCGTATGTGAACAAATAAACTAAGGAATTATGAGTGGCATAATGTTTAGCTTCAACGGTGGAGTGCTGGTAGTGCGACACAAAGCAAGTAGGAAGATTGTATTCCATGTAAAAGATCGTAGTATATGTAAAAGGTGGATATGACACTTTTCTTTCTATACAATGCAGTGTTCGTTGCCCACACATGATGGAAGAGATCACACAGAGAAATACTATTCACTCATGTCTGTGGTTCCAGTATTTTGAAACAGGGTGGTCCATCGTAAAAGAATATTGACAACAAATATGACAAGGCAAGCATAGAGGTAGTGAATCAATCATTACTTGTGAGATTACTAGGACAAGTATGCAGAATTGTAACTACAGTAAGAGACCGTCCAAAATCTGAATCAAGAAGTTGGTCTAGCACTTATTGTTTGCAACTAATTGAAGTGAATAATTGGATATCATATCGAATGAGTAAGAAAGACAAGTAAAATTTTCAACAAACTTGGCCTCAGTAGTAATCTGGGTCAATGTCACTATGACCAACAATCCAACATGACTAGTGTCTGTTCCTAGGGCCAGAATTTTGAAACCCTGTGAACTTTACAGGTACTAAAGATTACTAAAATATCTGAACCATTAAGTGTAGGTAGCACTCAGTACACAATAAACCCTAATGACAGTCCTGCTTAATGAGTAATGAATCAATTAGAAAATGGTTGATGGGGAGTGGCTGCTGAGTGTTGAGGATGTATCTCATGATAAATTAGGTTGGCTTAGTGGGTGCTGCACGCCTGAGCCCTAAACAGACTGGGAAGGTAGGCACGGCGGCGAGCCCGGGCAGCGGTGACGCTGTTGGGCGAGCGGCTCCTAACCTCCTATTAGTTTGGCGTCTCCTCCAAAAGTCATGCCATCCGGGGACAACAAGTCGCCGGCGAGGCAGGCGGCTAGGAGCGAGTAGAGATCGGAAGCGCAACAAAACAGAGGGGAATCGGGGTCTGGGCCCACCCAAAATCCCAGGGTGGGCCGCGGCCCACCGTGGCCACCCTGTATATCCACCCTAGCGGCGTACATGCATTTTGAAACTAAATTAGGAACATTTAGCTGACCAATTAAAAGACTCTATTTTAATAATATCAGATTCGTATTTGAACAACTAAGCTTGTTTAGCTTGATGGGTGGAGCAGTGCTATTATGACACGAAGCATGTAGGCTGATCATATAGTGATCATAAAAGGGGGGAAACCCTAAGCATGGTCAATTAAACCCTATTATGACTGTGCCATGGCAGATTTGAAGCTGCAAACCGCAGAAATGCTACTTAGCAACCATTGTTTGCTTCGAACTAAGAACTAAGATTCTAAGAGCTGAAAAGAAAGTACAGTAACCAAGTTACGATCTATTTTTTGGTTGAGATAAAAAATTTAGCAGATATGAAGTAGTACCACCTCTCTTGCGGCACCGTGTAGGCATCGGGGGTGCGATGGCTGTCGGTGGCGTGGAAGCAGATCTGTGACGGTAGATGGATGCATCGGGGGATAACTCCCATTGCGGTGGACGAGAAGGTCGTCGGTGCGGCACCGGCGAGGAGGACGATGGCGCCAATGAAGTGAGAGGACGCGATGCAAGACTCCTGGTCCGCCGCTGTGGTTGAGAAACGTCCATCTCTAGGAGTGGACGACGCGGTCTTGGTAGGCGCTCCGGCATGGCGGAGGACGGCGGCGATGGATGAGGTGGCGGACGAAGAAGGCTGGCGTGGGAATGGTGTTCTAGCGCGGGCGGTGTGTATGAATGGGAAAATGGAGGGAGAGGTACGGGCAACCATGTCTTTGGGACGCGCCTGTCTGAAATATGGGAAAGTTAAGAAGTTAGCCCCCGTTTAAAATTTGGACGTCTCGTCAGTTGGGGATAGGACGGTAATATCGCATCTGCCCAATATTTGCCAAGAGTGATTTCGGGCGAGGGAGGGTGTTTTGGCGCCCACGGTTGGCGCCCATGGTGTATGAACTGGGCTGACAGGTATGGCGGTTGTGTCACGTATGAGTGAAGTTACAAACCTGCCCCTATTAAAAATATTTGCCAACATCGATTTCGGCCGAGTCAAGTTTGTTTTGCCGCCCACCGTGTGTGAATGAGGAAATGGAGGGAGAGAGATAGGTCTTTCGGACGAGCTTGAATCAAATGTGTTTTGCCGCCCACGTTTGGCGCCCATCGTGTCTGAATGGGCTCAGAGGCGGTCGTGTCATGTCTGATTGAAGTTACTAACCTACCCCTATTGAGAGCAGTGGAAATCGGGCCGATGGGCTGTCCGTGTAAGGGGTAGACAGTAATTTCCATCTCACAAACACTGGCTTCGGGCAGTTGACATGGGAGTGGATGTTTTGCCGCTTCTTTAAAATTTTGGGACAATAAGCATTCACGTTTACCATGGCAACTAAATTCGAATCTATTTTGTATTCTTATACGGATCTTTATAAATCATTCTATGTTTTTTTTATATATCGTCAAAAGCACAACAAAGATGTATTCCACTATCATATATGAATATGATCTACAAATACTGATACTCGAATTCAGAAGATAGAATCCAGTTTAAGGTGAATTCGAATATTTGAAACCACTTTATGTCCAACTCAAGTGTAACATGTATGACACACGCATCATATAGTGTACTCCCATTTAGATATGTACACAAGCGATGTCTCAAGATTCAAAATACTGAGTCAATCAACCAATAATGTACAAAACTAACAGACATATAAACACTTATAGAGTATATGGATCAATAATATCAACTAACATACATAAGCCAGGCCATTGTACTTATTTTGCTAGAAGAGCATCATTTTTTTAGCAAAGATAGTACAACATCTTGGCCCTTTCAGATGCATGCCACTTAAGGACCGTCTATACAACTATTATTGCTGAATGCACATTCAGCCCGATTCGCATATTTGTAGGTCTGACATAGCAAACAAAATGAAATATCTTTGCCTCAACGAAAAAATGAAATGTCTCACAGTCTTATCAATTAATACAGACTCGTGCTCAAAAAGAAATTACAGAACAAAAAACAAAAAACAATTATTACATGATCTCTAAAACAAATGGTTTGATCGATTACATGAACAAACAAGACAAAGGTTATTCAACGATGGAAAAAACATTTCACCTATGATTTACCAAGTGGGAATTTAATTTCCTTTTTTCCTTCAGCACCTTAAAAATGCGGTCAGTCTCAGCTTGCTTCGTATTAAAATCCACCAAATATTTAATGGTTGTCTTGAGTACGGCTTGTGATTGTGCTGCTTGCTTCCTCAACATGTCAACTTCATCTCTAAGTGCAGAAGCAGAATCTCTTTCTACCAATAGTTTAGCCTCTAGAGCATCAGCAGTTGGCAATTCATGATGCATGATTGGGTCGGTGCCACTGCTCTGGGATGATACAACGTCCATGGGGACCTCGCTCTTTGATCTTGGGCTAACCTATTTTGACATTAAAGTTCCGATTGGATTCGGAAAAGTTGAAGTTAGCAAAACATCTCAACTGGGAGTTAGAACAGCAACCCAGTTAAACAAATAAGGAATTAAAGAGTTTCGATTGCATGCTGAAAAGTAGTTATTAACATCATTGCAACCGGCAGCAGCAGCAAAGCAGTTAAACAAACAAGTTTGCAAAAGGTACTTGTTGTGGCATTGAAGTTTCTCTTGGATCCTGAAAAGTTGAGTAGCCAGTAACTTGATTAGAGCAACCGGTTGCAGTAGCAAAACAGTTAAACAAAAAAGTTTTGCAAAAGGCACCTGTTGTGGCATTGGAGTTTCTCTTGGATCCTAAAAAGTTGAGTAGTCAGTAACTTGATTAGAGCAACAAGTTACAACAGCAAACCTGTTACACAAATAAATTTTTGAAAATGTACCTGCCATGCAATTGGACCTCCAATTGGATCCTGAAAAGTTGAAGTTGGTAACATGATTACATAACAAGTTACAATAGCAAACCAGGTAAACAAGGAAGTTTTTGAAAACATACCTGTTGTGCCATTGGAGTTTCAGTTGGATCCTGCAAACTTGAATGTTAGCAATCATAAATAAAGTGTTGCAAGAGCCATAAGAAACTAACATCAACCTAGTAAAACTAACCATTTTTGGTAACGTATTTAATTACACATGAACTAGTAAAACTAACAAGTTCTTGGCAACGTATTAAAGTAACAAGTCGGTACCGTTTACCAGCAACACAGACATCTGTAAATTTATTTGATGTAAGCAAAATGATTCTGACACATATATATAAGTTAAAAAGACGTTGTCCCTCATATAAACCCGACAGTTGTCTGTCGATGAACACGTAAACATTACTAGTGCTACAAATCATAACAGCAAACCATTTAAACAAATAGGGTATCAGAAGGTAAATTACACATGAATTTTGCTGCACCCTAGAAGTAGATATGACCAGCTATGGACATGATTTAGTAGCTATTTAAGTTTAGGCAAACAAGTAATTCTATTAACAGTAAGTATCAAACACATAGATAGGCGCAGTCTATAATAGGATTAACAGGCTATGGCATTATGTAATCAGTAGCAAACTAAATTAAGCTAAGCAAGGTAATTGAACAATTTTGCAATCAGTGGCTAACTAAAATTCTGAGAAGCAGGTAACTGAACTTACGCTAGCTCTTTCTACATGCACACTACAACTTCTTTTTGGCTTACAAGGTTCTACGAAGGAGTCCCTGGCATCAATTGCTTGGATACGCAGTCCCAATACTTCTTTCTTCCCACACTGCATTGGTAAGTTGAATGGTTAATCTGATAAGATGGTGCGTCCTTGATATTTTATATGAGGATGGGTTGTCAGACTAGTTGTAGCAACACACATCACACTGGCTTTTACTGTATATTTCATGCGATTACATTGTCACACCGAGATCTAAGCAATCTACAATAGGATGAAAAGACTGCCATCCTTCTCATTATTGGCGAACTCAGTTCATAGAAACAAGCAATTCAACCATTCTGTGGGTAAATCAAAAGCGCCATTGGAATATTTTTTACTACCCCAATCATACATGCAAAAAGGGGCGGCGCCACCGTAGGGGCTGGTATGGGCAGCCGCCTCGGGTGGCTGGAAAGTGCGCACCTAGTTTGAGTCGTCCAGGTTGGCCCAGGCTAGTTTTGTTCGTCCCAGCGCACGAGCAGGCAATGTAAAAAATGAAGAAAAACGTTTCAATTTGGATGGGCCAATAACGTAAGTGCAAGGCAGGCCCTATAGCAGGCTCGCAGCCCAAACGAGCGCCTCCTATAACGATCGACAGCAGAAAAAAATCACCAATTCATTTTCTCCAGCCTCCAGTATGGTTTGCTCCTAACCTAGTCTCCGCTGGACAGACCGACAAAGCTCTTCCTCGCGCCCTCATTGGATGCCGGGCTTCAACCGAATGGAAGGACAAGAAGATGAAGATCCAACCCTGGGTGTAGCCCGCGTGGGAGGCAGCGGCGGCATCATGGGCATGGCATCGAGCTTGCGCAAACGGACAGTCACAGCTTGCAAGAGTAGCATGCGTAACGAGCTGGTACATCAGATCACTGATTATATATAATTCAACTGTTCAATTTCTGGCCAATAGTTAAACCTGATGGTGTTGTAAAACTGCTTGTATGCAGGGAATCTATAAGAAAATGAAACCAATTTTTGCTTATTTTATAACTCCCCCAATCAATACTGAACCGACTGAACCTGATGTGTCTAATCAAGTTTCCGGTGCAAACATACAATATCATGTTCTTCTTGAGCCTGAAGTGTCTAATGAACAAACTAATAATGAAGGATTTGATGCAAACATTTTACATGCTCCTGGTGCTGAACATATAGTGTCTAATGAGGGATCTAATGCAAGCATTTTGCAAGCTCCCATTGAAGGATTTAGTGTCTAATGATGATATGCTATGTTTAGAGAGAGAGAGAGAATTGCAGGAATTGATGAAAAGCAAATTATAGTACATTTCATGGCTTGAGGAAACGTCGAGGCCATCTACCACAACGTCCCCGTATCATGACAACCTAGCATAAATACTTTTCTTATCTGTTGTTTCAAACTATTGGCATACTTGTGCAAGATAGATATATTGATATGCAGTTTGCGCACTGGTTATAGGTGCAATTAGACTTGGATATTTTCGGCCAGAGAACGAATAGTTCAAGCAGGTACAGTCCATGTTAGTAGTCCTTCTCCAGCATGTTGTATTTTGTGTTTATTGGTGCTTACATCATCTAGTTGTTTATAATCTGGAACTACTTTGGATCATTAGCTGGTTTTCAAAGTGCATGTAGCTTCACATTTCTCAAGTTATGTTGATTTCCGGAGTGCAAGTGCCTTCGTATTTTTTAAGTTAAATTTTCGCCCCTGGTAACTTGAATTTGTAGATCCACCACTTCACACAAATCATACACGCAGGCCAATAGTAATTAAATGAAATACAGGGACTTACACTAGCTCGTTGTACAGGCTCACTGCAGCTCTGCTTGCGCTTGGGATGTTCCATGTACAAGTCCATGTTACCATGCTTGGATGTGCAGGCCCTATGCTCCTTCCATCCCCCTCTGCATTTTTGGCATGGCGAATGGTTGATCAAATGAGAGGAATCGACCTTGCTGTTGTAGCGGAGGACAGGTGCTTACAAGGTTATACCGGCGTGCATGATGTGTACCAGATCTCGTAGCACCGTCATGCTTCGCTAAAAAATGATTTTCCTTGTTTCAGATGATATCTCCAGAAGAAATAAGAGTTAAAGTCAGGATTGCATAGGCGTGTAAGCTAAGAGAGGAGTAAAAGGATATCCAAGCATTGTCGAAACAGTGCAGATGGGAGTGATATCTGGATACCTAGTTCAGGCCGGCGTTTGGGCATGCTCGCCTAGAGTGCGGGTCACTTTAGAGCCGTTGAGGGTGATGCGCTGGCATTGGCTAGCCGCGTACGGATGCAGATCTTGAGCGGCAGTGGAGCACTATGATGTGGTGGACGAGGCCATTGATGAAGCACCAACGGCCTCGGGGGGTGGCAGTGCGACGATTTGCTCGGTGAAGTAGCCCCGGTGAGGTGGGAGACGACGTCGGTGAAGCACACCTGATGCGGTGGAAGTCGGCGTCTGTGAGGCACGTCAGCTGCGGCGGCCGACGTTGTCGGTGGACCACCCGGTGCGGTGGACGAGGGCGTAGATGAGGTAGCTCCGGTGCGGTGGTGAAGCGCGACCGTTGTCTTCGTCGTCATCGTCCAGTACAGAGGTGGGGAAAGAGACGAGACGAGGGGCGATTCGAATTTTGCTTGGGTTGGTGGAGAATTAGGGATTTGAGTGCTCTGGGCGCGGAAGGGGACGGGGGAGAAGGGAGATTTTGTAGGGCTGGAATTGAGGCTGCCAGATATTTCAATCTGAAATGTGGAAGCGCGAAGTTTTTTGTCGTCGTTCTTTTTTTTTGGGGGGGGTGTGCTTTCGTTGGCAAACAAATCTGTATGTATTACCATGCCCGTGTTTTCGTTGCAAATAATTAGTCCTTCGAAACGAGATACTATGAATTAATAATGAGGAGTTCTTTGAATTAGAGTGTGTTTGCCACATAGCAATCTCCAATTATAACGTGGATTTCGCATTTCATGGTATCCATGCTACCTTTTAATACCAATTCATATGTATAACATGAACACTATGGTAGTGAGAAAACTTTGGATGGATTCAAGCGTATGACCACACACATACAAAATACCACAATAATCGAGTCAATATTAGTGCATCAACTTTTCCAAACCTAGTATGGCACGAATTCGAAATAATTATGGAAGCCATATGCATGGTCCTCAATTCAAATCTTACAATGTACACTAAATTGAAACTTTACTATTAAGTCTAGTAGTATCTACATTCAAATGTTGTTTTCAGCCCCCCCCCCCTCGGCACACACACTACATACTTCCTGTATCGATCAATCTTCCTCTTCTAACCACCTTACAAAGCTATTGGTTTCTGTCACACGCTCATTCTTTCTCTACATGTTTCGATCTCTAACTCTCTCAAATACACAACCCCCTTTTCCCACTCTGTCAACAAATGTATATCTCTCACACACCCGCCATTGCACTCCATGTCGAGCTCTCTCTCTCCCTCCCTCCCACCCTTTCTCGCTAGATACATGCATTGCCGATCAAGACCCCCCCCTCTCGCACGCACCCACGCACCTTATTTATCTAGGTCACTCTCTCCAGACCATCTCACTCTTTCGTCCGCACGGAGGCCCACACTCTCTCAATATCTCTCTCTCTCTCTCTCTCTTTTATCTATGTCTCGATTAACCTCACTTTCTCTCACACACAAACTATATAGGTCCCTGTTCGGGCCTCGATCGACACGCTCTATACTCTCTCACACAGATTGTCTATCTAGGTCAGTCTCTCCAAGCTGTCCCACTCTTTCAACCTCATGGCGGCCCACGCTCGCTCAATCTCTCTCTCTCTTTATGTATGTCTCGATTGACCTCGCTTTTTCTCACACACAAACAATATATATCCATGTTTGGGCCCAATTCGACATATTGTATACTATCTCATGCACATTGTCTCTCTTGGTCACTCTCTCCAACCCGTCTCACTCTTTCGACCGCATGACGACCCACACTCGCTCAATCCCTCTCTCTCTCTTTATCTATGTATCATTTGACCTTGCTTCCTCTCACGCACAAACGATATATCTACCTGTCTGTGACTGGATCCACACTTTGTATACCCTAGCATGCACATCGTCTATGTAGGTCAATCACTCAAGCTCTCTCTTACAGCCCTCACTGTTCCCAAAAGCTCAATCGGATAATATCTCTCCAGAGCATATATATCTTTTCACCGAATGCCGGGCCACACTCACTCTGTCTCTCTATCTATCTATGTCTCAATTGACCTCGCTTTCTCACACCGCCTCTTCCACACATTGACGCTACCTCTCTATCCCTCACAGTGCCGAAGCTATTTACATTACGAGGGAGACTCCAACCTTGTATTAATTTGTGAAGGCATTTATTTCGGTGGGTTTAGATTATATTTTTGTAGCATTCGGCCCGCAACTACTCCAAACACCGTTGCAACCCCCGCCCCTCCCCCAATTGATTTCCATCTGACTCGGTCATCACTCTCTCGCACGCCCTTTCTTACCTTCCAGGTCGCACCATGGTATTTTTGCAAAAAAAACTCTGGTGTTCTCTTTAATTATTACAAATAAGCTACAAACTACACACCGGGAGTCCACCTGTAATGGAACAAATTTCGACCCAGAAATTAAAGTGCTACAAACTACACACCAGGGGGCCCACCTGTCATGGAACAAATTTGGACCCATATGTAAATTAAAAATGAGAAAGGACGGGGATCGAACATGCGACCAGGCCCTTCCACGCGCACGTCAATAGGCAACATAGTAGCAACCTTTGTTGTACTCCCCTTCATTGACATAATGTTTTTATATTACCACAACCTATTTAATGGATAGCATGTTTTTATATTAATTTTAGTATATTAGTGGGACTGGCTTGTCAGCATGTACTATTCGCCTTCCTCGAGGCACTTACTGGTGGGTCCCATGTCTTCTCTCTCTCTCTCCTCCCCTTCTACATTTAGACGCACGGGCAAACACGAAGAACGCACGGGCAGTGTTGCCATTCACCGTATCTGGACGCATTCACAAGTTATGGCACCAGTTTCATGTAGTAGTAGTACATGTAACAAGTTTAGGAACAAAAGTGACTGTTCTAAAAAAAGGAACAAAAGTGACGTGACGGACAACTTAGGCTAGTAGTAGTATTTAACTAGTAATAATTAAATGCGTGGATAAACTGAAGTATCACCTAGTGCTCGAACAAGGGGCCTGGTCGCGCCCTACAAGTATTTGGAATTGACTTCCTAAAAAAAGTGTTCAGAATTGACGTGGTATTTTAATATGAAATGTTTGAGATGAGAAGGAATACATGTCGCTTGATGACTTTTTTTATTTAATTTGATACGGCTCTAGCAGAACATTGATCAAGCCATAGATTTCATTCAGTCTGACTGTGACTTTACATTCATACCATGATCGAACTAAAATAAACGGAAATGATAAATCCCAAACGTTCGGATTCTAAGCATGGCAATCCGAACATTTTTCATGGCAAATTTAGATCATGCGGTGGCGACGGAGGCGTCTTGCGGCGGGAAGCGGCTCCTCTGCCGTGCTTTGTGTGTCGTCGGGCCACTGACCGATGGCGACGACGGCGTCTTGCGCCGTTGTTGGCGTACTCCTGGACGTTGGCCTTAGCTTCAAGGAAGGCTAGAATGTTCTGGACTTTGGTCTCCAGGAGCCAGTCAACTGGCGGGAGGCGGCGACTGGCATTGGTGCAAGGAAGCGGTTGACGGCGACGATCCATGCCACTAAGGGGGGCACTGGCACCGGAGCGGGGACAGGCGCTGGCAACAGCACATCGAAGACATTCGTGTGCACGGGCACCAGCACGGGCGCGCGCGTCAGTGCACACGCAGGCGCATGTGCTGGCAGGTGCACGGGCGCGTGAAAGTCAGCGGGGACCTCGTGGAACTCCGTGGCTTCAAGCTCGGTGACAATGTGCGGCTCCCAGCCCATCAATGCCACGGGGATGGCCGCTGGCGCAATCGGGGCGACGGGAGCTGGAACGGGAGCGGGGATAGGCGCGGCGTCTTCCCGCAAGGCCAGTTCAAGCTTGTCCCAAAGCGCCTTATGTTCCTGAGACTCCGGCTGGGTGTCTTCCTTAGGAAACTGGAAGACTAAGGGCAGCCCATCGTGATGCGGCATGGCGTACGCTGAGGTCAAGCTGGTTGAAGGTAGACGATAGGAGAATCGGAGAGGAAGAGAGAAGATTGTAGCGAGACCGGGAAGTGTGGTGCTGATTTAAACTGCGGCGCCGGCGCCATTAAAAGTGGGGGAAATTGGGAGGAAGGTGGGTGGTCGAGCCTGGTCAAAGGGTTCATCTCCCGCTGAGCCTGTGCAGCGGCCTGCTCGCACGCCTCTTGGTCAGCCAGCGCAGCGGCCTGCTCGCCCGCCTCCCGGTCAGCCGGCGCAGCGGTCTGCTCGCACGCCTCCCGTGGACTCACACGCTTGCTCGGATGGCACCTGCTGATGAGAAGCGGGACGCGTGGCGGCACATAGGTCTAACGCACACGGTTTGAATAGTGAAACTGTCCATGTTAACATGACAGGTCATTGTTCCAAAATACCTTGGCTCTTCATTTGTGCAACTTTTCATAAGCAGCTTGTCTCAAATTGAACCAAAAAAATTACGACAGCCTATTTGTGCCTTATCACGAGACCATGCTCAGTTTCATGAATTTCAGGTGAGTTTTTGGAAATTAAAATCCAGGATTCGAAACAATATCATTATCTGCATCATGAAATAAATTTTCAAGCGATACATCTTTACTGTTGTATATGTTAATATTTCTTAAGAAAGGATTTGGTCAAACATTTTGCTTAGTTAGACTTCAGACGAGTTATATATGCAGAGTAATAGGACAATCCCTCCGTACCAGTGCATTGCGTAATATAGTAACTCGAGTAGGCACGAACAAACGGAGCTCCATTCTGTGCTCATCCTGGTGTAGTACTAGACAATGGAGTTGACGGGTGACCTTGGGTAGCGGCGACCGAGGGAATTGAACCGTGCTCGGCACGGAAGGTAACATGGGCTAGTTACTAAAGCATCCCTCCATTGTTCATCGGTAGTCATTATGGACCGGGGACATGAGGGAAATTTCCTAGGGCTGGAATTCTGGCCACTAGATATTTCGACTAGAAACGCGGAGGCTCGAGTGGAGGCGTGAAGTTTAATATCGCGGTTCTTTTGGTTGGGTTTGGCTAATGTGCATACCACGCACGCCACCAGCAGGACACGAGCCCAGGTCTGGCTGGTGCGCCGTTGGGTGCTACCATCCAAGAATGGGAAAGGAATCTTTTTTAATTTGCCGAACGAATCTATATGTATTACAATGCATGTATTTTCCTTGCAAATAACTAGTCATTCCAAAAGGCACGGTAATTGATTTATGACGAGTTCTTGAATTAGAGTGAGTTTGTGATATAGTGATCTCAACGTGGATTTCACATTTCATGGTATCCATAGTAAGTTTTTCATTGCAAATTCAAATTTAAAAGATGAACGGTATGGTGGTGAGAAAACTTTGTATGTATTCAGGCATATGACCACACACACACACAAATACAACAACAATCCAGTAAGTATAGTACATCTATTTTTCCAAATCATGCATGTATGGCACGAATTCAAAAATATAATGTAAGCCATGCATGGTCCTCAATTCAATATTAAAAATGCACAGTAAACTGAAACATGAATATTAAGTCTAGTACTATGTACATGCAAATGTTGTGTTTAGGTCTCTCCATCGCCCCCCCACACACACACACATACTTCATGTATCGATCGATCTTCATTTCTTTGTTAACAGAGCTATTGGTATCCGACACACGCACGCTCATTATTTCTCTTCATGTTTCGATCTCAATTTATGTCATACCCACCCTCACACTCTCAACAAATGTATTTCTCACACACAACCTCGTCGTGCCCTCCATGACAAACCCTCCCTCTCTCTCTCAAGACACATACGTTGCCTTTGTAAAACATGTTCACCGTGCGCGCACACACAAAGTCTATCTAGGCCACTCTCTCGGTAACTATCTCCCTCCAGCCCTCACTGCAGCTTCGCCGCATGATATCTCGGTGTATCATCTTTAACATTCGAGTGTACGCTAGGACAGACTCACTCGATCTCTCCCTCTATAAATGACTCGTTTGACCTCGCTTTCACGCATCATCTCTCTCACACATAGACGCTCCCACTACAACTCTTGCATAGGCGGAGCTATGTAGATTGTCGGGAGGTAACCCCTCGACCTTAGATGAACATTATATTTGTCCACACCCTCCCAAACACCGATGGGTTGTGCACCCCTACCCCCTGGGAGAATATCATGTGCCCCACACCTTAGATGCTATATGGTGATATGACTTCCTTGGAGCTAGTAGATCTGAGATCTAGCGGCTCACAAGATGTCTTAATATTTTTACAAGAAACCTTAATGAGTTTGGGAATTGCACACAATTAGTACAAAAAGTACTCGGATGCCCTTGGACCCCATATCCAACGGCCTCGAATCTCGTATCACCGTAGCATCTAAGATGAGGGAGGACCTCATATTCTCTTGTATGTAAGAATATCAAATGCTACCAAACCTTAGATGTTGTGGTGATACAAGCTCCTAGGTCGAAATACGTGTAGCTGGTGCCATAACTTGTCTAACTGGACCTAAAACTAACAAATCTGAAGAACGAGATTCGAACCGGCAACCTGGACTACAAAGCATACGTCGATAGCCTGAAACAATGACAACGGTTGTTGGCTTTGTCGCATAACTTGATTTTATACAGTATTACGTTGGGAGGTTGCTTCGATGCCGTAAAGTTACCAGCCTTTGGGTGTTTGACATGTGGGCCAACCTCCCATTGGCCACACATGTGACACACCAAAGGCACCTGCCTTTAAGGCATTGAAGCTCAGTCCATTACATTGAGTAGAGTAGAGGGAGTGGCTCATCAACACATGCATGAACGTTGACTCACTTACTGGTGGGTCCCATGTCTATGATCTCTCTCTCCTCTCCATCAACCTTTAGATGCACGGGCACACATGAAGAGTGGCACGAGTTTGCCGTGGTGTTATTATAACTCAAAAATGCATGGAAAATAGATGAATCGCCTAGAACCAGAGACATTGTGGCTGGTCGAGACGGAGCTAACCACACCTATCCTCCGTGCCACGTTAGCATGATGAAGTTTGTGGCTAGTGGGGTGTTTTCGACCGACTGGCTGGGTCCCAACTTCAAACCCTAGGTAGTACGTCTGATACAACATATTTTTACACGCACATTTTTCCTTCGTCCGAGACATGGCACACCCTACCGCGCGGTTTCTAGGTCCTCCCGGGTGGTGCACACATATTTTCTTCCTTGCCGAGACATGGGACGCCCTACCGCGCGTTTTATGAGCCCTCCTCGGTCATAGCACCGAAGCAAGTAAATGAGTCATCAAATCACAAAAGCCCACCTTTCCCGCCGAGTACATCAGTGAAGCACGGTGGCTAGCTAGTTGGGCTAGTGCGACCGATTAGCTAGGCCGCTGCCACATTTTTTTTCACCCCTTTTTTTCTCTCCTTGCCGGTAGGTAAATTTAAATATCCACCGCTGCGTTGCTTTGGTCTTTGGGTGCGGCAGGCATGGCAGGATTTTTATTTATTTTTGATAGGAGCACGCGTGGCAACAATTAGTCATGATGACTCCGCGTGTAAAAAGCACTGCTCCCTGATGTGAAAAGTCATCGACTGGGGTTTTCCCATGGTGAAAACCAAAATATTCACCCCGCTCCTTGGCTGGCTCCCTCCGCCTTCCTGTAGATTGCATTTCCTTTCAGCCGTTTCGTCCCCTTTGCTTCCTCTCCCCATTGCTTCTACCTAGTTCCATGGCGGCGCACCAGATCACGGAGTCTGAGGTGAGGTGCCTGATAGAGGAGCTCCAGGCCAAGGACGTGGAGTGATACGTCTCCGTCGTATCTATAATTTTTTATTGTTTCATGCCAATATTCTACAACTTTCATATACTTTTGGCAATATTTTATATCATTTTTTGGGACTAAGATATTGATCCAGTGCCTAGTGCCAGTTCCTGTTTGTTGCATGTTTTTTGTTTCACAGAATATCCATACCAAACGAAGTCCAAACGCGATAAAAATTTATGAAGATTTATTCTGGAATATACGTGATTTTTGGGAAAAAGAATCAACGTGAGATGATGCCCAAGGGACCCACAAGCCCTAGGGGCGCGCCCCTACCCTGGGCGCGGCCAGGAGGCTTGTGGGGCCCCTATAAGGCAGTTGGTGCCCTTCTTTCGTCGCAAGAAAGATAATATTCCGATAAAACTCGTGTTAAAATTTCAGCCCAATCGGACTTATGGATCTCCGGGAATTTAAGAAACGGTGAAAGGCTAGAAAACAGGAACGCAGAAATAGAAGGAAACAGAGAGATAGATCCAATCTCGGAGGGGCTCCCGCCCCTCCGCCGCCATGGAGGCCATGGACCAGAGGGGAAACCCTCCTCCAATCTAGGAGGAGGTCAAGGAAGAAGAAGAAGAAGGAGGGGGGCTCTCTCCCCCTCTCTCCCGGTGGCGCCGGAACGCCGCCGGGGCCATCATCGTGACGGCGATCTACACCAACAACTTCGCCGCCGCCATCACCAACTCTGTCCCCCTCTATGCAGCTATGTAACACCTCTTCTCCCCGCTGTAATCTCTACTTAAACATGGTGCTCAACGCTATATATTATTTCCCAATGATGTATGGCTATCCTATGATGTTTGAGTAGATCCGTTTTGTCCTATGGGTTGATTGATGATCGTGATTGGTTTTAGTTGTATGTTTTATTACTGGTGCTGTCCTATGGTGCTCTCCGTGTCGCGCAAGCATGAGGAATCCCCGTTGTAGGGTTTGCAATGTGTTCATGATTCGCTTATGGTGGGTGGCGTGAGTGATAGAAGCACAGACCTGAGTAAGTAGGTTGTTTGCGTATGGGAGTAAAGAGGACTTGATACTTTAATGCTATGGTTGGGTTTTACCTTAATGATCTTTAGTAGTTGCGGATGCTTGATAGAGTTCCAATCATAAGTGCATATGGTCCAAGTAGAGAAAGTATGTTAGCTTATGCCTCTCCCTCATATAAAATTGCAATTATGATTACCAGTCTGGTTATCGATTGCCTAGGGACAAATAACTTTCTTGTGACAAAAAGCTCTCTACTAAAACTAACTTAATTGTTTCTTTATCTAAACAGCCCCTAGATTTTATTTATGTGCTCTTTATTATCTTGCAAACCTATCCTATCAGACCTATAAAGTACTTCTAGTTTCATACTTGTTCTAGGTAAAGCGAACGTAAAGTGTGCGTAGAGTTGTATCGGTGGTCGATAGAACTTGAGGGAATATTTGTTCTACCTTTAGCTCCTCATTGGGTTCGACACTCTTACTTATCAAGAAAGGCTACAATTGATCCCCTATACTTGTGGGTTATCAAGACCTTTTTCTGGCGCCGTTGCTGGGGAGCAATAGCGTGGGGTGAATATTCTCGTGTGTGCTTGTTTGGTTTATCACTAAGTAGATTTTATTTGCTAGTTGTTCTCTATCTTTAGTTATGGATATGGAACACGAAATACCAAAAAAATTAGGTGTACTTGCTACTCATGGAGATGGGGAACCTCCTAAAACCCTCGATGCTCGGTATGTGAAAAATATTAAACACTACTTTGATAATCCTGAGAAAACCCCATTCAACTTGATAATGGGAGACACGTTGGATCAACGTAAATACTTTAGGGATTATCGCTTGACTCAAAAAGGGAAACTGTTATGGGATCAAATTCATATGTTGCATTGGTATGCTTGGAATTTATGCTTGAGATATGATTATACTTGTTGCTCTAGGATGAAGGCTCCACACCTTCCCTTTTCATGTAAATTTAGTGATAATGAAACCTTGGCTTCTTATGCTAATGGTATATATGATTACTATGATGTGGAATGAATAGAAGAATTTGTTGCTTTTAAGGGTGCTTATGAAATTGAATCTTTGTTTGAAAAGTGTGAAAATTATGATGATGCTGTTTACAGACCTGAAAATTATTCTATACTTAAATATTGTTATGAGAATTATGAATATAATGCCGATATTAATGAGTTTATTGAGAAATCCTCCGCTGTCCAAGAAGAGACTAATATTTTGCAGGAATCTATGGGAGAAGAAATTGCTGAAACTGTGAGCTCATTGGATGAAAAAGATGACGAGGAGAGCGAAGAACAAAAGGAGGAAGAGCGGATTAGCTACCCGTGCCCACCTTCTAATGAGAGTAACTCTTCAACTCATACATTGTTTAATTTCCCTTCGTGCTTACCGAAGGATGAATGCTATGATGATTGCTATGATCCCTTGGATTCGTTTGAAATATCCCTTTTTCATGAAATTGATGCTTGCTATGCTTGTGGCCATGATGCCAACATGAATTATGCTTATGGAGATGAACTTGCCATAGTTCCTTATGTTAAGAATGAAATTGTTGCTATTGCACCCACACGTGATAGTCCTATTATCTTTTTGAATTCTCCCAACTACACTATATCGGAGAAGTTTGCGCTAATTAAGGATTATATTGATGGGTTGCGTTTTACTACTACACGTGATGATTTTGATGAATATATATGCATGTGCTTGCTACTCCTACTTGCAATTATTATCAGAGAGTAACTACATATCCGGCTCTCTATGTTTCCAATACGATAAAATTGCAAGAAACAACTTATGCTATGTATTGGCCTTTACTAGATGTGCATGAATTGTTCTTTTATGACATGCCGATGCATAGGAAGAGAGTTAGACTTCGTTGTTGCATGATATATGTTTCTTTGTGCTCAATACTAAATTACAAGTCATTATTAATTAAAATTGGCTTTGATATACCTTGGGATCCGGGTGGATCCATTACTTGAGCACTGTATGCCTAGCTTAATGGCTTTAAAGAAAGCACTGCCAGGGAGACAACCCGGAAGTTTTAGAGAGTCGTTTTATTCTGTTGTGTGATTTTAAAAAGTTTAAAAATGAAAAATATAGAGGGGAACCTAAAACTTTTCAAAAAGAAAAGTGAAAGTAAGAAAGACGAGCCCCGTTGAAGTGGGGGAGCTCCTTGAGCTTTGTTCAGGCCCATGGAAACTTTGCAAATCTTGAATTACAGAAACTTTTCAACAAAATAATTACCCCCTTGTAAAAATCCATTGTATTATAAAAATAATGTGCCAAGATTTGTCTTTAGGATGATTAGATTGCTTGCTTGGTTTGTGTAGTGCAAAAATAGAAACTTTCGTTGTAGTGCGTGAATTTACATTTTTACTGGAATGTCAAAAGTTTCTAAAATTTATACATGGTACTGCTATGCAAATAGTTTATTTTGTCCTAATTTTTCAGAATTTTTGGAGTTACAGAAGTATGGTTAATGTTCAGATTGCTACAGACTGTCCTGTTTTTGATAGATTCTGTTTTTGATGCATTGTTTTGCGTGTTTTGATGAATCTATGGATTGTATCGGTGATATAAACCATGGTGAAGTTAGAGTACAGTATTTATAATGCAAAAATAAAATATGAATGGGTTTGCAACATTACTTAAAAGTAGTGATTTGCTTTATTATACTAACGGATCTCACGAGGGTTTTGTTAAGTTTTGTGTGATTGAAGTTTTCAAGTTTTGGGTGAGATCACGATGGATGAAGGAAGAAGGAGTGGCAAGAGCCTAACCTTGGGGATGCCCGAGGCACCCCAAGGTAATATTCAAGGACTCCTAAGCAACTAAGCTTGGGGATGCCCCGGAAGGCATCCCCTCTTTCTTCTAACGATCATCGGTAATTTTACTTGGAGCTATATTTTTATTCGTCACATGATATGTGCAAATTCTTGGAGCGTCTTTTATTTTTATTTTTCCTTTTTCTTTTATGAACCATGCTGGTATGAGATAGTCCTTGGTTGATTTATAGAATGCTCTATGCACTCCACTTATATCTTTTGAGTATGGCTTTATAGAATGCTTCATGTGCTTCACTTATATCATTTTAAGTTGGATGCATGTTTCTCTATATAGAAAACCGCCATTTGTAGAATGCTCTTTTGCTTCACTTATATTTGTTAGAGCATGGGCAAATCTTTTGTAGAAAGAATTAAACTCTCTTGCTTCACTTATATCTATTTAGAGAGTCAACAGGAATTGGTCATTCACATGATTAGTCATAAAATCCTACATAAAACTTGTAGATCACTGAATATGATATGTTTGATTCCTTGCAATAGTTTTGCGATATAGAGATGATAATATATGGAGGTACTAGTGAATGATTGTGGTTTAGTAAGAACATTGGTGTTAAGGTTTGTGATTCCCGAAGCATGCATGCATGGTCTCCCGTTATGCGATGAAGTTAGAGCATGATTTATTTTTTATTTTCTTCCATATGAGTGGCGGTCGGGGACGAGCGATGGTCTTTTCCTACCAATATATCCCCCTAGGAGCATGCGTATTAGTACTTTGCTTCGATGGCTAATAAACTTTTGCAATAAGTATGTGAGTTCTTTATGACTAATGTTGAGTCCATGGATTATACGCACTCTTACCTTTCCGCAATTTGCTAGCCTCTTCGGTAGCGTGCATTGCCCTTTCTCACCTCGGGAGTTGGTGGAAACTTCGCCGGTGCATCCGAACCCCATGATATGATACGCTCTATCACACATAAGCCTCATTATATCTTCCTCAAAACAGCCACCATACCTACCTATTATGACATTTCCATAGCCATTCCGAGATATATTGACATGCAACTTCCATCATCATCATATACATGACTTGAGCATTCATTGTCATATTGCTTCGCATGATCGTAAGATAGCTAGCATGATATTTCCATGGCCTGTCCGTTTTCTTATATCTTTGCTACGCTAGATCATTGCACATCCTGGTACACCGCCAGAGGCATTCATATAGAGTCATATTTGTTCTAGTATCGAGTTGTAATTCTTGAGTTGTAAGTAAATAAAAGTGTGATGATCATCATTATTAGAGCATTGTCCCATGTGAGGAAAGGATGATGGAGACTATGATTCCCCCACAAGCCGGGATGAGACTCCGGACATAAAATAAAAAAGAGGCCAAAGAGCCCAAAAAAAAGAGGCCAAAGAGCCCAAAAAGAAAAAAAAGAGAAAATAAAAAAAATAAAAAAATGAGAGAAAAAGAGAGAACGGACAATGTTACTATCCTTTTCCACACTTGTGCTTCAAAGTAGCACCATGTTCTTCATAATAGATAGTCTCCTATTTTGTCACTTTCATATACTAGTGGGAATTTTTCATTATAGAACTTGGCTAGTATATTCCAATGATGGGCTTCCTCAAATTGCCCTAGGTCTTCGTGAGCAAGCAAGTTGGATGCACACCCACTTAGTTTTCTTTTGAGCTTTCATACACTTATAGCTCTAGTGCATCCGTTGCATGGCAATCCCTACTCACTTGCATCGATATCGATTGATGGGCATCTCCATAGCCTGTTGATCCGCCTAGTTGATGCGGGACTTTCTTCCTTCTTCTATTGATCCCTACCATTGCATTCTAGTTCACCCATAGTGCTATATCCATGGCTCACGCTCATGTATTGTGTGAGGGTTGAAAAAGCTTGAGAACATTAAAAGTATGAAACAATTGCTTGGCTTGTCATCGGGGCTGTGCATGATAAATACTTTGTGTGATGAAGATAGAGCATGAAAAGACTATATGATTTTGTAGGGATAACGTTCTTTAGCATTGATATTTTGAAAGACATGATTGTTTGTTGGGATGCCTGACTATTGATGTATTTATGTCAAATTATAGACTATTGCTTTGAATCACTCGTGTCTTAATATTCATGCCATGATTAGATTATGTGATCAAGATTATGCTAGGTAGCATTCCACATCAAAAAATATCTTTTTTATCATTCACCTACTCGAGGACGAGCAGGAATTAAGCTTGGGGATGCCGATACGTCTCCGTCGTATCTATAATTTTTTATTGTTTCATGCCAATATTCTACAACTTTCATATACTTTTGGCATCATTTTATATCATTTTTTGGGACTAACATATTGATCCAGTGCCCAGTGCCAGTTCCTGTTTGTTGCATGTTTTTTGTTTCACAGAATATCCATACGAAATGAAGTCCAAACATGATAAAAATTTATGGAGATTTATTTTGGATTATATGTGATTGTTGGGAAAAAGAATCAACGCGGGACGATGCCCGAGGGGCCCAGAAGCCCTAGGGGCACGCCTCCCTACCCTGGGCGCGGCCAGGAGGCTTGTGGGGGCCCTGTAAGGAGGTTGGTGCCCTTCTTTCGCCGCAAGAAAGATAATATCCGGATAAAAATCGTGTTAAAATTTCAGCCCAATCGGAGTTATGGATCTCCGGGAATTTAAGAAACGGTGAAAGGCCAGAAAACAGGAACGCAGAAACAGAGAGATATATCCAATCTCGGAGGGGCTCCCACCCCTGCACCGCCATGGAAGCCATGGACCAGAGGGGAAACCCTCCTCCAATCTAGGGGGAGGTCAAGGAAGAATAATAAGGAGGGGGCTCTCTCCCCCTCTCTCCCGGTGGCGCCGGAACGCCGCCGGGGCCATCATCGTGACGATGATCTACACCAACAACTTCGCCGCCGTCATCACCAACTCTCTCCCCCTCTATGCAGCGGTGTAACACCTCTTCTCCCCGCTGTAATATCTACTTAAACATGGTGCTCAACGCTATATATTATTTTCCAATGATATATGGCTATCCTATGATGTTTGAGTAGATCCGTTTTGTCCTATGGGTTGATTGATGATCGTGATTGGTTTGAGCTGTATGTTTTATTATTGGTGCTGTCCTATGGTGCTCTTCGTGTCGCGCAAGCATGAGGGATCCCCGCTGTAGGGTTTGCAATATGTTCATGATTAGCTTATGGTGGGTGGCGTGAGTGACAGAAGCACAGACCCGAGTAAGTAGGTTGTTTGTGTATGGGAGTAAAGAGGACTTGATACTTTAATGATATGGTTGGGTTTTACCTTTATGATCTTTAGTAGTTGCGGATGCTTGCTAGAGTTCCAATCATAAGTGCATATGATCCAAGTAGAGAAAGTATGTTAGCTTATGCCTCTCCCTCATATAAAATTGCAATTATGATTACCGGTCTAGTTATCGATTGCCTAGGGACAAATAACTTTCTTGTGACAAAAAGCTCTCTACTAAAACTAACTTAATTGTTTCTTTATCTAAACAACCCCTAGCTTTTATTTACGCACTAGTGGAAAAACTGCTAGCCACAACTTTTGTTGGTGGCGCGGCATTTTACATCCGCGCCAACACTATTTTTTTCAAATAGTGCTGGCGTAGGCCAAATCTGCACGCCAGCTTTACAAGCATAGTGCTGGCGTTGCTTGTTTTGTAAACGCCACAAATCTATTGGCCCATATATACTCACCGTTTGGAAACCACTTGTGACGTTGGTTTTCGTTGCACGCCATAGTTATTTTGTTAGTGTTGGCGTTCTTTTTCTTTGCACGCCAGAAACACTTTTCCCATTTGATCAAGTGTTTTAAGTATATAATTATATTATGCTTTTTTTGTCATCATTATTTTTACAGTTTTTATTATTTAGGAATTTTATTTTTTACCACTAGTTCAAATTTTGAGTCTTTTATTTTGTCAAGTCTTTCATTAATTTTAGTATTTTTTTTATTTGGCCTGTGATTAGCTATGGCGTTGCCATTTTATCCAGCGCCAGCAATAACCTATCTGAGTCAACTTAGTAAAATACCTAAGTCCACCGCTCACTCTCATTTCACACCCCAACCGGCCCGGTCGTAGACACAACTCCCCCTGGACCAAAGCTGCCGCCGCCCCGCCGCCGCCCCTCGCCGGCACCAAGGTTAGATCCACTCCTCCATTCGCGGACACGTCAAACGGCCAGAAATTGTAGTGATAATCGTCCGATTGCTATTGTGTCTCCCCTCCGTTGGCGGATCTGAGCTAGTTTAGTAGAAATTTATAGAATGTGTTATGTATATTCTACAAAGTTATCATTTTAGTTTTCTTTACACATTTCTGTATAGGTTGACTGGTATATGTAAATCAAATAGCTTTGCATACAAAAGTTATTCTTATATATGATAGTATGTGTATGTATAGAAGTCAATTTGCTATATCTTATTTATCAAAATAGATTCATAATTTTATCTATTCTACTTAATTAACAAAATCATGTCTTTCCAACACATGCACTATTCACTATAAAAGTATCTGATTTTGTTTTGATACAGTCACACCAAGTATTTGATAATGAAACTTTACAAATCATATCTTTCCAACACATGAACTATTTTACATTGCATATTATCTTGATCGTATATATACGCGATGTGTTTGTAGGTCATGGCCAATTCTGGAGGCAACAACGAGTCGGTGTGCGATGTGGACATGGCCAACAATGAATTCTTAAACACTTTTGAGTATGTCATCAAGAGCGTGCAAGGGGCAAATGATGATCTAAAGTGGGAGATTAAAGAGCTACGCAAGGATGATGTTCGGCTTGTTCAGGAGACTAATCAGCTTAGGGACGAGAAGGATAAGCTATTCGAGGATCGGGATAAACTGAAGGAGGATAGGAGACGCCTCAAGGGTGAGAGGATTGACCTGAAGATGGACATAGATCATTTCAGAAGAGAATGAGAGGCGGATAGAAAGAAGCTGATCCAGCTGGGCATACTCCTTGCTGAAGATTAGTTTTTTAAGTAGCTAGCTAGCTCATCTTATTAGTTGATGATGATCGAGTAACTAGAGTACTTAATGTGACGACCCCGGCTTAATCGTGCACTAACCATACACGCAAATGCACACGATCAAGCCTAAGGACTCACTTGAAGATATCACAACACAACTCTAAAACATAAGTAAAGTCATACAAGCTTTATATTACAAGCCAGGGCCTCAAGGGCTCGAATACATAGCTCGATGGCATACAAGTGTCAGCGGAAGCATCAGATATCTGGGTACAGATATATTACAAAAAGAGAGATAAGCCTTCATAGAGGCAGGGCAAAATAAAACACTATGATCGAAAGGCGTAGGCCTCCTGCATAGGACCCTCCGAATCCTACTCCTGGTCGTATGTCGGCTCCTCGTAGTAGTACTCGCCGGGAGGATAGTAGTAGTAGCCATAGTCGTCGACGGGGGCTGCTATCTCAGGGGCTCCGTCATCTGGCGGCGTCATATGGATATGGGGAGAAAAAGAAAATAAAGCAAACGTGAGTACTCATCCGAAGTACTCAGCAAGCAAGGATCTACACTACATATGCAACATTTTCAAAGGGGGCTGTATATGTGGACTGGGCTGCAGAAATGCCAGAATAGAGGGGGAAAGCCTAGTCCTATCGAAGACTAGCATCTTCAACATCTTCAGCAGTCTTGCAGCATTAGAAGAGTGCAGATTAACATAAAGTAAAGTAGTAGTAGTATCATCAACCTCGGCCAGAGATCCTTTCTCGACTCCTTGCGAGGAAGCAATCCCAGAGCCATACTATCCATTTCATCTCAAGTCATCAGTTCTAGTTGTACCGATCGGGATACAACTCCGAGTGTCCGTTACCGTAGGACAGGCTATCGATATATTAGTTCTTCCCTGCAGGGGTGCACCAACTTACCCACCACGCTCGCTTAACTCCGGCCGGACACACTTTACTGGGTCATGCCCGGCCTCTGCTAAGCAACACGCCGCAACCCGACCTAGGCTCTAAAGAGAGGTCAGCATGCCGGACTAACCTATGCCCCCAGGGGTCTTGGGCCTTCGCCCTGGGAACCCTGCATGTTGCGAGGACATTTCGGAAGCAGACCTAGCAACCCCTTATACAAGCGCAATTGCGTTTCCAGTCCAAACCAAAACGGGCCGCTCCTCGCTGACGTCAATAGAGCTTCGGTTGATGTATACGACGCAGAACGCCCATACTATGCCCACGTGATGGTTAGTGCTATCAGGCCAGAGGCCCCTCGGATCAAGTATCCAAACCGTTAGTGGATTAGGAGCGCGCGGTAACGAGCATAGACTCACGATCGATGTGAACCCGTCGCCCCGTCTTGAGGACTTGCGGCAAAGGCTAAGAATGCCCGGCCACGCCTCGTAGTTATCTCGCGGGCACCTCTCAGGTCAACCCGACTCCACATCACTTCACATTCATGCTCGCGCGGGTACCCCTCAGGGTCGACCCGTCTTTAGTATCATGGTTCAGTGTTCAGTCATAGTAACCAAAATCTCCGTGTGTCTGACACCAAGGGGGAACCCTGAGGAATCACCCTCGATGGAATCCCACTCGATGATATCATCAAGGTGAACGAAGGAGGAATCACCCTCGAGGTCCACTCTTGAACAGTTGCATGACGGCGTCGGTATCGGGGTGGTGTAGTAGGAATCACCCTCGCTTACACGACCGATTAACTAATCTACAAGGTTATCATCCGAAGTGCTGACGAGGTATCACCCTCGGCACTCGATAGTAACCCAATAGTGTCGAGCAATTTAAGGGGGAAGTGACGTGTGGTGCCAGGGTCTGATCTTCGATCCCGTTGCTCGGGTCTTCTGAGAGTCCAGCGGGGCAGTCGGGATATAGTGGGGTCTCTGATGGTCTCTACCCAACCTATTCTAAATAGTTTAGGATAACAGGAAGGTATGAACAGCAGGTTACAAGTAAACAGGCTATGCAGGAGATATAGGATACAGTAACAGCAGTAACTTCTAATGCAAGCATAAGAGAGAAGGGATTGGGCGATATCGGAATGCTCAAAATGGGGGTGCTTGCCTGTCTGCTTGACGGCAAGGGCAGGGTCGTCGGGGACGTAGTCGTACTCCGGAGCGGCGTCTGCCTCAGGAGCTACGTCGACGTCGGGGTCTACCGAGAGAGGAGAGGGGGGAGGAAACAAGTAAATACAATGCGATCAAATGCAACATTGGGCATGCTATGCTACAATGCAGTGCAGAGTTGTCTAAAGATGCATCTAGGTCATTTTAGTTATTTTTAGGATTATCGCGGGATTTATTACCCGGTGTGTGTGCACTATTCATCTACCGTAATCGGTCTCGGAGTTATGAGTTCTTCTACATAGGGGTTCCGGCATCGAAACAGACGACACGATCAGATTCGTCTCATCATTCTGAGCAACTTTCATGTTTTAAGTTTTTCGATCTGAGCTACGGTTTAAAAGTTATTAATTTTCAAAGTTTAAATGATTTTCTGGAATTATTTTTATTAACAGAATTGAATTATGACGTCAGCATGATGCCATGCTGATATCAGCGAGTCAACAGGACGGCTGACATGTCAAACCTGACATGTGGGTCCAGTGGGACCCACATGTCAGCCTTTGTTAGACTAACAATGAATTAATTAAACTAACAGGGTTAATTAGGGGGTGGACCCCACATGTCAGTGAGTCATTAGTCTAATTAATTGATTTTCATTTATTTAAAATGTTATTAGGTTAATTATCCGTGGGGGCCCACACGTCAGCGACTGGGGTTGCCCAGTCAGCATGTTGACTGGGTCAACCCAGTCAACGGGGCCCCCGGGGCCCACTGGCAGTGAGCCAGGGGTGGGGCCCGCTCATCCACGTCGGCTGCCGGCGCCGGAGTTGCGCCGGCGACCATTTGCGCGGCGGCCGATTGCCGGAGGCGGCCGGAAATGCGCTACGGGGCACCGTTCGACCCGTGGTTTGTTGCGTTCGAACGCTAGTGAACTCACACGTCGAGTGGTGGTGGTGGCACGGCCGGAAACAACCGGAGATGGCGACGACAAGCGGTGGAGGCGGCGCCGGAGTTCGGGTCTCGCGGATTTGGCGAAAAACAGCGCAAGAGCTCGAGTTGGTTATCTAGGCAGCAGCAGTAGCACTCCAGGAGATCACCAGAGCCACTGGCTTGAACCATAGTGGCTCGGGAGCTCGCCAATGGCAGCGATGGCGGAGGTCAGAGCTCGGTGCGGTGGCGAGCTAGCTAGATGGAGCGGAGCGGCTCAGGAGAGGGACAGAGGGGAGAGGAGAGCTCACCGCGCGGTCAAGAAAGACCTTTGACATATTTGGAGCAGCAGAACGACGATGTTCGTCGGAGGAACACCGGCGACCCATGGAAGAAGACGAGCTCGATCCAGGTGCTGCAGGGCTTCCCGGCTCCAGCTTTCAGTCGAGGAAGAAGAGGCGGAGGTCGGCGCTTCGCTTAGACACAGCGGAGGAGCAGGAGGGCGCCGGTGACCGCGAGGACGACGGCGTGCGGCGGTGGAGGCGCTCGGTCGGGGTTGAATCTGAGGGAGAGAAGGACGGATCGAGCGAGGGGAGAAGGGAAGAATGACGGGAGGACCAGGGGGAACGAATGGAGGCTCGGTCTTATCCCCTCCGCCTCCCTGTTTCGTCGGTGGAGCGACGGCGTGTCGGCGCGCGAACGGCGCGCGAGCGCTCGGCCATGGAGGAGACAACACGCGAGGGAGAGAGAGGGAGTTGGGCCAGGTTGGCCGCGGTCGGGGCACTATGCACTTAGGCCCAGTGCACAGTGCCTCGTTTTATTTTCCTGTTTTTCTGTTTTGCCTTTTCTTTTATTCTTTTCTGTTTGGAAATAGTTAGGCCTTTTGTGCACTTTTGTAAAATATGGGACTTGATCCAAATATTACTATGCAATATTACCTTCCACCAAAAATTGGTTTGGGCAAAGTAGAAATTTATTTGAATTTGATTTAACTATAAATGGATTAAATAATTCTGTTTTGGTGTTGTTTCAAGTTGTTGGAGCCACTAAACTACTCCAAGTATCCTTGGTTATATTTTTAATAGTGCTTTTGGAATATTTGCTATTTAGGGAACATTTTCCCAACTGTGTTTGAACAACTTCATATTTCACTTTGGAATTTGAGTCGATTTTCAGAATGGATTTTAGATTCTTTTGGTTAACCACTATGACTAAGCGCTGCAAATGATATGACTTGGCATGATTAACAGTTGATCACAATGGCTATTACACAGGGGTGTTACAAGTTCTCCTCCTCTAAAAGAAATTCTCATCCCGAGAATTTAGGAGGTAGAAGGAAAGAGGTCGGGATATTCTTCACGAAGATGATCCTCGCGTTCCCAAGTGGCTTCATCTTCAGTATGATTTGACCACTGCACTTTCAGGAACTTGGTCGTCTTTTGACGAGTTCGACGCTCAGCTTCATCAAGGAGGCGGATCGGATGCTCCTTATAAGACAAGTCATCTTGCAGTTCAAGCATCTCGTGATCCACTGCGCGGTGCGGAGATTCCTTGAAGCATTTACGAAGTTGTGACACGTGGAAGACGTCATGAATATGAGAGAATTGTGGTGGCAACTCCAATTTATATGCCACCTGTCCACGTCTGGCAACAATGCGAAAGGGACCAATATAGCGAGGAGCTAGCTTGCCCTTGATTCCGAATCGACGGGTGCCCTTCATCGGAGTGACACGAAGATAAGCTTGATCACTTGGTTGATAAGTCAGACCCCATCGCTTGCGATCATAATTGCTCTTCTGGCGGTCCTGAGCTGCCTTGAGATTTTCTCGGACAATTCTGACTTGTTCTTCGGCATGTTGAATAATGTCCGGTCCCACGAGAGGTCGTTCCCCAGTTTCTGACCAATTCAGAGGGGTTCGACACTTAAGTCCATAGAGCACTTCGAAGGGGGCCATTTTCAAGCTGGCTTGATAGCTGTTATTATAAGAGAATTCGGCAAATGGGAGAGATTCCTCCCACTTCTTACCGAATGATATAACACAAGCGCGAAGCATATCTTCAAGCACTTGATTTACTCGCTCGACTTGGCCTTGGGACTGAGGATGATAAGCTAAACTCCATGTAATGTGAGTCCCCATAGCTTCTTGGAAACTTTCCCAGAACTTGGACATGAAAAGACCGCCACGGTCCGAACTGATCTCCTTCGGAATACCGTGGAGTGAAACAATTCTGGAGATGTAAAGTTCTGCTAACTGACTAGTAGTGATAGTCTCCTTGACAGGCAGAAAATGAGCAACTTTGGAGAGTTGGTCGACGAAGACAAGAATAGCATCGTGACCTTTCTGATACTTGGGAAGACCAGTAATGAAATCCATCTGCACTTTATCCCACTTCCACAAAGGAATAGGGAGTGGTTGAAGAATTCCAGCAGGCTTCTGATGTTCTGCCTTCACGCGACGGCATACGTCACATTCAGCAACGTATCGAGCAATGTCCTGCTTCATTCTGGACCACCAGTACCTTTGACGAAGATCACGATACATCTTGGTGCTACCCGGATGGATAGACAGCGGTGTATCATGTGCTTCTTTCATAACCTTATCAGTCATAAGCTCGAAGCGAGGTACTACGATGCGGTCTCTGAAATATAATGTTCCATCTTCAGCAACTGAGAAATCCCGGTACTTATCAAGGTGAAGCTCTTTCTTCATCAAGTCAATTTCAGCATCTTTGGCTTGCGCTTCCTTAACAGCCTTCTGAAGGTCTGGCTGTACCACAAGGTTATTAAGAGAACCCTGGGGAACAATTCGCAGATTCAGCTGACTCAATTCCGCATAAAGACGAGGTTGAGCTCGCCTAACCATGAGGTTGTTGCAATATGACTTGCGGCTCAGGGCATCAGCCATCACGTTAGCCTTGCCAGGGGTATATGAAATACCACAGTCATAGTCCGTAATTGTTTCTAACCATCGTTGCTGGCGGAGATTAAGATCCGGTTGAGTGAACAAGTATTTCAGACTCTGATGATCGGTATAAATCTCACACCGATTACCAAGAAGGTAATGTCGCCATAACTTTAATGCATAGATCACGGCAGCAAGTTCAAGATCATGCACTGGATAATTTTCTTCATGAGGACGTAATTGACGTGAAGCATACGCAATTACTCTCCGTTCTTGCATTAGGACACAGCCTAATCCCTGACGAGAGGCGTCACAATAAATGACAAAGTCCTTGCGAGAATCAGGAGGAACAAGCACTGGAGCAGAAGTAAGCTTGTCCTTGAGGGTCTGGAAACTCTCCTGACATTTGTCTGTCCACTCAAACTTAACGCCTTTGTGGAGCAGATTAGTCAGGGGCTTGGCAATCTTGGAAAAGTTTTCGATGAATCGTCGACAATAACTTGCGAGGCCGAGAAAACTTCTGACTTGCTTGGCATTCTTCGGAGGAGTCCAGTCAAGAATAGCCTGAACACGCTCCGGGTTAACAGCAATACCGTCCTTGGAAATCACATGTCCAAGGTAGGTCACTTCAGAAAGCCAGAATTTGCATTTGGAGTACTTAGCATACAACTTGTGCTCTCGAAGTCTCTCCAGAACAAGGCGAAGATGTTCTTCCTTATTCTTTGAATATACCAGAATATCATCCAGATATACCACGACGAACTTGTCGAGGTAATCCATGAATATGTAATTCATCAGGCGGGAGAATGTAGCGGGAGCATTCGTTAAGCCAAACGACATGACGGTGTACTCGTAGGATCCATAACGAGTAACGAATGCCGTCTTCGGGATATCCTCTTCACGGACACGGATTTGGTGATAACCCAACCTCAAGTCGAGTTTAGAAAAGACCGAAGATCCAACAAGTTGATCATATAAGTCATTGATCCGGGGAAGCGGATATTTATTCTGAATGGTTGCCTGGTTGATAGGACGGTAATCTTGGACCAACCTATTCGTACCATCTTTCTTCTTGACAAAGAGAGACGGTGCTCCCCAGGCAGAGGAACTAGGACGGATGAAGCCCTTCTTAAGTGATTTATCGATTTCTTCCTTAAGCTCAAGAAGGTGGTGCGGAGGCATCTTGTAAGGGCGCTTCGCAATAGGAGTAGTGCCAGGCTTCAAGTCAATAACAAACTCGACAGCTCTAGCAGGGGGTATTCCTGGAAGTTCTTCTGGAAAAACATCCTCGAATTCGCAGACAACTGGAACGTTCTCTATCCCCTCAAGCGGAGAAGCGTTCAACGCATTCAAGGCATAAATCTGAGCCTCGGCGTTCTGAGTGATATGAGCTCGGTAATTCACTAACTCATTTGATGGGTGTAGAAGATGAACAACCTTAGAGGCACAATTGATTGAGGCATAGTGAGCCTTCAACCAATCCATTCCCAAGATAAGATCAATCTTGGAAGAACTCAGGATAATTGGGAGTGCCTGAAATTTTAACCCCTCAATTTCAACAGTGACTTCGGGACTGAACAGGGAGGCTCGACATCTACCCGCGGGAGTGTCGACCCCTAACGGCTGATGTAGGTTGTCACACTTAACGCCATGCATGAATGCAAAGTCTTCCGACATGAATGAATGCGATGCTCCTGAATCAAATAAAACAGATGCAGGTACTGAATTAACAAGAAGTGTACCCATCACAGTTGCTGGTTGTTCGGGGTCTTCATTCATGTTGACATGGAAGGCCTGCCAACGACCATAAGAAGGTCTGACATTATTATTACGCTGCTGAGGAATTCCACGGCCATTACCACGGCCAGCAGAAGGAAGAGCTAGCTGATTCTGACTCTGTGAGCAATCTCTGGCACGGTGACCTGGCTGGCCACACTTGAAGCATAGTCCACTGTCATGACGTGGTGCTGAAGCTCGAGGTGGTGGCGCTCGAAGAGTCTGCCTCGGTGGGGGAGGAGGCAGACGAGGTGCAGCATATGCAGGTCTGTACACTGGCGCTGCTGGACGGTACATGCTCTGTGGGATCCAGATGCGGCGCTTCTGGGAAGACGAGCCCGAAGATGAGCCCGCTTCACGAGTGCGTCTGGTCGCTTCCTTATGCTTTTTCAGACCGGTCTCAACCATAATAGCCTTATTCACCAAGGTGGCGAAGTCGGGATAATCTTGGACGAGCAGAGCTAACTGAATATCATGATGCAGCCCTTCACGAAACTTCTCCTGCCTTCGGTCATCAGTGGGGATGTCTTCTTCAGCATAGCGAGACAAGTCAAGGAACTCGCGCTGATAAACTTCCACAGTCTTGTTACCTTGAACGAGACTACAGAACTCGGCCTTCTTCCGGGCTATGACAACTTAAGGAATGTAGCGGGCACGGAAAGCAATCTTGAATTCTACCCAAGTGACGACGGTACCAAGTGGTAGGGTCTGTCGGTGAGTGGCCCACCATTATGCTGCGGGTCCCTTCAGAAAGTATGTCGCGAAGGTGACATAGCTGACAGGGGGAACATCAGCTGACTCCATCTCATAAAAGATGTCACGCAGCCAGTCATCGGCATCCAGCAGATTAACAGTGTTGCGGAATATCGATGGGTTGAGTCGGACAAACTCTGGCAGTGTGATTGAGGCTGGCTGATGGTTGGCATTGGGATGGGGGAATTGTTCGATAATCCCCGTCATGAACTGACGGTTGAGTTCAAACTGTTGCATCATAGCAGCCATATAGTTAGGCGGTGGCGGCGGAGGTGGATTGTTATCACCCATCCTGCTAAATCAACAGCGGTAGTTTAGCAGAAGCCAACGCGAGTGTTTAGCAACAAACATGATGTAACGCGATGGAATTTAAGTAGTACAACAGATGCTTAGTAATAATCATTAAGTCATACAGATTCCATACAGAGTCGGTTACATTCGGGCAGCATAACGGCGCAAATTTAAAAGCTAGACATGCTAGGCGGCGCGCAGGCTCGCGGTAAGGAAGTACACAACGAGACATAGCAAAGGCTACATCAGCGTTGGAGAAAACCACTGAAACGGGGTAGCTGCAAGTGCGGACGACGGACGTTCGTCGCAGAAAGATCCTGCGCTCCATGTGCAGTCTGATGCAGAACCCGGTCTCGAGCTGTAAGAAGAGGTCCACGTGCAGGCGTGTGACCTCCCACAGCAGGCCAATCGATCCCTGATGGCATCTCGGTCTTGCTCGAGTAAAGAATGTGCTCCGGATGTATCCCTGCATGAACAGCTGGTAGCAACTGCGTCATAGCCTCGTAGAGTCGTGCTCGAGTGGCAAACAACTCGACAGCAAGAGCACGAACAGTGCGATCCAGAGCCTGAGTACATTGAATCAGAACTCGCTGATCGTAGCGACGAGGCTTGTACGGGGCACAGACAGCTGTGTAGTATCCAGTAGCATCTCCAGTAGGGGCATACGGAATGTACCGATAATCAGAGGCATCCAAGCTAGCACTGTGCTCTCCTCGGAGACGTGCGACAGCAGAGTAAGCGGCATCATGGACTACCATCTCAACCGTCATGCCGATACCGTGAAAATGATGCAGCTCAGTGTCGGAGTCATCCTGCTGATCGTAGATACGAACATCAACATAGTACTGCTCCTGGTTGAACTCATGATAAACCTCGTAGACCATGTACTCGGGGCACCAGCGGTATCCCAGCCTGCTCAAGAGGGTGATCAGAACAGCTGGAAACCCAGGGACGTCTCGAGCCCAGGTGCGAAGCACAAGCTGCGTCGTAGGGCGCGGGGGAAACAGACGGTCCATATGAAATAAGAAGTTCAGGGTTGTCATATGACGATGAGAAATAAACCAGACTTCGGAAAGAAAGATTAAACAGAACAAAGGAAAGGAAAATGATTATCAGACTAATCAGATCAATGACAGGGAAATCGCACTGAATCCAGCTCTCCGGGTGGATAGAATTTACGAGATCCTAAGTGTCGGTGTTAGTAATTTTATTAAACCCGAATAGAAGAGAGGTTAGAGTCCCAGAGTAAAGATGAGGAATAAAAGATCCTAATACCACCCAGTTGGCGACGTGGGCCCGTAAGCCACACAGCCAAGTTAGTAAAACAGTTTTCGACCACTAGACTCAACTTCGGCCAAGGAGTTGGAAAGGGGGCTTCCTAGAGGCAGTCGGCTCTGATACCAACCTGTGACGACCCCGGCTTAATCGTGCACTAACCATACATGCAAATGCACACGATCAAGCCTAAGGACTCACTTGAAGATATCACAACACAACTCTAAAACATAAGTAAAGTCATACAAGCTTTATATTACAAGCCAGGGCCTCGAGGGCTTGAATACAAAGCTCGATGGCATACAAGTGTCAGCAGAAGCATCAGATATCTGGGTACAGATATATTACAGAAAGAGAGATAAGCCTTCATAGAGGCGGGGCAAAATAAAACACTATGATCGAAAGGCGTAGGCCTCCTGCCTAGGACCCTCCGAATCCTACTCCTGGTCGTCTGTCGGCTCCTCGTAGTAGTACTCGCCAGGAGGATAGTAGTAGTAGCCGTAGTCGTCGACGGGGGCTGCTATCTCAGGGGCTCCGTCATCTGGCGGCGTCATATGGATATGGGGAGAAAAAGAAAATAAATCAAACATGAGTACTCATCCGAAGTACTCAGCAAGTAAGGATCTACACTACATATGCAACATTTTCAAAGGGGGCTGTATATGTGGACTGTGCTGCAGAAATGCTAGAATAGAGGGGGAAAGCCTAGTCCTATCGAAGACTAGCATCTTCAACATCTTCAGTAGTCTTGCAGCATTAGAAGAGTGCAGATTAACATAAAGTAAAGTAGTAGTAGTATCATCAACCTCGGCCAAAGATCCTTTCTCGACTCCCTGCGAGGAAGCAATCCCAGAGCCATACTATCCATTTCATCTCAAGTCATCAGTTCTAGTTGTACCGATCGGGATACAACTCCGAGTGTCCGTTACCGTAGGACAGACTATCGATAGATTAGTTCTTCCCTGCAGGGGTGCACCAACTTACCCACCACGCTCGCTTAACTCCGGCCGGACACACTTTACTGGGTCATGCTCGGCCTCGGCTAAGCAACATGCCGCAACCCGACCTAGGCTCTAAAGAGAGGTCATCATGCCGGACTAACCTATGCCCCCAGGGGTCTTGGGCCTTCGCCCTGGGAACCCTGCACATTGCGAGGAAATTTCGGAAGCAGACCTAGCAACCCCTTATACAAGCGCAGTTGTGTTTCCAGTCCAATCCAAAACGGGCCGCTCCTCGCTGACATAAATAGAGCTTTGGCTGATGTATACGACGCAGAACGCCCATACTATGCCCACGTGATGGTTAGTGCTATCAGGCCAGAGGCCCCTCGGATCAAATATCCAAACCGTTAGTGGATTAGGAGCGTGCGGTAACGAGCAGAGACTCACGATCGATGTGACCCTGTCGCCCCGTCTCGAGGACTTGCGGCAAAGGCTAAGAATGCCCGGCCACGCCTCGTAGTTATCTCGCGGGCACCTCTCAGGTCAACCCGACTCCACATAACTTCGCATTCATGCTCGTGCGGGTACCCCTCAGGGCCGACCCATCTTTAGTATCATGGTTCAGTGTTCAGTCATAGTAACCAAAGTCTCCGTGTGTCTGACACCAAGGGGAAACCCTGAGGAATCACCCTCGATGGAATTCCACTCGATGATATCATCAAGGTGAACGAAGGAGGAATCACCCTCGAGGTCCACTCTTGAACAGTTGCACGACGGCGTTGGTATCAGGGGTGGTGTAGGAGGAATCACCCTCGCTTACCACGACCTATTAACTAACCTACAGGGTTATCATCCGAAGTGCTGACGAGGTATCACCCTCGGCACTCGATAGTAACCCAGTAGTGTCGAGCAATTTAAGGGGGAAGTGACGTGTGGTGCCAGGGTCTGATCTTCGATCCTGTTGCTCGGGTCTTCTGAGAGTCTAGCGGGGCAGTCGGGATATAGTGGGGTCTCTGATGGTCTCTACCCAACCTATTCTAAACAGTTTAGGATAACAGGAAGGTATGAACAGCAGGTTACAAGTAAACAGGCTATGCAGGAGATATAGGATACAGTAACAGCAGTAACTTCTAATGCAAGCATAAGAGAGAAGGGATTGGGCGATATCGGAATGCTCAAAATGGGGGTGCTTGCCTGTCTGCTCGACGGCAAGGGCAGGGTCGTCGGGGACGTAGTCGTACTCCGGAGCGGCGTCTGCCTCAGGAGCTACGTCGACGTCGGGGTCTACCGAGAGAGGAGAGGGGGGAGGAAACAAGTAAATACAATGCGATCAAATGCAACACGAGGCATGCTATGCTACAATGCAGTGCAGAGTTGCCTAAAGATGCATCTAGGTCATTTTAGTTATTTTTAGGATTATCGCGGGATTTATTACCCGGTGTGTGTGCACTATTCATCTATAGTAATCGGCTCGGAGTTACGAGTTCTTCTACGTAGGGGTTCCGGCATCGAAACAGACGACACGATTAGATTCGTCTCGTTGTTCTGAGCAACTTTCATGTTTTAAGTTTTTCGATCTGAGCTACGGTTTAAAAGTTATTAATTTTCGAAGTTTAAATGATTTTCTGGAATTATTTTTATTAATAGAATTGAATTATGACATCAGCATGATGCCATGCTGACATCAGCGAGTCAACAGGACGGCTGACCAGTCAAACCTGACATGTGGGTCCAGTGGGACCCACATGTCAGCCTCTGTTAGACTAACAATGAATGAATTAAACTAACAGGGTTAATTAGGGGGTGGACCCCACATGTCAGTGAGTCATTAGTCTAATTAATTTATTTTCATTTATTTAAAATGTTATTAGGTTAATTATCCACGGGGGCCCACACGTCAGCGACTGGGGTTGCGCAGTCAGCACGTTGACTGGGTCAACCCAGTCAACGGGGCCCCCGGGGCCCACTGGCAGTGAGCCAGGGGTGGGGCCCGCTCATCCACGTCGGCTGCCGGCACCGGAGTTGCGCCGGCGACCATTTGCGTGGCGGCCGATCGCCGGAGACGGCCGGAAATGCGCTACGGGGCACCGTTCGACCCGTGGTTTGTTGTGTTCGAATGCTAGTGAACTCGCGCATCGAGTGGTGGAGGTGGCACGGCCGGAAACGACCGGAGACGGCGACGGCGAGTGGTGGAGGCGGCGCCGGAGTTCGGGCCTCGCGGATTTGGCGAAAAACAGTGCAAGAGCTCGAGCTGGTTATCTAGGCAGCAACAGTAGCACTCCAGGAGCTCACCAGAGCCACTGGCTTGAACCGTAGTGGCTCGGGAGCTCGCCAATGGCAGCGACGGCGGAGGTCAGAGCTCGGTGCGGTGGCGAGCTAGCTAGATAGAGCGGAGCGGCTCAGGAGAGGGACAGAGGGGAGAGGAGAGCTCACCGCGCGGTCAAGAAAGACCTTTGACAGGTTTGGAGCAGCAGAACGACGACATTCGTCGGAGGAACGCCGGCGACCCGTGGAAGAAGACGAGCTCGATCCAGGTGCTGCAGGGCTCCCCGGCTCCAGCTTTCAGTCGAGGAAGAAGAGGCGGAGGTCGGCGCTTCTCTTAGACACAGCGGAGGAGCAGGAGGGCACCGGTGACCGCGAGGACGACGGCGTGCGGCGGTGGAGGCACTCGGTCGGGGTTGAATCTGAGGGAGAGAAGGACGGATCGAGCGAGGGGAGAAGGGAAGAATGACGGGGAGGACCAGGGGGAACGAATGGAGGCTCGGTCTTATCCCCTCTGCCTCCCTATTTCGTCGGTGGAGCGACGGCGTGTCGGCGCGCGAGCGCTCGGCCATGGAGGAGACGACACGCGAGGGAGAGAGAGGGAGTTGGGCCAGGTGGGCCGCGGTCGGGGCACTGTGCACTGGGCCACACGCAAGGGAGAGAGAGGGAGTTGGGCCAGGTGGGCTGCGGTCGGGGCACTGTGCACTTAGGCCCAGTGCACAGTGCCTCGTTTTATTTTCCTGCTTTTCTGTTTTGCCTTTTCTTTTATTCTTTTCTGTTTGGAAATAGTTAGGCCTTTTGTGCACTTTTGTAAAATATGGGACTTGGCCCAAATATTACTATGCAATATTACCTTCCACCAAAAATTGGTTTGGGCAAAGTAGAAATTTATTTGAATTTGATTTAACTATAAATGGATTAAATAATTCTGTTTTGGTGCTGTTTCAAGTTGTTGGAGCCACTAAACTACTCCAAGTATCCTTGGTTATATTTTTAATATTGCTTTTGGAATATTTGCTATTTAGGGAACATTTTCCCAACTGTGTTTGAACAACTTCATATTTCACTTTGGAATTTGATTCAATTTTCAGAATGGATTTTAGATTCTTTTGGTTAACCACTATGACTAGGCACTGCAAATGATATGACTTGGCATGATTAACAGTTGATCACAATGGCTATTACACAGGGGTGTTACACTTAAGTGAACTTTTGTGAAGTTTAATATCAACTTGTTGCGTTCATGAGCCTCTTTATGTAATGATTATCTATTAAGTAAGTACCTAGTGTTGATGAGTATATTGTGTTCAGTAGTATCTATTAAGTAAGTAGCTAGTGTTGATGAGTAATTTTTTTTATTACCAAAAAAACCATTTGCTGGCGTTGGACGAGCAGGCACGCCAGAGTTACGATGAATTTAGTCCTGGCGCTAGACTAGTGATACGCCAGCACAATGTAGGATACTGCTGACGTGTCCTCCAACGCAACCACTACATTTTAATACTGGCGCCATATTGGTGGCGTCGGGTGTCTACGCCAGCAAGGTTGTTTTTGGCACGCCATAGCTAGGCTTTTCTCCACTAGTGACGTGCTCTTTATTATCTTGTAAACCTATCCTATCGCACCTACAAAGTACTTCTAGTTTCATACTTGTTCTAAGTAAAGCGAGCATAAAGTGTGCGTAGAGTTGTATCGGTGATCGATAGAACTTGAGGGAATATTTGTTCTACCTTTAGCTCCTCGTTGGGTTCGACACTCTTACTTATCGAGAAAGGCTACAATTGATCCCCTATACTTGTGGGTTATCATGGAGCTCCGTAAGCTCAAGGAGGAGAGGAGTGCCATGCTCCTCGTTTATGTGTGGGAGTTCACAGAGCTTCAAAAGCGGCAGGCGTCCACCACAAAGATGCTTGAGGCGTCGGTGGCGTTGTTGCAGAAAGCGTGAGATACGATAGGCGGTTAGGCGAGCCGGCTGGAGCGCGAGCAGGCCGATCGTGACGAGGTCCAGGATCGCCTCAACCACTTGCTGGACCATGTTGCCACGCACGTGTTGTGGCTGCCACTACAAAAAAAAGACACATCCCTGACATTATGGGCCGAACGAATTTTTTTTCTGTCATGCTTATGACACTTCTATGACAATAATTGTGACAAAACCACGTATCATCATAGATGTGGTGGGCTCCTACTTCTATGACAAAAAATCATGACAGAAAATAGGCTTTTCGCCCTGGGCGGGCCGGGGACGCACCTGCATGACATTCTTTGGGCCATCCATGACGGAAAAAATCATGGTAGAAGCGAGGGCGAGGAAAATTTCGGGGAGTTCCCGGTTATGGTGGGAGCGATGCACAGAGGTTTGCGCGTTTCTCTCGTACACGTACGCGCGTGTGTGCGAGGTGTTGGGCTCTAACTGAACCCGAGCGAGGCGTTCGCTTACTGAACCCGAGCGATTGCACTAGCTACGTTACTGAACCCGAGCGATCGATCCCTTGGCTGTTAACTGAACCCGAGCGATTTCTTCACTACTGTTGCTAGCTGAAGCCGATCGACCCAGCTACCTCTTGATGAACAGTGACCGTTGTTGGGGTTGGATGAACAGTCCCCGGTGGGGGTTGGATGAACAGGACCCCGTGGTAGTAGAGGCCGTTGCCGCTGGATGAATAGGACCCCGATTGAGGAGGTGGGGGTGGATGAACAGGACCCTGTGGAGGGCTGGTTGAACAGTATCCGGTGGAGGCTGGATGAACAGTAGACCGTGGATAAACAGTAGCTGGTGGAGGCTGGAGGAAGTCGACGGTGGATGAACAGTAGCAGGTGGAGGCTGGAGGAAGTCGACGGTGGATGAACAGTAGCAGGTGGAGGCTGGAGGAACTCGATGGTGGATGAACAGTAACCCGTGGAGGCTGGAACGAGGCACTAGACGGTGGATGAACAGTAGCCCGTGGAGTCCCGTTTTGCGGTACGCCACACCCCTCCCAATGAACAGGACCCCGCTTCAACCGTAGGCGCTCCAACACAAGTCCGTTTCCTCCGTTTTGCGGTAGGCCAGACCCCTCCCGATGAACAGGATCCCGTTTTGACCGTAGCCGGTCGAACAGAAGGCCGTTTCCTCCGTAATACGGTACGCCAGACCCTGTTTCGGCTGTTCCGTCCAAGCCGGTTGGCTCCCGATGAACAGGACGCATTCCGTTGCCTCCTGATGAACACGACACAGTTTCTCCGTTCCGACCCAGCCGGTTGGCTTCCGATGAACAGGACACCGTTGCTGCCGTCCGTTGCCTCTCCATGTACACGAGCCCTGGCCGTACGTATGCGCGAGTAGGCGTTCGAGACCCCGCCCGTATGTACGTACGTGGCCGTATTTTTTCGCATGTGGTTGTACGTACGTGTACACGGTTTAGAAGGGACTGCCTGAACTGCTATGTCGGGGGCTCTACTACTACACGTGCCGCTGCTTGCTCGGCCACGGTTCATCATTGCAGAGAGACCGATCGACCAGTATGTACGTACACGTTCGCGACCAGAATGACAACGCTATGTACGCTTCGACCAGGTGGATCCCGGCTGTAAGGGAGGATAAGGAGGCACTTCCTTGCGTGTGAAGTTATTGATTGTGGGTCCGAGTTGCCAGGGGGAGGATTCATGTTTTTTTGTCCGTAATATGGACACACTTCCTTGCGTGCGAAGATGTAGCTGGTGGGTCCCAGCTGTCAGGGGGGAAACATTTTTTTTGCAAAATACAGAGGCCATTCCGGTGGTCCCTGCTGTCATGTGGAGGAATAATTATTTTGCGCGTAATAAGGAGGCACTTCCTTGCTGCGGCCGTGGACCCAGCTGTCAGCCTCTCCACGTACAGTTCTCTTCCGATGGAAGTCGTTCCTTGACCACGTTGACCACGCCGCGCCGAGAGCACCAAGGCGGTGGACGACGGCAAGGCCTAGGAAGGGGATGACGAGGAGCCGGGGAAGACGTGGCAGTGGATGCCCACGCGTTGGGGAGTACGAGGGTTGACTCGTTCGGCTGCGGTGTGAGGCTGCTGTCACCGCAGAATAACAGGGGTTGTGGGTGAGTAGAGGGATGGCCTGACGAGCGGTTGGAGTAGGAGGGGGCGGTGAGGCCTGCGCGGCAGCACAGCCAGCCACGGGACGCAGGAGCAGGCGGCACGGCCAGCGCTGGTTTGGGCGGCTAGAGCAAGAAGACCAGAGGTTGAAGAAGCACGACGGCCGTTGGATGGACATTATACGGTCACCGCAACTAGATCGTTTATATTGACTAAGTTGACAAAGCCCTGCGTCCGCGTCAACTTAGTAGGCCCACAAGCCAGCCTCCAAATATGGTGGGTCCCACCTAGCAACGGGGGTATTCATTTTTTTTGTGCGTAATAAGGAGGCACTTCCTTGCATGCGAAGATATAGCTGGTGGGTCCGAGCTGTCAGCGGGGGATTATTTTTTTCGTGAAATACAGAGGCCCTTCCGGTGGGTCCCCGCTGTCAGGTGGAGTAATCATTATTTTGTGCGTAATAAGGAGGCACTTCCTACTCGCAAAAAAAATGAGGCACTTCCTTGAGTGCGGCCGTGGACCCAGCTATCAGCCTCTACACGTACAGTCCTCTTCCGATGGATGTCGTTCGTTGACCACACCGTGCCGAGAGCACCAAGGCGGTGGACGACGGTGAGGCCAAGTAAGAAAACGACCCGGAGCCGAGGAAGACTCGGCAGTTGTTTTCCACGCGGAGTGGGTACGAGGGCTTACTGGTTCGGCTGCAGTGTGAAGCTGCCGTCGCAGAAGAATAACATGAGGTGTGGGTGAGTAGAGGGATGGCCAGGCTAGGGATGCGAGTAGGGTGGGGCCGTGAGGCCTGCCCGGCAGCACAGCCGGTCACGGGAGGCGGGAGCAGGCGGTTCCGCCGGCGCTGGTTTGGGCGGCTGGAGCAGGAAGATTAGAGACTGAAGAAGCACGATTGCCGTTGGATTGACATCTAACGGTCTGACGCTGGTAGAGTCGATTGTTGACTAAGTTTCTTTTTTTTGAGAAATCTTGTGTACGCATGAGCTTAGTAAGCCCACAAGTCAGCCTCCAAATCGGTGGCAGAGAACATAGAGCCCATTTGCTAATTTTTTTAATAATTTACAGCTCATTTACTAATTCTTAAGAAATTTATTACATCCATTTTTTGCCCAGGACCACGGTCAAAAAGTTCAACCTAATCTTGCATATTTCGGTGAAGTCCGAACTGTTTTAATCCAGAAATGATAAACATTTATTTTTTAAGAACTTATTGATTTTTCAAATAAAATATTGTTTTATTTTTGTAAGTTAATAAGATGTGGGACAATTGAGTTGGTTTTAGCGAAAACCAGTGGTAAAAAATCAGCGCTGGGAGGAAAAACAACAACAAAAAATAAGGATGTAAAGATTGAAAGGGAACTTTACGTATTTTCAATATAATAATACATATATATGAACTAGTAAAACTATAGGTAGAGATTAGAAAACGGAAATAGGACATGGCGTTTCAAGAGAAAAATAGAACTGGGCTGTGTGTTTTCTTCAGTAAAAAAACTGACTATGGATGTTCTAAGAGAAAATATAATTAAGGCTGGTGGGCCAGAGGCCAGTTGATACCTGCTGAATCTTTGTGCCCCATTGTCGTCATGGGCTGGACCTGTTAAAAACAAAACCAAGCCTGAGCAGTCTACAGCCCAGTTGAAACTTGCTCGACCTAAAAAACAATATACCTGCTGGATCTCAGTTATCAGTCTGTATTTATAGAATTCTCTCGTTTATTGACTACGTTGAAATTTTCATGGATGTCTCAGACATCGGCATTATTTTTCCATCGTGCATAATAAGTACATGCACTTATGATGTGAACATAGCTACTATAAATACATCTACAAATATGTCACGAGACATCGTTCATACAGTTGCACCTGGACCTATGATTAGAGCGCGTACCAGACAAACAAATGGGCAGGTACCGTTGCTCCTTTATACATATGATTTAAGTGATAAGACTACGATGTTACACTCATGTTCTGCTTTATTGGTACTTAGGGATAAAGAAATTAAAGAATTAATTAAAGTGGAGAAACCCTCATTGCATGCATGTCTTCCATCGTTGTTGCATGCATGGCCTGCACCGCCCAAACCATCCATCCCATCCATCACGTATGAGGTGCAAGAAGCTAACGTCCAAACGTTCAACAATTGTTTTGACTACATGGACCAAGAGGAGTCATTGGGTCCAAAGGATTGTTTTAATACACCACGATTGGGCCAACATGTCTTGTCAACAGAAGAAAACGCCAGCTACGTGTCCGGCCTTCGTACGCCCGACATACCGTGATACGGCCAACCGACTCGGCCGCAGATCAACCTTTAATAAATAGCTAGTCTAGGTTAGGGTTTAGATTCGGGTTTTGTTTAGAGAAGTTTAGCTATTGCTACTTTTATTTGTCTTCGCTCGTAGCGGCTAGTGCGACCGTCAAGACATTCTATCAGAACCTCATCTTGTGAGATTTATTCAATCTAGCATATTCGCAATTTTAGATTGCTTGGCTATTATTTTCTTGCATGTTCTTCGATTTGTTTGCAGGAAAAATCCTTCGTGGATAAGTCGATCGCGTCGTTGGCTCGGTCGATAACGCCGTGGAGTTGGTTGAGTGATTGCCGTGGATATCAGTCATGTACGGTTCTCCCTGTACGGTTGGTAGCCGGATCGTGCGGGTCAAGTCCCACCCAAAAATCGTAGTTATCTCTCTCTTATCAAAAGATCGGGCCCAGTTCACATCAAGTGGTATCAGTTTTCAGCTTCATCGGTGAGAGATTTACAGTTTTATTAGGTTAGATTGTTTTTAGTCCTACAACCCAAAAAAAAGCCAAAAAAAATATTTAGATTAGTTCATATATCACACCTACCTTTTTAGCCTTTAGCAATTTTTGCATCTAGTATTTGTGTAGTTGAATTTTTGGTTGCATTTATCTAATACTAGTGCTGGTCTAGATTAGTCCGAGAGAAAATTAAATCAAACTTTGTTTTTGTCCACTATATTTTTTCCGCCACACCAGGCCATCCGCCGCGCACAGTGTACCCCACGCCCCATCCGCCTTACAAAATTGTTCCTGTTCTGCCCCGCGTGCCCCAGCCTTCCGCCGCCAGCGACGAGGCATCTCGTTTCCATCAAGTTAGCCATCCATCATTACATTTTGTGTACCACGGCCAGCCATCCATCATTACTTGTCTAGGGTCACCGCTTGTACCACACGTCTCATCACTTGTACATTGATTTTCTTTTGGCTGGTTTGCGTTTTTCATCTCTAGTAGTACACGTCCGCAACTATTGGCACCTAGGTTTTTTTTTAACGTTTCTCTCCTTTGTTTGCTAGTAACCGGCTTGTAAAAAAACAGAGAAAAAATGGCCAGGTACTGTCGCTCCTTTATACACACTCCCTCCGTTTTTATTTAGTCCGTATATTAGTTTTGTTCAAAGTCAAGCTTTGTAAACTTTGACAAAGTTTATAAACAAAAATATTAACATATACAATAACAAATCAATACCATTAAATTCATTATTGAATTTACTTTCACATCATATAGGTTTGTTATGGAAAATGTTTATATTATTTTCTATAAACTTGGTCAAATTTTACGAAGTTTGACTTTAGTCAAATATAATTTGCGGAGTAAATAAAAATAGAGAGAGTATGATTTAAGTGAAGAGACTACGATGTTACATTCATGTTCTGCTTTATTGGTACTCAGGATAAAGAAATCAAAGAATTAATTAAAGTGGATAAACCCTCATTGCATGCATGTCTTTCATCGTTGTTGCATGCATGGCCTGCACCGCCCAAACCATCCATCCCATCCATCACGTATGAGGTGCAAGAAGCTAACGTCCAAAAGTCCAACAATTGTTTTGACTACATGGACCAAGAGGAGTCATTGGGTCCAAAGGATTGTTTTAATACACCACGATTGGGCCAACATGTCCTGTCAACAGAAGAAAACGCCAGCTACGTGTCCGGCCTTCGTACGCCCGACATACCGTGATACGGCCAACCGACTCGACCGCTGATCAACCTTTAATAGATAGTAAGTCTCTACTACTATTAAACAAGCAAACATATTTTTTTCTAAACGCACACGGAAACACGTACACGAAACAACCAGGATAAAATACCACCTCACGATCAGATCCACCTAATTAGATCTAACCGTTAATATAAAAATTAACCCTCATCTGTGTACGTTTAGGAATTAACAGAAGCGGACGATACTCTGCCATCTATCGAGCGAGGGGACGAAACGTTCCGCTGCGCGAGGAAAAAATAAACTAATTCGCGTGATTAAAGGCTTGCATGCAGCAGCATGGCCCAAGTTCATTGGTTCGGCCTGCGGCGGCGCATCTTCAGGGGTGGAGGAGAGGGGGGGAGAATGAGAGGCCTGGCGGCGGCTCAGGACGTGCTCGCCGGCGAGCATGCTCCGGCGGCTGCCTGGCGCGCGGGGTTGGATCGGGGCACTAGGGTTTCCCCGCCGCCGCCCCACAGCCGTCAGGGGTTGACGAGGAGAAAGCAGTCGGGCGGCGACGGAGGCGCCGATGGCTCGGACTACATCTATGTGACGACGACGGCTCGGGAGCGGTGAGTGGCCGATTCATCTCCTCGCTAGCCCCTCACCCTTCATAGGTTCAAGATCTGGCGCCCGCTTCTCCTCGACGCCCAGGACGAGCGGCCGGTCCAGAAAACCAACCCGGTGGATTGATTCTTCGTCAAGATACGCGCATACACAAGAAGCAGCCACGCAGACAGCTGGATGGATTTTTCTTTCAGGAGCACACACACATATGAAATCTGCAAGCCGCCGGTGAAGACAGCTTCAGCCTCACTGCCGAGGACAGAATCACGGAAAGGTCAGCTTCATATGAAGTTAGGAACCCACCGCAAGGACCACGCTCAGGTACACACATACATATACCAAGATCGATATTGACCGATGCTTGTGGTTGCAATTTCATGTCCGTCGCAGATATATTGATGCTCATGGTGAGATATGGGATAATAACTGGGAACCTTTCACCGCTCAATTCTTACCGGCTGAATCTTTATAAGCAATCTTTTTTCCCTACCCCCTCTTATATTTACAGGAAATTCAAGAGTGGTACACATGTGGTTATTTGTTAAGAATCAGGAGCTACTACATTCTTGAATATTGAGACTGTGTTAGTTGGTTTAGGTTAAACTTGATAAATGCAATTTACTTTTTTGTTCCATCTGACAATTCAGTTGTATTATTGATTTTGACAGTTTTCAGGAATTTTAACCCGTATTTGGATTTTAGCTTCCTCAATCATTCTGAATTATTTAATGTTAGTATGAGGTAAATGTGTTCCCAAGATTAAACCTGAGAAATGTGTAGTTGGCCACTTGGGTATGTTTGATTTCTTTAAGTACATGCAGTGACAACCACCATTGTTCATGATCTATTCTAAAGATAGATTATTAGCAGTGCAGCATCTCTGCTGGTTCAATCAAATACTTCAGCCTGGTCGGTTCTTACTAATATTGAAGCCAGCTTCAATTTTTAGTCTACTCGGTCATTTTGGATTACTTTCAGTTTTGGGTGCATGTCTTTAATAGAACAACAAACTGATTTTAGCTGCTAAAATAAACACTAAACACTAATTCCTCATGGCAACTATTTGTAGAAGACCATCCCGCTGGAGGAGATCCTGACTATCGATGTCAAGCCGGGGTGGAAGGAGGGCACGAAGATCACCTTCCGAGATGGAAGGATCTGATTTTTCCTGTGCAGTTATGTGTTTCAAAAACTTATTGCGATGTATTTTTTATATTAACACTATAGTATATGAAGTTATATTTACAGATATTTCATTTTTCGCATAAGACGAGGCACCGTTTTATTTTAAAATATTTTATGAAGTAAAATTTGTGAATAAACTGAATGATGTTTCAGAGGATACAAATGGTTGTGACTTGTGGGGTCGCCCGGGGAGGCGACTGCGGCGGGGAGCAGCGGCACATCGGCGGACAACAATACATGTGTAGAGCGCAGCGGCAGCAGCTGCACTTCCACGATGGATGAGCAACAATGCGAAGCAGGTGTAGGTGTGGGGGTAAGGGTAAGTATGTATCACTTGTCATGTTTAACTCATGGCAACAAAGAGTAAGGATCACTTCACACTCACTACATGAAGAATACTGCTGTGACGATTATATACATATATGATCCACTTGGTTGCTCAGTTAGTATTAATTTCCTATCGTTTCCTTTTTCTTGCGTGTCTTGAAACTAGACTTTGAAGAGAAGTTCATCTGTATATGGGAATTCTACCTTCTATGCCTCTGGTTTCAGATCATGAGCAGTTAGAAATTACCAGGTATGCATGTATATATGTGTGCTCTTTGTATAGGTTTACCTGCATTATTACTAGACAAACGGAAGTCATATACTCCCTCTGTTCTTCAAAAAAACATCTTGCTGGAAATTGTTTGGTGGTTTCCAATGCTGACTAAAATTTGAGTTGATGTTGCTTTCTACAATTATGTTAATCTCAGCCATAAGATTGAGAGAGATCAGTAGACATCAAATCTTTGAGTAAAAAGTAGTAACTTAGAACCTTTGGTGAACTGTAGAAAGCAAGCTTTCATCGTTTGAGATTGTAAATAACATGGGATGGAGACTTGACAGCCACATAATTATTTTACACTGACCTACTGAACCGTGAAAAAACATTGCTGAGCTTCAACATTTCGGTAAAATATCACATGGAAAATCGGCTACAACCAACCAGATTGTCAAATCCTGATTGTTTTATGCTGAACTCAGGAAGTGTGAATAAGCAAGAAAGCTTCTGAAGATATCAGTGCGTCATCTCTTACGCAACTGCTACTGCAATTGACTCCTTTCCAAGCACGGGTAAGATCTTTTAACAAATCTTAGCGACATCTCTCTTCTTAAATTTACCGAGATTTTATGCAGTTGCTTTTCCTCTAATAAGGTGCATCATGCTTGCTGTTGAATTGTGCAGAAAGGCTGCATTCCATTAATTTCTTTTTCGCATAGTCAATATTTTTTCAACACATTTTGTATCAACTGATAACTTTGAATCTTTGTGTCTTTCATCAGATCATGCTTACTGTTGGATTTGTGCATGAATAACTAAAAGCGCTATGACATTACGCATATCCTTCATTTTAGCCATTAAACTTATTTATGTATCCGGTGTTAATTTAGTATGATTTCTTGTATATTCATCTTAGATAGGGTGGTCTTTGAGTGGCTTTGGTCATCCTAAATTTTGTGTGGATTCTTTTTTGAGTCCTGGTTAGCTTTGCGAAACAATAATTATTATAGTCCTTGATCTGCACATGCCCAATTTCCTTATATTGTATAGTTTCCCATTCTAGAATAGTAGCCTTTGTGCACGGCGACATTTTCAACTCATGTTTAATATTGTCGGAACTAAGCATAGGGTAGAGAAAGGGTTGCTTGCATGCCATCCATGTCATAGAGAATGTCAAATTCCCTCTCTCCAATTCTTTACCATGAACCTACCGTTTTATTGATCTGTTTTTAGCTTCTAGATGTTCTGCAACTATATACACAATAGATACTATTTGTCTAAACTGTAGTGGCACTCCATGAGAAGTTGAGATAAATTGAGAATGGGGCAAAAAAAAAATTCCGACCCTTCCTGCTCGCAGCGGTGAATGCTATGGCTCCCATGGGTGGCTTTACCACAGTCGTCGAGCCTTCAAATCCTGAATATAACAAGCAGCTCGAATCCAAGGAGAAAACTAATTTAGTTCTGCCAAGACTCCTATTCTTTTGTGTATCTTTGTTCCAACTTTGCATTGACGCCATGTTCACTTAGACAATATTTATATGTTCCTTTGATTTTCGCCAAGAAAATAAACATTCTAAAATCTTTGTAGGAATAGACTAAATAGGCTATGCCCACATTCTTTATGGAGAAGTTGTTCACCCTTTAATTCAAAAATTTATACCCGCAACAGTTGACATGGTTTGATTGAGACGTGCACACTTACTAGTAGTCTAGGTTAGAGTTCAGATTCGGGTTTTGTTTAGAGAAGTTTAGCTATTGTTACTTTTATTTGTCTTCGCTCGTAGCGGCTAATGTGACCGTCAAGACATTCTATCGGAACCCCATCTTGTGAGATTTATTCCATTAGCATATTAGCAATTTCAGATTGCTTGGCTATTATTTTCTTGCATTTTCTTCGATTTGCTTGCAGAAAAAAATCCTTCGTTCATAGGTCGATCGCGCCGTTGGCTCGGTCGATAACGCCGTGGAGTTGGTTCAGTGATTGCCGTGGATATCAGTCGTGTACGGTTCTCCCTGTACGGTTGGTAGCCGGATCGTGAGGGTCAAGTCTGTCGGCGTTCTGGAACCAGGGTACCCAGACTTGCCTGCCTGCGGCCCACGGCGTGGCTCCATCGACGGCCTGATAGGGCCCATCTACAAGACCGCCAAGACAAGACCCTCACGAGAGGGACGACATAAGACATCCTAAAGGAGCGGCCTCCCCAGGTGGCCTCCCAAGAAGCGGAGATTTCTATTCAGGTATCCAGCCTCATGAGGCTACCATTACGCAAGTCATGACGAGCAAGGCAGGCGGGCGCCAGCAGGCGCAGAGGAGGCAGTTTCCTCTTTGGTGCTAAGGAGGCAAGGATAGGCGTGGGTTCCCGAGAAATCTGACAAAGGTTTCCATTCCGGTGCAACGAGACCAAGGCCGCCAGCATGGCAGGACGGATGTCATCGCCGAGCCCACCGCTGCGTCACGAGCAGAAGCTTTGCAGGCGAAGACCACCTTTCGTCAGGATAAGATGTACTACTTGTCCCCTTTCAAATTGGCCGCTGTGGGATCCCTTCCCGCCTACGTTTTGGGGGAAGAGGACCGAGGTCACTATAAATATAGGCTAGCCACCACCGTAGAAGGGGTCGACCCATTCCCTCACCCCCGAACCTCGCGAGGTTGTTCGTCCCTTGTACTAGTTCATCTTCAGCCTCTCGTGAGGCCAATCCACCACAAAGCAGGAGTAGGGTCTTACACCGCAAGGTGGCCCAAACCTGGGTAAACTGCCGTGTCCACCTTCTTCCTTGTTCGTGTGAATCGAGCTAGGCCGTGGGGCGATGAGCTGGTAGGCCGGATAGGTTGAGTTCTTCGCACACGCACTAGAGTTCGAACCTTTCTTGGGTCTGCGGAGCCCTGAATGAGACATTTGGCGCGCCAGGTAGGGGCGTGTCGAGGTCCTCCTCCCATCGCTCGTTTCCCCTCCATCCCGTCGCTCCCATGGCTGACGCTCGCCGTGTCCACGCCGAGCGCTGGGCCGCTCATGTCGCTCAGACGGCGCCCGTGGGCAACGGCGCTCCTCGCCGCTCTGCCTCCCCCGTGGCTAACGCTGCCACTGACCCTGCTGCTCGCGAGCAGCAGGATTCATCGCTGCCACCTTCCGTGCGGCGTGATGGCCGCACCGCAACTCCATCGCCCGCCCCGGCCACGGCATCGTCCTCCCACACTCGCCGTGGGCCGGCGAACGCACAGGCTGCGCTGCTCATGGCGCGCGAGCTCCTTCGTTATCGCCCCGCCAACGACCTCTACGACGACTGGCTCGGCCGCATCGCTGAGCTCGTCAACGCCGCCGGCGAGGCTCCTGCGCCGTCCCGCTCACTGCCTCCCCGCCATCCCCGGCGGGCGACGTGGCTCACGGCGCGCCTCCTTCTCCTCGGCGTAACGCTGACCCAGAGCCTAAGCACGACGCGCCCCCGCGCGACCCTCTGCGCGGGGCGCCGGCAAGAGATGAAGCAAGCTGCCAGGTGGTGCAGCGGTCGCAGGCCGATGCGCATGCACTCCCAGCGCCCCAGCGCCAACACCAAGACCTCGCGCCGCTGGAGCCCGTGGCGTGTGGGTGTCGGAACCGAGCTCCCCCGGTGCGTGCCGTGCCTGTGAGCGCGGCGGCCTGCCGAGCCTTTACCCCGGACCTGCGCCGCGTCGTCTGGCCAAGCAAGTTCAAGCCAGATCTTCCTTCGCGCTACGATGGCACCCCTGACCCTGCAGAGTTCCTCCAACTTTACGCGCTGAGCATCGAAGCGGCGAGCGGTGATGAGAAGGTTATGGCCAACTGGTTCCCCATGGCCCTCAAGGATGGCACACGCTCCTGGTTCCTGAACCTCCCGGAGGGGTCGATCTCCTCCTGGGATGAGCTTCGTGAGCGCTTCATCGCCAACTTCCAGGGCACTCGCGACCGCACTCCTGCAGTGACCGACCTGCGTCGCGTGAAGTAGTAGCCGAGCGAAACTTTGCACAAATATATCCAGCGCTTTATGAGCGTTCGCCTCAAGATCCCGAAGGCGTCGGACGAGGCCATCATCTCGGCGTTCACTGATGGTGCCCGGGATGTCAAGATGAAGGAGGAGCTCGCCATCCACGAGGACCTATGTTCGGCCCTGGAGATGTTCAACCTGGCGACCAAGTGCGCAAGGGCTGAAGAAGGCCGCCTCTCCCACCTTGACCTCTCGGAGGCCGATCCTGAAGACAAGAAGGCCAAGGCCAAGGAAGCAAAGCGTAAGGGTCCCGCCGTGCTGGCTGCGGAGCCCGAGATGAGGCGTGGCCATGACCACGACAAGCCCCCCAGGGGCAACCGCCCGTTCTGCGTCTTCTACAATGTCCACAGCCACAACACCAACGACTGCCAAGAGCTCAGGGCAAGCCGAGACGGGCGCTTTGGCTGCCGCCCCGAGCGCAGCGATCGCGGCTACGGCCGTGGAGGAGGTCGCGGTGGACGCCGCTGAGACAACCGCGACCCCCGTCAGGACTGGCGCGACCAGCCCCGCGAGGACCGCTGGCAGGGCTAGCCTCGTGATGGCCCCTGGCGGGACCAGCCTCGTGAGGACCGTCCTCAAGGCAACGCCAGCCTCCTTCCGCTGCCGCCGCCGCCGAGGAGAAACGACGACAACCGGCAAGACGATGGGGCTGGGGGCTTCCAAGAGCCTCGCGTGATCGCCTGCATCCTGGGTGGTGCTCAGGCTCCCGCCTCCCATCGAATCTTCAAGCAGTTCGCTCGTGAGGTGAACGCAGCCCTCCCCAAGCTTGAGGCATCGCGTCCCCTCAGGTGGTCCAAGCACGCCATCACCTTCGACTCCATGGACCAGCTCAAGTGCTCAGCCGCCGCTGGCGCGCTCCCGATGCTCCGCATGCCAACCATCAGCAACGTCCTCGTCACCAAAACACTCATCGACGGTGGCGTGGGGCTCAACGTTCTCTCCGTCGAGACGTTTGAGATGCTCCAAGTGCCCTATGACCAGCTCCTGCCCATGAAGCCTTTCTCGGGAGTGACCGATGGCTCCATCGTTCCCCTGGGCAGGTGCGCCTCCCAGTCACATTCGGCAAGCGCGACAACTACCACACCGAGCTCATCGACTTCGACGTTGCCCACATCCGCCTCCCATACAATGCCATCCTCGGGTATCCGGCCCTCGCCAAGTTCATGGCAGCAACTCACCACGGTTACAATGTCCTCAAGATGCCAGGATGCGGCGGCATCATCACGGTCGCCTGCGACGAAAAGGATGCGGTGTGCTCCCTCGAGCGCGCCTACCAGGTTGTAGCTGTCGAGAACTCTGACAACGAGGGCGTCATCCTGCCTCCTGAGGCCGTCCCTAAGAAGAAGAAGCAGCTCCTCCTCAAGGGCCGTCAGGAGGCTGAGGCGCCTGCCGACCGTGCCTCAGGCCCTGCGCCCACTGCTGGGGCGCTGTTCCCTCTCGCATAGGAAGGCGCGCCCGGTGTCCACCTCAAGACGGGCTCAGGGGCTCTCATCTAGAGGGCCTCTGACCTGACCAGCGTGACGAGGGAGACGTTCGGGCGCCACGTGGAGGCGTGCTTTGACGCGCGCCTCCGTGAGCAAGGCGCAAGGCGTGAGGCGCCAGGCGCTCAGGAGTTCATCACCAAGGCAATCAAGGAGCTTCAGGAGGCGCGAGCCATGCATGGCGAGCATCGCCCCGCACCGCCAGGTGCAGCCGCGGCCCCTGACATGGGCGGCGAGCTGCGCGTCTACGTTAACGTCCCAGGTCTCAACAGGGCTGCTTCGCAAGGCCTCCTCTGGCCGTCCCGTGTTGGCCGGAGCGGGGGCTACCCCTGCAGCTACGTCCGCATGCCGTTCGGCCTGCTGAACATGGCTGCCTCGTACCAGCACTTCATGCAGGGAGCCTTGGCGGCCCACGAGGCAGCACGCCAGGCGGTCCTGATAGAGGAGGTGCCGGACCCTCGCGAGCTCTCCGGGCCTCCAGAGCCTTCTGGGCCTCAGGAGCCAGCCGGCTCGTGAGGAGCGATCCCTGCAGCGCGCATCTTCAGCTACCCCAACGCTTCGATGACGATGGTGCCAGGTGACTTTTTGGTTTGTTCAACTAAGGGCGCCCCCCCGGGCTGCATCATCCTCAGGCTGCTAGGGCCTGGCCCAGCAGTTGTATCGTTTTTGCGCATGTATTGGAACTGGCCTTGCCTTTATGAATTCTCCAAGTATTTCAACTGCATGTCCGGTGCTTCGTCACTATGTTTTCGCTGCGCCCTCGCGAACCTGCCCGCGACCACCTCATGATTAAGGACTGGCACGGCATCTGTGCTCGGGTCTGTCCCTGCAGCATTGACAAACCCAAGCGACCGAGATCTGTCCCGCGGGCCAGCTCCCGTGCGCGTCACCTCCCGTGGTCCTTGGTGCCTTGTTCTCGCATGCGCTAATCGCGTGTAGGCAAGTAAGGGTGTGCGACCCGGTTCGTACAACCGCGGTTCGGCGCTTCGCCATAGCGGGAGCCGTGCGCCGGCTGTTTTTCCGTGGGATCGTCGCATGAGAAGACTTGGCACGGCGTCTGTGCTCGGGTCTGTCCCTGCAGCGTTGATAAAACCAATGGCTGAGCTCTGTCTGGTGGGTCGGCCCCGTTCACGTCACCTCCTGGGGTCATTGGTGTCCGGCCTTCTCATGCGATAACCTCCGGAGGGGAATTCGGCGCAGGACCCCCCCTCCCATTGCTCCACAGGTGTCTTAAGCGCGCCCCGCGCCGCAAAAATCAGGCGTAACCCGCCTTGAGGTAGGGCCTCGTGAGTCCCGTGCTGGCTCACGAGTGCCTAGATACACCTCCTCCATTTCTGTCGTGCTAGCCACGCGTACGAACGGGGCTGTACACGCCCCGGAGTCTCCCCTAGAGGGAACTCCCACCCACGCACCAGTGGAAGCCCCATGCTCCGCGCTGGCAGACGACACGGTCGAGGAGCGACTATGCCCACGCACCAGTGGAAGCCTCATGCTCCGCGCTGGCGGACGACACGGCCGAGGAGCGGCTATGCCCACGCCGCAGTGGAAGCACCATGCTCCGCGCTGGTGAATAAACAACTGGGGGTGCCCTAGTGGCCGCATCAACCTCAGGATAGCCTCTCGGCTCTTTGCACAGTCCTATCGCATATCTCCCCCCTCGGAAGGTCCGCGCGAGGGGGCTGGACACGGGGGCTACGCCGAGGCCAGGCCTGGCGCACGCCTCCCTACCAGGTCTGGGTACCTGGTCTTCTCGCGCCCCTCCCAGGCGAAAGCTGGCAAGGAAACATATGGGGGCTCCGGATTTGCCTCGCTGTTGCTTACGCTTCCTTTATGAGGGCTGCTCGCAAGTTAAGGGGGACCTCCTGAGCATCGCGACTCAGGGACCTCACTAGTCACATAGCCCCTGATACGTCTCCAACGTATCTATAATTTATGAAGTATTCATACCAAGTTTACAACAATTCTATATGATTTTGGTATGATTTGATTAGAACTAACGCGGACTGACGCTGTTTTCAGCAGAACTACCGTGGTGTCATTTTTTTTGTGCAGAAATAAAAGTTCTCGGAATGGGCTGAAAATTTACGGAGAATATTTTTGGAAAATATAAAAAATACTGGAATGAAAAGATATCGGAGAGGAGTCCCGAGGCATCCACATGGGTGGAGGGCGCGCCCCTGCCTTGTCGTCACCTCGTGGGCCCCCTTGACTTGTCTCTGGAGCCAACACCTCCTAAAAATACCAAAACCTCCAGAAATAAACCTAGATCGGGAGTTTCGCCGCCGCAAGCCTCTGTAGCCACGAAAAATCAATCGGGAGCCCGTTCCGGCACCCTGCCGGAGGGGGAAACCATCACCGGTGGCCATCTTCATCATCCCGACAGTCTCCATGACGAGGAGGGAGTAGTTCACCCTTGGGGCTGAGGGTATGTACCAGTAGCTATGTGTTTGATCTCTCTCTCTCTCTCGTGTTCTTGATTTGGCACGATCTTGATGTACCGCGAGCTTTGTTATTATAGTTGGATCATATGGTGTTTCTTCCCTCTCTATCTCTTGTTGTGATGAATTGAGTCTTGCTCTTTGCGGTTCCGTTATGTTGGATTGAGTATTGGATTTGAGAACACTTGATGTATGTCTTGCGATGGGATATCTGTGGTGACAATGGGATGTTCTATTGGTTCACTTGATGTATGTTTTTGCACTCAACTCGCGGATTCCCGAGGTGACATTGGGGTAATCTATGCATAGGGGTTGATGCACGTTTTTGTCCTACGTTCTCCGATAGAAACTTTGGAGTGATTCTTTGTTGCACGTTGAGGGATTGTTATGTGATCCAATTATGTTATCATTGTTGAGAGAATTTGCACTAGTGAAAGTATGAACCCTAGGCCTTGTTTCCAAGCATTGCAATACCGTTTTTGCTCACTTTTACTATTAGTTACCTTGCTGTTTTTATATTTTCAGATTACAAAAACCTATATCTACTATCCATATTACACTTGTATCACCATCTCTTCGACGAACTAGTGCACCTATACAATTTACCATTGTATTGGGTGTGTTGGGGACACAAGAGACTCTTTGTTATTTGGTTGCAGGGTTGTTTGAGAGAGATCATCTTCATCCTACGACTCCCACAGATTGATAAACCTTAGGTCATCCACTTGAGGAAATTTGCTACTGTCCTACAAAACTCTGCACTTAGAGGCCCAACAACGTCTACAAGAAGAAAGGTTGCGTAGTAGACATCAAGCTCTTTTCTGGCGCCGTTGCCGAGGACGCTAGGTAAGCGGCACTCACATCCCGTCAACAAAGCTCTTTTCTGGCGCCGTTGCCGGGGAGGTGAGTGCTTGAAGGTATATCTTTAGATCTTGCAACTGAATCTTTTAGTTTCTTGTTTTATCACTAGTTTAGTCTATAAAAGAAAACTACAAAAAAAATAGAATTGAGTTTGCCTCATATGCTTCATCTTTTTAATGTCTTTCGTGAAAATGATGGAAAGGAAAATTGTGCTCAAGTGTTAGAAGAAGAAGTTCATAAAATGTTTGCCATAAAATATTTGAATGATGAGCATGATTGCAATGTTGTTAGTATGAATTCTTTGAATATCCATGATGCTAATGCAAAACAACAAGCTTGGGGATGCTATGTTTGATGCAGATGATATTTTTAGTCCCCCAAGTTTTGATGAGAAAATTTATTATGATGAAAGCATGCCTCCTATTTATGATGATTATATTGATGAAAGTGGGTTTGGAAGAGTGTCAACTCTAGGTACTAATGATCCCACTATTTTGGAGGGTGTTGAATCTTTTCACAATATTGATGAAAGTGGATTTGGAGAGGTCATGACTTTATTTAGTGATGAATCCACTATTTTGGAAGAGGTTCCAATTGATTATGAGAACAAAGTTGCTATCTATGATGATTATTGTGATGACATGTATGCTATAAAGAATAATGATAACCATGAAACTTGTCATCATGATTTTAATTTTCAATTGGATTATGCCTCACATGATAGTTATGTTGTTGAGTTTGCTCCCACTACTATTCATGAGAATAAATTTGCTTATGTGGAGATTAATAAAATTTCTATGCTTGTGGATCATGAAAAGAATGCTTTTATGTGATAGTTATATTGTTGAATTCATTCATGATGCTACTGAAAATTATTATGAGTGAGGAATATATGCTTGTAGGAATTGCAATAATATCAAGTTTCCTCTCTATGTGTTGAAAATTTTGAAGTTATGCTTGTTTTGCCTTCCTATGCTAGTTAATTCTTGTTCCCATAAGTTGTTTGCTCACAAAATCCCTATACATAGGAAGTGGGTTAGACTTAAATGTGCTAGTCATATTCTTCATGATGCTCCCGTTATGTTTCAATTCTTATCTTTTATGTGAGCATCATTGAAATCATCATGCCTAGCTAAAAAGGCATTAAAGAAAAGCGCTTGTTGGGAGACAACCCAATATTTACCCCTACTGTTTTTGTGTGTTCACATAATTAAGATACTGTAGTAATCATGTTTTATAGCTTTCGTTTGAATAAAATGCCAAGTAAAGCCTTTGGGATAGTGTGGTTGATAGTTGACTTGATTCTGTGCAAAAACAGAAACTTTTGCATCAAGTACAGAAATTCCTATCTTTTACTGGAACATGGAAAACTTCTGAAATTTTTACAGTTTATTAGTATACAAATTTTCTACGTTTTCCTAATTTTTGAGAATATTTGGAGTTAGATAAGTATGACTTTAATTCAGATCTTCACAGACTGTTATGTTTTTGACAGATTCTGTTTTCGATGCATAGTTTGCTTGTTTTCTAGTTTCTATGGCTTATATTGCTTAATATAATTTGTAGAAATGATAGGGTACAGCAGGTATCATGTGATAAAAATTTTGAATCTTGTCTTGACAGTACCAAAGTGAATGATTTGTTTTATCATACTAACCCATCTCACGAAGTTTCGTTAAGTTTTGTGTGATTGAAGTTTTCAAGTTTTGGGTGAGATATCGATATGAGGAGAACAAGGAGTGGAAAGACACTAAGCTTGGGGATGCCCAAGTCACCCGAAGGTAATATTCAAGGAATATCCAAGCAACTAAGCTTGGGAATGCCCCGGAAGGCATCCCCTCTTTCGTCTCCAACATTATCGGTAATCTCACTTGAGGCTATATTTTTATTCGTCACATGATATGAGTTTTGCTTGGAGCGTCATTTTCTTTTATTAGTATTTTCTCGCTGTTATTGAGAGTAATGTTTTGCATCTTTTATTTCAATAAAAGTGTCAAGTTTAGCCTTTACCATGCTTATTTTGCAAGTCTATATGTTGCTGTTTTGAAAATAGAAAGTTTTCTATCATTGTCTGAATTCTTATGGAGAGTGAGAATGTGGTAAAATCTTGAAATTTTTACACAATGAGTAACAACAAATTTTTTACAGTGTGGTTAAGTTTAAGAATTTTTGGAGTTAGGGAAGTACGAGTACAATTGAACTCTTTACAGACTGTCCTGTTTTGACAGATTGCTGTTATGTTTGCATATGTTTGCTTGTTTAATGATTCTATTTGAGGATAGGAGTATTAAATATGCATAGGCATTTAGTATGCAATGTTAAATAATAATTTTAGTGATTTTCTGCAGTAGAGAATGATAAGGTTTTGCATTTAATTTATACTAACTTTTCTCACGAGTTCTTGTTGAGTTTTGTGTGGATGAAGTTTTTAAGATTTAGGGAAACCATAATATAAAAGGAATTAAGAGACACAAAAGCTCAAGCTTGGGTATGCCCAAGGCATCCCAATATAATATTTCAAGAAGTCTCAAGCATCTAAGCTTGGGGATGCCCCGGTAGGCATCCCACCTTTCTTCGTCAAGAATTATCGGTTAGCCTCGGTTGAGCCTAAGTTTTTGCTTCTTCATATGATATGTTCTATCCTTGAAATGTCATTTTATTTTGTTTTGCTTGCTGTTTGAATAAAATATTAAGATCTGAAATTTTATTTATGAGAGAGAGTCTTCATATAGCTGCATAATTATTCAACTACTCATTGATCTTCACTTATATCTTTTTGGAGTAGTTTGTCATTTACTCTCGTGCTTCACTTATATCCTATGAGTAAATGCTTGAATGAATTGAATATCATAAATCTGAAATTATATATGCTTCATATGCTTATACCATGGGGAGTAATGACTTCACATATAAGAAGTAGAGGTGGTAAATTTATTGAAAGTTAGCAAACATAGTATTGGTCACTTGAACAATTCATGAAAGAATATTGAAGGAAGAGAAATTTCACATATAAATATACTCTCTTGGACATCTTCTATGATTGTGAGCCCCATTAATTATTTTCAAACTTGATCAAATTAGTTGAAGTTGGACAAGGAAGACAACATAATGAGTTATGTTTGGGTATATTTGTATAGAAGTTATATTGTTATGGATCCTCCAACATGTGGTGCTTGCTATTTAGAATCTTTTGCTAGCCAAAAATTTTGTACCAAGCGGGAATACTGCTTGTGCATCCAAAATCCTTGAACCAAGTTTCTTCCATAAGTGTCCACCATATCTACCTATATGCGGTATTTACCTACCGTTCCAAGTAAATTTGCATGTGCCAAACTCTAAACCTTCAAATAATAATCTGTTTTGTATGCCCGAATCGCTCATGTAGCGACTAGGGGCTGTCAGTATCTTCCCTGCTAGGTGGGTTATTCTCACGATGAGTGTTTATTCACTTATCATTCATGAGAGAGTGGCTGGTAATTGGGATGCCCAGTCCTATGATCAAAAGATCAAAAACAAAATTTCAAATAATTAAACAAAACTCCCCCAGGACTGTTGTTGGTATGGACGGTACCCGTTGTTTCGGATCAGCCGTGGAGTGTGATTGTTGGTGGAGGGGGAGTAAAAACTTTACCATTATGTTTGGGAACTGCCTATAATGTGTCTAGCATGGAAGATAGTGAGAACTCTCGGTCGTTATGTTGACAATGAAAGCATGTCTCTCAAAATTATTTTCACCTCTGTTTTAAAAAACTTCGAGCTCTGGCACCTCTGCAAATCCCTGCTTCCCTCTGTGAAGGGCCTATCTTTTACTTTTTGTTGAGTCAATTTCTCATTCCAACCTACTCTTTAGTTGGCAAGCATCATGTGATGGGGAAAGATCTAAGCATATATGGCCATTCAAATATATTTGATCATGAATTATTATTGTTGACAATTATCTATATGATAAATAAGTTGGGAGGCAAAACACTAAGCCCCTATCTTTCTCTGTGTTCGATGGATGCTATTTGTTCTAAAAATATGCTTTGAGTGGTAGCAATCATGGAAGACTATATGATAGTTGAGTATGTGGAATTTGCTAAATCAAAGCTCTCACATAGACCCTTCCTGAAAATAAGATTGTAACGCCCGGATAATTATGCTACAGTGAACCTCTGCTAATGATGCCACGTCACCTCCGTTACAGTTGCTAATCTCGCGTTAGTTCGAAACCGGTTCGAATTCAAATCTGAATTTTTGTCAAACGTCAAAGATTTTCAAACTTTAAAACTAAAATGTTCGGAGTGTGCTGATTAATGCCTAGGTATTTATGGTGAAGGAACCATGCTTTTATAAAAAGCCTAAATACTTTTAAATGATTTAAAACAAAAAGAAAAGGACTAAATGAAAAAAAGAAAAAAAAGAAAAAGGAAACCCCCCCCCCCCCACTGGACCAGACGGCCCAGCTGGCCGACCCCCCTGGCCCAACCGGCCGGCCCAACCCCTCCTCCATACCCCACCATGGAGGGGGGTTTGTGGGTGCTAAGGGTGGGTTGGAACCCTACCCCCCTGACTCGTTCACACTCCCTGGGCCCCGCTACATCCCCCCGTCTTCCTCCCCCTCCCGATCCGATCTGGATTGGGGATGAACCCGCTTCCCCCCTCTCGCGACGCCAGCGCCCCGACCCCGTCGCCGGACCCCCCCATCACCTCGACGCCCGCGTCGTCCCCCTCCCCTGTGCCCCGTCGCTAGTGCTGCCCATCGCCGGACCTCGCCGCCTCCTCGTCACCTCCCACGACGGCCTACACCAGGCCTCACCGCCCCCGACGCCGCTGGACCACGTCGCTGTCGCCCGGCGCCACCACCGCCTCCTCCTCCCCGACTCGCATCACCGAGCCTCGCCGGCGTACATCTACAGCGTGGGGTGAGGACCCCGTTCTCCCCTTTCCTCCTTCGTTTGCCGGCGACGACCGCGCCTCGCACAGCCGCTCGCCGACCCCCTTTGCTGGCGCTGCTTCGCCTCCACTTCACCGCCCCGCCACCGCCTGCTCGCTGCCGCGGCCCCGCCACCGCCTGCTCACTACCGCTCACCCACGGCCGTCCGTGGCCACCTCCACCCGCGCCCGACCTCGGCAACCGCCGCACCCGTCTCGCTCCTTCGCCAACTGCGCCGGGCCGCGCCTGCCCTGCTCCCCGTGCCGGCCGTCTCGCCCTGTGCCTCCCCTCCCATGCTTCGCTTCAGCCACGGCCTCGCCTAGCACTGCACTTGGCCGCCGGCGCCCTGCTGCTGGCCTGGGCGAGCGCCCCGGCGGGCTGGCGCCCGTCGCCCGGTTCCGCCCGAACCCGCGCGCCCGATCCAGTGGCCTCTGTGCCACTGTCAGTTGGGGCCCACGCCCCTGGCATGTTTTAAAAAAAAAATAATTAATTAATTAACTTAATTAACTTAATTAATCTAGTTTAATTAAACTTAATTAATCCTGCTTAATTAAACCCTAATTAACCTGGTTAGTCTATGACAGTGGGACCCACGTGTCAGTTTGATCAGTCAACGGTCAGAGTTGACCGCTGACGTCATGCTGACGTCACGATGACGTCATAATTGTATTTTCTAATTAATTTAATTAATAATAATTTCAGAAATGAATTAAATCTTTAAAAAAATGAATATAAAATAATCCGTAGCTCGGATGAAAATACTTTGTACATGAAAGTTTCTCAGAACGACGAGACGAATCCAAATACGCAGTTCGTTCATTCACCACACGTCCCTAGCATAGCGAACGTGCAACTGTTCCCCCCCGGTCATCTGTCTAACAAATGTCCGGAACCGGGAAAACTTTCCCGGATGGGATCCCCCTTTCTCGGTAACGTGCAACCCCACGTTAGAACACACCCGGCACTGCATATTGTCATGTCATACTTTGTGTAGCATTGTTTGCTTTGTATTTACTGTTTCCTCCCCCCTCCTTCTCTCTCGATAGATGCTGAGACCGCTGACGACGCTGCCGTGAACGACTACTACGTCGACGACCCTTCTCTCTCGACACAGCTTCCAGGCAAGCTCCCCCCCCTTGATCAACCCGATATCGCCTATTCCTTCTCTCTACTGCTTGCATTAGAGTAGTGTAGCATGTTACTGCTTTCGGTTAATCCTATTCTTCGGCATAGCCTGTCTTTGCTACTACTGTTGATACCTTACCTGCAATCCTAAATGCTTAGTATAGGTTGCTAGAATTACATCAGTGGCCCTACACTCTTGTTCGTCTGCCATGCTATACTACTGGGCCGTGATCACTTCGGGAGGTGATCACGGGTTTATATTATATACTATTACATACTTATGTTTCTGTTCAGAGATGGGGGCTGAAGGGGCAGGTGGCTCCATCCGGGTAGAGGTGGGCCTAGGTTCCCGACGGCCCCCGAGTGTTACTTTGTAGCGGAGCGACAGGGCAGGTTGTGACCACCTAGGAGACAGGTGGGCCTGGCCCTGGTCGGCGTCCGCGGTTACTTCAAAATAACACGCTTAACGAGATTGGGTATTTGATCTGAGTCTGGCTACGAGCCTATACGCGCTAACCACCACGCGGGAACAGTTATGGGTACTCGACGTCTTGGTATCAGCCGAAGCCTCCTAGACGTCAGCGACTGAGCGGCGCACGCCGGGTTGGACCGCGTAACGCAACTTCCTTTGTAATGGAGGTTGCTAGGTCTGCTCACCGGCCGCCCACGCAACATGCAGGTGTGCAATGGGCGATGGGCCCAGACCCCTGCGCGCATAGGATTTAGACTGGCGTGCTGACCTCTCTGTTAGGCTTAGGTAGGGCTGCGACGTGTTGATCTTCCGAGGCCGGGTCTGACCCAGGAAAGTGTGCCCGGCCAGAGGGATCGAGCGTGTTGGGTAATGTGGTGCACCCCTGCAGGGAAGTTTATCTATTCGAATAGCCGTGTCCCTCGGTAAAAGGACGACCCGGAGTTGTACCTCGACCTTATGACAACTAGAACCGGATACTTAATAAAACACACCCTTTCAAGTGCCAGATACAACCCGGTGATCGCTCTCTCACAGGGCGACGAGGAGAGGATCGTCGGGTAGGATTATGCTATGCGATGATACTTGGTGAACTTACCAGCTACTCTCTTCTATATGCTTCAAGATGGAGGCTACCGGAAGCGTAGTCTTCGATAGGACTAGCTATCCCCCTCTTATTCTGGCATTCTGTAGTTCAGTCCACAGATACTACCCATTTCATTGATACCATTGCATATGTAGTGTAGATCCTTGCTTGCGAGTACTTTGGATGAGTACTCACGGTTGCTTTGCTCCCTCTTTTCCACCTTTTCCCATTCTTCTCGGACGTCGCAACCAGATGCTGGAGCCCAGGAGCTAGACGCCACCTTCGACGACCCCTACTACACCGAGGGTGCCTACTACTACGTGCAGGCCGCCGCCGACGACCAGGAGTAGTTTAGGAGGATCCCAGGCAGGAGGCCTGTGCCTCTTTCGATCTGTATCCCAGTTTGTGCTAGCCATCTTATGGCACCTTGTTTAACTTTATGTCTGTACTCAGATATTGTTGCTTCCGCTGACTCGTCTATGATCGAGCACTTGTATTCGAGCCCTCGAGGCCCCTGGCTTGTATTATGATGCTTGTATGACTTATTTATTTCTTAGAGTTGTGTTGTGATATCCTCCCGTGAGTCCCTGATCCTGATCGTACACGTTTGCGTGTATGATTAGTGTACGATTGAATCGGGGGCGCCACAAAGACGAATTGCAATTGTTTGATGACTGAGAACATAGTTTGTTAGTTTTCAAGAAAGTTTATTATCTATGCTTTAACATGTGAATAGCTTGCTACTTGATCATGAGAAGTTTTATGAGATGAGCTACTGTTTATGATATATAATGATGCTAGAAAAAGTGATTGAAATTATCATTGATCAAACTTGTGCACTTGCTAGCATTCACACTTCATAAATTATTTCTTTTATCATTTACCTACTCGAGGACGAGCAGCAATTAAGCTTGGGGATGCTGATACGTCTCCAACGTATCTATAATTTATGAAGTATTCATGCCATGTTTACAACAATTCTATATGATTTTGGTATGATTTGATTAGAACTAACCCGGACTGACGCTGTTTTCAGCAGAACTACCGTGGTGTTGTTTTTTTTGCAGAAATAAAAGTTCCCGGAATGGGCTGAATATTTATGGAGAATTTTTTTGTAAAATATAAAAAATACTGGAACGAAAAGATATCGGAGAGGAGTCCCGAGGCAACCACAAGGGTGGAGGGCGCGCCCCCTGCCTTGTTGTCCCATCGTGGGCCCCCTTGACTTGTCCCCAATGCCAACACCTCCTATAAATACCAAAACCTCCAGAAATAAACCTAGATCGGGAGTTCTGCCGCCGCAAGCCTCTGTAGCCACAAAAAATCAATCGGGAGCCCGTTCCGGCACCCTGCCGGAGGGGGAAACCATCACCGGTGGCCATCTTCATCATCCCGGCAGTCTCCATGACGAGGAGGGAGTAGTTCACCCTTGGGGCTGAGGGTATATACCAGTAGCTATGTGTTTGATCTCTCTCTCTCTCTCTCTCTCTCGTGTTCTTGATTTGGCACGATCTTGATGTACTGCGAGCTTTGTTATTATAGTTGGATCATATGGTGTTTCTTCCCTCTCTATCTCTTGTTGTGATGAATTGAGTCTTGCTCTTTGAGGTTCTGTTATGTTGGATTGAGTATTGGATTTGAAAACACTTGATGTATGTTTTGCGATGGGATATCTGTGGCGACAATGGGATGTTCTATTGATTCACTTGATGTATGTTTTGGCACTCAACTCGTGGATTCCCGAGGTGACATTGGGGTAATCTATGCATAGGGGTTGATGCACGTTTTTGTCCTACGTTCTTCGATAGGAACTTTGGAGTGATTCTTTGTTGCACGTTGAGGGATTGTTATGTGATCCAATTATGTTATCATTGTTGAGAGAATTTGCACTAGTGAAAGTATGAACCCTAGGCCTTGTTTCCAAGCATTGCAATACCATTTTTGCTCACTTTTACTACTAGTTACCTTTCTGTTTTTATATTTTCAGATTACAAAAACCTATATCTACTATCCATATTACACTTGTATCACCATCTCTTCGCCGAACTAGTGCACCTATACAATTTACCATTGTATTGGGTGTGTTGGGGACACAAGAGACTCTTTGTTATTTGGTTGCAGGGTTGTTTGAGAGAGACCATCTTCATCCTACGCCTCCCACGGATTGATAAACCTTAGGTCATCCACTTGAGGGAAATTTGCTATTGTCCTACAAAACTCTGCACTTGGAGGCCCAACAACGTCTACAAGAAGAAAGGTTGCGTAGTATACATCAGCCCCTCACCCCTTGGTGTCGTCCTGGCGATCCGGATGCCCCAACGGTGGCTGAGGTATGTGTGGGGCTGGGCCTTGCCGACGCAGAGCATGAAAGCTGGCAAGGAAAGGTATGGGGGCTCCGGATTGGCCTCGCCGTTGCTTACGCTTCCTTCATGAGGGCTGCTCGCACGTCAAGGGGGACCTCCTGAGCATCGCGACTCAGGGGCCTCACTAGTCATGTAGCCCCTCACCCCTTGGTGTCGTCCTGATGATCCGGACGCCCCAACGGCGGCTGAGGTATGCGCGGGGCTGGGCCCTGCCGACGCAGAGCACGGAAGCGAACAAGAAGGAAACTGAGCATGAAAAGGAAATCGCAGAGCCCTAACGGTTATTACAAGCACAAGTGTTCCCCAAATTCAAACAGAAGTTTTTACGCCTCCATGAGGCATGGTAAATGATTGCAGGAATTAAATCAGGAAGGAGCGCCACCGCTACCTTGGCCATCACCACCGCTCGCCCTGGCCGCCGGAAGCCCGTCGTCGACGTCGCTGCCGCCGTCATCACAGCCACCCCCAACCTCCGCTGCCAGAGCGTCAGGGTCGGGGACGCAGAGGAACTTCTTCAGCAAGGCATCCACATGACCCTTCACGGCTTCTGCAGTGGCGGCACGGGCCTCAAGAGGCACCGAGTGGATCTGCGCGTCAAGATCAAAGCTTGTGTCCTGGAGGTAGAGATGGCTGAAGACGCGCGTCACGGCCACGGTGAAGAGCGAGCGACACTCCGCCTCCAAGAAGGAGTCCACTTCAGCAGCGGCACCCTTGAGCACCTTGGCCAGCTTGGGGAGGAGCCCTGTGAGGCCATCTTCGGGAGTCACCAGCGGCTCTGCGTACCCTCCCCTGTGGATGGAGCGCAGTGCCTCGCGAAATCTGAGCTCGAGGGAAAGGAAGGCCTCGCGTCCCATGGCAACCTCCTTCTCAGCGGTGGCGAGTGCCTTCTCCCGGGCCTCCAGCTGGGTTACCATCTTGGAGATGTACCGAGCGTGGGTTGCCTGGGCATCGGCCACCTCTTTCTTCAGCGCGTCCAGGTGGCCGCGCTTCACGGCCTGGTCGGTGGCCACCTGGGCCAGCTCGGCGTCGCGATCAGCAAGCCTCGCCTCACGGGCCTTCAGGTCCTCCTCCTGTTGCTGAAGCCTTTTGTCGCGCACGGCTTGTTCCTCCTGGAAGGCCTTCAGCTTGGCCTCCGCCTCGGCGCGGCGCTCCTCGGTGGACGCAGCATTCGCCAATGCCATGTCATGAGCCTCCTTGGCCCCAGCGGCCTCCTTGTGGCTTTCCGCGGTAGCGGCCTCGGCCTGGCCCCAGGCCGTCTTGACGGACGTGTCAGCTTGGAGCCACCCAGAGATGAGCCCCATGCACTCCCTCACGAGGCACCTGTCGGCGTCCTGAAGATCGGCCCAGAGCTGCTCGAGCGTGGCGTGGGCGTCGTCCAGAGTGCCTGGCCTGATAAGGGGGCCACGGTCCGTTAGCGCGAGGGCCTGGGAAGGAGGCGACACGAGCAGAAGCGAGGACGGCTGGAGGCGCCGGAGGCCCCGAGCCCCCCTCGGGCGTGACTGGGATGGACGGTCCCGCGGCCTGCGGGCCCATGGGGGCAGTCTCCTCCTGAGGCTACACCGCCATGTCCTGAGGGGCCTGCTCCATCGCGAGGGGGCAAGGGACTTCCTCCCCGCCCGCGCCGGAGTCGCTGCGGCTGCGGCAAGAGATGGTGTCTCCGGAGCCCGAGCTTCCTCCTTCCTCTTCTTCACCACGATGCCATCCTGGTCATCAGGAGGGAAGCGCTGTGAGCGCAGCCCAAGTATGCGCTAAACGAAAGAGGGTAAGGTGCTTACTCGTCGGGGGCGATGTACGTCCTCTTCTTCTTCTTCTTGGCCAGGGCAGGGGCACCCCCGCTTTTCCTTGGCGCGGCCTTGGTCGGGCTGCGGGAGTTGGCGGGGTGCTCTTCGGCAGGCCTCGGGGCGGCGCTGCCGCCTGGCAAGGCGGAGGGGTCGCCTTGAGGGGCCGCAACATGCAGGACCACGTCCGCTCCGGCAGCAAGCGGGGCGCCCCTCGGAGGAGGTGCGGCCCCGCTCTTCCTCGGCGCCGCCTGGCCTGGCCTGCGGAGGGCTCGAGGGGTGGCCCCCGACCTCATGAGGACCCCAGTGGAGCGCAGAGATTTCGCGGCCAGGGGCTCATCGGCGTCGTCATCGTCGGTGAAGCCACGGAGGAGTTCGCCTCGTGACGGGGGAGAGATCTCTGCTACGTCATCCTCAGTTGCCTCCGAGTCCTCCTTGCCTTCTTCGTCGATGCTGTCGCTGGAGGACACCGGCACCGGGGCGTTGGGGTGCTCAGGCGACGCGAGCCCCAGTTCATTAAAGACAGGCATGGCGGCGACCAGCGCCTCCCTGTCGGCACGGCGGTACAGCGGGGTGTAGGCCTCCGGGAGGTTGCCCGGCTCCCCCTCGAGCAGGGTGTTCATGGACTTGTCCAGCTCCTCGCCCGTCAAGCCCTCTGAGCGTAGCCGGATGTCATCCGCCGCGCCCTGGTACTCCCACATGGGGCGTGTGTGCGACTAGAGTGGGGTTAGACGCTGCGACGGGAACTCCTTCACAAGCATGCCGCCCGTCAGCACCCTGGCCTCCATGTCTACGGTCATCTTCCTCAGGACGGGCGCCGCCCGGGGGTCAGAGAACCTCTCGTGACCCCACCTATCGAGCTTCTCCGGCAGCTGGGTCAGCAATTCCAGCCGCGTGTTGGGACCCTTGGCGTCCATAAAGACTCACCGGCGCCGGAAGTTCTCCATCTTCTTTCCGGCCCTCATGAGCGTGTTGTTCTTATGGACTGCGACAAAGGACACGTAGCCGGAGTGCTGGGTCGGATCATGCAGCCGTAGGTAGAAGAAGTGCCGGAGGAGCGGAACGGAGGGCCTCACGCCCACGAATTCCTCACAGTAGAAGGCAAAGATGGACAAGAGGAGGATGGAGTTGGGTTGAAGATGCAGGGCCTGAACCTGGTAGTGGTCGAACTCGGAGAAGGGCGGGACGAGCCCCGCGAAGACGCTATGGAGGAAGAAGGGATAAAACATCTGCATCAAGGTCCTTTGCTCGGTGGAGCCGGCCAGGAGAATGGTCTCGTTCCACTCATTGTCGTCGCTTGCCGTCAGCGGGAGCGCAACGGCAAGGTGCTTCTCATCGGTGATGGAGGACGTGCCGAGGGCCGGCGCAGGAGAGGAGGAGGAGCTTGCAACCTGCGCGACAGGCTTCGCCTTCCCAGACGCCATTCGATAGATCTTGAAGGAAGAGGTGAAGAAAGAGGGAGGAACGCGATCAGATCTGGAGATGTTCTTGGCTGGGAGAAAGGGGATCTGGAGCAAGACGAAAGGGAAGCAATGATGGCACGGTAGCAGGCGCCAGTCTTTTGTCAGCCTGGGCAGTTGCCAAGGCGACGTGGGAAGCGGAGATGCCCACGTCCCGTCAAGCGCCACGCTTTGGCCTGGCCCGCAGCACTTCGCCCTTGCCCCTTGGCTTCGCCTCGAAGCCAAGACCGAGCGCGCCTTGGCACGGGGGCTACTGTCGGCGTTCTAGGAACCAGGGTACCCAGACTTGCCTGCCTGCGGCCCATGGCGTGGCTCCATTAATGGCCTGGTATGGCCCATCTACAAGACTGCCAAGACAAGACCCTCGCGAGGGGGACGACGTCAAGACCTTCTGAAGGAGCGGCCTCCCCAGGCGGCCTCCCGAGGAGCAGAGATTTCTATGCAGGTACCCAGCCTCATGAGGCTACCATGACGCAAGCCATGATGACTAAGGCAGGTGGGCGCCAGTAGGCGCAGAGGAGGCAGTTTCCTCTTTGGTGCTAAGGAGGCAAGGACAGGCGTGGGTTCCCGAGGAATCTGGCAAAGGTTTCCAGTCCGGTGCAACGAGACCAAGGCCGCCAGCACGGCAGGACGGATGTCATCGCCGAGCCCACCGCTGCGTCACGACCAGAAGCTTTGCAGGCGAAGACCACCTTTTGCCAGGATAAGATGTACTACTTGTCCCCTTTCAAATTGGCCACTGTGGGATCCCTTCCCGCCTATGTTTTGGGGGAAGAGGACCGAGGCCACTATAAATATATGTTAGCCACCACCGTAGAAGGGGTCGACCCATTCCCTCACCCCCGAACCTCGCGAGGTTGTTCGTCCCTTGTACTAGTTCATCCTCAGCCCCTCGTGAGGCCAATCCACCACAAAGCAGGAGTAGGGTCTTACACCGCAAGGTGGCCCGAACCTGGGTAAACTGCCGTGTCCACCTTCTTCCTTGTTCGTGTGAATCGAGCTAGGCCATGGGGCGGCGAGCTGGTAGGCCGGATAGGTTGAGTTCTTCGCACATGCCCTAGAGTTCGAACCTTTCTTGGGTCTACGGAGCCCTGAATCCGACAAAGTCCCACCCAAAAATCGTAGTTATCTCTCTCTCTCATCGAAAGATCGGGCCCCAGTTCACATCAACTTGCTTGTGTACGGCCATGGACCTGCTGGTTGCGTACGGTTAGGCTCTGAATGGACAACCGTCTTTTGGTTCCATGGACGAATTTCATGCAAATCGGATGGCTTTCAGTGAAACCGGACTAAATTCCTTGCATTTTACATATTTCTTTTTATTTTGGAATATTTTACATATTTCATCTAATAATAACCGACTAGGCCTTTTTTTAGTCCATGGGAGGCGCTTCAAGCGATCGAGGTCGCGATACTTAACTGTTCTGGAAGGCCCAAATCCATCGCTCCTCTCTTTTAACAATTTGCAGCTGGGCTTGGCATGCCACAACCCAGTTTCGACGTGCTGCATCCAACTATCAGCCTGTGAAACCAGATAAATCCCGTGCATACTTCGAAGATGTAAATTTTTTGGAGAACTGGGAATTCGAACGGTAGGTGCTTATGCTACCCATCAAATAAAAATCAGGTGCCTGAAAATTCGTTTTGAAACAAATGATTCAGCTTTATATCCACGTCGACCATCGACATGATGGTTGGAAGCAAATGCAAGTTCATACCGAAAGATCCTTAACAACAATACCAACTTGCAGACGACCAGGTAGTACAAGTATACCAATACCAAACTAACTTATAATCTTTTTAGTCCTGGCCCTAGTGTTGGTCTGGTAGAAAATCTTGCAGACGACCAGCTCCCGCTCCTTCTCTTGCTCCAGATCCCCAAGATGGTACTGGTGCATCACCCAGTTGGTCCTTTGCTGGTCGAAGTTCTTGTTGGTGCGCAGCACCAGAACCTTTTTGCTGCCCGTCTGCCGGCCGTTGACCATCACTGGCAAGGTATTACCGGTCTTGTGCCACATTGCATGCATGCCGCACTCTGACTGTATCTTGCGACGCATCCGCGTGCCCCTTTTGAATGCCTTGGAGTTGCGCTGGAAGAAATGCTTGCTTAGGCCACTCAGTGTGATACCTGCAGTATTGGCGAATACAATTTTTAGGGTACGTAGTTGGCATTTTCATAACATCTTTGGCATGTTGCAGTCACTTGCTTCACTTTTTATTAACTATCAAATTGTAATTGCTTCACTAGGTCTGCGTTTAAAAAAATAGAGGTATAAACAAAGGAATATGTTTGTGCAAGTAGACGGCCGATTGGTGTCTGACCTGGAAGTTTCTCAGGATGGGTGTAGCATATGCCGTGCTCACTGTGATGGTTGGTATGAACAAATCGATGAGAGGGTGAGATCTCGCACTGTCAGCACTCACTTTGGCCTCAAGGTGCTCGATCAGCTCCTGATCCGTGGGATCAAACTTGATGCCAGCCGGCAGCACCGGCCAATCATTCTTGGACTTGCATCGGTTAATTCAGTTAAATGGTACTCAATGTATGATCAATCAACTATTTTAAGTAAATGATGAAAGATTTCGACAGATAAGTGGTACTCCAAATCTGAAGGCCACAATACCCAAACAAACTGGGGTCTCGGCTTCATTACTACATGCAGACTCTAAAGACTTGAAAACCCCCATAAAGATCGAAATCATCATACAGGGCGACGGGACGAATACTCACAGGAGCGGCCTCGCTGGTTCCTTCCTTCATCTGGCTAGCTTGAAGAGGATCCTTGTTGAGATCAATTTTTTCAGCGTCTTCCTTTTGACTACTTGCAATGAAGTATAGCAGCTCCAGTAGCTCATCGCTCATCGTACCAAATGGATCGGAACAAGGCGGTGGCTGGGAGGCGGAGAGACCAAGAGAGAATGGGAGAGTGATTTTGTAGAGAATGGGAGAGTGATTTTGTAGAGAATGGGAGAGTGCTGTTGTACTACGAGAGGGGTGAGGCTCACTTTGGTGGGGGAACCGAACACGCCGCCGGGACTCTTGTGTCACCTCACGCGCAACGTGTTGTCACGTCAATTCAATGTGAGGACATGATGAATAATTTGACCGACGTATACTAGTACTACTGTACTACTTACTAGTCGTATATAGTGTCACATTTTAACCATAGGTTTAAGTAACAAAATGTCAATGCATGTCACCGAAAATTATACCATTGGAAACTATGCTCAAAATCGAATCCAACGATATAATTTTTTGTGACATGCATTAACATTTAGTTAGTTAAATTTATGGTCAAAATTTGACACAAATTACGAAGGGGACCAATAAACCAGGAGGGAGGTAGTAGTACGAGTAGCGCAATATACGGTATAGAGGACTACTAGTACTAGTACAAATTTAGAAATGGAGTACGAAGTTACAAGGCTGTGCGACAGACTTTGTAGGCTACATGAGTAATACAAACTATAATTCTCATTGGACAACAGTTTCACCAACAAGTACACACTTGAATCTTAATTGATATATATGGCTTCTGCACAGCATCTCCATCATCATTATCAGTACATGCTACGCAGGTGAGTTAGGATGCACTTGATCCCAGAAAGGTATCTATCCTTCAAACTAACTACAGTACATAATATCGAACAAAAGAGGGTCATGCTATAGTAGCTGGATATGTGGCTCAGTCTAGATATCACTACAAATCAAGTTGTGCATATTTGCTGTTGGCATGAACCACATCGCCACATGTCGGGTTTGCAAAAGCCATTCATTGCTTGGAAGCTTGATGCCTTTCACACACTAAAGATCATCTGACAACAAGCCGTGTCGACGAATCTCTGGATATGGTGATTCATGAAACCCATGGTACGATGTGTAAACACACTTCCTCCTGGTGAATGGAAGTTGCATAGCACGGTAATCATCGCTAGTGAAATGATCGATGATTGGTTGGATGATCGGATAATTGAGCCCGAGGAACATGGAGTGGTTGTCGAGGCTGTAAACCCGCCTCCAGTTGAATATGCCTGGCACAACGGAGCTAGGATCTTTCTCGGACACGAAGCAGCCATAGCCATCACAGTCACGAACGCCCCAGGCATTGTACTGCATGTGGTTTGATGAAATGATTTGGTCAATTTGGTACGTGCGAATGAGCATCAAATGACCACCGTCAGTTGAACGAGCGATAAACCACCACCCATTGACTTGTATATTTCCAGGTCCTGGAATTATGAAGGCCAGCGCATTTGCGTCTGCTGCAAGAAATCAAATTGGAGACCAAAGGGACAAAAATATACAACCATGTTCAGAGTATGTGTGGAATTAAGATTATTACAACAGTGACACAGATCATAGCCAGAGAATTGCAATGCCGTGGTCATAATCATACCCCAAGTTAAAAAAATAAGCCAATGGCTTTCATATTCTAGCAATATGTCATGGTTCAAACATCATGTAAAAATGAGAGGAAAACAGCTATGCCAGGGCCTACTCATATTCTACCATATATAGCAGTTACTACTGTTCTCATATCAACTCTAACAATAACATGTGTGGTTATAAAAATCTTGGAAATGAGAGTAACATATAGCAATCATGAGGTTATACTCATAATATCTATTCTAACAATCATTAGATGCCAATTGTTCTCATATCAACTCTAACAATAACATGCGTGGTCATAAAAATCTAGGAAATGAAAGAAACATATAGCAATGATGTGGTTATAGACATACTATCTATTCTAAATTTCTAACAATCAACAGGCAGTCGTATTCCGAAGGTAAAGATGAGATGAGATAGAACAATTACACGACGATAGATTCCACCAGTATATGCAGCCAATCTGTGCGTCGACCGCGTAAACGATGCCATCATGCACTATAGCATCAGACATAAATGGAGGGTCAACAGGATTGATCATGAGCCATAACCATGTATGGCTACCGGATTCCAGATAGACTAATCCCATGTCGAACAAGGCAATGAGCTTGTAATTCATGTAGTCTTCTGATGGTGTGGGCACTTCACAGATTACAACCTTCAGCAAACGGAGGTCGTACCAAAAGCTTGACACGTCTCGTGCGTTGTAGGCAGGAGTGTCCGGCGGGCCGCGAGGCTCGATGCCGGCGGTATCCAATGATGGAAGGGTGATCTCTCGCTGGGTGTTAGATATCCACGAGATGCCACGGACTACCGGATTGGTGGATGAGGACGATCCAGTTGGCCTTCATGCCCGCCCAGTAGTGGCCGCGCATGAAGGACAGGTGGGCGGGTAGTGGTAGCATGTCGATGGGCACGACGACAACCTCCGTAGCATCATCAAGTTGGTCTGGGCCACCTGCAAGGATCGGGCATCAGCAAGCAGGGCGTCTTGAAAAGGGTCGGCCGGTTACAGACAAGTAGACAGTACATAGACACCGAGCATGTGGCCAGACGCATGGTGCTGAGCAGGTCCATACGATTACAGATCTGCTCCAAGAGAACATCGGGGAGGGAATTCCAATCATGGCTCTGCGTGTCAGTTGGTTCTGCCATAGGTTTTTTTAGGGCGCTGAGTGATTGGGGTTTTCGATGCCTGCGAGCGAGCGGGGAAGTGGATTCGGGCGGGCGAGCGAGCGAAGAAGATGGCGTGTGTGGTCGAGCAGTGAGCGTGGGGGGGGGGGAGGATATGGTATGCGCGAGCTACCGAGGAAGATGGCGCGGGCGGGCGAGCAGTGAGCGGGGGGAAATGGTGTGCGGCCGACGATGGGGAAGAGAGGAGGAAGAAGAGGGAAAGACGGGCAAGAAAGTGCATTAAATCTCAATTCTACTAGTACTACTACCAGGATATACCATCCTTCGGAGTGTAAATAGTTAAGCCGATGACATGTGGGTCTACCTCAAGAGGGCCCATGTGTCAGTTAATGGAAGAGAGAGGTGCGTAGGCGTATTTGCGGAAGCGTGTTCCACTGGCAAACATGATGGCAGTACAGGGTAAGGCTAATTTAGCAACACCAACACGCTGGTTCAGCTTATTAATTAAGTGTCCCATCTGTTGCAGCGTGTATTGTCACTTCACTGTGAAGACTAGTTGAATAGTTCTCTCTGCCCGAGATGGGGAATAATGGATCGCCAAGACTTCCTATCTACAGTATCCCTATGCCTCTACTCTCATCCTGTCCAACAACATGAAACATTGGCCAAGGCACCCGGCGCCAATAATGTAGGAGTACTACTAGTATTTTGTGTCAAACTTTGATCATCTATTTAACTAATAAAATGTTAATGCATGTCACCAAAAATCATATCACTGGATTCGTATTTGAACATAGTTTTTAATGGTATAGTTTTTTATGACATGCATTGACACTTTGTTAGTTAAATTTATGGTCAAAATTTTACACTAAGTACGAAGGGAACCAATAAACCAGGACGGAGGTTTATATACAGGTCAATAAAAAATCATCAACCAAGGTAGTAGTAAATGATGAGTGCCCGAAGAATTTTTTCGAAAAGTACTCAATAATGGGCTCGTTTTCCTCAAGAAAATTGTGTTTACGAACGTATTAATTGGAATGCATGCGTGAGGAACAAAAGACCAGAACTTTTACACACATTGGTGAGTTTTCTCTTAATTCTTGCATGCAACGTTTTAATGAAGCTTGAAATATGAACATGTCAATGGGAGGGAGTAAAAGCCTCATGCATGCATGCATGCAACACTCACACGTACACATGCACGCGCGCAACACTCACACGTACACATGCACACACGCAATACTCACGCATCCATGCGGTACACAGCACACGACGCAACACACACGCTCATGCTTCAAGTGCTCAACCTACTCCCTCCGTCCGTGAAAGACTGTACATATAGAGATTTACACATTGACCAAGAGGAACCGGAACTTCATGGCATAATTAACGCCCAAATGTAGCAGACTTATGTGTGCATGCGACCATTGAGAGAAGAAGATTAAATGAAGGTTTTTGCATGCTGTAATTAAGGATAGACATGCAGCCTATAGCTAGAGCACAAGTTGGTGCATTAGTCAATCAATACCGATTAGATTAAAGGCTAAGTGCATTGGAAGTGTAGATGTACACTCTTTGTTGGAAAATTTTCTAATGCTAGATGTACAGTTTTTCACGGACCGAGGGAGTACACGTGCATGCACTCACATACACAGCCAGGGTGGTTCACGCGCAAGGGTTGGACTCCTGTCGCGCATGCGTAAAGTTTTGTTTAACTGATTTCTTTGCTCTGCCAACTGACAGGTGGGACCCAAAAACTAGGTGTCAATTTAACCAGTCAACAAAGTGCCATGTCGACTATGTGGCCGGTTAGCAGGGTGCAATACGGTGCTCTACATGAGCTAGTGACCGTATAATCACCACAAAACTATATAGTGATCGTAATGAGCGTATTGGTATATACGTTGACCGCCAGTGTATTTTCTCGTTTCAAATTAAGCCATATTAACCGGAAAGGACGCAGTATGGACTAGCACTACTTTGATGTGTCCCGTCAACTCGCAGAACAAGGAGAAGCTTGCTTACTACACCCTCTCCCTTGCCCACGCGCGGTGGCTCACAGGACGAGGAGAAGCTTGCTTACTATGTACGCCTACACCCTCTCCCTCGCCCACGCGCGCGGTGGCTCGCAGGACGAGGAGAGGGTTTTGACTACAGCGCCCTCTCCCTCGCCCTCGCCCTCGCGGTGGACGTGCAGCAGTTCATTCGGTGTCAGATTGCCAGAAGCATATTGTACTGGCATTGTTTGACCTTCCGAAGAGGCGAAGAGCCAAGTGTAAGGTTCACAGGAGTACGAACTGTTGAACCTCCCGAAGAGGCAAAGAGCCAAGCGCAAGGAGTTGTTGTCCTAGTACTACAACTATAGCGAACGATCGCTACTGTATGATGCCGCCACGTCACCTATAGCCAAAGCTGTGCCACCTTTTTTTCTCACAGAGCGTGTTGGAGCCCGTGCAACAGCCACACAAGTTGTACGTACACATAACACATTTACTTGTAATAAATTCTAAAGGACAAATGCCAGCATGCCACACAAGTTCATCTCCACTTCATGTGATAAATTTGTGCACGATTACTCTACATATATTTACAGCGCTACCATTCGCAATTTACCATACTCCACTTACACGTTATAGATGGGCTCCATGTCCTCCTCCAGGTTCCAGTCCCAGGTGTTCTTCATAGATGGCACGATCCATAGCGGTGGGCAACGAGAATCATTGTCGCAGCTTTCTAGTCCGGTTCCACACGATGGGGACTCGTCCAAGCTGAAGCGGCATAAATCAGGGATAGCGTGTCCCAGCATGTCTTTCATCCGGCGGTGCGCACTGAAGACACAACCATGCTTCATGAACGGCAGGCCTTCGGTGTCGTGCACGGAAGGTGGCATCTGCTTCACAATGGGGTAGCTGTCCCCAGTGAAAAGCAAGTACTCTCCAAGAGTGTTCCTCGGCACCCACATAGCGTCACGGGGGTCGAACTCGACGCCGTTCATCTGGTACACGCGGCATCTCAGATCTGGACACATGGTGACGTACATGGTCAAGGTCCATGCATAATAATGTTGTGCTCAAATATGGCGGTCAGTAATATTGTGCAACAAATAGTACTACTCCAGTATAGAGGAAGTAAAATAACCGGTTTATTATATATAGCCACTCTTGGCTACATGGATGAGATAGTAGTAAGACATGGAAAAACAAAAATGGTGGGAGCTAATGGGTTCAAGTCTTCAAGGTCCTAGCTAGCTATATGCGTTCTCCAAGGTAAAAAGTACTAGCACTAGTAAGTAGTACTACTCCTTACTACTTAGTACAATGAAAGAGAATGTGAGAGGGTTAAAAAATCTAATACTAAATTGTAGTACTAGTACAGTAAACCTGTCCCAGTCATGAAAAGAAAAGAACTAAGAGCATGGTTAATAGTATAGCCGGATGCTGGCTATATGATCTTGCCATATCATATATAGCCTATCTTATAGCCCGCAAGTACAATAGTCACAAAGAAATATGTACTACTTTGTTGAAACATGCCCACCTTCCTCTCTCACATAGTGTCTAGGAGCGTGCTACAACCAGCCGTTAATCAGTAGCCTGCTTCTCTTCTCTCTCCTCTTTCTCTTATCCAACTCATCAAAAATATGTTATCTAAAGCCTTACAGCCCGCCTATATCATCCTATTGTACTTGCTCTAACAAGTATTACTACTCTAACACACAACAATGAGAAAATGGAATGCCCGGGTAGATGGTGACGGTCCGATCGTGGTAGATCGTGTGACCATGTTGCACATCAGTGGTACCATGGGTAATGACTGCTAAGATAGTTGATCCCAATATGCCAAAGTCAGCTACAAGGTTCCAGGTTAGACCGAATCGCGGATGCAAATGCACATCCAGGATCGGTGATCTTATTTTGATCGGGGGATGACTGGTCCCTGCAAAATAATGGTGTACCGTTAGGGATGCAAACGATGGTTTGTGCATTCCGTTTGTAATCTCCCGTATCGTAGGATGGCAACCAGATGAAACAAGTCCCCTGGCTTGTCACCGCGAAGATGCGGCCTACATGGCACACGACGTCTTCGAACGTGTAGGGGTACAAATCTGCCGTGGCCAACATGTGCCAGCCTCTGCCGTTACAGCCTTTTGTATTGATGGCAATCCTTATGTCGAACACCGCCATGAGATAGTAATCATCGTAGCTGCGTCGCTTTGTCGGCGGGTCCGCAATTGCTATCTTATTCAATCTCATGTAGGCATCATCATACGTATTCAAGCCCAGCCAGTCCGGAAGGTCGATCCCAATGGTGGAGAAGGGGTCTACGAGAACGGCCGCACTGCTGTGGATGTTCTGCAAAATGATGGTGGTATCCGGTCGGAGGTATGCAAGCCAATCTCCATTGGCACCAACCCAGACCTATATATAAGATGGTGGGCAGCGGAGAAATCACGGGATAGAATAACTAAGTACTATATTTAGAATATACACTACATGATCAAACTCCATGACTGACCTGCTCATCGGACAAAATCCGACTACCTCTCAACATCGACAACTCTAGCGGAGTCAACGTGCAACCACGGCCAGGTAGCGGTGGACTGTTCGATGGATTGTCCCATAGAATAATCTTCTCCTCGAGAACGCATGGAAGACCAACATGCATGGCCTTTTCCCAAGCCTGTTTACGCACCGTCTTAAAATAGTTGGTGCAGCAAGCACCGAGTCTTGCAGTGGTGAGGACGTCGGAGCGGCGTGCGATTTCTCCGAGAGGATCATCGTCCAAGGTCTCCCAGCCCCGACGAGGAGGAGAACCGCCTGGCGAATCCATGGCAGCAGCGACGAACTGCCTTGGTCTCTTCGGGGGGAGGGGAACTGGCGAGGAGGAGATAAGAGCGTAACCACAGGGCCTCGTCCCTTCTTTAAGGAAGTTACGCGGGCACGCATAGTGGTAGTGTGATGGTGTGGTTATTATTTACTACGGAGTACTGTACTTCTATAGTGCACCAGTTTTGAACTCTAGAAACTGAAGGCCAAGGAGCTACAGTTGCAAGTGGAGGGTACTACTGTTCTCTAGAACCATCATTGTACTATCAATGCAGGGAAAGTACACCTGCGTACTCTTTGTGCTCTATTCAAGCGCGTAGCTGGCCTTGAGATAATGGAGCAAAGTCCATGCATGCAACGCCACAAGCTACAGAGTATAGCACTTTACGCAAGAGCCATATTGCACATTTCTCAATGCCGCGCCAGGCTTTTCCGGCTCCTCGGGCTTAATTGGGAGGCGCTAGTTTCTATACCCCTAGTAAAGATGGTAGCTGATGAGGAAGCAGCAAGCGAGGTGCGGCTAGGGCGAGCACGTAGGCGAGAAACGTTGCACAGTGTGAATTGATATATAGGAGTACTAGTACCTACTTTACATAGGAGGAGTACTACTAGTACTACTCTAGTACGTGAGCCACGAGATGATGGGAGGGAAAACCCATTCACGTGGCTGGGCTATCCAGTGCACCCAAATTGTGGTGCAAAATGTCCGTTCGACTTCAAAAGTCAAACTACCAGTGTAGAAAATATTGGCTCGCAGCGAGGTTAATATTTAAAAAAAGGCCGCCGTGCATTCGGCCGGGATCGAACCCACAAAACGAGCTATACACTCCCGCGACCACTAGTAGTACAACGCAACCTAAAATCGCCTTTTGTCGCTCGTACATTGTTCCTGATACAAGAAACCACTACCAAGAAACTAGGTACCACTTTCCAACCAGCCCTACCAAGAAACCACTACTCTACAAAAATTAGCAAAAACATACCGAAATTTTCTTAATCCGTCGCAATAAACTACCAAGTGCCGTTATAGGCACGTTTCAACCCATGTCGCCCCTTAAGTCAACGTCGTCTATTTGACCAGCAAGTTAGGTGTTATGACTTGTGGGACCTACATGTCAGTCTGGACAAAAATCCCCGAGTGACCTCCTACCTCCGGCCCATCCACCTAGTCATCCTCGACCATGGGACACAGCTACCGCCGCCGGCAGAAGGCGAGGTCAAAAGCGTCGTTGGCGCGGAGCCCATCTTGCGGCAGCCCGGATGCCAGCTCCGTGCGGCGCTCGCGGCCGCTAGCTAGCCAAGCTAGCACACACCCTGCTGGATGCATCCAGCTGCTTGTCTGCAAGGTTTGCTAGCTAGGTTGGCACAGCGGTGCGGCGGCTTGCTCGCACGCGCCACACTAAGGCCAGCCATCTGGCTTGAGCGAAGGCTAGGGCGGCGGCTTACTCACGCGTGAGCCATGCTCGGGCCAGCCAGCCAACCCGTGCAGAGGCCAGCGCGGCGTCCGGCCCGTCCGGCAGAGCGGCGGCCAGCTCGCTCATCACCGACGCCACCTTCGAACACGCATACGAACTGTTTGAAGTAGTAATGTTCAGGAAAAATAATGATTAGAGGAGGAAGAAGAGGATAGAAGCTCTGATGTGGGTCCCTCGTGTCTTAATGGTCAACACAACGGTCAAACAAATGGTGTTGGTTTAACGTGCCTCGTCAGCACGAACATGTGGGCCAACCCTGTCATAAACAGGTTTAAACGAGCCTAATCGGCACTAGGTAGTAGTTTCTTGGCGCCGATTAAGAAATTTTGGGTATGTTTTTGCTACTTTTTGTATAGTAGTTTCTTCCTAGGGCTAGTTGAAAGTGGTAGTTTTTTGTGAAATACTCTACATACTATAAGTAGGAGTGAAAGTTAAGCTTTGGAAGCCATTAAGCATGGCTAGTTACATAGTGCCTATGTGTACCTAATTCAAACAAAATATCGACCATGAGTGACTAATATCTTGATGGAAAACTCGAAACTATGGAAACATTAGCGAATTTTTTGCATGGTTGGAAATACTAGCAATGTGCACGTGCGTTGCAACGGATCATAAGTAGAATAATACTTATTCACAAACTTGATAGAAAACACTCTAATTTTGATATACATATATCAGTAAAAATATATTATGTTTCAATCAGAATATATTCCTTGGGCTGTTTTGATGAGGTGAGGGATGGATGTGGTTGGTTTTAAGATACTAAGCTGTTTTGACGACTGTGAGGGAGGGATGAGGTGAGGGAGAGAAGTGGGATGTTGTTGCGAAAAGGTAAGAACTTACCTCACAGTCGTTAGATGTAGATCTAATGGTCAGAAATGACGGATGGCAGACACACCATCATCACCAACTAAGTCTTCTGTAGGAGTACTAGCAAGATCGATGCCCGTGCATTGCACGGAACATCAAGATGCATTTTCTTATAAAACACCTGTTGTGGTTGACCCATGCGAGAGTAATCCCATGTGTAAAAACTAATGATATCTCGAGAAAGAGGAGAGATAAGGTGAGGAGGAGTGGGGCGTGGTGGTGATTGGTGGTCAGACTGAGCGGAGGCAAGGGATGGACGACGCCGGCAGCGGCCACCATGCCCGATTGTTCCAGAGGCTTCCTTTTTTAATTGCTCAATAATGAGGTTGTGGGAGATAAGGATGAACGAGGGAAGGCCTTATCTGCAAATGTGGAGAGAGGTGCGGGTATCTTTTTGCAAAAATTGCCATAGTTTGCTTTCTATCCGTCAGATATAGATCGGACAATCTATATTGCAAGATGGCAGGCATACCATCATCACCAACTCGGTTTTTTTATAAGAGAGAAGAGATATAAGTATGGAGATACAAACGTATTATCGATACTTGTTTCCATGAACTTGTATCTACGTTCTATTCAATGGCTGAGCATGTGGGGCCTTAGCACGATGACTTCCCGACTGTGTAAAACAAAGGTTTTCCCGTCGCTGATAAGGAGGGGGTGACGGTGGCACGCTTTCGGCTCGCTCTAGTCCTAGTAGTCATACTAGGTGGTCTACGGACATGTAGATTTATTCTTTTTCACGTCTCGTGTTCGTCGTACTGCCATGACAGTTGATGGATAGACGGTAAGTTATTCACAAGAAAACCTTGGTTGAGCGTGTGTGAGAGAGAGATAGCGCGTGTGTGTGATATGTAGAGACTGAGGCAATGATAAGAGTTTCTTTGTGTGTGGATGATAGAGAGAGACATGTGCATGGGGCTTTGTGTTGTGTAACGTGGAGACACATAGACATAATCAGAGACTGAGTGTGTGAGATACACATGCGGACATGGGGAGAGATGTGTGAGTTAGAGAGACGGAGAATTTTGGTGTGCATGTGAGCTAGAGAGAGAGGGGGATATATATTGGAGAGAATATGCAAGGGTGTGTGTCTTAAAAGAAGGATCCAGATAGATGGGTGTTGTGCGTGTCTGTGTGTGTTTGTGCGCGCGCGTGTGTGTGAGAGGGAGTGTGTGTATGTGGAGAAGAGAGACCACTAATGATGTAAACCTAGTAGGGAAGGGGGAATGGTGTGACATGTGTGCCAAGAGAGAGAAATGCATGTGTAGTAGCGGGATAGCATGGGTGTGGGCGGGGAGCAGACTATTTGGAAGAGACATTGAGTGTGTGTGGGAGAGGGGTGTGAGAGTGAGAGAGAGAGAGCGAGCGAGGGAGAGAGATAGAGGAAGAGAGAGAGGAAGAGAGGGGGAGAGAGGGGTCGTTTGTGTGTAGAAGTGGCGTATAGATAGGGAGACAAGGTTGATGTTGTTCGAAAGTGGCCTATGTACGGAGACGCAAGGAAAGCGAGTCATCGTGTGTGTGAAAGAGACTTCATGAGAGATCTAGAATAGATGGTGTAGAGAACAACGTGCGAGATTGCGAACGATGATACGCTAGGAAGCTATGGAAAGAGTCACGACATATATGTATATAGGGAAGGAGTTGGGTCGGGTCCGCATGTGGGAGAGATAGAAAGAGGAGAGTGGTGCACAAGGAGACAAAAGGGTGCTTGTTTTGTAGTGGGGGTGGTGAGTGTGAGGTGTGTATCAATTAATTCGAGAGAGAGACAAAGAGATGGTGGAGAGTGTGCGAGAACCACATAACTAGGGAGATAGACATTTGGGGGCGATGTTTTGTGTGTATGGGAAAGATACACTGCTATATAGTGTGTGTGCTTGGGAAAGAGAGATGCCGGGAGACCTAGAGAGTGGGGGAAGAGATGTGTGCATTCCCGAGAGACAAAGTGATAGAGACCTATATTGGGGTCCGAACTTAGAAGAGAGAAGGGGGTTAATGTGCTCCTGTGTTCGTGTCCGGGGGAGAGAAAGGCTTGGGAGGTGGGGGGGGGGGGGGGAGGAGTGGGGACGGGGTGGTGGGCTTCAGATAAAGAGTGAGGTGTCTATATTTGAGAGACTTGAGCGTAATTGAGATATATATGGTCAATAGTGTGTGCACTCATGGTTGATCAATTTGTTTCACAGTTTGGACTATGAGATAACGATACTTTTGAACATGTGTGATATACTTTGAAGTACCAGAATGACAAACCTAAGATTGGAACTTTGGAATTCGACTCCATTATTAGCTTTTGTAATTCATTTAAACGGTGGTACATTTTTTAAGCCGGGATTTCGTGATTTCAAATTCATATATCAAACCTAGAGATATACACATACTGTCATGTTCAAACCTTATAATCATCCAATTTATTCATACACATACACATTTTTGTTTTTGTCATTATATTTAGGATAAACACATTTGGAATTTCATTTGAATTGGACCATATGATGGTATTTGCTTCCACTAGCTCAATGATCCATATTTGAATTGAATGGACAATCTAAGTTTCGAGTTGGAGACATTGATTTTCAAAACTTGCACTTTTTTTGCGTGCACAACAAATAAATTCTCGGCCATGATATCATAGTCGGTCGTAGAAGAGCAGAACACTTAATTTCAGCCGCCAAAAGCTTTCAAACTTCCCGCTCACATCGAAATATCTCGCGCCCGAAAGTTTAGCCCTGCGATATTCCTGTTTTACCCCTGCCACATGAACGAAAAAGGGCTGCTTTGGTAACTCCATTGTTTTCCCCTCTTTGCCCCCAACATTCTTCCCCAGAGCCCCTCCCCTTCCCCTCCCCGCCTCCTCCCCCCCAACCACACCAAGCCGCCGAATCTAGTCCTCCGCCGTAGCGGTGGACCTCACACCCCGCCGGATCTACCTTCTGCACCTTGGAACCCCCAACTGCCAACTCACCACTTCACCGGAGGCGCTTCAGTGACTGGCTTTTTGACCGCTCCAGATCTCCTTGACCGCCATCATGGTCCACTGCACCGGATCTGCTTCACCGGTGCCCTCGTCCACCATAGTGTAGGCCCTTCACCGACTCCCTCGTCCGCCACATCGCTGGCCCTTCATACAAGCCCTCATCCACTGCAACAGATTTGCCTCACCGAAAGCATTGTACACCGCGCCGGATGTGCTTCGCCGACGCCTTTGTCCACTGCACCGGACCCGCTCCACGGACGCCATATTCTACTCCACTGGCCCTGCTTTACTGACGCCACAGCCTCATCAGGTTATTTCGATTTGTACTCCTTTGGTTTTTCTATTCTTTATCATGGAACTGTTCACTTACCATAGATGAGCTTTCTTGTATGTCGACAGGCACCGCAACTATAGAACCAGAGCCGCTTCAGCAATGGCGACAGCCGGCCCAAACTCAACCGCAACACGAGCACCATCGATGATCCTTAGCTTTCACGTATGACAATGATGCCCATACGCCGCCGAGAATTAGGTACTATTATCCAACGGACGGCGCCTACGTTCACTTTCTTAATTACACCATGTTCTCTATTCGAATCAAGAATTACAAATAGTTCAGTTGTTTGCTTTACTGTATTGCTTGATTCGAATGCTTGCTTGTTACTTGTTAGGCTATACCTGAGTTAGCCAATATGTCAGTAGTGCCTGCTGCACTATCGTAAAGAAATGCAAGCCTAATTCATTTGACTCCTTAACTTTTCCTATGAACTTCATCACAAGACTGTCTTCGTAGTTTATATGAGGCCACACTGTTTAAGTGCTTTCTCAGATTATTTCAACTGCTTGTATGCCTGGGCAACTTAAATATAGTGGTGGTACACTGCCTTTCATCTTACCATTTTAATTTGTTTTTGGCAGATGCTGCTTCGAACCATTTAAATATAGCTTGCCACGCTCAGCAATAATTCGTATGTTGTTTACCATGTAAGCTTACTGCCTGGATCATGCGATAACTATCTCTTACTTATGTCTACCGAAAACCTTTCAGGATGCCGTTCACACTAGGACACAATGTACAACCCCAGAATCTATTTGTGGAAGCAGTGCGCCATCCATGTTACCAGATGGTAGCAGTTCAGAGGCAACACCGTTGGAGAGTAGTCTGAGCACAGATATTACAGTTCTTGAGGCTCTACTAGAGGCAGAAAGAGATGGTGTGGCTGCCATGAATGAGGTAATCTTGATCTTGAGGCTGGAAATTATGCAATTAGCTGTACGCATTATGCAAGCAAGCCAAGAATTGGAGGAAGTAAGAATGTTGCATTTGAAGACAGAGGAGGTCCTGCTGCTTCTGCTATCTGAAGCCCAGGGTAGTCCCAGTTCTTATTTAGATACCAGTTGAAATTGTTATTAGATTAGTATACTTGCATGTTGTGTCATGTCTGTGAATGGATTATGTTGTAAGACCCCTTTGTTGTCCATGTGTTGTAATGATCTGATTTTTTTAGGTGAGGTAATCCTCAGTACTTGTATGATTGACATAAGGTGAACTGTTTTTCGTGTGAATAGATTGTATTGGATGAAATAACTGTTTGACTCAAAGTGTATCCAACCTACTGAATTCGAAGATCACGACATTTCTAAATCATATTCATATAAAGGTGGAATAAATCTTTGTCATGGTTTTGAAGAAATAAATAACAAAATGTAGAATGATGTATGGATATTCGTAATCAGATACAAATTGGATTTGAATTTAGTTGCCAGGGCCCAGGGTAAACGTGAATGCTAATTCTCCCAAATTTTGAACGAAGCGGCAAAACACCCACTATCATTTGTCGGCTGCCCGAAGCCAGTGTTTGTGAGATGGAAATTACTGTCTACCCTTGACACTTCACATCCTAATCGGCCCGATTTCCACTGCTGTCGATAGGAGTAGGTTAGTAACTTCAATCTGACGTGACACGACCACCTGTCTCCCCATTCAGACACGGTGGGCGCCAAACATGGGCGGCAAACACACATTTGATTCAAACTCGTCCGAAAGACCTCTCTCTCTCCCCCTCCATTTTCCCATCCATACACGTGGGCGGCAAAACAAACTCTCCTCGTCTGAAATCGGTGTAGGCAAATATTTTAAATAGGGGCAGGTGTGTAACTTCCCTTAGACGTGACACAACCGCCCTACGTGTCAGCCCCGTTCATACAACGTGGGCGCCAACCGTGGGTGGCAAAACACCCTCTCCTTGCCCGAAATCGCTGTCGGCAAATATTGGGGAGATGCGAGATTACCGTCCTATCCCCAACCGACGAGATGTTCAAAATATTAAACGAGGGCTAAGTTTAAACTTTCCCACATTTCAGACAAGCGCGTCCCAAAGTTTGAGATCCTCTCCCCCCTCCATTTCCCCATTCATACACCATCGGCGCCACAACAACCTCCCCAGACCGGCCAGCCTCCTCTGTCCGCCACTCCATCCTCCACCTTGCCGGAGCAGCTACCCCTACCCCGTCGTCCACTGCAAGAGATGGATGTCTCTCATCCATGGCGCTGGACCAGGATCCTTTCATTGCGTCCTCTCGCTTCATCGGTGCCGTCATCCACCTTGCCGTTGCCGCTGCTACGACCGCCTCGTCCACAGCAACAAGACTTATCCCCCGACCCGGCCGTCTGCCGTCTTAAGTGTTCTTCCGCGCCGCCGATAGCCATCGCACCCGCATCACCCTCAACGTATCAGCAGGGGCCTACTCGGTGTCGCAAGAGAGGTGGTACTCTTTCATATCTGCTTAAGTTATTGATGTCACCCAAAAAATAGATCGTAACTTGTTTACTGTACTTTTCTTGTCCATACCAAATCGTAGTGGCTAGTTGAAAGCAAACATTTGTTGCGAAGTAGCCTTTGTCCGGTTTGCACCTTCAGATCCGCCATGGCATGGTCACTATACTTGTAAAGCTTATAGTTTTCCCCCTTTTATATTCACTACCATCATCATAGGTGCTTCATGTCATGCTAGCACTGCTCCTCAAGACCTCAACCCATCAAGCGAAACAACAGGCCACTCATAATTCCAAAGCTTAGTTGTTGAAATACGAATCTGATATGATGCTCATGTTACTAAAACAGAGAATGTTTAATTGGTCAGCTAATGTTCCTATATTCATTTCGAAAAGCATGTGCGCCACATATAGAGAGACAGCAGGGATTTGCATTTCTCTGTGCGCTCTGGTTCATCATGGGTGGGCAACACACATTGTATTATCTAAAATCTGCTTGCTCTTTGTTAGCATGTTCCTCTTCTGTTCTTCCTAATAAGTATATTACTTCCTTCGTTCCTAAACTGCCTTGGGTGCGTGCGTGTGTTGTGGTGGCGTGCGTTTGTACCAGGTGTTGTTCATCGTTGCTTTATTTATAAAGCGGGGCGAAAGCCTTTTTCAGTAAAACATAAGTCTTTTTAGATATTCCAGTAAGAACTACATACAGATGTATATAGACATATTTTAGAGTGTACATTCACTCATTTTGCTCCTTATGTAGTCCGCATTCGAATCTCTAAGAGATTTATATATAAGAACAGAGGAAGTAGTACAGTATGTTCCTTGTCGGGAAGTGGAGCAGGGACATTTGCAGTCGACATGTCTATTGGGTTGCTTCAGATGGATGCTTTCAACGATTCTAGATGGTCTGCCATAATATCCGGGAAATGCTGGGAGCTATGTCGTCTTTGAGAGTCTAGACTGATAGTGACAGTATTATGCCTTCAGTTGAATAGAGTGGCCCCTTTTGGGGCCGAAGCCTTTCCGAACCCTTTCTAGCCGTACCGGCAATACAAGCCCATATGGTCCAGCTAGTTCCACTTTCCTGATTTTATTCTTGATGCTTAGGGTTTTCCCCTTTTATCTACCCTACTATGATCTGCGTAGGTGCTTTCTGTCATACTAGCAGTACTCCACCCTTCAAGCTAAACGACACAACACTCATAATTCCAAAGCTGAGTTGTTCAAATATGATTGTGATATGATACTGATATTAGTTAACAGACACATTTAATTGGTTAGCTAAAGGTCCCACTTGAGTTTTCAAATGCATGTCGCGACATATAGAGAGACAGCAGGAATTGCATTTGTTTGTCACTTGTTGACTGTACTTTCTTATCCATACCAAATATTAGTTGTTATTTCAAAGCAAACATCGGTTACTAAGTACCCTTTGCACGGTTTGTAGCTTTAGATCTGCCATGCCACTGCCACGGTCAACACTATACTTATCATGCTTACAGTTTCCCCATTTTATAATCACCATATTCAACCTACGTGGTTCGTGTCATAATAGCACTGCTCCACCCATCAAGCTAAACAAGCTTAGTTGTACAAATTCGAATCTGATATGATGCTGATATTATTAAAAATGAGACAGGTTTAATTGGTCAGCTAAATGTTCCTACTTTAGTTTCGAAATGCTTGTGAGCCTCATATGGAGAGACTAGAAGGAATAGTATTTCTCTTTGCGCTCTGGTTCATCATGGGTGGGCAACACACATTGTTTTATCTAAAATCTACTTGCTCTTTGTTATCATGTTCCTCTTCTATTCTTCTTAATAAGTATATTACTTCCTCCGTTCCTAAACTGCCTTGGGTGCGTGCGTGTGTTGTGGTGGCGTGCGTTTGGACTGGGTGTTGTTCATCGTTGCTTTATTTATAAAGCAGGGTGAAACCCTTTTTCGGTAAAACATAAGTCTTTTTAGATATTCCAATAAGAACTACATACGGATGTATATAGACATATTTTAGAGTGTACATTCACTCATTTTGCTCCGTATGTAGTCCGCATTCGAATCTCTAAGAGACTTATATTTAGGAACGGAGGGAGTAGTACAGTATGTTCCTTGTCGGGAAGTGGAGCAAGGACATTTGCAGTCGACAGGTCTGTTGGGTCGCTTCAGATGGATGCTTTCAACTATTCTAGATGGTCTGCCATAATATCCGGGAAATACTGGGAGCTATGTCGTCTTTGAGAGTCTAGACTGATAGTAACAGTATTGTGCCTTCAGTTGAATAGAGCTGCCCCTTTTGGGGCTGAAGCCTTTCTGAACCCTTTGTAGCCGTACCGGCAATACAAGCCCATATGTTCCAGCTAGTTCCACTTTCCTGATTTTACTCATGATGCTTAGGGTTTCCCCTTTTATCTACCCTACTATGATCTGCGTAGGTGCTTTCTGTCGTACTAGCAGTACTCCACCCTTCAAGCTAAATGACACATCACTCATAATTCCAAAGCTTAGTTGTTCCAATATGATTATGATATGATACTGATATTAGTTAACAGACACATTTAATTGGCTAGCTCAAGGTCCCGCTCGAGTTTCCAAATGCATGTAGCGACATATAGACAGGCAGCAGGAATTGCATTTCTTTGTCACTTGTTGACTGTCCTTTCTTGTCCATACCAAATCTTAGTTGTTATTTCAAAGCAAACATCAGTTGCTAAGTACCATTTGCGCGGTTTGTAGCTTCAGATATGCCATGCCACTGCCACGGTCAACACTATACTCATCATGCTTATGTTTCCCCATTTTATGATGACCACGATCAGCCTACGTGATTCGTGTCATAATAGCACTGCTCCACCCATCAAGCAAAACAAGCTTAGTTGTACAAATTCGAATCTGATATTATGCTGATATTAGTAAAACTGAGACATGTTTAATTGGTCAGCTAAATGTTCCTGCTTTAGTTTTGAAATGCATGTGAGCCACATATGGAGAGACTGGAAGGAATAGTATTTCTCTGTGCGCTCTGGTTCATCATGGGTGGGCAACAGACATTGTATAGAAAGACTTGTAATATCTTCAATCTGCTTGCTCTTCTACTCTTCTTTAACATGATCCTCTTCTCTTCTTATTTAATAAGTATGTTCCTTGTTGGGAAGAGTAGCAGAGACATTTGCGGTCGACAGGTCAGGTCGAGTTGTTCTCCCTTAGTATATTTTGAATCTGTCAGGTCAAGTCGAGTTGTTCTTCTTTACTATATGTTGAAGCTGTCATCTGCGAAGTATCATCACTTCTGGAGCTCTCATATTTTGAGTAGTAGGTGACATTATATTAATGCACACACCAAATTACAACATGCATGGCATCTCTCAGAAGAATTGCAGAGATAACACATAGGGGTTTACAGGGAGGCAGTATTGGATTACAATCACTTCTGCATTACAAAGATAATCTCACTTATTTTTATGTTTTCATGCATGTCAAGTATTGAACATGATCAAACTGAATATGAGAATGGGAGCACGAGAGGAATATTGCGGAACAATCCACTGGCTAACAAACTTGGCATGGTGGAGGATGGCCTATCTTATTCACCCATCAAGGTGCTTGCTCTAACTTGGCAAGGTTGTATTGGTCGCACATATCTTGCATATGACCTCTTGCATTACTTCTACTTTGTTACACCACCATCTACTTAGTTTAAGCATCATATATGAGTATATGCCATACCTATCCATTTTCTGTACCTATTCCATGTGTCATCATAATATGTTTTTCCAGTCAAATGTTGTTCTTTCATAATAGATGTCCAAAAGGAAGAGGGTGAGTGTAGATCCTCAAGGAGTACAAACTAGGTATTTAGTTAAGGCAGTGATACCTGTTAAATCAGTTAGATCAGCAGCCACAGAAAACACAGGCCCAACTGTACCACACTTTACCCCTACACTAGTGGCCAAACCCCTATTAGAACTGCAGAGAGCCCAGCGTCAGGTACTGTCTATGATATCAATTCAAAATTTGAACTCTTACATTTCTGCATGTGCCTTACCTTCTCTCTTGTATGAAAACTAATTTCAGATGAATCTCCTTTCTCAAAGGATCATATGATCTCACAACAATACTGGGCACTTCATCGCTCTTGTCAGTACCTCTTGCCCTTTGTCAGCATACTTACACTCATTGCTGTTTGATTATGTAGCATCACTGTAAATGTTCGCTTCCTTATCCTCCCTTTGCTCAAAATTATAAGATCTATATTTACTCTTAGATAAATGTAGAATTAACACAATGGTTATGAAGTTCTGGATTGCTCATGTAAGTACCTGTTGTCATGTACTCCCTCCGTATCGAATTAATTGTTGCTCAATTGGATGTATTTAGAACTTAATAGTGCTGGATACATCCATTTGAGCGACAAGTAATAACGGACGGTGGTAGTATTACTGTACTTGCATTGCGAGATAGTTGATTGTCTAGCATTACTCTGCATCTTATCTGCCCTGCCCTCCACTTTCTCCAAATTATCAGATCTACATTTACTCTTACCAAAATGTTGAATAAAGCCAATGCCACTGCACACATTGATGTCTGCATTCCTCTTGTCAGTACCTTTTGCCTTGTAATGCTGTACTAGATTAATAGCTATTTGATTATGTATCATCACTCTACACCTGAGCTTCATTATCCTCTATATCTTCCAATATTATATGATCGATATTTACTCTTTACAAAATGTAGAATAAAGGCAACGCTTATAAAGAAGAGTCTTTGGGGAATTTCTTGAATTATCCTTCCATCGACATGGAGAAGGGCATTGTCCAGCCCGTGTTAACATGTAATGTAAGTTCATCCTTCTCAAGCTTTCAAACTTTGTTGTAGTATAGATTTGGATAGGCATCATTTCTTCCACTGCTGTTTACTTTGGTGTTTACATCTGATTGGATGTTTGCAACAACTGCCAGTTTTAAATTGTAGTTATAAAAACATGTTCCTTATGCAGAACAGACCCATTTATTTTCTTATTTGCCAATATAAAATGGGTCGGAATTGTCAGCACCCTGACTATCGTTGCTTATATATTTGTGAAACCTGTTACGTGTCTCCTTGTTTCTCTTTCAGAGTCATATCTCTTATGCCCGGCAGAACTTTAGGGAAGATAGTGAGCCAAACCATCTTGAAGAGAGTGAGATGACCCCAAGGTCATGTTGATGAAGAAAGTGAGTTGAAGCTACTCACCAACAGCTGTGAGATAACCTCTATGCAGTTGCTGCCTCAATCAGTTTGACTTCTTCAGTCTCAACTTAAAGCGGAAAGGCTTGCTTTAGCTCAGCTCCAACTTGATGTTAATGATGTAAAGAAGGCCTCAGAGGACACCCATGCGTGCTTTGTTGCTACGCATCTAGGGTTAGAGCATCTATCGTTGACATAACTGAGGTCTCATCAGCTTGTTCTGCTGCTCTTGGCGCACTTCGAGGGTAGGCCTAATGCCTTCTGAAGTGGTGTCTGTTTTGTATATTCTTTTGTCGATGCGTTTATATGCACTGGTGGCGACCTTTGATGCCCAGTGTATGTAATCTGTGGTCTCGTTGTGCTTTATTATCACTGGTGGCGAACTTTGATGCCTAGTGGATGTAATATGCCATAATTTCTTTATTGTATAGTCTAGGTTTATTCTTAGTCGGTATGCTGTAATTTAGGCCGGAAGCTTCAACGGATCTCAATGTTGTCGGCCTTCAGGCCGGCCCATAACTCGCTATGTATGGGCCGAAACATGGGCCTATAATCATCTTGGGCCATTAGCCTTTAACAGGCCGAGTAAAGTTCGGGCCAGCTGGGCCAGAGAATACCATGGGCTTTTAACAGGCTAAAAACTAGGTTGGGCTAGCGTTGAACTGAAAAGTTCACGGGCCAACATAGGCCGAAACTGTCTTAGGCCCATGTTTGGCCCAAATAGCAAACGAGCCGTTAATAGGCCAAATTATATCTCAGGCCCTGTTTGGCCTAATAAAATTATGGGCTTTAAGTAGGCCGGTATCAACGCGGGGCATAGGCCCAACTGTGTCACGGGCCATTAACAGATGGGCTGTAAGCAGGCCGGATTCAACGCGGGCTGTAATTAGGCCCAACTGTTACACGGGCCATTAACAGGCCGATAGGCACGTTGGGCTGAAATTTATCCACGAACACTACGGGCCGTTAAGAGGCCTAAAGTCACTTAGGACAAGAAATAGCCCAGTTTCAGCACGGGCCGTTAAATGGCCTAAAGTGAAACCGGGCCGACAACGGCCCAGATGCACCACGGACCGCTAACAGGCCAAAACTATTATCGGGCCGAACTGGTAAACGAGCATTTAACAGGCTGAAATACAAACCCGGCTTAGAATGGGCCCAGAAGAACAGTGGCCTGTTAACGGGCCTGATCTCATATGGGCCGTAATTTAGCCCAAAACACAACAGGCTGTGAACGGGCCCGATCTGATATGGGTCTCAATTTGACCCAAAACATGGTAGGCTGTTAACGGGCCGGCCCACTAGTGTCTGATAAAATATGGTGGGCCTTTAGCTGGGCCGGCCTTTTTACCTTAAAGGGGCCACTATTGGGATGTGCCACGTGTCAACATAACATAGGCGAGTTCCGTCCATTGAAGGGATGACATTTGTCCCACCGATGAGCTGACACGTGGATCATCCGGTGAATGAGAATTTTACACGTGGAAAATCCCCATTGGTCGGGGCTGTTAACGGGTTATCGGATCCAAACCGGAACCCGATAGCTTAACGGCGACCTGTTACGGTGGATGCCACATGTCGGTTACCCTTGACGAAAACACTTCCATGATGCGCCATTTATCGTCATGGAAGTGGACACTTCCGTGATGATAATTTTGGTATTGTCATGGAACACTTCTATGACAGCACAGGTATGACTATCTTGATTCTGTCATAAAATCGTCATGGATGTACATGCATGACAGAAAACATGACCTACTATGACAAAGATGTATCATCATAGAAGTGGTTTTCTTGTAGTGTGCGCGATGCCTATCGTCGTGCCAGCGCGACCATGCCGGCCGTCGGGCTAAAATCGTTCGACCACCCCATCGACTTCAACAAGGTGCGGCTTCCTAACCTAGTCTCCTTCTTCACCTATATCTCTGAGGAGCTGAGCTGTCTCCGCGCGGTGGTGGGGGCGAAGCTGGACAAGGAGGGGTTGCGGGTGGCCGTCGCCGTTGCCGGGCGAATCCTCTCAGGGCTTCGTCACCGAAATCCATTCGTGCCATTGGACGCCGTCTTTGACGAGCTGGCTCCCGTCGACCGGGAGCGGGCTCCGTGGGCGGTGGCACCCTGCATCACCACCGTCATGCGCCTCGAGAAGTAGAGGGACTTCGGTGGTGTTTAGGCGTCCTCTGCATGAGCATGTCTCGGCGCAACATGACCATTGGATCAAACTGACGGTGCAGATCAGTCACTGTAGTACAAAGCGTGTGGGTGTGTTTGGTTGCATTCTCATCTCAACATAGTTGTTCCTCTTCGTGCATGCTCATCTCAGCACCCCTCTTCATGCATGCTCCTAGTGTATTTTGTGTTAACCTAGTGTGGACTCATGCACCCTTCATGCGCTCTGCCAAACACCCAAAAGTGGGTTGAGAAGGGAACTTTTGATCCCATTTACCCTTCAAGTACCTAACACAGATTTGTGCTTCATATTCATGTTGCCTGGAGTACTGTAGCATCGTACTCTCCGTCCACTTTAGACCTAGTTCTATTAACATTGATCTCCTGTTCATTCTCGACCGGGCAGTCAAAAAAGGGGCGTGTTACATTACTGTTCATAGTTGACATGCGAACAACAACATTTTTTATCGTCATATCTTACTACACTAGCAACAAGATTATAGTACTGTCGTATGAACCACTGCACATGCCTAGTAGTAGGAGTACTAGTAGTGTAGGTTCAAGTGGCTACCGTGTTTCGCACTCCTCCGTCGTAAGAGTGGAAACCCTTGCTGTAATCATTTTTTAAGAAACAGTGGACACGCTCTACCACGCGGATCCTCCTCGACGGTCGTCGGGAACCTTGCTACTCACTTTCACCGAGGTGTGGGACAGCCAGCATTGGGTCCACTTGCCATGCACTAAATTACTCCGTACTAGAGTGCACAACTACACGGTAGACTACCCCGGTCGAAGCGTCGCAGTAATGCCCAATGAGCCGTCAAATCACAAAACCCGACCCTTGCAGCAGTAAGTTGGACGGACGAAGCAACCATCATTTCACTCTTCTCCCTCATCTTCCTCTCTTGAAGAAAACCCCAACTCGCTTCTCCCTCATCTTGTTCCTCATTTCTTCAAGAAAACCCCAACGCGCTTCTGCCATTGTTCTTCTCTCCCAAAGAAGGAAAGGTGAGCGCATCAATGGTGTTGCTTCTGGCCAAGGCCCGGTCTTGCAACCCCGCGACCAATCCTAACTCCCTCTCTATTCTTCTTTTGGGTTTGTGATTATGGTTTCTTTTCTTTTATTTCTATTTGACAGTTTCTTGATGGACCCTAGAGCACCGGCCGAAGTGATGTCTATGGCTCTGGCCAAAACCGTCGAGGCTCAGGGTACGAAGAAGCGCAAGCACCCCACCGAGACTACCACAGACAAGCTCAAGGCCATCGCCCTGTCCAAGCCCCCCTCTCTGGGATCCCTCATTAAGCCAGTCCAGGTAATATCTCTTCTTGACGATATTTTGGCGATCTTGATCGTGTTTTTTCATCTAACTTGCAGAGGCTTGCTAATATACGAGGTTTGTGTAATGTACACGCAGTACTAGTATTAGTAGTACAACTTTCTGGGCGATCTTGCATGTGATCTTTGTGTGCCAAATGACGGTTCTAAATTGGCTCTTTTGACCAAAACATGCGAGAGGTTGTCATACATATGATTTTTGCACATAACACTAATTTCTTATAGATTACTTTCAACTACTTTATGAACATCAATGCTAGTTGTAGGAAATGCAAGATTTTAGCTCTCATGCCTTGGAAGAGAGTATAGTAGCCTCAGCAACTTGTGTTATGGATATTGCAAGTAATCCCTCTTTTCACAAATATAAGATGTTCTAACTTTTTTGTGTATCTCATGTAGACATGTTCTAGTGTCTTTGTTCACTCATTTCTGTGCGTATATGTAGTCTTATATGGAGTAAAATATCAAAAATCATCTTATATTTCTAAACGAAGGTAGTAATAAAATATTTGATTTCTGTTTGAATTAGAACCAGGTCCACGGTGGATATGAAGTTCTCAAAGTAATGACGTGTGAACTGGAAGACCTGAGGATGTGTTCTACTACTAAACTATCCAGCTGATGTGTCCTTGTCGCCATGTGTCGTGAACTAGTGTTCTCATGTAGCATTGTTGTCAGGCGTGTTCTCGAGGGTGTACTTCACCACAACAATTTCCTAGCCGTGCCTTTGATTACGAAGGGTGTGGTTCTTGTAAAGCTTCCCGAAAAATCTGATGCAGACTGTCTTCATCGTCATGTTTATGAGTGGAAAGACCACTCTGTTAGGTTCTCCAAGGTTGACGAGATGGCGAAGGTGCCGGTAGACATCTCTCACGAAGTCCATGGCCTAGTCAGTTATGTGGAGCACATCCCGTAGGTCGGTGGCAAGAAATAGTGTGCAGAGTTTAATTAGTGCAACTTTGCTTGTCTGTAGTAAGTAATATTGTTCAGTACTTGATTTGTGTGTGTGAACCCTGTATGGTTTAGTACTGCCGCTTTTTTTGTGTGGTGAATCCTGAGAACAACCTATGTTAATGTTTGTCTACTCAATTCAGTCTGTATATTTTGAATTATCCAGTTCATCTTTTTTGTGAGGACGGTTTATCAATTATGGTTACAGTCCAATATATGTATGCATTGCAGGGTTTATCACATCCACCAGGATTTCCAGTCCCATGGATGTTCGGTCCATACGACTTGTAACGACCTTTGGACAGTCCTGCTTGTGGGAGTAAGTGCGGGCCCTGCATGCCACCCGTAATTGGACCATCAACCTTCAATTTAGAACTTGAACATAGTGATATCCTGGCTCGTGTCACATCAAGTAAATCTTATTGATTTACTGTCATGTTTTCTTACTTTTGCTGCAATTTTATGATACAGGTTTTGCCATGTCACATTTGTTACAGAATAAACCATTTCGTTTGCTCTATGATGGTTATTTTAGCAGGTTTCACTTCATATGACGTGTCAGTAACGAAGGCACTGTCCATCACTTATATTACGGGACACAATTGGATCAGTCTGTTGTCTGAGTACAATCTGAAGCCCTATGATCAACTGCAGTTTGTTTTAACAAACACACCACAATTAGTCCTTCTCGCGTTTAAAAGAAGTGAAGAAAAAGACTGGATCTAGGTCACGGAGCCTAGCGAAGTTAGAAAGCTGAAGTATGAAATCATAGCAGACCAGAGACGATCGCTGTTGTCTCGCACATCGGTACCACCTCCAGCATCGAATCAAGCACCAGCACATGCTCCGACGGCACTGGCCCTAGCACTGACAGCGGCAGCAGCTCAGTCTGTTCCACCAGAGGATTGGGCACCGACCATGTCAGCGGATCAGTCTGATCTACCGGAGGATCTGGCACTGACACGGGCACCTACTCTGACACCGGCACCAGCTCCACAAGGAGCCCCATCTCCGGCAACAACAGCGGCACTACCAGTCGCACCGCCACAGGCACCAGCAACGGCTCCGGCACCTGCAACAACACTTGAACTTGCACTTGCATCTGCTCCGGCCCGTGCAGTGGAAACGGAACCAGCACTTGCACTGGCAACAGACTGGGCTGCAGTTCGTACTGCATATACCAAAGTCCTTACAAAAATTGACATCTCCACCTTCTTGGTAAGCATTGGCAGCCCAAGTGCTTCGTTCTTTTTTCTTTCCATGTTGTTTCACATGATTTACTGTGTTGATCTAACTGTCTGTGTATGTCTTCTTCTTTGCAAACAGAGAATTCCTAGAGCAACGAGGGAGTCGTTCAATAATCTGGGAGACCATGGCCAAGTTTCTCTTACCATGCATAGCCTTGGTGTGAATGAACCTACTCAATATACCATAAGTACAAAGGATGGTCGCATGATGCTTGACGCTAAAGGATGGTCAAGGTTCAAAACTCTATCAAATCTTGCGGTTGGGGATGATGTCAAAATCAAACTTTCTCGACAAGGAGAGCTAGTCCTAATCAACTTTGAAATTCTTCAGTAGCAGCACGCAACTGCCGAACTGATCTATCCTCTAAGAGCTTTTGATGTAATAATATGGCATGGTGAAACAAGTGTACTGTGTGTATAAGTAATACTACAATATTATTTATCACGTAGGATATCATGAAAGAATTGCAACTCTGATTGCTGGTTAGGAATTGTCATTGATTTCATTCTAACAGCTGCCGTGCTTTATTTAATTTTCTGTATTCACCTTGCGATAGCATCTAAAACCAGCGTCGTACCGATCACTTGCAATATTTACCGGATGAAATGCGCTGAGTTAAAACACGTGGGCCCCCAAACATGTAGGCCCACCGGCCTGTGGCCCAAAGTCCAGACCCGTCAGCCTATCTGAGTATTTTATTCCCATCTGAACCCCATATTATGTTATTTATATTCCCCTTGATTTTTCTTATGTATAAAGTTGTGATATAAAAGATTTTTATTTTTCTTTACAGAGGGAGTATCTCTCAATCAAAAATATATTTATGTGTAACTAGTTACTCCTGCCTTTCTACTTCCTTTCGCTGATATGCGGGGCATCCGCAACGGGGTTCACGTGCCATGCACCAAATTAGAGTGCACAACTGCACGGTAGACTCACCCCGGTCGTAGCGCCGCAGTAATGCCCAATGAGCCGTCAAATCACAAAACCCCCACATTTCTAGCAGTAGCAGTAAGCTGGATGGACGAAGTAGCAATATTTCACTGGGCCTGAATCCCCTTCTCCCTCGTCTGCTTGTTCAGAGAAAACCTCCTCTCGGTGATTGCTTAGGGTTTTCTCATGGAGAACTAGGTACGAATTCTTCATCCATCCCCGATAAATCCTATTCCCTTGGTCGCCAGTAATCCTAGGATGGCAGCCGCCGCCGTTGATGCATTTTTCTTCCTACTAAATGTAGTGTGTTTCATTTGTAGTGCCCAAAGTGCGAGGACCCTACTGGTTTCTGCGCCCTTGGCGAGACGCCACACTTGTTCCTTCTCATCCTAACACAGGATTTTGAAACACACACAATATGTTCCTAGAATCCTCTTTTCTATCCGAGAGGGTTGGGGTTTTTGAACATGCTGTTGACTAATATGGAATTTTGGATTGCTATATTTGGATAAAAGGTACTAGTACCATGGTCAACACTGACGTGAAAGAGGAAATTATTTCTAGATTTGGATAGCGAATAAATTGTGTTCTCATATTATTTTTCCTACAGTGCATCCCTTGCTCTACCAGAACACATGTACTCAAGATGGTCGGCCTTGCCATAACTGAATACACCAGTTTAATGGTCACATTGAAGACACGCCATGGAGATAAGTTCCCAGTTGGGTTCATGAACCAAGAAGATAGCTCCTTTTTTTATGGCCGAACTTGGATAAACTTTCTCAAGTGCTACAGACTGAAAGGTGGCACACGATTGTTGTTGGAAATAGTAGAACCTGGTCTCATCTTCATTGCGACCTTCCACCCCGACGTCGTTCCAGTAGTTCATCCATGTTAGTTTTGTATCTGGTTCTTGCATGTTGCCTCGATTACTTCTTAATCCACCTATTCTGTCTAACTAATCACAATTTGACTTTAGAAGTAGCAACAATTTGTGATTCCCTTATCTCACAAAGATGCTACTTCTAACCAAAATTTCTTATAATTGGTGGCACGTGTAGGTTATTACAAAGTTCAGGACACTACTCGTCTGTTATTTGATAAGAACTCGACTGTCACTGATGGCACTGAAGTTGACTGGGATGACATCCACCAGTTCCTACACTTTATTGATCGTCTTGAGGTCCTTGTGGGGCGTTTCAATGGTGGAAGGCCACATGGGATATGTGTGCCACTAGTGCACACATTGGATAGGTCCAACTGTGTCAAGAAACTTATGGTATGAGCTCTTTTCTATTATACATGTTGTTCATAAACTCTTGCTTATACACAGTTTTACAGCTGTGATCTTCTTGAAATAGAAACTGCCCAGTTTTATTGTTCCTATACAGATGACTGACCATGGTCGGGTCAGACTTGCGCTTGGTCGCAACATGATGTTTATGTCGACCTACTCCATTTCCCTTAGAGCTGAAAAGATACTTATTCATGGGTGGTCTCAAATAATGAATGCCCGTTGATCTTGGAGAATAGGACAGAAGGTTATGTTCATGCTTTTCCATGGCTCTGAAGCGAATATCCTGTTTATTTACCACATTGCGAGATGAAGCCGCTTTCAGAAGGTTGTGGATGCGCGGGGTGGCGCCTGGGCCTTGTCCTGAGGCTTGGTGGCCTCACCCTTGGTTAACTATAGGCAAAGTAGCACTATTCGAGGCGTGCTTTGTACGGTTGAACCTGTATAAGTATTCATACTGCTTTCAACTATGGTTGTTAAGTGCCCTTGCTGGTTTCAGTTAAGGTTGTTTAGTACTTCTGCTGCTTTTACAGTCTGTCGTGTTTCTTCAGTCTCGTCTTCCTCTAGCGGCCAAAACCAAACCAGCCCCGGCGGGGCCACCTGCTCCCGTCTACCATGGCTGGTTGCGCCTCAACGCACGCATCGCCGCCCCACCATCTCCTAAATCTTTAACGCCGACGTCAGGCCCACTCCGCACCCACACCCGAACCAGTGAACCCTTGTACTCCCCTTCGCCCGCGACTTCACCACCGCATCTTCCCCGGCTCTTGTTTGTTCCCGTTCGAGGCCTCGCCATCATCCTCCACGCACCTTGGTGCGCTCGCCGTGGTGCTGCCCTCTCGCCTAGTCAACATGGTCAACAAACGAGAGGAATCAGGAGAGGACTGTACATGGAAAGGATGACAGTAGGGACCCACCATGTCCATGGCCGTACGCGAGCAAGCTCCTCATTTTTTGTTATATACAAGCAAAAAAGAAAATGCTTCCTCCAAGTGGTTTGCTGACATCTAGGACCCACGACATTGTCAGCGTATAGTCAATAGACAAGAGAACTGCACAAGAGCGGCTGACACCTAGGATGTAGCTGCTCGAGTAGTATATTTTTTTGTTATTGTTGAGACAGAGCAGGGTTTCAACTGGGCTGTGGCCCGTCTAGCCCAGGCTTCTATTTTACGTTCACCACATGACCAACCCAGCTATTTTTCTTTGTGAAAATGGATAGCCCAGTTTATTTTTTCTGAAGAATACCCAACCCAGACCTACTTATTTTTCTCCACCCTGTTGGGCTACAACTCTTTCAAGACGGCTGCAAATCTTAAAAGTAATATGAAATGGGATGTAAATATAAAAAACACACGACAAATTGGCAATTACTTTCAAATTTCTGAATTTTTTCACATTTTTAGTTTCCAATTTCATTGCGTTTTAACCTAATTTAAATATATTTTGAAAGTACTTTAAATCTGGCCCGACATTTCGGTATTAAAAATAGTTTCGCCCCCACCGAAATATGTGAAATTTCGTTTAAATTTATAACCCTGACCCTGGCCAACAAAAAGAAAAAGGACTCCAATAAATTGCATAAGGAGTTGCAAATGAGCTGTAAATTATAAAAAAAAAATAGAAAATGGGCTGACTTGTGGGCCTATTAAGTTGATGCGTATGCAATCTTTTTTACCTATTATATATTATTAGCAAACAAAACGATTCTGGCAGAAGTGACCGTTGGATGTCAATCCAACGGCCGTCGTGCTTCTTCAATCTCTGATCTTCTTGCTCCAGCCGCCAAATCCAGCGCTGGCGGGACCGCCTGCACCCGCCTCTCGTGGACGGCTGTGCTGCCGCGCAGGCCTCACCACCCCCTCCTACTCCCACCGCTGGCCAGGCCATCCCTCTACTCACCCACATCCCTCCACTGCTATGGCTTCGCCGCCTCCAGGTCATTCCCTTCTTGGGTCCCGCCATCCTCCACTGCGTTGGCTCAGTCCTCTGGGTCATTCCCTTCTTGGGTCTCACCGTCGTCCACCGTGTTGGTGTTCTCGGCACGGCGTGATCAACGTTGTCAACAAACAACAACATCGAAAGAGGAATTTACGTGGAGAGGCTGACAGTAGGGACCGACATGGTCCATGGCTACACACAAGCAAGTACCTCCTTATTATGCCCAAAAAATGAATCCTCCTCATGACAGCTGGGACACACCAGCTATATCTTTGGACGGAAGGAAGTGCCTCCTTGGTAAGCGAAAAATAATGATTGCTCCCCATGACAACTGTGAAGGAAATATGCCCTAGAGGCAATAATAAAGTTGTTATTTTATATTTCCTTATTCATGATACAGGTTTATTATTCATGCTAGAATTGTAGTGATTGGAAACTTAAATACATGTGTGGATACATAAACAAATACCATGTCCCTAGTAAGCCTCTACTAGACTAGCTCGTTGATCAAAGATGGTTAAGGTTTCCTAACCATAGACATGTGTTGTCACTTGATAACGAGATCACATCATTAGGAGAATGATGTGATGGAAAAGACCCATCCGTTAGCTTAGCATATGATCGTTCAGTTTATTGCTATTGCTTTCTAATTGTCAAATACATATTCCTTCGACTATGAGATCATGCAACTCCCGAATACCGGAGGAATACCTTGTGTGCTATCAAATGTCACAACATAACTGGGTGATCATAAAGATGCTCTACCGGTATCTCCGAAGGTATTTGTTGAGTTGGCATGGATCGAGATTAGGATTTGTCACTCCGTGTATCGGAGAGGTATCTCTGGGCCCTCTCGGTAATACACATCACAAGAAGCTTGCAAGCAAAATGACTAAAGAGTTAGTTACGAGATGATGTATTACAGAACGAGTAAAGAGACTTGCCGGTAACAAGATTGAACTAGGTATGAAGATACCGACGATCGAATCTCGGGCAAGTAACATACCGACAGACAAAGGGAATTACGTATGTTGTCATAACGGTTCGACCGATAAAGATCTTCGTAGAATATGTAGGAACTAATATGGGCATCCAGGTTCCGCTATTGGTTATTGATCGGAGAGGTGTCTCGGTCATGTCTATATAGTTCTCGAACCCGTAGGGTCCGCACGCTTAATGTTCGTTGATGATATAGTGTTATATGAGTTATATGATTTGGTGACCGGATGTTGTTCGGAGTCCCGGATGAGATCACGGACATGACGAGGAGCTCCAGAATGGTCTGGAGGTAAAGATCAATATATAGGACGATGATATTTGGACATCGAAAGAGTTTCGGGAGGTACCGGATAGTCATCGGATCACCGAAAGGGGTTCCGGGAGCCCCGGGAGGCTATATGGGCTTAATGGGCCAAAGGGGGGAACATACCAGCCCACAAGGGGCTAGTGCGCCTCTCTCCCTGGCCGCCGGCCCTAGGGGAAGGAAAGGGGGAGGGTTGGCCCCTCCTTCCTTTCCCTCCTCATGAGAGAAAGGAAAGGGGGGGGGGCGCCACCTCCCCCTGCTTTGCTCCCGCGCACAAACAAGGAAAGGGGGGCGGCCAAGGGCAGGAGCCCAAGGGGGATTCGGCCACCCTTGGGGCGCCTCCTGGCTGCCTCCCCTCTCCTCCCACCTATATATATGTGGGAGGGGGCGCCACACAAGGACCACGACAATCTCTTAGCCATGTGCGGCGCCCCTCTCCACAGTTTCGTCCCTCGGTCATATTTTCGTAGTGCTTAGGCGAAGCCCTGCGGAGATAGCATCAGCACCACCGTCACCACACCGTCATGCTGCCGGAACTCATCCTCTGCTTCGCCCGTCTTGCTGGATCAAGAAGGGGAGGACGTCACCGAGCTGAACGTGTGCTGAACGCGGTGGTGTCGTACGTTTGGTACTTGATCGGTTGGATCGCGAAGAATTTTGACTACATCAACCGCGTTAATAAATGCTTCCGCTTACAGTCTACGAGGGTACATAGACACACTCTCCCCTCTCGTTGATATGCATCTCCATGGATAGATCTTGTGTGTGCGTAGAATTTTTTTTTTCCATGCAACGTATCCCAAGAGTGGCATCATGAGCCAGGTCTATGCGTAGATGATATGCATGAATAGAACACAAAGAGTTGTGGGCAGTGATGGTCATACTGCTTACCACCAACGTCTTATTTTGATTCGGTGGTATTGTAAGATGAAGCGGCCCGAACCAACCTTACATGTCCACGTACATGAGACCGGTTCCACCGACAGACATGCAACTTGTTTTGCATAAAGGTGGCTGGCGGGTGTCTGTTTCTCCTACTTTAGTTGAATCGAATTTGACTATGGCTGGTCCTTGAAGAAGGTTAAAACAGCAAACTTGATAAATCACCGTTGTGGTTTTTGCCGTAGGTAAGAACGGTTCTTGCTAGAAGCCCGTAGCAGCCACGTAAAACTTGCAACAACAAAGTAGAGGACGTCTAACTTGTTTTTGCAGGGCATGTTGTGATGTGATATGGTCAAGATGTGATGTGATATACGTTGTTGTATGAGATGATCATGTTTTGTAATATCAACAACTGGCAGGAGCCTTAGGGTTCTCTCTTAATTATTGTATGAAATGCAAGCGGCATGTAATTGCTTTACTTTATCGCTATGCGTTAGCAATAGTTGTAGAAGCAATAGTTGGCGAGATCACCCCGACGCAACGATGGAGATCAAGGTGTCGAGCTGGTGACGATGGAGATCATGCCGATGCTTTGGAGATGGAGATCAAAAGCACACGATGATGATGGCCATATCATGTCACATATTTTGATTGCATGTGATGTTTATCCTTTATGCATCTTATTTTGCTTAGAACGATGGTAACATTATAAGATGATCTCTTCACTAAATTTCAAGATAAAAGTGTTCTCCCTGAATATGCACCATTGCTAAAGTTCATCGTTTTGAAGCACCTCGTGATGATCGAGTATGATAGACTCTACGTTCACATACAACGGGTGTAAGCCAGTTTTGCACAAGCAGAATACATGGGTTAAACTTGACGAGCCTAGCATGTACAAACATTGTCTCGGAACACTGGAGACCGAAAGGTCGAACATGAGTCATATAGTAGATATGATCAACATAGATATGTTCACCATTGATGACTACCCCATCTCACGTGATGATCGGACATGGGTTAGTTGATTTGGGTCATGTATCACTTAGATAACTTGAGGGATGTTAATTTATGTGGGAGTTCATTAGTAATTTGATTAATTGAACTTAATTTATCATGAACTTAGTCTTAATAGTTTTGCATATCTATGTTGTAGATCAATGGCCCGTGCTACCGTCCCCCTGAATTTTAATGTGTTCCTAGAGAAATCTAAGTTGAAAGATGATGGTAGCAACTACACGGACTGGGTCCGTAACTTGAGGATTATCCTCATTGCTGCTCAGAAGAATTATGTCCTTGATGCACCGCTAGGTGACCCACCTGCTCCCACTAATCTGGACGCTATGAACGCCTGGCAAACGCGGAATGATGACTACTCTATAGTTTGGTGTGCCATGCTTTACGACTTAGAACCGGTACTTCAAAAATGTTTTGAGCGTCATGGAGCATATGAGATGTTCCAAGAGCTGAAGTTGATATTTCAAGCTAATGCCCGGGTTGAGAGATATGAAGTCTCCAACAAGTTCTATAGCTGCAAGATGGAGGAGAATAGTTCTGTCAGCGAACACATACTCAAAATGTCTGGGTATCATAACCACTTGACTCAGCTGGGAATTGATCTTCCAGTTGAGAGTGTTATTGACAGAGTTCTTCAATCACTGCCACCAAGCTACAAAGGCTTCGCGATGAACTATAATATGCAAGGGATGGAGAAAACAATTCCCGAGCTCTTCGCGATGCTGAAATCGGCGGAGGTAGAAATCAAGAAGGAGCATCAAGTGTTCATGGTTAAAAAGACCACTAGTTTCAAGAAAAAGGGCAAAGGAAAGAAAGGGAACTTCAAGAAGAATGGCAAACAAGTTGCCGCTGTTGTGAAGAAGCCCAAAGCTGGACCGAAGCCTGAAACTGAGTGCTTCTACTGCAAAGGAAGTGGTCACTGGAAGCGGAACTGCCCCAAGTAGTTGGCGGATAAGAAGGATGGTAAAGTGAACAAAGGTATATTTGATATACATGTTATTGATGTGTTCCTTACTAATGCTCGTAGTAGCGCCTGGGTATTTGATACTGGTTTGGTTGCTCATATTTGTAACTCGAAACAGGAGCTGCGGAATAAACGAAGATTGGCTAAGGACGAGGTGACGATGCACATCGGGAATGGTTCCAAGGTCGATGTGATCGCCGTTGGCATGCTACCTCTACATCTACCTTCGGGATTAGTTTTAGACCTCAATAATTGTTATTTGGTGCCAGCGTTGAGCATGAACATTATATCTGGATCTTGTTTATTACGAGACGGTTATTCATTTAAGTCAGAGAATAATGGTTGTTCTATTTATATGAATACTATCTTTTATGGTCATGCACCCTTGATGAATGGTCTGTTCTTGTTGAATCTCGATCGTAGTGATACACATATTCATAATATTGATGCCAAAAGATGCAAAGTTGATAATGATAGTGCAACGTATTTGTGGCACTGCCGTTTAGGTCATATTGGTGTAAAGCGCATGAACAAACTCCATGCGGATGGACTTTTGGAATCACTTGATACTTGCGAACCATGCCTCATGGGCAAGATGACTAAAACTCCATTCTCCGGAACAATGAAGCGAGCTAATGATTTATTGGAAATAATACATACCGATGTATGCGATCCGAGGAGTATTGAAGCACGTGGCGGGTATCATTATTTTCTAACCATTACAGATGATTTAAGTAGATATGGGTATATCTACTTGATGAAACACAATCTGAAACATTTGAAAAGTTCAAAGAATTTCAAAGTGAAGTAGAGAATCATCGTCACAAGAAAATAAAGTTTCTACGATCTGATCATGGAGGTGAATATTTGAGTTACGAGTTTGGCCTTCATTTAAAACAATGTGTAATTGTTTCACAACTCACGCCACCCAGAACACCACAGTGAAATGGTGTGTCCGAACGTCGTAACCGTACTTTATTTCATACGGTGCGTTCTATGATGTCTCTTACTGATTTGCCTTTATCATTTTGGGGTTATGCATTAGAGACGGCCGCATTCACATTGAATAGGGCACCATCTAAATCCATTGAGACGACACTGTATGAACTATGGTTTGGGAAGAAACCTAAGCTGTCGTTTCTTAAAGTTTGGGGATGCGACACTTCTGTCAAAAGGCTTCAGCCTGATAAGCTCGAACCCAAATCGGAGAAGTGCGTCTTCATAGGATACCCTAAAGAGACTATTGGGTATACCTTCTACCACAGATCCGAAGGCAAGATCTTTGTTGCTAAGAATGGGTCCTTTCTAGAGGAGTTTCTCTCGAAAGAAGTGAGTGGGAGGAAAGTAGAACTTGATGAGGTTATTGTACCTTCTCTCGAATTGCAAAGTAGCACATCAGAGAAAAATGTTCCCGTGATGCCTACACCAACTAGAGAGGAAGCTAATGATGATGATCATGAAAGTTCAGATAAAGTTACTACTGAACTTCGTAGGTCAACCAGAACATGTTCCGCACCAGAGTGGTACAGTAATCTTGTCCTGGAAGTCATGCTATTAGACCAAGGCGAACCTACGAACTATGAAGAAGCTATGATGAGCCCAGATTCTGACAGATGGCTTGAGGCCATGAAATCTGAGATAGGATCCATGTATGAGAACAAAGTGTGGACTTTGGTGGACTTGCCCGATGATCGGCAAGCCATAGAGAATAAATGGATCTTCAAGAAGAAGACTGAGGTTGATGGTAATGTTACTGTCTACAAAGCTCGACTTGTTGCAAAAGGTTTTCGACAAGTTCAAGGGGTTGACTACGATGAGACTTTCTCACCCGTAGCAATGCTTAAGTCTGTCCGAATCATGTTAGCAATTGCCGCATTTCATAATTATGAAATCTGGCAAATGGATGTCAAAACTGCATTCCTTAATGGATTTCTTAAAGAAGAGTTGTATATGATGCAACCAGAATGTTTTGTCGATCCTAAAGGTGCTAACAAAGTGTGCAAGCTCCAGCGATACATCTATGAACTAGTGCAAGCATCTCAGAGTTGGAATATACGCTTTGATGAAGTGATCAAAGCATATGGTTTTATACAGACTTACGGTGAAGCCTGTATTTACAAGAAAGTGAGTGGGAGCTCTGTAGCATTTCTGATATTATATGTGGATGACATATTGTTGATTGGAAATGATATACAATTTCTGGATAGCATAAAAGGATACGCTTAATAGGACTTTCACAAAGCACATACCTTGACAAAGTTTTGAAGAAGTTCAAAATGGATCAGTCAAAGAAAGGGTTCTTGTCTGTGTTACAAGGTGTGAAATTGAGTCAGACTCAAATCCCGACCACTGCAGAAGATAGAGAGAAAATGAAAGTCATTCCCTATGCCTCAGCCATAGCTTCTATCATGTATGCTATGCTGTGTACCACATCTGATGTGTGCCTTGCCATAAGTTTGGCAGGGAGGTACCAAAGTAATCCAGGAGTGGATCACTGGACAGCGGTCAAGACCATCCTGATGTACCTGAAAAGGACCAAGGATATGTTTCTCATTTATGGAGGTGACGAAGAGCTCGTCATAAATGGTTACGTCGATGCTAGTTTCGACACTGACCCAGATGACTCTAAGTCACAAACCGGATACGTATTTATATTGAATGGTGGAGCTGTCAGTTGGTGTAGTTCCAAGCAGAGCGTCGTGGCGGGAACTACGTGTGAAGCAGAGTACATAGCTGCTTCGGAAGCAGCACATGAAGGAGTCTGGATGAAAGAGTTCATATCCGATCTGGGTGTAATATCCAGTGCATCGGGTCCAATGAAAATCTTTGGTGACAACACAGTAGCAATTGCCTTAGCGAAGGAATCCAGGTTTCATAAGAGAACCAAACACATCAAGAGACGCTTCAACTCCATTCGTGAAAAGGTTAAGGATGGAGACATAGAGATTTGCAAAATACATACGGATCTAAATGTAGCAGACCCGTTGACTAAGCCTCTTCCACGAGCAAAACATGATCAGCACCAAGACTCCATGGGTGTAAGATTCATTACAATGTAATCTAGATTATTGACTCTAGTGCAAGTGGGAGACTGAAGGAAATATGCCCTAGAGGGAATAATAAAGTTGTTATTTTATATTTCCTTATTCATGATAAAGGTTTATTATTCATGCTAGAATTGTATTGATTGGAAACTTAAATACATGTGTGGATACATAAACAAATACCGTGTCCCTAGTAAGCCTCTACTAGACTAGCTTGTTGATCAAAGATGGTTAAGGTTTCCTAACCATAGACATGCGTTGTCACTTGATAACGAGATCACATCATTAGGAGAATGATGTGATGGAAAAGACCCAACCGTTAGCTTAGCATATGATCGTTCAGTTTATTGCCATTGCTTTCTTAATGTCAAATACATATTCCTTCGACTATGAGATCATGCAACTCCCGGATACCGGAGGAATAACTTGTGTGCTATCAAATGTTACAACGTAACTGGGTGATCATAAAGATGCTCTACAGGTATCTCCGAAGGTATCTGTTGAGTTGGCATGGATCGAGATTAGGATTTGTCACTCCGTGTATCGGAGAGGTATCTCTGGGCCCTCTCGGTAATACACATCACAAGAAGCTTGCAAGCAAAATGACTAAAGAGTTAGTTATGAGATGATGTATTACGGAACGAGTAAAGAGACTTGCTGGTAACGAGATTGAACTAGGTATGAAGATATCGACGATCGAATCTCAGGCAAGTAACATACCGACAGACAAAGGGAATTACGTATGTTGTCATAACGGTTCAACCGATAAAGATCTTTGTAGAATATGTAGGAACCAATATGGGAATCCAGGTTCCGCTATTGGTTATTGACCGGAGAGGTGTCTCGGTCAAGTCTACATAGTTCTCAAACCCGTAGGGTCCGCACGCTTAACGTTCGTTGACGATATAGTGTTATATGAGTTATATATTTTGGTGACTGAATGTTGTTCGGAGTCCCGGATGAGATCAAGGACATGACCAGGAGCTCCGGAATGGTCCGGAGGTAAAGATCGATATATAGGATGATGATATTTGGACACCAGAAGAGTTTCGGGAGGTACCGGATAGTCATCGGATCACCGGAAGGGGTTCCGGGAGCCCCGGGAGGCTATATGGGCTTAATGGGCCAAAGGAGGGAACACACCAGCCCACAAGGGGATGGTACGCCCCTCTCCCTGGCCGCCGGCCCTAGGGGAAGGAAAGGGGAAGGGTTGGCCCCTCCTGCCTTTCCCTCCTTATGAGAGAAAGGAAAGGAGGGGGGCGCACCTCCCCCTGCCTTCCTCCCGCGCACAAACAAGGAAAGGGGGGCGGCCAAGGGCAGGAGCCCAAGGGGGATTCGGCCACCCTTGGGGCGCCTCTTGGCTGCCTCCCATCTCCCCCCACCTATATATATGTGGGAGGGGGCGCCACACATGGACCACGACAATCTCTTAGCCGTGTGCGGCGCCCCTCTCCACAGTTTCGTCCCTCGGTCATATTTTCGTAGTGCTTAGGCGAAGCCCTGCGGAGATAGCATCACCACCACCGTCACCATGCCGTCGTGCTGCCGAAACTCTTCCACTACTTCGCCCGTCTTGCTGGATCAAGAAGGCGAGGACGTCACCGAGCTAAACGTGTGCTGAACGCGGAGGTGCCGTACGTTCGGTACTTGATCGGTTGGATCGCGAAGAAGTTCGACTACATCAACCGCGTTAATAAACGCTTCTGCTTACAATCTACGAGGGTACGTAGACACACTCTCCCCTCTCATTGCTATGCATCTCCATGGATAGATCTTGCGTGTGCGTAGAATTTTTTTTGTTTTCCATGCAACGTATCCCAACAAACTGGGGCCCACCAGATTTGGAGGCTGACTTGTGGGCCTACTAAGTTGATGCGTACGCAGGGCCTACTAAGTTGACGCATACGCAGGGCCTACTAAGTTGACGCATATGCATACGCAGTTTTCCATTCTAGCAACAGTGACCATTGAATGTTAATCCAACCGCCATGCTGCTTCTTCAACCTCTGATCTGCTTGCTCCAGCCGCCCAAACCAGCTCCGGCCATACCGCCTGCTCCCGCCTCTCGTGGCCGGCTGTGCTGCCACGCAGGCATCACCACCCCACCCTACTCCCACCACTGGCCGGGCCTTCCCTTTACTCACCCACACCCCCTGTTATTTTTCGGAGATGGCAGCCTCATACCGCAGCCGAACTAGTCAACCCTCGTACTCCCTCTTCCACGTGGGAAACCACTGTCGTGTCTTCCCTGACTCCGGTTCGTTCCCTTCCTAAGCCTCACCGTCGTCCACCACATTGGTGCTCTTGGCGCGGCATCATCAACGTGGTCAACGAACGATAGCCATCGGAAGAGGACTCTACGTGGTGAGGCTGACAGCTGGACCCAACAGCTACATCTTCGTACGCAAGGAAGTGTCTTCTTATTACGCGAAAAAATGATTCCTCCCCCTGACAGCTGGGACCCATCAGCTTTATCTTCGCACGCAAGGAAGTGCGTTCTTATCCTCCTTGATAGCTGGGACCCACCAGGTCGAAGCATACATACCATTGTCTATGTGGTCGCAGACGTGTACGTACATACCGGTCGATTGGTCTGTCTGCCATGATGAACCATGGCCGAGCAAGGAGCGGTAGCAGTTCACACAGTCCCGTCTAAATCCTGTAGACGTACATATAGCCACAGGGCAAAAAATACGGCCACATATGTACATATGAGCAGGGTCTCGAATGCGTATTCACACATACGGACGGCAGCGACGGCGTCCTGTTCATCCGGAGCCAACCGGCTGGGTCGGAACGGAGGAAATAGCGTTGTGTTCATCGGGAGGCAACCGACTGGGTCAGAATGCGTCCTGTTCAATGGGAGACAACCAGCTTGGATGGAACAGCCGAAACGGGGTCTGGCATACCACAGAACGGAGGAAACGACCTTCTGTTTGACCAGCTACGTTCGAAAAAGGATCCTGTTCATTAGGAGGGCTCTGGCGTACCGCAAAACGGAGGAAACAGACTTCTCTTCCAGCTCCTACGGTCAAAATGGGGTCCTGTTGATCGGGAGGGGTGTGGCGTACCGCAAAACGAAGGAAACAGACTTTTGTTGGAGCGGCTACGCTCAAAACGGGGTCCTGTTCATCGGGAGGGGTGTGGCGTACCGCAAAATGGGACTCCACGGGCTACTGTTCATCCATCGTCGTCCTCCAGGCTCCACCGGCTACTGTTCATAGAGCCTCCACGGGGTCCTGTTCATCCACCCCCAACCGACTGGGGTATGGCGGCCTCCTCGGGGTCCTGTTCATCCAGCGGCAATCGCGTACACACGGCCGGGGTCCTATTCATATCCAACCCCCACCGGGAACTGTTCATCCACAGCCAACCAACTGGCTAGGTCGACTCACCAAGTCTCGACTCGTTCTACGTATCGCGCGCGCGGCAGCAACAAGCACTGTTCATCCAGAGGCAACCCAACACACCAGGTGGCTACGTCTCGCACGGGGGCTCGATCGGCTTCAGTAAGCCAGCGGCAGTGATCGATCGCTCGGGCTCAGTAAGCACACCAGTGAAGGAATCGCTCGGGTTTCATTAGAAGCGAAGGGATCGATCGATCGGCTGCAGTACGTAGTGGGATCGATCGATCACTCGGGTTCAGTAAGCAAACGCCTCTCGCTCGGGTTCAGTTATAGCGAACACGGCTCGCACACCACGCGCGGGTACGAGAGAGAAACGCACAAACCACACTGCATCGCTCGGCCCGACCACCCACCGTAACCAGGAACTCTGCGAAAATTTCCTCGCCCTCACTTCTACCACGATTTTTTATGTCATGGACGACCCAAAGAATGTCATGCAGGTGCGTCCCCGGCCCACCGAGGACAAAAAGCCCAATTTCTGTCATGATTTTTTGTCATAGAAGTAGGATCCCACCACATCTATGATGATGTGTGGTTTTGTCACAATTATCATCATAGAAGTGTCATAACCATGACATAATTTTTTTCATTCAGGCCATAATGTCACGGATGTGTCTTTTTTTTGTAGTGAAGGAGACTTGAGTACACGGGTATGGGCACTCCCCTTGCCTTGTGCCAAGCTTGGGGGAGATGCCCCGGTATCGTATCACCATCGCTTTTATTGCCTTTACCTATCTTAGTTGAATAAAAGTTTAGTATGATCTATTTTCGAGTGTTAGTTTCGTGAACTATCTATCTATGTAATCGAGTGAGAGTTATATAATAAAGTTTAGTTTGAGTTTTTGCTTCTTTACTTTTTTTGTTTCAATCAAAATAGAAGCAATAATGAAAAAGATCATATTCTAATCTTATGATAAGTAATAACATTACATAAGGAAAAGTATAAGTGGTAAAATATATTGAAAGTTGACAAACATAGCATTGGTCAATGATGCAATTCATGAAAGAATTAATAAGGGAAGAGAAGATTCACATGCAAATATACTATCTTGGACATCTTTTATGATTGTGAGCCCCCATTAAATATTTTATGCAAAATTGTTGACATTGGACAAGGAAGACAACGTAATGATTTATGTTTGGCATATTCACATAGAAGTTATATTGTCATTGATCTTCCAACATGTGGTGCTTGCCCAATACCTTTGCTAGCCAAAAATCCGCACCAAGTAGAGATACTACTTGTGCATCCAAAACTCTTAAACCCAAATTCATGTTTTGAGAGTCCACCATACCTACCTATGGATTGAGTAAGATCCCTCAAGTAAGTTGTCATCGGTGCAAAAAGGGCAATGAAAATTGCTTCTAAATGTGTTTGATCTTTTAGTGTAAGGGAAAATAAGCGTTGTACGAACTTGTGATGGCAAAGTAATAAAAGTGACAGACTGCATAATAAAGGTTGCTACCATAAGGGGCAATATAATGTGACGTTCTTTTGCATTAAGACATTATGCATACAAAACCAAAAAGCGCATGACAACCTCTGCTTCCCACTGCGAAGGGTCTATCTTACTTTTATGCACTTACTTTTTATGCAAGAGTCAAAGTGTTCTCCACTATTCCTTCTTATTTTTCTCTTTTGCAAGCATCATGTGGTGGGGAAAGATCTAGGCACATATATCCAGTTGGATGTGAGTGATCATGAGTTATTATTGTTGACATCACCCTTGAGGTGAATAAGTTGGGAGGCGAAACTATAAGCCCCTATCTTTCTATGTGTCTGGCTCAAACTCTTTGTTCATATATATGTTGTGAGTGTTAGCAATCATAGAAGACTAAATGATGGTTGAGTATGTGGACTTGCCAAAAGGCTCCGACACGAGACCCTTCCTGAAAATATGATGAATTGTAATTGCAAAGTTGACTGAGAGTATAGTTTGTTTGCTTTCAAGAAAGTTTATGCTTTATACTTCGATGTTGTGATGAATTGTTACTTGCTCATGAGAAGTTATATGATGAAGTTTATTTGCTGAAAATTATAAGCATGATGCTACTATGTCCGTATTTTTTTTATCGACACCTCTCTCTCTAAACATGTGGACATGATTTTCGATATCGGCTTTCGCTTGAGGACAAGCAAGGTCTAAGCTTGGGGGAGTTGATACGTCCATTTTGCATCATGTTGTCCTACTGTTATTTATAGTGTTTTTATGCATTATAACAGTTTGTGGAGTAATTCTAATACCTTTTCTCTCATAATATGAAAGGTTTGCACAAAGAGGGAGAATGCCGACAACTGGAATTCTGGACCTAAAAAAGCTATGTCAGAGATACCTATTCTGCACATCTCCAAATGAGTTGAAATTTCATGAAGAATTATTTTGGAATATATATAAAATACTGGAATAAAGAAATACCAGAGGCGGCCACCCAGGTGCCCACTAGGCACAAGGGCGCGCCACCCCCTCCTAGCGCGCCCTGGTGGGTAGTGGGGGCCCTGGCCCACCTTTGGTGCCCATCTTCTGGTACATAAGGTCTTTTGACCTAGAATCATAAGTGGGAGGACTTTCGGGACGGAGCACTGCCGTCTCTAGGCGGAACTTGGGTAGGAGCACTTTTGCCCTCCGGCGGAGTGATTCTGCCGGGGGAACTTCCCTCTGGGAGGGGGAAATCAAAGCCATCGTCATTACCAACAACCCTCTCATCTTTGGGAGGCCAATCTTCATCATCATCTTCAACAACACCATCTCATCTCAAACCCTAGTTCATCTCTTATGTTCATTCTTTGTATCAAAACCTCAGATTGGTACCTGTGGGTGACTAGTAGTGTTGATTACATCTTGTAGTTGATGCTACATGGTTTATTTGATGGAAGATTATATGTTCAGATCCATTATGATATTTAATATCCCTCTGATCTTGAGCATGAATATTATTTGTGAGTAGTTGTCCTGGTTCTTGAGGCCACGGGAGAAGTCATGTTGCAAGTAATCATGTGAATTTGATATTCGTTCGATATTTTGATGGTATGTATGTTGTGATTCCCTTAGTGGTGTTATGTGAACGTCGACTATATGAAACTTCACCATCTTTGGGCCTAAGGGAATGCATTGTGGAGCAGTTATTAGATGATGGGTTGCCAGAGTGACAGAAGCTTAAACCCTAGTTTATGCGCCATTTCATAAGGGGCCGATTTGGATCCACATGTTTAATATTATGGTTAGATTGTTATCTTAATTCTTCTTTCGTAGTTGCGGTGCTTGCGAGGGGGTTAATCATAAGTGGGAGGCTTGTTCAAGTAAGAACATCACCCAAGCACCGGTCCACCCACATACCATATTATCAAAGTAGCGAACGCGAATCAAACCAACATGATGAAAGTGACTAGATGAAATTCCCGTGTGCCCTCAAGAACGTTTTGCTTATTATAAGAGACTATTCTGGCCTGTCCTTTGCTACAAAAGGATTGGGCTATCTTGCTGCACTTTTATTACCGTTATTGTTACTTGCTCGTTACAAATTATCTTGCTATCAAACTACCTGTTACCGACAATTTCAGTGCTTGCAGAAATGACCTTGCTGAAAACTGCTTGTCATTTTCTTCTGCTTCTCGTTGGGTTCGACACTCTTACTTATCGAAAGGACTACGATTGATCCCCTATACTTGTGGGTCATCAGTGTTCGCCTCTGCCCGACGCGTGGTGCCCGCTCACGAGGACCACAATCCCCCACAGTGGGAACAGGTCGCTGACGCTGAACCCGACAGCGATCTTTAGCGCCTTGGCGAGTACCTCCAAGAACTCATCGCGCCGATCGAACTGGTCACCAATCATGATACTATTGCCATCGAGCAGGAGGGCCAAGAAGACGCAGAACCAGGAGGTGACTTGCCCCACTATGGCCATCGTGCGCGCGCGTCTAGAGCTTGAGCTATGGATCGGTGGCCGATGGATGCACACCAAGTACATCGCCCAGGCTTAGCTTATAAGGAGCGTGGACGATGTGTGTAAGTGAGATTCAGTCAGGCTGGTCAGGGTGTGATGTCGTCCGTGGCGGGACACGTGTTGCTCAGTCTTCAGCAGCAAGCATCTACCTATCCCGGGGATATAGGGAGATGTATGTAGTCTATCCCTGAGATATACGGTGACATGTGGAATTTGTTTTTGGCAGGAGATATCTATATTATATCCTGCCTGAAATCTAAAAAGTGCATACGCACTGTTTGGAGAAAACGAGCGGCCAGCTCTCACACATGCATGCATGCAGTTTTGTGGTCCAAATTTTGTCTTTATTCATGACCCCGTGAGCAAGTCAGCGCATTTAATTCCATGTCTATTGAATGTGCATGTGCATTTATTCGGGTTTTCTATTTTTTCAAAAAGTCATATCGTTCAAACCATGCGTCGGAATTCAGATCCGTTTTCACCGTTGGAATCCTCGTGACGAGATCTCTGAAACTAGATACTACATGGATATGTTTTGACAAAATTATTTTGATGCCAACTATGATGCTATATGGTGCAACTCTATTACTACATCATGCAATTTTAATACAGCATGTTGCAACTTTTTTCAAAACCATTTTTAAAGCTGAGTTTCTTATAAGATTCGCAACATAGCAACCATGCTAACCATTTTTAGTGAGATGCAACTAGTGTATTACCCCGGCCAACTATCTAGTAGTCGATGTGCAACCATCCCCTTCACTATTCGTGGATGATATAGTTTTTCACTGCTGTCATACCATGCCCCACCTACCTTACCAGCTATATGTGCAACTTACTTTGTTGTTTCGGCTTCCCATCCATACTTGTGGATATGTAATTTTAATTGGCAGGGGCAATAGACAAAGTTGCAAATAATCTGCAAGACAGTTGGCTAGGGCAACAGATAAAGTTGCACATCTCACCGACATGGATTTGTTGGATGCTGAAAAACCGCACATCCATAAGACCATGAGGGTAGAGAAAAGTTGTCTATAGGTGAGACCCTAAATATGCACATCTCACTAGCTGGGGTGGGTGGGAAGGCGTGCTAGGAATGAAAACTACACATCCACGGGTACGGGAAAAAGTTGCACATCGACCCTTAGATAGTTGGCTGGGACAGTTTTTGAAGTTACACATCCACTGCTTGGCAGTTGACCAAGGTAGCAAACAGTGAAAACTGCACTTCCAACTAGAAGAAAAAAGTTGCACATCGACTACTAAGCAGTTGGCCGGGGCAGCAGACGAAGTTGCACATCTCACTTGATAGTGGGTAGTTTGGGGCGAGGTGACATCAGTGGAAACTGCACATCCATAGATAGAGAGAAAGTTGCACATCGACTATTAGGTAGTTGCACATCAACAACAACTAGTCAGTTGCACAAAACGGGGACAAAATTGCGCACAATTTTTTTTGTCGAAACATACTCATGTGGTATCTAGTTTCGAAGAGCGAACGGTGAAAGCGGATCTTAATTTCGATGCTCGGTTAAAAAGTTATGACTTTTCTAAAATTTTAAAATCCGAATTAAATACGTTCACACTTGTTCGCATGTGTGCTTTTGTAATTTTGTTTAAACACGTTGTACGGTCTTTGTCTTTTTCTTGTTAGAAGGACAAAATATTTCCTAATCTGTTTGATTAGGACAACAATATACTTAAAAAGGATGGCTGCCATGGAGTGCTACCGAGCCAATGGCCGCTCAGTAGACACGTCCTCTATATCCTGAGGATATACGGAGATATGTGAGGGAAATATATGAACTAAATGAACACAATAAAACATCGGATTTCTCCTTTCTCAATCGATTGTGAAATAATTGTAGCTCAATCAATGACTGGACCGTTTAATTTTTGGAACGCGTCTATAATCGACCGGATGATTTGTCTCCTGCGTAAACCGGCTCCTTCGATCGACATGTGCCCTCCGCGAGGCCCACCCACCGCATGCCCAAGCCTTATCCTCTCCACCTACCCTCATCCACACGTGGGTCGTCTTCCTCTCGAGCGTCTCGCCCCCTCGTCTCTCCCCTGATGCAGACCGCCGGGATGAAGCAGAGTCGGCTGTCGCCACTGCCAGAGATTTGCTTCCCTCCTCCTCCTCCTCCTCCCCCTCCTCCCCGTCGCGTTTAAGGGATGCTGCAAGCCCCATCGCCCAAAGCCATTGTGAGGAGAGAGAAGTGATGGAGCTGCGACGAAGGCAGCCGGAGTTGCGATGGAGCACCACCGCGCCGGAGACCACAAATCGAGAGTACCTTCTACGACGACCATCGCCCGCCATGGCCGTCTCCGTGAGCTGCAATGGAGCATCGCACGGTGTTGCCGCGGTGAGCACGACGAGTGGCTGGCGGAGGCGCTGCAACTCCGGAGATGTTGCCTTGAAGCACGGAGCACAGCCGGTGTTGCAATGGAGCAACGCCGGGACGCCGGAAGCATAGCGGGCGCTACAATGGAGCTTCACCGGCGCCGCCAGTGCTGTGGTGGTACTTTGCCTGGGCTGCAATGGAGCTTCGCCGGACGCGGTCGATGCTGCGTTGGAACAATTCACGCGGTGCGCCATGAGAGCTGCAGTGAAGCTTTGCCGGGTGCCATCAGCGCTGCGTTGAAGCGTCACGTGGTCGCTGCTGCCGTGGCGTTGCGGTCATCGAACGGCTACCAGCACGCAGATTCGACGGCCAGCTAGGCGGATGATTACTTCAGGAAATCATCCGGCTGATTCGTAGCAGCCACCTTGATTTTTTGGGGCTATCTGACTCCTGCAGGAAGGGACGGGCAAGTCCATGTCCCGCTTCCTGCGAGACCTAAGTGTTAGGTTCATTCGTTTTTTCTTTTGTTGTTCCTTTTATTTTATTTTGCAGGAAGTTCCTTTATTTTTTGCTTATATATTTAAAATATTGTACAGTATATTATATATTTAAAAAATTATTTACTTAATTTTTCATCATGCATATAAAAAGTGTTAATGTAGTGTAAAATTTTGGTTTGTGCATTTTTAAAAAAATGTTCATATTATTAAAAGAGTTATTTGTCATTTAGAAAATGTTCAAGCATTTCAAAAAACTGATCGTGAAGCTTTTGAAGAATATTTGTACAATGTAATTTATTTTATGTGTAATTCAAAAAAATGTGTGTGAAATTTAAGAGAATGTTCACATGTTTAAAAAATATGTTCTTGACTTTTAGAAAAATGTTTATAAAATGTAAACAAGTGTTCACGTAATTAAATAAATGTTCCGTATCATTCAAAAAGCTGTTCAGCATGTATTTGAAAAAAATTCAACGTGTATCACAAATATGTGCAACGTGTATTCAAAAAACGAAAAAATAAAAGAAGAAAAAGCTGAAAAAACCTTTTGCGCGGGGGGGGGATAGCACATCTTAGCCCTATTTTCCCACCCAACCATACACCCCCATATCCCACATGTGTAGCAAAGCAGATGTACCAAAGACCGAAAACCAAAGAAAATAAAATGTGCAGAATTTCCATGGGGAAAAATAGCAAAGCTGATTGATACAATTTTGTTATTGTAACAAGACCTAGGGAGACAAATTTCCCTGGTAATGTAACCAAGATTGTGATGCATATATGTGTTTGAATTTGCCAAGTGGAATAATGATAGAGCATAATGAACTAGTTGGTTAAAGTTTTGGCAAAAAGAAACATTTACCATGCAAGTATCAAATGTTTTGCCATCCAATTGAATGTAAGTCTGCCATGTGAAAAGAAGGATAAATTTGCATAAGAAAAAAAAGTTTTTTTAGGACTTTGATCAGAAAAATATATGTTTGACTCAAATTTGCCATGGCGCTGCAAAGGAAAATTCCGGTACTTTCCATTTAAAGAGAATGTGCATTAGGTAATGCAGTTGTCCATTAAGCCTGCAAAAAAGGTTTTTGCCATGACAAAAATATATGCGATTTAAAGGATGGAAAAAAGAGCTAGGCGTAAGCGAGACGGTTGACCCTTGCTAGAGTCTAGGTGGGGCTTAAGCGCCCTAGGCGCAACCTAGATAGACGTGCATCTTTACTAGCATGTTGCATTTGGGATATTATATGTGTATCACTATCGATTTAAAGAATATAAGTGGGTAAACTACCAGCTGTTGTAATGTTGTAATTGGATGATGGCTAATTTGGAACGTTGATACAATATGACATGATTTTCCAGTTGAGTGGATAATTTCTTGTTTGCCATGCCTAGAGTTTCGCTTATGCCCTAGACGAGACATTTGGTCATTGGCTAGCGCCTAAGCGTGCCTGTGGATGGACAATCCTCTATTGGAGGAGGCCACGGACATCACCACCCATATTTTCTCCTTCTATAAGGAGTTATTTGGTGGAACCACAGTCAAGGGTTGCCTTGGCAGTAGATTGCTGAAGTGTGGAGTCTACGGTCTTGGCAATCGAGAATGCAGAGCTAATCATCCTATTCTCAGTTGAGGAAGTTAGTTGGGCCATCATGGACATGAAGCCGTCCTCTATGCCCAGAGTAGATGGGTTGCCGGTTGCCTTCTTCTAGAAGTTCTGGGATCATGGCAAGTCGGGTAATCATGCTGATCTTCCAAGAATTCTATATTGCCACACTTGACATGCCCCGCCTCAACTCGGCGTGATAACCCTAATCCCCAAGTAGCGAGGGCCACATATATCAGGCAATTTAGGCCGGTCACGGTGATCAATGTGAACCAGGGTATCTTCGTGAAAGTGTGTGCGAGTAGACTTGTCCCATTGACATACATGCTCAAACACCCTTACCAGTTCGCCTTCATTAAGGGGCGGTATATCCATGACAATATTCTCGTACTCCATGAAGACATTTCTCTTTGCAAAAAGAACTTGTAGTCCATCAAGTTGGGTGTTTGGTTGCTGCTAGTTTGCAAAAACATAGTCATTTTTTTCAATCTCAATCCACCATCTCATCAAAGTTTCATGTAGTTTCATGATGAAGGCCCTGTTTGGAACAAAGGAACTTCACAGGAATGGAATCATATAGGAAATTTTGCTATGATGCCCCTTGCTTCAAAAATTTATATATCATCCCTCCTTTCTTTCATATTTTGAAGGATTCTAAAAATGCATTTCCCCAGACCTCATGTTTTCATTTCCATTGAGAAGTCGAATGCAACATGTGTTTTTATCTTACGAAGAAACAAATTCCAACAAAATTCCTATGGAGTTGCAAATTTTCCTCTACTTCTGTTCTACTGCATGGTTACAAACACCACCTAGCTACACATTTTTATTTGTCATATCACGACAGCCCGTTCTTCTACACTACTTTTTACCTTGTCCTAAAGCACTTCCCTCAAGCAAATCATCCAAGAAACTGAGTTCTTTTCCCGACTTTTAAAACAGTGATAATCATAATTTTTCGTGGGATCGATCGTGGGTGTCTCACTCTTCTCCCGTTCCCCTTTACCTCACACGTCTACGGAATGATGAGTTGATGACGTGCCCATCGTTCACGGAGTCAGATGGCTTCGAAAGTTTCGCAAGACGTGTCTCGTGTGTATAAGCTGTAGATCTTGGTGGCGCATAGCAGATATGTGTAGTGGTGTGCGTGCATGCATGTGGTGTGTGTTGTGCGCCTAAGGCTAAAAAAAATGAAAAGAAGGAAAAACACGAACACAGCCACAACCTTCCCTTTGAAGGTATATATATATATATATATATAACCATATTGCAGTATATATATCCATGTCACATATCATAACTCAATCATCAAACGAGAAACCGGACCAATATATCTAATACAGTTTTGCTAAAGCACATCTAGATGTGCCATAAGTATTGCACATCTACGTCCTATATCATTGATCTTACGTTGAGAATCGCGTGGATATTTTTTTTTCCTCTTTATACTTGATTCACTCACTTAGATGTTCAATAACTAGAGCACATCTAGATGTGCCCTAATAATGGTATAAAGTTCTACTTCTCGAGGGATATATATCCACGTCACATATCATAGCTCATAAGTTCTACTTCTCGAGGGATAATGAGAAATTCAATTTAAAGGGGTACCCAAGCTAAATAAGGCCTCAGAAATCAGAGCATAGAAAAAGGCGAGGCTGGCTAATTAAATGAAAGGATTTCGAACCAAGATCTTTGCTAATTCGACAAGGATTGTATTATTTAATTATTTCTCTATTTTTTATTACTTAATTTAAGAATAAAAAAATTATTCTAATGAATTGTATTCTTCTTCTTCGGAAAGTTTTTATCTCCCCCACCTCCCGTCTTACTTTTTATAGTATTCAAAATTATACTATAACGCATGATATTTATTCTTTTTCTCTAATCAGAATTAGCAAGTGAAATATTAATCCTCAAATTATTAACAAATAATAAAGTCTATAATGATCGAATGAAAATACCAATAAATCTATATATATCCACGTCACATATCATAGCTCATAAGTTCTACTTCTCGAGGGATAATGAGAGATCCAGAAGCTCAAATAAACAGAATCGGTCCTACCCTATAACTTCCTAACTAATGGATGATCGATGCATATGCGCGGTCCATGCGCAGCAGCCAGGCGTCTTCTACGACGAAGCCGAGAAGTCGACGGGGTAGACCTGGCTCATGTCCGGCTGGAACATTCCGAAGTACTGCTCCACGCCCTCCGGCTTCTGGTTCTCGTTGAACATGGCGAAGATGTACGTCTCCACGGCCTTCCCGGGCCGCCGCGGCGTGCCGCGCCCCACGTGCCGGACCAGGTTGTTGATGTACGCCGCCGCGTTCTCCACGCTGGCGCCGTACCCGCCGCCGCCCGACGGCCACCCGGTCTCCGACACCACCAGCTCCAGGCTCTCCCCGCCTCCGGCCTTCTCCACCGCCGCGTACACCGCGTCCAGGATGGCATCGAACATGTTGGCGTACTCCAACCCGTTGTCCGTCACCGCCACCGCGGCCGACGTCGACAGGAGCGCGTAGTCGAGCGGCACCGAGGACGGCTCCGCCGAGTAGGCGAAGTACGGGTACACGTTCACGAGCAGCGGTGTGCCCCTCGACGCCAGGAAGGAGACGATCGGCCCGACCGTCGGCAGCGCCGCCTCCGAGAACGCGCCCTGCGACGGCGGGTACGAGGTCCCGAGCACCGACGTGGCCATGGCCGTTGTGACCGGCACGCTGAGCCCCGCGGCCCGGAGCGCGGCCTCGAGGTTCTGCATGGCGGGGAGCACCAGAGCGGCAGACTCCCCCGGGATGACCTCGTTGCCGGCGTTGATGTAGCGAAAGCTCACGGCGCCGGCGAAGGGCTGGACGTAGGACTGCACCCATGACGCGGCGTACGAGGCGTCGGAGGCGAGCGGGGCGAGGTCGCTGTTGAGCGTGCCGAGGACGACGCCGAGGCCTGAGCCGCGGAGGGCCTCGAGGACGTTGGTGTCCGGGTGGAAGATGCGGACGTCGGTGATGTTGCTGGCTTTGTACAGCGCGACCACCTTGTCCGCGGAAGGGAGGTCGCTGCCCATCATGCCATAGTTGACTCCAATTCCTTCGACTCCTGCACGTGATGAACACATGAACGGTAACTGCAAGCCCGAAATTTTAGCACACGTACCAAGTAAATGTACACGACGTGTGCATCTCATAACTGCATGGGATTGATCGTCCCTTTCTTTCCTTTTTCCACTGTAGATCCTTTGATTCCTTAATGAGTTACCTTTGTTCGGAAAGGAGTAGAGTAGAGTACTATCCTTAATAAAGACGTGCATTGTACTTTAGGGTTCCACTTTCATAAACCCCAGAGACAAGTTACCAAATATAGTTGAAACAAAACATTGATGTCACAAGATTGACAATGAATCAAAGAGACCTATACGGATTTATGCCAGACATCCTAACCAATGCACAATGAATAGAATTATCAACCACCTCCAACAGCAAGCAATAAATAAGCCAAGCAAGTGTGTAGTCGATCGATTTATCTAAGCAAAAGCATGCTGTTTTGGTGCTCCGTCGAAACTGGTTTACATGTTTTTCAATAGACATAACCCTTTTGCTCCTGCAAGGAGACGCTAAATCGAAAAGGATAGGAAGATATAGCCAAGAGAACTGCATAGGGAACAATGAAGAACATAATAGTGTTCATAACAGTAGGATAAAAATAGTAGTGCGCCAGCATCAAACATTGATCAATCAGCAGCTAGCAATCAAGCGACGATCTATCGATCATCAGCAATATGTATAAACTTGCAATTTACTCGACTCACCCGAGAGCGACGAGCACCAGGACAGCAGGCTGCAGGCAGCAACCCACAACGCGATCATCTTTTCTTCCCTTCCCTTGGTTCGATCCTAGCTTTTCTCACTCGTCGTGCGATGGGATGCGATGCGGTGATGCGGTGTGGACGTGCGGTGCTCCCGCGTATATATAGCCGGTGAGGCTTCGTGTTTTGGAAGGCGCGCAACCACCGGAGGACCCGGGATCGTGCGGTACGTGCACGGCCGCAAGCACCGTACGTGCGCGTGCGCGTCCGCGTCATACGGACACCCGACGGGCACGACGACCTGCCCGGCACGCGGTTTTACGTGGGTCGCGGTGTGCGGGTAACGGACATGGACGAGCGAACCGACGGCAACTGGCCGATCCCATCCATCGCCATGCACGTACGTGAGTCCACCAGCAGGAGGTGCATGCGACCGTACCACGTGCGCGTTTTCCCTTTAGGTTTACCTTCCATGCAACGTGTCTTGGAATCCTTCGGTTAGTTTACTCTGCTGTGATCATCATCAATGGCTGTTAAGGTATCGGGGAAAGGAAAATGCAGGTACTGCTTCCTTGCAGAAGAAACGGGACTTTCCCGTGGATGAACCTGCTAAATTCATTGCTCGTACTTGCTGATTTATTGTAGATATAATACCATACACATTACAAATAATTTCGTGGATAAGAAGGAAGTATATATCAAGTAATGGATCGCATATCCATCGATGGATCACTCCATTATCGTACGTCTTCTCTGCCACTGCTCTCTCGATTACACCTCCCGCTACGCCACCTGCCGACTCTTCATCCAGGGAGAAACTATATATAGGAGACTGGATTTTCCCGTGCATGATCCAGCCGTTGCCAAACGAATTATCTAATGCTTTTCCTTGGCACTCCTTAATTTGTACAATACCTCATCCATACATCGAGAAATCATACATCCACATTAATTGGGAATAGTGATACATGTGCCAAGTAATGCAAAAGTCATCGGAAATGATAAAATCCGAACGTCGGTTTTTTAGGATTTCCGTCCGAACACGTCCAAAGCCAATAGATCAAAACACACAGATCTTGAAGCTCATCCAAAGTCGAGCGTTCAGAATCAGGGCAACCGTCGTGAACGAGCCCCACTTCCCACTCCCCACCCACAGCACGCAGCCCCACTCCGCTATCCCCCCCCCCCCCCCCCCCCCCCCCCCCGCCCCCACATCTGAATCCTCGTTGTGAGGTCCTCGACGGCGACCCGGCGACGAGCGAGAGGGGACGGAGAGGAGAGGTCCTGGCCAGCAACGAACTCGCCCGGCCGCTCGTCTGGCGACGGAGTGGATGACGAGGGGACAATAGAGGTTGCAGGGGGAGCCTGTCGAGGGCCCGATGAGGTGAGGTCCTGGTCGGTGACGGACTCGTCCGAACACGTTCAAAGCCACTAGATCAAAACACACGGATCTTCAAGCTCATCCACAGCCACATCATCGAGAGTCGAGCGTTCAGAACGAGGGGCAATCGTCGTGAACGAGCCCCACTCCCCACCCATAGCATGCAGCCCCACTGCCCTATCCACCCCCTCCCCCACATATGAATCCTTGTTGTGAGGTCCTGGACGGCGACCCGGCGACGAGCGCGAGGGGAAGGCGAGGAGAGGTCCTGGCCAGCGACGAACTTTCCCGGCCGCTTGTCTGGCGACGGAGCGGATGACGAGGGGACAATAGAGGTTGCAGGGGGAGCCTGTCGAGGGCCCGATGAGGTGAGGTCCTGGCCGGTGACGGACTCGCCCGACCACCCCTCGTGCAGAGAACCGGGGGGGGGGGGGGGGCGGCAGCTGGAGGTCGTCAGCATCCACATCATCGTCGTCCGCGACGGCAGTGGCCTCGACGCTTGTGGTTGGGCTGGACTCCGCTGCTCCGCCCTATGCACAAGGAGGTCCAGAGTGACGCGCTATCCCCAGCGATGTGGACCCTGCATGGCACGCCATCCCCGGCGACACGCCCTGCACGCCCCCCCCCCCCCCCCCCCCCCCCAATGACGCGCCTCCTCCAATCCGTTGTCATGGCCACCTACCTCTGAGCCTCAAGGGCGGAGGACGAGCTCCACGTGCTCGCCCGCGCCACCGCCGTTCAGTTTCAGTCGTCCTCCTCCACTGTTCACCGGCGCGGGGATGGTGAGATCCCATCGACCTCGTCGGAGGCGAGGTCGTCAACCCGTCCACCATGTCTCCCTACCCAAGTTCAATCCATCTATGTCTCTTTCTTTCCCCAAGTTCTTGTTGCTCTCAAGTTAATCTGTAGATGCTTTTTTCAGCTAGCTCCCACTAGACCATGGCATTTTGGGACAGTTTTGTGTAGAAATATGGCAAATATAGTCTATTCTACATTCTGTAAATGTCCATGTCAATTTATTCTTCTTTTTTGCCACTGCACATTCACACATTTTTTTTGCATGTATATAATGATGATTTTGTTTTCCGTGATGGCAATTTTCACCCAAGTTCACAATCTCTAAAATTGACATGGCGATATATTATTTAGATAGAAACAAAGTCTAAACTCATGGAAACTTTTGTAAACCTTAATGTGTTGACATGGAACGTGGCTACTTTTTTTCTTACAATTTGCAAATTTATGCTGTAACCCATGTCAATTTTATTTTAAATAACATGTCAAATTAAATGTGCATTTTCACCATGGTGTTTTGATATTTCATAATGTTTTACAATTTCAGAACATGGAAATTTTTATTTTCTAGCATGCCAATTTAGTTTATTGCCATGGCAAGTTTTACCTTCATTTGCCATGCAAATTTTTACTCATTTTTTGCCATGCCAAAATTTTCCTTTATTTTGTCATGCCAAAATTTACCTTTCATTTGCCGTGGCAAATTTACTTGCACGTACATGACAAATTTACTTTAACGTACATGGCAAAGTTTTATGTTCATTTTGCCATGCAATATTTACACTTTTTTACCATGTCAAATTTCCCTTTATTTTTTGCCATGGCAAAATTTACCTTTCATTTGCCATGGCAAATTTTTACCTTCATTGACATGCAATTTTTTATTATTTTTTGCCATGTCAAAATTTCCTCTTTTTTTTGCCATGGCAATATTTAGCTTTCATTTGCCATGGCAAAATAAAGGAACATTCATGGAGCATGGCAAATTTAACTTTCTACTTTGCCATATCAACTTTTACTTTATTTTGCCATGGCAAATTTTTACCTTCATTGCCATGGCAATATTACATTTAAATACTTGGCAAATTTACTATTACATACATGGAAATTTTACTCTATTTTGCCATGTTAAAAATTTACTTTTATTTATCCATGGCAAATTTTTATCTTCATTGCCATAGCAACTTTACTTTTAAATACATGGAAAATTACTTTAACATACACGGCAAATTTTACTGTGGCAAAATTAACATCTTATTGCCATGGCAAAATTAACCTTTTATTGCAATGGAAATTTTTACTTAACATACAAGGAAAATTTACTTCTTGTCACTCATGGCAAATTTACTTCTATGGAGCATTGCACGTTTTACTTTTATTTTTGCTGCGGAAAAAGTACTTTACATACACGGCAAATGTTACCATTTCCACCATTCATAGGAATTTTTGCTTCTATAGACGATGGTACATTTACTTTACAAACATGGCAATTACTACTCAAAAATAGATGGTGCATTTTTGTTTGTGCTACACATGATGGCAATTTTTAATCCATGTTTTTGTCTCTTCATTTATATTGTAAATATAGCATACGTTTTTTAATCCACATTTCTTGCGATCATGGTACAGATGCAAAATTGCCATGAACCTTTTCTTTTTTGGCATTGCATAAAAAAGGATCTTTTTTTACCATGGCAAAACTTTCTTATAAAGATGATGGCAATTTTTGGTTCGAAATCATAGTGATTTTTTAGTAATATCTTGTTTTTCATTTTCTATCTATCATGACAATTTTTTTGGACCATTTAGAAAAAACAGGGCAAAATCTAGCCTTTATTATTCACAATCAAAATTGGGCTTTCTTAGTCACAGTACTTTTTGGGTAAACTGGGCTTTATTTTTCTTTTATTCAACGCAAAAAAACCTGGGGTGATGGTGTTCGCGCTGGGCGCTTCTCGTCTCGAACGACATCATTCTATTGATGGCCTCGCCTGCAATGAACAAGTCGTTCAGTCTAGGGATCCCCCAGGCCGAACGTTCGGGCATTATCGGGGTCTAGAAATAAATCCCAGTTTGCCCAAAAATTAATGTGACTAAGAAAGCCCACTTTTTGCTGTAAATAATGAAGGCCATCTTTTTCCATACTCTAAAAAGTTGAAATGGTCCAAAAATAAATTTGTCGTGATAGGTAGAAAATGAAAAACAATATACTACTGAAAAATCACTATGGTTTCAAACCAAAAATTGCCATCATCTTTATAAGCAAATTTTGCCATGGTAAAAAAAGATCTTTTTTTATGCAATGGCAAAAAAGAAAATGTTCATGGCAATTTTGCATCTATACTATGATGGTAAGAAATGTGGATTAAAAATATGTATGCTATTTTTACTATATAAATGAAGAGACGAAAATGTGGATTAAAGATTGACATCATGTGGAGCACAAAAAAAATGCACCATCTATTGTTTAGTAGTAATTGTCGTGTTTTGAAAAGTAAATGTACTATAGTCTATAGAAGCAAAATTTCCCATGAACGGTGGAAATGGCAAAATTTATAGTGGATGTGAAGTACTTTTTTTCATGGAAAAAATAAAAAAAAAACTTGCCATGCTCCATAGAAGTAAATTTGCCAGAGTCACAAAAAGTAAATTTGCCATGTATGTTAAATAAAAATTACCATGGCAATAAAAGGTTGATTTTTCCATTGTAAAATTTTCCATGTATGTTAAATTAAAATTTTCATGTACTTAAAAGTAAAGTTGCCATGGCAAAATAAAGTAAAAAATTTACATGGCAAAATTGAGTAAAATTTGTCATGTATGTTATAGTAAATTTGTCAAGTATTTAAAGGTAAAATTGTCATGGCAATGAGATAAAATTTGCCGTGGCGAAATAAAGTAAAAGTTGACATGGCAAAGTAGAAACTTAAATTTGCCATGCTCGATGAATTTTCCTTTATTTTGCCATGGCAGATGTAAGGTAAATATTTCCGTGGCAAAAAAAGGAAAATTTGACATGGAAAAAAGAGCAAAAAATTGCATGCCAATGAAGGTAAAAAAATTCCATTTAGGTGCAAGTAAATTTGCCATGGCAAATGAAAGGTAAATTTTGACATGGCAAAAAATAAAGGAAAATTTTACACCGCAAAAAAGAGTAAAAAAATTGCATGTCAAAATGAAGGTATATTTTTTTGCATGTATGTTAAAGTAAATTTACCATGTATGTGCAAGTAAATTTGCCATGTCAAATGAAAGGTAAATTTTGCCATGGCAAAATAAAGGAAAATGTTTGACATGGCAAAAAAAGTAAAAATTTGCATGGCAAATGAAGCTGAAAATTACCGTGGCAATAAACTAAAATCTGGCATGCTATCAGAACACCATGGTGAAAATGCATATTAAATTTGCCATGTTATTTAAAAGAAAATGATGCGGAGCATCCTACGGTCATCCCCATGGACCTACCTTCGTCTCCCACAACACCACATGGACCAATGACTAGAGCTCGAGTAACGTCTATCGAAACTAAGGTGAACTCGCTCGTCTCCGAACTACCACTTCCCACATGTGAGACATGGCTACTACCTAAAGCGAAGACTCTATGCATGATCAGGTATTCTACGCCAAGTGGACAAGACGGCGAGGACACCGAGCGCAAGGACCAAACGGAACAGTCGCCTGGAAGTTACAGTGGTCGGACGACCAACAAGGATCGGACGTCCGACGCCTGGGAGATCCTACAGCCTGAAGGCCCAGCCAGCAAAGCCTACAGCGGCCGGATGTCTGACGCATACCGGACGACCGACAGCCTACTGCACCCGGACGCCCGTCCGCCACCAGAAATCCGGCACCCGCGGGTCAGAGCCAAAACACCAAAAGTCTGAGACCAGCCGGACGACCGACGCACCGGACGTCCGATCTCGACCGGAAATCCGACAGATGCCCATCAGAGCCAAAACGTTGAAAATCCGACACTTACCGGACGTCCGGGCCCCCGCGAGACACCGGACGACCGGTAATTGTCGAACGTCCGACACCTGTCTGTGCACAGTGTGTTGGGCTGAAGCCCATGTACCCTTTCGCCCCCCTAGACTATATGTATACTCCTCCTCCTCCCTATTGTGAGGGTCAGCACTTGATTAGCTCATTTGAGAGATAGAGTTGTGCTCATCCACTTGATACCCTCTCCACGAGAGACTAAGGCCTCTCCGGAGAAGATCCCCCAAGTGGATTCAAGGCCCCTCACGGGAAGATCCCTCGCGGATTCAAGGCCTCCTCACAGAGATGAACTAGTTACCTCTTGTATCGTCCTTTGTTGCGTTTGAATCTTGTGTCACTCTTTATGTTCATGGATCTAGCACATGTGTGATCGTTCTCGTTGATTTGAGTGTTTCTCCTCGTGTTTTCCCCCTTGTGTTCTTCGTGGGATCCCCTCCATTTCATGAAAGATCGGCCTTAGGGTTTCCACCCTACATCAGAAAATTGACATGGGTTGTAGAATAAATTTGCAAAATGTAAGTAAGAAAAAAAGTACCATGTTCCATGTCAACACATTATGGTTTACATAAGTTCCCATGAGTTTAGATTTTGTTTCTATCTAAATAATATATTGCAATGAGGAACAAGGCTATGAGGGATTTATTTCCCTATCAAAATGTAAGTACCCATTTTAGTAAATTTTGTCATGATACGAAAACACTAAGTTTGCCATGATGTATCCACTAGATTTTCCATTGTTAAATAGAAAGAAAATTTGCCATATTGCAAAGAAAGAAGAGAAGATTTGCCATGCTCACAAAAAAACATGCTGAAAATTGCCATGGCAATATTAGAGATTGTAAACTTGGGTGAAAATTGTCAACACAAAAAACAAAATCATCAGTATATATGTGGCCAAAAAATGTGTGGATGTGCCATGGCAAAAAAAAGACTATATTGCCATGGCAATTTACGGAATGTAAAATAGACTCTTCTTCGATGCCTAGAAACATGATTTTAGTGGAAGATGCCACTAAAAAAGTAGTCGCGCTTCCTTATAAAAATCATTAGCCCTACAAAATGAAATAGTACCAATGTCTACATATCTGAGTGTTTTATTGCACCCAAACTTAGATTATAGTATGCAGAAGGGTGAGAGCTCGCATCACTTCAGTTAATCGAACAAAATGCCTAAGCTTCTGCTCACATTTTTGGATGCTAGGCTTCGTGGTGGTCTGTGGCCAACCCGACTACCCGAACAGGGAAGAGGTGGCACACGCCGACGAATGAGCAAGGTTGGCACTGGCATGTTAGAGAGGGAGATCTGGCCCTCCTCTCCCTCATGGCAACACACTATATTTCTTCAATAGTTGTATGTGTTGAATTACATGTATCATATAAACATCATGTGTATCCTATTATCACAGATACATGTCGTATTAACACTTTATTTGCTAATGAAAAATATGTTTTTTATGTTTATGACTGAAAGGATATCCTCCGCTAATGAGCATTTTTGTGTTAATGGCAATGTAGATTAGACGACTAACTATGTTTCGAGTATACTTTTAGTATACACATCATTAGAAATTAAACATAAAGTTATTCGGTGACCCCCCTAAGCAAAAAAAGGATATAAGAAGATGGCGAGTTGATTTTTCCACTAATGATTCTCTTTATTGAGTCGTATGTACTACGTATGTTAAAGGGGATATGCCATGGATCTTGTGTGTGCATTGATTTTTTTTTTTCAAATACCACCCACACCTATGTGAGGGAAAGCTCCATGTTTATACTTGTTTGTATGATGCAACACAAGTCAGATATTATGTGAGACAAAAAGTCAGATTTTGACTAGGTATCTTACTTGTATATGCTCTCTGGATCAAGTCAGATTATTTGACTTATGTTCGATTATCTGACATGTTGGATAGTCCAACATTATGTCTGACTTTGTGTCTGACCTTATATACAGGACAGTATAATGTCAGATACCATGTTGGACACTGGCCCAGATAGTCCGACATGACAAATTAGCTAAGTTATGTCAGATAGTCTGACATTTCTGTGCAACACACATAATGGGAAGAAAATTGGTTGGCCTATAAATGCCACCCTTCTTCTCTAAAGCAAGGGGTAGCTCCTACTCTCTTTCCTCCATTGATCCAAATTTTACAACTTTGATTCCCCCCTCTCTAGTGTGGCACCCCTACCATCTCGGAGAGATGACTGCATGCACCGGCCCATGACAGGTCCCGGGACGCACCAGAATCATTGTATAGAGTTCCAAACATAAATTTATTAATAATACAGAGTATACAACACAATTACAATAGTCTACATCGTATAACTCCATGACAGAGCTATTCAGTAGTGGAAGAAATAAATGACAACGGAAGACTACGTTGAATATGTTGGCGGCTTGGATGGGCTTCATAACTCACAGGACTGGCTAGGGCGACCATCTAGCTTGTTGATCCTCTCTAGAATATGAGAACATGCAAGGCTAGATAAATACTTTGAATGTACTTGCAAGACAACTAATTATATAGCAATCAAACAAACAAGTAACTAGGCAAGAACAAAGTTTAAGCACAAAAATAACACTACTATCCAGTCATACTCGTAATTAAACTTACCGCTACACTAGAAAGTAAATGCACATTTTACTTTTGCTGATGAGTGAAAACATGTGAGTTGTTCCATCCATCAACTTACTACCTCCTTTGGGCTAAGCTTGACTCCAGAAACTCCTTCTCATAGTCAGGTCAGGTTCGAGCAACACTATGACCTTTTCGGGCCATCACCATCCAACTTATTGTGACAACGGCATGACCATACGAACCAAATGCTAATACTAAAGTCTTTCCCCGAAACTTGACCATTACTATATTAACATCAGCGTAATCCAATTGGTCATACTCTTTGTCTTAGCCCAAATACTTTTTCCCGGTTTACTTTTTTACCCAATTGGCCTTACATTAAAGTTATCTAATCCAAATGGCCAAACACTTTGTTATAAACCACAACCTAAATAATTTTACCAGCTACCAATGCCCTGTTCTATTTGAAGGAAATATGCCCTAGAGGCAATAATAAAGTTGTTATTTTATATTTCCTTATTCATGATAAAGGTTTATTATTCATGCTAGAATTGTATTGATCGGAAACCTAAATACATGTGTGAATACATAAACAAATACCGTGTGCCTAGTAAGCCTGTACTAGACTAGCTTGTTGATCAAAGATGGTAAAGGTTTCCTAACCATAGACATGTGTTGTCATTTGATAACGGGATCACATCATTAGGAGAATGATGTGATGGACAAGACCCATCCGTTAGCTTAGCATAATGATCGTTCAGTTTTATTGCTATTGCTTTCTTCATGTCAAATACATATTCCTTCGACTATGAGATTATGCAACTCCCAGATACCGGAGGAATACCTTGTGTGCTATCAAACGTCACAACGTAACTGGGTGATCATAAAGATGCTCTACAGGTATCTCCGAAGGTGTTTGTTGAGTTGGCATAGATCGAGATTAGGATTTGTCACTCCGAGTATCGGAGAGGTATCTCTGGGCCCTCTCGGTAATACACATCATAAGCTTGCAAGCAAATGACTAAGGAGTTAGTCACGAGGTGATATATTACGGAACGAGTAAAGAGACTTGCTAGTAATGAGATTGAACAAGGTATATAGATACCGACGATCGAATCTTGGGCAAGTAACATACCGATGGACAAAGGGAATTGCGTATGTTTTCATAACGGTTCGACCGATAAAGATCTTCATAGAATATGTAGGAGCCAATATGGGCATCCATGTTCCGCTATTGGTTATTGATCGGAGAGGTGTCTCGGTCATGTCTACATAGTTCTCGAACCCGTAGGGTCCGCACACTTAACGTTCGTTGACGATATAGTGTTATATGAGTTATATGATTTGGTGACCGAATGTTGTTCGGAGTCCCAGATGAGATCACGGACATGACGAGGAGTCTCAAAATGGTTGAGAGGTAAAGATTGATATATAGGACGGTGGTATTCGGACACCGGAAGTGTTTCGGAGGGTACCGGGTACTTATCGGGTCACCGGAAGGAGTTTCGGGCATCCCCGGCAAAGATATGGGCCTTATGGGCCAAGTGAGGGAACACACCAGCCCACAAGGGGCTGGTGCGCCCTCTATGGGGCCGGCCCTATGGGGAGGGAAAGGAAAGGGGAGGAGGAAAGGAAAGTGTGGAGTTGGACTCCCTCTTCCTTCCCTCTCCCCCCCTCTTTCCTTTCCCCCTTGTTCATACAAGGAAAGGGGGGCGTAGGAGGGCAGGAGCCCTAGGGCTGGCGGCCAGCCCCTAGGGGCGCACCCTGGCTGCCTACCTCTCCCCTCCCACCTATATATACATGGGAAGGTGGCGCCACACAACGACACAACATTGTCTCGGCCGTGTGCGGCGCCCCCGTCCGCCGTTTACTCCCTCGGTCATATTTTCGTAGTGCTTAGGCGAAGCCCTGTGGACATCACATCACCATTACAGTCACCATGCCGTCGTGCTGCCGAAACTCATCCACTACCTCACTGTCTTGCTGGATCAACAAGGCGGAGGACGTCATCGAGCTGAACATGTGCAGAACGCGGAGGTGTCGTGCGTTCAGTACCAGATCGGTTGGAGCACGAAGAAAGTTCGACTACATCAACCGCGTTGTGAAATGCTTTCGCTTATGGTCTACGAGGGTACGTAGACACACTCTCCCCCTCTCGTTGCTATGCATCTCCATGGATAGATCTTGCGTGTGCGTATAATTTTTTTTGTTTCCATGCAATGTTTCCCAACAGTGGTATCAGAGCGAGGTCTATGCGTAGATGATATGCATGAGTAGAACACAAAGAGTTGTGGGCGGTGACAGTCATACTGCTTACCACCAACGTCTTATTTTGATTTGGCGGTATTGTGGGATGAAGCGGCCCGGACCAACCTTACATGTCCACGTATATGAGACCGGTTCCACCGACAGACATGCAACTAGTTTTGCATAAAGGTGGCTGGGGGGTGTCTATTTCTCCTACTTTAGTTGAATCGAATTTGACTGCGGCCGGTCCTTGAAGAAGGTTAAAACAACAAACTTGATAAATCACCGTTGTGTTTTTTGCCGTAGGTAAGAACGGTTCTTGCTAGAAGCCCGTAGCAGCCACGTAAAACTTGCAACAACAAAGTAGAGGACGTCTAACTTGTTTTTGCAGGGCATGTTGTGATGTGATATGGTCAAGATATGATGTGATATATGTTGATGTATGAGATGATCATGTTTTATAATATCGACAACCAGCAGGAGCCTTAGGGTTGTCTCTTTATTGTATGAAGTGCAAGCGCCATGTAATTGCTTTACTTTATCACTATGCGTTAGCGATAGTTGTAGAAGCAATAGTTGGCGTGACGACCTTGACGCAACAACACTATGGTGGAGATCAAGGTGTCAAGCAGGTGGCGATGGAGATCATGGCGTTGCTTTGGAGATGGAGATCAAAAGCACAAGATGATGATGGCCATATCATGTCACATATTTTGATTGCATGTGATGTTTATCTTTTATGCATCTTATTTTGCTTAGAACGGCGGTAGCATTATAAGATGATCCCTTCACTTAATTTCAAGATAAAAGTGTTCTCCTTGAGTATGCACTGTTGCTACAGTTTGTCGTTTCGAGACACCACGTGATGATCGGGTGTTATAGACTCTACGTTCACATACAACGGGTGTAAGACAGTTTTTGCACATGCAGAATACTTGGGTTAAACTTGACGAGCCTAGCATGTACATACATGGTCTCGGAACACTGGAGACCGAAAGGTCGAACGTGAATCATATAGTAGATATGATCTACATAGAGATGTTCACCATTGGTGACTACCCCATCTCACGTGATGATCGGACATGGGTTAGTTGATTTGGATCACATATCACTTAGATGACTTGAGGGATGTCTATTTAAGTGGGACTTCTTTAGTAATTTGATTAATTGAACTTAATTTATCATGAACTTAGTCTTATAGTTTTGCATATCTATGTTGTAGATCAATGGCCCGAGCTACCGTTCCCCTGAATTTTAATGCGTTCCTAGAGAAAGCTAAGTTGAAAGATGATGGTAGCAACTACACAGACTGGGTCCGTAACTTGAGGATTATCCTCATTGCTGCACAGAAGAATTATGTCCTTGATGCACCGCTAGGTGAAAGGCCTGCTGCAGGAGCTGAAGCTGATGTTATGAACGTCTGGCAAGCTCGATCTGATGACTACTCAATAGTTCAGTGTGCCATGCTTTACGGCTTAGAACCAGGACTTCAAAGACGTTTTGAACGTCATGGAGCATATGACATGTTCCAAGAGTTGAAGTTAATATTTCAAGCAAATGCCCGGGTTGAGAGATATGAAGTCTCCAACAAGTTCTATAGCTGCAAGATGGAGGAGAACAGTTCTGTCAGTGAACACATACTCAAAATGTCTGGGTATATAATCACTTGACTCAGCTGGGAGTTGATCTTCCAGTTGATTGTGTTATTGATAGAGTTCTTCAATCACTGCCACCAAGCTACAAAGGCTTCATGATGAACTATAATATGCAAGGGATGAACAAAACAATTCCCGAGCTCTTTGCAATGCTCAAGGCTGCGGAGGTAGAAATCAAGAAGGAGCATCAAGTGTTGATGGTTAACAAGACCACTAGTTTCAAGAAAAAGGGCAAGGGAAAGAAAGGGAACTTCAAGAAACAAGCAAGTTGCCACTCCCGGGAAGAAGCCCAAAGCTGGACCCAAGCCTAAAACTGGGTCCTTCTACTGCAAAGGGACTGGTCACTGGAAGCGGAACTGCCCTAAATACTTGGCGGATAAGAAGGATGGCAAAGTGAACAAAGGTATATGTGATATACATGTTATTGATGTGTACCTTACTAATGCTCGTAGCAGTGCCTGAGTATTTGATACTGGTTCGGTTGCTCATATTTGTAACTCGAAACAGGAGCCGCGGATTAAACAAAGATTGGCTAAGGACGAGGTGACAATGTGCGTCGGGAATGGTTCCAAGGTCGACGTGATCACCGTCGGCATGCTACCTCTACATCTACCTTCGGGATTAGTTTTAGACCTGAATAATTGTTATTTGGTGCCCGCGTTGAGCATGAACATTATATCTGGATCTTGTTTATTGCGAGACGGTTATTCATTTAAATCAGAGAATAATGGTTGTTCTATTTATATGAGTAATATCTTTTATGGTCATGCATCCTTGAAGAGTGGTTTATTTTTGCTGAATCTCGATAGTAGTGATACACATATTCATAATATTGATGCCAAAAGATGCAAAGTTGATAATGATAGTGCAACGTATTTGTGGCACTGCCGTTTAGGTATATTGGTGTAAAGCGCATGAAGAAACTCCATGCAGATGGACTTTTGGAATCACTTGATTATGAATCATTGGATACTTGCGAACCATGCCTCATGGGCAAGATGACTAAAACTCGGTTCTCCAGAACAATGGAGCGAGCGAATGACTTATTGGAAATAATACATATCGATGTATGCGGTCCGATGAGTATTGAAGCACGCAGCGGGTATCGTTATTTTCTGACCTTCACAGATGATTTGAGTAGATATGGTTATGTCTACTTAATGAAACACAAGTCTGAAACATTTGAAAAGTTCAAAGAATTTCAGAGTGAAGTGGAGAATCATCGTAACAAGAAAATAAAGTTTCAACGATTTGATCGCGGAGGCGAATATTTGAGTTACGAGTTTGGCCTTCATTTAAAACAATGTGGAATAGTTTCACAACTCACGCCACCTGGAACACCATAGCGTAATGGTGTGTCCGAACGTCGTAACCGTACTTTATTAGATATGGTGCATTCTATGATGTCTCTTACCGATTTACCACTATCGTTTTGGGGTTATGCATTAGAGACATCTGCATTCACGTTAAATAGGGCACCGTATAAATCCGTTGAGATGACACCGTATGAACTGTGGTTTGGCAAGAAACCTAAGCTATCATTTCTTAAAGTTTGGGGTTGCGACACTTATGTCAAAAGGGTTCAGCCTGATAAGCTCGAACCCAAATTGGAGAAGTGTGTCTTCATAGGATACCCTAAGGAAACAATTGGGTACACCTTCTACCACAGATCCGAAGGCAAGATCTTTGTTGCCAAGAATGGAACATTTCTAGAGAAGGAGTTTCTTTCGAAAGAAGTAAGTGGGAGGAAAGTAGAACTTGATGAGGTAATTGTACCTTCTCTCAATTTGGAAAGTAGCACATCAGAGAAACCCGTTCCCGTGATGCCTACACCAACTAGAGAAGAAGTTAATGATGATGATCATGAAACTTCGGATCAAGTTACTACTGGACCTCATAGGTCGAACAGAGCATGTTCCGCACCAGAGTGGTACGGTAATCCTGTCCTGGAAGTCATGTTGCTAGACCATGACGAACCTACGAACTATGAAGAAGCTATGATGAGCCCAGATTCCGATAAATGGCTTGAGGCCATGAAATCTGAGATAGGATCCATGTATGAGAACAAAGTGTGGACTTTGGTGGACTTGCCCGATGATCGGCAAGCCATTGAGAATAAATGGATCTTCAAGAAGAAGACTGACGCTGATGGTAATGTTACTGTCTACAAAGCTTGACTTGTCGCGAAAGGTTTTCGACAAGTTCAAGGAGTTGACTACGATTAGAATTTCTCACCCGTAGTGATGCTTAAGTCTGTCCGAATCATGTTAGCAATTGCCGCATTTTATAATTATGAAATTTGGCAAATGGACGTCAAAACTACATTCCTTAATGGATTTCTTAAAGAAGAGTTGTATATGATGCAACCAGAAGGTTTTGTCAATCCTAAAGGTGCTAACAAAGTGTGCAAGCTCCAACGATCCATCTATGGACTGGTGCAAGCATCTCGGAGTTGGAATATACGCTTTGATGAGGTGATCAAAGCATATGGTTTTATACAAACTTACGGTGAAGCCTGTATTTACAAGAAAGTAAGTGGGAGCTCTGTAGCATTTCTGATATTATATGTGGATGACATATTATTGATTGGAAATGATATAGAATTTCTAGATAGCATAAAAGGATACTTGAATAAGAATTTTTCAATGAGAGACCTCGGTGAAGCTGCTTATATATTGGGCATCAAGATCTATAGAGATAGATCAAGACGCTTAATAGGACTTTCACAAAGCACATACCTTGATAAAGTGTTGAAGAAGTTCAAAATGGATCAGTCAAAGAAAGGGTTCTTGCCTGTGTTACAAGGTGTGAAGTTGAGTCAGACTCAAAGCCCGACCACTGCAGAAGATAGAGAGAAAATGAAAGTCTTTCCCTATGCCTCAGCCATAGGTTCTATCATGTATGCTATGCTGTGTACTAGACCTGATGTGTGCCTTGCCATAAGTTTGGTGGGGAGGTACCAAAGTAATCCAGGAGTGGATCACTGGACAGCGGTCAAGAACATCCTGAAGTACCTGAAAAGGACCAAGGATATGTTTCTTGTTTATGGAGGTGACGAAGAGCTCGTCGTAAATGGTTACGTCGATGCTAGCTTCGACACTGATCCAGATGACTCTAAGTCACAAACCGGATACGTGTTTATAATGAATGGTGGAGGTATCAGTTGGTGCAGTTCCAAGTAGAGCGTCGTGGCAGGATCTACGTGTGAAGCGGAGTACATAGCTGCTTTGGAAGCAGCACATGAAGGAGTCTGGATGAAGGAGTTCATATCCGACCTAGGTGTAATACCTAGTGCATCGGGTCCAATGAAAATCTTTTGTGACAACACTGGAGCAATTGCCTTAACGAAGGAATCCAGGTTTCACAAGAGAACCAAACACATCAAGAGACGCTTCAACTCCATTCGTGAAAAGGTCAAGGATGGAGACATAGAAATTTGCAAAGTACATACGGATCTGAATGTGGCAGATCCGTTGACTAAGCCTCTTCCGCGAGCAAAACATGATCAACACCAAGACTCCATGGGTGTTAGATTCATTACAATGTAATCTAGATTATTGACTCTAGTGCAAGTGGGACACTGAAGAAAATATGCCCTAGAGGCAATAATAAAGTTGTAATTTTATATTTCCTTATTCATGCTAGAATTGTATTGATCGGAAACCTAAATACATGTGTGAATACATAAACAAATACCATGTCCCTAGTAAGCCTCTACTAGACTAGCTCGTTGATCAAAGATGGTTAAGGTTTCCTAACCATAGACATGTGTTGTCATTTGATAACAGGATCACATCATTAGGAGAATGATGTGATGGACAAGACCCATCCGTTAGCTTAGCATAATGATCGTTCAGTTTTATTGCTATTGCTTTCTTCATGTCAAATACATATTCCTTCGACTATGAGATTATGCAACTACCGGATACCGGAGTAATACCTTGTGTGCTATCAAATGTCACAACGTAACTGGGTGATTGTAAAGATGCTCTACAGGTATCTCCGAAGGTGTTTGTTGAGTTGGCATAGATCGAGATTAGGATTTGTCACTCCGAGTATCGGAGAGGTATCTCTGGACCCTCTCGGTAATACACATCATAAGCTTGCAAGCAAATGACTAAGGATTAGTCACGAGGTGATGTATTACGGAACGAGTAAAGAGACTTGCCGGTAACGAGATTGAACTAGGTATATAGATACCGACGATCGAATCTCGGGCAAGTAACATACCGATGGACAAAGGGAATTGCGTATGTTGTCATAACGGTTCGACCGATAAATATCTTTGTAGAATATGTAGGAGCCAATATGGGCATCCAGGTTCCTCTATTGGTTATTGACCGGAGAGGTGTGTTGGTCATGTCTACATAGTTCTCGAACCCGTAGGGTCTGCACGCTTAACGTTCGTTGACAATATAGTGTTATATAAGTTATATGATTTGGTGACCGAATGATGTTCGGAGTACCGGATGAGATCACGGACATGATGAGGAGTCTTGAAATGGTCGAGAGGTAAAGATTGATATATAGGACGATGGTATTCTGACACCGGAAGTGTTTCGGAGGGTACCGGGTACTTATCGGGTCACCGGAAGGAGTTTCGGGCATCCCCGGCAAAGATATGGGCCTTATGGGCCAAGTGAGGGAACACACCAGCCCACAAGGGGCTGGTGCGCCCTCTATGGGGCCGGCCCTATGGGGAGGGAAAGGAAAGGGGAGTAGGAAAGGAAAGTGTGGAGTTGGACTCCCTCTTCCTTCCCTCTCCCCCCTCTTTCGTTTCCCCCTTGTTCATACAAGGAAAGGGGGGCGCAGGAGGGCAGGAGCCCTAGGGTCGGCGGCCAGCCCCTAGGGGCGCGCCCTGGCTGCCCTGGCTGCCTCCCTCTCCCCTCCCACCTATATATACATGGGAAGTGGGCGCTACACAAGGACACAACATTGTCTCAGCCGTGTGCGGCGCCCCCGTCCACCGTTTACTCCCTCAGTCATATTTTCGTAGTGCTTAGGCGAAACCCTGCGGAGATCACATCACCATCATCGTCACCATGCCATCGTGCTGCCAGAACTCATCCACTAACTCGCCGTCTTGCTGGATCAAGAAGGCGGAGGACGTCACCGAGCTGAACGTGTGCAGAACACGGAGGTGCCGTGCGTTCGGTACTAGATCGGTTGGAGCACGAAGAAAGTTCGACTAGATCAACCGCGTTGTGAAACGCTTCCGCTTACGGTCTACGAGGGTACGTAGGCACACTCTCCCCCTCTCATTGCTATGCATCTCCATGGATAGATCTTGTATGTGCATAGAATTTTTTTTGTTTTCCATGCAATGTTTCCCAACACTATTATCCCTTTCCTTTCGTGAACTTACGTTTGATTTTGTTTTATTAACACAATGGTTACTTAAACTGAAACTCGTGCTTAACCCAAACACGTCTATTCAAATAGATTTTAACACTCTCTAGAGGTTGTATACTTTTCCCATAGCACAAACGATCACATCCGACAAAGCCTATCTACAACATGGCCCTCCTACTGTGCCTCCGACATACCGCATGATAGCCTTGGGATAAGAAAAAAGTAGGACCCTGCCACACCATGGCACAACTCTTCCCATCTAGGAATCAATAATTTATAACGCTCGATTATACCATCCCAGGCCCTCAAGCGTGAAGGACAATCCCCTGACCTAGGAGATACTGACCGTCCAAACTCCCCTCATTTGTGACATGTGTAAGAGACATAACTGCAACCCAGACTAGGGCCTTCCCATAAAGGAAAATATGGTTGCATGATTTAGTTTGGTTTTGTGGCACTGTGTCTTGTTACTAACATTGGAGGAGGGTGTGTGAGACAAAATGACTTTCACCCTCCGTCGTGTTTACAGTTGTATCCACCCGACTGACAATTAAGACACAGTAACCACAACTTAAAAGTAAACCAGTAATACTATCAATTATCACTGAAAGTAGAACAGAAAAGTATAACTTACAACTAAAAGTAAGATGGTAAAGTGAAACTACAACTAAAACAAATACTGACAAAACTGTAAATGGTAAACAGATAAACACATAACCACACTAAAACAAACTCAAGAAAAGTCATGAGTTGTTGGTTTCTCATGCTAAGAAGCTAGCTTGCCTTCGGGTCAATGAATCTTCGAGAAGTGGTACAGTGATCTTTCGGGTGAAGTGCATCGGCAAATGGGGTCTCGGAAACGGCCTAAACGTGTTAAATAAAAAGGTGCCACTTTTATAAGTGAAACACAGTTTGAAAATAGTACTAACGGAACGAACTCATAACAAGAAAACTATGAGCATTGGAATGACCTAAACTGAGTTATGAGTACAAAGTAATAAGAATTTTACTGCGATGGACTAATCTGTAAAAAGAAATTTGTGCCGGAGTCCCTGGATAGCTCTGATAACCCACAAGTATAGGGGATCGCGACAGTCTCCGAGGGTAGTATTTCACCCAAATTATTGATTTGACACAAGGAGTGCCAAAGAATATTTATGAGTATTCGCAGTTGAGTTGTCAATTCAACCACACCCGGAGAACTAACTATTTGTAGCAAAGTGTTTAGTAGCATAGTCGTATGATAGTTTGATAGCAATAGTAACAGTACTAATAGTAATGGACCAGTAACAGTAGCAGTTTTGTAGCGATTGTAACAGCAGCAGCAACGAAAGTAACTTAACAAAGACCAATATGAGAAAAGAGTAGGCATTGGATCAGTGATGGATAATTGTGTTGGATGACATTCACAATGTAACAACCACAACCTAGAGCGATACACAATAGCTCCAATTCATCAACGTAATGTAGGCATGTATTCCGTATATAGTCATACGTGCTTATAATAAGAACTTGCATGACATCTTTTGTCCTACCCTCCCGTGGCAGCTTGGTTGATAAGAAAATCTAAGGGATATTAACGCCTCCTTTTAATAGAGAACTAGAACAAAGCATTAGCACTTAGTGAATACATGAACTCCTCATACTACGGTAATCATCGAAAAGAATCCCAACTATTGTCACCTTGGGATATGCAGATCATAACACGTAATAGGTGCATACAACTTGCAAGATAGGATCAAGAACTCAAATATATTCATGAAAACATAGAGGGTTCAGATCTGAAATCATGGCACTCGGGCCTTAGTGACAGGCATTAAGCATAGCAAAATCATAGCAACATCAATCTCAGAACATAGTGGATACTAGGGATCAAGCCCTAACAAATTGACTCGATTACATGATAAATATCATCCAACCCATCACCGTCCAGCAAGCCTACAAAGGAATTACTCTCTCCCGATGGTGAGCATCATGGAATTGTCGATGGAGGATGGTTGATGATGATGACAGCGTCGAATCCCCCTCTCCGGAGCCCCGAACGGACTCCAGAACATCTCTCCCGATGAAGATCAAGAGGTGGCGGTGGCTTCATATCGTAAAACACGATGAAACATCTTCTCTTTTTTTTTTGGGAAATGAAATTTATAGCGCTGGAATTAGGGTCAGTGAAGCCTTGTGGGCCCCATAAGGTAACAGGGCGCGACCAGGGGATGGTCGCGCCCTGTTGCCTTGTGGGTAACATATGGCCCCCCTCCGGCGGGTCTTCGCTCCAGTATTTCTTATATTTCCAATAAAAATTCCTCAAAAAGTTTCGTCCAATTTCGAGAACTTTTATTTCTGCACAAAAAACAACACCATGGTAGTTTTGCTGAAAACAGCATCAGTCCTGGTTAGTTTCATTCAAATCATGGAAATTAGAGTCCAAAACAAGAGCAAAAGTGTTTGGAAAAGTAGATACGACGAAGACGTATCAACTCCCCCAAGCTTAACTCATTGCTTGTCCTCAAACAATTCAGTTGACAAACTGAAAGTGATAAAGAAAAACTTTTACAAACTATTTTTTTCTTGTATCCGTACATAAGCTTAAATAGCACCCAAGTTTTCAATAAAAATCATGAACAACCCATGCAAATGATAATACTTAGAATTTATATTTACTCATATCAATGGCATAATCAACTAGCGAGCAATACTAATATATCTCCAATGCCAACAATTTGTCAAAACAATCGATCTAATATGATAACATGGTATCTCGCTAGCCCTTTCTGAGACCGCAAAACATAAATGTAGAGCACCTCTGAAGTTCAAGCAATGACTAAACATTGTAATTCAGGGTGGAAGAGATCCAATCATGGTATACCCAACATTAACTATACTCAATGCATAAAAATGACAATAGTGCTCCAGGATTGGTGCTTAAAATGAGAAGGTGATGACTCGGCAATCTCTACTATCGAAAAAGAACCTAAGGTTCCTTTTCCTGCCAAGAGGACCACATCCTGCCGATCCTTTTGTCAATCCTTCGTTCGACTCCCTCCGTTGTATGATGCTCGTGTTTATTTTTTCGTCGTCCATGTGGCCAGTGCGGGTAGGCCCAGAAAGGCCCAAGACAAAGTCATGCACGACTCCATTAGTTCACATGTCTCGCTCGTCCCTGATTCCTCTTGCCCTCTTTTGCGGACCTCACGCGCAGTCAGTGCTAACCCTAGCGCCGCCGGCCGCCCCCACCGGCACCGATCGTTCCCCGAATGGAGGCCTCTCGGCCGCTGCCCACATCAGCCCGCATCCATGGCTACACACCTTACCCACAACCCCATGATGAATGCCACATCACTGTAGACTATGTCGCCTGCCACATGACTCCCTGAATCCGTGCTGCGTGCGAATCTGGTCGTCGCCGTGCCGTTACGGAGGTCGTCGCTATGTGGAAGACCATGGACGAAGGGGTCAATGGTTCTGGGCAGCGCTCGCGATGGGAGTGGAGGAGAAAGGGTGGTGAGGTCGTCGCGGTGGAAGTGGAGGAAGTCAAGAGGGGCGCTCTTCATTGGGAGTAGCCGGCGGCAAAGATGCTTGGAAGTGGGAAGTAGAAGAAGCCCAATTGGTGGTGAAGAACGGCAGATGCAGAGGTGTGGAGGCGGTGGTGTGGTGAGGAATATAGGGAAGGAGTGTATTGGTTGTCCAAGAAGTTGCAGGTGAGCAGCGTATTGGTTGGAACCACCGTCCACCGTATAGCGATGGCTCTGGGCACACGAACGACTCCCATGGCTATCGGTGAGGAATAGTACTGGAAGAGGAAGCTTTGGTACAAATTTCAATCTTTGCATAGTCCAGTATTGCGTACATGCATAACCAGTCCGATGATAATCCCTCTACTTATTGCAGTTTTCATATTTTTCCATGGCTTCATTTCATGATTTCATACTTCAAATTTGACAGTTATTCTTCATTTCATTTATCATCACCTTTGGCTTCTTGTGCATGCTTTGTGATAAAATCCAATTGACAACTTCAAGTGCAATACAAGTGTTGAACTGTGCTCCACTGAACAACAAACCCATTTGGGTAGTGTATTCAAACAGTTATCCAAGCAGTCTTTTTTTTGCAAGGAATTATCCAAGCAGTCAAAGTAGTGGATCTGCAAATATTTTTATCAAGGTACTATCTCATATTTTAGTTTGCTTCGTGATGTCTACTACGCAACCTTCTTCTTGTAGACTCGTGTTGGGCCTCCAAGCGCAGAGTTTTGTAGGACAGTAGCAAATTTCCTTCAAGTGGATGACCTAAGGTTTATCAATCCGTGGGAGGCGTAGGATGAAGATGGTCTCTCTCAAACAACCCTTCAACTAAATAACAAAGAGTCTCTTGTGTCCCCAACACACCCAATACAATGGTAAATTGTATAGGTGCACTAGTTCGGTGAAGAGATGGTGATACAAGTGTAATATGGATAGTAGATATAGGTTTTTGTAATCTGAAAATATAAAAACAGCAAGGTAACTAGTAACAAAAGTGAGCAAAAACGGTATTGCAATGCTTGAAAACAAGGCCTAGGGTTCATACTTTCACTAGTGCAAAGTCTCTCAACAATGATAACATAATTAAATCATATGGAAATCCCTCAACATGCAACAAAGAGTCACTCCAAAGTTCCTATCGCGGAGAACTTAAGATGAAATTGCTTGTAGGGTACGAAACCACCTCAAAGTTATTCTTTCTGATCAATCTTTTGAGCTATTCCTATAAGTGTCACAAACAGACCTAGATTTCGTACTAAAATAACACCATATGATACACATCAATCAACCCTAATGTCACCTAGATACTCCAATGTCACCACAAGTATCCGTGGGTCAATTATACGATATGCATCAAACAACTTCAGATTCATAATATTCAATCCAACACAAAGAACCTCAAAGAGTGCCCTAAGATTTCTACTAGAGAAACAAGGACTAAAACATGCATCAACCCCTATGCATAGATTACCCCAATGTCATCTCGGGAATCCGCGAGTTGAGTGCCAAAACATACATCAAGTGAATCAATAGAACACCCCATTTTCACCACGGGTATCCCACGCAAGACATACATCAAGTGTTCTCAAATCCATAAAAGTATTCAATCCAATAATAGTGAAACCTCAAGGGTAAAACTCAATTCATCACAAGAAGATAGAGAGGGAGAAACACCATATGATCCAACTATAGTAACAAAGCTCACGGTACATCAAGATCGTGCCAAATCAAGAACACGAGAGAGAGAGAGAGAGATCAAACACATAGCTACTGGTACATACCATCAGCTCTGAGGGTGAACTACTCCCTCCTCGTCATGGAGACCGCCGTGATGATGTAGATGGCCACCGGTGATGGTTTTCCCCTCCGGCAGGGTGCCAGAACGGGCTCCCGATTGGTTTTTCATGGCTATAGAGGCTTGCGGCGGCGGAACTTCTCATCTAGGGTTCTTTTCGATGGTTTGGGTATTTATAAGAATTTTTGGCGTCGGTCTCACGTCAAGGGGGTGACCGAGGGGCCCACAAGCCGGGAGCTAGCGCCCTGGGGGGTAGGGCACGCCCCTAGCTTGTGGCCTCCTCGGTCACCTCCTGGTCCAGCTCCGGTGCTTCGGGGGTCTTTATTGGTCCATAAAAAATCACTGTAAATTTTCAGCCCATTCCGAGAACTTTTATTACTGCACAAAAAACAACACCACGGTAGTTCTGCTAAAAACAGCGTTAGTCCGTGTTAGTTCTAATAAAATCATACCAAAACCATATAAAATTATTGCAAACATGGCATGAATACTTCATAAATTATAGATACGTTGGAGACGTATCACTTCGCCAGTCTAAAATAATCAGTTTTCTCCTTATTTATCTTTGATGTGTGCATTTTGAAATTTCCTTATTCAGCATCTTGATAAAAATTCACAACAAATAATCAAAAAATAAAAGAAAACTAACCGGGTGGGAGGAGAGGGAATAAGAAAGAAGAGAGGAAATATACATAGTCTTATGATATTGATTTGTGAGTTCTAGCAATGCACATGTTTCTTACTACATACTTTAAAGATCTTACGTAATATATTCGCTAGTAACATAGGGGTAGTGGTAGTAATAGTGGAGGTGACGTCCTATTCTTGCACGCATCGTTACGAAGCAAGCGGTTGAATTGATCTTGATGTGCATTCTATGTGGGCTTGGCCGCTTAGATCATCGAATGAGATTGACTGAGTAAATGCTTATTTATTTGTTTTTTTATTCATTTAACTTGGTGGTTGTTTAAATCATTGCAAAGGCAGACATTTAAAGGTAGTTGGTGGAGGAAGAAGACGTAAAAAAATTGACAATATCGTGTGATTGGCATGATGAGGATACTAAAGGTACAAGTTTGACATGGTTGAAGTTAAACCACTAAGATATGTATGCCCCGTTGCTACTTCTTGAGCTTGCGTTGGTTTTTCCCTTGAAGAGGAAAGGGTGATGCAGAAAAGTAGAGATAAGTATTTCCCCCAGTTTGAGAACCAAGGTATCAATCCAGTAGGAGGTACAAGCAAGTCTCCAATCTATGCACCTCCACAAACAATCAAACACTTGCACCCAATGCGATAAAGGGGTTGTCAATCCCTTCAAAGTCAATTGCAAGGATAAGATCTGATAGAGATAGATATAAAAGATTACTAAAACGTAAAACAAAGTAAAAACAAATAAATTGCAGCAAGGTATTTTTGGGTTTTTTGGTTTATAGATCTAAAAATATATGATGGAAAATAGACCCGGGGGCCATAGGTTTCACTAGAGGCTTCTCTCTTGAAAGAAAATATACGGTGGGTGAACAAATTACTGTCGAGCAATTGATAGAAAAGCGCAAAGTTATGATGATATCCAACGCAATGATTATGAATATAGGCATCACGTCCGTGTCAAGTAGACCGAAACGATTCTGCATCTACTACTATTACTCCACACATCGACCGCTATCCAGCATGCATCTAGAGTATTAAAATCATAAGAACGGAGTAACGCCTTAAGTAAGATGACATGATGTAGAGGGATAAACTCAAGCAATATGATGAAAACCCCATCTTTTTACCCTTGATGTCAACAATACAATACATGCCTCGCTATCCCTACTTTGTCACTGGGTGAGGACACCGCAAGATTGAACCCAAAACTAAGCACCTCTCCTATTGCAAGAAGAACCAATCTAGTTGGCCAAACCAAACCGATAATTCGAAGAGAAATACATAGATATCAAATCATGCATATAAGAATTCAGAGAAGATTCAAATAATATTCATAGATAATCTGATCATAAATCCACAATTCATCGGATCTCGACAAACACACCGCAAAAGAATATTACATCGGATAGAACTCCAAGAACATCGAGGAGAACATTGTATTGAAGATCAAAGAGAGAGAAGAAGCCATCTAGCTACTAGCTATGGATTCGTAGGTCTGTGGTAAACTACTCACGCTTCATCGGAAGGGCAATAGAGTTGATGTAGATGCCCTCCGTGATCGAATCCCCCTCCGGCGGGGTGCCGGAAAAGGCCCCAAGATGGGATCTCACGGGTACAGAAGGTTACGGTGGCGGAAAAGTATTTTGGTGGACGCTTCTGGTTGTTTGGGAATATTTTTGAATATATAGAGCGAAGATTAGGGTTGGTGGACTCCCGTGGGGCCCACAAGCCAGGGGGCGCACCCTGGCCGCTTTTCGTCGCCTCGGGACTCTTCTGACTTCTTCTCCAAGCTCCGTGGATGTCTTCTGGTCCAAGAAAAATCATCGCAAAAGTTTTATTCCGTTTGGACTCCATTTGATATTCCTTTTCTGTAAAACTCAAAAACAAGGAAAAAACAGAAACTGGCACTGGGCTCTAGGTTAATAAGTTAGTCCCAAAAATAATATAAAATAGCATATTAATGCATATAAAACATCCAAAACAGATAATATAATAGCATGGAACAATAAAAAATTATAGATACGTTGGAGACGTATCAAGCATCCCCAAGCTTAATTCCTGCTCGTCCTCGAGTAGGTAAATGATAAAAATAGAATTTTTGATGTGGAATGCTACCTAACATATTTATCCATGTAATTTTCTTTATTGTGGCATGAATATTAAGATCCATGAGATTCAAAACAAAAGTTTAATATTGACATAAAAACAATAATACTTCAAGCATACTAACAAAGCAATCATGTCTTCTCAAAATAACATGGCCAAAGAAAGTTATCCCTACAAAATAATATAGTCTGGCTATGCTCCATCTTCATCACACAAATTATTAAATCATGCACAACCCTGATGACAAGCCAAGCAATTGTTTCATACTTTTGATGTTCTCAAACTTTTTCAACTTTCACGCAATACATGAGCGTGAGCCATGGATATATCACTATAGGTGGAATAGAATATGGTGGTTGTGGAGAAGACAAAAAGAAGGAGAAAGTCTCACATCAACTAGGCATATTAACGGGCTATGGAGATGCCCATCAATAGATATAAATGTGAGTGAGTTGGGATTGCCATGCAACGGATGCACTAGAGCTATAAGTGTATGAAAGCTCAAAAAGAAACTAAGTGGGTGTGCATCCAACTCGCTTGCTCACGAAGACCTAGGGCACTTTGAGGAAGCCCATCATTGGAATATATAAGCCAAGTTCTATAATGAAAAATTCCCACTAGTATATGAAAGTGACAACATAGGAGACTCTCTATCATGAAGATCATGGTGCTACTTTGAAGCACAAGTGTGGTAAAAAGGATAGTAGCATTGCCCCTTCTCTCTTTTCTCTCATTTTTTTGCTTTAGCTTCTTTTGGCCTCTTTTATTTTTTTGTAAAGTCCGGAGACTCATCCCAACTTGTGAGGGAATCATAGCTTCCATCATCCTTTCCTCACATGGGACAATGCTCTAATAATGATGATCATCACACTTTTATTTACTTACAACTCAAGAGTTACAACTTGATTCTAGAACAAAATATGACTCTATATGAATGCCTTCGGTGGTGTACCGGGATGTGAAATGACCAAGAGTGACATGTATAAAAATATGAACGGTGGCCTTGCCACAAATACTATGCCAACTACAAGATCATGCAAAGCAATATGACAATGATGAAGCGTGTCATAATAAACGGAACGGTGGAAGTTGCATGGAAATATATCTCGGAATGGCTATGGAAATGCCATAATAGGTAGGTATGGTGGCTATTTTGAGGAAGGTATATGGTGGGTTTAATGCACCGACGTGAATTGCGCGGTACTAGAGAGGCTAGCAATGGTGGAAGGGTGAGAGTGCGTATAATCGATGGACTCAACATTAGTCACAAAGAACTCACATACTTATTGCAAAAATTTATTAGCTATCAAAACAAAGTACTACACGCATGCTCCTAGGGGGATAGATTGGTAGGAAAAGACCATCGCTCGTCCTCGACCGCCACTCATAAGACAATCAATAAATAAATCATGCTCCGGCTTCATCACATAACGGTTCACCATAAGTGCATGCTACGGGAATCACAAACTTTAACACAAGTATTTCTACCAATCCACAATTACTCACTAGCATGACTCTAATATCACCATCTTTATATCTCAAAACAAATGCAAGGAATCAAACTTCCCATAGTATTTATGTAACATCCCAAATTTTCAATTTGGAATGTTATACATAGGTCATCCATGCATATCATATTTTATTGCATTTCGTTTTGCGATCCTCGAAATCCTGAGCAACTCAAGGACCACGGAGAGAGTTGGGGATTTCACCGTTTTCATATTTGAATTTTCTCAAATATTGAAACAAGGATCAATTTGGTTTAATTATTTTTCTCTCCGAAAATATTTCATATTAAAAATATATGAGAGGAGATAATATGACTTCTCCAAAATAAATGGAATATTGGAGGAAAAATATTAAAATCAAATAAATAGTTTATTTGGATTTTTATTGCAATTTTATTTGAATTTAGAAAAATATGCGTTTTTCAAAATTGCATTAGAGTCCCAAATAAATGTTCACCTTGTCCGGTAGATTTTTAGAGGACGGGGAAAATTTATTTCAGGATTTTTGGAGTCCGTTTAGTATTTCTTTTCTTTGTTTTTCTGCGTCAGGATTTATTTAAAAAAAAAACTCCGCCGGACCGCACTGGGCCGAGGCCCAGCCGCCCCGCGCCGCCTTCCCGTCCCGTGCCGGAGACGGACTCGCCGGAGGAGTCCGACGCCGCCTCCGCCTCGTCGCCCCCTGCCCCAAGCCACCCCGCCCCGGCCCCCTCCTTAAATAGGCTCGCCCCGCCACCCTGAAGCCGAGCGCCGCCGCCGAGCCGCCGCACCCCGCCGCCGCCGCCGCTGCTGCTGCCGCTGCCGCCGCTCGCCGCCGCCGGAGCCGCTGCCGCCGCCGCCGGACGCCGCCGCCGCCCGACCCCGCCGCCGGAGCCGCCGCCGCCGCCGCCGCTCGCCGCCGCCGCCGTCCCGCCGACCGCCGGAGGTAGCCGCCGCCGCCGTCGGTTTTCGTGAGAAAAACCGATCGGTTTTTGTTTAAACCCTAGATGCATTTTTTTATTTTATCGGTTCGTTCGGTTTTCCGTCGGTTTAATTATCCAGCGAACGCCCGTTCGTACGTTCGTTTTAACGAACGGTTTTCGTGAGTTAACCACAGACAGCGAACGTTCGTTCGTTAGCCTGTTCGTTAGTTTTTCTTTTTCTCGGGTTTTTTTCGCGATTATTTTCGATCGCGATTCCTGATCCGATTTTCGTTTTAGTATAACTTTTCACTCGTTTGTCGGAATCAGGCGATTCAAGCGCCTAGATCTTCGTCTCGAAGCCCTCTTTCTGTTTAACCAACTTAAACAAGTTTTTGCTACTGTAAAATTTGACTTTAGTCCAGATTAGTAATCAAAGCTTGTTTCTTTCGCAGTTTGAGTTTCGTTGCTTTGTTTGATTTGATTCTTTTTGCAAACCGGAGTTCTTCAGTTGAACTTTCTGGTTAGATCTTCTTATCTAGGTTTTACCCGTGCATCTTCGCTTGATTGCTTATGTATGCTATTGTTTGTTTGCGATAGAATTCCCGAAGTGCGAAGCGTGCTACTACGAGTCCCTAGGTTTTGCGGATCGTCAGCAAGGCAAGTAACACATTGATCATACTTCTTCGTTACCCAGTTTTTATGCATTAGTTTCGACCCTCAAATATTGCATGATTAGGATGTGATTAACTTGTGGGTACTGGGAGGTAGATGATGAGGTAGAACCTATTGCCCTTTTTAATAACAAACCCTTGGGAGTTACTTCTACGCTATGCTTATGTTGCCATGCTATGCTCGTAGACGTGGATTGGGTTTGAGTGTATCCATGACAGATGTGAGATTTTTAATTAATGGTTCAACTTAAGGTGGCAACCTTAATACACATCTGGGTGGATTGCTTGTTTGGGCACCTGGGGATATACCAGTGTTGTCCTAGGAGATCCCGGGGATATACCGTGTGATCCTCCTACGGTCCGCCACCCAGGCTCAAAGGGATCATAAGATTATTCATGCTAGAAACTTCCGTGTGCAGCCACAAGCTATTATGGGCTCTAGCATAGTTGAGTATGTTACATGACCTCTTTCAGTGGTAGGCTAGCAGATGTAGGGGAAAGTAGGTGTAACTGTCTACCCAGAGTAAAGAGTAAATGTTTCTGAAAGACTGTGTCTCGGTCATCCGTTTCTCAAACACCATGTAGTGCGAGAAATCCAACGGAGGAGATCGAGTCTTGTGGGGAAAAGTGCACAAACCTCTGCAGAGTGTACAAACTAATCATGATTAGCCGTGTCCCCGGTTATGGACATCTTGAGTATCTGGTTCTTGGATCATCATATTGAATCCCATCACTCTAAATTAATTTGTTGGGATTAATGATTACTTTTAATTGGGATTGAGAGGGGGTTTTACCTTCTCAATGTTCAACCACCACCATGATAGTTAAATAAAATATATTCCTTTGTTGTAGGGAAAAATTGGCTTTTCGCAAAACAGTATAACCCTAGAGCTTTTCCACCATCCAAATATGCATGTAGTATTAGCAATTATTCTGTTCATTGCTCTACTGTGTTATATTGCCAGCATATTCCATGTGCTGACCCGTTTCGGGCTGCAACGTATCATGTTGCAGACTTTTCAGATGAAGAGTAAGGTGTGCTAGGTCGTTGTCGTGCACTCAGCTATGCCGTTGGAGTTGATGGACTCACTTTATCTTCCAAGCCTTCCGCTGTTATCTTATTTAGATGGCCTTAAGCCATATTTACTGTAATCAGTTCTCTTTTGAGACATTCGATGTAATAAGTGTGTGATTGCTACTCTATTATAAATCCCTCAAGTACTGTGTGTGTCAGCATTACCGATCCAGGGATGACACTTGAACACAGAGATTCGATCCATTCGGGTCGGGTCGCTACAATTTAACGCTCTTTATATGAAAGTTTTTATTATATCCCTCTTGGATGCCCATCATATTAGGACTAAATTCATAACCTAAGAAAATTACCATGCTGTTTAGAGACTCTCAAAATAATATAAGTGAAGCATGAGAGTTCAACAATTTCTATAAAATAAAGCCACCGCCGTGCTCTAAAAAGATATAAGTTAAGCACTAGAGCAAATTGCCTAGCTCAAAAGATATAAGTGAAGCACATAGAGTATTCTAATCAATCAAGATTCATGCGTGTCCCTCTCAAAAGGTGTGTACAGCAAGGAAGATTGTGGAAAACTAAAAAGCAAAGACTCATATCATTCAAGACGCTCCAAGCAAAACACAGATCATGTGGTGAATAAAAATATAGCCTCAAGTAAATTTACCGATGGATTGAAGACGAAAGGGGGGATGCCATCCGGGGCATCCCCAAGCTTAGATGCTTGGTTGTCCTTGAATATTACCTTGGGGTGCCTTGGGCATCCCCAAGCTTAGGCTCTTGCCACTCCTTATTCCATAGTCCATCAAATCTTTACCCAAAACTTGAAAACTTCACAACACAAAACTCAACAGAAAACTCATGAGATCCGTTAGTATAAGAAAATAAATCACCACTTTTAGGTACTGTTGTGAACTTATTATTTATTTATATTGGTGTAATATCTACTGTATTCCAACTTTTCCATGGTTCATACCCCCCGATACTACCCATAGATGCATCAAAATAAGCAAACAACACATAGAAAACAGAATCTGTCAAAAACAGAAGAGTCTGTGATGATCCTAATATTTCGTATATTATATAACTCCAAAAATTCTGAAAAATTAGGAAAACATAGGAAATTTGTACATAAATATTGTGTAAAAAAAATTCAGAGTTTTTCATCGCTTCTGTGAATTATTAAAATTCTGCAACTGGACGCAAAAGTTTCTGTTTTTCAGCAAGATCAAATCAACTATCACCGTAAGCCATCCCAAAGGTCTTACTTGGCTCAAACACTAATTAAAACACTAAAACACAATTACTACCGAGGTAATAATGTGTATACTCATAAAAACAGAAAGGAAAAATATTGGGTTGTCTCCCAACAAGCGCTTTTCTTTAAAGCCTTTTAGCTAGGCGTTGATAATTTTAATAATGCTCACATGAAAGACAAGAATTGAAGCACAACGAGAGCATCATAAAGCATGTGAAAAACAAGTTTAAGTCTAACATACTTCCTATGCATAGGCATTTTATAGGAAAAAAATTAGCAAGACAAGCAAAATTTAGAATATGCAAGGAAGAAGAAAGAAACAATAGCAATCTCAACATAACGAGAGGTAATTTAGTGACATGAAAATTTCTACAACCATATTTTCCTCTCTCATAATAATTACATGTGGGATCATATTCAAATTCAACAATATAGCTATCACATAAAATTTTCTCTTCAAGATCCACATGCATGCAAAGTTGACACTCTTCCAAAATAGTGGGATTATCATTAAATAAAGTCATGACCTCTCCAAGCCCACTTTTATCAAAAATTTCATGAGATGGTCATTCTCCAAAGTAGTGGGATCATTATTTCCTAAAGTTGACACTCTTCCAAACCCACTTTCATATTATTGATGAGGCTTAAATAAATTTTCAAGATCATAAGAAGAATCACCCCAATCATGGTCATTGCAATAAGTAGTGGACATAGCAAAATTAGCATCCCCAAGCTTAGGGTTTTGCATATTATTAGCATAATTGACATTAATAGGATTTATAATAACATCATTTCAATCATGCTTTTCATTCAAGGAGCTATCGTGAATCACTTCATAAATTTCTTCTTTTAGCACTTCATCACAATTTTCAGATTCACGAATTTCAAGCAAAACTTCATAAAGATAATCTAGTGCACACAACTCACTAGCAATTGGTTCATCATAATTGGATCTCTTAAAAAGATTAGCAAGTGGATGAGGATCCATAAACTTTTTGTTTCTGAATTGAATAAATACACAATTATGCCAAACAAACAAGAAAACAAACCAAGTAAGACATAGAGACAAACGGAAAGAAGGCAAATAAAAAGGCAAATATTTTTGTGTTTTTCTGAAATCGTTTTAGAAGTGGGGGAGAAGAAAACGAGAGGCAAATGGCAAATAATGTAATGCAAGAGATGAGAGTTTATGATGGGTACTTGGTAGGCTTGATGTAGAACCTCCCCGGCAACGGCGCCAGAAATTCTTCCTGCTACTTCTTGAGCTTGCGTTGGTTTTTCCCTTGAAGAGGAAAGGGTAATGCAGCAAAGTAGAGATAAGTATTTCCCTCAGTTTGAGAACCAAGGTATCAATCCAGTAGGAGGTACAAGCAAGTCTCCAATCTATGCACATGCATAAACAATCAAACACTTGCACCAACGTGATAAAGGGGTTGTCAATCCCATCATTGTCAATTGCAAGGATGAGATCTAATAGAGATAGATATAAAAGATTACTAAAACATAAAACAAAGTAAAAACAAATAAATTATAGCAAGGTATTTTTGGGTTTATAGGTTTATAGATCTAAAAATATATGATGGAAAATAGACCTGTGGGCCATAGGTTTCACTAGAGGCTTCTCTCTTGAAAGAAAACATACGGTGGGTGAACAAATTACTGTCGAGCAATTGATAGAAAAGCGCAAAGTTATGATGATATCCAAGGTAATGATTATGAATATAGGCATCACGTCCGTGTCAAGTAGACCGAAACGATTCTGCATCTACTACTATTACTCCACACATCGACCGCTATCCAGCATGCATCTAGAGTATTAAGTTCATAAGAACGGAGTAACGCCTTAACTAAGATGACATGATGTAGAGGGATAAACTCAAGCAATATGATGAAAACCCCATCTTTTTACCCTTGATGGCAACAATACAATACGTGCCTCGCTACCCCTACTTTGTCACTGGGTGAGGACACCGCAAGATTGAACCCAAAACTAAGCACCTCTCCCATTGCAAGAAGAACCAATCTAGTTGGCCAAACCAAACCGATAATTTGAAGATAAATACAAAGATATCAAATCATGCATATAAGAATTCAGAGAAGATTCAAATAATATTCATAGATAATCTGATCATAAATCCACAATTCATCGGATCTCGACAAACACACCGCAAAAGAATGTTACATTGGATAGAACTCCAAGAACATCGAGGAGAACATTGTATTGAAGATCAAAGAGAGAGAAGAAGCCATCTAGCTACTAGCTATGGACCCATAGGTCTGTGGTAAACTACTCACGCTTCATCGGAAGGGCAATAGAGTTGATGTAGATGCCCTCCGTGATCGAATCCCCCTCTGGTGGGGTGCCGGAAAAGGCCCCAAGATGGGATCTCACGGGTACAGAAGGTTACGGCGGCGGAAAAGTATTTTGGTGGACGCTTCTGGTCATTTGGGAATATTTTTGAATATATAGAGCAAAGATTAGGGTTGGAGGACTCCCGTGGGGCCCACAAGCCAGGGGCGCCCCCCTAGGGCGCGCCCTAGCGGCTTATCGTCGCCTCGGGACTTTTTGACTTCTTCTCCAAGCTCCGTGGATGTCTTCTGGTCCAAGAAAAATCATCGCGAAAGTTTTATTCTGTTTGGACTCCGTTTGATATTCCTTTTCTGTAAAACTCAAAAACAAGGAAAAAATAGAAACTGGCACTCGGCTCTAGGTTAATAAGTTTGTCCCAAAAATAATATAAAATAGCATATTAATGCATATAAAACATCCAAAACAGATAATATAACAGCATGGAACAATCAAAAATTGTAGATACATTGGAGACGTATCACCCGTTGCAACGCATGGGCAATTACCTTGTAAAAGTAAATAACATAAAAGTAAATAGATAGGCCCTTTGCAGAGGGAAGTAGAGATTTGCATAGGTGCGAGAGCTCGATGCTTAAATCAGAGATAAATACATTTTGAGAGGTATGCTTTTCCTGTCAAAGTCACGACTGAGGATTTTCAATATCTTCCATGCTAAACACATTATCGACGGTTCCCAAGAGGAAACGTAAAGTTTACTCCCCCTCAACCATACAAACACAAGCCATGGCTAGCCTAATTCATGGGTGCCCTCCAAATAATCAACTTTTTGGGGGAGTTTGTTTCATTATATTTTTCTTTATTTTGATTACAGGACTGGGCATCCCAATTACCAGCCTCTCTCGTGGAATGACAAGTGAATAAACACTCATCGTGAGAATAACCCGCTTAGCATGGAAGATACTGACCGCCCCTTGTCGCTCCATGAGCAGTACGGGCACACAAAACAAATGGTTATTTGAATGATTACAGGTGGCACATGCAAATTTACTTGGAACGAAAGAGTAATACCGCATATAGGTAGATATGGTGGACTCATTTGGAACAACTTTGGTTTAAGGATTTGGATGCACAAGCAACATTCCCGCTTAGTACAGGCGAAGGCTAGCAAATAGACTGGGAAGCGACCAACTAGAGAGTGACGACGGTCATAATCATGCATTGCGAATAATTAAATATCATGAAGGCTGCATTGGTTTTGATTCAACTACATGTGTGAACATGTGCCAAGTCAAGCCACTTGAAACATTCAGAGGAGGATACCATGCTAACATACTACATCATAACCATTTTAATGCATGTTGACATTCAAGACAGATCATTATCTACTCCTAGCTACTTAAGCATGGCATGAGCAACTATAATCTCTAATTGTCATCACAAACATGTTTACTCATAGTATGTTGAATCATGGATACTGAGTTAAACATATTTACAAAAAAAACAAGAAGAGTTCATACCAACTTTTCCTTGCCATAGTCACTTCATCAAATCATCGCCAATATTGCCTTTCACTTGCACGACCGAATGATATGAAAATAATAATAGTGCAAGAGTGTCGTGGACTAAGCTGGAATCTGCAAACAATTTATTCGGAGGAGAAGACAATGTAATATTGGCTCTTCGTTAGATCAACAATAAAGCATATGAGAGCCATTCAACAATTTCATCGTGGTCTTCTCCTTACGACGACTCAACAAAAAGAAAAGAAATTCAGAGAAACGGACTGAAATATTTTTGGAGTTTTTGGTTTTTCTGAAGAAGGCAAAATAACACAGGAAAAACGAAAAGCGAGGAAACTATTTACACGGGAGAACTCCCAACACACAAAGGAAGAAAGGAGAAATATTTTTGGGTTTTCTTTTAATACCATGAAGTGATTAAACGGGAAAGAAAAACCGAAAATAAGCGAGAAATATTTTTGGATTTTCAAAGTTTTTCAAACACACAAAAGAAAAGCAAGAAATAAAAACTAACATGGATTATACAATGAAAGAGGATGAACACCGACAACTAGAATGAATGTGTGGTATATGAATGTAATGTCGGTGAGAAATACATACTCCACCAAGCTTAGGCTTTTGGCCTCACTTGGTCTAACACCACTCAAAGAATCCATCAGGTCTAGTAGGAAAGTGGCTGGGTTGCGGCACTCGAGCATCCCAAGGTTGGGCCTCTTTCTCCGCCGCGGCCAACACTTCCATATAAGCAATGATATCTGGTGGCATAATGACGTATTCATGCCTGTCATGAGAATCAAACAAAGAGGGTGAAGGCAACGAAATAATACCACGAGTATCCTCACTAGTTATAACTAATGTGGTGAGGAGGCTCAGGGTTATCAATGAAGTGGTGATCTAGGTAAATCCTAGGCAGCAAATAATCATTATGGCGTATATCAATATGGAAACGTCTCGCTAGGCAAGTAGCATAAATGCCACCATGAATTTTTACCCCTAGGCCTGTTAGTGTGCAAGCGGCGTTCAATGATAGCTTCCAAATTATAAGTATTATTATTGTGAATAGCACTACGTAAAATGGCAAGGTCAGGGGCACTAAGCGTACCACCTTTCCTCCCTGGGAGTTAAACATTTCCCTATGAATAAAACAAAGTAGTGCACAACAGGAAAATGCAAGCTAGTAAATTGGGCTCTCGACACGCCCTAATATTCTCCCATAGTTAAAGTATGGAGGAAGCCCTCGAACTCCTCTGGTCGAGGATCCCTTAGTTCCCCATCAGAAGGAATCAAACATATCTCACAAAATTCCGCAAGTGTTATCTCATGATGTTCAGCATATAAATCAAAACGTACCATGGGAATCTCGAGCCTCTGTAGCCACGAAAAACCAATCGGGAGCCCATTCCGGCACCCTGCCGGAGGGGGGAACCATCACCGATGGCCATCTTCATCATCCCGGCGGTCTCCATGATGAGGAGGGAGTAGTTCACCCTTGGGGCTGAGGGTATGTACCAGTAGCTATGTGTTTGATCTCTCTCTCTCTCTCGTGTTCTTCATTTGGCACGATCTTGATGTACCGCGAGCTTTGTTATTATAGTTGGATCATATGGTGTTTCTTCCCTCTCTATCTCTTGTTGTGATGAATTGAGTCTTGCTCTTTGAGGTTTCGTTATGTTGGATTGAGTATTGGATTTGAGAACACTTGATGTATGTCTTGCGATGGGATATCTGTGGTGACAATGGGATGTTCTATTGATTCACTTGATGTATGTTTTAGCACTCAACTCGTGGATTCCCGAGGTGACATTGGGGAAATCTATGCATAGGGGTTGATGCACGTTTTCGTCCTACGTTCTCCGATAGAAACTTTGGAGTGATTCTTTGTTGCACGTTGAGGGATTGTTATGTGATCCAATTATGTTATCATTGTTGAGAGAATTTGCACTAGTGAAAGTATGAACCCTAGGCCTTGTTTCCAAGCATTGCAATAACGTTTTCGCTCACTTTTACCACTTGCTACCTTGCTGTTTTTATATTTTCAGATTACAAAAACCTATATCTACTATCCATATTACACTTGTATCACCATCTCTTCGCCGAACTAGTTCACCTATACAATTTACTATTGTATTGGGTGTGTTGGGGACACAAGAGACTCATTGTTATTTGGTTGCAGGGTTGTTTGAGAGAGACCATCTTCATCCTACACCTCCTACGGATTGATAAACCTTAGGTCATCCACTTGAGGGAAATTTGCTACTGTCCTACAAAACTCTGCGCTTGGAGGCCCAACACGAGTCTACAAGAAGAAGGTTGCGTAGTAGACAACAAGCTCTTTTATGGCGCCGTTGCCGGGGAGGTGAGTGTTTGAAGGTATATCTTTAGATCTTGCAATCGAATCTTTTAGTTTCTTGTTTTATCACTAGTTTAGTCTATAAAATAAAACTACAAAAAAATGGAATTGAGGTTGCCTCATATGCTTCATCTTTATAATGTCTTTCTTGAAAACGATGGATCGGAAAATTGTGCCAAAGTGTTAGAAGAAGAAGTCAATAAAATGTTTGGCACTAAATCTTTGAATGATGAGCATGATTGCAATATTGTAAGTATGAATTCCTTGAATATCCATGATGCTAATGATATGCAAAGCCATAAGCATGGGGATGCTATGTTTCATGAAGATGATATTTTTAGTCCCCCAAGTTTTGATGAGCTAATTTATTATGATGATAGCATGCCTCCTATTTATGATGATTATATTGATGAAAGTGGGTTTGGAAGAGTGTCAACTCTAGGAAATAATGATCCCACTATTTTGGAGGGTGTTGAATCTTTTTACAATATTGATGAAAGTAGATTTGGAGAGGTCATGACTTTATTTAGTGATGAATCCACTATTTTCGAAGAGGTTCCAATTGATTATGAGAACAAAGTTGCTATCTATGATGATTATTGTGATGACATGTATGCTATAAAGAATAATGATAACCATGAAACTTGTCATCATGATTTTAATTTTCAATTGGATTATGCCTCACGTGATAGTTATTTTGTTGAGTTTGCTCTCACTACTATGAATGAGAAGAATTTTGCTTATGTGGAGAGTAGTAAAACTTCTATGCTTATGAATAATGGAAAGAATGCTTTATGTGATGGCTATATTGTTGAATTCATTCATAATGCTACTGAAAATTATTATGAGGGAGGAATATATGATTGTAGGAATTGCAATAACATCAAGTTTCCTCTCTATGTATTGAAAATCTTGAAGTCATGCTTGTTTTGCCTTCCTATGCTAGTTGATTGTTGTTCCCATAAATTGTTTGCTCACAAAATCCCTATGCATAGGAAGTGGGTTAGACTTAAATGTGCTAGTTATATGCTTCATGATGCTCCCGTTATGTTCCAATTCTTTACTTTTATGCGAGCATCATTGAAATCATCATGCCTAGCTAAAAAGGCATCAAAGAAAAGCGCTTGTTGGGAGACAACCCAACATTTACCCCTACTGTTTTTATGTGTTCACATGATTAGGCTACTGTAGTAATCATGTTTTATAGGTTTTGTTTCAATAAAGTGCCAAGTAAAGCCTTTGGGATAGTGTGGTTGATAGTTGACTTGATTCCGTGCAAAAACAGAAACTTTTGCGTCCAGTACAGAAATTCCTATATTTTACTGGAAAGTGGAAAACTTCTGAAATTTTTACAGTTGATGGGTATACAAATTTTCTACGTTGTACTAAGTTTTTAGAATATTTGGAGTTACATAAGTATGACCTTAATTCAGATCTTTATGTACTGTTCTGTTTTGACAGATTCTGTTTTCAATGCATGCTTGTTTTCTAGTTTCTATGGCTTATATTGCTCAATATAAATTGTAGAAATGATAGGGTACAGTAGGAATCATGAGAGAAAAATTATGAATCTTGTCTTGACAGTACCAAAGTGAATGATTTGTTTTATTATACTAACGGATCTCACGAAGGTTTTGTTAAGTTTTGTGTGATTAAAGTTTTCAAGTTTTGGGTGAGATATCGATATGAGGAGAATAAGGAGTGACAAGACCCTAAGCTTGGGGATTCCCAAGGCACCCCAAGGTAATATTCAAGGAATATCCAAGCAACTAAGCTTGGGGATGCCCCGGAAGGCATCCCCTCTTTCGTCTCCAGCATTATCGGTAACCTTACTTGGAGCTATATTTTTATCCGTCACATGATATGAGTTTTGCTTGGAGCGTCATTTTATTTTATTAGGATTTGCTTGCTGTTATTTATAGTAATGTTTTGTATCTTTTATTTCAATAAACGTGTCAAGTATAGCCTTTACCATGCTTATTTTGCAAGTCTATATGTTGCTGTTTTGAAAACAGAAAGTTTTCAAACATTCTCTGAATTCTTATGGAAAGTCAGAACATGATAAAATCTTCAAATTTTTACACAAGGAGTAACAAAAAAAATTATACAGTGTTGTAATTGTTAAGAATTTTTAGATTTAGGGAAGTATCAGTACAATTGCACTCTTTACAAACTGTCCTGTTTAGACAGATTGCTGTTATGTTTGCATATGTTTGCTTGTTTAATGATTCTATTTGAGGATAGGAGTATTAAATATGCAGAGGCATTTAGTATGCAATGTTAAATAATAATTTTAGTGATTTGCTACAGTAGAGAATGAAAAGGTTTTGCATTTGATTTGTACTAACTTTTCTCACAAGTTCTTGTTCAGTTTTGTGTGCATGAAGTTTTTAAGAGTTAGTGAAACCGTGATATAAAAGGAATTAAAGAGACACAAAAGCTCAAGCTTGGGGATGCCCAAGGCATCCCAATATAATATTTCAAGAAGTCTCAAGCATCTAAGCTTGGGTATGCCCCGGTAGGCATCCCACCTTTCTTCGTCAAGAATTATCGGTTAGCCTCGGTTGAGCCTAAGTTTTTGCTTCTTCACATGATGTGTGCTATTTTTAGAATGTCATTTTATTCTGCTTGCTGTTTGAATAAAATATTAAGATCTAAAATTCTTAAATGTTAGAGAGTCTTCACATAGTTACATAATTATTCGACTACTCATTGATCTTCACTTATATTTTTTGGAGTAGTTTGTCATTTACTCTCGTGCTTCACTTATATCCTATGAGTAAATGGTTGAATGAATTGAATATCATAAATCTGAAATTATATATGCTTCATATGCTTATACCATGGGGAGTAATGACTTCACATATAAGAAGTAGAGGTGGTAAATTTATTGAAAGTTAGCAAACATAGTATTGGTCACTTGAACAATTCATGAAAGAATATTGAAGGAAGAGAAATTTCACATATAAATATACTATCTTGGACATCTTCTATGATTGTGAGCCCCATTAATTATTTTCAAACTTGATCAAATTAGTTGAAGTTGGACAAGGAAGACAACATAATGAGTTATGTTTGGGTATATTTGTATAGAAGTTATATTGTTATGGATCCTCCAACATGTGGTGCTTGCTATTTAGAATCTTTTGCTAGCCAAAATTTCTGTACCAAGCGGGAATACTGCTTGTGCATCCAAAATCCTTGAACCAAGTTTCTTCCATGAGTGTCCACCATATCTACCTATATGCGGTGTTTACCTGCCGTTCCAAGTAAATTTGCATGTGCCAAACTCTAAACCTTCAAATAATAATCTGTTTTGTATGCCCGAATCGCTCATGTAGCGACTAGGGGCTATCAGTATCTTCCATGCTAGGTGGGTTATTCTCACGATGAGTATTTATTCACTTATCATTCACGAGAGAGTGGCTGGTAATTGGGATGCCCAGTCCTATGATCAAAAGATCCAAAACAAAATTTCAAATAATTAAACAAAACTCCCCCAGGACTGTTGTTGGTATTGACGGTACCCGTTGTTTTGGATCAGCCGTGGAGTGTGATTGTTGGTGAAGGGGGAGTAAAAACTTTACCATTCTGTTTGGGAACTGCCTATAATATGTCTAGCATGGAAGATAGTGAGAACTCTCGGTCGTTACGTTGACAATGAAAGCATGCCTCTCAAAATTATTTTCACCTCTGTTTTAAAAAACTTCGAGCTCTGGCACCTCTGCAAATCCCTGCTTCCCTCTGCGAAGGGCCTATCTTTTAATTTTATGCAAGAGTCAGTAGTGTTCCTTCTCATTCCAACCTACTCTTTAGTTGGCAAGCATCATGTGATGGGGAAAGATCTAAGCATATATGGCCATTCAAATATATTTGATCATGAATTATTATTGTTGACAATTATCTATATGATAAATAAGTTGGGAGGTGAAACACTAAGCCCCTATCTTTCTCTGTGTTCGATGGATGCTATTTGTTCTAAAAATATGCTTTGAGTGGTAGCAATCATGGAAGACTATATGATAGTTGAGTATGTGGAATTTGCTAAATCAAAGCTCTTACATAGACCCTTCCTGAAAATAAGATGAATTTCAATTGTTTGATGACTGAGAACATAGTTTGTTAGTTTTCAAGAAAGTTTATGGTCTATACTTTAACATGTGAATAGCTTGCTACTTGATCATGAGAAGTTTTATGAGATGAGCTACTGTTTATGATATATAATGATGCTAGAAAAAGTGATTGAAATTATCATTGATCAAACTTGTGCACTTGCTAGCATTCACACTTCATAAATTATTTCTTTTATCATTTACCTACTCAAGGACGAGCAAGAATTAAGCTTGGGGATGATAATACGTCTCCAACGTATCTATAATTTATGAAGTATTCATGCCATGTTTACAACAATTCTATATGATTTTGGTATGATTTGATTAGAACTAACCCGGACTGACGCTGTTTTCAGCAGAACTACCGTGGTGTCATTTTTTGTGCAAAAATAAAAGCTCTGAGAATGGGCTAAAAATTTATGGAGAATATTTGTGGAAAATATAAAAAATACTGGAACGAAAAGATATCGGAGAGGAGTCCCGAGGCAACCACAAGGGTGGAGGGAGCGCCCCCTGCCTTGTCGTCGCCTCGTGGGCCCCCTTGACTTGTCCCCGACGGCAACACCTCCTATAAATACTAAAACCTCCAGAAATAAACCTAGATCGGGAGTTCCACCGCCGCAAGCCTCTGTAGCCACGAAAAACCAATCGGGAGTCCGTTCCGGCACCCTTCCGGAGGGGGAAACCATCACCGGTGGCCATCTTCATCATCCCGGCAGTCTCCATGATGAGGAGGGAGTAGTTCACCCTTGGGGCTGAGGGTATGTCCCAGTAGCTATGTGTTTGATCTCTCTCTCTCTCTCGTGTTCTTGATTTGGCATGATCTTGATGTACCGCGAGCTTTGTTATAGTTGGATCATATGGTGTTTCTTCCCTCTCCATCTCTTGTTGTGATGAATTGAGTCTTGCTCTTTGAGGTTCGGTTATGTTGGATTGAGTATTGGATTTGAGAACACTTGATGTATGTCTTGCGATGGGATATCTGTGGTGACAATGGGATGTTCTATTGATTCACTTGATGTATGTTTTGGCACTCAACTCGCAGATTCCCGAGGTGACATTGGGGTAATCTATGCATAGGGGTTGATGCACATTTTCATCCTACGTTCTCCGATAGAAACTTTGGAGTGATTCTTTGTTGCACGTTGAGGGATTATTATGTGATCCAATTATGTTATCATTGTTGAGAGAATTTGCACTAGTGAAAGTATGAACCCTAGGCTTTGTTTCCAAGCATTGCAATACCGTTTTCGCTCACTTTTACCACTTGCTACCTTGCTATTTTTATATTTTAATATTACAAAACCTATATCTACTATCCATATTACACTTGTATCACCATCTCTTCGCCGAACTAGTGCACCTATACAATTTACCATTGTATTGGGTGTGTTGGGGACACAAGAGACTCTTTGTTATTTGGTTGCAGGGTTGTTTGAGAAAGACCATCTTCATCCTACGCCTCCTATGGATTGATAAACCTTAGGTCATCCACTTGAGGGAAATTTGCTACTGTCCTACAAAACTCTGCGCTTGGAGGCCCAACACGAGTCTATAAGAAGAAGGTTGCGTAGTAGACAACAGACTCTGGCTCGAAGAACCTCTCCGGAAGAAGTTCATTTTCCTAAGAACAATTTTCTGAAATTTTTGCACCACAGAGTGACATCAACAAAACTTCTCAAGATAGATAGCAACTACTCATATGAATGTCTAGAGGCTGTATCAAGCATTCAAACTACTTAGAACTCAAAGAATTCAACATGCAAGCTCATTTTCAGTAGCACCAATAGCAAAAATTTATGCAAAATATAATCCACTAAAGCAAGAACTAATTGGAGCAACGGAGGAGTCACATACCAAGGAGCAATCCCCCAAAACAGTTTCGGATATGGAGCTCCGAGCAAAGAGATCAAAAATCTCGGGTTTGGGAGCAAGAACACGAGGGACAGAGCTACAAAGATTTTTTTTTTGGAGGTAGGAGATGAAGTAGGCTGAACAGGTAAGTGAGTGGGGTCCTGTGGACCCCACAAGGCATCTTGGCGCGGCCACGGGGGGTGGTCGCGCCCTGTTGCCTTGTGAGTAACAGGGGCACCCTCTTGGGGTGTATTCAGTGCCAGAAATTCTTAAATATTCCAGAAAAATCATGTTATATTTTACAACATTCGGAGCAATTTTATTTTTGGGCCATTCTTTATTGCATGGGTAATTTAGAAAACAGGACAATCATGGCATTTTACTTTATTAAACTATAAATAATAGAGAGAAAACTAGGATTGCAGGAAGTTCTGCTTACTAAATTCATTAGCCACATGTCCCTAAAAAAGAATCCATTAATAAGGTTGATCAAGTCTTATTAACAAACTATTTCTAACTGACATGAAACCGAAGAACTTTCGTATAGCACTAAGTTACCTCAACGAGGATATGCATCTCCCCAACAATAAGAGTTTCATATTTCTTTTTGACGGTAGGAAGAAGAAATTTGAAACCTCCAATAGTGATTGTCGAAACTTTTTCAATATAGTTTATACCATTCACCAAACTTTGTTTCTTCGAAAAATAGACCATATGCTCATTTCCATTAACATGAAAAGTGACTTTGCTTTTGTTGCAATCAATAACAGCCCCTGCAGTATTCAAAAAGGGTCTACCAAGGATAATCGACATGCTGCCGTCCTCGGGCATATCAAGTATAACAAAGTCTGTTAAGATAGTAACATTCCCAACTACAACGGGCACATCCTCACAAATACTGATAGGTATAATAGTTGATTTATCAACAATTTGCAAAGATATTTCAGTAGGTGTCAACTTATTCAAATCAAGTCTTCTATATAAAGAGAAAGGCATAACACTAACACCAGCTCCTAAATCACATAAAGTAGTTTTGACATAAATTCTATTAATGGATCAAGGTATAGTAGGTATTCGAGGGTCTCCTAACTTCTTAGGTACTCCACCCTTAAAAGGAAAATTTGCAAGCATGGTGGAAGTTTCAGCTTCAGGTATCTTTCTTTTATTGGTGACAATATCTTTCATATATTTAGCATATGGAGGCATTTTCAGAATATCACTCAAACGAGTGCGCAGAAAGACAGGTCTAAGCATTCGTCTTCCTCATCCTTATTTCAAGGTGGTTTAGTAGGAAAAGGCATGGATTTTTGAACCTATGGTTCTCTTTCTTTTCCATGTTTTCTAGCAATAAAATCACGTTTATCATATCTTTTATTCTTAGGAGGTGGGTTATCAAGATCAACAACAAGTTCTATTTCTACATCATTATCTTGTTGAGCATCAACATGAACATTATTATTATCATCATCATCACTAGGTGGATGTTCATTACCAGATTGTGTCTCAGTATCAGAAATAGAAACATCATTATGATTCTCAGAAGGTTTTTCTACCACAGGTTCACTAGAAGCATGCAAAGTCCTATCATTTTTCTTTTTCTTTGTCTTCTTAGATGAAGTAGGCACATCAATATTAATTCTCTGATAATTTTGCTCAATTATTTTAGGATGACATTCAGGATACAGAGACTCCTGAGTCATTCTACCTCCTCTAGTCATTATCCTAACAGCATGATCATTCATTTTTTTATTCATCTCATTAAGCAAATCATTCTGTGACTTAGCTATTTGTTCTAATTGGGTATGGACCATGAATGAATTTTTACTTAAACATTTAACATCATTAGCAATTCTAAACATCAAATCACTCAAACTTTCAATCATGAAAGCATTATGTTTTAATTGCTTGCTTACATACATATTAAAATGCTCTTGCTTAACAATGTAATTATCAAATTTATCTAGGCATTGGCTAGCAGATTTATTATAGGAAATATCACCTTCATCAAATCTAATAAGAGAATTTACCTCTACTACCTGTGTCGGGGTGTCGGGCCCATGTATTTCTTCAATAGGTGGTAAATTCTTAACATCTTCAGATTTAATACCCTTATCTTTCATAGATTTCTTTGTCTCTTGCATATCTTTAGGACTGAGGAATAGAATACCTCTCTTCTTTGGAGTTGGTTTAGGCGGTGGTTTAGGAAGTGTCCATTCATTGGCATTCTTTAATATATTATTCAAAATTTCTTCAACCTGTTCAGCAGTTCTTTCCCTGAAAAAACAACCAGCAAAACTATCCACGTAGTCCCCAGAAGCGTCAGTTAGTCTATTATAAAAGATATCAAGTACTTCATTTTTCTTGAGAGAATGATCAGGAAAAGCGTTAAGTAATTGGATAAGCCTCCCCCAAGCTTGAGGGAGATTCTCTTCTTCAATTTGCACAAAGTTAAATATTTCCTGTAAGGCAGCTTGTTTCTTATGAGCAGGAAAATATTTTTCAGAGAAGTAAAGTATCATATCCTGGGGACTACACACACAACCAGGAGCAAGAGTATTAAACCATTTCTTAGCATCACCCTTTAATGAGAAAGGAAACAACTTAAGAATATAGTAATAGCAAATTTTTTCCTCATGAGCAAATAGGGTGGCAATATCATTTAATCTGGTATGGTGTGCTACAACAGTTTGAGTTTCATAACCATGAAAAGGATTAGATTCAACCAAAGTAATTAACTCAGGATCGACAGAGAATTCATATTCCTTGTCGGTAACAAAGATAGGAGAAGTAGCAGACTTGGGATCATATTTCATTCTCTCTATAATAGATTTTTCTTTAAGCTTACTCAGTAATTTCTTAACATCATCTCTAGCATTACAAGCAAGAATTTCCTAGTTGTCTCTCCATCTATAACATAACCGTTAGGTATCTTATGCATTTCAACTCTAGTAGGAGAGTTAGGCATAATAGGTGAATCATAATTTTCATCAATTTCAGCATTCTCAATTTCTTTAGCTTTAGCAATTTGTTCATCAAGAAATTCACCTAGTGGCACATTATTATCAAGTAGAGTACTAGCATCATCACAAGTTTCATTTATAGCAGAAGTAGTATCATCAATTACTTGCGACATATCAGAATGAATAGCATGTGGTGGTTGATACATCCCAAACATATCGACTTTTCCAAACACTTTTGCTCTTGTTTTGGACTCTAATTTGCATGATTTGAATGGAGCTAACCCGGACTGACGCTGTTTTCAGCAGAACTGCCACGGTGTTATTTTTGTGCATAAATAAAAGTTCTCATATTGGGCTGAAAATTTATGGAGATTATTTTCAGAATATATAAAAAATACCGGCGAAGGAAATTACCAGAGGGGGGCCACCAGGGCGCCACAAGCCTAGGGGGCGTGCCCACACCCCAGGGCGTGCCCACACCCCAGGGTGTGCCTGGCAGGCTTGTGGGCCCCTGGCATCTCCGGCAACCCTAACTCCAACTCCATAAGTACCTATTCGTCCAGAAAAAAAATCAGAGAGAAGGAATCATCATGTTTTATGATACGGAGCCGCCGTCACCTACTGTTCTTCATCGAGAGGGCTGATTTGGAGTCCGTTCAGGGCTCCGAAGAGGGGGATTCGACGATGTCGTTATCATCAACCATCCTCCATCAATAATTCCATGATGCTCACCATCGGGAGTGAGTAATTCCTTCATAGGCTTGCTGGACGGTGATGGGTTGGATGATATTTATCATGTAGTCGAGTTAGTTTTGTTAGGGCTTGATCCCTAGTATCCACTATGTTCTGAGATAGATGTTGCAATGACTTTGCTATGCTTAATGCTTGTCACTAAGGCCCGAGTGCCATGATTTCAGATCTGAACCCTTATTGTTTCATGAATATATTTGAGTTCTTGATCCGATCTTGCAAGTTGTATGCACCTATTACGTGTTATGATCCGCATACCCCCAGGTGACAATAATTGAGATTCTTTCTGGTGATTACCGTAGTTTGAGGAGTTCATGTATTCACTATGTGCTAATGCGTTGTCCTGGTTCTCTATTAAAAGGAGGCCTTAATATCCCTTAGTTTCCTTATGGATCCCACTGCCACGGGAGGGTAGGACAAAAGATGTCATGCAAGTTCTTATTATAAGCACGTATGACTATATACAGAATACATGCCTACATGATGAATTGAGCTAGTTTTGTGTTGCTCTAGGTTATGACTGTTACATGATGAATGTTATCCAACACAATTATCCATCAGCGATCCAATGCCTACGATCTTCTCATATTGGTTTTTGCTAAGTTACTTTTGTCAGATTCAGGGCTCCGCAGACCCACAAAGGTTCGAACTCTGGGGCGTGTGTGAAGAACTCAACCTCTCGAACTCACCAACTCGTTGCCCTATAGCCTAGCCTAGCCAGATTCGCGTGAGCAAGGAAGAAGATGAACACGGCAGTTTACCCAGGTTCGGGCCACCTTGCGGTGTAATACCCTACTCCTGCTTTGTGGTGGATTGGCCTCACGAGGGGCTGAGGATGAACTAGTACAGTGGATGAATAGCCTCCTGAGGTTGAGAGTTCGTCCTCGGCTATGTTGGTGGCTAACCTATATATATAGTGGCCTTGGTCCTCTTCCCCCAAATCGTAGGCGGGAAGGGATCCCACAACGACCAATTTGAAAGGGAACAAGTAGTACATCTTATCCTGATGAAAGGTGGTCTTCGTCTGCAAAGCTTCTGGTCGTGACGCGGCGGTGGGCTCGGCGATGACATCCATCCTGCCGCGCCCTTGGTCTTGGTCTCGTTGCACAGGAATGGAAACCTTTGGTAGATTCCTCGGGAACCCGCGTCTGCCCTTGCCTCCTTAACACCAAAGAAGAAACTGCCTCCTCTGCGCCCGCTGGCGCCCGCTTGGCCTTGGTCGTCATGGTTTGCGTCATCATAGCCTCATGAGGCTGGGTACCTCTGGAGGTCTTGGTGTTGGGAGGCCGCTGCATAGAAATCTCCGCTCCTCGGGAGGCAGTGTTGGGAGGCCGCTCCCTCCGGAGGTCTTGGTGTCGTCCGCCTCGCGAGGCCAGGAGGCCCTCGCGAGGGTCTTGACTTGGCGGTGTTATAGATGGGCCGTACCAGGCCGTTGAGCGAGCCATGCCGTGGGCCGCACGCAGGCAAGTCTGGGTACCCTGGTTCCCAGAACGCCGACAACTTTCATAGCTGTTGCTGTTACAATCACTATAAAACTGCTTCTGTTACTGTTACTGTTACTGTTGCTATCGTTGCTACTGCTATCAAACTATCATACTATTGTGCTACTGATCACTTTGATGCAGATATTTCGTTCCCCAGGTGTGGTTGAATTGACGACTCAACTGCTAATACCTGCAAATATTCTTTGGCTCCCCTTGTGTCGAATCAATAAATTTGGGTTGAATACTCTACCCTCGAAAACTGTTGTGGTCCCCTATACTTGTGGGTTATCATAGGTGTCGCAAGCCTACTTAAAACAGATGGTGAATCAAGTGCGGTGCTAGATGACAGTTCCTTACCTCCCCTCGTCTTAGAGGGTATGATCTTGGTCTTAGCGTCTTTCAGATTCTTCATAGTGATCAACAGATATAATTACCAAGTAACTCAATAAATAGAGCTATGCGTCCCAGCAACGGCGCCATAAAAAGGTCTTGATAATGTCGGATTCAGGGCTCCGCGGACCCAAGAAAGGTTTGAACTCTGGGGCGTGTGCGAAGAACTCAACCTATCCTGCCTACCAGCCCGTCGCTCCACGGCCTAGCTCGATTCACACGAACAAGGAAGAAGATGAACACGGCAGTTTACCCAGGTTAGGGCCACCTTGCGGTGTAAGACCCTACTCCTGCTTTGTGGTGGATTGGCCTCATGAGGGGCTGAGGATGGACTAGTACAAGGGATGAACAACCTCGTGAGGTTCGGGGGTGAAGGAATGAGTCGACCGGGGGATCCGATCCCTTCTACGGTGGTGGCTAACCTATCTTTATAGTGGCCTCGGTCCTCTTCCCCCAAAACGTAGGCGGGAAGGGATCCCATAGTGGCCAATTTGAAAGGGGACAAGTAGTACATCTTATCCTGACGAAAGGTGGTCTTCGCCTACAAAGCTTCTGGTCATGACGCAGCGGTGGGTTCGGCGATGACATCTGACCTGCCGTGCTGGCGGCCTTGGTCTCGTTGCACCGGAATGGAAACCTTTGCCAAATTCCTCGGGAACCCACGCCTGTCCTTGCCTCCTTAGCACCAAAGAGGAAACTGCCTCCTCTGCGCTTGCTGGCGCCCGCCTGCCTTGGTCATCATGGCTTGTGTCATGGTAGCCTCCTGAGGCTGGGTACCTGCATAGAAATCTCTGCTCCTCGGGAGGCCGCCTGGGGAGGCCACTCCCTCGGGGGGTCTTCGTGTCGTCTGCCTCGCGAGGCTTGGCCCCTCGCAAGGGTCTTGCCTTGGCGGTCTTGTAGATGGGCCGTACCAGGCTGCCGATGGAGCCACGCCGTGGGCCGCAGGCAGGCAAGTCTGGGTACCCTGGTTCCTAGAACGCCGACAGTAGACCCCGGGCCCAAGGCGCGCTCGGTCTTGGCTTTGAGGCGAAGCTAAGGGGCAAGGACGAAGCGCTGTGGGCCCCAATCACCTGCGGGCCAGGCTGATGCGTGGCGCTCAACGGGACGTGGGCGTCTCCACTTCCCCACGCCGCCTCGGCAACTGCCCGACTTGACAACTGCCTGGTGCATGCAGAGGGGCCATCATTGCTTGGAACGTGAGAGGCCGGCGGTCAGCCTTCCTCCGGCTATAAATGGGGGAAAGGGTGGCGGAGCACCCAGCCCATCTTCATCTTCTTGCTGCTCGCTCCTTCTTCTTCTTCGTCGTGCTACCATCTTGCCAGGGCATCCATGGCACCAGTGAGGAGGTTCTCGACCGCCGAGAAGGGAAAGGCCCCCAAGGAGGGACCAGGCTCGCCACCGCCCAAGAGGGGCCGAGGCCGTCCCCGCAAGTACGCCGCGACGCCGGCGGTGGCTCCCCGAGGGCGTGGGCACACCCCCTTGAAGGCTGGCACCACCTCTGGCAGTCGTGGGAAGGCTCCCTCCCGCGCCGGAGGCTGCCGCGGCCGAGGCGGCTGCAGCCAAGGTGGAAGGCATGTGGCAGCCATTCGGCCACCGCGCCCGCGATCCCATTCCACCGACGCGTCCTCGGAGTTCTTGGTGTGGGCGGAGAGGCCTGCAGGCGTCTGGTTCCAGCTTTCGTGCTTCTTCGCAGGCATGCCGCCGGTCGGGGGACCTGGCGGCCTCTGCCTGCAGGCCGATGGTTGCTGCAGCAAGGCCTCGTGGGTGGAGGTCGAGGTCACCCCCGCCGGTAACATGTTCCTGAACCGCGGGTGGCAGCCGTTCGCCCGCGCACGCGGCCTGCAGGGGAGGTGTACTCTCCACTTCAGGCATGACGGCGCTGCGACCCTCTACGTCACGGTCTTCGGGGAGGACGGCGGGCGTCGAGGGTGTTGCCCCGAGGGCAATGACGATGATGACGACGTCCATTCCTCCGACGGCGACGGCCGGGAGGCCGCCGGCACCCTCGGGGGTGAGCTCGCCCTTGGCGAAGGTCGCGACGCCTCCAGCAGCGGCGGCTCCCCCTCTAGGGAGAGTACGAGCGACGGCGACTACGATGAGCCATCACGCTGCCGAGCTCGGACCGGGGAGGGCAACGAGCCGCCTCGCCATCGTGCTCTGGTGAAGCAGGAGGAGGACTCCAACTGAGCGCAGGCGTCACTGGAGCCAAGCCTCAGGAGCCGTGGTGGTCGCGAGGCCGCTTTTGCCTTTTCTTTTTCCTGCATCAAGAAACGTAGAAGGCCCTGCTAGGGCGTGTAATGGACCATGGCGCTTGCGCCATTTATGTTAACGTTTTATCTTGTATCTTAGCATTCGTGTTGCTATCAATCAACAGGTTCTTGTTGATCATGGTCAGGATAACTTAGCTTGGTGTGCTTGTGGTAGACTCCCATGCCGCGAGGGTGTGCTTCTCTGGAGCTTGGACCTCCTGCACGCCCCTCGTTCCAAAGAGATCCTACCAGCGGTTTCCTTCTTGAGGATTCGAAGGTTCTCAGGCCTCCGGAGGCACCCAGTGGCCGCGAGGTTTCTAGCGAGCCATATGGCCTCTGGAGATGTTCCACAGGGCGCCGCACCCTGCGAGGACCAATCTCCACTGGTACGCTAGGTCACGATGCCCGACGAGGCCAGGGGATGAGGGCTCATGGGGAACGCACACACCCGTTGGCTCGTTCATGAGCGCCGCGTGAGGATTAAGACGCCAAAGGCTGGGGCACCAAGGCTTTGGCGAGGTGTGTTTGTAGGCGGACCCAGACATACACACCGTGCCCAGCCCCCGCTTGCGAGACGCACGAGGAAGAGTGACGGACAGCTGCCGCTCTCCGAAAGCAAGGTTTGAAAAAGTAAACGCTGCAAGGAGAAAAATTCCCATCCCTTTCAAATAAAGATGCGAGAACTTCAAATTTCATTCCAAGAAGTGGCAAACCAGCTACAGAAAGCAAACAAAAGAACAGCTGCGTCCGGCACCTACACTAGTCTTCTGGTCTTCCCGCCAGCGCGGAGCATGGGGCTTCCACTAAGACGTGGGTGGGAGCCCCCGTGAGGCTCAGGGGCAGCACTCAGGAGACTCCGGGGCGTGTACAGCCCCACTCATTATTACGTGAGAGTATCACGAGCGGAGACTTGAGAGGCACATGGCGCTCGCCTGTTATGGGTAGAACTTCCGGAGGTGCTGGATGTTCCAGGCATTCTGGATGGGGACCCCGTCCTGCGTCTCCAGGCGCGCGGCGCCAGGCCTGGAGACATGGGCGATCCTGAACGGCCCCTCCCACATAGGCGAGAGCTTATGAAGCCCCTCCCTGGAGAGCACCCGCCTCAGGACGAGGTCACCCACCTCGAGGGTCCTGGAGCAGACGTTGCGGGAGTGATACCGCCGCAGCGCCTGTTGGTACCTCGCGGCATGGAGCGAGACTTGGCGGCGGGCCTCCTCCCCGAGCACGAGATCTGTCCCCCGCGAGGCGTCTTGGCGTGCATCGTCAAACACCAAGATCCTCGAGGAGCGATGTTTGACCTCGTGTGGGAGGACCGCCTCAGCCCCGTAGACGAAGAAGAACGGGGTCTCGCCGGTGGGCTTAGTCGCAGTGGTGCGGATGGACCACAGCATGGACTGAAGCTCACCGAGCCAACCCCTGCCGCAGGCCTCGAGTTTCTTCTTGAAGCTCCTCGTCTTGAGGCCCCTCAGGACCTCCGCGTTGGCGCGTTCGGCTTGGGCATTACTCTGTGGGTGTGCCACTGAAGCGTAGCATATCTACGTTCCAAGGTTAGCACAATATGTTTTGAAGAGGTTGCTCGTGAACTAAGAGCCATTGTCAGTGATGATACGGTTGGGGATCCCCGAAGCGGCTCACGAGGCCCTTGATGAACTTGACGGCCGAGCCAACTGGGATGGTGCGCACGGGCTCCACCTCCGCCCACTTGGTGAATTTGTCGATGGTGACGTAGAGGTAGCGGTAGCCCCCGGCTGCTCAGGGAAACGGGCCCAGGATATCCAGCCCCCAGACTGCGAACGGCCATGAGAGTGGGATGGTCTGGAGGCCCTGAGCGGGCTGGTGGATCTGTTTGGCATGGAACCGACAGGCCTCACATGATCGCACCAGCTCGGTGGCATCGTTTAGTGCCGTGGGCCAGTAGAACCCGCTGCGGAATGCCTTGCCCACGAGGGTGCGCGATGAAGAATGGTGCCTGCAATCCCCACCATGGATGTTAGCCAGCAACTCACGCCCTTGCTCCTTGGAGATGCATCGCAGCGAGACGTCGTTTGGGCGCCTTCGATAGAGCTCGCCGTCCTGCCAGCAGTAAGCGGTGGCCTGACGGGCCACGCGTTCTGCATCTTCCTCCTTTTCCGGCAGGGTGCCTCGGAGAAGGTATGCCTTGAACTCTTCGGTCTAGCACCCCTCCTGAGGTTCGAGCGCCAGGAGCAGGCGGGCTCCTGAGGTCGGACCGCAGGCTAGCGCGCCTGTGGAGGGGGCCAGGGGCGGCTCCCCTCGAAGCAGCGCAGGGCCTGCAGCGGGTGGGGGGGGCTGTCGATGGCTTGAAGAGCCACTCCTCGAAGACACCAGGCTTTTGGCGCTTGTGTCAGTACGCCCTCTTGGCGATGTCGTCTGCCTCCTTGTTCGTGCCACGCAGGACGTGCTGCAATTCCAAGCCCAAGAATCATTTTTCAATCTTGCGTACCTCTTCTAGGTATGCCTCCATGTGCTCGTCCTTAGGCTTGTATTCCTTGTTGGAGAAGTTGACGAGGAGCTGAGAATCGACCTTGATGGTGAGACGCTTGACCCCCAGGGCCACCGCGGCCCTGAGGCCAGCGATCAGGCCCTCGTATTCCGTGATGTTGTTGGAGACCTTCTCTCCATGCTGAAAGCAGAGCTGCACAATGTAGTATAGCTTGTCCTGGGTCGGCGAGATGAGTACGGCCCCAGCCCCAATAGCTTGTCCTGGGTCGGCGAGATGAGTACGGCCCCAGCCCCTGCGCCCTGGCGCATGAACATGCTGTCGAAGTACATGACCCAGCCATCGGGCGCCTCGTCTCCGGGCGCGACGGAGCGATCTTCACCCATCCCCCGGTCAGGGGCGTCAATCCATTCCGCCACAAAGTCAGCGAGGGACGCGCCCTTGATGACCCTGGTGGTGCTGAACTCCAGCTAGAATGCCTGCATCTCGATGTTCCACTCGGCAACCCTCCCCACGGCATTGGGGCTACGGAGCACCTTCTCCAGGGGGTACGCGGAGACGACCTTGATGGGGTGTCCTTGGAAGTAGCGGCGCAGTTTCCTGGAGGCGACGAGGAGCGCGAGCAGGAACTTCTGCGGCATGGAATAGCGTGTGCGCGCGTCACACAACACCGTGCTAACAAAATACACGGGGTGCTCGACGAGGGAAGAGGTGTTGACGATGTCCTGCGCCACTTGAGACGAGGGGGCCTCGGGAGCCTTGCCATCCGAGGGGATAGTCGAGGCCTCAGGAGTGCCATCCTGAGGTGGCGATGGCGCAGTTGTACGCAGGGTGCTGCGCCGCGCACCCGCACCTGCACTCTCTTCCCGGACCGCCACGAGCGCTGTGCTAGCCGAGTGGGGTGTGGCGGCTAGGTAGAACACCATGGGCTCAAGAGGACGAGGCGCCACCATTACCAGCGGGCTCGTGAGATACCTCTTGAGGTCTTGAAAGGCTGCCTCAGCCTCCGGAGTCCATTCAAAGGGGCCCTTCTTCTTCATCAGCTTGAAGAACGGGAGGGCTCGCTCGCCAAGCTTGGAGATGAAACGCCCCAGCGAGGTCACGCAGCCCGCGAGCTTCTGCATCTCCTTGAGGGTTTGTGGCGGGTTCATCCTTTCTATCACCTTGACCTTCTCTGGGTTAGCCTCGATCCCTCTATGCGACACCAGGAAACCCAGCAATTTGCCGGACGGGACACCGAACACGCACTTCTCCGGATTGAGCCGCAGGTTTACCTTGCGCAGGTTGGTGAATGTTTCTTCCAGGTCTTCGACAAGGGTCCTTGCTTCATGCGACTTGACCACTATGTCATCGACGTATGCCTCGGCGTTCCTCCCGAGCTGCCGGCCCAGAGCGATGTGCATCAACCGTTGGAAGGTCGCACCGGCATTCCGCAGCCCAAAGGGCATGTAGGTGTAGCAGTACACCCCGCACGGGGAAAGGAAGGCTGTTTTCTCGACGTCCTGCACCGCCATATTGATCTGGTGTTGCCCGAGAAGGCATCCAGGAAGCATAGCAAGTCGCACTCGGCGGTGGAATCAATGATTTGATCAATGCATGGAAGAGGGAAGGGGTCCTGAGGGCACGCCTTGTTGAGGCTCGTGAAGTCGACGCACATGTGCTCCTTTCCGCCCTTCTTGGGGACAATGACCGGGTTGGCCAGCCAATACGGGTGCCGCACCTCCCGAATGACGCCGGCCTCTTGCAGCTTGCAGACCTCCTGGACGATGAAGGACTGCTTCTCTTGGGCTTGCCTCCGTGCCTTCTGCTTCACCGGGCGTGCACTGGGGCACACCATCAAATGGTGTTCGATCACGTCTCGTGGGACGCCGACCAAGTCCGTCGCCTCCCATGCAAACACATCCTTGTTCGCACGGAGGAAGCCGACCAGCGCCTCTTCCTGATCCGGAGGGAGGCTGGCACCTATGGTGAAGGTGGGGCCTGAACCTCCGTCGTCGACGAGCACCTGCTTCGTCTCGGCCCGGTCTTGGGAGAACAATTGCTTCTTCTTTGCGGGCGCGGCCTCCGGGACCTTTGGAGCGTCCCCAGCGACCGGCCGCGTGGCTGCCGTGGCTTTGAAGGCGAGCTTGAGGGCCAGGAGTGCATCCTTGGTGTCCCCCGCCACGGTGATGATGCCGCTACTTCCTGGCATCTTGACAACGTTGTAGCCGGGGTGCGTCGCCGCCATGAACTTGGCAAGGGCCGGATACCCAATGATGGCGTTGTACGGGAGGCTGATGCGGGCGACGTCAAAGTCGATAAGCTCGGTGCGGTAGTTGTAGCGCATGCCGAAGGTGACTGGGAGGCGGATCTTCCCTAGGGGGACAGTGGAGCCGTCGACCACCCCTGAGAAGGGCCTGGTGGGGGTGAGCTGGTCATAGGGCACTTGAAGCAGGTCGAAGGCTTCCACGGAGAGGATGTTGAGGCCAGCACCGCCGTCGATGAGGGTCCTGGTGACCGCAACGTTGCTGATGGTGGGCGTGCACAGCATGGGGAGTGCGCCGGCGCCGACTGTGGTCCTGGGGTGATCCCTGGAGTCGAAGGTGATGGCGGTCTTAGGCACAACGTGGCCCGGAGGAGCCACCCACCGCGGTTGAACGACTCCCAGCCGACGGAGGAGTTGCTTGACATGGCGGCTCGAGGATGGCGCCTGCAACCCGCCAAGGATGGACGCAATGACGTGGGGCGCTGGCGCCACGAAACGCGCGATGAACAGACCGCGCAGCTCCTCCCAGGAGTCCACCGAAGACTCCGGCAGGCTGAGCATCCAGGAGTGCGGCGCGCCCAAGAGGGCCATAGGGAGCCAGTTTGCCATGACCTTGTCGTCGCTGCTCGCCTTCCAGATGGCCTGCACATACAAACGGAGGAACTCCTCGGGGTCCCCCGTGCCGTCGTACCACGGGGGCAGCACCGGCCTGAACTTCTGCGGCCACCGCACCCGCTGCAGGTTGGGGGTGAAGGCCTGGAGGCCCGCCATGAGAGCCGCGAAGCGCGAGAAGGGCGCGGTTGATGAAGAGGCTGAACTTCGACACGCCCCTACCTGGCGCGCCAAATGTCGGATTCAGGGCTCCGCAGACCCAAGAAAGGTTCGAACTCTGGGGCGTGTGCGAAGAACTCAACCTATCCTACCTACCAGCCCGTCGCCCCATGGCCTAGCTCGATTCACACGAACAAGGAAGAAGATGAACACGGCAGTTTACCCAGGTTTGGGCCACCTTGCGGTGTAAGACCCTACTCCCGCTTTGTGGTGGATTGGCCTCACGAGGGGCTGAGGATGGACTAGTACAAGGGATGAACAACCTCGCGAGGTTCGGGGGTGAAGGAATGAGTCGACCGGGGGATCCGATCCCTTCTACGGTGGTGGCTAACCTATCTTTATAGTGGCCTCGGTCCTCTTCCCCCCAAACGTAGGTGGGAAGGGATCCCATAGTGGCCAATTTGAAAGGGGACAAGTAGTACATCTTATCCTGACGAAAGGTGGTCTTCGCCTGCAAAGCTTCTAGTCGTGATGCAGCGGTGGGTTCGGCGATGACATCTGACCTGTCGTGCTGGCGGCCTTGGCCTCGTTGCACCGGAATGGAAACCTTTGCCAGATTCCTCGGGAACCCACGCCTGTCCTTGCCTCCTTAGCACCAAATTGGAAATTGCCTCCTCTGCGCTCGCTGGCACCCGCCTGCCTTGGTCATCATGGCTTGCGTGTCTTGGTGTCGCCACTCCCTCCGGAGGTCTTGGTGTCGTCCGCCTCGCGAGGCTTGGCCCCTCGCGAGGGTCTTGCCTTGGCGGTCTTGTAGATGGGTCGTACCAGGCCGCCGATGGAGGCATGCCGTCGGCCGCAGGCACGCAAGTCTGGGTACCCTGGTTCCCAGAACGCTGACAGATAACCCACAAGTATAGGGGATCACGACAGTCTTCGAGGGTAGTATTTCACCCAAATTTATTGATTCGACACAAGGGGAGCCAACGAATATTTATGAGTATTAGCAGTTGAGTTCTCAATTCAACAACACCTGGAGAACTAAATATCTATAGCAAAGTGTTTAGTAGCACAGTAGTATGATAGTTTGATGGCAATAGTAACGGACCAGTAACGGTAGCAGTTTTGTAGTGATTTTAATAGCAGCAGCAACGAAAGTAACTTAGCAAAGATCAATATGAGAAAAGCATAGGAATTGGATCAATGATGGATAATTGTGTTGGATGACATTCATCATGTAACAGCCACAACCTAGAGCGATACAATTCATCAATGTAATGTAGGCATGTATTCCGTATGTAGTCATACATGCTTATAATAACAACTTGCATGACATCTTTTATCCTACTCTCCCGTGGCAGCGGGGTCCATAAGGAAATCTAAGGGATATTAATGCCTCCTTTTAATAGAGAACTGGAACAAAGCATTAACACTTAGTGAATACATGAACTCCTCATACTACGGTAATCACCAGAACGAATCCCAATTATTGTCACCTTGGGGTATGCGGATCATAACACGTAATAGGTGCATACAACTTGCAAGATAGGATCAAGAACTCAAATATATTCATGAAAACATAGAGGGTTCAGATTTGAAATCATGGCACTCGGACCCTAGTGACAAGCATTAAGCATAGCAAAGTCATAGCAACATCAATCTCAGAACATAGTGGATACTAGGGATCAAGCCCTAACAAATTGACTCGATTACATGATAAATCTCATCCAACCCATCACCGTCCAGCAAGCCTACAAAGGAATTACTCACTCCCGATGATGAGCATCATGGAATTGTCGATGGAGGATGGTTGATGATGATGACGACGTCGAATCCCCCTCTTTGGAGCCCCGAATAGACTCCAGAACAGCTCTCCCGATGAAGATCATGATGTGGCGGCGGCTCCATATTGCAAAACGCAATGAAACTTCTTCTCTTATTTTTTTCCTCATGAAACGGAGTTTATAGCACTGGAATTAGGGTCAGCGGAGCCTCATGGGCCCCACAAGGTAATAGGGCGCGTCTAGGGGTGGCCGCACCCTGTTGCCTTGTGGGAAACAGGTGGCCCCCCTCCAGTGGGTCGTCACTCCAGTATTTTTTATATTTCCAATAAAAATTCCTCAAAAAGTTCTTCCAATTCCGAGAACTTTTATTTCTGCACAAAAAACAACACCACGGTAGTTCTGCTAAAAACAGCATCAGTTCGGGTTAGTTTCATTCAAATCATGCAAATTAGAGTCCAAAACAATAGCAGAAGTGTTTGGAAAAGTTGATACGACAGAGACGTATCAAGCTCTTTGCTTGCGCCTTTCTCTGGAATACATTTCTCCTAGCGAACACGTAAACCTCCAAAGTGCGCTTCCACTAAAACTGTGCGCGGGACCGGGTGTAACGCTTCACCCACTGCCAGGTGGGTCCCGAGCCCACCTGCCAGGTCTTCTCTCTCCTTCCTCCTTATTCTTCGCATCCATGTCATGCCGAGGCTGTGCGGCGACGATTTTAGCTGACTCAGGCATCCGTTGCCAGAGTTCTTGCTACCGGCATGCTCCTGCCTTTGCATTGATTATCCTAGTACCGACCATTCATTCAGTGGTTGACTGTGGCGTCAATGGTGTTCCACTCTAGGGTAGTGCTCCTTGGTCGTCGACGACTCCGGTGCTTCTCCTCACTCCAAGACTCCATCGGCAGTGGCATCAGCTTCCTCTCACTTCTCTGATCTCTCTCACGCTCTAAATTTTACGTAAGGATGGCTGGGAGCGTGGCTACGTGCGGTGGCCGTGCGCAGTGGCGCCACCAGAATTCGAGCATGGGGAGGGCCAGCAGCTTGAACCCGAGGCTTGGGGCGGTCTAGGGGAATAGCCTCGGAGGCCTCTATATATAGGCGGGCGAGGGTTTGGCCGCCATGACAATGATGGCACTACGCAGTCGGGGCCCGTGCGGATGTTTGACTGGCTTTGCAGGCACAACCGGTGTCGTGACGCGTTCTAGGGGGGTTCGGGTGGTCTGTGCGGACGGGGGAGGGATGGGCCGGCACGTTCGTCCAAATCGGGTCACAAGGGCGGCTGGGGGGGGTCCGGGCAGCGGCTCTGCCAGTGATGGAGGGTGATGCCCTCACGGCCAAGTATTCTACAACGTCGAGGGGCCTATGGATGCTAGTCAATGAGCGTGTGGCCAAATGTTGGAAACGTTGCATGGAAAACAAAAAAAATTCTACGCACACGTAAGATCTATCCATGGAGATGCATAGCAACGAGAGGGGAGAGTATGTCTATGTACCCTCATAGACCATAAAGTGGAAGCGTTTATTAACGTGGTTGATGTAGTCGAACTTCTTCGCGATCCAACCGATCAAGTACCGAACGTGCGGTACCTCCGCGTTCAGCACACGTTCAGCTCGATGACGTCCTCGCCTTCTTGATCCAGCAAGACGGGCGAAGTAGTAGATGAGTTCCGGCAGCACGATGGCGTGGTGATGGTGATGGTGAAATCGTTCCCGCAGGGCTTCGCCGAGCACTGCGAAGAAACTGGACGGAGGACTAAACTGTGGAGAGGGGCACCGCACACGGCTAAGAGATTGTCTTGGTCTTGTGTGGCACCCCCTCCCTCATATATATATAAGGGGAGGCAGCCAAGAGGCGCCCCAAGGGTGGGTGGCCGGCCCCCTTGGGCTCCTGCCCTCTAGCCCCCCCCCCCCCCTTCCTTGTATGCCTGCGGGGGGAAGGCAGGAGGAGGTGCCCCCCCCCCTTCCTTCCTCCTAGGTGGAGGGAAGGAAAGAGGGGCTAGCCCTCCCCCTTTCCATCCCTAGGGCCGGCGGCCAAGGAAAGGGGCACACCAGCCCCTTGTGGGCTGGTGTGTTACTTGTCCGAGATTCGATCGTCGGTATGTTACTTGTCCGAGATTCGATCGTCGGTATCTCCATACCTAGTTCAATCTCGTTACCGACAAGTATCTTTACTCATTCCATAATACATCATCTTGCAACTAACTCCTTAGTCACTTTGCTTGCAAGCTTCTTATGATGTGTATTACCGAGAGGGCCCAGAGATACCTCTCCGATACACGGAGTGACAAATCACAATCTCAATCCATGCCAACTCAACAGACACCTTCGGAGATACCTGTAGAGCATCTTTATAATCACCCAGTTACGTTGTGACGTTTGATAGCACACAAGGCATTCCTCCGGTATCCGGGAGTTGCATGATCTCATGGTCTAAGGAACATGTATTTGACATTAAGAAAGCAGTAGCAATAAACTGAACGATCATATGCTAAGCTAACGGAGGGGTCTTGTCCATCACATCATTCTCCTAATGATGTGATCCCATTATCAAATGACAACTCATGTCTATGGTTAGGAAACCTTAAGCATCTTTTGATCAACGAGCTAGTCTAGTAGAGGCTCACTAGGGACACGGTATTTGTTTATGTATCCACACATGTATCTAAGTTTCCGGTCAATACAATTCTAGCATGAATAATAAACCTTTATCATGAATAAGGAAATATATAATAACAACTTTATTATTGCCTCTAGGGCATATTTCCATCAGTCTCCCACTTGCACTAGAATCAATAATCTAGATTACATAGTAATGAATCTAACACCCATGGAGTCTTGGTGATGATCATGTTTTGCTCGCGGAAGAGGTTTAGTCAACGGGTCTGCTACATTTAGATCTGTATGTATCTTGCAAATTTCTATGTCTCCATCCTTGACCTTTTCACGAATGGAGTTGAAGCGTCTCTTGATGTGTTTGGTTCTCTTGTGAAACCTGGATTCCTTCGTCAAGGCAATTGCTCCAGTGTTGTCAGAAAAGATTTTCATTGGACCCGATGCGTTAGGTATTACACCCAGATCGGATATGAACTCCTTCATCCAGACTCCTTCATCTGCTGCTTCCGAAGCAGCTATGTACTCCGCTTCACACATAGATCCCACCACGATGCTCTGCTTGGAACTGCACCAACTGACAGCTCCACCATTCAATATAAATACATATCTGGTTTGCGACTTAGAGTCATCTGGATCAGTGTCGAAGCTAGCATCGACGTAACCCTTTACGATGAGTTCTTCGTCACCTCCATAAATGAGAAACATATCCTTGGTCCTTTTCAGGTACTTCAGGATGTTCTTGACCGTTGTCCAGTGATCCACTCCTGGATTACTTTGGTACCTCCCTGCCAAACTTATGGCAAGGCACACATTAGGTCTGGTACACAGCATTGCATACAAGACAGAACCTATGGCTGAGGCATAGGGAATGACTTTCATTATCTCTCTATCTTCTGTCGTGGTCGGACTTTGAGTCTGACTCAATTTCATACCTTGCAACACAGGCAAGAACCCTTTCTTTGACTAGTCCATTTTGAACTTCTTCAGAACTTTTTCAAGGTATGTCCTTTGTGAAAGTCCTATTAAGCGTCTTGATCTATCCCTATAGATCTTGATGCCCAATATATAAGTAGCTTCACCGAGGTCCTTCATTGAAAAATTCTTATTCAAGTATCCTTTTATGCTATCCAGAAATTCTATATCATTTCCAATCAACAATATGTCATCCACATATAATATCAGAAATGCTATATGGCTCCCACTCACTTTCTTGTAAATACAGGCTTCACCTTAAGTCTGTATAAAACCATATGCTTTGATCACCTCATCAAAGCGTAAATTCCAACTCCGAGATGCTTGCACTAGTCCATAGATGGATCGCTGGAGCTTGCACACTTTGTCAGCACCTTTAGGATCGACAAAACCTTCTGGTTGCATCATATACAACTCTTCTTTAAGAAATCCATTAAGGAATGCAGTTTTGATGTCCATTTGCCAGATTTCATAATCATAAAATGCGGCAATTGCTAACATGATTCGGACAGACTTAAGCATCGCTACGGGTGAGAAAGTCTCATCGTAGTCAACCCCTTGAACTTGTCGAAAACCTTTTGTGACAAGTCGAGCTTTGTAGACAGTAACATTACCATCAGCGTCAGTCTTCTTCTTGAAGATCCATTTATTCTCTATGGCTTGCCGATCATCGGGCAAATCCACCAAAGTCCACACTTTGTTCTCATACATGGATCCTATCTCAGATTTCATGGCCTCAAGCCATTTATTGGAATCTGGGCTCATCATAGCCTCTCCATAGTTCGTAGGTTCGCTGTGGCCTAATAACATGACTTCCAGGACAGGATTACCATACCACTCTGGTGCAGAACGTGTTCTAGTCGACCTACGAAGTTCAGTAGTAACTTGATCTGAAGTTTCATGATCATCATCATTAGCTTCCTCTCTAGTTGGTGTAGGCATCACGGAAACGTTTTTCCTTGGTGTACTACTTTCCAATTTGAGAGAAGGTACAACTAACTCATCAAGTTCTACTTTCCTCCCACTCAGTTCTTTCTAGAGAAACTCCTTCTCTAGAAAGGACCCATTCTTGGCAACAAAGATCTTGCCTTCGGATCTGTGGTAGAAGGTATACCCAATGGTCTCTTTATGGTATCCTATGAAGACGCACTTCTCCGCTTTGGGTTCGAGCTTATCAATCTAAAGCTGTTTGACATAAGCATCGCATCCCCAAACTTTAAGAAACGACGGCTTAGGTTTCTTGCCAAACCACAGTTCATACGGTGTCGTCTCAACGGATTTAGACGGTGCCCTATTTAACGTGAATGCGGCTGTCTCTAATGCATAAGGCCAAAAGGATAGTGGTAAATCGATAAGAGACATCATAGAACGCACCATATCTAATAAAGTACGGTTACGACGTTCGGACACACCATTACGCTGTGGTGTTCCAGGTGGCGTGAGTTGTGAAACAATTCTACATTGTTTTAAATGAAGGCCAAACTCGTAACTCAAATATTCACCTCCACGATCAGATCGTAGAAACTTTATTTCCTTGTTACGATGATTCTCTACTTCACTCTGAAATTCTTTGAACTTTTTAAATGTTTTAGAGTTGTGTTTCATCAAGTAGATATACCCATACCTACTCAAATCATCTGTAAAGGTTAGAAAATAACGATACCCGTCGCGTGCCTCAACACTCATCGGACCGCATACATCGGTATGTATTATTTCCAATAAGTCATTAGCTCGCTCCATTGTTCCAGAGAATGGAGTTTTAGTCATCTTGCCCATGAGGCATGGTTCGCAAGTATCAAATGATTCATAATCAAGTGATTCCAAAAGTTCATCTGCATGAAGTTTCTTCATGCGCTTTACACCAATATGACCTAAACGGCGGTGCCACAAGTATGTTGCACTATCATTATCAACTTTGCATCTTTTGGCATCAATATTATGAATATGTGTATCACTACGATCGAGATTCAACAAGAATAGACCATTCATCAAAGGTGCATGACCATAAAAGATATTATTCATATAAATAGAACAACCATTATTCTCTGACTTAAATGAATAACTGCCTCGCAATAAACAAGATCCAAATATAATGTTCATGCTCAACGCTGGCACCAAATAATAATTATTGAAGTCTAAAATTAATCCTGAAGGTAGATGTAGAGGTAGCGTGCCGACGGCGATCACATCGACCTTGGAACCATTCCCGACGCGCATCGTCACCTCGTCCTTAGCCAATCTTTGTTTATTCCGCAGCTCCTGCTTCGAGTTACAAATATGAGCAACCGAACCAGTATCAAATACCTAGGCGCTACTACAAGCATTAGTAAGGAGCACATCAATAACATGTATATCAAATATACCTTTGTTCACTTTGCCATCCTTCTTATCCGCCAAATACTTGAGGCAGTTCCGCTTCCAATGACCATTTCCCTTGCAGTAGAAGCACTCAGTTTCAGGCTTGGGTCCAACTTTGGGCTTCTTCACGGGAGTAGCAACTTGCTTGCCATTCTTCTTGAAGTTCCCTTTCTTTCCCTTGCCCTTTTTCTTGAAACTAGTGGTCTTGTTAACCATCAACACTTGATGCTCCTTCTTGATTTCTACCTCCGCCGATTTCAGCATTGCGAAGAGCTCGGGAATCATTTTTGTCACCCCTTGCATATTATAGTTCATCACGAAGCCCTTATAGCTTAGTGGCAGTGATTGAAGAACTCTGTCAATAACACACTCATTCGGGAGCTCAATTCCCAGCCGAGTCAAGTGGTTATGATACCCAGACATCTTGAGTATGTGTTCACTGACAGAACTATTCTCCTCTATCTTGGAGCTATAGAACTTGTTGGAGACTTCATATCTCTCAACCCGGGCATTAGCTTGAAATATCAACTTCAACTCTTGGAACATCTCATATGCTCTGTGGCGTTCAAAACGTTTTTGAAGCCCCGGTTCTAAGCCATAAAGCATGGCACACTGAACTATTGAGTAGTCATCATTCCGCGTTTGCCAGGCGTTCATAGCGTCCAGATTAGCGGGAGCGGGTGGGTCTCCTAGCGGTGCATCAAGGACATAATTCTTCTGTGCAACAATGACGATAATCCTCAAGTTACGGACCCAATCCGTGTAGTTGCTACCATCATCTTTCAACTTAGCTTTCTCTAGGAACGCATTAAAATTCAGGGGAACGGTAGCTCGGGCCATTGATCTACAACATAGATATGCAAAACTATTAAGACTAAGTTCATGATAAATTAAGTTCAATTAATCAAATTACTAATGAACTCCCACTTAAATTAACATCCCTCAAGTTATCTAAGTGATACGTGATCCAAATCAACTAACCCATGTCCGATCATCACGTGAGATGGGGTAGTCATCAATCGTGAACATCTGTATGTTGATCATATCTACTATATGACTTACGTTCGACCATTCGGTCTCCAGTGTTCCGAGACCATGTATGTACATGCTAGGCTCATCAAGTTTAACCCAAGTATTCCGCGTGTGTAAATGTGGCTTACACCCGTTGTATGTGAACGTAGAGTCTATCACACCCGATCATCACGAGGTGCTTCGAAACGACGAACTTTAGCAATGGTGCATACTCGGGGAGAACACTTTTTATCTTGAAATTTAGTGAAGGGATCATCTTATAATGCTACCGTCGTTCTAAGCAAAATAAGATGCTTAAAGGATAAACATCACATGCAATCAAAAATATGTGACATGATATGGCCATCATCATCTTGTACTTTTGATCTCCATCTCCAAAGCATCGTCATGATCTCCATCGTCACCGGCTCGACACCTTGATCTCCATCGTTGCGTCGGGGTCGTCTCACCAACTATTGCTTCTACAACTATTGCTAACTCATAGAGATAAAGTAAAGCAATTACATGGCGCTTGTATTTCATACAATAATTAAGAGACAACCCTAAGGCTCATGCCGGTTGTCGATATTACAAAACATGATCATCTCATACAACAACGTATATCACATCATGTCTTGACCATATCACATCAGAACATGCCCTGCAAAAACAAGTTAGACGTCCTCTACTTTGTTGTTGCAAGTTTTACGTGGCTGCTACAGGCTTCTAGCAAGAACCGTTCTTACCTACGCAAAAACCACAACGGTGATTATCAAGTTTGTTGTTTTAACCTTCTTCAAGGAGAAACAGACACCCGCCAACCACCTTTATGCAAAACTAGTTGCATGTCAGTCGGTGGAATCGGTCTCATGTACGTGGACATGTAAGGTTGGTCCAGGCCGCTTCATCCCACAATGCCGCCGAATCAAAATAAGATGTTGGTGGTAAGCAGTATGAACATCACCGCCCACAACTCCTTTGTGTTCTACTCGTGCATATCATCTACGCATAGACCTGGCTCATGATGCCACTGTTGGAAACGTTGCATGGAAAACAAAAAAAATTCTACACACACGCAAGATCTATCCATGGAGATGCATAGCAACACGAGGGGAGAGTATGTATACGTACCCTCGTAGACCATAAAGCGGAAGCGTTTATTAACGCGGTTGATGTAGTCGAACTTCTTCGCGATCCAACCGATCAAGTACCGAACGTATGGCACCTCCGCGTTCAGCACACGTTCAGCACGATGACGTCCTCGCCTTCTTGATCTAGCAAGACGGGCGAAGTAGTAGATGAGTTCCGGCAGCACGACGGCATGGTGAACTCGTTCCCGCAGGGCTTCGCCGAGCACTGCGAAGAAACTGGACGGAGGACTAAACTGTGGAGAGGGGCGCCGCACACGGCTAGATTGTCTTGGTCTTGTGTGGCGCCCCTCCCTCATATATATATATATATATATATATATATATATATATATATATATATATATATATAGTGGGGGGAGGGGAGGCTGCCCTCTAGCCCCCTCCCTTCCTTGTATGCCTGCAGGGGGAAGGCAGGAGGAGGTGCCCCCCCCCCCCTTTCCTTCCTCCTAGGTGGAGGGAAGGAAAGAGGGGCTAGCCCTCCCCCCTTTCCATCCCTAGGGCCGGCGGCCAAGGGAAGGGGCGCGCCAGCCCCTTGTGGGCTGGTGTGTTCCCCCTTCTTGGCCCATAAGGCCCATAAACCTCCCGGGGCTTCCCGGAATCCCTTCCGGTGATCCGATGACTACCCGATACGCTCTGAAACCTTTCCGGTGTCCAAATAGCATCGTCCTATATATCGATCTTTACCTCTGGACCATTCTGGAGCTCCTCGTCATGTCCGTGATCTCATCCGGGACTCTGAACAACATTCGGTCACCAAATCACATAACTCATATAATACTATATCGTCAACGAACGTTAAGCGTGCGGACCCTACGGGTTCGAGAACTATGTAGACATGACCGAGACACCTCTCCAGTCAATAACCAATAGTGGAACCTGGATGCCCATATTGGTTCCTACATATTCTACGAAGATCTTTATCGGTCAAACCTTATGACAACATACGTAATTCCCTTTGTCTGTCGGTATGTTACTTGCCCGAGATTCGATCATCGGTTTCTCCATACCTAGTTCAATCTCGTTACCAGCAAGTCTCTTTACTCATTCCGTAATACATCATCTTGCAACTAACTCCTTAGTCACTTTGCTTGCAAACTTCTTATGATGTGTATTACCGAGAGGGCCCAGAGATACCTCTCCGATACACGGAGTGACAAATCCCAATCTCGATCCATGCCAACTCAACAGACACCTTCGGAGATACCTGTAGAGCATCTTTATAATCACCCAGTTATGATGTGACGTTTGATGGCACACAAGGCATTCCTCCTGTATCCAGGAGTTGCATGATATCATGGTCTAAGGAACATGTATTTGACTTTAAGAAAACAGTAGCAATAAACTGAACGATCATATGCTAAGCTAATGGATGGGTCTTGTCCATCACATCATTCTCCTAATGATGTGATCCCATTATCAAATGACAACTCATGTCTATGGTTAGGAAACCTTAACCATCTTTTCATCAACGAGCTAGTCTAGTAGAGGCTCACTAGGGACACGGTATTTGTTTATCTATCCACACATGTATCTAAGTTTCCGGTAAATACAATTCTAGCATGAATAATAAACTTTTATCATGAATAAGGAAATATATAATAACAACTTTATTATTGCCTCTAGGGCATATTTCCATCACCAAAGCCGTGGGGTGGTGAGGGTAGGTGCACTGGATCAAGCCAGAGCACGGGTCTGGCATGCTCTGGAGGTGGTCACCACTGGCACTAGGTGAACTAGGGTGCCAAATGGTGTCAAACCATGTCCACTAGGTGTGTGGGCATTTAGTGAGTGATGTGAGTGTGTGTGTGTGTGTGTGTGTGTGTGTGTGTGTGTGTGTGTGTGTGTGTGTGTGTGAAATTGTCCCGGGATGAATCATTGCTGGATTTCTTCATCCTTTCCATTTGGACAACAAGGTGTTTGTGCTGGTTTCTAAGTGATCCACTATGAGGCAAGTTGCGAAACTGTAGAGACTGTTTGCATGCTAAGGTGACTACCTTCTCCAAGACACAACTTCAGAACATATTTCTAGCTTGCACTTCCTTCACAAATTTGCAGTTAGGGCAGGAACTCTCCCCCTTGGCCTATGATTTTGTGTGGTTGTCAATGACCAAGTGTGTGGTGTAATTTGTTCATGTGTGATCACTAGGTGCTGCCCAAATTATTTGGGAATTTTTAGAGCTACCAAAATGGTAGTTCCTTCATAGCAGCAACCCTGGACATACTGGCTCTACCATTTAAAGCAAGACTTTCCCTTGCCCTAATTGAGCCAATCTTTCTACCATAGACCACTATAGGCACAATGATCACCCCCCAATTAATTTAAACAATTGTTGAGCTGCCTAAGTGTTCCTTGGATTTATTTCCCCAAAGTGGCAGAAACTTAAATTGTTTCTGGAAGAGAAATATTGCTTTTGGCGTGGCAATATTGTGTCACTCCTTTGATCCATATGGATTAGATAGTCTCTCCCAATATTGGGGTAGGCTAGCTCAACAAAGAAACTGGAGTTTCCTTTCTGGCAATTTGACCTAGGGTTCAAATTTCAAATAACTGGAATTTTGGTTGGGTTAGTCTTGGTTGTGCTATGATCCAGGTGTAAGCTAGGGTGAGGTGAACTTTTATTACAAAGTTCAAAAATTAATAACAACACAAAAATCAAAAAGTTCTGATTTTTGGGGTGTTACATCTAGCCACTCAATCCATCCCATATCTTAGAGAGAGCAAGATGAACACCTGATCTACAAATCCACCAAAGCAAAACTCGAGCTCATTGATTCCCCGCAAAATCCTAACTGACCTTGTTACTCTTGGGTTTGTGGGGAACCTTAGACGGTTGGTATTTCTCAAGAGCTTCCGATTCGTGTGGTTGTGCCCCGGCCTCGTTTGTGAGGATTTGGAGCTCGCCCCAAGAGCTACCCCTAGTGATAGGTAAACTTGAGTATCCGTTGTTCATGGTTCTCAGAGACTATGGTGAGACATTTGTTGTTGTGGGAGCATTCATTGTTCCCCCTCTCCAAGGGAGATTAGCACACCCCCGAAGTGTATGAACTTTGGTTTACATCTTTTCTCCATCACTTTTGATTAGCTCTTTACCCTTGGTTTACTTGCTGTTATTACTTTCTTGTGTGTTTCCTTGTGTAGCTACAAGCTTGTTGCAACACGTCATATAGGGTGTACTCCCACTAGTCCTTTTTAGTTTGCATATAAGTTTTGTCCAAAGTCAAAGTATCTCTACTTTGATTAAACTTATAGAGAAAAGTATCAACATTCACAATACCAAATCAACATTGTTAGATTTATTATGAAATGTAGTTTCATAGTACATGTATATGATATTATAGATGTTGATATCTTTTAATATAAATTTGGTAAAACTTTGCAAAGTTTGACTTGACACAAATCTAACACGCAGAGTAAAAAGGACCGGAGGTAGTATCGCCTAGTTGCATATATAAAGAACCTTCAATTCTGCACTAGCCTATAAAAGCAACTGAGAAAAAATGATTAAATTTGGTAGTCTCCTATTCACACACATCCCCCTCTAATGGACATCTCAGACATCTTTGATCCTTGAATGACTTTATAATGATTTTTTGTGGAATTCCTTCTTTTACCCTACTAGTTAGGCCAGCTGTACCAGTTCATACTAGGGCTTCGAAATTCTAGCACTGACCCTGCATACAGCGAGTTGAAAATACTACTCCCTCCATCCCATAATATAAGATCATTTTGCAAGCTAAAACAGCTTGCAAAACAATCTTATATTGTGGGATGGAGGGAGTAGTTTTTTATTGGAAATTTTTAGCGACAAAAAAACTATCAATCTCTAACCCAAAATATCCAGCTTTTGACTCTCAAAAATTCAACAACTTGCCACAATACTTGTAGGTATTTATAGAGGGTGATGCTAGGCGTGAGGCTGTAGAGTGTAGACTCCATCAAATTAATCGCCTTGTGAGCCATGCAATGGTATCGCTCACATCAGTTACTAAATCGTCAGCCGTTTGATCTTTCATCACGTGGGTGTTGGACTCTTTTTTGTTGCAATGGTGGGTGTTGGACTCTGCTTTCACACAACAAATGAACCTTGATGACTAGTGGGGCTACTTTAGCCCATCATTGCAGCCATCGATTTACACTCATGCTGCTGGATTCCATGCCTGCATGAGCTTAGCCCGTGTCAACCAGCAAAAAGAGTGAAGAAACAAGGTAATTAAATTCATAGACAAAACTTGGCAAAGACAATTTTCTCTACCATGAACTATGGACACGGGCCACCAAATAAGAGTCGCGGCTTTGTGATGTCAAAAAAAAAGTCACGGCTTTGCAGCAGCGGGTGATTCGGCTTTGCAGCAGTCCTGCCAGGCATGCAGCGGTGTCAGCCTTGGTTTTACAACAGTGTCAACCAGTCTTTGCACCTGCGTGGGTCCCGCTTCCAGCAGTGTCGGTGCTCGACCTTGCATCACATCGTCCCAGAATGCAGAGGTGTCACATGTCCCCACTTGTAGCAGTGTCGTCGCTGACATTTCAACGTCACAACCTGTATTACAGCAGTATTAGTCCGCTTTTGTAGCTACAACAACCGACATTGTAGTGGCGTGCTCTTAGGCCAGTGGAATCGCGAAAATGCTTGCAATATGATACAACATAGCAGTAGACACTACCATTACCATCGCATCATGTCTCTTATGTCTTCGCAGCAAAACACACATGAGACTGTAGCATGTCAAAAAAACATTTTCAACATAAAAAAGAATCGCTAACCTTATTTTTTTAGCATTGATCTTATCATATCGGTCTCACAGAAGCGTTGTCAGCGCCAAATCCGGTGACCGCTAACCCATTTTGACTTGGTCCACCATCTCCCCTCATACTTTGCATCGAGCTCCACTTTGGTCATGTCCATGGTGCATCGGTGGTGTAACGAGTTTTAGGTGACGACATTTGCAATGATGGAAAGGACAAGGGAAGAAAAGGAAAGGTGTGGCATGCAATGCAACATTAGCAACGCTACTAGGAAAAGCGCGTGCACGATGGCATGCCGGGGGAACAAAAGCACATGCGGGAGGGAAACGTGAAGCGAGTGGCCTTCACTTTCTCACCTAGAGTCTGCTGTGAAAAGGGTACACGCGGAGGAGCAATCTGCGCAATGCTTCGCGCGTTGGCTTTCGGGTCGAGAGCGACTGACTTTCCCTGGGTGAAAGTGCATCTCCATTATATACCCTAGTGAGCTTTCATGATTTGTGACAAAATAAAGTACCTAAGAGGACTAATGATTTCAATGAGCTTATTTCAGGGATTAGGACTAATTTTCATATGCAGGTCCTTGGCTATTACTGGAAGATCATTGGTGACCCCACAAAGCAACATTTATCATTGTTGTCATCCTCAAACTTTTAGTATGTATTTTCTAGGCTTTTAGTGAATTCAAGATTCACATTGAGTATAGGACAACCGTACTATGAAGAGGGGCACAAGAAAATGCTTTGGATTAAACTCCAAGAATAGATCCTAAGCCAAAGTTATTCAAAATTCACTCCCTAGCCGACCTCTGTATGATTTTATGTAAGATCCGATACCTCTAAAGTTTTTCTTATGGTACAACCGAGAAACATATGGTTATTCATACTTGGATATCAAACCCAGTGGTTACTATTTGGAACCGTTACTCATTTTTTCTGGAACTGCCAAGCCAATTCCATTTGGACATCTGTCTTTTTGCCTGGCACTACCAAGCACAACATATTGAATCAACACTTTTGAATCATCGGTTTTCTTCTCTGTTGGTCACAACATAAGTTCGGTACATTCGGTACTCCCGAGGTGTGATGTAGCGCTTTTCTGCAAATTCTCACTACAAGACCTGCTCTGCTTGGAATGCTACTACCAAGCAATTGGTTTTTACCAGCACTTCTTAGAGGTTCCTTCCTCGCATAAATGGTGCTACCTCTTTGTCTTCGAAAGCACCCCTCTCCTTTCCATCGATACTTCCGAGTACTGTATCTCCCTAGTTCCTGAACAATGCACTGGCCGTTCAACTTTATTTGAACTGGTTTGATAGTTTTGGCTAGTTTACTACTAGTGCTTCCAACCCATTGTTACTTTTCAGGAACGGTCAGATTTTGAACTCCCTCAACATATCTCGACGATACCCTTTTGTGGTTGCAGCAATCTCTCATACCGTTCCTTGCAAGCCACTCCACTCCACCCACGTCCCATTCCACTCCACTCCGTTATACCATAGAGAAGGAGTGGTCCAAGGCAAGAAAAGAAGAAAGAAGTGTTATGTAATTCCATGTTCACTTCTTGATACTTGGACAACCAAGAACTCCTCTTTCATGAGTCCATACTCCGAGTTCATTTCTTTCATCTCAATCCTATCTTGTGGGAGAGACAGAGAGTGTTTTTGGATTCTTGAGAGAAGCTTTGATTGAAGATCTTTCAAGGAGTTCTTATCAAGTGATTTTGCTTATACTTGTTACTCTTGGATGGTGGGTGCATCCTAGACAATTAGGAGTCACTTGTGATTCTATCAAGTTCTACGTGTGAAAGATGCATGAAGTTTGTACGGGTACAACCCATTTTTGTCAAGATCTACCCTTAGTGGGGGCTTGTAAGTGCAAGCCATGATGGAATATATCGGTTGTGTTTTGTGGGTTTCTTGGTGGGCAACGCAACAGGGATTCTTGAATCCTAGAACCTCTTAGTTTGTTTCTAAAAAAAAACCTCTTGGTTTAAAGTCTCCATCAACATGGATGTACAATAGCGGCAACTATCCGAACAATGGAAAAAAAATCTTGCATCACGGTGTTTGCATTGTCTTACCCTACCTCCTACTTACTTTCAAGATTACTACTTTTCGTTGTGCATTACTCTTGATATCTTGCTTGCGAAGTTCTGTTGGTTGTGTAGTCCTTGCTGCTTGGAGATAAAAATTGTGGGCCTTAAAAATTGTGTTGTTTGATTTTCATAAGACTATTCACTCCCCATCTAGTCCTTAGACCATGATCTCCCAACAGCTGGGAATCAGCCAGTTGAATCTAATCCTTTTCCTTGATAAAAGCAGCTCTTTTGTCTGTTTTGGATATAAAAAAAAATTAGTCTGCTTTGTTTTATTGCACACGTTCTGTCTGTGCACTTGCAGATATTCGCCTGATTGTCGGATCCAATTTTGTAGGAAGACTAGTCACTGGTTACTGCAGTACATCGCATTGGTGCTGGAAACTATCGGAATGATAAGACATGCAACTTTTTCTCATAAAAAAAAAAGATAAGACCTGCAACTTCCCATCACATTTGTTCGAGCAGTTAACCAAATCTGATAAAAATTTAGAGGGTATATCATTCATAAGAAGCGTAAAATATCTGTACAAAGTGGTCCTCTATTTGAAGCATGATATATGATTGTATTGTTTTTCCATTTCAAATAGGATACAGAATAATAGCATTATTTTTTGTGAACGCGAATAATAGCATTATTAAATCGTTCTATATACACAAGATGGTGTGAACCTCATCAAGCTACTAACACACTCAACACATCTTCCTCAAAATAGTCAACTAAAGTTTTTAACTGAATTTACTAATGTTACAACAACAGCAGCAGAAGCAGCAGCCGCCGAATGGACAAGAGCACATAGGGCTTCGAAAACGTCTAGCGACTAACAGAAAGAAGGAAAACGAGAGGAGAATCTGTCTAAGCTTTCACATCTCCATTTGGTTGACCAAGAATAGATGGTCGGTAAAGTGACTGGCCCCGTGCCATCTCAATTCTTTCACGCGGATCACACATCGACTCATCTCTTATAGCCTGAAGAATCGACTCAGTAGGAAGTTCCCTGTGCACATGAGTAAACAAACCAACACAGTTGATTATGGCTGCAAACTTTTACTAACGTACAATATAGCATCATCATACTGGAGTAGCAATCGGCCAGGAGAATGAACATATCTTTATGCCTACTGAGATAAATTGTTCTTATATCTGGGCAGTTACAGTATGTACTTGTTAAAAATGGATAAATCCATTAGAAGGTATTTTTGAAGCTAATTCAATAAAATTGCAATTGAACTATTTTCACAAGGGCTTTTGTTATATCATGAAAAAGAAGAAGGATTATTACCTCTTGATCAAAATTTTATGAAGTGTTTTCAAGATGGGGCACATCTCAACTGGCGCAACAGATTTGTTGGCTTCTGGATGCATTACACTCAAACTATCCTGACTGAGAAGTTTATAAAATGCATCGACCGCAGAGACGCCCTGAAATGAATTGTTAACACAATTTAGTATGCCTTGAGGTTTGTGGTAGCAGTTGAAAGTTCGGACAACAATCAAAATGGCGAACCTGGATTGTCCCTTTGCCTTTTATGCTATCACCCATTTCCAGAGTCAGTTCCCCTTTAGCTAACTTATGCCCATACCATGCATTACGACCTTTCAACAATGTGACATAAGTGTCAGCTAATAACGGTCCAGCAAGTTTTTCGGGTTCTTCTTCCAGAAGGTGGGTGATGTAGATCATTTCGGATGTGCAAAGTGCAAAGTAAACAGACTTGCTGGTAGCACTCTCATTGGTTAGTGCTGCCACCATACCTGCAAGATAACACAATGTTCAGCAAACTAACTGAAGATTATGTCAATTAAAAGTAGAAGTACAACAGATATTTCAGCCTTTCTTGTCCATTGGATCTTTCTTCTGGATGTTGACAGCTAAGATATAACTAAATAGTGTATTTTTCCTCCTTGGGACACTGATTCGTTGGAATTAGTGCATGATAACATGATGCAAGTTACTACCTATTGAGGACATTGTGTAACACTGAGTGTGTTATGGTGGCAAACTAATCCAAAGTTTAGAACAGTGTATGGCCTTTACAAACTTATAGTGGTCGAAACATGGCAAAAGCAGTGGAACATACGAACATAACTTACCAGCACCAATAGCGTACACATTTTTCAAACCTCCCATGACTTCATGAGTGATGAGATCACTATTATCCCAGACAATAAAATGAGGCTGCCTCAAAAATTTAGCAAGAGGTTTCCTCCATTTGTCAGTTCCACAAATACGAGCATTCGCATATTCTTTATTATATATTTCAGACGCGATGTTAGGGCCACCAAGATATAGAATATTATCCAATGGAACCTTAGCTGCAATAAAATCAATAATCCATAAGTCACATGCAGAGTTAAATAGGCAAAAGGAAAATGCTGGAAACAAAGCATGACACTCAGCACACACCACTCTGAAACTAGAGTTCTGAACTGAGATCAACAACAGTTGAACAAAATGTTGCATTTTTTTGGTGTGTAGAGGCATGAAAATAGAGTAAGGGATTCATTCAGGAAGAGCCTGCTAAACTAAACACATATAATGACTAAGAGCATTCATAAGCAACAGAAGATACCACCAATTACTTAGCTGCAAGTTCAATAATTAGTTATATCCCCTCTATACGAAACTTACAGAAGGTTACATAGATCTTATCTTTACTCTTATACTCTTATAAATATCTGAGTTTGTGGCGGTCCATTCACCCACAGATATTACCTCTTAAGTCGCCAAGAAATTAATTGCCGCAATTATAATATATTTGTAGAAGAGATATGTCTCATAATTTTTCGATCAGTTGATTCGATTGATGTAGATTTTGAGATTTTTTTTATTTGCACAAAGTTAGGGACTAAGATGACACAAGCAGTTAGACAACTCATGCAATGAAAAAAACTTCTATAGCAATGCACAAGCATCAACTTCCATAGCAGCGCACGAGTATTTAGCAAGCCAAGGCAATGAATTCAGTTAAACATTACAGCATAATGCAATGAGCAAAAAAACATTTTTGGATATATTTTTACCAAGAACCATGTACGGATTTATCTTCTACAATTCAACATCAATATTTTGTCAGCAACGCAATCGGTTGCATCCAAAATTTATCATAACTCATGATGACATTTCCACCAAAGTTTGATAACTGTCTGTCATAGTTATCAGGTACTCCTACCAGATTAAAAAGGCTGATAGCTACAAATTTGTACCCATGGAGGGGAACCGACACCAACAATTGAGGGCAAACAGCAATCCACCATCAACAGAGGACAACATCAATTCTTCAGTGAAGAAAGAAGAATAAATTATGATTGGGCGAAAAAGAAGATATAGGAAACTCACTTGCTTTGCTAATCATCTGTGTCGGAGTTATGATCCGCGGCACCGGATCCAGGGATGCTTCTATCCCTTTGGTGAGCGAGATGATGACTGGGGCATTAACCCTCTCCTTCCAGTACCTCCCAATCTCCCCAAACACAACCCTCGTCTCCGTGGACGGCAGGCCGTTGATGACAATGTCAGCGTCCCAGACGGCCTCCTGCAGGTTGGTGACGACCTTGAGCGGGCAGAGTGGGGTGTCGATCATGTTGAGGCAGAAGCCGTCCCTGAGTATCTCGTCGGCGTAGAGCGTGCGGTCCCCGAGGCGGCCCTCGACGTACTTGAGGTAGGCGCATCGGCGGATCAGGCGGCGCAGGACGTCCTCGCGCGCGTTGATGACGTTGAAGAGGTGCTCGGCGGTGGCGCGGTCGACGGCGCGGCCGGGGCGGCGCCAGATGCGGAGCTGCACCTTGTCGCGGAGGTGGCCGTAGGCGTCCTGCAGGAGCGCGCAGAAGACGCTGCCCCAGGCCCCGGCTCCGACGCCGACGATCCGGAGCGGGTCCCCGTCGGCCTTCCCCATCACCCGCCGCAGTTCGTCCACCTTCTCCTCCACGGCCCCATTGGCGTGCCCGTTCGACGCGTGGCCCCCCGCCGCGTGCGCCCCGTCCTCCGCTCCGCCCATTGCTTCTCGCCGCAAGCAAAACCAAGGCCAGCCGCGCAAGCCACCACTACATAACCTGTCTGACTCGTTCGGTTGTTCCAAGGATGGGCAGGCAGGTTATAAACTAACCGGGAGGAAGAAGACGAGAAAAGGACGCAAATTGCGTGGGTCTGGCCGCCCAATTGCGACGGGGGTGACGCGAGCTGTCGGCCGGAGAGACCGAGGCGGGCCGCGGCTTGCCTGCCCGAGCGGTTGGCGGTTGGTGGCCCGGTTTCGCTCGCCGGTCGGGCGATCCTCGCGTCGGAAGCGAGGTGGTGGGGGATCGGAGAATTTCTTTTCTTTTCTGGGATCCGCCGCGTCACGGCGGAGCGGGAGGTGGCAGGTGGGTGAGCGGAGCCGGGGCGCGGTAAGAAAAGGACGGGAGGGGGTAGGCGAGATGGATTCGAGGATGCGGAGGTCGCACGGACGGTGACGGACTGATGATGGTGGGTTGGTGATGGTGTCGGATTTGGGTAGTTTGCCATGGCGGACCTGGCGCCGAGCCGTGCCGTACCCTGTCACCGGCGCCAGATCCACCACTGTTCGGGGGCGCCTCCACCGGCACGTGCGTCGGGCGTGTGGCGACCACCTCCAGTCAAAGAACGCACGGTGATTTTGATTGTATGTTTTTTTAGGGGAAATTTTGATTGTATGTATAAACTTCTATTGGACCGCTGATATTATTCTAATATTTGGATTATAAACTTGAAAACAAATATTTGTAGAATATCATAATTGTGTTGACCATTATATTTGGATTACTACAACATGAACTATAGCATTATGTTTTTGAAGAGCATGTCAAGTTCAGAACATCACGTTTTGTGTTTCAAAGGGTTCAAGTAAGAGTTTATGCAAGAGATAGCCTTACTGGTAAGTCTTCACCACCCTAGTCCCCGACAATAGAAGCAATGACTCAGATATACCACAACTTGACAAATAAAAAAAACACACTTCATTTTTAAATTTTAGACATTGTTGGTTTCTTAATGCTTACAGCCGGCATCTTTGATTCAAAGGATTTCTCATGTAGTTTTGGAGAATTCTAACCTTAGAATTTTCTTTGCAACTTAACCACTTATTCACCAAAGAAAGAATTCTTGAGCACTTATTGCCGAAAAAGGGTTTTCCCCCGCTTTGTATTCCAAAGCAAACCACCATTGTACACATCGCAATGCTGGGGCGAGCAGCACATCAAGCCCAAAGAAAAAGAAAAAGAAATAAATGCCAACAGCGGCAGCTCGACAAAGCGCGGAAGACCCGCGACCGTTGCGCCCTCCGGAAACAAACCACCGCAGCCCGAGGCTCCGATCTACCGCGAACTAAGCAGCACCTCCAAGAAGGGATGCGACGCCAACGACGCTGCTGCCCGGACAAGTCCTAGGGTTTCCCCCAGTACGCGAAGGGAGGTGGGGGATAGCTACTCCTGACACCCTCCAAGAAGGGATAGTGGCACCCGCCGGTGTCACCGCATCGGAGCCGGACAAACCGGCAAGGATTTCTCCCGCACGCCAAACCCCACCGACCACCCGGAGCCGACCAGCCAAACCACCGCCCAACCATGCGCCATCACGGTTGCACCGCCACCAACACCGTCTCGCTGCGAGCACCACCACGAGGCCAAGAAGACCGGAGAGAAGATCCAAGCGACGGGAGCAGCAGCACCAAGGCCGAGCGGGAGGGAACCACCTCCACCGCCGTTGTGCGGGAGGCCCGCGCCTCCGGCACCGTCGTGGTAGCCGTTCGGACACGGCAGCGGGGCATACCAGGCCACCCCTGGCCCGGCCAGGCCCGAAAAGGGCCCGCTAAGCCCCGCCGGCCACGCTGCAGCCGGCTGGCGTCGACGCTGCCAGCACCCCGCCGATCATCGCCGCTTACCACCACCTCCTGAGGGCCACGCCAACGCCACGCCTGTCGCCGGCCCGCCCAGGCCCAGATGGGGCCCGAAGGGCCCAGATCTGGGCCGGGCGGGCGCCGCCAGCCCGCGCCGCCGCGCTGCCCCGCCGCCGCCCAGAGCTCGCCCCCGCTCGCGACAGGAAACCCCGCCGCCGCGCAGGACCGCCGTCGCCTGAAGACACCGCCCGGAGCGCTCCGTCCCGCGCCGGAGAAACCCTAGACGGGGAAGGGCCGGGGGCCGCCGCCGCCAACGTCGCCCGGGCCAGGCCCGCGGCGGGCGCCGGCGACGGCGGCAGGGAGGAGGAGGAGAGAGGGGGAGGGCTCGCGGGGAAGGAGGGGAGGCGCGGCCGGCCGCCCGCGGGGGCGACGCGGTCGCGGTCAAGGAGAGTTCCATTCTGTTCTCTGTTGAGCAGTCGGCATCCTTGAGCACTTATTCACCCAAGAAAGAATATTGTCGGCTAAAGGTTGCGCAGTAATTCAAGAGACTTTTCAATAACTCTGCAACTTAACCGAAAGTCCCCTTCTACTCCCGAGCTCATTTGAACTCGGGGTGAACAGTAAATTCTGAAGAAAAAAATCAAAAAATATGAACAAATTTCGATGCAAACTTTGACAAATGTTCTCGGTGCTTGAAAATTTTCATCCTGAAACAACATTTGTGGAAGCCATAGCAAAAAAAAATCAGCACTCCAATAGTGCTTTTGAGCATCGATTTTGTTTTTTACCAAGACTTCCAGAAATTACATTTGATGATAAATTTTTGCAAGCACACAAAACATTTGTCAAATTTTGCACCCAAAAAATTTAGAAAATTTTTACTATTTTTTTATTTTACTATTCATTAGGGACCATTTGAGCTTGGGAGTAGATACTCTGCGTCCCAACTTAACCACTTATTCACCCAAGAAAGAATTCTCCATCCTAACTAAGAAGTGGTGCCCTGGTTACGAAACCTCATCTCACTATTCTCATAAAAACCTCTTATGAGAAACCATTCAACTAGAACCTCACACTACTGCAGGAATGCCTAGCAGTGGCGGACGGCAAAAGCCCAGCAGTGTCAGACAAGGCTTTCAGGGGCGCCCGCCACTGACCTCTTACCACTGCTAACATGGTATCAGTGGCGGTCGCGTGCTCGCCACGGGTAGAAACTCTGTAGTGGCGGGCGTACCTAGATGCCCGCTACTGGTGAAAGTTGTAGCAGTGGCGGGTGCCCGCCACTGAAAGCTTAGGCATGCAAATAAAAAAAATTGCAATCATGGCAACATTTTTGCTGCCATGGCAGCGTTTTGCATAATACCCATATCAGAAATTGCAATACGCTGCGACATTACATTGATTGCGATAAGAAATTACGAAACATTGCATCATACATTAACCACTAGCTAATTGTTATCAGTCGTGACTAAAAATGCACCAAGTAATTATTATCATCTTAGCTAGCTAGCTATCCAGCATACAGTAGTCAAAACACGATCGGCGGTACAAACATCTAGTAGTTAATTAGTACCAAACATGACAAGTACTAGGACCTACTCTCTTTTAGGAAAGAATGAAAATAGTAGGAAAACCCCTACATCTCCATGGTGGATCACCGAGATCCACCAATCTCCAATTTCTGGTCTGCATTCATTCAATATTTGCTTCCATCCATCAATTTTGAGGCATCCATCCAGTAGGGCTGAAGTCGAGTATGTGCCTTTGAAATTGGTCTTCTCATGGCAAATAATTGTCATCTCACCTTGCACATCCATCATCGTAGGCACAACAACTCTTAAGAGCTTCTGTTGAAGAACATAATAGTAACATTAAGCAGTGTAGTTTATTTAAGAAGAATGTATGAAAAAGATGGAGTAGTGGCACAATAGTAAAAATTCTTACCATGCATTTTCTACGAATGTTGGTATTGCTCAAGGTGTGGACTAGTGGCACGTATCATGTAGTATTTCGACCAGCTCCAGAAGTGCCCTTGAACACTCAACGTCATTGATGTCTACTACGCAAATTTACTTCTTGTAGACTCTGTTGGGCCTCCAAGCGCAGAGTTTTGTAGGTGTTGGAAATATGCCCTAGAGGCAATAACAAATTGGTTATTATCATATTTCGTAGTTCATGATAATCATTTATTATACATGCTAGAATTGTATTGATCGGAAACTCAAATACATGTGTGGATACATAGACAACAACATGTCCCTAGTGAGCCTCTACTAGACTAGCTCGTTGATCAAAGATGGTTAAGGTTTTCTAACCATAGACATGAGTTGTCATTTGATAACGGGATCACATCATTAGGAGAATGATGTGATGGACAAGACCCAACCGTAAGCATAGCATTTGATCGTATTAGTTTATTGCTACTGCTTTCTTCATGTCAAGTATCTGTTCCTAAGACCATGAGATCATGCAAATCCCTGACACCGGAGGAATACCTTGTGTGTATCAAACATCGCAACGTAACTGGGTGACTATAAAGATGCTCTACAGGTATCTCCAAGGGTGTCTGTTGAGTTGGCATGGATCAAGATTGGGATTTGTCACTCCGTGTGACGGAGAGGTATCTCAGGGCCCACTCGGTAATACAACATCACAGCAGGCTTGCGGATTCCGGATGGTTCCGGAGGAGTCCGGAAGGGTCCCTCCAGCACCTAGGGCGTGAATGGGCTGTAGGGGGGCATCCTAGCCTTATTGGGCCAGGGGCACCAGCCCCAAAGAGGCCCATGCGCCTAGGGGGAGGGAAACCCTAAGGGGGAGGGCCCTCCACTTGACTTGGAGGGCACTCCTCCCCCTTGGACGCCTCCCCTCCTTGGAGGAGGGGCTAGGGCTGCGCCCCCAGGCCTCCCACACCCCTATATATAGTGGGGAGGGGCGTGGGGGGCTGGACACACCAATTCCCACGCCCTGGAGGCAGCCCTACCTCTCCCATTACTCCGTTTCTCCTCAGATCGCATCTACGGTAGCGCTTGGCGAAGCCCTGCTGGGATTGCTCCACCACCATCTCCACCACGTCGTCGTGCTGGTTGAGATCCCATCTACTTCTTCTCCCTCTCTTGCTGGATCAAGAAGGATGAGACGTCATCGAGCCGCACGTGTACTGAACGCGGAGGTGCCGTCCGTTCGGCACTTGATCGGGAGTTCGTAGGACGGATCATGATTGGATCATGAAGACGTTCGACTACATCAACCGCGTTTCTTAATGCTTCCGCTTAGCGATCTACAAGGGTATGTAGATACAATCTCTCCTCTCGTAGATGTTCATCTCCTAGATTGGTCTTGGTGAGCATAGGAAATTTTTTGTTTCCCATGCAACGTTCCCCAACAGTGGAATCATGAGCTAGGTCTTTGCGTAGATGACATCATGAGTAGAACACAAAGGAGTTTGTGGGCGTTGATATTCAGATTGCTTCCTTCCTTGGTCTTTTCTTGATTCACCGATATTGTGGGATGAAGCGGCCCGGACCAACTTTACATGTCCACGTACATGAGACCGGTTCCATCGACTGACATGCAACTTGTTGCATAAAGATGGCTGGCAGGTGTCTGTCTCTCCCACCTTAATTGAATCGGATTCGACAAAGGCGGTCCTTGTATAAGGTTGAATAGCAATTTGCATATCACCGTTGTGGCTTTGCGTAGGTAAGAATCGTTCTTGCTAGATACCCATAGCAGCCACGTAAAACATGCAACAACAATTAGAGGACGTCTAACTTGTTTTTGCTATGATATGGCCAAAGACATGATGAGATATATTTGATGTATGAGATGATCATGTTTGTATAGATTATCACGACTTGCATGTCGATGAATACGGCAACCGGCAGGAGCCATAGGGTTGTCTTTAATTTTGTATGACCTGCGTGTCAATCATTAAGCGCTATGGAATGCTTTACTTTATCACTAAGCGGTAGCAATAGTTGTAGAAGCATGGTTGCCGTGACAACCCCGATGGCGACACGATGATGGAGATCATGGTGTCATGCCGGTGATGATGGAGATCATGCCAGTGCTTTGGAGATGGAGATCAAAAGCACAAGATGATGGCCATATCATGTCACTTATGATTTGGATGTGATGTTAATTATTTTATGCATCTTATTTTGCTTAGGACGACGGTAGCATTATAAGGTGATCCCTCACTAAAATTTCAAGATAAAATTGTGTTCTCTCCAAGTGTGCACCATTGCGAAAGTTCGTCGTTTCGAAGCACCACGTGATGATCGGGTGTGATAGACTCTACGTTCACATACAACGGGTGCAAGCCAGTTTTGCACATGCGGAACACTTGGGTTAAACTTGACGAGCCTAGCATGTACAAACATGTCCTCGAAACACAAGAGACCGAAAGGTCGAGCATGATTCATATAGTAGATATGATCAACATGGAGATGTTCACCATTGAAACCACCTCATCTCATGTCAACATGGCAATGGGTACCCGCAACCCGTGAACCCGGCGGGTAAAAACCCTATTAGGATAAGGGTTTGGGACAAATAAATAACCATGGGTTTATAAATGGGAAAAAGTTGTACCCATCGGGTAAGCCGGGTATGGGTATGGGAATGCAATACCCATACCCGCGCACCCGCGTACCCGCATATCCATATACTAATTTCTTCTAACAATAGGCTCCATGTGTCTTCACTAAAGGAACCTAACCATTGTATCCTAGGCTAACGCAACAGCCAACCTCGACCCAATACACTTCAGCAGTACCTTCAATTAAAAGAAAATAAGAGAAAATTGTGTCAGTCTTATTTGTCTTGTAATTGAAAAAAAAGAATAGGTGTGAATGTTTCTCTAAGTTGCACGTACAAGATACTCACGCATGTATATAACTGGACATTGCTTCGTGCCATGTATTTCGTGCTTATTGCTATCCATTTCTGAAAATTAATATCATTCTTTTTATTCCATCGCGCAACAAATCATCATCTATATGTTCTCAAATGCTTAAATGTGGTATATATGTACTGAAATGTTGAAGTATCATGCTGAAATGTTGGGTATATATGTGTAAATGTTGAAAAATACATGATGATGTGTGAATTGGGTAAGGTGATCGAGATGGGTATTTTTACCCACGGGTATTACCCACACCCGACCGGGTACGGGTATGGGAATATTTTGAAACCCGAGGTGCGGGTACGGGTACGGGTATGGGCAAAAAATAATGAGACGGGTACGGGTTTGGGCGACCATTACCCGCACCCGAACCCGGCGGGTGCCATGTTGAATCTCACGTGATGATCGGACTTGGGTTGGTAAATTTGGATGATGTAACACTCGAAAAACCGAAGGGATGTTGATTTGAGTGGGAGTTCTTAGGTAATATGATTAATTGAACTCATTATCATGAACAATAGTCTAAGTTGTCTTTGCAAATTATGTTGTAGATCAATAGCTCGCGCTATAGCTCCCTGTTTAATACGTTCCTAGAGAAAGACTAAGTTGAAAGATATTGTAAGCAATTATGCGGACTAGGTCCGTAGTCTGAGGATTGTCCTCACTGCCACACAGAAGGCTTATGTCCTTGATGCACCGCTCGGTGTGCCAACCCCTCTAGCATCGTCTGTGGATGTTGTGAACATCTGGCAGACATGTTCTGATGACTACTTGATAAGTTTAGTGCGCCATGATTTATGGCTTAGAATTGGGACTCCAAAGACGTTTTGAACGCCATGGAACATTTGAGATGTTCCAAGAGCTGAAATTGGTATTTCAGGCTCATGCCCGTGTTGAGAGGTATGAGACCTCTGACAAGTTCTTTGCCTACAAGATGGAGGAGAATAGCTCAATCAGTGAGCATGTGCTCAGAATGTCTGGGTACTACAATCGCTTGAATCAAGTGGGAGTTAATCTTCCAGATAAGATAGTGATTGCCAGATTTCTCCAGTCACCATCACCAAGCTATGAGAGCTTCGTGATGAAGTATAACATGCAAGGGATGGAGATGATCTCGGAGCTGTTCGCGGTGCTTAAGGTCGCGAAAGGTAGAAATCAAGAAGGAGCATCAAGTGTTGATGGTTAACAAGACCACTGGTTTCAAGAAGGGCAGGGCAAGAAGGGAAACTTCATGAATGGCAAGACAGTTGCTGCTCCAGTGAAGAAACCCAAGGTTGAACCCAAACCCGAGACTAAGTGCTTCTATTGTAAGGGGAACGGTCACTGGTAGCGGAACTACCCCAAATACTTGGTAGAGAAAGAAGGCTGGCAACTTCAACAAAAGTATATCTGATATACGTGTTATTGATGTGAACCTTACTAGTACTCCTAGTAGCACCTGGGTATTAGATACCGGTTCAGTTGCTAATATTGGTAACTCAAAACAAAAGCTGCGGAATAAACGGAGACTAGCTAAGGGCGAGGTGACGATGTGTGTTGGAAGTGTTTCCAAGGTTGATGTGATCACCATCGCACGCTCCCTCTACCTTCGGGATTAGTGTTGAAACTAGATAAATGTTATTTGGTGTCTGCGTTGAGCATGAACATGATTAGATCGTGTTTATTGCAATACGGTTATTCATTTAAGTCAGAGAATAATGGTTATTATGTTTACATGAATAATACCTTCTATGGTCATGCACCCAATGTGAATGGTTTATTGAATCTCGATCGTAGTGATACACATGTTCATAATATTGATGCCAAAAGATGCAGAGTTGATAATAATAGTACCACTTTCTTGTGGCACTGCCGCTTAGGTCATATCGGTGTAAAGTGCATGAAGAAACTCCATGCCAATGGACTTTTGGAGTCACTTGATTTTGAATCACTTGACACATGCGAACCATGCCTTACGGGCAAGTGACTTGTTGGAAATCATACATACTGATGTGTGCGGTCCGATGAGTGTTGACGCGCGCGGTGGATATCGTTACTTTCTCACCTTCACCGATGACTTGAGTAGATATGGGTATATTTACTTAATGAAGCATAAGTCTGAAACATTTGAAAAGTTCAAACAATTTCAGAGTGAAGTTGAGAATCATTGTAACAAGAAGATTAAATTCCTACGATCCGATCGAAGGGGAGAATATATGAGTTATGAGTTTGGAAATCACTTAAGACAATGTGGAATTGTTTCACAGTTGACACCACCTGGAACACCACAGCGTAATAGTGTGTCCGAACGTCGTAATCGCACCTTATTGGATATGGTGTGTTCTATGACGTCTCTTGCCGATCTGCCACTATTTTTTTGGGGTTATGCATTAGAGACAACTACATTCTCTTTAAATAGGGCACCATCTAAATCCGTTGAGATGACACCGTATGAATTGTGGTTTGGCAAGAAACCTAAGTTGTCGTTTCTTAAGGTTTGGGGCTGCGGCGCTTCTGTGAAAAGGCTTCAGCCTGATAAGCTCGAATGCAAAGCGGACAAATGCGTCTTCATATGATACCCAAAGGAGACGGTTGGGTGTACCTTCTATCTCAGATCCGAGGGCAAAGTGTTTGTCGCTAAGAATGGGTCCTTTCTCGAGAAAGAGTTTCTCTCGAAAGAATTGAGTGGGAGGAAGATAGAACTTGATGAGGTTGTTGAACCTTTACTTCAACCAGAGAGTAGCGCAGCGCAGAAAGATGTTTCTGTGGTGCCTACGTCAGTTGAAGAGGAAGCTAATGATAGTGATCATGAGGTTTTAGATCAAGTTGCTATCAAACCTCGTAGGTCGACAAGGATACGTACTGCTCCTGAGTAGTACGGTAACCCTGTCTTAAAGGTCATGTTATTGGACAACGATGAACCTACGAGCTATGGAGAAGCGATGGTGGGCCCGGATTCCGACGAATGGTTAGAAGCCATGAAATCCGAGATGGGATCCATGTATGAAAACAAAGTATGGACTTTGGAAGTATTACCTAAAGGGCGAAAGGCCATTCAGAATAAATGGATCTTCAGGAAGAAGACGGACGCGGACAGTAATCACCGTCTATAAAGCTCGACTTGTGGCAAAGGGGTTTTCACAAGTTCAAGGAGTTGACTACGATGAGACTTTCTCACCCATAGCGATGCTTAAGCCCGTCAAAATCATGTTGGCAATAGTTGCATTTTTCGATTATGAAATCTAGCAGATGGATGTCAAAACAACGTTCCTTAACGGTTTCCTTAAGGAAGAGTTGTATATGATGCAATCGGAAGGTTTTGTAGATCCAGAGAATGCTGACAAAGTGTGCAAGCTCCAGCGATCCTTCTATGGACTAGAGCAAGCATCTCGGAGTTGGAATATACACTTTGATGAGGTGATCAAAGCTTTTTGGTTTATATAAAGTTTGCCAGAAACTTGTATTTACAAGAAAGTGAGTGGGAGCACTACAGCATTTCTGATAAGTATATGTGGATGACATATTGTTGATCAAAAATGATGTAGAATTTCTGGAAAGCATAAAGGGTTGTTTGAAAGGAGTTTTTCAAAGGAAGACCTGGGTAAAGCTGCTTACATATTGGGCATCAAGACCTATAGAGATAGATCAATACGCCTGATAAGACTTTCACAGAGCACATACCTTGACATGATTTTGAAGGAGTTCAAAATGGATCAGTCAAAGAAGGAGTTCTTTCCTGAGTTGTAAGGTGTGAAGTTGAGTAAGACTCAAAGCTCGACCATGGCAGAAGAAAGAGAAAGGATGAAGGTCGTCCCCTATGCCTTAGCCATAGGCTCTATACAGTGTGCCATGTTGTGTGTCGCACCTGATGTGTGCCTTGCCACATGTCTAGCAAGGAGGTACAAAAGTGATCCAGGAGTGGATCACTGGACAGCGGTCAAAATTATTCTTAGAGGAATAAGGAAATGTTTCTCGGTTGTGGAGGTGATAAAGAGTTCGGCATAAAGGGTTACGTCGATGCAAGCTTTGACACCAATCTGGATGACTCTAAGTAGCAAACCGGATACGTATAGTGGAGCAGCCATTTGGAATAGCTCCAAGTGGAGTGTGGTAGCAGCATCTACAATATGACATAGAGATTTGCGAAGTACACACGGATCTGAATGTTGCAGACCCGTTAACTAAAACCTCTCTCACAAGCAAAACATGATCAAACCCCAGAACTCATTGGGTGTTAATCACATGGCGATGTGAACTAGATTATTGACTCTAGTGCAAGTGGGAGACTGTTGCAAATATGCCCTAGAGGCAATAACAAATTGGTTATTATCATATTTCCTTGTTCATGATAATCGTTTATTATCCATGCTAGAATTGTATTGATCGGAAACTCAGATACATGTGTGGATACATAGGCAACAATGTGTCCCTAGTGAGCCTCTACTAGACTAGCTCATTGATCAAAGATGGTTAAGGTTTCCTAACCATAGACATGAGTTGTCATTTGATAATGGGATCACATCATTAGGAGAATGATGTGATGGACAAGACCCAATCGTAAGCATAGCATTTGATCGTATTAGTTTATTGCTACTTCTTTCTTCATGTCAAGTATTTGTTCCTAAGACCATGAGATCATGCAAATCCCTGACACAGGAGGAATACCTTGTGTGTATCAAACGTCGCAACGTAACTGGGTGACTATAAATATGCTCTACAGGTATCTCCGAGGGTGTCTGTTGAGTTGGCATGGATCAAGACTGGGATTTGTCACTCCGTGTGACGGAGAGGTATCTCAGGGCCCACTCGGTAATACAACATCACAATAGGCTTGCAAGCAATATGACTAAGGAGTTAGTCACGGGATCTTGTATTATGGAACAAGTAAAGAGACCTGCCGGTAACGAGATTGAACTAGGTATGGAGATACCGATGATCGAATCTCGGGCAAGTAACATACCGCTAGACAAAGGGAACTGCATACGGGATTGATTGAATCCTTGGCATCGTGGTTCGACCAGTAAAGATCTTCATGGAATATGTGGGAACCAATATGGGCATCCAGGTCCCGCTATTGGTTATTGACCGAAGAGGTGTCTCGGTCATGTCCACATGATTCTCGAACCCGTAGGGTCCGCACGCTTAACGTTCGGTGACGCTAGAGTAGTATTGGGATATTCGCGTTGGTGACCGAATGTTGTTCAGAGTCCCGGATCAGATCCCGGACATCACGAGGAGCTCCGGAATGGTCCGGAGGTAAAGATTTATATATGGGAAGTCATATTTTGGCTACCGGAAAAGTTTCGGGTTTTACCGGTATTGTACCGGGAAGCTTCCGAAAGGTTCTAGAAGGTTTTGGATGGTTCCGGAGGAGTCCGGAAGGGTCCCTCCAGAACCTAAGGCATGCATGGGCTGTAGGGGGGCGTCCTAGCCTTATTGGGCCAGGGGCACCAGCCCCAAAGAGGCCCATGCGCCTAGGGGAAGGGAAACCCTAAGGGGGAGGGCCCTCCACTTGACTTGGAGGGCACTCCTCCCCCATGGACGCCTCCCCTCCTTGGAGGAGGGGCTAGGGCTGCGCCCCCAGGCCTCCCACACCCCTATATATAGTTGGGAGGGGTGTGGGGGGCTGGACACACCAATTCCCACGCCCTGGAGGCAGCCCTACCTCTCCCATTACTCTGTTTTCTCCTCAGATCACATCTACGATAGCGCTTGGCGAAGCCCTGCTGTGATTGCTCCACCACCATCTCCACCACGTCGTCGTGCTAGTTGAGATGCCATCTAATTCTTCTCCCTCTCTTGCTGGATCAAGAAGGAGGATACGTCATCGAGCCGCACGTGTGCTGAACGCGGAGGTGTCGTCCGTTCGGCACTTGATCAGGAGTTCGTAGGACGGATCATGATTGGATCATGAAGACATTTGACTACATCAACCGCATTTCTTAATGCTTCTGCTTAGTGATCTACAAGGGTATGTAGATTCAATCTCTCCTCTCGTAGATGTGCATCTCCTAGATTGGTCTTGGTGAGTGTAGGAAATTTTTTGTTTCCCATGCAACATTCCCCAACAGTAGGACAGCAGCAAATTTCCCTCAAGTGGATAACCTAAGGTTTATCAATCCGTGGGACATGTAGGATAAAGATGGTCTCTCTCAGACAACCCTGCAATCAAATACAAGATATCTCTTGTGTCCCCAACACACCCAATACAGTGGTAAATTATATAGGTGCACTAGTTCGACGAAGAGATGGTGATACAAGTGTAGTATGGATAGTAGATATAGGTTTTTGTAATCTAAAAATATAAAAAAAGCAAGGTAGCAAGTAACAAAAGTGAGCACAAACAGTATTGCAACGCTTGAAAACAAGGCATAGGGTTCATACTTTCACTAGTGCAATCTCTAAACAGTGGTAACATAATTGAATCATATAACAATCCCTCAATGTGCGATAAAGAATCACTCCAAAGTTTCTATCGAAGAAAGTAGGACGAAAACGTGTATCAACCTACGTGCCTAGATTACCCCAATGTCACCATGGGAATCTGCAAGTTGAATACCAAAACATATATCAAGTGACTCAATAGAATACCCCATTGTCATCACAGGTGTCCACATGCAAGACATACATCAAGTGATCTCAAATTCAATATTCAATCCAGGATAACGAAACCTCAAAGAGCAAGACTCAATTCATCACAACAAGATAGAGAGGGAAAACACCATATGATCTGACTTTATTAACAAAGCCCATGGTTACATCAAGATCGTGCCAAATCAAAAACACGAGAGAGAGAGAGAGAGAGAGATCAAACACATAGCTATTGGTACTTTCCTCAGCCCCGAGGGTGAACTACTCCCTCCTCATCATGGAGACCATCGGGATGATGAAGATGGCCTCCAGTTATGATTTCCCCCTCCGGCAGGGTGCCAAAAAAGGGCACTAGATGAGATCGCTTCGGAACAGAGGCTTACGACGGCGGCGTGGTAGTTCTAGGTTTCTCTCTGGGAGTTTTTAATATTTATAGGAATTTTTGGCGTCGGTTTCACGTCAGGGGGGCCCATGAGGGACCGACAAGCTCAAGAGGCGCATCCTACAGGGGTGGGCGCCACCCCCCCCCCTAGGCTTGTGGCTCCCCTGGCCACCCCCTGATGCATCTCCGGCACTCCGTGAGTCTCTTTTGGTCCATAAAAAACCACTGTAAAGTTTCATGGCATTTGGACTTCGTTTGGTAGGGATTTTCTGAGAAGTCAAAAACATGCAGGAAAAACAACTGGCACTGGGCACTAGATCAATAGGTTAGTTCCATAAAAATCATATAAAAGTGCACCAAAACCATATAAAATTATTGTAAACATGACATGAATACTTCATAAATTATAGATACGTTGGAGACGTATCAATCATTAACAAAGGAGATAAGATAATTCTTCTCCTCCCAAGTAAGCTCTGAGCTAGTAGTGTAATAGGTGTCGTCTACTATATTTCGTGTTTTTCTTGGAGATAGAAAATAAGTTGCCAATTTTAAATAAACGAGTTAAGTTAGGGGTGAATAACAACTATTTTTTAAATAAGCAGTATAGATTATTTTACAAATTTGTTTAATAAACTCACACGGAGGGAAAATTGGAATCATGTTTAGATCCACCCAAATGTCTTGATCATATTGAGGACAGGTGACTTGATCATACTGAGGAACGATGCCAATATCAAAGGTTATACTCATACCCACCTAAATTCGTAAGCCTTGCATAATCCTCTCCAACTTGCACAAGCAAAATATGTGTGACCTACATGATTGTAGATTGTAGCTTCAAAAATGAAACCATGCTTCGTATTAAGGTAAGGAGTCCTCTCGGCCACCTCATGCATGTCTTCGAAAGGGAGCTTCTCTAGGACATAATACCTTGCATAGCAGGGGATGCACTAGTCGAATTATAAAAAATATAAATTACACGTTGAAGCAAAAGATCTTAAGACATGCTTAATTAAGAATGAAATATGTGAAAAAATTATTAAAACTAATTACCATATAATATTTGTAGCCCTCTTTAAGCGTGAGGGAGAAGCACTTATTGTTTTCCAAATGAGGATTGATACGTCTCCAATGTATCTATAATTTTTTATTGTTCCATGCTATTATATTATCCATCTTGAATGTTTTATATGCATTATGGTGCTATTTTATATCATTTTTTGGGACTAACCTATTAACCTAGTGCCCAGTGTAAGTTGCTGTTTTTCCTTGTTTTTGTCTTTTACAGAAAATCAATACCAAACGGAGTCCAAATGGAATGGAATTTTTTGATGATTTTTCTTGGACCAGAAGACACCCACGAAGCTTCGGGAGAGGGCCAGAAGAGCCACGAGAGGGACACAAGCCCTGGAGGCGGGCCTAGGGGGCGCGCCCCCCAGGCTTGTGGGCCCCTCATGACACCCCTAACCCTAATTCCAGCTCCATAAATACCCAAATATTCCCCGTATAACATAGGGCACACCAAAAATACTTTTCCGCCGCCGCAAGCTTCTGTTCTCATGAGATCCCATCTTGGGGCCTTTTCTGGCACTCTGCCGGAGGGGATTCGATCGCGGAGGGCCTCTACACCAACCTTGCTCCCCTTCCGATGATGTGTGAGTAGTTTACCACAGACCTACGGGTCCATAGCTAGTAGCTAGATGGCTTCTTCTCTCTCTTTGATCTTCAATACAATGTTCTCCTCGATGTTCTTGGAGTTTTATTCGATGTAATCTTCTTTTGCAGTGCTTTTGCTGAGATCTGATGAATTGTGGATTTATGATCAGATTATCTATGAATATTATTTGAGCCTTCTCTGAACTCTTTTATGCATGATTAAGATAGCTCTGTATTTCTCTCCGATCTATTGATTTTGTTTGGCCAACTAGATTGATCTATCTTGCAATGGGGGAGGTGCTTTGTTTTGGGTTCAATCTTGCGGTGTCCTCACCCAATGACAGAAGGGGTAGCGAGGCACATATTTGTATTGTTTCCATTAAGGATAAAAAGATGGGGTTTATACCATATTGATTGGATCTATCCCTCTACATCATGTCATCTTGCTTAAGGCATTACTCCGTTCTTGTTAACTTAATACACTAGATGCATGCTGGATAGCGGTCGATGTGTGGAGTAATAGTAGTAGATGCAGGCAGGAGTCGGTCTACTTGTCATGGATGTGATGCCTATATTCATGATCATTGCCTTAGATATCGTCATAACTTTGCGCTTTTCTATCAATTGCTCAACAGTAATTTGTTTACCCATCGTATGTGTTCTTTCAAGAGAGAAGCCTCTAGTGAAACCTATGGCCCCCGGGTCTATTTTTATCATATTATTTACAGATCTATAAAACCAAAAATACCTTGCTACAATTTATTTACCTTTACTTTATTTTGCACTTTTGTTTATCTTTTATACCTATCTCTATCAGATCTCATCCTTGCAAGTAACCGTGAAGGGATTGACAACCCCTTTTTCGCGCTCTGTGCAAGTATTTGTTTGTTTGTGCAAGTGCATCTATTGGGGACTTGTGTGTTCCTCCTACTAGATTGATACCTTGGTTCTTAACTGAGGGAAATACTTATCTCTACTTTCCTGCATCACCCTTTTCTCTTCAAGGGAAAAATCAACGCAAGCTCAAGAAGTAGCAGGAAGAATTTCTGGCGCCGTTGCCAGGGAAGATCTACATCAAGTCTACCAAGTACCTATCATAAACTCTCATCTCTTGCACTTACATTATTCACCATTTGACTCTCGTTTTCCTCTCCCCCACTTCTAAAACATTTTAGAAAAACACAAAAATATTTGCCTTTTTATTTGCCTTTTTTTCTTTCGTTTGCCTTTATGTCTTACTTGGGTTGTTTGCTTGTTCGCTTGGCATAATTGCATATTTATTACAAATCAGAAGGAAAAAGTTTATGGATCCTCATCCACTTGCTAATCTTTTTAAAAGATCCAACTATGATGAACCAATTGCTAGTAAGTTGGGTGCACTAGATTATCTTTATGAAGTTTTTCTTGAAATTCATGAATCTGAAAATTGTGTTGAAGTGCTAAAAGAAGAAATTTATAAAGTGATTCACGAAAGCTCCTTGAATGAAAAGCATGATTGCAATGATGTTATTATAAATTCTATTAATGTCAATTGTGCAAATAATATGCAAAACCCCAAGCTTGGGGTTGCTAATTTTGCTATGTCCACTACTTATTGCAGTGATCATGATTGGGGTGATAATGCTTCACATGATCTTGAAAATTTATTTAAGCCGCATGATGAATATGTTTGTGATAATATTGAAAGTAGGTTTGGACTATTTTCAACTTTAGGTAATAATGATCCCACTACTTTGGAGAATGATCAGTCTTATGAAATTTTTAATAAAAGTGGGCTTGGAGAGGTCATGACTTTATTTGATGATAATCCCACTATTTTGGAAGAGTGTCAACTTTGCATTCATGTGGATCATGTAGAGAATATGTTATGTGATAGCTATATTGTTGAATTTGATTATGATCCTACATGTAATTATTGCGAGAGAGGAAACTATGTTGTAGAAATGTTCATGTTACTAAATTACCTCTCGTTATGTTGAGATTGCTATTGTTTCTTTCTTCTTCCTTGCATATGCTAGTTTTTGCTTGTTTTGATAAATCTTTTCCCTATAAAATGCCTATGCATAGGAAGTATGTTAGACTTAAACTTGTTTTTTTCACATGCTATATGATGCTCTCTTTGTGCTTCAATTCTTGTCTTTCATACGAGCATCATTAAAATTATCAATGCCTAGCTAAAAGGTATTAAAAGAAAAGCGCTTGTTGGGAGACAACCCAATATTTTTATTTTCTGTTTTTATGAGTATATGCAATATTACTTCTGTAATAATTGTGTTTTAGTGTTTTAGTTAGTATTTGTGCCAATTAAGACCTTTGGGTTGATCTTGGGTGATAGTTGATTTGATTTTGCTGAAAAGCAGAAACTTCTGTGCTCAGTGCTAGAATTTAAAAAATTCACAGAAGCGATAAAATTCTGAATTTTTTACACAAGATTGATATACAAATTGCCTCTGTGGTCCTAATTTTTCAGAATTTTTGGAGTTACAGACGTTTGGCTAAAGTCCAGATTACTACAAACTATTCTGTTTTTGACATATTCTATTTTCATTGTGTTGTTTGCTTATTTTGATGAATCAATGGATAGTATTGATGGAAATATGCCCTAGAGGAAATAATAAATGGTTATTATTATATTTCCTTAATCATGATAAAGGTTTATTATTCATGCTAGAATTGTATTGACCGGAAACTTAAATACATGTGTGGATACATAAACAAATACCGTGTCCCTAGTGAGCCTCTACTAGACTAGCTCGTTGATCAAAGATGGTTAAGGTTTCCTAACCATAGACATGAGTTTTCATTTGATAACGGGATCACATCATTAGGAGAATGATGTGATGGACAAGACCCATCCGTTAGCTTAGCATATGATCGTTCAGTTTATTACTATTGCTTTCTTAATGTCAAATACATATTCCTTCGACTATGAGATCATGCAACTCCCGGATACCGGAGGAATACCTTGTGTGCTATCAAACGTCACAACGTAACTGGGTGATCATAATGATGCTCTACAGGTATTTCCGAAGGTGTCTGTTGAGTTGGCATGGATCGAGATTATTATTTGTCACTCCATGTATCGGAGAGGTATCTCTGGGCCCTCTCGGTAATACACATCACAAGAAGCTTGCAAGCAAAATGACTAAGGAGTTAGTTACGAGATGATGTATTACGGAACAAGTAAAGAGGCTTGCCGGTAATGAGATTGAACTAGGTATGAAGATACCGATGATCGAATCTCGGGCAAGTAACATACCGACAGACAAAGGGAATTACGTATGTTGTCATAACGGTTCGACCGATAAAGATCTTCGTAGAATATGTAGGAACCAATATGGGCATCCAGGTTCCTCTATTGGTTATTGACCGGAGAGGTATCTCGGTCATGTCTACATAGTTCTCAAACCCGTAGGGTCCGCACGCTTAACGTTCGTTGACGATGTAGTGTTATATGAGTTATGTGATTTGGTGACCAAATGTTGTTCGGAGTCCCGGATGAGATCACGGACATGACGAGGAGGTCCGGAATGGTCAGGAGGTAAAGATTGATATATAGGACGATACTATTCAGACACCAAAAAGGTTTCGGAGCATATCGGGTAGTCATCGGATCACCGGAAGGGGTTCCGGGAAGCCCCGGGAGGTTAATGGGCCTTATGGGCCAAGAGGGGGGAACACACCAGCCCACAAGGGCTGGTGCGCGTCTTCCCTTGGCCACTGGCCCTAGGGATGGAAAGGAGGGAGGGCTAGCCCCTCTTTCCTTCCCTCCACCTAGGAGGAAGGAAAGGGGGGGCACCTCCTCCTGCCTTCCCCCCGCAAGCATACAAGGAAAGGGGGCGCTAGAGGGCAGGAGCCCAAGGGGGCCGGTCGGCCATCCTTGGGGTGCCTCCTGGCTGCCCCCCCCCCTCCCCCCACTATATATATATATATATGAGGGAGGGGGTGCCACACAACACCCACGACAATCTCTTAGCCGTGTGCGGCGCCCCCCTCCACAGTTTCGTCCCTAGGTCATATTTTTGGAGTGCTTAGGTGAAGCCCTGTGGAGATAGCATCACCACCACCGTCACCACGCCGTCGTGCTGCCGGAACTCATCCACTACTTTGCTCGTCTTGCTAGATCAAGAAGGCGAGGACGTCACCGAGCTGAACGTGTGCTCGAGGTGCCGTACGTTCGGTACTACATCAACCGCGTTAATAAACGCTTCCACTTACGGTCTACAATGGTACATAGACACACTCTCCCCTCTCGTAGCTATGCATCTCCATGGATAGATCTTGCGTGTGCGTAGAAATTTTTTGTTTTTCATGCAATGTTTCCCAACAGTGGCATCATGAGCCAGGTCTATGCGTAGATGATATGCACGAGTAGAACACAAAGGAGTTGTGGGTGGTGATGGTCACACTGCTTACCACCAATGTCTTATTTTGATTCGGCGGCATTGTGGGATGAAGCGGCCCGGACCAACCTTACATGTCCACGCACATGAGACCGGTTCCACCGACTAACATGCAACTTGTTTTGCATAAAGGTGACTGGCGGGTGTCTGTTTCTCCTACTTTAGTTGAATCAAATTTGACTACGGCCGGTCCTTGAAGAAGGTTAAAACAACAAACTTGATAATCACCATTGTGGTTTTGCATAGGTAAGAACGGTTCTTGCTAGTTGCCCGTAGCAGCCATGTAAAACTTGCAACAACAAAGTAGAGGACGTCTAACTTGTTTTTGCAGGGTATGTTGTGATGTGATATGGTCAAGACGTGATGTGATATACGTTGTTGTATGAGATGATCATGTTTTGTAATATCAACAACCGGCAGGAGCCTTAGGGTTGTCTCTTAATTATTGTATGATATGCAAGCGCCATGTAATTGCTTTACTTTATCGCTATGCGTTAGCAATAGTTGTAGAAGCAATAGTTGGTGAGACGACCCCGATGCTACGATAGAGATCAAGGTGTCGAGCCGGTGACGATGGAGATCATGACGATGCTTTGGAGATGGAGATCAAAAGCACAAGATGATGATGGCCATATCATGTCACATATTTTGATTGCATGTGTTGTTTATCCTTTATGCATCTTATTTTGCTTAGAACGACGGTAGCATTATAAGATGATCCCTTCACTGAATTTCAAGATAAAAGTGTTCTCCCCGAGTATGCACTGTTGCTAAAGTTCGTCGTTTCGAAGCACCTCGTGATGATCGGGTGTGATAGACTCTACGTTCACATACAACAGGTGTAAGCCAGATTTACACACGCGGAATACTTGGGTTAAACTTGACGAGCCTAGCATGTACAGACATGGTCTCGGAACATTGGAGACCGAAAGGTTGAACGTGAGTCATATAGTAGATATGATCAACATAGAGATGTTCACCATTGATGACTACCCCATCTCACATGATGATCGGACATGGGTTAGTTGATTTGGATCATGTATCACTTAGACAACTTGAGGGACGTTGATTTAAGTGGGAGTTCATTAGTAATTTGATTACTTGAACTAAGATTTGTCATGAACATAGTCAAAATGTCTTTGCAAATTATGTTGTAATTCAATAGCTCGCGATGTAGCTTCCCCCTTTTTTATACGTTCCTAGAGAAAACTAAGTTGAAAGATGATGGTAGCAATAATGCGGACTGAGTCCATGATATGAGGATTGTCCTCATTGCAGCACAGAAGAATTATGTCCTTAATGCACTGCTAGGTGACGGACCTGCTGCAGGAGCTGATGCAGACGTTATGAACGTTTGGCAAGCTCAATCTGATGATTACTTGATAGTTTAGTGCGCCATGCTTTACGGCTTAGAATCGGGGCTCCAAAGATGTTTTGAACGCCATGGAACATATAAGATGTTTCAAGAGCTGAAATTGGTATTTCAGGCTCATGCCCGTGTTGAGAGGTATGAGACCTCTGACAAGTACTTTGCCTACAAGATGGAGGAGAATAGCTTAGCCAGTGAGCATGTACTCAGAATGTCTGGGTACTACAATCGCTTGAATCAAGTGGGAGTTAATCTTCCAGATAAGATAGTGGTTGACAGATTTATCTAGTCACTATCACCAAGCTACTAGAGCTTCATGATGAACTATAAATATGCAAGGGATGACGGAAATGATTCCCAAAGCTCTTCGCGATGCTGAAATCGGCGGAGGTAGAAATCAAGAAGGAGCATCAAGTGTTGATGGTTAACAAGACCACTAGTTTCAAGAAAAAAGGCAAGGGAAAGAAAGGGAACTTCAAGAAGAATGGCAAGCAAGTTGCCGCTCCCGTGAAGAAGCCCAAAGCTGGACCCAAGCCTGAAACTGAGTGCTTCTACTGCAAAGGAAATGGTCACTGGAAGCGGAACTGCCCCAAATACTTGGCGGATAAGAAGGATGGCAAAGTAAGCAAAGTTATATATTTGATATACATGTTATTGATGTGTACCGTACTGGTGCTCGTAGTAGCCCCTGGGTATTTGATACCGGTTCAGTTGCTAAGATTAGTAACTCGAAACAGGAGTTGCAGAATAAACAGAGACTAGTTAAGGGCGAGGTGACAATGAGTGTTGGAAGTGTTTCCAAGATTGATATGATCACCATCACACACTCCCTCTACCTTCGGGATTAGTGTTGAGCCTGAATAAATGTTATTTGGTGTTTGCGTTGAGCATGAACAAGATTAGATCGTGTTTATTGCAATACGGTTATTCATTTAAGTCAGAGAATAATTGTTGTTCTGTTTACATGAATAAAACCTTCTATGGTCATACACCCAATGTGAATGGTTTATTGAATATTGATCGTAGTGATACATATATTCATAATATTGATACCAAAAGATGCAAAGTTGATAATGATAGTGCAACATACTTGTGGCACTGCTGTTTAGGTCATATTGGTGTAAAACGCATGAAGAAACTCCATGCAGATGGACTTTTGGAATCACTTGATTATGAATCATTTGATACTTGCGAACCATGCCTCATGGGCAAGATGACTAAAACTCCGTTCTCCGGAACAATGGAGCGAGCTAATGACTTATTGGAAATAATACATACCGATGTATGCGGTCCGATGAGTGTTGAGGCATGCGGTGGGTATCGTTATTTTTCTAACCTTTACAGATGATTTGAGTAGATATGGGTATATCTACTTGATGAAACACAAAACTGAAACATTTGAAAAGTTCAAAGAATTCCAGAGTGAAGTAGAGAATCATCGTAACAAGAAAATAAAGTTTCTATGATCTGATCATGGAGGTGAATATTTGAGTTACGAGTTTGGCCTTGATTTAAAACAATGTGGAATTGTTTCACAACTCACGCCACCTGGAACACCACAGCGTAATGGTGTGTTCGAATGTCGTAACCGTACTGTATTAGATATGGTGTGTTCTATGATGTCCCTTACCGATTTTCCTTTATCATTTTGGGGTTATGCATTAGAGACAGGCGCATTCACGTTAAATAGTGCATCGTCTAAATCCGTTGAGACGACACCGTATGAACTTTGGTTTGGCAAGAAACCTAAGCTGTCGTTTCTTAAAGTTTGGGGATGCGATGTTTATGTCAAACATCTTCAGCCTAATAGCTCGAACCCAAAGCGGAGAAGTGCGTCTTCATAGGATACCTTAAAGAGACCATTGGGTATACCTTCTACCACAGATCTGAAGGCAAGATTTTTGTTGCCAAGAATGGGTCCTTTCTAGAGAAGGAGTTTATCTCGAAAGAAGTGAGTGGGAGTAAAGTAGAACTTGATGAGGTAGTTGTACCTTCTCTCAAATTGGAATGTAGCTCACTAGGGAAAAATGTTTCCGTGATGCCTACACCAACTAGAGAGGAAGCTAATGATGATGATCATGAAACTTTGGATCAAGTTAGTACTGAACCTCGTAGGTCGACCAGAACACGTTCCGCACCAGAATGGTATGGTAGTCCTGTCCTGGAAGTTATGTTGTTAGACAACAGTGAACCTATGAACTATGAAGAAGCTATGAGCCCAGATTCTGACAAATGGTTTAGGCCATGAAATCTGAGATAGGATCCATGTATGAGAACAAAGTGTGGACTTTGGTGGACTTGCCCAATGATCGGCAGGCCATTGAAAATAAATGGATCTTCAAGAGGAAGACGAACGCTGATGGTAATATCACTGTCTACAAAGCTCGACTTGTCGCAAAAGGTTTTCGACAAGTTCAAGGGGTTGACTATGATGAGACTTTCTCACCCGTAGCGATGCTTAAGTCTGTCCGAATCATGTTAGCAATTGCCGCATTTTATGATTATGAAATTTGGCAAATGGACGTCAAAACTGCATTCCTTAACGGATTTCTTAAAGAAGAGTTGTATATGATGCAACCAGAAGGTTTTGTCGATCCTAAAGGTGCTAACAAAGTGTGCAAGCTCCAGCGATCCATCTATAGACTGGTGCAAGCATCTCGGAGTTGGAATATACGCTTTGATGAGGTGATCAAAGCATATGGCTTTATACAGACTTACGGTGAAGCCTGTATTTATAAGAAAGTGAGTGGGAGCTCTGTAGCATTTCTGATATTATATGTGGATGACATATTGTTGATTGGAAATGATATAGAATTTTTGGATAGCATAAAAGGATACTTGAATAAGAATTTTTCAATGAAAGTCCTCGGTGAAGCTGCTTATATATTGGGCATCAAGATCTATAGGGATAGATCGAGACGCTTAATAGGACTTTCACAAAGCACATACCTTGGCAAAGTTTTGAAGAAGTTCAAAATGGATTAGTCAAAGAAAGGGTTCTTGCATGTGTTGCAAGGTGTGAAGTTGAGTAAGACTCAAAGCTTAACCATGGCAGAAGATAGAGAGAGAATGAAAGTCATTCCCTATGCCTCAGCCATAGGTTCTATAAAGTACGCCATGCTGTGTACTAGACCTGTTGTGTGCCTTGCCATGAGTTTGGCAAGGGGGTACAATAGTGATCCAGGAGTGGATCACTGGACAGCTGTCAAAATTATCCTTCGGTACCTAAAGAGGACAAAGGAAATGTTTCTCGGTTATGAAGGTGATAATGGGTTCGTCGTAAAGGGTTACGTCGATGCAAGCTTTAACACTGATCTAGATGACTCTTAGTCTCAATATGGATAGTATTGAACGTGGGAACAGTTAGCTAGAGTAGCTCTATGCAGAGCATTGTAGACATAGACATTTGCAAAGTACACATGGATCTGAATGTTGCAGACCAGTTGACTAAAACCTCTCTCACACGCAAAACATGATCACACTCTAGTAAACTCTTTGGGTGTTAATTGCATGGCAATGTGAACTAGATTATTGACTCTAATAAACTCTTTGGGTGTTAGTCACATGGCGATATGAACTATGGGTGTTAATCACATGATGATGTGAACTAGATTATTGACTCTAGTGCAAGTGGGAGACTGATGGAAATATGCCTAGAGGCAATAATAAAATGGTTATTATTATATTTCCTTAATCATGATAAAGGTTTATTATTCATGCTAGAATTGTATTGACCGGAAACTTAAATACATGTGTGGATACATAAACAAATACCGTGTCCCTAGTGAGCCTCTACTAGACTAGCTCGTTGATCAAAGATGGTTAAGGTTTCCTAACCATAGACATGAGTTGTCATTTGATAACGGGATCACATCATTAGGAGAATGATGTGATGGACAAGACCCATCCGTTAGCTTAGCATATGATCGTTCAGTTTATTGCTATTGCTTTCTTAATGTCAAATACATATTCCTTCGACTATGAGATCAGGCAACTCCCGGACATCAGAGGAATACCTTGTGTGCTATCAAATGTCACAACGTAACTGGGTGATCATAAATATGCTCTACAGGTATTTCCGAAGGTGTCTGTTGAGTTGGCATGGATCAAGATTAGGATTTGTCACTCCGTGTATCGGAGAGGTATCTGTGGGCCCTCTCGGTAATACACATCACAAGAAGCTTGCAAGCAAAATGACTAAGGAGTTAGTTACGAGATGATGTATTACGGAACGATTAAAGAGACTTGCCGGTAACGAGATTGAACTAGGTATGAAGATACTGACGATCGAATCTCGGGCAAGTAACATACCGACAGACAAAGGGAATTACGTATTTTGTCATAACGGTTCGACCGATAAAGATCTTCGTAGAATATGTAGGAACCAATATAGGCATCCAAGTTCTGCTATTGGTTATTGACCGGAGAGGTATCTCGGTCATGTCGACATAGTTCTCAAACCCGTAGGGTCCGCACGCTTAACGTTCGTTGACGATATAGTGTTATATGAGTTATGTGATTTGGTGACCGAATGTTGTTCGGAGTCTCGGATGAGATCACGGACATGATGAGGAGCTCCGGAATGGTCCGGAGGTAAAGATTGATATATAGGACGATACTATTCGGACAACGGAAAGGTTTCGGAGCGTATCGGGTAGTCATCGGATCACCGGAAGGGGTTTCGGGAAGCCCCGGGAGGTTAATGGGCCTTATGGGCCAAGAGGGGGGAACACACCAGCCCACAAGGGGCTGGCACGCCCCTTTGCTTGGCCGCCGGCCCTAGGGATGGAAAGGAGGGAGGGCTAGCCCCTCTTTCCTTCCCTCCACCTAGGAGGAAGGAAAGGGGGGCGCCACCTCCTCCTGCCTTCCCCCCGCGGGCATACAAGGAAAGGGGGCGCTAGAGGGCAGGAGCCCAAGGGGGCCGACTGGCCACCCTTGGGGCGCCTCCTAGATGCCTCCCCTTTCCCCACTATATATATATGAGGGAGGGGGCGCCACACAACGCCCACGACAATCTCTTAGCCATGTGCGGCGCCCCTCTCCACAGTTTCGTCCCTCGGTCATATTTTTGGAGTGCTTAGGCGAAGCCCTGCGGAGATAGCATCACGACCACCATCACCATGCCGTCGTGTTGCCGAAACTCATCCACTACTTCGCCCGTCATGCTGGATCAAGAAGGCGAGGATGTCACCGAGCTGAACGTGTGCTGAACGTGGAGGTGTCATACGTTCAGTACTTGATTGGTTGGATCACGAAGAAGTTCGACTACATCAACCATGTTAATAAACGCTTCCGCTTATGGTCTGCAAGGGTACGTAGACACACTCTCCCCTCTCGTAGCTATGCATCTCCATGGATAGATCTTGCATGTGCATAGAAATTTTTTGTTTTCCATGCAACGTTTCCCAGCAAGTATCGGGGGTATGAACCATGGAGAAGTTAGAATACATTAGATATAACACCAATATAAAGTTGGAATGAGTTTACAATAGTACCTAAAAGTGGTTATTTGCTTTGTTTCACTAACGGATCTCATGAGTTTTCTATTGAGTTTTGTGTTGTGAAGATTTCAAGTTTTGGGTGAAGTTTCGATGCACTACGGAATAAGGACTGGCAAAAGCCTAAGCTTTGGGATGCCCAAGGCACCCCAAGGTAATATTCAAGGACAACCAAGCATCTAAGCTTGGGGATGCCCCAGATGACATCCCCTCTTTTGTCTTTAATCCATCGGTAAAATTACTTGAGGCTATATTTTTATTCACCACATGATATGTGTTTTGCTTGGAGCGTCTTGTATTATATGAGTCTTTGCTTTTTAGTCTGCCACAATCATCCTTTCTATACACACCTTTTGAGAGGGACACACATTAATCATGAATTTATTAGAATACTCTATGTGCTTCACTTATATCTTTTGAGCTAGGCAGTTGCTCTAGTGCCTCACTTATATCTTTTTAGAGCACGAAGGTGGTTTTATTTTGAAGAAATTGATGAACTCCCATGCTTCACTTATATTATTTTGAGAGTCTTATAAATAGTATGGCAATTTGCTTAGGTTATGAATTTAGTCCTAATATGATGGGTATTCAAGAGGGATATCGTGAAGATCATTGAATATATGAGAAGTTTGATTCCTTGCATTTGTTTTGAGATATAAAGATGGTGATATTAGAGTCATGCTAGTGAGTAATTGTGGATTAGTAAGAATATTTGTGTTAAGGTTTGTGATTCCCGAATCATGCACGTATGGTCTCTCGTTATGCGATGAAGTTGGAGCATGATTTATTTTTTATTTTCTTCCTTATGAGTGGCGGTCGGGGACGAGCGATGGTATTTTTCTACCAATCTATCCCCCTAGGAGCATGCGTATTAGTACTTTGTTTCGAGGGATAATAAACTTTTGCAATAAGTATGTGAGTTCTTTATGATTAATGTTGAGTCCATGGATTATACGCACTCTCACCCTTCCATCATTGCTAGCCTCTTCGGTACCGTGCATTGCCCTTTCTCACCTTGAGGGTTGGTGCAAATTTCGCCGGTGCATCAAAACCCCGTGATATGATATGCTCTTTCACACATAAGCCACCTTATATCTTCCTCAAAACAGCCACCATACCTACCTATTATGGCATTTCCATAGCCATTCCGAGATATATTGCCATGCAACTTCCACCGTTCCGTTTTTGTTATGACACATACCATCATTGTCATATTGCTTTCATATGCATGAAGCATTCATATAGATTCATATTTTTTGTTCTAGTATCGAGTTGTAATTCTTGAGTTGTAAGTAAATAAAAGTGTGATGATCATCATTATTAGAGCATTGTCCCATGTGAGGAAACGATGATGGAGACTATGATTCCCCCACAAGTTGGGATGAGACTCTGGACTTAAATAAAAAAAAGAGGGCAAAGAGCCTAGCATAAAAAAGAGAGGCCAAAGAGCCCAAAACAAAAAAATAGAGAAAAGAAAAAAAAAGAATAATAATGAGAGAAAAAGAGAGAAGGGACAATGTTACTATCCTTTTTCCACACTTGTGCTTCAAATAGCACCATGTTCTTCATATAGAGAGTCTCCTATTTTGTCACTTTCATATATTACTAGTGGGAATTTTTCATTATAGAACTTGGCTTGTATATTCCAATGATGGGCTTCCTCAAATTGCCCTGGGTCTTCGTGAGCAAGCGAGTTGGATGCTCACCCACTTAGTTTTCTTTTGAACTTTCATACACTTATAGCTCTAGTGCATCCGTTGCATGGCAATCCCTACTCCTTGCATTGACATCAATTGATAGGCATCTCCATAGCCCATTGATTAGCCTCGTCGATGTGAGACTTTCTCCTTTTTTGTCTTCTCCACACAACCTCCACCATCATATTATATTCCACCTATAGTGCTATATCCATGGCTCACGCTCATGTATTGCGTGAGAGTTGAAAAAGTTTGAGAACATTAAAAGTATGAACCAATTGCTTGGCTTGTCATTGGGGTTGTGCACGATAAATACTTTGTGTGATGAAGATAGAGCATGACAAGATTATATGATTTTGTAGGGATAACTTTCTTTAGCCATGATATTTTGAGAAGACATGATTGTTTTGTTAGTATGCTTGAAGTATTATTGTTTTTATGTCAATATTAAACTTTTTTTTGAATCTTATGGATATGAATATTCATGCCACAATAAAGAAAGATTACATGATAAACATGTTAGGTAGCATTCCACATCAAAAATTCTGTTTTTATCATTTACCTACTCGAGGACGAGCATGAATTAAGCTTGGGGATGCTTGATACGTCTCCAACGTATCTATAATATTTGATTGTTCCATGCTATTATATTATCCATCTTGAATGTTTTATATGCATTATGGTGCTATTTTATATCATTTTTTGGGACTAACCTATTAACCTAGTGCCCAGTGCCAGTTGCTGTTTTTTCCTTGTTTTTTCTTTTACAGAAAATCAATACCAAACAGAACAAAACTTTTTGATGATTTTTCTTGGACCAGAAGACACCCACGAAGCTTCGGGAGGAAGCCAGAAGAGCCACGAGAGGGCCACAAGCCCTGGAGGCACGCCCTAGGGGGGCACTCCCTAGGCTTGTGGGCCCCTCGTGTCACCCCTAACCCTAATTCCAGCTCCATAAATACCCAAATATTCCCTGTATATCAGAGGGCACACCAAAAATACTTTTGCGCCGCCACAAGCTTCTGTTCTCGTGAGATCCCATCTTGGGGCCTTTTTCGGCACTCCGCCGGAGGGGGATTCGATCACGGAGGGCCTCTACACCAACCTTGCTACCCTTCCGATGATGTGTGAGTAGTTTACCACAAACCTACGGGTCCATAGCTAGTAGCTAGATGGCTTCTTCTCTCTCTTTGATCTTCAATACAATGCTCTCCTCGATGTTCTTGGAGTTCTATTCGATGTAATCTTCTTTTGCGGTGCGTTTGCTGAGATCCGATGAATTGTGGATTTATGATCATATTATCTATGAATATTATTTGAGTCTTCTCTGAACTCTTTTATGCATGATTAAGATAGCTTTGTATTTCTCTCTGATCTATTGATTTGGTTTGGCCAACTAGATTGATCTATTTTGCAATGGGGGAGGTGCTTTGTTTTGGGTTCAATCTTGCGGTGTCCTCACCCAGTGACAGAAGGGGTAGTGAGGCACGTATTTGTATTGTTGCCATTAAGGATAAAAAGATGGGGTTTATATCATATTGATTGGATCTATCCCTCTACATCATGTCATCTTGCTTAAGGCGTTACTCCGTTCTTGTTAACTTAATGTACTAGATGCATGCTGGATAGCGGTCAATGTGTGGAGTAATAGTAGTAGATGCAGGCAGGAGTCGGTCTACTTGTCATGGACGTGATGCCTATATTCATGATCATTGCCTTAGATATCATCATAACTTTGCGCTTTTCTATCAATTGCTCAACAGTAATTTGTTTACCCACCGTATGTGTTCTTTCAAGAGAGAAGCCTCTAGTGAAACCTATGGCCCCAGGGTCTATTTTTATCATATTATTTTCAGATCTATAAAACCAAAAACCCAAAAATACCTTGCTGCAATTTATTTACCTTTACTTTAATTTACACTTTTATTTATCTTTTATACCTATCTTATCAGATCTCATCCTTGCAAGTAACCGTGAAGGGATTGACAACCCCTTTTTCGCGTTGTGTGCAAGTATTTATTTGTTTGTGCAGGTGCATCTATTGGGGACTTGTGTGTTCCTCCTACTGGATTGATACCTTGGTTCTTAACTGAGGGAAATACTTATCTCTACTTTGCTGCATCACCCTTTCCTCTTCAAGGGAAAATCAACGCAAGCTCAAGAAGTAGCAAGGATCATCGCACATACCCCTGAAACAGTCGGGCCACTCGGGGATCCCATCCTCGTAATCCATTTGTTGTGTTTATAATTGAAAGATCGAAAGTCCACGGAAAAAATGTCATCACGGTGAGGTATGATCACACATTACTAGCATTGCTAGAACTAGCTAGTACAAGGATACATATAAGCAGGTTTATCAAATCTACCGAATTAGGTTATACGATGCTAACGACATAGTACACATAGCAACTTCTATAGTTTCAACAGTACTAAAATAATAGTTCAAACATCTCTAGCACACAGTGACACAACTAGCTACGGTGGAGAGAGAAACTCCTAATCAAAGTCAACGTCAAAGCCGGTGTTATCATCCTCGTCGAAGGACTCGAGGACTCGGTCCCAGTCTATCGGGTCATCCTGGGCCTCCTTCTTGTCGCGCGCGGCCTTCAACATTGCCTCGTTCAAGGCGTAGAGCTACGGATCCTCCCTAAGATAATGCTCCACCAAGGAATCGCTGCTTTGCTGTTGTCGGGTCCTCATCAGCGCCTCGGCCTTTATGTGCTCCTTCTACTCGGCCTTGGAGACTATCCTCATGTTTGGAGGCACTAGCCGACTCACGCGCCAGGCATCCTAGGGAAAGTTGAGCTGGGCCCTTGGCCCCTGGTACTCTAGCGCCATGACATCATAAGCATGGCCGCCTCCTCGGCGATGTCGAACATGCCGAGTCATTGCTTCTTGCTAGTGTTGGGGTTTTGAATCTAGGCCGCCCACTTTCCCCAAGACCTCCGGAAAACACCACGGTACCTGCTATTATCCGCCATTTCCAACAAAAAAGTGCCCTAGAACATGCATATATATAAATTTAAAAATCTACGGAAAACTTTGGCATGACCTATGCTTAATAATGGACATATTAAGTTCTAGAAATTTGGCGTAACAGATTTCAATCGATGTTTCTCCAAAACATTAGTGCTTATTATGAATCCCTGTAAAAAATTGAAGACATGTAGGCAATTCATCCGGTGACTTCACGGTTGCCAAAGAAGCCCCAAGAAGCATCAAACATTTCCGATGAGTACAACACAATATTATTCACAAACTAAATGAAATCTTAAAAATGAAGGTATATAAATTTTAAAATGCACAAAAAAATTGGCATGAACCTTTGCTTAAAATTGGGCATATTAAGTGCCAAAAAATTGGCGAAAAGAAAATCAATCAATGTTTCGGCAAAACATTGACACTTAGTGTATGATTCCTTGAAAAACTTGAAGCCAAGTGCATGTACATTCTATAAGCATTGATATCTAATAATTAACTTCTAGCTTCATTCTAGTGAATTCTAATGAAGCAAATTCTAAAAATTCAGCAAAATTATAGTGTACATAGGTAAGAAGTACAACTGAAGAAAATTCACCAAGTCTAGTAACTACTGTACTGAAGCAAATTCTAAAATTTCACAAATTAACCCTAGCCCTATAAACAATTCAATTCAAGTGCATATTCAATCCAAAATTAACAAGTCATTCTACAATTCTATAATTAACAAATCATTCTAAAATTCAAGCTCAAACAAGTCATATTCGTTTGTATGAAGCTCAAACAAATTAAATCTACTAACCTAACTACTCAAGCTCAAGCTCACGCAAATTAGCATGTCAACCCTAACCCTAGCTAATGCCATAACCCTAGCTAGTAATCAAGAAAATCACAAATGTGGGTGGCCGTGAGCATGGGTGGCACGGCCGCGGGCGATGAGGGTGACGGGGATGGGGATGGCGGAATGTGAGGGGTCGGATGCTTACCGAGGCAGGCGGCGAGGGCGAGGTCGATGGCGGCTGCAGACGGCGAGCGGGACGGCGAGGTAGATGGGGACAGTGAGGATGATAGTGATGGGGGAGAGTGAGAGTGACTCTTTGGATATGGTGGAATGGTCGTGCTGGAGCGACTGGATAATGTTTTAATACAGTGACGGGTGTGCCCGGAAGCCCGCCACCGCGACTTTCAAGTGGCAGGCATTGTTATGGACCCACCACAACTAAGTGAAGTCTATTTTTTAAATCTTTTAGACCATTGATATTTTTTTCATGATTAATGCACACGATTGGAAACCCCATGCTCAAATTTTGGCACTTTTTTAGTTAGTTTGCTATTTGTGAAGCATTAAACGTTTTTCCGGTCACTAAAATGGAAAAATGCTCTCTGGTAGAAAATAGCGTGCAAACGAGGATTTTCTAGGATTAATACAAACCATCAAAAGTAACATACTCAAATTTGGCCAATTTTCGAGTAGGTCTGCTATTTTCGAGGCAGCATTATTTGATTTTTTGGCCACTATAAGGGGCAAAATGCTCTTCGGTAAGAAATACCGTGCAAACAAGGATTTTTAAGGATTTTTCGGCCACTAAAAGGATTTGGTCTTTTTTCATTAGGTTTGAGATTTTTCCAGGCATTAACTGACTTTTCGGCCACTAAAAAGAGTAAAGCGCTCTTCGGTTGGAAAGCGCATGCAAACGAGCTCCGAAAGCGATGAAACTTGGCATGGTTCCTTCATTGGACCCCTGTAGGGTGTGGTAAAAATTTGAGATCATTATGGCCACAACTTGATGATCCTCGTGTACAAACTGAACATTATCCCCCTAAGTGTGAGGATTTCGAATAGAATCCGCCGCATTACACACACAACTACATTTTTCTGAATCATTTGGACTTCAAACCTTTTCATGGTTAGTACACATCATCGAAAATGCCATGCTAGAGTTTGGATTTTTTTTAATTAGGTTTGCTGTTTTTCAGGCATTGACTAATTTTTTGACCACTAAAAAGAGCAGAACGCTCTTCGGTTGGAAAGCACATGCAAACGAGCTTCGAAAGTGATGAAAATTTGCACGGTGTCTTCATTTGGACCTATGTAGGATGTGGTAAAAATTTGAGATCATTACGACAAAAACTTGATGTGCCTCATGTACAAACCGAACACTTCCCCCCTAAGTGTGAGGGTTTCGAACGAAAACCGCCGCATAACACACACAACTACATTTCTCTAAATCATTTGGACTTGAAACTTTTTCCGTGGTTAATACACATCATCCAAAATGCCATGCTACAATTTTTCTTTTTTATTAGGTTTGCTATTTTTCATCATTAACTGAATTTTTGATCACTAAAAAGAGCAGAATGCTCTTCGGTTGGAAAGCGCATGCAACGAGCTCTGAAAGCAATGAAACTTGGCATGGTGTCTTCATTGGACCCCTGTAGGGTGTGTTAAAAATTTGAGATCGTTATGCCAAAAACTTGATGCACCTCGTGTACAAATTGAACACTCTCCAACTAAGTGTTAGGGTTTGAAACAGAAACCGCCGCTGTACACACAACTACATTTTTCTAAATCATTTGGACTTCAAACTTTTTCCATGGTTAATACACATTTTTATAAAATCATTTGGACTTCAAAAAATTTCTAAATTATTTGTACAAATCAAACTCTCCCCCTTCCTCCCAAGTTTGAACGGAAAACCGCCGCATGCCAAGCTCAAGTCAATTTTTTAAATCATTTGAACTTCAAACTTTTCACATGTTTAGTACACACCATCCAAAGCCCAACCTCAAGCCTTTTCCAAGAGCAAGACTGAGTGTCCCCCTCCCCCCCCCCAAATTTGATAACATCATATTTCTATATTTAGAAATTGTGCGAATCAAAAAGACCAGTACAACATAGAATTCCTACCGCATACCAATTCACAAGTTTTGTTGCTTGATGCTACGAGATGCTAACCCACGTAGGCCTATCACCAATGTCGTACCGAAAAGCCACATTAAAGGGAGAGCTAGAGGATAGGAGGGAGGACTAGTCAGGTAGCCGTTACCACCACTACTATGAGGTTAGAACCATCGTACGATGTCAAAACCTAACAAACACTGAGAGCAACTCTAGCAGAGGTCGTATGGCCCCGATCACCATAATAACCATTAATATGACAATTTTAGCCCAAAATGGCACTCTACCAAAGTCGCCATATGGCTCCGACCACCATAATTTATGGAGCTGGCTCCATAAACAAGCTTGCAACCTCCATATTTGGAGGCTGTGGAGGGACGGCATGGAGGTGTAGGAACGAAGTATGTCTACTAGAGGGGGTGAATGGGAGATTTAAAATTTCTTTTGGGAAACTTCAAATCTCTTAGTACATGGCAGCGAAAAAGAACTAAACAGATACAAGACTAACAAAGGAAAACTACCAAAACAATTGAAGAGCGACTACCAAACATAAATCACATGGCTAAAACTTAACCGACCATAACCAACTGAAGATAAAACAGGGTTAAGAGGTGACCAGTGTTGCTTGATGGCGACATGGTATTTGTTCGACCAATTCACTCTTACGCAAAAAAATTATGTCTAGCTGGAGAGACTTGTTATTTAACACAAAAGATAAACTCTCTTCGTCCTATTCTCCTCGACAAGTAGTTCATCAACTAGTGTCGATCACTCAGGGCAGATGCTTGAGGTGATCTCCATAACCTTCACAGACTTTGTATTCATGAACCACAATTAATCTTGGTCACTGAAGAACTTGACACTTAACCATCTAGAGAGTTGTCAGCTCTCAAGAGTAACAGGTGGAGCGTACTAAACTTAGATCTCAGTGATGCTAAACCACTATCTAATTTTTTGGCTCTGGGGTTTTTCTCTCAGTGGATTTTAAACTTGAATCTTCTAGAGAGAGGGTGCTCAAAAAAACTTGTCGGAATCACATGGAGCAGCCAATGATTCACATTGGAGTGGGTGGCTATTTATAGCCGCAGCCTTCCCTCATGGGAAATGACCATTTAGGACATGCAGTCCAGCCAATGGCCAATGACACGTTTCTAACGGTCAGATTTCAAACACACCCGGCAACTTACTTGAGGAACAAGTAATTTGACTCCTGGTCCAAAGTTTATCTTTACTGCAATCCTGGTTAGGTAAAAGGAATTTCGCAGCAGCGGTAAAGTAAATCTCCTGCAGTATAAAAGAACAACGTCTCTGACTGACAAGTATTTATTCGGAACAAAAAGATATTTCTCTCAACTCTCATAGATTTTTGGTTTAGCATCAGAGAAACATAAGTTTTGAACACTATACCCCTCTTAATAGTATAGTGATCCTATGATTCAAGAAAGAGAAAATGAACTACGAAAGAAAATACTGCGTCTTTTCTCCATCTTCATTCTTCTTGGCTGCAGTCAATTTCTTTGAACCAGGTATCGGAGCAATTGCTTCACTTCAGCAAATTTTGGGGGTCAACTTCGTCACGCATAATCTTCGGTGGTAACCATCGCTGCAAACACATTCCCTCACTGTTTCTGACAACAATCTCCAAAACACAAGGAGGCAAATCATTACACCAACAGGAGGGTTTCAACTTCTTCCTCCTCACGCCGCACGACAGAGTTTGAAGCAGCTCAGCCTCCCACGCACCACCGGCGATGGGCACTTGACCATTAATCCCACATCCGCTCCCTAGGATTCCCGTGGTTGGCCCGTCGAATGGCCGTGATACGTCCATTTTGCATCATGTTTTCCTACTGTTATTTATTATGTTTTGAGTCATTATTTCACTTTATGATACAATTCTTATGCCTTTTCTCTCTTATTTTGCAAGTTTCAGTTTCACATGAAGAGGGAGATTGCCGGTAGCTGAAATTCTCGACCAGAAATGGCTACATCAGAGATAGCTATTCTGCACAACTCCAAATGACCTGAAAATTTACGAAGAATTATTTTGAAATATATAAAAATATTGGTGGAAGAAATACCAGGAGGGGGGCCATCAGAGGGCGACAAGCTTAGGGGGCGCACCCTACCCCCCCAGGGCGCGCCCTATGAGCTTGTGGGCCCCCTGGCAGGCCTCCGGTGCCCATCTTCTGCTATATGAAGCCATTTGCCCTAGAAAAAAAAATAAGAGAGAGACTTTTAGGACGAAGCACCGCCGTCTCGAGGCGGAGCCTGGGCAGGAGCACTTTTGCTCTCCGGCGGAGCGATTCCGCCAGGGAAACTTACCTTCGGGAGGGGGAAATTGAAGCCATCGTCATCACCAACGATCCTCTCATCATGGGAGGACCAATCTTCATCAACATCATTACCAGCACCATCTCATCTCAGACCCTAGTTCATCTCTTGTATTCAATTGTTGTCTCAAAACCTCGGATTGGTACCTGTGGGTTGCTAGTAGTGTTGATTACATCTTGTATTTGATGCTAGTTGATTTATTTGGTGAAATATTATATGTTCAGATCCTTAATGATATTCAATAACTCTCTTATCTTGAACATGAATATGATTTGTGAGTGGTTACTTTTGTTCTCGAGGACATGGGAGAAGTCTGGTTATGAGTAATCATGTGAATTTGGTATTCGTTCGTTTTTTTGATGATATGTATGTTGTTGTTTCCTTTAGTGGTGTCATGTGAACGTCGACTACATGACACTTCACCATACTTGGGCCTCGGAGAAGGCATTGTGGAGTAATAAGTAGATGATGGGTTGCTAGAGTGACAGAAGTTTAAACCCTAGTTTATGCGTTATTCCATAAGGGGCTGATTTGGATCCATATGTTTCATGCTATGGTAAGATTTATTTTAATTCTTATTTCGTAGTTGTGGATGCTTGCGAGAGGGGGTAATCATAAGTGGGAGGCTTGTTCAAGTGAGAACATCACCCAAGCACCAGTCCACCCACATATCAAATTATCAAAGTAGCGAACGTGAATCAAATAAACATGATGAAAGTGACTAGATGATAATTCCCATGCGTCCTCAAGAACGCTTTGCTTATTATAAGAGAAAGTTCCGACCTATGCTTTGCTATAAAAAAGATTGGGCTACCTTGCTGCACCTTTGTTACCATTGCTATTTGCTACTTGTTACAAATTACTTTGCTATCAAACTATCTGTTACCGATAATTTCAGTGCTTGCAGAGAATACCTTGCTGAAAACCGCTTGTCATTTCCTTCTGCTCCTCGTTGGGTTCGACACTCTTATCAAAAGAACTGCGATTGATCCCCTATACTTGTGGGTCATTAGGCCGCCACGCGGCATCATCTACTGGCTTGCGTGTGAGCAAGTCGAGAGTTGTTGTGTGGGCAGCAGGGACGCGAGTGAGCGCGACCACATTTCTTATCAGGAAGCACGACCCTTGATGGCCGTCTGCCGCCTCCTCAACCACCCTCTTAATGGTTGTCGTGGCCTCCCCTCTCTCTCATTGCCCTCTCTAAACCTCCCAAATCTCTCTGGACCCCTTCCTTCTACCTCTTCCTCTCCAAAACATGTTTCGAAAACCGCCGCCGAATGCCCTGGGCCCCTTTTGGGAGTAGCTGGAAGTGGGCTTTCTTGAGCTTGTGAGGGATGAGGCGGAAAGGGGGCGGCGGCTTTGGGACCGCGCGCCCGCCCTCTCCCCTGCCGTCACTGTGGTAGCAAGCATGCCGAGGCCATCTTCCGGGACATCGAGCTCCAGTATTTGTAGTCGCCGCTAGGTGGTCCATAGAGCTGGTTGTAATTTTTGTTACCCCTAGTGCTCTTTGTATTGTCATAATTGATCATGAATAAAGTTCAAAAGAAAATAATTGATTATGAATAGATTGGAAGTTTCTCAAAAAAAAAATTATTGCCAAAGCATATCCATGATGCAGCGCCGAGGAGCAGCCTAGAGATACTGATTCGAAAAAACTTTGCTGCATCTGTCTCGGCCCGGTCGCTGTATTTCCATCGCCAGGTTCCCCTGACCAACTGTCAATCAAACCGCAAGCAGAAATCGTACTTTGGCTGATGAACCTATCTCACCGCCGTTTCACCATCATCGTAAATTCGTAACCAACTGATAGGAGACGGGCGCTAAACAAGGTGTAGTGGTTACTTCAGCCTTTACGCGTCTGGGTCTTTAGACGCGACGTATCGAGGACCAGGTGGCGTGTCATGATTAAGTTGAAGAAAAGAAGTGTCGTTTCATGATTACTGTCTGCAGGGTTTTGGTGGATCGGTGGCCAGGGCCAAAGGACATCGGCCGATCTACAGTCCGCACGGTGGATGGACGCAAAGAATTTTCGACTATGGACGATGCACATTAAAGCGCATTATTACATCATCAAGCAAGTCAGTGGGTCATTTTCCACTGCTGCCTCGTTCTAAGCATGGTTAACATGCGGACAGGTGAGCAGTTGATATGCATAAAATCCTACTCTTTCGCAAGAAAATTCGCACTTAGTCAGAGATGACTGTGAAATAAGCTTATTGAATCACAATTGTGGCCACCCTTTCGAGCTTGAAAGTCGAAGCACCAGTGGCAAGCACATGATTGTGCACAACAGGAGATTTGTATTTTTATAGCAGGAAAGGATATCATACATCTCCACATCAGAAATAGTCTATCAGGCCTCCAGTCCAACTACTAGTAGGAAAATTTATGTCCAAGAACTCGTTGTAAGCAAAAAAAAATTAAGGTTATATGAAATGTTGACTGCAAAGTATGTTTGCCTGGTACTGCCTACCCAGTGACTTGCCCGGAAATGTTGTGGAGACGGAGACACGCCAACGGTTCAAAGACATATTATTCATCTGCCTAAAGTGGGGAATGGAACTTGTTACAAATGCCAAGAATACATTAAACCACATCCGCTGCAGCAAAACACGATGAATTCTGGTGGCGCTGCAACAAAACACGACCGATGCTGTCGGTTACAACCTCTCACGCTTCTGCTTCCCTGGAGAACGACAAAAGAACGTTCGATCATAGAACTCCTGCAATTATAACGAGCAGAGGGGCCTTTCCTGTTACTTGTAAGGAGCAATGATCCTCCTCCGCCGTTTCGGAGTCTCCCTCTTCACATACATCTTCTCCGTGTCATTCAGAGAGCGGCTTGATCCATCAGGCAAACTGATGAACTTCCAGCCCCCTCCTGAACCACGCCTTCCCTGTGGCCCAAGCTTCTCGACCATGTAGGCCCATCCATCGTCTGGTCGTCGTCTGCTGTACTTGTGGCACTTCACCTCTCCTGCCACCTGCAAAACAATGAAGCATGAGGCAGATGACCAGTGGAAAACTTGCTACAGAAAGACTGTTTCCATTTCCTATGTCCATAGAACTTGACAGGAACAGAGTTTTCCTATGCACAAACTCCAGTACTCTCCACAACAATCAAACTTAGCAAGACATTATCATGGGGTCTTACAAGTCACTACAACCATACTGCAGGAATTTGTACTAGATCACAGAAGAACTAACAGAACAGCACAACTATACTCTTTTTTGCTATCTATATATCGGTCTGCTGCAGGAGTTTGTACTGGATTACAAATTAAAACTACCAGTAACAGCCATTCTCTTTCAGCAAATATCATAAAAGGGAGCGAAGAAAATGATATGCCTACCTTTTTCTTGTTGAACTCCAAGCGTTGAACAAATTCCTCATATAACACCTGGTCTTCCTTCATTGAAATCTCATACAGGACCTCATCAGGATCTCTTGTCGTGCCATCCCAGCCCTCAGGCATAACTTTGAAGTCAGGTTTATATGGAAGAGATGCCACATGAAATTCCCTGTCATGGGAATTGAAAAACCTAGAAAACCAAAGGAAGAATCAGATATGGAGTAGTAAGTGCAATTCCAAGCATAACCTTCCAATCTCATAGTTTTATTCTCACTACTCACGAGAGAAACACATCAATTTGCAAACAGTGACCTCCGTGTATATGGACTTATGGAGTATAAGTGCAATTTAGTACATAACATGTAAACTGAAATGGTAAGCTTTACCAAGAAGTTAAAACAAAATTCCCACTATTTACCAATTTCCACCATCGACTTTATGCGTGTAATGCTGAGCTAATCAGTAACACAAACCTAAATTTTCAGGAAAAAAAATCCAGCTGAGATGAATCTCTCAAGGACTGTTTTTCTTGCAAAATAACATTAAGCCAACTTCATCCTGGAACAACTCTATTAGTACATTTGCAACACAAACACCTAGCTCAACGCTTTCTTATCCCCTCAACAAGAATTCCTCGACTCATATCATTTCATCAAGCATATATAGTCACAACATTCGAGTTGAAGAGCCTTCTGCACGTTGATTTAAAAACCATACACCCAGTTCAGTCTCAATCGCATGGTTCTAACCTAGGATTGCCATGTTACTACCAATTGTCATGATCCAGAGCATTGGAAATTTCTATTCAGGAAGAAACTACATGAAGCAATAATTCAAGAGACTTAGTTTAGTATTCATAGATTAACTAGACCTCTTATGAATTAGCAAAAGACATTTTCTTATTGTAATTGATTTCCTTATAATGTTCTCTTAAATAAAACAGGGGTCGTGACTTACGAACTACAGTAGAACCCTAGATCTTTTTACTCCGACTCATGACCTAATTATTTCAACACAAAACGGAAGGAAGCAAAAAAGGATCTCTTCACGTACTCTGGGCAGCTGTCTAGCAGAATCTCGACGGAGTCGTCGAGCGGCTTGCCCTGCTTCCTCTCCTCCTCCTCCTCCATCTCCTTGAGCCAGAGGATGGCGTGCACGCGCTGCCGCATGACGCGGAAGTCCTTGGCGAGCCGCTCCACGGTGTACGTTGCGGGGTCCTCCTTGTGCAGCCGGTACATCTTCTGCTTCTCCGAGTCCTTGAGGTAGGCGCCCCGGGATCCCGGCTCCCGCACCTGCTTCAACAGCTCGCACGTCTCCTGAAAACGCTTGTCCCACGAATCGACGTACGCCTTCCCTTCCTTGTTGTCGCGATCCACGGAGCGCAGGATCTCATCCTCCTCGTCCATGGTGCGTACGGCCGCCAGCTCCTTGGAGACGGGGGCGGACGGGGAGGGGCGCCCGACGGCAGAGGCGGACCCGTCGAAGTGGTCCTTGGTGATGCCGGTGGACCAGGAGGAGCCCCATTCGTCCCCGCCTCCCTCGCCCCCCGGAGATGTGGAGAGGGAGCGGAGGAAGGAGGAGATCTTGGAGGCGGCGGCGGCCGGCGGCGCGGGGAGGCGGCCGTGGAGCAGGGTTTTGCGGAGGGCGAACATTTTTCGGCTGCGCTCTTGTGATTGGGCTGTCGCACTCACTTACTTGGTTTCAATGGAGGACATGGTGGGTGCCGCAGGGGCTGACCTGGGCTAAGTTTCCAGGCCCATCTAAATTGACCTGCAGAAAGGCAAACAACACATTATATCCTGAAAATTGTCTAAAATAAACATTATATCCTGAAAAGACTTTTGCTAAAAAAAATCTTCCTAAAAAATGTATAATATCTTATCACTTTACAAACTTAGTGAAAAGTCAAAACGCGACGAACTGGAGCACCGGAGGACCAGATCCGGAACACAACATTCTTCACACGCCTCCCGATGATACCGCCAGACTAGGATGGGGTGGAGAGACCTTATTTCGCATTGACAATGACACCGTTGTCTGACCACTGCCAATTGCAGAGTACAACCTAACGAGGCGTTTGGTTCAACTCTGGTATCGTTTTCGATTTTCAGTATCGGGAAGCGCTGCTTCCGATATTTCCTCCCGAATACATGTTCTGTTTGGTTCGGCCGCGAGCGAATATGTAGCGGAGAGGATTCTGTATCCAGCCGTGATCGGACGTTTTCGCGGAAGTGAAGCGCTGTATCCGATACCATGCTAACAGAAAACAGAAGGGCTGAACCAAACGACTTCTACTGTCTTCCGAAAGCGCTGTAATCGGAAACGGGACTTTTCCACCCAACCAAGCGCGTCGTAAATCTTATCCTAATCCTAACTTCACTAGACCGAAGCACTTGAAGTCTCCATCCTTTTTTATCATAGGGGCAACAGATGGAAGGAGGAGGCTGGTAGAAGACACAGTCTCGTCAAGGAAGAGGTAGATCAGTTGCCGCCCCTTCCATTAGGTCGTGAGAATGGGGAAAGGAACCGTCCAAGCAATGCACCTTATATTCATATCCTTTTAGACCTTGTATATGTGTTTTCTCACATAATCAGTACGTGTCATGGTAGATCTGGTGCTAAGTGGGAACTCTTGCAAAGCCTAACGCAAAGTGATACAACGAATAGTTTGGTTTGCATTAGCTTGCTTTAGAGCATCTTCAAAAGATCTCTTTTTCCAAAAGCATTCTTAATACGAGGGGTCAGGTCAAAAAACATGCTCCAGCATAAACTTGATCATACCTCAGGTCGGGCCGAGTCAGGTTTCAGGTCGGGCTTGACAAAACCCAGGTGAAAATCTCAAGCCCGAGCCCGACCAAAAACATGTGAACAATGCACTTTTCATTTGAAATAATGATTTGGGGGTAAAAATAGTATATTACACCTATTTTAAAATAAACTAATGTTTTTTGGCGGGTTCAAAGCTTCAAGGTCGGGCTTCGGGCGAAAAAGTCAAGCCTGAGCCCGACCCAGATGTCCGGCTTCTGGGTTGGGTTGCCCATGAACAAGTCTACCCCAACATATAGTGGGGGAGTTTCAACTTCATATTCCCATCCACGTTGGCGAGAGCCAACAACCTAATTTTCAACTCCCCTCATCCTCCCCTGCATGACCCCGAGCACCGATCGATGGGCTACATCACCCTCGCGGGGCTGGCCCTGCCGCACGGCCACGCTAGCTTCCCGCCTCCTCGGCTCACCATGGCTATCGCGTGCCCGCTTCAACCATCGCGCTGATGTACTGCCGGTGACCTCTGCACCACCGTCAAACACCACCCCATCGCCTCGCACACTCGCAGCTTGACGGAGCTAAATTCGGCAGATCTCGGGTAGGGGATCCCGAGCTAGTGATCTTGGCACGATGGTAACAGGATGAAGAGGAACACAGTGTTTACCTAGGTTCAGGACCTCTCAAAGAGGTAAAACCCTACATCTTTCTTGTATTGCATTGATTGTGGATGGGGTACAAAGTACAGGTTGATCTATCTCGAGATCGTATGTGTGAATGAATTTGCCTCTACGGTCTAAACCCTTTGGCTTATATAGACACCAGGGGTACCTTGGGTTATACCTAGGTCGATTACATCAGGGGATAAACATGTCGAGGATCACATCATGTCTTGGAGTATGCGCCAAGTCTTTGGAAGATTCCATCATGAGTACGCCGCGACGCCCGTCAAACATGGCCCACTAGTGTGATAGTTTGGGGGTCCTCGGCCCAGCCTATCTTTTGGGGGCCGACATGGTTAGCACCCTCCTATGTAGGACACCATTAGTAGCCCCTGAACTAATCTTGAAGCCGCATACAGAGTTCGACTCCTCCAAGTTGTGACTTCATCTTCAGTCTTCGGCTTCGTATGCGAGTTAAACAAACCCGATATCTTTGTATTCTAGATTAACCCCATGTCCGAGAATATTCTTGGATCCGAAGTCCTTGCGCTGAAGTAGATGCCTTAGGAGCTAAGTAAGCTCCTTCTGAGGACCGATTGTAGGTCCCACCCTGACCATTTTTTCGAGTATGCCACCTAGCCAGGGTCCCACCGTTGACGTGTCCAATCAGGCAAGTTGTAGCAGGCCCTGATACTGGCTCTAGTGGCATCATTAATTTCTTTCCTCGATTTGTGTGTGCACATAAGGCACGACACTTGGGAAACACGCGGATTTACCGCCACAGGACTCAAATGTCCCCTCGTCCCACTGCCAGGGATCCCCCTATATGGTTGAGGAAAAAGGATAAGATAATTCGCATCCCTTCAATCCCCTCTGCACTGCACAAAGCTCATCTGCCTCCTCAGCTCCATCGCCGTTTCAGGAGCTCGAAGCCATGGAGAACGCCGCAAGTTCATCCACCCGCCAATCGCCCCCCTCGAGGGAGACTGGAAAAGCTGCTTGGTGTCTCAGGGTCAGCTGAACCGGCTCTCCATCGAGCTGCTTTGACCACACAACGGTACCTGCATGGGCTACCAATGTCGGAGTTGAATCCGGCGGATCTCGAGTAGGGGGTCCTGAGCTGATGATCTTAGCTTGATGGTAACATGACAAAGAGGGACACAATTTTTACACAGGTTCGGGCCCTCTCGAAGAGGTAAAACCCTATGTCTTGCTTCTGTTGTATTGATTGTGGATGGAGTACAAAGTAATGGATGATCTACCGCGAGATCGTATGTGAATGAATCTAACCCTACGGTCTAAAACCCCTCGGCTTATGTAGGCACCGGGGGTACCTAGGGTTACATGTAGGTCGGTTACATCAAGGGATAAACATGCCGATGATTCAAACGTGTCGTGAAGTATGCGCCAAGTCTTCAGAGGATTCCATCTTGAGTACGCCGTGGGGCAGGGTAAACATGGCCCATTCGTCGGTTCTCTGGGGGTCCTTGGCCCAACCCATGATTGGGAGCCCGACGTGGTTAGCACCCCTAGTCCAGGACACCGTCAATGGGTTTCTGCTTGTAGGATCGAGAAGAGGGGTCTAGAGGGGGGTGATTAGACCCTTCACAAGTGAAAGTAGCAGTTTTTAAGATTCTTCAAGTTAAGGTTGAGTTTAGCACATGTTAAAAGGGCTCACAATACATTTTACACAAGCATAGAAAGAGTAGGCAGCGAAAATAGAAAAACATGCAAGTGCAAGAATGTAAAAGAGATGGGAATCAGAATGAGCAAACGCAATGGAGACGCGGAGATTTTTGGCGTGGTTCCAATAGTTGGTGCTATCGTACGTCCACAGTCATGGAGACTTCAACACACGGAGGGTAACGGTTGCATGAGTCCACGGAGGGCTACACCCACGAAGGGTCCACGAAGAAGCAACCTTGTATATTCCACCATGGCTTATGTCAACGAAGGACTAGCCTCACTCGGGTAGATCTTCACGAAGTAGGCGATCCCCTTGCCCTTACAAACTCCTTGGTTCAAATCCACATGATCTTGGAGGCTCCCAAGTGACACCTAACCAATCTAGGAGACACCAGTCTCCAAAAGGTAATAGATGTTGTGTTGGTGATGAACTCCTTGCTCTTGTGCTTCAAATGATAGTCTCCTCAACACTCAATCTCTCTCTCACAGATTTGGCTTGGGTAGGAGAAGGATTTGAGTGGAAAGCAACTTGAAGAGGCTAGAAATCAAGGTTCAAATGGTAGGAATGGAATCTCTGATCTCAACACATGAGCAGGTGGTTCTCTCTCAGAAAATGAATGGTGGAAGTTGTGGCTCGTTCTGATGGCTCTCTTACCAAGTAAGAGGGGTGGAGGGTATAAATAGCCTCCACACGAAATCAAACCATTGCACACTTTTGACCAAACTCGGTGGCACCGAATGGAATTCTCGGTGAGACCGACCTGTGCAAAATATATGAACGTTGGAGGTATCGGTGGGACCGACTAGATCATCTCGGTGGGACCGAAGTGCAATGGCAAAGGCTGAACCGCGTTTCGGTAATTCCGATCAGTTTCATTCGATGATTCTGAGATGAAGTGATTTCATCACAGAAACTTGGTCAAGCCATCTCGGTGAGACCGAGAGCCATTTCAGTCAGACTGAAAAGCTAGGGTTTTGGCTATGGCAGTAGTAGGGTCATCTCGATGGGTCCGGAATGGAATGTATCAGTGGGACCGAAATGTTGAATTAGGGGTTTGGACAGATGTGATTTGGGAAAGTGATTGAGGGTTTTTGGAGCAATATCACTGAGCACTTTGAGTAACAACCTCATCAACAATACCTCACCCCCTTTTAATAGTATTGGCTTTCCTAAAGGACTCAATGTGATCTTGGATCACTAAACCAAAAATGTAGAGTCTTGGGGTAGCCAAATTTGCTCTTCACATTTTGAGGGGGGTTACACATCCTCTTATCCTTGCCACGCCACCATTGGACTTACCTGAAATATTCTAGGTAGAACTATTACTCCAATAATATGTATGTTGACATTGATTACCAAAACACCCAAGGGAGCAAAAATGTTCTTTCAATCTCCCCCTTTTTGGTAATTGATGACAACATACATCAAAGCTTCAAGTAAGAATGTAATGAATAGTTTATTCAAGCTTTGAAGGAACATGTAACATGCATAAGCTCCCCCTATAGGTGTGCAATCATGTTTATGATAGGAGTTAAGACATGTGAATGCACAACATGATAGAATGAGTAATGAGTTACATGTATCTTGGTTGTATGCATCAGGGCAATAATGATGAGAGATGCACCTTCATGTTTGTGATTCTCTCTTGCAAACTATTTGTGCAAAGCAAGAGATCATCATGTACATGAGTGAGATGCATATAATTACCTTTGATCCTTGAACTAATTCTTGAAGAAATGGTTTTGAGAAAACAAGGTTAGATAACATAAGAAAATTTCAACAAGAGAGAAGTCACAAGATCCACAAGAATACCAAGACTGGGATGACACGCGTTTGATAAGTATCACTACGTGAATACTTCTTTGGATATAGACATGTCCCCAAATAAGATTTGCAATAGACTTCTAAGGATTTTTCTCCCCTAAGATTGAGCTTCCTCTCCCCCTGAATCTAGCATAGGATAGTGGGAGTAGGTAGGGTGAGACAAAATCAGAGCAAACTATAAAATCAGAGCAGACTGTTGATACGTCCCAAACGTATCTACTTTTCCAAACACTTTTGCTCTTGTTTTGGACTCTAATTTGCATGATTTGAATGGAACTAACCCGGACTGATGCTATTTTCAGCAGAATTGCCATGGTGTTGTTTTGTGCAGAAATAAAAGTTCTCGGATTGAGCGAAAAGTTTACGAAGAATTATTTTAGAATATATAAAAAATATTGGCGGAAGAAGTTACCAGAGGAGGGCCACCAGGGCGCCACAAGCCCAGGGGGCGCCCCCTTGGGGCGCGCCCTGCAGGCTTGTGGGCCCCTGGCAGCCCCCGCAACCCTAACTCCAACTCCATAAGTACCTATTCACCAAGAAAAAATAAGAGAGAAGAAATCATAGCGTTTTACGATACGGAGCCGCCGCCACCTCATGTTCTTCATCGGGAGGGCTGATCTGGAGTCTGTTCTGGGCTCCGGAGAGGGGGATTTGACGATGTCGTCATCATCAGCCTTCCTCCATCACCAATTTCATGATGCTCACCGCCGGGAGTGAGTAATTCCTTCGTAGGCTTGCTGGACGGTGATGGGTTGGATGAGATTTATCATGTAATCAGCTACTTGTGAGCAGTGTTGGGATTTCCCTGAAGAGGAGAGGATAATACAATACGGTAGAGATAAGTATTTCCCTCAGTTATGAAACCAAGGTTATAAATCCAGTAGGAGAACCAAGCAACGACTCGTTAAGAGCACCTGCACACAAACAACAAATACTTGCAACCCAACGCGCAAAGGGGTTGTCAATCCCTCAACAGTTATGAGCAAGATTAAATTGTATAGTTTTCTATAGATAGATCGAACAAAAATACAAAATAAAATAAATAAAAGAAAATTGCAGCAAGGTATTTTTGGTTTTAATATATGATAAAAGATAGACCCGAGGGCCATAGTTTTCACTAGAGGCTTCTCTCAAGAAAATAGCATACGGTGGGTAAACAAGTTACTGTTGGGCAATTGATAGAAAAGCAAATAATTATGATGATATCCAAGGCAATGATCATACATAGGCATCACGTCCTCGACAAGTAGACCGACTCCTACTTGCATCTACTACTATTACTCCACACATCGACCACTATCCAGCATCCATCTAATGTATTAAGTTCATGGAAAAACGGAGTAACGCCATAAGCAAGATGACATTATGTAGACAAGATAAACTCATGTATGAATAAACCCCATCTTTTTACCCTTAATAGCAATGATACATACGTGTCATGTCCCCTTCTGTCACTGGGATTGAGCACCGTAAGATCGAACCCATTACAAAGCACCTCTTCCAATCGCAAGATAAATCAATCTAGTTGGCCAAACCAAACCAATAAATCGGAGAAGAAATACGAAGCTATAATAATCATGCATAAAAGAGTTCAGAGAAAACTCAAATAATATTCATGGATAGATCTGATCATGAACTCACAATTCATCGGATCCCAACAAACACACCGCAAAAAGTCATTACATCAAATAGATCTCCAAGAACACCGAGGAGAACATTGTATTGAAGATCAAATAGAGAGAAGAAGCCATCTAGCTACGAACTATGGACCCATACGTCCGTGGTAAACTACTCATGCATCATCGAAGGGCGACAAGGATGATGAAGAGCCCCCTTCGTGATCGAATCCCCCTCCGGCAGAGTGTCGGAAAAGGCCTCCAGATGGGATCTCATGGTTCTGGAACTTGCGGCGGCGGAAAAAGTATTTCGTGGCCTTTGGACTTCGTTTAGTACTGATATTCTATGAAACCAAAAACAAGCAAAAAACAACAACTGGCACTGGGCACTAAGTTAATAGGTTAGTCCCAAAAAATGATATATAATTGCTTGAAAGTTTATATAAAACATCCAAGATTGATAATATAATAGCATGGAACAATAAAAAATTATAGATACGTTGGAGACGTATCAAACATCCCCAAGCTTAATTCCTGCTCGTCCTCGAGTAGGTAAATGATAAAAACAGATTTTTTGATGTGGAATCCTACCTAACATATTCATCATATATTCTTTTCTTTGTAGCGTGGATATTTGGACTTGAATGATTCAAAGCAATAGTCTATAATTTGACATGAAAACATCAATACTCAAGCATATCAACAAGCAACCATGTCTTTCAAAATATCAACGCTAAAGAAAGCTATCTGATGTCTACTACGCAACTTTATTCTTGTAGACTCATGGCCTCCAAGCGCAGAGTTTTGTAGGATAGTAGCAATTTTCCCTCAAGTGTATGACCTAAGATTTATCAATCCGTGGGAGGTGTAGGATGAAGATGGTCTCTCTCAAACAACCCTGCAACCAAATAACAAAAAGTCTCTTGTGTCCCCAACACACCCAATACAATGGCAAATTGTATAGGTGCACTAGCTTGGCGAAGAGATGGTGATAAAAGTGTAATATGGATGGTAGAAATATATTTTTATAATCTGAATAAATAAAAACAGCAAGGTAGCAAGTGATAAAACGGAGCACAAACAGTATTTGCAATGCTTGAAAACAAGGCCTAGGGTCCGTACTTTCGCTAGTGCAATCTCTCAACAATGCTAATCTAATTGGATCATATAACCTTCCCTCAACGTGCGATGAAGAATCACTCCAAAGTTCTTATCTAGCGGAGAACATAAGAAGAAATTGTTTGTAGGGTACGAAACCACCTCAAAGCTATTCTTTCCGATCAATCTATCCTAGAGTTCGTACTAAAATAACACCAAGCTATTCTTTCCGATCGATCTAACCAAGAGTTCGTACTAAAATAACACCATATGATACACATCAACCAACTCTAATGTCACCTAGATACTCCAATGTCACCACGAGTATCCGTGAGTTGATTATGCGATATGCACCAAACAATTTCAGATTCATAATACTCGATCCAACACAAAGAACCTCAAAGAGTGCCCAAAGATTTCTACCGGAGAAACAAAGACAAGAACGTGCATCAACCCCTATGCATAGATTATCCCAATGTCACCTCGGGAATCCGCGAGTTGAGTGCCAAGACATAGATCAAGTGCTCTCAAATCCATAAAAGTATTCAATCCGATAAAACAAAATCTCAAAGGGAAAACTCAATTCATCACAACAAGATAGAGAGGGTAAAACACCATATGATCCAACTATATTAACAAAGGCCGCGATACATCAAGATCGTGCCATCTCAAGAACACGAGAGAGAGAGAGAGATTAAACACATAGCTACTGGTACAAACCCTCAGCCCCGAGGTTGGACTACTCCCTCCTCATCATGGTGGCTGCCGGGATGATGAAGATGGCCACCGGTGATGATTTCCCCCTCCGGCAGGGTGCCGGAACGGGGTCTAGATTGGTTTTTCGTGGCTACAGAGGCTTGCGGCGGCGGAACTTCTGATCTAGGGCTACCCCGAGGGTTTTTGGAATATTTGGCAATTTATAGGGCGAAGAGGCGGTGCGGGAGGCCACCGAGGTGGGCACCCCCCGGGTGCTGCTCTGGCCCATTGGATGTCTTCTGGTCCATAAAAAATCCACAAAAAGTTTCGCTGTGTTTGGACTCCGTTTGGTATTGATTTTCTGCGATGTAAAAAACAAGCAAAAAACAACAACTGGCACTGGGCACTATGTCAATAAGTTAGTCCCAAAAAATGATATAAAGTTGCTATAAAATGATTGTAAAACATCCAAGAATGATAATATAGCAGCATGAATACTTCATAAATTATAGATATGTTGGAGACGTATCAGCATCCCCAAGCTTAATTCCTACTCGTCCTCGAGTAGGTAAATGATAAAAGAAATAATTTATGAAGTGTGAATGCTAGCAAAGTGCATAAGTTTGATCAATAGTAATTTCAATCACTTTTCCTAGCATCATAACAGCAACTCTTTCTCATAAAAATCATCATGTCAAAGTAGCAACCAATTCACATGTTAAGGTTCAAACAATGAATTCTCTTGAAACTCAACAACCTATATTCTTAGTCACCAAACAATTGCAATTCAACTTATTCAACAAAGTCTAAGTAAGAGCTCCACATACTCAACCATCATATAGTCTTCTATGATTGCTAACACTCACCGCATACACATGAGCAAAACGTTTCAACCGAACACATAGAAAGATAGGGGCTTATAATTTTGCCTCCCAACGTATTCACCTCAAGGGTGATGTCAACAATAATAACTCATGCTACCCATATCCAACTGGATATATGTGCCTAGATCTTTCCTCACCACATGATGCTTGCCAAAAGAGAAAAATAAAAAGGAATAGAGAGAAAAACTTTGACTCTTGCATGAAAGTAAATACATAAAAGTAAAAGGTAGGCCCTTCGCAGAGGGAAGCAGAGGTTGCCATGCGCCTTTTGTTTGTATGCTCAATCCCTTAGTGCAAAAGAACGTCACGTTATATTGCCCCTTATGATAGCAACCTTTATTATGCAGTCTGTCGCTTTTATTCTTTGCCATCACAAGTTCGTACAACGCTCAATTTTCTCTTACACTAAATGATCTAACACTTTTAGAAGCAATTTTTATTGCCTTATTGCACCGATGACAACTTACTTGAAGGATCTTACTCAATCCTTAGGTAGGTATGGTGGACTCTTGAAAATAAGATTTGGGTTTAAGGGTTTTTGGATGCACAAGTAGTATCTCTACTTGGTGCGGAATTTTTCGCTAGCAAAGATGGGGGGCAAGCACCACATGTTGAAGGATCTATGACAATATAACTTCTATGTGAATATGAACAAACATAAATCATTACGTTGTCTTCCTTGTCCAACGTCAACAATTTTGGCATATAATATTTTGATGGGGGCTCACAATCACAAAAGATTTCCAATATAGTGTATTTGCATGTGAAAGTTCTCTTCCTTATAGTAATCATTCATGAATTGCTTGTATGACCAATATTGTGATTGTCAAGCTTCAAAAGATTTCACTTTCTAAACCCAATGTGAAGCTACCACTAGGCATGATATGAACATATAATTTCAACTTCATGATATTCAATTCATTCAACAATTTACTCATAGGATATAAGTGAAGCACGAGTGTAAATGACAAACTACTCCAAAAAGATATAAGTGAAGATCAAGCGAGTAGTTAAGTAAAGGGGTAGCTAATTGAGGACTCTCTCTTATTTAAAAACTTTCAGATCTAAGTATTTTATTAAAACAGCAAGTAAAACAAAACAAAATGACATTCCAAGAATAGCACAACTCAAGTGAAGAAGCAAAAACTTAGGCCCAACTGATACAAACCGATAATTGTTGATGAAGAAAGGTGGGATGCCTACCGGGGCATCCCCAAGCTTAGATGCTTGAGACTTCTTGAAATATTATCTTGGGATGCCTTGGGCATCCCCAAGCTTGAGATTTTGCGTCTCCTTAATTCCTTTTATATCACGGTTTCCCTATATCTTAAAAACTTCATACACACAAAACTCGACAAGAACTCGTGAGATAAGTTAGTATAAACCAATGCAAAAACCTTATCATTATCTACTGTAGCAAATCACAAAAATTATTATTCAACATTGCATACTAAATGCCTCTGCATATTTAATACTCCTATCCTCAAATAGAATCATTAAACAAGCAAACATATGCAAACATAACAGCAATCTGCCAAAACAGTATAGTCTGTAAAGAATGCAAGAGTATCAATACTTATTTAACTCCAAAAATTATGAAAATTTACCACACTGTAGAAAATTTATCAGAACTTACTGTGCAAAAAGTTTCAACATTTTATCACATTCTTACTTTTCTCGGGAATTTTTGCAACATCGATAAACTTTCTGTTTTGAAACAGCAACTCATATACTTGCAAAATGAGCATGGTAAAGGCTATCCTTGACATTTTTATTGAAAAGAAAGATGCAAAACATTATTCTAAATAACAGCAAGCAAATCCTAACAAGAAAATGATGCTCCAAGCAAAACACATATCATGTGACGAAAAAATGTAGCTCCAAGTGAGGTTACCGATAATGTTGGAGACGAAAGAGGGTATGCCTTCCGGGGCATCCCCAAGCTTAGTTGCTTGGATCTTCCTTGAATATTACCTTGGGGTGCCTTGGGAATCCCCAAGCTTAGGGTCTTGTCACTCCTTATTCTCCTCATATCGACATCTCACCCAAAACTTCAATCACACAAGACTTAACGGAACTTCGTGAGATATGTTAGTATGATAAAGAGCAAACCATTTCACTTTGGTACTGTCAAAGACAAGATTCATAATTGTTTCCACACAATTCCTACTGTAGCATATCATTTCCACAATTTATATTGAGCAATATAAGCCATAGAAACTAGAAAACAAGCAAACTATGCATTGAAAACAGAATCTGTCAAAAACAGAACAGTCTGTAGTAATCTGTACTCCAACCATACTTCTGCTACTCCAAAAATTCTGAAAAATTAGGAAAACTTAGAGAATTTGTATATATATCACCTGTAAAAAAATTTCAGATCAAAATCACATTCCAGTGAATTTTCAAAATTCCTGGACTGAGCACAAAAGTTTCTGTTTTTGCACAGATTCAAGTCAACTATCATCCACACTATCCCAAAGGCTCTACCTGGCACTTTATTGAAACAAAAGCAATAAAACATGATTAATACAGTAGCATAATCATGTGAACACATAAAAACAGTTGGGGTAAAGGTTGGGTTGTCTCCCAACAAGCGCTTTTCTTTAATGCCTTTTAGCTAGGCATGATGATTTCAATGATGCTCACATAAAAAATAAAATTGAAACACAAAGGGAGCATCATGAAGCATATGGCTAGCACATTTAAGTCTAAATCACTTCCTATGCATAGGTATTTTGTGAGCAAACAACTTATGGGAACAAGAATCAACTAGCATAGGAAGGCAAAACAAGCAAAACTTTAAGATTTTTAACACATAGAGAGAAAACTTGATATTATTGCAATATGTAGGAGCATATGTCCCTCTCTCATGATAATTTTCAGTAGCATCATGAATGAATTCAACAATATAACTATTACATAAAGCATTCTTTTCATGATCCACAAGCATAGAAATTTTATTACTCTCCACATAAGCAAATTTATTCTCATGAATAGTAGTGGGAGCAAACTCAACAAAATAACTATCATGGGATTGAAAATTAAAATCATGATGACAAGTTTCATGGTTATAATTATCTTTATAGCATACATGTCATCACCATAATCATCATAGATAGCAACTTTGTTTGCATAATCAATTGAAACCTCTTCCAAAATAGTGGATTCATCACTAAATAAAGTCATGAACTCTCCAAATCCACTTTCATAATTATCACAACAAGATTCAACACCCTCCAAAATAGTGGGATCATTAGTACCTAGAGTTGACATTCTTCCAAACCCACTTTCATCAATATAATCATCATAAATAGGAGGCATGCTACCATTATAACAAATTTGCACATCAAAACTTGGGGGACTAAAAATATCATCTTCATCAAACATAGCATCCCCAAGCTTGTAGCTTTGCATATCATTAGCATCATGGATATTCAAAGAATTCATACCAACAACATTACAATCATGCTCATCATTCAAAGATTTTTTGTCAAACATTTCATAGAATTCTTCTTCTATCAATTGAACACAATTTTCATTTCCATCATTTTCACGAAAGACATTATAAAGATGAACAATATGATGCAACCTCAATTCCATTTCTTTTGTAGTTTTCTTTTTATAAACCAAACTAGTGATAAAACAAGAAACTAAAGGATTCAATTGCAAGATCTAAAGATATACCTTCAAGCACTCACCTCCCCGACAACGGCACCAGAAAATAGCTTGATGTCTACTACGCAACCTTATTCTTGTAGACTCATGTTGGGCCTCCAAGCGCAGAGTTTTGTAGGGCAGTAGCAATTTTCCCTCAAGTGGATGACCTAAGGTATATCAATCCGTGGGAGGTGTAGGATGAAGATGGTCTCTCTCAAACAACCCTGCAACCAAATAACAAAAAGTCTCTTGTGTCCCCAATACACCCAATACAATGGCAAATTGTATAGGTGCACTAGTTTGGCGAAGAGATGGTGATAAATAAGTTCTTATCTAGCGGAGAACATAAGAACAAATTGTTTGTAGGGTACGAAACCACCTCAAAGCTATTCTTTCCGATCAATCTATCCTAGAGTTCGTACTAAAATAACACCAAGCTATTCTTTCCGATCAATCTAACCAAGAGTTCGTACTAAAATAACACCATATGATACACATCAACCAACTCTAATGTCACCTAGATACTCCAATGTCACCACGAGTATCCGTGAGTTGATTATGAGATATGCATCAAACAATTTCAGATTCATAATACTCGATCCAACACAAAGAACCTCAAAGAGTGTCCAAAGATATCTACCGGAGAAACAAAGACAAGAACGTGCATCAACCCCTATGCATAGATTACCCCAATGTCACCTCGGGAATCCACGATTTGAGTGCCAAGACATAGATCAAGTGCTCTCAAATCCATAAAATTATTCAATCCGATAAAACGAAATCTCAAAGGGAAAACTCAATTCATCACAACAAGATAGAGAGGGGAAAACACCATATGATCCAACTATATTAACAAAGCCCGCGATACATCAAGATCGTGCCATCTCAAGAACACGAGAGAGAGAGAGATTAAACACATAGCTACTGGTACAAACCCTCAGCCCCGAGGGTGGACTACTCTCTCCTCATCATGGTGGCCGCCGGGATGATGAAGATGGCCACCGGTGATGATTTCCCCCTCCGGCAGGGTGCCGGAATGGGGTCTAGATTGGTTTTTTGTGGCTACAGAGGCTTGCGGTGGCGGAACTTCTGATCTAGGGCTACCCCGAGGGTTTTTGGAATATTTGGCAATTTATAGGGTGAAGAGGCGGTGCAGGAGGCCACCGAGGTGGGCACAACCCACCGGGGCGCGCCTTGGGGCCCAGGCGCGCCCTGGTGGGTTGTGCCCCCCTCGGGGCACCCCCAGGTGCTGCTCTGGCCCATTGGATGTCTTCTGGTCCATCAAAAATCCACAAAAAGTTTCGCTGCGTTTGGACTCCGTTTGATATTGATTTTCTGCGATGTAAAAAACAAGCAAAAAAGAGCAACTGGCTCTGGGCACTATGTCAATAAGTTAGTCCCAAAAATGATATAAAGTTGCTATAAAATGATTGTAAAACATCCAAGAATGATAATATAGCAGCATGAATACTTCATAAATTATAGATACGTTGGAGACGTATCACTATCCCTAGCCCATTATGCTCAATCATTGATCCATTCATGAAACACACTCAAATATTAGCTACATCCAATACACAAGTATGACAATAGTGTTCCCTAGTTGGTGCTTTGTAAGAGAAGATGGAGACTCAAATAAAAATAAAATTGCATAAAAGTAAATAGATAGTCCCTTCACAGAGGGAGTCAGAGATTTGCAGAGGTGCCAGAGCTCAAAGCTTAAATTTAGAGATAAAATTATTTTGAGAGGCATGCTTTTCCTGTCAACGCTACGACCGAAAGTTCCCAATATCTTCCATGCTAGACACATTATAGGCGGTTCCCAAACAAAAATAAAATTTATTTCCTTTCCACCTTTCTTTTGACAAGCCATGGCTAGCCGTATCCACGGGTGCCTTCCATACCAACACTTTCCATGGAATTTATTACTATCATCATATTTTTTTCATTTCGGGACTGGGCATCCCTATTACCTGCCACACTCTCGTACAATGACAAATGAATAAACACTCATCATGAGAATAATCCGCCTAACATGGAAAACATTGGCCACCCCCTGCCGCCACATGAGCGGTACAGGCACACAAAACGGAAATTTATTTTGAATGGTTAGAGTTGGTGTCGGTGTCAAAACCAGCGGATCTCGGGTAGAGGGTCCCGGACTGTGGATCTAGGATCGATGGGGACCAAGGGACGCGAGACACGGTATTTATCCAGGTTCGGGTCCTCTCTAGGAGGTAAAACCCTATGTCCTGCTAGATTATATTGCTTGTGTACATGAGGATGACGGAGTTGATCTACCACAGGATCAGATGAACTAAACCCTAAACTAGTAGGATGATGGATGTTCTCTTAGCCTCTACAGACTAAACCTCCCAGTTTATATAGACACCGGGGGTACTAGGGTAACACATAGTCGGTTACATCGGGGAAACAAGAACTCTGAATCTTCCATCTTGACTTGGGGTGTACGCCAAGGCACAAAAAAGATCTTCGGTCCGGATATAGTGCGGCACCACTGCTCGGCCCATGAGAGACAGGCCGATAGCCCAAGGACCCCCTAGTCCAGGACTCCCTCAGTAGCCCCCGAACTAGCCTTCAACGCTGGTCTGCCGTAACTCTCCCAACTGCAGACTCTGGCTTGCAGGCGAGTTCCCATCTTTTTGAGTATTCGGAACAATCTTCTCCAATTAGGTCTTTTAAACGGTACTTTGTCCAATTCAGTCATGTGTCAAGCCACGCTGTATCCAGATTCCGAACTACCGACTTTACTTAGCCTTGAAGGACCAACCTCCCAAATGTGAACGGTATTCTTGACTGACAATTCTTTGCGGAGGGTCATGACCGGTCATCAACATCGAACCGTTATGAGAGCTCAATGCACGGCTCGAGGCGACCTCCTCCCCCATTGGCGCGTCCCATCGAGGTGGAGATCATGTCCCTCTTTTTAGGGGATCTGATCAATGATTTCCAGTATCCCACCCGCGCATGACGCCACGAGTATATCGGGAAGCGGCGAGGCCAGCGACGCATTTAAAGGACTCTTGGTATTGTGTCTGCTTATAAAAGGTGACACACCGCAGTTATCCCCACATGCCTTCTTCTTCATCTCGCTACAGCCTCTCCCAATCCACAGAGCTCAAGCGCTCCGCTCCACCTCCCCTCAAAGACTTCCCTGAGCTCAGCAATGGCTGGATCTGGAGCAAAGGGCAAGTGGGAGGCCTTGTGCGTAACCAATGACGACATCGAGGACCTAAAGCGGGCGGGCTACCTTTCGGCCGCCATCGCTCATCGGGCTCCAGAGGAGGGCCAGGTCATACCGACGCCCCGTCCAGGCGAACGGGTGGTGTTCATTCCCCATTTTATCCGGGGATTGGGCTTTCCTCTTCACCCATTTGTCCGGGGACTGTTGTTCTTCTACGGGCTGGACTTCCACGACCTGGCGCCGAATTCTTTTCTTCACATATCGGCCTTCATCACCATATGCGAAGCCTTTCTCCGGATCCAGCCACACTTTGGCCTATGGCTGAAAGTGTTCAATGTCAAGCCAAAGATCGTCGACGGCCAGCAGGCAGACTGCAGGGGGGAGGGGGGCGATGGTGAGCGGGCTCACTTGAGTCAGATGCCCAGAGGGCACGTTCATCGACACCATCAAAATCTGGCAAAAAGAGTGGTTCTACATCACAGAGCCTCACGACCAGACCTGGACGGCCGCTCCGGCATTCAGATCCGGACCCCCAGCGAGGCTGACCTCATGGACCAAGAAGGGTCTTGAGTGGGGGTCCACTATAGAGGTGGAGACGCTGCAGACGCACGTCTCCAATATGACAAAAGCGGGAGCCAAGCTGACTGACGTGGTCCAGATCATGCTCCATCACTGCCTCCTTCCTTGCCAGCTCCGGGCCACACAAATGTGGTCCTAGAAGCCTGAAGACCCCTGCACCGTGCAGTGCTTCTTCGGCACCACCCACGAAGTTGTGGAAGGCGTTGTTCAAGCCGCAGAAGACATGGCCGGCCAAGAAGGAGGACATCAGCCTCGATGCCAAACACCCCACTAAGGAGGTAACGAAAAATCATCTGTTTTATGTTCGAATTTATAATTCCACAAGGGCCCTTACCTTCTTCTTCTCCTTTCCACAGGGTTGGCTCAAGAAGTCTGCGCAGATCTCTAGCCTGGCCCCCCTACCCGAAGACCCCAGTTTAGCTCAACTGATGGAGCTGTTGACCGTGGCGCCGTATAAGGCGCCAGAAAAGAGGGAAAAGAAGAAGAATGAAACGACAGAGGCCAGGGAGGGCCTCCGCCCAAGAGTCCATCCAGACACAAAGTCCGGGGACACCCAAGCCCTTTCCGCCCGTGAGGGGGAGCAGGAAGAGGAGGAGGAGAGTGACTCCTCCCGCACCAGGAAAAGGGCGGCATCGGCCGATGCCGAGGAGGAGCAGCCTCCCTGTGCCTTGAAGAAGAGCAAGGGCAAGTTGGTCTTTATTAATGACAGCTCGGATTCGAATAAGGGATCCGCAGCATCCGAGAAGGTCCCGGGGAGGGTTCCCAGGGTCAAGCCCCGTGCTAAAAGGTGAGTATCCGAAGACCTTCCGGCTGTTGGTTCTTTTTAGCTTGTTTACTGAAAGCATGTATGTTTCAATGTTGCAGCCCGCCCTGCGACCTCCCCACCAACTAGGTCTCGGAAGGGACCTCTCTACTAGCTGATCTGGCAGAGAGCGGAAATGCCTCACACTCCGCACCTCCTTCGACCATTGGGGAGACCGGAGAGGTGCTGTCCCGAAGGACCCACCCTGCTCCAAGCATGGGGGCGACGGCGACGTCGTCATGGCTGAGGCCAACGCTTCGGCCACCGAATACCAAGAGAGGGATCTTAGCCAGTTCGAGCCCTCACAGAAGATGGCTCCGGAGCCCCCAAGGCCATCCGAGGCGTCACATCCTCTTTCCGCCGGAAGGGGAGCCAGGGCCCGCCGCCCGCGCCTTACACCAGAGGGCTGGTTGCGGCAGAGTGGCCAGACATGATGGAGGAGGCCATGAATAGCTCTTCCATAGTCGTGGAACACCGCGCCCTGATGGGCGTGGTTTTACAAAGTGTTCGGTCCGTTAACAACGGACTGAAAGATGCTTTTGATGACCTCCTAACAGGCTTTGAGGTAAGCAATGTAATGCTCTCTATTCGTAAAAGTGTATTTTGTGGACAAGATTTTGGCGGTCCTTAAACATATATAGCAGCCCCCGAGACTCTGGCAGACTTTGAAAAAGCATGGCTGAGGATCAAAACTGTCAAAACAATAGTCTAAATGAGATGCTTGCTGTCTTATTGTAGGCCTCAGCGCTGGCGGCTGCCGCCAATGCCGCGGAGCTGGCCGAGATGAATCGGAAGCTTAAGAGCTCTGATGAGGAGCTCGACCTTGTCAACAAGCGGTTTGAAGAAGCCCGAGGTTAGTTTGTTCAAGACGTGGTTCCTTGACTTTCTTTATCGAACAAAGTATTCGGGATTATCCCTAAGCAAGAGGTGATTTGCAGCTGCCGCCGTGGAGAATGAGGGCCTCAAGGCCGAGCTGCTGAAGGCCAAGAAGGTGGCAGCCAAACAGAAGGCGGCGACCAAACAGGCCACCACCGAACCCACGTTGGTAAAAACCGAGCGCGAGAAGCATGAGGCCAGAGTGGCCGAAGTACAACAAGAGCTCAAGGATGCCATCACTAAATGTGAGGACCTTGAGCAGAAAAATAAGGATCATGCCACCGAGTTAGTGAACATAAAGATGAAGATCTAGGAGGCACGGTCGGAGACACGGAGTGCCCGGGAGGAGGACGGCTCCTGCCGGGATTGACTCCTTGAAACGTGCCTATGGCCTTAAGTTCTTCCTCTGCTATCTGGAGTTTGTTGATTACCTTTGAGGAAATCAGATTCAACCTGGCCCCGCCATCAACCAGCAGCTTTGTGACCTTGAGGTTGCGAATTGTTGGTGAGACCAACAATGGCAAGCACCCTACCGCAGTAATGCGGTCGGGGTGGTCCTCTTCATCAAAGATGATGGGCGTGTGTGACCACTTGAGCGGCGTCCGAGAATCTGCCGCTGGCTCCATGGCATTGACCTCACGCGCCCACTGTTTAAGTTGGTGGTGAGAGGAGTACAAAGATGCACCCCCGTCAATGCACAGGGCGTCAGTGGCCTTCTGGAATTCCTGCTCGCTGGTTACCTCTTCATTCCCTCCATCACTCTCATTACTGCAATCCTCCTTCTCTCGGCCTTTGGCAGGTTTCCCTTGGTTTCGAGGAGCCTTGCTGGGGCGATTTGCTTCACCACCCCGGCCCTTCCCGCCAGTGCCATTCTGACCTTTTTCCTTATTGCGTGTCTCATACTCAGCCTTCTTCCTCTTGACGAGCTACTCAACTTGATGACACTCCTGGAGATCATGGCCCTTGGTCCGATGAATCTTGCAGTACGGTCCATCACTTTTCCCAGCTTTCTCGGCAGCCGCTGCCTCCCGGCAGTCAGCGCATGCGGTAGCCTCCTTGCCGGGGGCTTCAGCCTTGGCCTTCTTGCCAGTACTAGGCGTGCCTGACCCCTCAACAGTCATCACTGCCTTATCCTTGCACTTCTTGTTGTGCTTCTTGTTCTTGTTCTTCTTCTTACTAATGGTCTCGTCGTCATCTTCTGAGTCGATGTCGATGCAATCTTCCTCTCCAGGAAGTTTCCTCCCCTCCTCCACCCGAGCACATTTGTCCACCAAAGTGTAGAGCTCCTTCACAGTCTTAGGCAACCGAACGTTCATCTTGGAACGTATCCTGCGGTTGCGCATGTTGGATTGGAAGGCAGCTATCACGGCAGCTAGGTGGATATTTGGGATATTTCTGTGGACTCGGCTGAATCTCTGCAAGTACTTCCGTAGAGTTTCTCCTTCTTTCTGCTGGAGAAGCTGCAAGTCACTGGGCCGCCCTGGTTCTTGATGGCCGCCCGTGAAGGCACCAATGAACTCGTGGCACAGGTCAGCCCAGGTCAAAATGGAGTTCTCCGGCAGGTGCATCAGCCAAGACCTCACATTTGACTTGAGGGCCAAAGGGAAGTAGTTGGCGAACACCTTCTCATCTCTTCCCCCGGCAGCTTGAACAGTGATGATGTAGATGCTCAAGAACTCTGCCGGGTTTAGTCTCCCATCATACTTCTCGGGTATCTCTAGCTTGAACGTGCGAGTGGACGGCCAACGGACTTGCCGCAGCTCACGGGTGAAGGCAGGGCACCCAACCTCGAAAGGCAGGCACCCGCCATCTCCGAGCGCGGGCTCGTCGACTTCGGGGCCATCGCACCCATTGGACCGGCGGGGGTTGTCGCAGCGCCGCTCGTCGATGACGCGCGCGCCTTCCCCTCGCCTGCCCTCCGGGGCACGCTGTCGGCCTTGACGCGCTCGAGGGTCTGATGAGGCCATGGAGACATCGTTGGGTGCTTGGTTTTGCGGCTCCCGGGCGGCTTGCCATGGTGGGGATTGCACCATGAGGGTGGCCCCTCCCGCACAGCCAGCCGCACGAGTCGTCCTTGCTGCCTGGGAAGGCCGTGGCGATCCGGCCCACTGTGATCCTTCCGCCTCAGCAAAACCAATCAGACTTTGGATGGTGGCTCGCCACTCATCCATCTGGTCTGCCGCCGGTGGAAATCTCAACAGCAGTTGGGCTCGCGCCATGGCATCTGAGGCAGTGCTTGGCATAGGTGATGACGACGTAGATCGTAGTGTCACTTGGCTCCTGATGTTGCCGGTGCCGACCGTGCCGTGCCCTTGCTGCTGCGAACCAGCCGTTTGGATGGCATGGTGATGCGGTGGAGGCGCCTGAGGGCCAGCGGCTCCGTTGGGCACAGTAGTTGGGTCAGCCCGCCCCGGGGGTGGCGCGTGCCCTGCGGTAGCGCCCGCAGTGGGGGCGGCCGGAGGGTTGCGATTCGCCCCAGAACGAGCATCATCACTGCGGCTGTGCCCGTTGGCGAGGAGAAGGGGTTCAGGCGGAATGATCCCTCCATCCGTACCTCGTGGAGCATGGCCGTTGGGATGTTGCTGATGCTGTCCTTCCCCGGTGCCTCCCGTTCCTGCTTCGGCCGTGGGGGAGGTGGCGACGGTGCCGCCTGCACCAACCATGTCCCATGCAGCATCCACACCCTCACGAGCCCCCGCATTCCCCGTGACGTCGGCGGTCGCGGGCGGCGGAGCCTTCGAGGTGGACGGGTGATTTGCAGCTCCGGGCTTCCTCTTGGGTGCCATAGCCCATGACGCCGTTGACGACGAAAATGTCGATGAAGATGACGCGCAGCGTACGCTCTCGGGTTCGCGCAAGTGATCCCCCTACCTGGCGCGCCAAAGATGTCGTGGGAAACCACGGCCACCTATGGGGCCATGAGCCCCTTTTCGTTCGGTGGGGGGATGGGCACGTTGCACAAAGAGCGGACATGCATCGCGCAGCATGGCAGAGATCACACGGGCAATCTTTACCCAGGTTCGGGCCACCGTGAGGCGTAAAACCCTACTCCTGCTTTGGTGGATTGATGGTGGATAATGGTGGTGGACGTAGCACACTCGCCCGGCAAGGTTGCTCTGGGGGCGGGAGTGGCTACGCACGTATGAATATGCGAGGGTCCAACCCTTTCTATGATCGCCATGGGCCTCCTTTTATAGATTCAAGGGGTCACCATAGTGGCAAATCAGTCTTTGCCTACTGATTAGATAGCTAACAGTGCTATCATACCTAACTCTGCAGGCTGACAGAGCACATTAAATGCGCCGCTCAGTGTCACATCACAGCTCGCCCGACAGGCCCTGCCGGGCTGTTTTGCCAGCTTCGTGCCTGCTCATTTGACACGTCTCAGGACGGGTGTCATATGGAGGTGTTTGCTCTAGGAAGTGGCTGCCATGTGGTAAAAAGCGGCCACTTAGTCACCTTGGAGCTCGACACCGCTCTGATTAATGACCTGCGTCGCTTGTGAGGTGGAGTGGCTTGCCCCCGCCAGCCCCGGCAGGCCTGCCGGGACGATCTGGGAGCTTGCTTCCGGGGCAAAACCCAAGCCTGCCGGGCTTGCCTGCCCGGCAAGGTAGGTCCTTCCCTTAGTGATGCCTTGTTCCTCTGGCTCACCTTGGCCTTCTTGACCTGCACTTGGACCCTTCAAGGGAATTGATCCTCCTTGCTTGGTCTGACCTTGGTCTTGTAATCTTGTCTCTGGCCTATGCACAGTCCGTGCAATGGACCCAGGGTCTGTTGCACCGACACCACTACGAAAGGGGACGATGTCGAAGATCAAGTCTTTGCTCCGAAAGTTATCCGGAGAGCCGAACACGACCTCCAAGGTAAGGGTGCCCGAACGGTGGGCTTCAATGCCAGGGATTACCCCCTTGAAGGTGGTGTTGCTGGGTTTGATCCTTAACGGGTCAATACCCATTTTCCTTACGGTATCTGCATAAATCAGATTGAGGCTGCTGCCTCCGTCCATGAGGACTCTGGTGAGGTGGTACCCATCGATAATAGGGTCTAGGACCAAAGCTGCAGATCCTCCATGACGGATACTGGTCGGGTGGTCCCTGCGATCGAAGGTGATCGGACATGCTGACCATGGATTAAACTTCGGGGCTACATGCTCTATGGCGTAGACGTCCTGAAGTGCGCGCTTCCTCTCCTTCTTAGGTATATGAGTGGCATAGATCATGTTCACTGTTTTAACCTCAGGAGGGAATTGTTTATGGCCTCCATTGTTCGGCCTGCGAGGTTCCTCATCGTCCTCGCTGCGGGGCCTTTTGCCCGTGTCCTCGGCTGTAAGTTTGCCAGTCTGCTTAATTACCCAACAATTACGGTTGGTGTGGTTGGCGGGCTTGTCCGAGGTACCATGTATTTGGCAAGGCCTATCCAGGATGACGTCCAACTTGGTGGGTCCGTCCTGGTTTCCTTTAGAGGGCTTTTTCCACGGCCCGGACTTAGAATTGCGGAATCCGGCATTTACTACCGTGTCATCGGCCTTAATGCCGTTGTGCTGACGCTTATTTTTATTGCGTTGTGGCTTCCCGTTGCCATCCCGGACCTCCAAAGTGCCAGGGTCTTCCGGGTTGGTGCTTCTACGAGCTAACCAGCTATCTTCGCCCGCACAGAAGCGGGTCATGAGGGAGGTGAGAGCCGCCATTGTCTTTGGCTTATCTTGGCCGAGCTGTCATGCGTGCCATTTGTCCTGGATACTGTGTCTGAACACGACTATGGCTTCGGCATCCGGGCAATTGACTATCTGATTCTTTTTGGTCAAAAATTGATTCCAAAATTGTCGGGCTGACTCACCGGGTTGTTGGACCACGTGGCTCAGGTCATCGGCATCCGGAGGCCGGACATAGGTGCCTTGAAAGTTGGCTCGGAAAGCATCCTCGAGCTCTTCCCAACTCCCTATGGAGTCTTCGGGGAGGCCGTTCAACCAATGTCGGGCTGGTCCTTTGAGTTTTAGTGGCAGGTATTTGATGGCGTGGAGGTCATCTCCTCGTGCCATATGAATGTGGAGAAGAAAATCTTCGATTCACACGGCCGGGTCTGTAGTGCCATCATATGGCTCGATGTTCATGGGCTTAAACCCCTCTGGGAATTGGTGTTGCATCACTTCATCAGTGAAGCACATTGGATGAGTGGCGCCCCTTATGCGAGCTACATCGCGTCGGACTTTGGCTTCTATCCTGGCCCAGTGTTGCTCTCGAACTCTATCGTTTCGGTCGAGCCAAGCCTGGTATCCATCCTGTCTGTCGGGAGGTAGCCTCTTGATCTGTAGATAGACCTTGACTGACCCGCTTTAGTGGCTAGGTCATGTCGCAGGTCGTATTGATGTTCTGGTTGCTCTGCCTCCTTGCCTTTTCGGAGAGGTGGGGCAGGTGGTAGTTCAGCTTCTCCAGCTGGCCTATCCCGGCCTCGAGGGGGGCGGTATGGTTGGTTGCCTTGAGTCCGTCTTGGTGGTACAGGCTTGATGGCCTCATCGTCGAACTGTGGCAGCAATTTCTGCTTTGGGTATCTTTTGTTTTGTTGCTCATAACCGTACCCTTCTTCGGCTGTTAGGACTTTTGTCCATCTGTCGTTGAGGGTGTCCTTCTCGGCCTTGAGCTGTTGCTTCTTCTTCTTTAGGCTATGCGTGGTGGCAATAAGCTGCCGTTTAAACCGCTCATAATCACTACAAAAAAAGACACATCCGTGACATTTTGGCCCGAACGAATTTTTTTCCTGTCATGCTTATGACACTTCTATGACGATAATTGTGACAAAACCACGTATCATCATAGATGTGGTGGGCTCCTACTTCTATGACAAAAAACATGACGGAAAATGGGCTTTTCATCCTGGGCGGGCCGGGGACGCACCTGCATGACATTTTTTGGGCCGTCCATGACGGAAAAAATCATGGTAGAAGCGAGGGCGAGGAAAATTTCGGTGAGTTCCCGATTACGGTGGGTGGTCGGGGCCGAGCGATGCATGGAGGGATTGCGCATTTCTCTCGTACACGTACATGCGTGTGTGCGAGGCGTTGGGCTCTAACTGAACCCGAGCGAGGCGTTCGCTTACGGAACCCGAGCGATTGCACTAGCTACGTTACTGAACCCGAGCGATCGATCCCTTGGCTGTTAACTGAACCCAAGCGATTCCTTCGTACTGCTGCTAACTGAAGTCGATCGAAACCTGCTGCTGCCTCTTGATGAACAGTGACCGTTGTTGGGGGTTGGATGAACAGTTCCCAGTGGTGGTTGGATGAACAGGACCCCGTGGTAGTAGAGGCCATTGCCACTGGATGAACAGGACCCCGATCGAGAGGAGGCCGCCACACACCACCCGATCGAGCCGGTTGGCGGTGGATGAACAGGACCCCATGGAGGGCTGGTTGAATAGTAGCCAGTGGAGGGTGGATGAACAGGACCCTATGGAGGGCTGGTTGAACAGTAGCCGGTGGAGGCTGGATGAACAGGACCCCGTGGGTGAAAAGTAGCTGGTGGAGGCAGGAGGAATTCGACGGTGGATGAACAGTAGCAGGTGGAGGCTGAAGGAAGTCGACGGTGGATGAATAGTAGCCCGTGGAGGCTGGAGCGAGGCAGTAGACGGTGGATGAACAGTGGTTCGTGGAGTCTCGTTTTGCGGTACGCCACACCCCTCTCGATCAACAGGACCCTGTTTCGACCATAGGCACTCGAGCAGAAGGCCGTTTCCTCCGTTCTACAGTACGCCAGACCCTTCCCGATGAACAGGACCCTATTTCGACCGTACGTGGTCGAACAGAAGGCCGTTTTCCTCCGTTTTGTGGTACACCAGACCCGGTTCTGGCTGTTCCATCCAAACCGGTTGGCTCCCGATGAACAGGACGTGTTCCGACCCAATGGCTTCGCTCTCGATGAACAGGACGCGTTCCGACCCAGTCACTTGGCTCCTGGTGAACACGACATTGTTTCCTCCATTTCGACCCAGCTGGTTAGTTGCCGATGAACAGGACGACGCCGCTGCCGTCCGTTGCCTCTCCATGTACATGAGCCCTGGCCGTAAGTATGCGCGCGTACATGTTCGAGACCCCGCCCGTATGTACGTACGTAGCCCTATTTACTTTCTTGTAGCGTGGCTATACGCACGTGTACACGATATATATAGACGGTACTGCGTGACATGCTACGTCCGTGCCTCTACTATGACACGTGCATCTCCTTACTCGGCCACGGTTCATCGCTGCAGAGAGAGCGATCGACCAGTATATATGTACACATTTGCGACCAGACAGACAACCCTATGTACGGTTCGACCTGGTGGGTCCCATCTATCAGGAGGATAAGGAGGCACTCCCTTGCATGCAAAGATATAGCTGGTGGGTCCCAGCTGTCAGGGGGAAGAATCATTTTTTTTGCCCGTAATATGGACACACTTCCTTGCGTGCGAAGATGTAGCTGGTGAGTCCCAGCTGTCAGGGGGGAAACATTTTTTTCGCAAAATACGGCGGCCCTTTCGGTGGTCCCTGTTGTCAGGTGGAGGAATCATTATTTTGTGCGTAATAAGGAGGCACTTCCTTGGTGCGGCCATGGACCCAGCTGTCAGCCTCTCCACGTACAGTCCTCTTCCGATGGAAGTCGTTCCTTGACCACGTTGACCACGCCGCGCCGAGAGCACCAAGGCGGTGGACGACAGCGATGCCTAGGAAGGGAATGACCCAGAGCCGGGGAAGACTAGGCAGTTGTTTCCCACGCGGAGGGGAGTATGAGGGTTTACTGGTTCGGCTGCAGTGTGAGGCTGTCGCCACCGGAGAATAACAGGAGGTCTGGTGAGTACAGTGATGTCCAGGCCAGCGATGGGAGTAGGGTGGGGCGGTGAGTCCTGTGTGGCAGCACGGCCGGCCATGGGAGGCAGGAGCAGGCGGCATGGCCGGCGCTGGTTTGGGCGGCTGGAGCAAGAAGACCAGAGGTTGAAGAAGCACGACGACCGTTAGATGGACATCGTATGGTCACCGCAGCTAGAATCGTTTATATTGACTAAGTTAACAAAGCCCTGCGTCCGTGTCAAGTTAGTAGGCCCACAAGTCAGCCTCCAAATATGGTGGGACCCACCTAGCAGCGGGGTATTCATTTTTTGTGCGTAATAGCTGGTGGATCCGACCTGTCAGCGGGGGGAATATTTTTTTTGTGAAATACAGAGGCCCTTCCGGTCGGTCCCAGCTGTCAGGAGGTGGAATCATTATTTTGTGCGTAATAAGGAGGCACTTCCTACTCGCAAAAAAAGGAGGCACTTCCTTGCGTGCGGCCGTGGACCCAGCTGTCAGCCTCTCCACGTAGAGTCCTCTTCCGATGAATGTCGTTCGTTGACCACGCCGTGCCGAGAGCACCAAGGTGGTAGACGATGGTGAGGCCAAGTAAGGGAATGACCCGGAGCCGAGGAAGACTCGGCAGTTGTTTCCCACGCAGAGTGGGTACGAGGGTTTACTGGTTCGGCTACAGTGTGAGGCTGCCGTCGCCGGAGAATAACAAGAGGTGTCGGTGAGTAGAGGGATAGCCAGGCCAGGGATGCGAGTATGGTGGGGCCGTGAGGCCTGCCCGGCAGCACAGCCGGCCACGGGAAGTGGGAGCAGGCGGTTCCACCGGTGCTGGTTTGGGCGGCTGGAGTAGGAAGATCAGAGACTGAAGAAGCACGATTGTCGTTAGATTGACATCTAATGGTCTGACGCTGGTAGAGTCGATTGTTGACTAAGTTTCTTTTTTTTGAGAAACCTTGTGTACGCATGAACTTAGTAGGCCCACAAGTTAGCCTCCAAATCTGTGGCAGACAACATAGAGCCCATTTGCTATTTTTTTAATAATTTGCAGCCCATTTGCTAATTCTTAAGGAATTTATTACATCCCATTTTCTGCCCAGGACCACGGTCAAAAAGTTCAACCTAATTTTGCATATTTCGGTGGAGTCCAAACTGTTTTAATCCAGAAATGATAAACATTTATTTTTTAAGAACTTATTGATTTGCCAAATAAAATATTATTTTATTTTTGTAAGCTAATAAGACGTGGGACAATTGAGTTGGTTTTAGGGAAAACCAGTGGTAAAAAAAATCAGCGCTGGGAGGGAAAAAAAGGATGTAAAGATGAAAAGGGAACTTTATGTATTTTCAATATAATAATACGTGTATATGAACTAGTAAAACTATAGGTAGAGATTAGAAAACGGAAGTAGGACATGGCATTTCAAGAGGAAAATAGAACTGGGCTGTGTGTTTTCTTCAGTAAAAAAACTGCCTGCGGATGTTCTAAGAGAAAATATAAGTAAGGCTGGCGGCCAGAGGCCAGTTGATACCTGCTGGATCTTTGTGCCCCATTATCGTCATGGGCTGGGCCTGTTAAAAACAAAACCAAGCCTGGGCAGTCCATAGCCCAGTTGAAACTTGCTCGACCTAAAAAAGCAATATACCTGCTGGATCCCAGTTATCACTCTGTACTTGCAGAATTCTCTCGTTTAATGACTACGCTGAAAACTTCATGGGTTTCACCGTCTCAGACGTCAGCATTATTTTTCCATCGTGATAATAGGTGCATGCACTTGCTTGCGTGCGGCCATGGACCTACTGGTTCTGTACGGTTAGGCTCTGTATGGACAGTAGTCTTGTGGTTCCACGGACGAATTTCATGCAAATCGGATGGTTTTCAGTGAAAGCAGACTAAATTGATTGCATTTTACATATTTCTTTTTATTATGGAATATTTTACATATTTCAACTAATAATAACCGACTAGGCCTTTTTTTAGTCCATGGGAGGCGCTTCACGATCGAGGTCGCGACACTTAACTGTTCTGGAAGGCCCAAATCCATCGCTCCTCTCTTTTAACAATTTGCAGCTGGGCTTGGCATGCCACAGCCCAGTTCCGACGTGCTGCGTCCAACTATCATCCTGTGAAACTAGATGGATTCCGTGCGTACTTCAAAGATGTAAATTTTTTGGAGAACTGGGAATTCGAACGGCAGGTGGTTATGCTACCCATCAAATAAAAATCAGGTGCCTGAAAATTTGTTTCGAAACAAATGATTCAGCTTTATATCCATGTCGACCCTCTACACGATGATTGGAAGCAAATGCCATGTTCATACCGAAAGATCCTTAACAACAATACCAACTTGTAGATGACCAGGTAGTACAAGTACCAATACCAAACTAACTTCTAATCTTTTTAGTCCTGGCCCTAGTGTTCGTCTAGTAGAAAATCTTGCAGATGAGCATCTCCCGCTCCTTCTCTTGCTCCAGTTCCCCGAGGTGGTACTGGTGCATCACCCAGTTGGTCCTCTGCTGGTCGAAGTTCTTGTTGGTGTGCAGCACCAGAACCTTTTTGCTGCCCGTCTGCCGGCCGTTGACCATCATCGATAAGGTATTGCCAGTCTTGTGCCACATCGCGTGCATGCCGCACTCCGACTGTATCTTGCGACGCGTCCGCGTGCCCCTTTTGAACGCCCTGGAGTTGCGCTGGAAGAAATGCTTGCTTAGGCCACTCAGTGTGATACCTGCAGTATTGGCGAATATAGGTTTTAGGGTACGTAGTTGGCATTTTCATAACATCTTTGGCATGTTGCAGTCAATTATTTCACTTTTTATTAACTGTCAAATTGTAATTGCTTCACTAGGTCTGCGTCTAAAAAGAAAAATAGAGCTATAAACAAAGGAATATGTTTGTGCAAGTAGACGGCTGATCGGTGTCTCACCAGGAAGTTTCTCAGGATGGGTGTAGCATATGCCGTGCTCGCTGTCGATGGTTGGTATGAACAAATCGATGAGAGGGTGAGATCTCGCACCGTCAGCACTCACTTTGGACTCAAGGTGCTCGATCAGCTCCTGATCCGTGGTATCAAACTTGATGCCAGCCGGCAGCACCGGCCAATCCTTCTTGGACTTGCATCGGTTAATTCCAGTTAAATGGTACTCAATGTATGATCAATCAACTGTTTTAAGTAAATGATGAAAGATTTCGACAGATAAGTGGTACTCCAAATCTGAAGTCCACAATACCAGAACAAACTGGGGTCTCGGCTTCATTACTACATGCAGACTCTAAAGACTTGAAAACCCCCATAAAGATCGAAATCATCATACAAGGCAATGGGACGAATACTCACAGGAGCGGCCTCGCTGGTTCCTTCCTTCATCCGGCTAGCTTGAAGAGCATCTTTGTTGTGATCGATTTTTTTAGCGTCTTCCTTTTGACTACTTGCAATGAAGTATAGCAACTCCAGTAGCTCATCTCTCATCGTACCAAATGGATCGGAACAAGGCGGCTGCTGGGAGGCGGGGAGACCGAGAGAGAATGGGAGAGTGATTTTGTAGAGAATGCGAGAGTGTTGTTGTAGTACGAGAGGGGTGAGGCCCACTTTGATGAACCGAACACGCCGCCGGGACTCTTGTGTCACCTCATGCGTAGCGTGTTGTCACGTCAATTCAATGTGAGGACATGATGAATAATTTGACCGACGTATACTAGTACTACTGTACTACTTACTAGTCGTATTTAGTGTCACATTTTAACTATAGGTTTAACTAACAAAATGTGAATGCATGTCACCGAAAACTATACCATTAGAAACTATGTTCAAATATGAATCCAACGATATAATTTTTTGTGACATGCATTAACATTTAGTTAGTTAAATTTATGGTCAAAATTTGACACAAATTACGAAGGGGACCAATAAACCAGGAGGGAGGTAGTAGTATGAGTAGCACAATATACGGTATAGAGGACTAGTACAAATTTAGAAATGGAGTACGAAGTTACAAGGCTGTGCGACAGACTTTGTAGGCTACATGAGTAATACAAAATATAATTCTCATTGGACAACACTTTCACCAACAAGTACGCACTTGAAGCCTAATTGATATATATATGGCTTCTGCACAACATCTCCATCATCATTATCAATACATCCTACGCATGTGAGTTAGGATGCACTTGATCCCAGAAAGGTATTTATCGTTCAAACTAACTACAATACATAATATCCAACAAAAGAGGGTCATGCTATAGCAGCAGGATACATGGCTCAGTCTAGATATCACTACGAATCAAGTTGTGCATATTTGCTGTTGGCATGAACCATATCGCCGCATGTCGGGTTTGCAAAAGCCATTCATCGCTTGGAAGCTTGATGCCTTTCACATACTGAAGATCATCTGGCAACAAGCTGTGTCAACGAATCTCTGGATATGGTGATTCATGAAACCCATGGTACGATGTGTAAACACAGTTCCCCCTGGCGAATGGAAGTTGCATAGCACGGTAATCATCGCCGGTGATACGATCGATGATTGGTTGGATGATCGGATAATTGAGCCCGAGAAACATGGAGTGGTTGCCGAGGCTTTAAACCCACCTCCAGTTGAATACGCCTGGCCCAACGGAGCTGGGATCTTTCTCGAACACGAAGCAGCCATAGCCATCACAGTCACGAATGCCCCAGGCATTGTACTGCATGTGGTTTGATGAAATGGTTTGGTCAATTTGGTACATGCGAATGAGCATCAAATGACCGCCATTAGTTGAACGAGCGATAAACGACCACCCATTGACTTGTATATTTCCAGGTCCTGGAATTATGAAGGCCAGCGCATTTGCGTCTGTTGCAACAAATCAAATTGGAGACCAAAAGGACAAAAATATACAATCATGTTCAGAGTATGTGTGGAATTAAGATTATTATAACAGTGACACAGATCATAGCCAGAGAATTGCAATGTCGTGGTCATAATCATACCCCAACTTAAAAAAAATTAAGCCAATGGCTTTCATATTCTAGCAATATGTCATGGTTCAAACATCATGTAAAAATGAGAGGAAAACAACTATGACAGGGCCTACTCATATTCTACCATAGTAGTTACTACTGTTCTCATATCAACTCTAACAATAACATGCGGGGTTATAAAAATCTTGGAAATGAGAGTAACATATAGCAATCATGAGGTTATACTCATAATATCTATTCTAACAATCATTAGATGCCAATTGTTCTCATATCAACTCTAACAATAACATGTGTGGTCATAAAAATCTAGGAAATGAGAGGAACATATAGCAATGATGTGGTTATAGACATACTATTTATTCTAAATTTCTAACAATCAATAGGCAGTCATATTCATAAGGTAAAGATGAGATGAGATAGAACAATTACACGACGATAGATTCCACTAGTATATGCAGCCAATCTGTGCGTCGACCGCGTAAACGATGCCATCGTGCACTATAGCATCAGACAAATATGAAGGGTCAATAGGATTGATGATGAGCCATAACCATGTATGGTGATCGGATTCCAGATAGACTAATCCGTCGAACAAGGCAATGAGCTTGTAATCCATGTAGTCTTCTGATGGTGTGGGCACTTCGCAGATTACAACCTTCAGCAAACGGAGGTCATACCAAAAGCTCGACGCATCTCATGTGTAGTAGGCAGGAGTGTCCGGCGGGCCGCGAGGCTCGATGCCGGCGGTATCCAACGATGGAAGGGTGATCTCTCGCTGGGTGTAGATATCCACGAGACGCCATGGACTACCGGATTGGTGGATGAGGACGATCCAGTTGGCCTTCATGCCCGCCCAGTAGTGGCCGCGCATGAAGGACAGGTGGGCGGGTAGTGGTAGCATGTCGAGGGGCACCACGGCAACCTCCATAGGATCGTCAAGTCAGTGTCTGGGCCACCTGCGACGATCGGGCATCAGCAAGCAGGGTGTCTTGAAAAGGGCCGGACGGTTGCAGACGAGTAGATGGTACATAGACACCGAGCATGCGGCCAGACGCACGGTGCTGAGCAGGTCCATACAATTACAGATCTGCTCCAAGAGAACATCAAGGAGGGAATTCCAATCGCGGCTCTGCGTGTCAGTCGGTTCTGCCATAGGGTTTTTTAGGGCGCTGAGTGATTGGGGTTTTCGGTGCCTGCGAGCGAGCGAGGAAGTGGATTCGGGCGGGCGAGCAAAGAAGATGGCGTGTGTGGCCGAGCAGTGAGCGGGGGGGATATGGTACGCGTGAGCTACCGAGGAAGATGGCGTGGGCGGGCGAGCAGTGAGCGGGGGGAAATGGTGTGCGGCCGACGATGGGGAAGAGAGGAGGAAGAAGAAGAGAGGAGGAACAAGAGGGAAAGACGGGCAAGAAAGTGCATTAAATCTCAATTCTACTAGTACTACTACCAGGATATACAGTCCTTCGGAGTGTAAATAGTTAAGCCGATGGCATGTGGGTCTACCTCAAGAGGGCCCATATGTCAGTTAATGGAAGAGAGAGGTGCGTAGGCATATTTGCGGAAGCGTGCTCCACTGGCAAACATGATGGCAGTACAGGGTAAGGTTGATTTAGTAACACCAACACGCTGGTTCAGCTTATTAATTAAGTGTCCCATCTGCTGCAGCGTGTATTGTCATTTCAGTGTGAAGACTAGTTGAATAGTTCTCTCTGACCGAGATGGGGAATAATGGATCGCCAAGACTTCCTATCTACAGTATCCCTATGCCTTTACTCTCATCCTGTCCAACAAGATGAAACATTGGCCAAGGCACCCGGCGCCAATAATGTAGGAGTACTACTAGTATTTTGAGCCAAACTTTGACCATTTAATTAACTAACAAAATGTTAATGCATGTCACCAAAAATCATATCACTGGATTTGTATTTGAACATAGTTTTTAATGGTATAGTTTTTTATTACATGCATTGACACTTTGTTAGTTAAATTCAGGGTCAAAAGTTTACACTAAGTACGAAGGGGACCAATAAACCAGGACGGAGGTTTATATACAGGTCAATAAAAAAAATCATCAACCAAGGTTGTAGTAAATGATGAGTGCCTGAAGAATTTTTTCCGAAAGTACACAATAATGGGCTCGTTTTCCTCAAGAAAATTGTGTTTAAGAACGTATTAATTGCTATGCATGCGTGAGGAACAAAAGACCAGAACTTTTACACACATTGGTGAGTTTTCTCTTAATTCTTGCATGCAACGTTTTAATGAAGCTTGAAATATGAACATGACAATGGCAGGGAGTAAAAGCCTCATGCTTGCATGCATGCATGCAACATGCAACACTCACACGTACACATGCACGCACGCAACACTCACACATCCATGCGGCACACAACACACGACGCAACACACATGCTCATGCTCAAGTGCTCAACCTACTCCCTCCGTCCGTGGAAGACTGTACATATAGAGATTTACACATTGACCAAGAGGAACCGGAACTTCATGGCATAATTAACGCCCAAAAGTAGCAGACTTATGTGTGCATGCGACCATTGAGAGAAGAAGATTAAATGAAGGTTGTTGCATGCTGTAATTAAGGATAGACATGCAGCCTATAGCTAGAGCACAAGTTGGTGCATTAGTCAATCAATACCGATTAGATTAAAGGCTAAGTGCATTGGAAGTGTAGATGTACACTCTTTGTTGGAAAATTTTCTAATGCTAGATGTTCAGTTTTTCACGGACCAAGGGAGTACACGTGCATGCACTCACATACACAGCCAGGGTGGTTCACGTGCAAAGGTTGGACTCCTGTAGCGCCTGCGTAAAATTTTGTTTAACTGATTTCTTTGCTCTACCAACTGACAGGTGGGACCCAGAAACCAGGTGTCAATTTAAGCAGTCAACAAAGTGCCACGTCGACTATGTGGCCGGTCAGCAGGGTGCAATACAGTGCTCTACGGTGAGCTAGTGACCGTATAATCACCGCAAAACTATATAGTGACTGTAATGAGCATATTGTTACATACGTTGACCGCCAGTGTATTTTTCTCGTTTCAAATTAAGCCATATTAACCGGAAAGGACGCAGTATGGACTAGCACTACTTTGATGTGTCCCGTCAACTCGCAGAACGAGGAGAAGCTTGCTTACTACGCCCTCCCCCTTGCCCACGCGCGGTGGCTCACAGGACAAGGAGAAGCTTGCTTACTACGTATGCCTACGCCCTCTCCCTCGCCCACGCGCATGGTGGCTCACAGGACGAGGAGAGGGTTTTGACTATAGCGCCCTCTCCCTCGCCCTCGCCCTCGCGGTGGACGTGCAGTAGTTCATTCGATGTTAGATTGCCAGAAGCATATTGTACTGGCATTGTTCGACCTTCCGAAGAGGCGAAGAGCCAAGTGTAAGGTTCACAGGAGTACGAACTGTTGAACCTCCTGAAGAGGCAAAGAGCCAAGCGCAAGGAGTTGTCGTCCTAGTACTACAACTATAGTGAACGATCGCTACTGTATGATGCCGCCATGTCACCTATAGCCAAAGCTGTGCCACCTTTTTTTCTCACAGAGCGTGTTGGAGCCTGTGCAACAGCCACACAAGTTGCACGTACACATAACACATTTACTTGTAATAAATTCTAAAGGACAAATGCCAGCATGCCAGACAAGTTCATCTCCACTTCATGTGATAAATTTGTGCACGACTACTCTACATATATTTACATCGCTACCATTCGCAATTTACCATACTCCACTTACACGTTATAGATGGGCTCCATGTCCTCCTCCAGGTTCCAGTCCCAGGTGTTCTTCATAGATGGCACGATCCATAGCGGTGGGCAACGAGAATCATTGTCGCAGATTTCTAGTCTGGTCCCACACGATGGGGACTCGTCCAAGCTGAAGCGGCATAAATCAGGGATAGCGTGTCCTAGCATGTCGTTCATCCGGCGGTGCGCACTGAAGACACAACCATGCTTCATGAACGGCAGGCCTTCGGTGTCGTGCATGGAAGGTGGCATCTGCTTCACAATGGGGTAGCTGTCCCCAGTGAAAAGCAAGTACTCTCCAAGAGTGTTCCTCAGCACCCACATAGCGTCACGGGGGTCGAACTCGACGCCGTTCATCTGGTACACGCGGCATCTCAGGTCTGGACACATGGTGACGTACATGGTCAAGGTCCATGCATAATAATGTTGTGCTCAAATATGGCGGTCAGTAATATTGTGCAGCAAATAGTACTACTCCATTATAGAGGAAGTAAAATAACCGGTTTATTATATATAGCCACTCTTGGCTACATGGATGAGATAGTAGTAAGACATGGAAAAATAAAAATGGTGGGAGCTAATGGGTTCAAGTCTTCAAGGGCCTAGCTAGCTATACGCGTTCTCCAAGGTAAAAAGTACTAGCACTAGTAAGTAGTACTACTCCTTACTACTTAGTACAATGAAAGAGAATGTGAGAGGGTTAAAAAATCTAATACTAAATTGTAGTACTAGTACAGTAAACCTGTCCCAGTCATGAAAAGAAAAGAACTAAGAGCATGGTTAATAGTATAGCCGGATGCTGGCTATATGATCTTGCCACATCATATATAGCCTATCTTATAGCCCGCAAGTACAATAGTCACAAAGAAATATGTACTACTTTGTTGAAATATGCCCACCTTCCTCTCTCACATAGTGTCTAGGAGCATGCTACAACCAGCTGTTAATCAGTAGCTTGCTTCTCTTCTCGCTCCTCTTTCTCTTATCCAACTCATCAAAAATATGTTATCTAAAGCCTTACAGCCCGCCTACATCATCCTATTGTACTTGCTCTAATAAGTATTACTACTCTAACACACAGCAATGAGAAAATGGAATACCCGGGTAGATGGTGACGGTCCGATCGTGGTAGATCGTGTGACCATGTTACACATCAGTGGTACCATGGGTAATGACTGCTAAGATAGTTGATCCCAATATGCCAAAGTCAGCTACAAGGTTCCAGGTTAGACCGAATCGCGGATGCAAATGCACATCCAGGATCGGTGATCTTATTTTGATCGGGGGATGACTGGTCCCTGCAAAATAATGGTGTACCGTTAGGGATGCAAACGATGGTTTGTGCATTCCGTTTGTAATCTCCCGTACCGTAGGATGGCAACCAGATGAAACAAGTCCCCTGGCTTGTCACTGCGAAGATGCGGCCTACATGGCACACGACGTCTTTGAACGTGTAGGGGTACAAATCTGCCGTGGCCAACATGTGCCAGCCTCTGCTGTTACATCCTTTTGTATTGATGGCAATCCTTATGTCGAACACCGCGATGAGATAGTAATCGTCGTAGCTGCGTCGCTTTGTCGGCGGGTCCGCAATTGCTATCTTCTTCAATCTCATGTAGGCATCATCATACGTATTCAAGCCCAGCCAGTCCGGAAGGCCGATCCCAATGGTGGAGAAGGGGTCTACGGGAACGGCCGCACTGCTGTGGATGTTGTGCAAAATGATGGTGGTATCCGGTCGGAGGTATGCACGCCAATCTCCATTGGCACCAACCCAGACCTATATATAAGATGGTGGGCAGCGGAGAAATCACGGGATGGAATAACTAAGTACTATATTTAGAATATACACTAGATGATCAAACTCCATGACTGACTTGCTCATCGGACAAAATCCGACTACCTCTCAACATCGACAACTCTAGCAGAGTCAACGTGCAACCACGGCCAGGTAGCGGTGGACTGTTCGATGGATTGTCCCATAGAATAATCTTCTCCTCGAGAATGCATGGAAGACCAACAAGCATGGCCTTTTCCCAAGCCTGTTTACACACAGTCTTAAAATAGTTGGTGCAGCAAGCACCGAGTCTTGCAGTGGTGAGGATGTCGGAGCGGCGTGCGATTTCTCCCAGAGGATCGTCGTCCAAGGTCTCCCAGCCCCGACGAGGAGGAGAACCGCCTGGCGAATCCATGGCAGCAGCGACGAACTGCCTTGGTCTCTTCGGGGGGGAGGGGAACTGGCGAGGAGGAGATAAGAGCGTAACCACAGCGCCTCGTCCCTTCTTTAAGGAAGTTACGCGGGCACGCATAGTGGTAGTGTGATGGTGTAGTTATTATTTACTACGGAGTACTGTACTTCTATAGTGCACCAGTTTTGAACTCTAGAAACTCAAGGCCAAGGAGCTACAGTTGCAAGTGGAGGGTACTACTGTTCTCTAGAACCATCGTTGTACTATCAATGCAGGGAAAGTACACCTGCGTACTCTCCGTGCTCTATTCAAGCGCGTAGCTGGCCTTGAGATAATGGAGCAAAGTCCATGCATGCAACGCCACAAGCTACAGAGTATAGCACTTTACGCAAGAGCCATATTGCACATTTCCCAATGCCACGCCAGGCTTTTCCGGCTCCTCGGGCTTAATTGGGAGGCGCTAGTTTCTATACCCCTAGTAAAGATGGTAGCTGATGAGGAAGCAGCAAGCGAGGTGCGGCTAGGGCGAGCACGCAGGCGAGAAACGTTGCACAGTGTGAATTGATATATAAGAGTACTAGTACCTACTTTACATAGGAGTACTACTAGTACTACTCTAGTACGTGAGCCACGAGATGATGGGAGGGAAAACCCATTCACGTGGCTGGGCTATCCAGTGCACCCAAATTGTGGTGCAACACGTCCGTTCGACTTCAAAAGTCAAACTACCAGTGTACAAAATATTGGCTCGCAGCAAGGTTAATATTTAAAAAAAGGCCGCCGTGCATTCGGCTGGGATCGAACCCACAAAATGAGCTATACACTCCCGCGACCACTAGTAGTACAACGCAACCTAAAATTGCCTTTTGTCGCTAGTACATTGTTCCTTATACAAGAAACCACTACCAAGAAACTAGGTACCACTTTCCAACCAGCCCTACCAAGAAACCACTACTCTACAAAAATTAGCAAAAACATACCGAAATTTTCTTAATCCGTCGCAATAAACTACCAAGTGCCGTTATAGGCACGTTTCAACCCATGTCGCCCCTTAAGTCAACGTCGTCTATTTGACCAGCAAGTTAGGCGTTATGACTTGTGGGACCTACATGTCAGTCTGGACAAAAATCCCCGAGTGACCTCCTACCTCCGGCCTATCCACCTAGTCATCCTCGGCCATGGGACGCAGCTACCGCCGCCGGCAGAAGGCGAGGTCAAAAGCGTCGGTGGCGTGGAGCCCATCTTGCGGCAGCCCGGATGCCAGCTCCGTGCGGCGCTCGCGGCCGCTAGCTAGCCAAGCTAGCACACACCCTGCTGGATGCATCTAGCTGCTTGTCTGCAAGGTTTGCTAGCTAGGTTGGCACAGCGGTGCGGCGGCTTGCCCGCACGCACCACACTAAGGCCAGCCATCTGGCTTGAGCGAAGGCCAGGGCGGCGGCTTACTCGCGCGTGAGCCACGCTCGGGCCAGCCAGCCAACCCGTGCAGAGGCCAGCGCGGCGTCTGGCCCGTCCGGCAGAGCGGCGGCCAGCTCGCTCATCACCGGCGCCACCGACGAACACGCATACGAACTGTTTGAAGTAGTAATGTTCAGGAAAAATAATGATTGGAGGAGGAAGAAGAGGATAGAAGCTCTGATGTGGGTCCCTCGTGTCTTAATGGTCAACACAACGGTCAAACAAATGGTGTTGGTTTAAGGTGCCTCGTCAGCATGGACATGTGGGCCAACCCTGTCATAAACAGGTTTAAACGAGCCTAATCGGCACTAGGTAGTAGTTTCTTGGCGCCGATTAAGAAATTTTGGGTATGTTTTTGCTACTTTTTGTATAGTAGTTTCTTCCTAGGGCTAGTTGAAAGTGGTAGTTTTTTGTTAAATACTCTACATACTATAAGTAGGAGTGAAAGTTAAGCTTTGGAAGCCAATAAGCATGGCTAGTTACATAGTGCCTATGTGTACGTAATTCAAACAAAATATCGACCATGAGTGACTAATATCTTGATGGAAAACTCGAAACTATGGAAATATTAGCGAATTTTTTGCATGGTTGGAAATACTAGCAATGTGCACGTGCGTTGCAACGGATCATAAGTAGAATAATACTTATTCCCAAACTTGATAGAAAACACTCTAATTTTGATATACATATACCAGTAAAAATATATTATGTTTCAATCAGAATATATTCCTTGGGCTGTTTTGATGAGGTGAGGGAGGGATGTGGTTGGTTTTAAGATACTAAGCTGTTTTGACGACTGTGAGGGAGGGATGAGGTGAGGGAGAGAAGTGGGATGTTGTTGCGAAAAGGTAAGAACTTACCTCACAGTCGTTAGATGTAGATCTAATGGTCAGAAATGACGGATGGCAGACACACCATCATCACCAACTAAGTCTTCTGTAGGAGTACTAGCAAGATCGATGCCCGTGCATTGCACGGAACATCAAGATGCATTTTCTTATAAAATACCTGTTGTGGTTGACCCATGCGAGAGTAATCCCATGTGTAAAAACTAATGATATCTCGAGAAAGAGGAGAGATAAGGTGAGGAGGAGTGGGGCGTGGTGGTGATTGGTGGTCAGACTGAGCGGAGGCATGGGATGGACGACGCCGGCAGCGGCCACCATGCCCGATTGTTCCAGAGGCTTCCTTTTTTAATTACTCAATAATGAGGTTGTGGGAGATAAGGATGAACAAGGGAAGGCCTTATCTGCAAATGTGGAGAGAGGTGCGGGTATCTTTTTGCAAAATTGCCATAGTTTGCTTTCTATCCGTCAGATATAGATCGGACAGTCTATATTGTAAGATGGCAGGCATACCATCATCACCAACTCGGTTTTTTTATAAGAGAGAAGAGATATAAGTATGGAGATACAAACGTATTATCGATACTTGTTTCCATGAACTTGTATCTATGTTCTATTCAACGGCTGAGCATGTGGGGCCTTAGCACGATGACTTCCCGACTGTGTAAAACAAAGGTTTTCCCGTCGCTGATAAGGAGGGGGTGACGGCGGCGCGCTTTCGGCTCGCTCTAGTCCTAGTAGTCATACTAGGTGGTCTACGGATATGTAGATTTATTCTTTTTCATGTCTCGTGTTCGTCGTACTGCCACGACTGTTGATGGATAGACGATAAGTTATTCACAAGAAAACCTTGGTTGAGCATGTGTGCGAGAGAGAGATAGCGCGTGTGTGTGATATGTAGAGACTGAGGCAATGATAAGAGTTTCTTTGTGTGTCTCTGTGTGTGGATGATAGAGAGAGACATGTGCATGGGGCTTTGTGTTGTGTAACATGGAGACACATAGACATAATCAGAGAGGGAGTGTGTGAGATACACATGCGGACATGGGGAGAGATGTGTGAGTTAGAGAGATGGAGAATTTTGGTGTGCATGTGAGCTAGAGAGAGAGGGGGATATATATTGGAGAGAATATGCAAGGGTGTGTGTCTTAAAAGAAGGATCCAGATAGATGGGTGTTGTGTGTGTCTGTGTGTGTTTGTGCGCGCGCATGTGTGTGAGAGGGAGTGTGTGTATGTGGAGAAGAGAGACCACTAATGATGTAAACCTAGTAGGGAAGGGGGAATGGTGTGACATGTGTGCCAAGAGAGAGAAATGCTTGTGTAGTAGCAGGATAGCATGGGTGTGGGCGGGGAGCAGACTATTTGGAAGAGACATTGAGTGTGTGTGGGAGAGGGGTGTGAGAGTGAGAGAGAGAGAGCGAGCGAGGGAGAGAGAGAGAGAGGAAGAGAGGGGGAGAGAGAGGGGTCGTTTGTGTGTAGAAGTGGCGTATAGATAGGGAGACAAGGTTGATGTTGTTCGAAAGTGGCCTATGTACGGAGACGCAAGGAAAGCGAGTCATTGTGTGTGTGATAGAGACTTCATGAGAGATCTAGAATGACAGTTTGGACTATGAGATAACGATACTTTTGAACTATGAGATAACGATACTTTTGAACATGTGTGATATACTTTGAAGTACCAGAATGACAAACCTAAGATTGGAATTTTGGAATTCAACTCCATCATTAGCTTTTGTAATTCATTTAAACGGTGGTACATTTTTTAAGCCGGGATTTCATGATTTCAAATTCATATATCAAACCTAGAGATATACACATACTGTCATGTTCAAACCTTATAATCATCGAGATATACACATACTGTCATGTTCAAACCTTATAATCATCCAATTTATTCATACACATACACATTTTTGTTTTTGTCATTATATTTAGGATAAACACACTTGGAATTTCATTTGAATTCGACCATATGATGGTATTTGCTTCCACTAGCTCAATGATCCATATTTGAATTGAATGGACAATCTAAGTTTCGAGTTGGAGACATTGATTTTCAAAACTTGCACTTTTTTTTGCGTGCACAACAAATAAATTCTCGGCCATGATATCATAGTCGGTCGTACAAGAGCAGAACACTTAATTTCAGCCGCCAAAAGCTTTCAAACTTCCCGCTCACATCGAAATATCTCACGCCCGAAAGTTTAGCCCTGCGATATTCCTGTTTTACCCCTGCCACATGAACGAAAAAGGGCTGCTTTGGTAACTCCATTGTTTTCCCCTCTTTGCCCCCAACATTCTTCCCCAGAGCCCCTCCCCTTCCCCTCCCCGCCTCCTCCCCCCAACCACACCAAGCCACCAAATCTAGTCCTCCGCCGTAGCGGTGGACCTCACACCCCGCCGGATCTACCTTCCGCACCTTGGAACCCCCAACTGCCAACTCACCACTTCACCGGAGGCGCTTCAGCGACTGGCTTGTCGACCGCTCCAGATCTCCTTGACCGCCATCATGGTCCACTGCACCGGATCTGCTTCACCGGCGCCCTCGTCCACCACAGTGTAGGCCCTTCACCGACTCCCTCGTCCGCCACATCACTGGCCCTTCATAAAAGCCCTCATCCACTGCAACAGATTTGCCTCACCGAAAGCATTGTACACCGCGCCGGATGTGCTTCGCCGACGCCTTTGTCCACTGCACCGGACCCACTCCACGGACGCCATATTCTACTCCACCGGCCCTGCTTTACTGACGCCACAGCCTCATCAGGTTATTTCGATTTTACTCCTTTGGTTTTTCTATTCTTTATCATGGAACTGTTCACTTACCATAGATGAGCTTTCTTGTATGTCGACAGGCACCACAACTGAAGAACCAGAGCCGCTTCAGCAATGGCGACAGCCAGCCCAAACTCAACCGCAACACGAGCACCATCGACGATCCTTAGCTTTCACGTATGACAATGATGCCCATACGCCGCCGAGAATCAGGTGCTATTATCCAACGGACGGCGCCTACGTTCACTTTCTTAATTACACCATGTTCTCTATTCGAATCAAGAATTACAAATAGTTCTGTTGTCTGCTTTGCTGTATTGCTTGATTCGAATGCTTGCTTGTTACTTGTTAGGCTATACCTGAGTTAGCCAATATGTCAACAGTGCCTGTTGTACTATTGTAAAGAAATGCATGCCTAATTCATTTGACTCCTTAACTTTTCCTATGAACTTCATCACAAGACTGTCTTCGTAGTTTATATGAGGCCACATTGTTTAAGTGCTTTCTCAGATTATTTCAACTGCTTGTATGCCTGGGCAACTTAAATATAGTGGTGGTACACTACCTTTCATCTTACCATTTTAATTTGTTTTTGGCTGATGCTGCTTCGAACCATTTAAATATAGCTTGCCATGCTCGGCAATAATTCTTATGTTGTTTACCATGTAAGCTTACTGCCTGGATCATGCGATAACTATCTCTTACTTATGTCCACCGGAAACCTTTCAGGATGCCGTTCACACTAGGACACAATGTACAACCCCAAAATCTATTTGTAGAAGCAGTGCGCCATCCATGTTACTAGATGGTAGCAGTTCAGAGGCAACACCGTTGGAGAGCAGTCTGAGCACATATATTACAGTTCTTGAGGCTCTACTAGAGGCAGAAAGAGATGGTGTGGCTGCCATGAATGAGGTAATCTTGATCTTGAGGCTGGAAATTATGCAATTAGCTGCACGCATTATGCAAGCAAGCCAAGAATTGGAGGAAGTAAGAATGTTGCATTTGAAGACGGAGGAGGTCCTGCTGCTTCTGCTATCTGAAGCCCAGGGTAGTCCCAGTTCTTATTTAGATACCAGTTGAAATTGTCATTAGATTAGTATACTTGCATGTTGTGTCATGTCTGTGAATGGATTATGTTGTAAGACCCCTTTGTTGTCCATGTGTTTAATGATCTAATTTTTTAGGCGAGGTAATCCTCAGTACTTGTATGATTGACATAAGGTGAACTGTTTTTCATGTGAATAGATTGTATTGGATGAAATAACTGTTTGACTCAAAGTGTATCCAACCTACTGAATTCGAAGATCACGACATTTCTAAATCATATTCTTATAAAGGTGGAATAAATCTTTGTCATGGTTTTGAAGAAATAAATAACAAAATGTAGAATGATGTATGGATATTCGTAATCAGATACAAATTGGATTTGAATTTAGTTGCCAGGGCCCAGGGTAAACGTGAATGCTAATTCTCCCAAATTTTGAACGAAGCGGCAAAACACCCACTATCATTTGTCGGCTACCCGAAGCCGGTGTTTGTGAGATGGAAATTACTGTCTACCCTTGACACTTCACATCCTAATCGGCCCGATTTCCACTGCTGTCGATAGGAGTAGTTTAGTAACTTCAATCTAACATGACACGACCGCCTGTCTCCCCATTCAGACACGGTGGGCGCCAAACATGGGCGCCAAACACACATTTGATTCAAACTCATCCGAAAGACCTCTCTCTCTCTCCCTCCATTTTCCCATCCATATACGTGGGCGGCAAAACAAACTCTCCTCGTTCGAAATCGGTGTAGGCAAATATTTTAAATAGGGGTAGGTGTGTAACTTCCCTTAGACGTGACACAACCGCTACGTGTCAGCCCCGTTCATACAACGTGGGTGCCAACCGTGGGTGGCAAAACACCCTCTCCTTGCCCGAAATCGCTGTCGGCAAATATTGGGGAGATGCGAGATTACCGTCCTATCCCCAACCGACGAGATGTCCAAAATGTTAAACGAGGGCTAAGTTCAAACTTTCCCACATTTCAGACAAGCGCGTCCCAAAGTTTGAGATCCTCTCCCCCCTCCATTTCCCCATTCATACACCATCGGCACCACAACAACCTCCCCAGACCGGCCAGCCTCCTCCATCCGCCACTCCATCCTCCACCTTGCCGGAGCAGCTACCCCTACCCCATCATCCACTGCAAGAGATGGACGTCTCTCATCCATGGCGCCGGACCAGGATCCTTTCATCGCGTCCTCTCGCTTCATCGGTGCCGTCGTCCACCTTGCCGTTGCCGCTGCTACGACCGCCTCATCCACGGCAACAAGACTTATCCCCCGACCCGGCCGTCTGCCGTCTTAAGTCTTCTTCCGCGCCGCCGATAGCCATCGCACCCGCATCACCCTCAACGTATCAGCAGGGGCCTACTCGGCGTCGCAAGAGAGGTGGTACTCTTTCATATCTGGTTAAGATATTGATATCACCCAAAAAATAGATCGTAACTTGTTTACTGTAATTTTCTTGTCCATACCAAATTGTAGTGGCTAGTTGAAAGCAAACATTTGTTGCGAAGTAGCCTTTGTCCGGTTTGCACCTTCAGATCCGCCATGGCATGGTCACTGTTGGGGATATTACTACTGGGTATAAACCGGCCAGGAGAGGCCGGGTTATCCCCATAATGAGTTATTATACTTGAAGCCCACTTGGACAAAGATGGAGGCGCTTTATGAAGGCCCGGGGCCCAACGGCGGATTAAGGCCTGTAGACATAAACCGACATTGATATGTAAACTTGTGTTATAAGATAGAAAGAGTAGAGACCGAGCCGGACATGTTCATGAGCCGGCCTCGGGATCCTGTAAACCGATGGGCGTCAACCCATGTATATAAGGGGACGACCCGGTGGCGGTTTGAGGGAGATAGAAAACAACTCGAGAGCCAGGCATAGCGGATTCGCTCCCTGGTCATCGAAACCCTAGCAATTCCCCAACAACTGGATTAGGCCTTTACCTTCACCGCAAGGGGCCGAACCAGTATAAACTCTCTGCGTCCCTTGTCCGTTTTAACCCCTTTAAGCTAACCCGTCGCGATGGCTCCACGACTAAGTCCTTTCTCTAGGACATCTGCCGTGACAAAACCACGACAGTTGGCGCCCACCGTGGGGCTATCGCACGATGGTTTCGAGTTCTTAGAGGGCAGCTTCGAAGGACTCAAGGGATACGCTGTGGGCCGGATGACCAAAAGTCATCGCGGCAAGCTCTACATCGACGACGCAGGCTGGGGCCCCGAGGCCGGCTCAATTGAGTACGGGTACCGGGTCCCCTTCGGTGGCATTCACGTGTTCATTGGCAAGATTGGCGAACCGGGCCTTGAGCCGGACATCTGCACCGACATCGTCGAAATGGCTCAGCGTGCGAGGTCTGCCCGGGTTAAGCCTGTCATGAAGCATGCCTTCGTGGGAGTCATCCACGGAGTGGAATCTGAAGATGGATCGGAGTATGATGGCGAAACCATTGTTTATTCCGGTGGCGAGTCATCTACTGGAGAGACCGAGTCATTGTACCAGCTGCAAGATGGCCGGTTTGGTGGTTGTTCCGATGGCGACAGTATTCCGGACTCTCTCGACCCGCCAAGTTGGGTTGCGATCTTCATGGCCGGTACGCAGTCAGCGCCACAATCTTCGACCGCTGCGGCGATGATCTCCGGTTCAGCGGCGGCGACGGCCGCTGGGGCAGGAGGCCCCGCGCCATCACCGGCTCAGGCTCTGTCCGATTTATTCGACACCTTGGCAGCACTGTTAGCGGCCGAAGTCCGCCCGGCGGATCAGGAGCGGCACAACGCAGAAGTGGCGAAGGTGAAGGATCAGATAGCCCAAGCCAAGGTGGATCTGGCAGCTGAAAACACCAGGATGGCTGCCGAGCGGGCCGAGTTAGATGGACAGGCCTATCGGCTTACGTTGGATCAGAACGCGTCCAATGATGTAATGAGGAGAAGGTACCGGTCTCACCTGCCTCCGGTTTACGAAGCCAGGAATCTCTTCAATACGCCAGGGGCCGGAACCAGCAACCAGCCAGTGGTGAACTGGGTAGAAGCGCTTGGAACGGGGACGCCAGTTCAGTCGCGCGCAATGGATCCGCCTCTTCAGAATAACCCATCCCAGCATGTGCCCACACCTCAGGGTCATTATTCCAACCCCTTGGATAACATAGTCGCGGCCGCTTCACGATTGGCAGCCCTTCCGGTCGATGGTGAGTCCCTTGTAGTGGTGGAGACGCGACGGGCTAGGGAGCTCCTTCAGACAGCTTTGACTCAGCAACAGGCTTACTCGTACAGTCGCGAGAGGATTCATTCCACCCCCCGCCCAAGCCGGAGTTACAGCAGGCATGTTGATGAACCGGCTGTGTCTAGCAGTGCCCGCAATTGTAATCCGCTACGAGGCCATAACCCGGCGGGTGGCGGTGTTGATGCTCAGGATGTGGTGGACCGTGCTAGGACATGTCGAGAGGCTAAGTTAGCAGCACAGAACGCGGCCCGTCAGCTTACTCCGATTCGTCCAACAACTCCGGTGGAACCAGGGGTTACCTCCAGCTCTTTGGGGGTGCCGTGTCTCGTCCCAGCATTACGCAATGTACGGCTGCCCAAGGACTTCAAGGGCCCACGTAAAGTGCCAAATTACACTGCCGATTTATCCCCCGAGTCGTGGGTGGAGAGTTATGAGATGGCAATGGAGATGCTGGATGTAGATGATGCGGCATGTGCTAAGTACTTCACCATGATGTTGGAAGGGATAGCTCGCACTTGGTTGAAGAACCTACCAGCTAAGTCCATTGGGTCATGGGCCGAGCTAAGAGCCCGGTTTATTCAGAATTTCAAAGACACGTGCAAACAGCCCATGTCAATTGTGGATTTAGCTGCCTGTGTCCAGGAGGAAGGAGAATCAACAACTCATTGGGTGCGCCGGGTTTCAGAGATTTTGCATTCATCGGACCGCATCAACGCTGATATGGCCGTTTTGACGTTGGAAGGCAATTGCCGGTTTACGCCTCTTAAGTTGAAGCTGGGACGGCTCAAACGCCATTGCAATGACATGGGGACGCTTATGGCAGCTCTGGTGAAATACGCCGACTCTGATAGTACCAAGGACCCTGAATCTGATGATGACAAGACAGGAAAGGGAAAGAAGGGTGGCAGCACCAAAGGGCAGCAGCATAACTCGGCGGGGCATGCAAACAACGGTAAGCGTAAAGCGGATAACAGTTTAGATTTTGTAGCTAATACCAACGCGCAGGGTAATGGTCAGCGTTGGAAGGGTAAACCGCCCTCGCGTGGAAGAGAACCAAGTCCCAATCCGGAGCGCCTGAATTACCTGTTGAACCAGCCCTGCCCAAAGCACGGATCGCGGGACAAGCCGGCCACGCACCTCTGGAAGGATTGTTATATTATGCGAGAATTCAAAGATTCAGATTTTTTCCGGAATGATAATGGACCGGCTAGCGGTTCAGGCCCCGGGTCTCATGGGTCGGGTTATGGTAGAGGCAGTTCCGATTCAGGGTTCCATGGTAATCAAAGCGGACATGACAATCAAGGCAACCAAGGTGGTTATAATCATCAGGGGAACCAACAGCAGCAGTAGCAGTCGGGTTACCAGAGCAACCCGAAGCAGTTAAACAGTGGGCAGTACCATGTCTTCACCACCAGCCTGTGCAAGCGCGATCAGAAGCTTCATAAAAGGGCAGTGAACTCCGTTGAACCGGCGGTGCCCCGTTACTTACGCTGGTCTGAACAGCCCATTGTGTGGAGTCGAGAGGATCATCCACCTCGGGTTGATAATCCGGGTCATCTGGCGTTGGTGGTGGCACCTCAGGTGGGAGGTTACAAGTTCACTAAAGTACTCATGGATGGGGGGAGTAGTATCAATATCCTTTATTATGAAACCTTCCGTCGCATGGGGTTAACAAATAAAAATCTTAAACCGTCCAGCACGGTCTTCCATGGTGTGGTACCTGGTAAATTGGCATATCCGAGCAGTAAGATAGCTCTGGAGGTTGCTTTTGGTGATGAGCATGATTCAAGATCAGAAACATTGACCTTTGAAGTGGTAAAAATCAAGAGCCCGTATCATGCCCTGTTTGGGCGGCCGGCTTATGCTAAATTCATGGCGAGGCCCTGTTATGTTTATCTGCAGCTCAAGATGCCGGGTCATAAGGGGACCATCATGGTACATGGGAGTCATAAGATCGCTTTGGAATGTGAAGAAGGTGATGCAGCTTATGCGGAGTCGGTTTGTGCAATAGAGGAGTTGAAGTTTTACAAAGACAATGTTGATCCGACAGATATGACTTCCTTGAAGAAGCCAACTACAGAGCATGATCCGGCCTTGAAATTTAAGTCGGCTGATGAGACTAAGCTGGTTGATTTCATTCCTGGCGATTCATCCAAGCAGTTCAGCATCAGCGCTACCTTGGATACGAAATAGGAAAGCGCGCTCATCGAGTTCATCCGTGAGAACCGGGACATCTTTGCGTGGAAGCCTTCTGACATGCCAGGTGTAATGAGGGAACTCGCTGAGCACACTCTTAATGTTGATCCCAAGTTTAAACCGGTCAAACAGTTTCTCCGCCGGTTCAATGAAGAAAGACGCAAGGCTATTGGTGAGGAAGTGGCCAGGCTCTTGGCAGCTGGCTTTATTGTGGAGGTATTTCATTTTGAGTGGTTGGCTAATCCGGTGCTAGTACTTAAGAAAAACGGCACTTGGCGTATGTGTGTGGACTACACAGATTTGAACAAGGCTTGTCCAGCGGATCCTTTTGCCCTCCCTCGTATTGATCAAATCATTGATGCTACAGCAGGTTGCGAGCGTTTGAGTTTTTTGGATGCGTATTCTGGCTACCATCAGATCAAAATGGCAGTTAAGGACCAGGAGAAGACAGCTTTCATAACTCCCTTTGGAGCCTTCTGCTATGTGTCTATGCCCTTTGGGCTAAAGAGTGCCCAGGCGACTTATTAGCGCTGTGTGCAGAACTGTCTTCATGATCAGATCGGCCGCAATGTTCATGCTTATGTGGATGATATTGTGGTAAAATCCAGAGAGAAGAAGACATTGATAGATGACTTGAAGGAGACCTTTGATAACCTCCGAGTTTATAAGATGATGCTTAATCCGGCCAAATGTGTCTTTGGTGTACCGGCAGACAAGCTTTTGGGCTTTCTGGTGTCTAACAGGGGCATTGAAGCTAATCCGGAGAAAATCAAGGCTATAACTTCTTTGGCTAAACCGAAGTGCATCAATGATGTTCAACGCTTGGCAGGCCGGATTGCAGCCTTGAGCCGATTTATCAGTCGCCTCGGGGAGAAGGCTATCCCTTTATATCAGATGCTGAAGAAGACGGACAATTTCGTCTGGAGCGACGCCACCAATGAAGCATTTGAGGATATAAAGCGGCAGCTAGCCGAGCCGCCTGTCCTTGCTGCTCCTGTTGATAAAGAGCCTTTGCTGTTATATGTGGCTGCCAATGCCCGGGCAGTTAGCGTGGCTATTGTGGTGGAGCGCAAGGAGACCGGAAAGGAGTATCCGGTTCAACGGCCGGTTTATTACATCAATGAGGTACTCATTGAGTCTAAGCAAAGGTACCCACATTGGCAGAAGCTGGTGTATGGAGTTTTTATGGCAAGCCGGAAGCTTAAGCAATATTTCCAGGGTCATCCCATCACTGTGGTCAGCTCTGCTCCTTTGGGGGAAATAATCCGGAACAGGGAAGCGACTAGCCAGATTGCCAAGTGGGCCATTGAGCTTGGACCTCACGGATTAAATTATGTGCCTCGGACGGCAATCAAATCACAAGCATTGGTGGATTTCATCAATGATTGGACAGAGTTACAGGCGCCAGAAGAGAAGCCAGATCATACTTATTGGACTATTCATTTTGATGGGTCCAGGCAATTGGGGGGCTCGGGGGCTGGAGTCGTATTAACCTCCCCACGAGGTGATAAGTTTTGTTATGTTCTCCGTTTAATGTTCCCTTGCACTAACAATGCAGCTGAATATGAGGCCTTACTCCACGGTCTTCGGATGGCTAAGGAGATGAATTTGAGCCGGGTTAAGTGTTTCGGTGACTCGGACCTGGGGGCTGAACAAGTGTCTGGTACTTGGGATTCTAAGGATCCGCTCATGGCTGCATATCGTCGAGAGGAGGATATTGTTGTAGGTCACTTCAAAGGCTATCAGGTTGATCATGTGGACCGGCGGAAGAATGAAGTGGCGGACGCTTTAAGCCGTTTGGGTTCCCAGCGTAAGCCGGTTCCACCCAACGTCTTTTTGGATGTGCTGCATAATCCGTCGGTTAAACTTCCCACAGAGGAGGATCTGGCTGTTCCTGATCCGGAGGCTCAATTGGTGGCAGCACTTCATGTTATTCCGGATTGGACCGTCCCGTATCTGGCGTACATGAACCGGGGTGAGTTACCAAAGGATGAGACTTTGGCCAGACAGATAATCCGGCGATCCAAGTCAATGACTATTGTCAATGGTGAATTACATCACTGCAGTGTAACATGGGCGTTTCAACGTTGTGTATCTCCGCAAGAGGGCCGTGAGATCCTGCGTGAGATCCACGAAGGAGATTGTGATCACCATGCCGGTTCAAAGTCCCTGGTAGCTAAAGCTTTTCGTCACAGTTTTTATTGGCTGACGGCTCATGCTGATGCGGAAGACTTGGTGAAAAAGTGTGATGGTTGTCAGAAGTTTTCACGCCGAGCTCATGTTCCGGCCTAGGAACTGAGTATGATTCCAATTACTTGGTCGTTTGCAACTTGGGGGCTGGATATGGTTGGGCCCTTTAAGAGATCCAAGGACAAGAAGACCCACCTTTTGGTGGCGGTTGATAAGTTCACTAAGTGGGTGGAGGCAGAGCCAGTCAGTAAGTGTGATGCAGCTACAGTGGTTCAATTCATCAAGAAGGTGATTTTCCGGTTTGGCTTTCCACACAGCATTATAACTGATAATGGTACTAATCTGTCCAAAGGGGCTATGAAAGAGTTCTGTCAGCTTGAGCACATCCGGCTTGACGTATCTTCAGTGGCTCACCCCCAATCTAATGGTCAAGCGGAGAGAGCCAATCAGGAGATCTTGAGAGGCATCAAGCCCCGGCTTATGGTTCCTTTGCAACGGACGCCGGGTTGTTGGGTGGAGGAGTTACCTTCTGTGTTATGGAGCATCAATACCACGCCCAACAGGTCTACGGGTTACACAGCTTTCTTCATGGTCTACGGAGCAGAGGCGGTTCTCCCGAGTGACATCCGTCATGACTCGCCTCGTGTGGCGGCTTATGTTGAAGCTGATAATGAGAAGGCGCAGCAGGAAGCACTTGACCTGTTAGATGAGGAACGTGACATTGCAGCAGCCCGTTCGGCGATTTATCAGCAAGATCTGCGTCGTTATCATAGCCGCCGGGTTAGAACTAGAACTTTTCAAGAAGGTGATCTGGTGCTCCGGCTCATCCAGGATCAGTCGGATATGCACAAGTTATCCCCGCCTTGGGAAGGACCCTTTGTGGTCAGCAAGAACCTGCACAACGGGTCATACTATCTAATCGATGTTCGAGAGCACAAAGACTCACGTAAATCGGAGGAAGAGACCCACCGGCCGTGGAATATCGCTCATCTACGGCCTTACTATACCTGAGCCCTAGGCTCTGCCATGTACATAGTTATGACAATGTATATATTATGATCAATATAGTAAACCGGTGCCTCAGCTAAAGCGGGGTATCTATTGTTTTTTACATCAGGTGTGGTTACATGGAGATTTCTGCTTATAAAGCGGTGTCCGGTTTATCTCTTGATTCGGCTTATCAAGCCATATATATAAATCACTTGGGGGCTTTGTCGTATTCGAACCTTAGCTACACCTCTTGATAGGCGCAAGGCCACCAGAAAAATCACTTGGGGGCTTGGTCATACTCGAACCATAGCTACACCTCTTAATTGGCTCAGAGCCAAAAAGAAAAAATTACTTAGGGGCCAAAGAGAGTGTTCCAGAAGAACAACTCAAACATAGGCACCCACTGAGCACAGCTCAAAATATTGCTTGGGTATTCTTTGCTATCGCAATGAACAAAGAATCTACACTTGTAATAGGCTATCAAGCCACGGCTTGGAAGCCTGGTGTATACACCTAAAACCCCGGGTTAACCTGCCTTTTTTAAGTAAATCACTCCGTCCAGGTAAACCTGGTATGACCCGTCGAACTTCGACAAGTCAATCTCATAAGACCCTGAACTTGTCAAAGTTAAAACGACGATTGGTTAAAGATTGAGGTCCATCTTAAAAGGCTTTGTAAAATGGTTTAACTCAGCGGCCTGGCAGCCCATGAAAAGCCTCGGATTTGGGGCCTGGCAGCCCGTGAAAAGCCTCGACTACAAGTTTTCATATGCTTTTATTTGCCAAGTTTTTTCTCCTTTGATGAGATTTATGATGATTTTGGTAAACCGGCGTAAATCAACCCGGCTCGGCTATCAACTACAAGTTGTCAGTACATGATTAGTCATATTCCGGTGCTTATTAACCAGGTCTGGTTTTGACTATAAGTCGCCAGTATTATATATGAGTAATCCGGTGTTTTTCACAACCCGGTATGGGTTTGTCATAAACCGGCACAATATGGAAGGAGTTATCAATACTCATGTTTGGGGTATCGCCCTTACTACAAAAGTTGGCCAACCTACGATGTGATTCAATGTCACAGGTATCATTTATTTTCATATTTGATTATTTTTAAATAGCCTTGTTTATAAACCCAGGCTATATGCTTGGGCATCATGACCCGTCCGGTGGTAAACCGCCAGGACAAGTTCAACTTTTTGTATGCAGGAACAACCTGAATAAATCGCTCTGGATTATGAACATCATATATCTTAAGCATGGTGAATTAACAGTATCAAGCAAAGAAAATATGCATGATGGCATAACAGACCAAGTGTTTAAACTAGCCTATTACAAGGCGTTTCAGTGCCCAAAAGAATAATTGTTTTTTGGCAAGTATTGCAGCACGCGGAAGGTTAAATCGGCCTCCGGATCATGACTCGTCACCGGGGTGCCCTGACGGTTGTGGATTGCCTTGCGCCGGTTCATCCTCTTCCTCTCTACCCAGCGGCTGGAAGTCAATGGTGGCCCAATCGATCCCAGTTAAGGCTCGGAACACAGCTTCATCGCTTATAAGTGTGGACGGTTCAACGTCAGGGGCATAGGTGTGCTTACGGATTGGCGGGATAAGATTTTGAGCCTCAGGGGCTGGTGCAGCAACCCGTTTGTTGTTGACATCATAACTCGCCTGGTAATATGAAAGATCAGCTTCTTCAGCCAGTTGGCAAGCCAGTGGACGTACTTCCCGGTTTATTGCTCGGAGGTCCTCATGGCCAAATTCTGATCCGTCTTCTTTTAAGCTTGGATAGCCTTTAGCCACATCCACCGGATCAAGATCAGGCACCCATGCTTTTGCCCGGGTTAGTGCGGTCGGAGCACCAGCCCTGGCAGCAGATCTCTTTAGCTCTTCTACCCGGACAGGCAGCATTGACAACCTTTCTAAGGTCTCCTTGATTAAAGTTGGGGGCGGCTTGTTGTGAGAAGCAGTGCAGATGATCCGTTGCGCGCCGGTATATAACTGCTCTATAAGAGTATAGGCAGCCTTCAGCTTCTTCTGTACGTCAGAGCCCAGATGACTAATGCGAGTTCCTGCACCATTATAAACATCAGTAAACCGGCAATGTATGGGATGATATGTTGAAAATTTAAAGCCAGGATATTTACCAAACACAGCCGCAGTCATGGCATGTATTTGCCGCTTTACACCAGTTAGCTCATCCACCACCGGTTTGAGAGCTGCTTCTGCGTCCTCGGCTCTTTTTTGCAATGCGGATTTTTCTTTGTCCCAATCCGCCCGCTCCTTGTTGAAACTCTCCTTCAGCTTTTCCATAGCGGCTAAGGCACTGGTAAGCTCATCTTTGGTTTTGGAGGTTTCTGCCTGCTGGGACTTGATGTTTTCTTGTAGATCAGCGGTTTGAGTTTCCTTTTTGCTCAGCTCAGCCTATAAGAGATAAACATATCATGAATTGGCAGTGCATATTTGAAGTACCAAGCACATAACAAGTCATGCACCTGATACTTGGGGGCTAATGCATATTTGCTCGTAATCAGAAATTTCTGCAAGTCCCAAGTGCAATACAAGTATTACTCTTGGCACTTGGGGGCTAATGTATGCCGGTTCAAAGTGACATTATGAGTATTCTTCTAAAAGTCCCGGTTCATCTTCATCAGTTAAGCCGGCCCTTGGGGACTATACCGGCGAAAGTTGTAATATTGCAATTCTAAGGTACCGTTTCATCTTAGAAAGATAACCCGGCACTTGGGGGCTACTGGAGTTAATATTTGGAATTGAACACAAGAGAGAAGCAGTTATGCAGTTACCTCATATCGCTCCTTCATTAGATTCACTAAACCGGCTTAAAAGTCGCGGCTTGTGTACAGGCGGTTTAAAAAACCAGAATGGATGTATTGGGCATTGAGGTGAGCATAGGTTGACAAATCTATGTTCCATTTGCCTTTTCCCATAGCAGAAACCTCGTCCTTGGCACCATGCTTCGATAAAGCAACAGGATTGCCAGGAGCGGTGTGGCCGACGCCGGTAATCATAATATCATCTTCTTTATCATCAGCAGCCTTCACGGGAGTTAACGGTTTATCAGCAGCCTTAGCTGGGCTGGCCGACTTATCATCCGCGCGAGCCGGGCTAGTCGGTTTATCAGTGTGGCCTGTGGTGTCAATTTCTGTTTGTTCAACTATGAAGTTATAATCTTGAGGCGGTGGATCATCATGTGTAACATCAGTATTTGTTCTTTCCAGATCTAGAGTCTTCTCCGGTTCAATAGCCACATTGTCATCAGACGGTCTGTTTAACCGGGCCTTCTTACTAGGTCTAGGCTTGGCACTGAGAAGAACAAGCATAAAGATCAGTATAGTATGCAAACATAACACATTAAGGATAAGATTATAGCATAACCTACCCAGGGACCGTCTTGAGGGTTGGAAGTTGTGTGGCCGTTGATTCGCCAGAGGACGAATTAGGTGTTCCCTGATAATTTGAATCAGACGGATTAAGGGGCTGTCGAAAACAACCCGCCTTGGGGCAAGAAATATCAGGAGTATAAGAGACCTCTGTTCGACATTTCTGGACTGGAGTGTTCCGTAAACCGGCAAAGGTAACTACTTGGCCACTGTGCCGGGTTGTGCGGCGGGCTTCGTGTTGCTGTTTCTTCAAAAGAAAGTTTGGGTCCAAGTGAGCTAAGGGGTGGGAAAATTTTATTTTCCGGTTTGCTTGACGGAGTTTCTGTGTTGGCAGAGGGTCTGAACCGGAAGAAAGGATAGTTACCTCTGCATCGTCAGCCTGGCTGCCTTCGGCGTCGTCCTGATAATAGTCGTTGTCAATAAGGTGTATGAAGAAAGAACCGAGAGAGTCAACTTCTACCTCTGAGTCCGGATTAGCCAGATCCGCGTCAGCATTTGGTTCAGAAGATTCAGTGATCCTCTTCTTGGCAGGTTTCTTGGTGACCTTGGTCTTCGGGCGAAGTGGTTTGGCCGGTTTATCCTGTGGTTTTTTCTTCCAGAATGGGTCATCGCCCTGTGAAAGATGAACAAAATTTTGAGACTTTGAAAAGGGGTAAGCTAAAACAAGAAAGTTATGATTCTTACAGTGGGCGGCCTGTTGGAGACGCAGAAAGGGCTTAACCCGGTCTGGCTATAGACAGCTTCCGGTTCATTCAGTATTTTCTTGACAGCCTCAGTAATTTTGGCTTCTGTTAGCTGAATGTCGATGTGTCGTTGAGGGTCTTTCAAATCCCCTGTGTACTCACACATTAAACCGGGGCACCGGCTTAAGGGCAGAATGCTCCAAGTTATCCAACAGCGAACAAAGTCGACACCTGTCAAACCGTTTGCCATAAAGGCTCTGAGCTTTGACAGTTGTGGTGCATAGTTGGACCATTCCTTGGCAGTCAGCCTTTGAGGGAAGGGATGAGTGTTGCTAAGCCGGTGGGGACGGTAACCCGGCAGAGGATTTTCATCAGTTGGAGATGTGTCTTTGCAGTAAAACCAAGTCTGATTCCAGTCCTTGGGGTGACTATGAAGCTTGGCATGAGGGAAGCTGACATCCTTCCTCTTTTGAATTGCCATTCCACCAAGCTCAGTGTTGGGTCCGTCTGTGAACTCTTTGCGACAGTTTAAGTAAAAGAAATCCCTGAACAGTTCAACTGTGGGTTCTTCTTGAAGATAGGCCTCACAAAATACTTGGAAATTGCAAATATTGGACACAGAGTTTGGTCCAATATCTTGAGGGTGGAGTTGGAAGCTGGCCAGCACATCCCAGAAATTTTTTGAACCGGGAGGGCTAAAGCCTCGACCCAGATGGTCAGTGAATACAACTACTTCTCCGTCCTTGGGTTCAGGAGGATTTTCTGGACCAGGGACCCTCCAGTGGATGACTTCTTTCTTGGCTAAAGCTCCAGTTGTGACACATATGTTTAATTGCTCTTCAGTAACCCGGGAAGGAACCCAGTTGCACTCGTAAACTTGTTTGGCCATTTCAACGGGAAGCTGAAACACATTTATTGCCGGTTTAAGATTTATGACGGGCGAGCATAAAGCAATGCAAGATAAGCAGAAGCAGAGGTATATACATATTGTAAAACCGGAGTTTGGTATTACTAAACCGGAGTCTGACAGTGGAGAAGGTGCAAAGATCAATAAATCGGCGGTTTAAGAGGGGACTAATGATGCCTACCGGATTATTGTTCTTTGACAAAGCTAAACCGCCTATATTGGTATGAAAGATACAGATCTAAAATACCTAAGTGAGGGAAAAACAAGTTTCACAAAGTGATATGATAATTTCAGATCTGCAGTGCGGCAGAAAACTAGAATATATTCAGACCTAAAATACAGGTGCTTCAACAGTTCATCGGATTCAGATGAGTTTTTTTTATACGAAGAGGATGCTCTAATGAGGAAAAAAGGGGCTATGACTACGACCACACAAGAAATATCAGATCCATTTATGGTACTAAGAGAAACAAGGACGAACAGCGTCGGAGCTTTTATGAACTCCAACGAACGCCGAAACCCTAATGGTGAATCTGGAGAAAGAGGAAAGGGACTTACAGATGCGGATGGAGCAGCGAAGGAGCACCGTGTTTTTCTGGTCCGTTCAGGTTGATGCAGCGGCCGGAGTTGAGGAAGAAGGCGGAGCTTGATGACGGCGGCTGCGAGTGACGGTCGGGTCGGCGCGAGGAAGGAGAAAGACGAAGAGGCAAGGGGAAAATGAAACGGACCCTTCGGCTTTATTTATAAGGCGAATGGATAAGTGACAGGCGCGAGAATCGAGGAGCCCAAAGCGGGATATGTGGCAGAGCTGTCGCCTTGATTGTCGGAGGCTCATTAATGAAGGTGAGAGACATACCATTTTTAATAACAGGTGACATCATGGCGGTTTATCAAGATACCGGGAGATGACGTCGTGGCGGTTTACAAGATTTATGCGAAGATGCTGAAAGAGGAATTTTTCTCAAGTTGAAGATTGACATGAACCAGTTCAAATCAATCTGGGGCCTAATGTTGGGGATATTACTACTGGGTATAAACCGGCCAGGAGAGGCCGGGTTATCCCCATAATGAGTTATTATACTTGAAGCCCACTTGGACAAAGATGGAGGCGCTTTATGAAGGCCCGGGGCCCAACGGCGGATTAAGGCCTGTAGACATAAACCAACATTGATATGTAAACTTGTGTTATAAGATAGAAAGAGTAGAGACCGAGCCGGACATGTTCATGAGCCGGCCTCGGGATCCTGTAAACCGACGGGCGTCGACCCATGTATATAAGGGGACGACCCGGCGGCGGTTTGAGGGAGATAGACAACAACTCGAGAGCCAGGCATAGCGGATTCGCTCCCTAGTCATCGAAACCCTAGCAATTCCACAACAACTGGATTAGGCCTTTACCTTCACCGCAAGGGGCCGAACCAGTATAAACTCTCTGCGTCCCTTGTCCGTTTTAACCCCTTTAAGCTAACCCGTCGCGATGGCTCCACAACTAAGTCCTTTCTCTAGGACATCTGCCGTGACAAAAGCACGACAGTCACTATACTTGTAAAGCTTATAGTTTTCCCCCTTTTATATTCACTACCATCATCATAGGTGCTTCATGTCGTGCTAGCACTACTCCTCAATACCTCAACCCATCAAGCGAAACAACAGGCCACTCATAATTCCAAAGCTTGGTTGTTTAAATACGAATCTGATATGATGCTCATGTTACTAAAACAGAGAACGTTTAATTGGTCAGCTAATGTTCCTATATTCATTTCGAAAAGCATGTGCACCACATATAGAGAGACAGCAGGGATTTGCATTTCTCTGTGTGCTCTGGTTCATCATGGGTGGGCAACACACATTGTATTATCTAAAATCTGCTTGCTCTTTGTTAGCATGTTCCTCTTTTGTTCTTCCTAATAAGTATATTACTTCCTCCGTTCCTAAACTGCCTTGGGTGCGTGCGTGTGTTGTGGTGGCGTGCGTTTGTACCGGGTGTTGTTCATCGTTGCTTTATTTATAAAGCGGGGCGAAAGCCTTTTTCGGTAAAACATAAGTCTTTTTAGATATTCCAGTAAGAACTACATACGGATGTATATAGACATATTTTAGAGTGTACATTCACTCATTTTGCTCTGTATGTAGTCCGCATTCGAATCTCTAAGAGATTTATATATAAGAATGGAGGAAGTAGTACAGTATGTTCCTTGTCGGGAAGTGGAGCAGGGACATTTGTAGTCGACAGGTCTATTGGGTCGCTTCAGATGGATGCTTTCAACGATTCTAGATGGTCTGCCATAATATCCGGGAAATGCTGGGAGCTATGTCGTCTTTGAGAGTCTAGAGTGATAGTGACAGTATTGTGCCTTCAGTTGAATAGAGCGGCCCCTTTTGGGGCCGAAGCCTTTCCGAACCCTTTCTAGCTGTACCGGCAATACAAGCCCATATGGTCCAGCTAGTTCCACTTTCCTGATTTTATTCTTGATGCTTAGGGTTTTCCCCTTTTATCTACCCTACTATGATCTGCGTAGGTGCTTTCTTTCGTACTAGCAGTACTCCACCCTTCAAGCTAAACGACACAACACTCATAATTCCAAAGCTGAGTTGTTCAAATATGATTGTGATATGATATTGATATTAGTTAACAGACACATTTAATTGGTTAGCTAAAGGTCCCACTTGAGTTTTCAAATGCATGTCGCGACATATAGAGAGACAGCAGGAATTGCATTTGTTTGTCACTTGTTGACTGTACTTTCTTATCCATATCAAATATTAGTTGTTATTTCAAAGCAAACATCGGTTGCTAAGTACCCTTTGCACGGTTTGTAGCTTTAGATCTGCCATGCCACTGCCACAGTCAACACTATACTAACCATGCTTATAGTTTCCCCATTTTATAATCACCATGATCAACCTACGTGGTTCGTGTCATAATAGCACTGCTCCACCCATCATGCTAAACAAGCTTAGTTGTACAAATTTGAATCTGATATGATGCTGATATTATTAAAAGTGAGACAGGTTTAATTGGTCAGCTAAATGTTCCTACTTTAGTTTCGAAATGCATGTGAGCCACATATGGAGAGACTGGAAGGAATAGTATTTCTCTGTGCGCTCTGGTTCATCATGGGTGGGCAACACACATTGTTTTATCTAAAATCTGCTTGCTCTTTGTTATCATGTTCCTCTTCTATTCGTCTTAATAAGTATATTACTTCCTCCATTCCTAAACTGGCTTGGGTGCGTGCGTGTGTTGTGGTGGCGTGCGTTTGGACCGGGTGTTGTTCATCGTTGCTTTATTTATAAAGCGGGGTGAAAGCCTTTTTCGGTAAAACATAAGCCTTTTTAGATATTCCAGTAAGAACTACATACGGATGTATATAGACATATTTTACAGTGTACATTCACTCATTTTGCTCCGTATGTAGTCCGCATTCGAATCTCTAAGAGACTTATATTTAGGAACGGAGGGAGTAGTACAGTATGTTCCTTGTCGGGAAGTGGAGCAGGGACATTTGCAGTCGACAGGTCTGTTGGGTCGCTTCAGATGGATGCTTTCAACTATTCTAGATGGTCTGCCATAATATCCGGGAAATACTGGGAGCTATGTCGTCTTTGAGAGTCTAGACTGATAGTAACAGTATTGTGCCTTCAGTTGAATAGAGTTGCCCCTTTTGGGGCTGAAGCCTTTCCGAACCCTTTCTAGCCGTACCGGCAATACAAGCCCATATGTTCCAGCTAGTTCCACTTTCCTGATTTTACTCATGATGCTTAGGGTCAAAATTTTCAGTACTCCTTACTGCTACAATGAAAGAGAAGGCGAGAGGGTTAAAAAAAGTTTCAGTACTCCTTACTGCTACAATGAAAGAGAAGGCGAGAGGGTTAAAAAAATTTAGTACCAAATTGTAGTACTAGTACTAGTAAACATGTCCCAGTCAAGAAAAAAAAGAACTAACAAGTACTACTACTCTAACACACAACAAATGAGAAAATGTAATACCTGGGTAGATGGTGACGGTCCGATCGTGGTAGATCGTGTGACCATGTTGCACATCAGTGGTACCATGGGTAACGACTGCTAAGATAGTTGATCCTAATATGCCAAAGTCAGCTACAAGGTTCCAGGTTAGACCGAATCGCGGATGCAAATGCACATCCAGGATCGGCGATATGATTTTGATCGGGGGATGACTGGTCCCTGTAAAATAATGGAGTACCGTTAGGGATGCAAATGATGGTTTGTGCATTCCGTTTGTAATCTCCCGCACCGTAGGATGGCAACCAGATGAAACAAGTCCCCTGGCTTGTCACCGCGAAGATGCGGCCTACATGGCACACGACGTCTTCGAACATGTAGGGGTACAAATCTGCCGGGGCCAACATGTGCAGCTTCTGCCGTTACTTCCTTTTGCATTGATGGCAATCCTTATGTCGAACACCGCGATGAGATAGTAATCGTCGTAGCTGCGTCGCTTTGTCGGTGGGTTCGCAATTGCTATCTTCTTCAATCTCATGTAGGCATCATCATACGTATTCAAGCCCAGCCAGTCCGAAAGGCCGATCCCCATGGTGGAGAAGGGGTCTACGGGAACGGCCGCACTGCTATGGATGTTGTTCAAAATGATGGTGGTATCCGGCTGGAGGTATGCAAGCCAATCTCTGTTGGCACCAACCTAGACCTATATATAAACGGTGGGCAGCAGAGAAATTATGGGATGGAATAACTAAGTACTATATTTAGAATATACACTACATGATCAAACTCCATGAGTGACCTGCTCATCGGACAAAATCCGACTCCCTCTCAATGTCGGCAACTCTAGCGGAGTCAATGTGCAACCGCGGCCAAGTAGCGGTGGATTGTTCGATGGATTGTCCCATAGAATAACCTTCTGCTCGAGAACGCATGGAAGACCAACAAGCATGGCCTTTTCCCAAGCCTGTTTATGCACCGTCTTAAAATAGTTGGTGCAAGAAGCACCGAGTCTTACGGCGGTGAGGACGTCAGAGCGGCATGCGATTTCTCCCAGAGGATCGTCGTCCAAGGTCTCCCAGCCCCAACGAGGAGGAGAACCGCCTGGCGAATCCATGGTAGCAGCGACGAACTGCCTTGGTCTCTTCGGCGGGAGGGGAACTGGCGAGGAGGAGATAAGAGCGTAACCATAGTCCCTCGTCCCTTCGTCAAGGAAGTTATGCGGGCACACATAGTGGTAGTGCGATGGTGCGGCTATTATTTACTTACGTAGTACTATAGCAGTAGTACTTTCTCAACCAGTAGTGCGATGTACTGTACTTCTATAGTGCACCGGTTTTGAACTCTTGAATCTCAAGGCCAAGGAGCTACAGTTGCAAGTGGAGGGTACTACTGTTCTCTAGAACCATCGCTGTACTATTAATGCAGGGAAAGTACACCTGCGTAGTGCGAACTCTCCGTGCTCTATTCAAGCGCATAGCTGGCCTACTCAGCCGCTCCTCTCATGCACACACTAGGAGCCTGTTTATCAACGACGGTTACTGCGGGGGCAGAACATTTGAGTTCTCTGATACATCGAGACTAGGCTTTTCGCTTCCATTTGTGGAGGTGTAATGGATCTCGTCAAACTTTGTTTGTTGGTCCTTCCTACTTTATGAATGTGATGAGGCAAAGCTTTTGCCTCCGTTTCAAAACAAAAAAAATCACGTCAAGAGGAGTTTTTTTATGGAGTTTAGAGCCGGCCCCTCCCAATGCTCCACCTTGTACAGGTGTTAAGGCTGCCATGTAGGCAAAAAAGATGATGTGGCAAGGTAATTAAGAGGGAGAGATGGGTGTGGTGACCCCAGGAAGAAACAATGCCAAGCGCGGGAACCTAGGCAAAACACTTAAATGAAAGAAGCCCACCAATGCATGGATAACTTTAGTTGCTAATCATTAAATGAATGTTGCTTAGCTACAACAAGTTAAGCACCTTTGCATTAGGGACTTTAGTTGCTTAACTCTTTAATGTGCTTAGCACCTCATCTTAGCACCGATGCATTGGAAGAGGCCTAATGGAGCGAAGTCCATGCGTGCAACGCCACAAGCTATAGAGTAGTAGCACTTTATGTACATAGCCATATTGCATAGTTCCCAATGCAGCGCCAGGCTTTTCCGGCTCCTCAGGCTTAATTGGGACGCGCTAGTAAATATGGTAGCTGATGAGGAAGCAGCAAGTGAGGTGCGGCTAGGGTAGGCACGCAGGCGAGAAACGTTGCACGGTGTGAATTGATATACAGGAGTGCTACTACTTTACGCAGTAGTACTAGTTCTACTCTAGTACGCGAACCACAAGATGATGGGAGGGAAAACCCATTCACGTGGCTAGGCTATCCAGTGCACCCACATTGTGGTGTGACATGTCCGTTCGACTTCAAAAGTCAAACTACCAGTGTACCATATTGGCTCACAGCGAGGTTAATATTTTAAAAAAAGGTCGCCGTGCGTTCGGCCGGGATCGAACTCACAAAACGAGCCACGAGTATACACTCCTGCGACCACTAGTAGTACAACGCAACCTAGAATCGCCTTTTGTCGCTAGTACATTGTTCCTTACAAGAAACCACTACCAAGAAACTACCACTTTCCAACCAGCCCTACCAAGAAACCACTACTCTACAAAAATTAGCAAAAACATACCGAAATTTTCTTAATCCCGCAATAAACTACCAAGTGCTATTATAGGCACGTTTCAACCCATGTCGCCCCTTAAGTCAACGCCGTTTATTTGACCGGCAAGTTAGGCGTTATGACTTGTGGGACCTACTTGTCAGTCTGGACAAAAATCCCCGAGTGACCTCCTACCTCCGGCCCGTCCACCTAGTCATCCTCGTCCATGGGACACAGCTACTGCCACCGGCAGAAGGCGATGTCAAAAGCGCCGGTGGCGTGGAGCCCATCTTGCGGCAGCCCGGATGCCAGCTCCGTGCGGCACTCACGGTCGCTAGCTAGCCAAGCTAGCACACACCCTACTGGATGCATCCAGCTGCTTGTCTGCAAGGTTTGCTAGCTAGGTTGGCACGGTGGTGTGGCAGCTTGCTCGTGCGCGCTGCGCTAAGGCCAGCCATATGGCTCGAGCGAAGGCCAGCGTGGCGGCTTGCTCATGCGTGAGACAGGCTCGGGCCAGCCAGCCAACCCGTGCGGAGGCCAACACGGCGTCTGGCCCGTCCGGCGGAGCGGCGGCCAGCTCACTCATCACCGGCACCACCGACGAACACGCATAAGAACTGTTTGAAGTAATGTTCAGGAAAAATAATGATTGAAGGAGGAATAAGAGGATAGAAGGTCAGATGTGGGTCCCTCGTGTCAACGGTCAAACAAACGGTGTTGGTTTAAGGCGCCTCATCAGCACGGACGTGTGGGCCAACGTTGTCATAAACGGGTTTAAACGAGCCTAATCGGCACTAGGTAGTAGTTTTTTGGCGGGGATTAAGAAATTTTTGGTATGTTTTTTCTATTTTTTGTACAATAGTTTCTTCCTAGGGCTGGTTGAAAGTGGTAGTTGTTTCTTAAATACTCTACATACAATAAGTCAGAGTGAAAGTTAAGCTTTGGAAGCCAAAAAGCACGGCTAGTTACATAGTGCCTATGTGTACGTAATTCAAACTAAATATCGACCATGAGTGACTAGTATCTTGATGGAAAACTCGAAACTATGGAAATACTACCAATTTTTTTTGCATGGTTGGAAATACTAGCAATGTGCACGTGCGTTGCAACGGATCATAATTAGAATAATACTTATTCACAAACTTGATAGAAAACACTCTAATTTTGATATACATATATCACTAAAAATATATTATGTTTCAATCAGAATATATTCCTTGGGCTGTTTTGGTGAGGTGAGGGAAGGATGTGGTTGGTTTTAAGATACTAATTAAGGGGTTTTCTGCAAATTGGGTAGAGAAGTGGGATGTTGTTGAGAAAAGGCAACAACTTACCTCACAGTCATTAGATGTAGATCTAATGGCCAGAAATGACGGATGGCAGACACACCATCATCACCAACTAAGTCTTCTGTAGGAGTACTAGCAAGATGCCCGTGCATTGCACGGAACATCAAGATGCATTTTTTTTATAAAACACCTGTTGTGATTGACTCATGCGGGAGTAATCCCATGTGTAAAAACTAATGATATATCAAGAAAGAGGAGAGATAAGGTGAGGAGGAGTGGGGCATGGTGCTTATTGGTGGTCAGACTAAGCGGAGGCATGGGGATGGATGACGCCGGCAGCGACCACCATGCCAGATTGTTCCAAAGGTTTCTTTTTTAATTGCTCAACAATGAGGTTGTGGGAGATAAGGATGAACGAGGGAAGGCCTTGTCTACAAATGTGGAGAGAGGTGCGGGTATATTTTAGTTTGCTTTCTATCCGTTAGATATAGATTGGACGGTCTATATTGCAAGATGGCAGGCATACCATCATCACCAACTCGGTTTTTTTTATAAGAAGAGATATAAGTATGGAGATACAAACGTATTATTGATACTTGTTTCCATAAACTTGGATCTACATTCTATTCAACAGCTAAGCATGTGGGGCCTTAGCACGATGACTTCCCGACTATGTAAAACAAAGGTTTTCCCGTCGCCGATAAGGAGGGGGTGACGGCGGTGCGCTTTCGGCTCGCTCTAGTCCTAGTAGTCATACTAGGTGGTCTACGGAAGTGTAGATTTTTTTTGACGTCTCGTGTTCGTCGTACTGCCATGAGTGTTGATGAATAGACGGTAAGTTATTCACGAGAAAACCTTGGTTGAGCGTGTGTGCGAGAGAGGGACAACGTGTGCATGTGTGATATGTAGAGTCTAAGGCAATGATAAGAGATTCTTTGTGTCTCTGTGTGTGGAGGATAGAGAGAGACATGTGCATGGGGCTTTGTGTTGCGTAACGTGGAGACACATAGACATAATCAGAGAGTGAGTGTGTGAGATACACATGCGGACATGGGGAGAGATGTGTGAGTTAGAGAGACGGAGAATTTTGGTGTGCATGTGAGCTAGAGAGAGAGGGGGATATATATATATACCCAGAGCAGGAGAGAATATGCAAGGGTGTGTGTCTTAAAAGAAGGATCCAGATAGATGGGTGTTTGTGCGTGTCTGTGTGTGTTTGTGCATGCGCGTGTGTGTGAGAGGGAGTGTGTGTATGTGGAGAAGAGAGACCACTAATGATGTAAACCTAGTAGGGAAGGGGGAATTGTGTGACATGTGTGCCCAAGAGAGAGAAAGGCATGTGTAGTAGCAGGATAGCATGGGTGCCGGCGGGGAGCAGACTATTTGGAAGACATCGAGTGTGTGTGGGAGAGGGGTGTCAGAGTGAGAGAGAGAGCGAAAGAGGGAGAGAGAGAGGAAGAGAGGGGGAGAGAGAGGGGTCGTTTGTGTGCGGAAGTGGCGTATAGATAGGGAGACAAGGTTGATGTTGTTCGAAAGTGGCCTATGTACGGAGACGCAAGGGAAGCAAGTCATCGTGTGTGTGATAGAGACTTCATGAGAGATCTAGAATAGATGGTGTAGAGAACAATGTGCGAGATTGAGAACGATGATACGCTAGGAAGCTATGGAAAGAGTCACGCCATATATGTATATAGGGAAGGAGCTGGGTTGGGTCCGCATGTGGGAGAGATAGAAAGAGGAGAGTGGTGCATAAGGAGACAAAGGGTGCTTGTTTGTAGTGGGGGTGGTGAGTGAGGTGAGTGTGCGAGAACCACATAACTAGGGAGATATACGTTCGGGGGCGACGTTTTGTGTGCATGGGAAAGATACACTGCTATATAGTGTGTGTGCTTGGGAAAGAGAGATGCTGGGAGACCTAGAGAGTAGGGAAAGAGATGTGTGCATGCCCGAGAGACAAAGTGATAGAGACCTATATTGGGGTCTGGACTTAGAAGAGAGAGGGGGGTTAATGTGCTCCTATGTTCATGTCCGCGGGAGAGAACGGCTTGTGGGGGGGGGGGGGGGGGACGGGGTGGGTTGGCTCAGATTAAGAGTGAGGTGTCTATATTTGAGAGACTTAAGCATAATTGAGATAAATATGGTCAATAGTGTGTGCACTCATGGTTGATCAATTTGTTTCACAGTTTGGACTATGAGATAACGATACTTTTGAACATGCATGATATACTTTCAAGTACCAGAATTACAAACCTAAGATTGGAATTTTGGAATTCGATTCCATTATTAGCTTTTGTAATTCATTTAAACGGAGGTACATTTTTTAAGCCGGGATTTCATGATTTCAAATTCATATATCAAACCTAGAGATATACACATACGGGCATGTTCAAACCTTATAATCATCCACTTTATTCATACACATACACATTTTTGTTTTTGTCATCATATTTAGGATAAACACATTTGGAATTTCATTTGAATTGGACCATATGATGGTATTTGCTTCCACTAGCTCAATGATCCATATTCGAATTGAATGGACAATCTAAGTTTCGAGTTGGAGACATTGATTTTCGAAACTTGCACTTTTTTTGCGTGCAAAACAAATAAATTCTCGGCCATGATATCATAGTCGGCCGTACAAGAGTAGAACACTTAATTTCAGCCGCCAAAAGCTTTCAAACTTCCCGCTCACGTCGAAATATCTCGCGCCGGAAAGTTTAGCCCTGCGATATTCCTGTTTTACCCCTGCCACATGAATGAAAAAGAGCTGCTTTGGTAACTCCATTGTTTTCCCCTCTTTGCCCCCAACATTCTTCCCCAGAGCCCCTCCCCTTCCCCTCCCCGCCTCCTCCCCCCAACCACGCCAAGCCGCCAAATCTAGTCCTCCGCCGCAGCGGTGGACCTCACACCCTGCCGGATCTACCTTCCGCACCTTGGAACCCCCAACTGCCAACTCACCACTTCACCGGAGCCGCTTCAGCGACTGGCTTATCCACCACTCCAGATCTCCTTAACCGCCATCATGGTCCACCGCACCGGATCTGCTTCACCGGTGCCCTCGTCCACCACAGTGTAGGCCCTTCACCGACTCCCTCGTCTGCCACATCGCTGGCCCTTCATACAAGCCCTCGTCCACCGCAACAGATTCACCTCACCGAAAGCACTGTACACCGCGCCGGATGTGCTTCGACGACGCCTTCGTCCACTGCTCCGGACCCGCTCCACGGATGCCATATTCAACTCCACCGGCCCTGCTTTACTGACGCCGCAGCCTCATCAGGTTATTTCGATTTGTACTCCTTCGGTTTTTCTCTTCTTTATCATGGAACTATTCACTTACCACAGATGAGCTTTCTTGTATGTCGACAGGCGCCGCAACCGAAGCACCGGAGCCGCTTCAGCAACGGTGACAGCCAGCCCAAACTCAACCGCAACACGAGCACCATCGACGATCCTTAGCTTTCAAGTATGATAATTATACCCATACGCCGTCGAGAATCAGGTACTATTATCCAACGGCCGGTGCCTACGTTCACTTTCTTAGCATAAGCACCGCACCTTCGAATTTCTTTAGGGCATCATTCATTTTTTCATGAGACGCGTTATTCTGCTTGCACCTGTAGGGCCATATGTGTGGCAGTGAACAGGTTACATGTGCTAAATTACAAACCAGTGCACATATAGTTACAATGCTTTTGTTTTGTCCTAAGTATTACTGTACTTCCTAGATATCACTGCCTACTATTTTACTTCTTGCATGCTATATTTATGATAATGGTGTTGTTCTGATGCCACCTGTTGGTTACATCAGACTGCTTCTATGGCCCTGTTTGGATACTCTAACTTAGCTAGAGGTTAGAGTTAGTTTCTAACTCATGACTAACCCTGAAGTAACTCTAGCCAAAGAGGTGTTTGGATGACAGGGTTAGATTGACAATAAATGCACTAGGAGAACTAGCTTCTATTAGCACCTCTTGGGTGGGATAGTTTTTTTGGGTGGGTTAGATGCAACTAGCTCAAACTAGCCCTCATGTTAGGATACTTTAGGGCTATTTGAGCCCAAACTAGCTCTAACCCATGGATCCAAACTGGGCCTATGTTCTCTATGCTTAATTACACATCAGCAAACTAGCTTGTGGTTCCGCTGCTTTTTGTTTGTTTTACCCTACATTTTCTGATGCTAGCTATTACATCACTGCTCAGAGCCTCTGTTCATTACTTTTTTGTGCGTTCTTGATCTTCCCAAGTTGCATGACTAATTTGATGCTTCTATTAATTAAAGGGCTGCTAACCCCATCAAGCAAAATATTTGTTCTTTTGGGGCTGGCACCTCGAACAAGCATAAAAATAGAGTGAAGCACATATATTGTCGTGTAAGCACACACCCTTCTTTCATTAGTTTAGATTAACAATTGATGATCAATTCGAACCAATGCATGTGATTAAAATTAATTTTACCTAAATAGAGGGGGAAGAATAAACTACAACAACTAGATTTGCAACCACGGGATGCTGATGATATCTTCAAAGAACATTGCAACAGCAGCGAGGCTTCACAGCAACATATGGTAAGCCAGTGTGATTTAGTACATGTGAAATCTAATGCGTGTGGGCTGCTTTCTTGGCTTGTGCCCTCAACCTGTAATCCTACAGAATTACAAATAGTTCAGTTGTCTGCTTTGCTGTATTGCTTGATTCGAATGCTTGTTTGTTACTTGTTAGGCTATACCTGAGTTGGCCAAAATGTCAGCAGTGCCTGTTGTACTATCGTAAAGAAATGCATGCCTAATTCATTTGACTCCTTAACTTTTCCTATAAATTTCATCACAAGACTGTCTTCATAGTTTAAATGAGGCCACACTGTTTAAGTGCTTTGTCAGATTATTTCAACTGCTTAGATGCCTGGGCAACTTAAATATAGCGGTGGTACACTGCCTTTCATCTTACCATTTTAATTTGTTTTTGGCTGATGTTGCTTCGAACCATTTAAATATAGCTTGCCATGCTCAGCAATAATTTGTATGTCGTTTACCATGTAAGCTAACTGCCTGGATCATGCGATAACTATCTCTTACTTATGTCCAGCGGAAACCTTTCAGGATGCCGTTCACACTAGGACACAATGTACAACCCCATAATCTATTTGTGGAAGCAGTGCGCCAGCCATGTTACCAGATGGTAGTAGTTCAGAGGTAACACCGCTGGAGAGCAGTCTGAGCATAGATATTGTAGTTCTTGAGGCTCTACTAGAGGCAGAAAGAGATGGTGTGGCTGCCATGAATGAGGTAATCTTGATCTTGAGGCTGGAAATTATGGAATTAGCTGCACGCATTATGCAAGCAACCCAAGAATTGGAGGAAGTAAGAATGTTGCATTTGAAGACGGAGGAGGTCCTGCTGCTTCTGCTATCTGAAGCCCAGGGTAATCCCAGTTCTTCTTTAGATACCAGTTGAAATTGTCATTAGATTAGTATACTTGCATGTTGTGTCATGTCTCTGAATGGATTGTGTTGTAAGACCCCCTTTATTGTCCATGTGTTGTAATGATCTGAATTTTTTAGGCGAGGTAATCCTTAGTACTTGTATGATTGGCATAAGGTGAACTGTTTTTCATGTGAGCATATTGTATTGGATGAAATAACTGTTTGACTCAAAGTGTATCCAACCTACTGAATTCGAAGATCACGGCATTTGTAAATCATATTCATATGTAAAGATGGAATAAATCTTTGTCGTGTTTTTGAACAAATAAATAACAAAATGTAGAATGATGTATGGATATTTGTAATCGAATACAAATTGGATTTGAATTTAGTTGCCAGGGCCCAGGGTAAACGTGAATTCTAATTCTCCCAAATTTTGAATGAATCGGCAAAACACCCACTATCATTTGTTGGCTGCCCGAAGCCAGTGTTTGCGAGATGGAAATTACTGCCTACCCTTGACACTTCACATCCTAATCGACCCGATTTCCACTGTTGTCGATACGGGTAGACTAGTAACTTCAATCAGACATGACACGACATCCTGTCTCCCCATTCAGACACGATGGGCGGCAAACATGGGCGGCAAAAACACATTTGATTCAAACTCGTCCGAAAGACCTCTCTCTCTCTCCCTCAATTTTCTCATTCATACACGTGGGCGGCAAAAAAAACTCTCCTCGTCCGAAATTGATGTAGGCAAATATTTTAAATAGGGGCAGGTGTGTAACTTCCCTCAGACGTGACACAACTGCCCTACCTGTCAGCCCCGTTCATACACTGTGGGTGCCAACCGTGGGCGGCAAAAGACCCTCTCCTCGCCCGGAATCGCTATCGGCAAATATTGGGGAGATGCGAGATTACCGTCCTATCCCCAACCGACGAGATGTCCGAAATTTCAAATAGGGGCTAAGTTCGTAACTTTCCCACATTTCAGAAAAGCGCGTCCCAAAGTTTGAGATCCCCTTCCCTCCCCCTCCATTTCCCCATTCATACACCGTTGGCGCCACAACAACCTCCCCACTCCGGCCAGCCTCCTCCGTCCGCCACCCCATCCTCCACCTTACCGAAGCCGCTACCCCTACCACGTCGTCCACTGCAAGAGATGGACGTCTCTCATCCACGGCACCGGACCAGGATCCTTTCATCGCGTCCTCTTGCTTCATCGACGCCGTCGTCCACCTTGCCATTGCCGCTCCTACGACCGCCTCGTCCATGGCAACAGGACTTATCCCTCGACCCGGCCGTCTGCCGTCTCAAGTCTTCTTCCGCGCCGCCGACAGCCATTGCACCCGCAGCACCCTCAATGTATCAGCAGGGGCCTACACGGCATCGCAAGAGAGGTGGTACTCTTTCATATCTGCTTAAGTTATTGATCTCACCCAGAAAATAGGTCGTAACTTGTTTACTGTACTTTTCTTGTCCATACCAAATCGTAGTGGCTAGTTGAAAGCAAACATTGGTTGCGAAGTAGCCTTTGTCCGGTTTGCACCTTCAGATCCACCATGGCACGGTCACTATACTCGTAAAGCTTATGGTTTCCTCCCTTTAAATTCACTACCATCATCGTAGGTGCTTCATGTCATGCTAGCACTGCTACTCAAGACCTCAACCCATCAAGCAAAACAACATGCCACTCATAATTCCAAAGCTTAGTTGTTGAAATACAAATCTGATATGATGCTCATATTACTAAAACAGAGAATGTTTAATTGGTTAGCTAATGTTCCTATATTCGTTTCGAAAAGCATGTGTTTAATTGGTCTGCCATAATTTCTCTGTGCGCTCTGGTTCATCATGGGTGGGTAACACACATTGTATTATCTAAAATCTGCTTGCTCTTTGTTACCATGTTCCTCTTCTGTTCTTCTTAATAAGTATATTACTTCCTCCGTTCCTAAACTGCCTTGGGTGCATGCGTGTGTTGTGGTGGCATGCGTTTGTACCAGGTGTTGTTCATCGTTGCTTTATTTATAAAGTGGGGCAAAAGCCTTTTTCGGTAAAACATAAGTCTTTTTAGATATTCCAATAAGAACTACATACAGATGTATATAGACATATTTTAGAGTGTACATTCACTCATTTTGCTCCGTATGTAGTCCACATTCGAATCTCTAAGAGATTTATATTTAAGAACGGAGGGAGTAGTACAATATGTTCCTTGCCGAGAAGTGGAGCAGGGACATTTGCAGTCGATAGGTCTATTGGGTCGCTTCAGATGGATGCTTTCAACGATTCTAGATGGTCTGCCATAATATCCGGGAAATGCTGGGAGCTATGTCATCTTTGATAGTCTAGACTGATAGTAACAGTATTGTGCCTTCAGTTGAATAGAGCTGCCCCTTTTGGGGCCAAAGCCTCTCCGAACCCTTTCTTGCCATACCGGTAATACAAGCCCATATGGTCCAGCTAGTTCCACTTTCCTGATTTTACTCTTGATGCTTAGGATTTTCCCCTTTTATCTACCCTACTATGATCTGCATAGGTGCTTTCTGTCGTACTAGCAGTACTCCACCCTTCAAGCTAAACAACACAGCAATCACAATTCCAAAGCTTAGTTGTTCAAAAATGATTGTGATATGATACTGATATTAGTTAACAAACACATTTAGTTGGTTAGCTAAAGGTCCCACTTGAGTTTCCAAATGCATGTCGCGACATATAGAGAGACAGTAGGAATTGCATTTCTTTGTCACTTGTTGACTGTACTTTCTTGTCCATACCAAATCTTAGTTGTTATTTCAAAGCAAACATCGGTTGCTAAGTACCCTTTGCGCGGTTTGCAGCTTCAGATTTGCCATGCCACTGCCACGGTCAACACTATTCTCATCATGCTTACGATTTCCCCATTTTATGATGACCACGCTCAGCCTACATGGTTCCTGTCGTAATAGCACTGCTCCACCCATCAAGCTAAACAAGCTTAGTTGTACAAATTCGAATCTGATATGATGCTGATATTAGTAAAACTGAGACAGGTTTAATTGGTCAGCTAAATGTTCCTACTTTAGTTTCCAAATGTATGTGAGCCACATATGTAGAGACCGGAAGGAATGGTATTTCTCTGTGCGCTCTGGTTCATCATGGGTGGGCAACACACATTGTATTATCTAAAAGCTGCTTGCTCTTTGTTATCATGTCCCTCTTGTGTTCTTCTTAATAAGTATATTACTTCCTCCATTCCTAAACTGCCTTGGGTGCGTGCGTGTGTTGTGGTGGCGTGCATTTGTACCGGGTGTTGTTCATCGTTGCTTTATTTATAAAGTAGGGCGAAATCCTTTTTCGGTAAAACATAAGTCTTTTTAGATATGCCAATAAGAACTACATACGGCTGTATATAGACATATTTTAGAGTGTACATTCACTCATTTTGCTCCGTATGTAGTCCTCATTCGAATCTCTAAGAGACTTATATTTAGGAACGGAGGGAGTAGTACAATATGTTCCTTGTCGGGAAGTGGAGCAGGGACATTTGCAGTCGACAGGTATGTTGGGTCGCTTCAGATGGACACTTTCAACTATTCTGGATGGTCTGCCATAATATCCGAGAAATGTTGGGAGCTATGTCGTCTTTGAGAGTCTAGACTGATAGTAGCAGTATTGTGCCTTCATTTGAATAGAGCTGCCCCTTTTGGGGCCAAAGCCTTTCCGGAGCCTTTCTAGCCGTACCGGCAATACAAACCCATATGTTCCAGCTAGTTCCACTTTCCTGATTTTACTCGTGATGCTTAGGGTTTTCCCCTTTTATCTAGACTACTATGATCTGCGTAGGTGCTTTCTGTCGTACTAGCAGTACTCCACCCTTCAAGCTAAACAACACAACACTCATAATTCCAATGCTTAGTTGTTCAAATATGATTGTGATATGATACTGATATTAGTTAACAAACACATTTAATTGGTTAGCTAAAGGTCCCACTTGAGTTTACAAATGCATGTTGCGACATATAGAGAGGCAGCAGGAATTGCATTTCTTTGTCACTTGTTGACTGTACTTTCGTGTCCATACCAAATCTTAGTTGTTATTTCAAAGCAAACATCGGTTGCTAAGTACCCTTTGTGCGGTTTGCAACTTCAGATCTGCCATGCCACTGCCACGGTCAACACTATAATCATCATGCTTACGTTTCCCCATTTTATGATGACCACGATCAGCCTACGTGATTCGTGTCGTAATGGCACTGCTCCATCGATCAAGCTAAACAAGCTTAGTTGTACAAATTCGAATATGATATTATGCTGATATTAGTAAAACTAAGACATGTTTGATTGGTCAACTAAATGTTCCTACTTTAGTTTTGAAATGCATGTGAGCCACATATGGAGAGACCGGAAGGAATAGTATTTCTCTATGCGCTCTGGTTCATCATGGGTGGGCAACAAACATTGTATAGAAAGACTTGTAATATCTTCAATCTGCTTGCTCTTCTGCTCTTCTTTAACATGATCCTCTTCTCTTCTTCTTTAATAAGTATGTTCCTTGTTGGGAAGTGTTGGGGTACACAAACATGGGTGTATGTTTCCCCTGACTTTTGCGTGGACAGTAGGCCTCCGACCCAGCTGCACCAAGCATTCAAGACAAAACCAAGCCAGAGAGATAGCTCTTTGAGGAATCAAAGGGCGGATCAAGAAGACCAAGACAAGCCAAGATAGCAAGTTTCCACTAAGGGAAAGCCTCCTTTGCCAGGCAGGCAGGCCTGGCCAGGTTAAGGCCACCCCGAAGATGAAGCCAATATTCCCCCGGCAAGCCTATCGGGGCCGCTGTTGGCGAACTCCCCCGCCAAGACTCCACCGCATCGCGACGCAAGTCATCCAACAGTGCCGTGTCAAGCCCCCAGATGACTAAGTGGCTGTCATTTGGCACGTGGTAGCCATTTAGAAGGAAGATCACCTCAATATGACACCCGTCCAGAGGCATGTCAAGCAGACAGATGGAAGATGATTAAGCGGTGCGGCAGGGCAACCGTGCTGCATCCTCAGCATGACACCTAGCAGTGCATTTAATGCACTTTGTCCTGTCTACCAGAGTTAGGTATGATAGCACTGTTAGCTATCTAATCACTGGATAATGACTGTTTTGCCATTATGGTAACCCCTTGACCTATAAAAGGAGGGCCATGGCAACCTTAGAAAGGATTCAGACTCTCGTGTACTCTTACGCGCGTAGCTGCTCTCCCCAAGCCCACGCTAGCACATCTGCAGGGCGCTGTGAGCCCTCCTTCCCTCTCCCTCTCTCCCTGGCCTCGCACGCGTGCCATAGCTAGCCGTCACCGGCGCTGCATTCTGCCATCTGCCATTGCCCGCGTCCCGCTCATTGCAGAGCCGCCCGAGCCTTGCCGCCATGCCTGTCGTGCTTCTGGCGCTCGCAGAAGGCCGCCTAGCCGCTTTGTTTGCTCACGCGCGCACCGTAGCCCCATCCCGTAGCATGCCCGAAGCCGCCGCCGCCTGCCGTCGTCGCCGGCGCCAGCTCCGACAGCTTCAGCCCCCGCGACCACCACCGTTCGACGCAAGGAAGAGCACTCGTTCGAACAAGCCCAACCACAGCCCCGGAGACCCTCTGTACGCGTTTCCTGGCCAAGTCCGGCGAGCTCCCGCCGTGTTTCGCCTCGCCGGCGCGTTTCCGGCAGCCGGCGCCGACGTGGCCAGCTGAGGTCCGCCCCCAGCGCCACTGCCACTGGGCCCCAGTGGGGTCCGTTGACCAGTCAGCTCTGCTGACTGGGCAACCCATGTCACTGACACGCGGGCCCCACCGCTAAAACGTTTTAAAAATAAATAGAAATACTAATTAAAATGCTAATTAATCTAAATAGCTAATTAATTCACTAATCAGTCACTGACTAATGGGGCCCATCCCCTAATTAATCTGTAATTAGTTTAGTTAATGCCGAATTAACTACTGTGACACTGACATGTGGGACCCACTGGTCAGTTTGACTCTGGTCAGCTAGAGTTGACTGCTGACGTCACCATTACGTCAGGCTGACATCACAAATTACTGTTTTGGATAATTCGTTTTTAATAACTAAAATAATTAAATAAAATCCAGAAAATGATTAAAACTTTAGAAAATCATAGAAAATAAACCGTAGCTCAGATCGAAAAACTTTGTACATGAAAGTTGATCAGAACAATGAGACGAATCCAGCCGTGCTATCTGTTTACGTGTTGGGACCCTCTACGGAGGTGAACCCACAACTTTTAGCCTGTTTCCGGTAGATGAATAGTGCATATATACCGGTTAATAATTCAAACTTAAATCCTAAAATTACTAATATGACTTAGACCTGCTTTTAGGCAACCTTGCACTGCACGTTAGCATAGCATGCTCTGTGTTGCATATGTTTGATGTGTATTTATCTGTTTCCTCCCCCTCTTCTCTCTCGATAGAGCCCGGTACCAACGTAGTCCCCGAGACCAACGCAGCTCCGGAGATCGACGACCCCACTGACTACTCTGCCTTTGCCGCCGAGCAACCAGGCAAGCACTCCCCCTTGAGCATGCCTATATCGCCTATTCTCTTCTCTCTTGTGCTTGCATTAGAATTGCTGCTGCTACTGCTTTACCTATTCTGATGCATAGCCTGATTTTTGTAACCTACTTTTGATGATTACCTGCTTATCCTAAACTGCTTAGAATAGGATGGTTAGACACCCCAGTGACCCCACTTGTCCTGGTTGCCCCGCTGGATCATCGGAAGACTCGATGACCAGGCCCCAGCACCGCACATCACATCCATTTTATCTGTACGACACTGCAGCGTACTATCGAGTGCCGAGGGTGATACATCGTAAGCACTTCCGATGTTAACTCTATGGAGTAGTTACTCGGTCGTGGTCATCGAGGGTGATTCCTCCTTCACCACTTCCGATAACGACGCTGTCGTCTAACACCTCAAGTGTGAACCCATCGAGGGTGATTCCTCCGAGTTCACCTTGACGGATACATCGAGTAGGAATCCAACGAGGGTGATACCTCGGATTCCCTTGATGTTATGGGCACACGGTTACTTGGGCTTTACTACTGTTACTTGGAAAGGCGGGTCGACCCTGAGGGGTACCCACGAGTGATGTGGAGACGGGTTGACCTGGAGGGTGCCCGAGAGATAAATATGAGGCGTGGCCGGGCATTCTTAGCCCTTGCCGCCAGTCCTCGAGACGGGGCGACGGGGTCACATTGATCGTGAGTCTCTGCTCGTTACCGCACCCCCAATGTACTAACGATTTGGATATTTGATCCGAGTGGGCCTCTGGCCCGATAGCACTAACCATCACGTGGGATCAGTTATGGGCACTCTGCATCGTAGCATCAGCTGAAAGCTTTGTCAGACGTCCAGTTCAGCAGTGCAGCATGGAGTGATTGGCACCATCCCCGACAGAGGTGGTGCTTGGATCTGAGCCATGTGTGCAATGACCCGGAGGGTGAGGGGCGATGGCCCAAGACCCCCGAGCGCTTAGGATGTAGACCGACGGGGACCTCTCTGCTGAGCTCTAGGTAGGGTTGCAGTGTGTCATTTGGCCGAGGCCGGGCATGACCCAGAAAAGTGTGTCCGGCCAGAGTTAAGCGAGCGTGGTGGGTAAGTTGGTGCACCCCTGCAGGGAAGAAAACATCTATTCGAATAGCCGGATCCTCGGTAACGGACGCTCGGAGTTGTATCCCGATCGATACAACTAGAACTGGATACTTGTGATGAGAAATGGATAGTAGGGCTCTGGGATTGCTTTCTCGCAGGGAGTCGAGAAAGGATCTCTGGCCGAGGTTGATACTTGGATATTATGGCTCTGGGATTGCTTTCTCGCAGGGAGTCGAGAAAGGATCTCTGGGTGAGGTTGAGACATATTATTTGGATATTATGGCTCTGGGATTACTTTCTCGCAGGGAGTCGAGAAAGTATCTCAGGACGAGGTTGATAACACTTCTAATACTTTACATCATGCTAAACTGCACTCTTCTAATGCTGCAAGACCGCTGAAGATGCTAGTCTTCGATAGGGCTAGGCCTTCTCTCTATTCTGGCATTTCTGTAGCCCAGTCCACATATACAGCCTTTCTTTTATAATGTTGCATACGTAGTGTATATCCTTGCTTGCTGAGTACTTCGGATGAGTACTCATGGTTGCTTTGCTTTCTCTTTTTCCCCATATCCGTTGGTGCAACCAGATGATGGAGCCCAGGAGCCAGCTACCCCCGCCGACGACTAGTACTACCACCCCGAGGGTGGTTACTACTACGAGCTTGCCGACGACCAGGAGTAGGATCGGAGGGTCCCAGGCAGGAGGCCTGCGCCTTTTCGATCATAGCTTTTGTTTTGCCCAACCTTGTTAAAGGCTTTTCTGTTTTATCTTTTATATCTGTACTCAGATATCTAACGCTTCTGCTAATGCTTGTTGACATCAAGCTTATGTATTCGAGCCCTCGAGGCCCTGGCTTGTAATATAATGCTTGTATGCCTTTATTTATGTTTTAGAGTTGTGTTGTGATTCCTTCAAGTGAGTCCTTAGGCTTGATCATGTGCATTTGCGTGTATGATTAGTGCATGATTAAGTTGGGGGCGTCACAGGTTGGTATCAGAGCCGACTGCCTGTAGGAATCCCCTTTCCAACTCCTTGGCCGAAGTTGAGTCTAGTCATTGAAAAACTTTTACTAACATGGCTGTGTGGCTTACGGGCCCACGTCGCCGAATGGGTGGTATTAGGATCTTTTATTCCTCGTCTATACTCTGGGATCTGATCTCTCTTCCTTTTGGGTTACAATTTTACTAACTTCAACATTAGGTTCTCGTGATCACATCCACCCGGAGTTCTGAAATTACCCCCCCTTTTTCTTCAAGATTGTGGGCCAGGTTCTGCTTGCAGGATCCTTTTATCGAGGGCACCCTGTGTTGTCACTTGCAGATTCCTCGCTCCAACAGTTTCTCCGACATGATGTAGCCTTTGCTATGTCTCGTTGTGTACTTCCTTACTGCATGCCTGCGCGCCACCTAGTTTGTCTAGTTGCGAGCGTTCCCGAGCGCGTACTATCCGTTTGAATCTAATTCTGTGCATGGATTGGTATGTCTTCAACGACTACTATTACATATCTAATGCCCTTCTTGTTCATTCTCCATGTTACATCATGAATAACTTCATACACATGCAATTCTTCTTGCTAAACCGCCCCTGTTGATTTGGCAGGATGGCTGACAATCCTCCACCTCCACCCTATATTGTCGCCATGATGCAGCAGCTTGAACTCAACCGTCAGCAGTTTGAACTCAACCATCAGTTTATGACCGGAGTATTGGCTCAGTTCCCAACTCAGAATGCTCATCAACAGTCTCCTCCAATAACTCTGCCAGAATTTGTGCGCCTCAATCCATCCGTTTTCTGCAACTCCACCAATCCTATGGATGCTGATGATTGGCTTCGTGACATCCTGTTTGAGATGGAGTCAGCTAATGTTGCCCCTGACAGTTATGTCACCTTTGCGACATTCCACTTAATTAGTCCAGCTGCTCAATGGTGGGAAAGCCTCAAGGATATGTTGCCTGCAGAGACTGTAACCACTTGGCAGGAATTTCAGTCAGCCTTTCATGCAAGGTACATCCCTCCAGGTCTGATCGACCAGAAGAAGCAGGAGTTCCGCAAACTCTCACAGGACACAATGACTGTGGATGAATATCAGAGGAAATTCCTTGAATTATCCCGCTATGCTGCGGATGACGTCAACACTGACGCTCGCAAGCAGGAGAAATTCGGTGAAGGACTGCGTACTGATATAAACCTCGCACTTGTTGCCCTTGATTGTGAGGACTTTGCGACGCTTGTCAGTCAAGCCTTTCGAGCTGAAACTGGTCTGGCTAAGTACCAGGAGTCGCTCAAGTGCACTCGTGATGTTGGCTCAGCCTCGGGTCAGCCTGTTCAGAAACGTCGAGTGTGGATTCCGCACAATGTCCATCACCGACCTGCCCCTGTACCCAGGCCATCTTATGTTGCACCTCGTCTGCCTCCACCACCAAGACAACTGAACATTGCAAGTGGACAGCCCAATGTTGATGTTCCTTCCCATAATGATGGTTTGTGCCACCAGTGTGGACAGCCAGGGCACCGTGCTATCAACTGCCGCCAGAGTCAGCCTCAATACATATCACGTCCTTCTGTTGGTTGCAGGAAGAGCCGTCGAAAACATCCTTCCAGGAACGTTGAAACCAGACCACCTGCTAATCAGCTTGTTCATGTCAACCAAGTCAACATTGAAGAAGCTCGACAGGACCCCAAAATTGTGATGGGCACCCTTCTAGTGAATTCAATCCCAGCTTCAGTCCTCTTTGATTCTGGAGCATCGCACTCCTTCATGTCCGAAAGTTTTGCACGAAGCCATGATATACCTTTCGAGGAGATGTCCACCCCACTAGTAATCCAGTCACCTGGGGCTAATTGGCAAACTACCATGGTAAGCCACGGTAACCACATTGTGATTGGAGGATTGATGTTCCCCGTTTCCCTCATTGCTCTCAAGACCTCCAACATAGACATTATTCTAGGTATGGACTGGTTGAAGCCTCATAAAGCTTTGATTGACTGTGCCACTGAAACAGTCCGCATCACACACCCTTCCGGCCAAACAGTCAGATACTCAGCTCGAACAGTTCAGAACGCCAAAGCTCAGATTTATGTTCTGAATGCATTGAATGTTTCACCTCTTGAAGGCATTGAGAACGTTCCAGTTGTTCGTGATTTTCAAGATGTCTTTCCAGAAGAACTTCCAGGAATACCCCCTGCTAGAGCTGTTGAGTTCATCATCGACTTGAAGCCTGGCACTACCCCTATTGTGAAGCATCCTTATAAGATGCCTCCGCACCACCTTCTTGAACTTAAGGAGGAAATCGACAAGTCACTTAAAAAGGGTTTCATCTGCCCCAGTTCATCTGCTTGGGGAGCACCTTCCCTCTTTGTCAAGAAGAAGGATGGTACAAATCGGTTGGTTCAAGATTATCGACCAATCAACCAAGCGACAATTCAGAACAAGTATCCACTTCCCAGAATCAACGATCTATATGATCAACTTGTTGGTTCCTCAGTATTCTCTAAGCTTGATTTGAGATTGGGATACCACCAGATCTGAGTTCGTGAAGAGGATATTCCGAAGACAGCCTTCGTTACTCGCTATGGTTCTTACGAGTACACTATCATGTCATTTGGCTTAACAAATTCTCCAGCCACATTCTCCCGTCTGATGAATTACATCTTCATGGATTACCTCGACAAGTTAATCTAGGTGTATGTAGATGATATTCTGGTCTATTCAAAGAATAAGGAAGAGCATGCCGAACATCTTCGGCTGGTGCTAGAAAAGCTGCGTGAACATCAACTATATGCCAAATACTCCAAATGTGAATTTTGGCTTTCTGAAGTAACCTACCTTGGTCATGTGATTTCCAAGGATGGGATTGCTGTTAACCCAGAGCGGGTTCAGGCTATTCTTGACTGGACTCCTCCGAAGAACGTCAAGCAAGTGAGAAGTTTTCTCGGCCTTGCAATCTATTGCCATCGATTTGTCGAGAACTTTTCCAAGATTGCTATGCCCCTGACTAACCTACTTCACAAAGGCATTAAGTTTGAGTGGACAGACAAATGTCAGGAAAGTTTCCAGACCCTCAAGGACAAGCTAACTTCTGCTCCAGTGCTTGCTCCTCCGGATTCTCGCAAAGACTTTGTGATATATTGCGACGCCTCTTGTCAAGGATTAGGCTGTGTCCTAATGCAAGAATGAAGAGTAATTGCTTATGATTCGCGTCAATTGCGTCCACTTGAAGAAAATTATCCAGTGCATGATCTCGAACTTGCTGCAGTAATCTATGCATTGAAGCTGTGGCGGCAGTATCTTCTTGGTAATCGTTGTGAGATTTATACTGATCACCAGAGTCTGAAGTACTTGTTTACTAAGCCGGATCTTAATTTCCGTCAACAACGATGGTTGGAAATAATTACGGACTATGACTGTGGTATTTCATATACCCCTGGCAAGGCTAACGTGATGGCTGATGCCTTAAGCCGCAAGTCCTATTGCGACAACCTCACGGTTAGGCGAGCTCAACCTCGTCTTTTTGAAGAACTGCGAAAGCTAAATCTCGAGATAGTTCCTCAAGGATACCTAAATACTATGGTTGTTGAACCAGACCTTGAGAAGGCTATTAAGAGTGCACAAGCTAAAGATGCTGAAGTTGATCTGATGAAGAAAGATCTTCAACTTGAAAAGTACAGGGATTTCTCGCTGTCTGAAGATGGAACCTTGTATTTCAGAGACCGCATTGTCGTACCTCGCTTTGAGCTTATGACTGACAAGGTCATGAAGGAGGCACATGACACACCATTGTCTATTCATCCGGGTAGCACCAAGATGTATCGTGATCTCCGTCAAAGGTACTGGTGGTCTAAAATGAAGCAAGATATTGCTCGATACGTTGCTGAATGTGACGTTTGCCGTCGCGTTAAAGTAGAACATCAGAAACCAGCAGGAATTCTGCAACCGTTACCTATTCCCAAGTCACAGAAGGGTCACGATGCTATAATGTCGTCATCGACCAACTTTCTAAGGTTGCACACTTTCTGCCTGTCAAAGAGACGATCACTGATGTCAGTTAGCAGAATTATATATCTCTAGAAATGTATCACTTCACGGTATTCCGAAGGAGATTAGTTCGGACCGTGGCGGTCTTTTCACCTCAAAGTTCTGGGAAAGTTTCCAAGAGGCTATGGGAACTCACATTACCTGGAGTTCAGCTTATCACCCCCAATCCCAAGGCCAAGTCGAGCAAGTTAATCAAGTGCTTGAAGACATGCTTCGGGCTTGTGTTATATCTTTTGGCAAGAAGTGGGAAGAATCTCTTCCTTATGCGGAATTCTCATACAACAACAACTATCAAGCCAGCTTGAAAATGGCCCCCTTCGAAGTACTATATGGACGTCAGTGTCGAACCCCTCTGAATTGGTCAGAAACTGGGGAACGACCACTCGTGGGTCCGGATATTATCCAACACACAGAAGAGCAAGTCTGTATTGTTCGAGAAAATCTCAAGGCGGCTCAGGACTGCCAGAAGAGCATCTATGATCGCAAATGATGGGGTTTGATCTATCAACCTGGGGATCAAGCTTATTTGTGAGTCACTCCTATGAAGGGCACTCACAGTTTCGGAATCAAGGGCAAGTTAGCTCCCCGCTACATTGGTCCCTTTCGCATTGTTGCCAGACGTGGTCAGGTGGCATATAAACTAGAGTTACCGCCGCAATTCTCACTTATCCATGACGTCTTCCATGTGTCGCAACTTCGTTGTTGCTTCAAGGAGTCTCCGCATAGAGCAGTGGATTACGAGATGCTCGAATTGCAAGATGACCTATCTTATAAGGAGCATCCGATCCGCATTCTCGATGAAGCTGAACGTCGAACCCGTCAGAAGGTTACCAAGTTCCTGAAGGTACAGTGGTCGAATCATACTGAAGATGAAGCCACTTGGGAACGCGAGGATCATCTTCGCAAGGAATACCCCGACCTCTTTTCTTCTACCTCCTGAATTCTCGGGACGAGAATTTCTTATAGTGGTGGAGAATTGTAACATACCTATGTAATGGCCACAGTGATTACCATTTTGATAATGCCAAATCACCTTGCTCAACAGTGCATGATCATAATTTGCATCATATCTCATTTCAATTCCAAATTCAAATTTAATTTCAAATGCATGTGAAAATATTAAGTTGCACAAAAACTACTGGAAAAATGTTCATCATTTAGCTAACATTCCATGACATTTAATTGTTAAGGAAAACAACATCACCATCAAGCTAAGGTGGGCCATAGCAATTTAAAACAGTGCAAAGGAGGCATTTTAAATGCTTTTCCATTTGTAGAAAAATTCAAATTAATTCTTTTGGCCCCAAACTTTTTCTGTCACTTCCAAATATTGCAATCTATTTGTTGGGCCAAGTCCCACATTTTTGCAAAATGAAATGGTGGCTCAAATAATTGTTTTTCTATCTGGCTAATAGAAAACAGAAAAGCAAAAACAAAGAAAAGGAAAAGGCCCAGGGCACTGGACCTAAGTCCACAGTGCGGCCCAGCCCGCCTGGCGCCTACTCCCACCTCTTGCCTCTCTCTCTCTCCTCGCGATGTCGCCTCCACAACGCTCGCCCGCGCTCGCCCCCCTCTCTGCAGCTCGACAGCACGCTCACGCCCGCTCGCGGTGGATAAGGGGCAGTGATACGTCTCCAATGTATCTATAATTTTTGATTGTTCCATGCTATTATATTATCTGTTTTGGATGTTTAATGGGCTTTAATATGCTCTTTTATATTATTTTTGGGACTAACCTATTAACCGGAGGCCCAGTGCCAATTTTTGTTTTTTTGCCTATTTTATAGTTTCGCAGAAAAGGAATACCAAACAGAGTCCAAACGGAATGAAACCTTCGCGATGATCTTTCTTGGACCGAAAACAATCCAGAAGACTTGGAGTTGAAGTCTAGAACTCCTCGAGGAGGCCACGAGGCAGGAGGGCATGCCTAGGGGGGTAGGCGCGCCCCCACCCTCGTGGGCCCCTCGTAGCTCCACCGACATACTTCTTTTGCCTATATATACTCTTATACCCTAGAAACATCAGGGGGAGCCACGAAACCACTTTTCCACCGCCGCAACCTTCTGTACCCAAGAGATCCCATCTTGGGGCCTTTTCCGGCAATCTACCGGAGGGGGAATCGATCACGGAGGGCTTCTACATCAACACCATTGCCTCTCTGATGAAGCGTGAGTAGTTTACCACAGACCTTCGGGTCCATAGTTATTAGCTAGATGGCTTCTTCTCTCTCTTTGATTCTCAATACAAAGTTCTCCTCGATGTTCTTGGAGATCTATTCGATGTAATACTCTTTTGCGGTGTGTTTGCTGAGATCCGATGAATTGTGGATTTATGAACAAGATTATCTATGAATATTATTTGGTTCTTCTCTGAATTCTTATATGCATGATTTGATATCTTTGCAAGTCTCTTCGAATTATCGGTTTAGTTTGGCCTACTAGATTGATCTTTCTTGCAATGGGAGAAGTGCTTAGCTTTGGGTTCAATCTTGCGGTGTCCTTTCCCAGTTACAGTAGGGGCAGCAAGGCACGTATTGTATTGTTGCCATCGAGGATAAAAAGATGGGGTTTATATCATATTGCTTGAGTTTATCCCTCTACATCATGTCATCTTGCTTAATGCGTTACTCCGTTCTTATGAACTTAATACTCTAGATGCATGCTGGATAGCGGTCGATGTGTGGAGTAATAGTAGTAGATGCAGAATCGTTTCGGTCAACTTGACACGGACGTGATGCCTATATTCATGATCATTGCCTTAGATATCTTCATAACTATGCGCTTTTCTATCAATTGCTCGGCAGTAATTTGTTCACCCACCGTAATACGTGCTATCTTGAGAGAAGCCACTAGTGAAACCTATGGCCCCCGGGTCTCTTTTCTATTATATTGCATCTCTTTTATTTACATTGCATCTCGTTTACTATTTTGCAATCTTTACTTTCCAATCTATACAACAAAAATACCAAAAATATTTACTTTACTATCTTTATTAGATCTCACTTTTGCGAGTGACCGTGAAGGGATTGACAACCCCTTTATCGCGTTGGTTGCAAGGTTCTTGATTGTTTGTGCAAGTACTAGGTGACTTGTGCGTTGTCTCCTACTGGATTGATACCTTGGTTCTCAAAAACTGAGGGAAATACTTATGCTACTTTGCTGCATCACCCTTTCCTCTTCAAGGGAAAACCAACGCATGCTCAAGAGGTAGCAGGCAGCCCCCCTCGCCCCTGGCCTCTCCCTCTCACTCTCCCCTTCTCTGTCTTCTCCCCCGAGCGCCGCCATGGCCTCGGCCTTCAGACCTGCGCGGCCACCGTGCCCCATTTGCTTCGCCACCGCGTCAGGCCGCCCCCTCATCGTCGACTACGTCGGCTGTGCCGACTGGACCGAGCCGGGAAGCCTCCACGCAGCCGCCATCTTCTTCTCCTTTCTCGGATCGCCGCTTCCTGTCGTCGTCGATCTGCCGCCCCAAGTCTTCCCTGAGCCCATGCTAGCACATCTGCAGGGCGCTGTGAGCCCTCCTTCCCTCTCCCTCTCTCCCTGGAATTGCACGCGTGCCGTAGCTAGCCGTTGCCGGTGCTGCGTTCTGCCGTCCGCCATTGCCCGCGTCCCGCTCATTGCAGAGCCGCCCGAGCCTTGCCGCCATGCCTATCGTGCTTCTGGCGCTCGCAAAAGGTCGCCTAGCCGCTTTGTTTGCTCGCGCGCGCACCGTAGCCCCATCCCGTAGCACGCCCGAAGCCGCCACTGCCTGCCGTCATCATCGGCGCCAGCTCCGACTGCTTCAGCCCCCACGACCACCACCGTTCGACGCGCGGAAGCACACCCGTTCGAACAAGCCCAACCACAGCCCCGAAGACCCTCTGTATGCGTTTCCTGGCCAAGTCCGGCGAGCTCCCACCGTGTTTCGCCTCGCCGACGCGTTTCCGGCGGCCGGCGCTGACTTGGCCAGCTGGGGTCCGCCCCCAGCGCCACTGCCACTGGGCCCCAGTGGGTTCCATTGACCAGTCAGCTCTGCTGACTAGGCAACCCGTGTCACTGACACGCGGGCCCCACAGCTAAAACATTTTAAAAATAAGTAGAAATACTAATTAATCTAAATAGCTAATTAATTCACTAATCAGTCACTGACTAATGGGGCCCATCCCCTAATTAATCTATAATTAGTTTAGTTAATCCCTAATTAACTACTGTGACACTGACATGCAGGACTCACTGGTCAGTTTGACTCTGGTCAGCCAGAGTTGACTGCTGATGTCACCATTACGTCATGCTGACGTCACAAATTACTGTTTTGGATAATTTATTTTTAATAATTAAAATAATTAAATAAAATCCAGAAAATGATTAAAACTTTAGAAAATCATAGAAAATAAATTGTAGCTCAGATCGAAAAACTTTGTACATGAAAGTTGATCAGAACGACGAGACGAATCCAGCCGTGCTATCTGTTTCCGTGTCGGGACCCTCTACGGAGGTGAACCAGCAACTTTTAGCCTGTTTCCGGTAGATGAATAGTGCATATATACCGGTTAATAGTTCCAACTTAAATCCTAAAATAACTAATATGACTTAGTCCTACTTTTAGGCAACCCTACACTGCACGTTAGCATAGCATGCTTTGTGTTGCATATGTTTGCTGTGTATTTATCTATTTCCTCCCCCTCTTCTCTCTCGATAGAGCCTGGTACCGACATAGTCCTCAAGACTGACGCAGCTCCGGAGATCGATGACCCCACTGACGACTCTGCCTTTGCCGCCGAGCAACCAGGCAAGCACCCCCCCCTTGAGCATGCCAATATCTCCTATTCTCTTCTCTCTTGTGCTTGCATTAGAATTGCTGCTGCTACTGCTTTACCTATTCTGATGCATAGCCTGATTTTTGTAACCTACTTTTGATGATTACCTGCTTATTCTAAACTTCTTAGAATAGGATGGTTAGAGACCCCAGTGACCCCACTTGTCCCGGTTGCCCCGCTGGATCATCGGAAGACTCGACGACCAGGCCCCAGCACCGCACATCACATCCCTTTTATCTGTACGACACTGCAGCGTATTATCGAGTGCTGAGGGTGATACCTCGTAAGCACTTCCGATGTTAACTCTGTGGAGTAGTTACTCGGTCGTGGTCATTGAGGGTGATTCCTCCTTCACCACTTCCGATAACGACGCTGTCGTGCAACACCTCAAGTGTGAACCCATCGAGGGTGATTCCTCCGAGTTCACCTTGATGAATACATCGAGTAGGAATCCAACGAGGGTGATACCTCGGATTCCCTTGATGTTATGGACACACGGTTACTTGGGCTTTATTACTATTACTTGGAAAGGCGGGTCGACCCTGAGGGGTACCCGCGAGTGATGTGGAGACGGGTTGACCTAGAGGGTGCCCGAGAGATAAATACGAGGCATGGCCGGGCATTCTTAGCCCTTGCCGCTAGTCCTCAAGACGGGGTGACGGGGTCACATTGATCGTGAGTCTCTGCTCGTTACCGCACCCCAATGTACTAACGATTTGGATATTTGATCCGAGTGGGCCTTTGGCCCGATAGCACTAACCATCACGTGGGATCAGTTATGGGCACTCTGCATCGTAGCATCAGTCGAAAGCTCTGTCAGACGTCCAGTTCAGCAGTGCGGCATGGAGTGACTGGCGCCATCCACGACAGAGGTGGTGCTTGGATCTGAGCCTTGTGCGCAATGACCCGGAGGGCGAGCGGCGATGGCCCAAGACCCCCGAGCGCTTAGGATGTAGACCAACGGGGACCTCTCTGCTGAGCTCTAGGAAGGGTTGCGGTGTGTTGTTTGGCCGAGGCCGGGCATGACCCAGAAAAGTGTGTACGGCTGGAGTTAAGCTAGTGTGGTGGGTAAGTTGGTGCACCCCTGTAGGGAAGAAAACATCTATTCGAATAGCCAGATCCTCGGTAACGGACGCTCGGAGTTGTATCCCGATCGATACAACTAGAACTGGATACTTGTGATGAGAAATGGATAGTAGGGCTCTGGGATTGCTTTCTCGTAGGGAGTCAAGAAAGGATGTCTGGCCGAGGTTGATACTTGGATATTATGGCTCTAGGATTGCTTTCTCGCAGGGAGTCGAGAAAGGATCTCTGGGAGAGGTTGAGACATATTATTTGGATATTATGGCTCTGGGATTACTTTCTCGCAGGGAGTCGAGAAAGGATCTCAGGATGAGGTTGATAACACTTCTACTACTTTACATCATGCTAAACTGTACTCTTCTAATGCTGCAAGACCGCTGAAGATGCTGAAGATGCTAGTCTTTGATAGGACTAGGCCTTCTCTCTATTCTGGCATTTTTGCAGCCCAGTCCACATATACAGCCTTTCTTTGATAATGTTGCATACGTAGTGTAGATCCTTGCTTGCTGAGTACTTCGGATGAGTACTCACGGTTGCTTTGCTTTCTCTTTTTCCCCATATCCGTTTGGTGCAACCAGATGACGGAGCCTAGGAGCCAGCTACCCCTGCCGACGATTAGTACTACCACCCCGAGGGTGGTTACTACTACGAGCTTGCCGACGACCAGGAGTAGGATCGGAGGGTCCCAGGCAGGAGGCCTGCGCCTTTTCGATCGTAGCTTTTGTTTGGCCCAGCCTTGTTAAAGGCTTTTCTGTTTTATCTTTTATATCTGTACTCAGATATCTAATGCTTTCGCTGATGCTTGTTGACATCAAGCTTATGTATTCGAGCCCTCGAGGCCCTGGCTTGTAATATAATGCTTGTATGCCTTTATTTATGTTTTAGAGTTATGTTGTGATTCCTTCAAGTGAGTCCTTAGGCTTGATCATGTGCATTTGCGTGTATGATTAGTGCACGATTAAGCTGGGTGCGTCACACTTGGAGTCATTGAGGTTCTCGGGATTAAATTCATCATCGCGCTCCTCCGTGTCATCAGGCTGCTGATCGAGGGCGGGGTCACCAAGGTCTTCGATGTTGTCCGGGGTGTGCTCCTCCCCGGTGTCCGTATTGGTTTCCCTGCTCCTTCGTCCCTTGGATCATCGGCGCTATCGTCAGTGCTTAGGCGGCTCCTCGCCCGGCTTGTTGTTGTCTCTCCTGGGGGTGCCATCACTGTTGTTGGCGCCGTCGCTGCTGTCCTTGGGGGTGTCCACCATGTACACATCGTAAGTGGAGGTGGCCGTCCATCGGCCGGTAGCAGGGGTGTTGGTGTCAGTATGGACTGTAGATTTGATGTCATCGTCCATGTCCTCAGCCTCCTCAGAGGCGTAGTCCAACACATCGGTTAAGTCCTCGATAGTGGCTATCAAGTGGGTGGTGGGTGGGATGCAAAATTCCCCGTGGCCTATCTCAAGGTTCTGCTGAACGCGAGCCGAAGATAGGTCGTCTGAGATGCTCATCCTTTGGATCCGGTCTAGCGCCTCGTTTATCAGGGCGAGACTGGTCGGGTCGGCGTGTAGGATCCCTTCGGAGTCAAGATCCGGAGTGGTGGTGAGGAGAGGAGTGAATCCGACCAAGATTGACTCTTGGTCTTCGGATGCCGAACTGGTGCTAGGGCTCGAAGCCGGACCGGTAGCAAGTGAGGAGAGTCCGGCCGGGGCCGTCTCCTGGTCCGTGGGTGCCAGGCTGGAGTTGGGGCTCGAAGCCTGACCCAAGGTGGGGGGAGTGTGTTCGACTAGAGCTAACTCTGGGTCTTCAGAGGCAGCCGCATCCGGGTTCGAATCCTGGTGCGCGTTGATGGACGATCCGATGATCAGACCGAGGGGGGATACGGAAGCCGAGGCTCCAGGATTCGAACCTGATATGATGCTTTGGGGCGAAGCTGCCGACCTGGCCGAGATGACCGGCCGAATTGGCGTGCAGAACAATGCTGCCGAACGCGAAAAGTTGACCGGGGATGAAGACGTCTTCGGTGTTGATGCCGTCTCCGATGATCAGGCGAGCCATCGATCCTTTGGTGATCCGTCAGCGGAACTCTCAATGAAAGCACCAATGTTGGTGTCAAAACCGGTGGATCTTGGGTAGGGGGTCCCGAACTATGGATCTAGGATTGATGGGGAACAAGGGACGCGAGACATGGTATTTACCCAAGTTTGGGCCCTCTCTAGGAGGTAAAACCCTACGTCCTGCTAGATTATATTGCTTGTGTATATGAGGATTACAGAGTCGATCTACCACGAGATCAGATGAACTAAATGCTAAACTAGTAGGATGATGGATGTTCACTTATCCTCTATGGACTAAACCTCCCGGTTTATATAGACACCGGGGGTACTAGGGTTACACATAGTCGGTTACATCGGGGAAACATGAACGCCTCTATCTTGACTTGGGGTGTACGCCAAGGCACAAAAAAGATCTTCGGTCTGGATATAGTGCAGCTCCACTGCTTGGCCCATGAGAGACAGGCCGATAGCCCGAGGACCCCCTAGTCCAGGGCTCCCTCAGTTGGCACATGCAAATTTACTTAGAATGGCATGGAAATACCGCATATAGGTATGTATGGTGGACTCATTTGGCACAACTTTGGTTAAAGGAATTGGATGCACAAGCAGCATTCCCACTTAGTACAAGTGAAGGCTAGCAAATAGATTGAGAAGAGACCAACCAAAAAACGAAAACAGTCATAAACGCGCATTAAACATAATTAACACTGAATAATGCACCACAAGTAGGATATAACTTCGTTGCATAACTATTGACTTTATGTGCGTGCATAGGGAATCACAAACCTTAACACCAATATTCTTACTAAAGCATAATTACTCACCAATATGAGTCATATATTACTATCTCCATATCGCAAAACTATTGCAAGGAATCAAGTTTATCATATCAAATGATCTATATGGATGTTCTTATTATATGCCCCTTGGATATCCATCAATTTGGGACCAAATTCATATCTTGTGCAAATTACCTTTGCTATTATCAATTCTCAAAAAGATATAAGTGAAGCATGACAGTGCAATTATTGCTTCAAAAAAATTCAACTCTCAAAATAATATAAGTGAAGCATGAGAGTGTATTTCTTTAAAATTTAATCATATCAACTCTAAAAATAATATAAGTGAAGCATGAGAGTGCATTTCTTTAAAATATAACCACCGCCGTGCTAAAAAAGATTTAAGTGAAGCATTAGAGCAACTTCCTAGCTCAAAAGATTTAAGTGAAGCACATAGAGTATTCTAACAAATCATGATAAGCGTGTGGCTCTCTCAAACAAGTGTGTTAAGCAAGGATGATTGTGACAAACTAAAAATAAAAACAAGAAAAGAATCATATAATACACGACAGTCCAAGCAAAATTCATGATATGTGACGAATAAAAATATAGCTCCAAGTAAAATTACCGATGGTCATTAGAAGAAAGAGGGGATGCCTTCCCGGGCATCCCCAAGCTTAGTTGCTTGGGAGTCCTTGAATATTACGTTGGCGTGCCTCGGGCATCCCCAAGATTAGGTTTTTGCCACTCCTTATTCCTTCATCCATCGTGATCTCACCCAAAACTTGAAAACTTCAATCACACAAAACTTAACGAAACCTTCGTGAGATCCATTAGTATAATAATGCAAATCATCACTTTAAGTACTGTTACAACCCATTCATATTTTATTATTGCATTATACCTATTGTATTCTAACTTTACCATGGCTTATACCCCCCGATACAATCCATAGATTCATCAAAATAAGCACACAATGCAATGAAAACATAATCTGTCAAAAACAAAACAATCTGTAGTAATCGGAACATTGACCATACTTCTGTAACTCCAAAAATTCTGAAAAATTAGGAAAACATGGGAAATTTGCATATCAATAATGTGTAAAAATTCGGAGCAAAAGCACATTTCTGTGAATTTACAAAATTCCAGAACTGGGCGCAAAAGTTTCTGTTTTTTAACAGAATCAAATCAACTATCACCCAAACCATCCTAAAGGCTTTACTTGGCACAAACACTAATTAAAACACAAAGGGCACAATCATAATAGTAGCATAATTGTGTGTTTGTTAAAAAAACATAAATGAAACAAAAAATTAAAGGATAACTATTGGGTTGCCTCCCAACAAGCGCTATTGTTTTATGCCCCTAGCTAGGCATAATGCATAGTTTCAAGTGCTATCATCTTTGGTTTTAGTTCCATAGGTGGCCCTCATGATTGACTCATATGGTGGCTTAATTCTAGTTCTTGAGAAGTGTTCCATACCCTTCTTTAATGGAACTGAAATTTAATATTCCCTTCTTTCATGTCAATGACGACACCTATAGTTTGTAAGAACGGTCTACCAAGTATTATGGGGCAAGACGGATTGCAATCAATATCAAGTACAATAAAATCAATGGGCACATAGTTCCTATTTGCAAGAATAAGAACATCATTAATTCTACCCAAAGGCTTTTTAATAGTAGAATCCCCCAAGTGCAAATTAAAAGAACATTCAACAATATTGGTAAGACCTAACACATCAGATAGAGATCTCATAATTGTGGAAACACTAGCACCCAAATCACATAAAGCATTGCACTCATAATTTTTAAGCTTGACTTTAATGGTGGGTTCCCTTTCATCTTATAATTTTCCAGGAGTTGAAATATCTAATTCTATCTTTTCTTCTAAATCTTTCTTCATCTCTTCTACAATATGTTTAGTAAAAGCTTTATTTTGTTCATAGGCATTGGGTGAATTTATCATGGATTGTAACAAAGAAATGCATTCAGTCAAAGAGCAACTATCATAATTAAAATCTTTGTAATCCAAAAGAGAGGGCACATCACTAGTTAAAATTTTTCCAACAAGATTTTCACCCTCCGAATTATGAGGATGCCTTCTAACTAAAGTTAACTCTTCTTCAGTCCTCTTCTCATCAATTTTAATAGTACTAAACAAGGAATCAATAGAAGAAACACCAATCATCTTAACATCTTCATCATTACTATAAAAGCAAACAGGCGAAAATGCTCTTTCTAAAAATTCTCTTTTAGCTCTAAGCATAGCGGTTCTTTTCTTACTTTCATCTATATAAACATATAAAGCTTTAATTAATTCATTAATATCAACCTTGGGTGGGAAAATTTTAATCTTGAGATTTTCCACATCATGAGTAATTCTATCGATGCTCCTAGACATATCATCAAGTTTGCTCAATTTTTCTTCTATCATAGTGTTGAAAACTTTTTGAGCATTAATAAATTCTTTAATATTACTTTCAAGATCAGAGGGAATCCTATTATTATTATTATTATTATTATTATTATTATTATTATTATTATTATAAGAATTACCATAATTGTTAGAGGAACCTCCACGAAAAGGCATAGGATTAAAATTACCTCTATAAGCATTGTTATTAAAGTTGTTTCGCGAGACAAAATTCACATATACGGGATCATTATTTTGCTCAATCAAAGTAGACAAAGGCATCATTAGGATCAATAGGAGCATTTCTACTAGCAACCAATTTCATAAGAGCATTAACTGTATCACTCAAAGTACTAATTTCTTCAACATAATTAACCTTTTTACTAGTAGGTGCTCTTTTGGTATGCCATTGTGAATAATTACCCATAATATTATCAAGCAATTTGGTGGCTTTACCCAAAGTAATCTCCATAAAATTACCACCCGCGGCGGAATCTAAAAGATTTCTAGAAACAAAATTGAACCCCGCAAAAAAAATTGTATGATCATCCAAAAATTTAAACCATGAGTAGGGCAATTTCATATCATCAATTTCATCCTTTCCCAATATTGGGCAACATGTTCATGCTCAAGTTGCTTGAAATTCATTATTTGATTTCTAAGGGAAATACTTTTCGCGGGAGGAAAATACTTAGTAATAAAAGCATCTTTGCATTTGTCCAAAGAATCAATACTATTTCGTGGCAAAGATGAAAACCAATTTTTTGCACGATCCCGCAAAGAGAAAGGAAATAACTTTAATTTTACAATATCATTGTCCACATCTTTTTCCTTTTGCATATCACACAATTCTACGAAAGTTTTTAGATGGGATGCGGCATCCTCATTAGGACTACTGGAAAATTGCTCTTCCATAACAAGATTCAACAAAGCAACATTAATATCATAATACTCCGCACTAGCGGCAGGAGGAGCAATCGGAGTACTAATAAAATTATTATTATTAGTATTGGAAAAATCACACAATTTGGTAATTTCTTGGGACATAGTGACTACACAAACAAGATCACAAGCAAACAAAAGATCTAACAAAAAAAGGCAAACCGAAAATATTTTTGTATTTTAGTAAAAATGTTTTAGAAGTGGGGGAGACGAAAACGAGAGGCAAATGGCAAATAAAGTAATTGCAAGGAGATGAGAGTTTATGCGTAGGTACTTGATAGATGTTGATGATGTCTCCCCGGCAACGGCGCCAGAAATTCTTCCTGATTGCTTGTAATCTGCGTTGGTATTTCCTTGAAGAGGAGAGGATGATGCAGCACAAAAGAGGTAAGTATTTCCCTCAGATATGAAACCAAGGTTATCAATCCAGTAGGAGAACCAAGCAACACTATGTAAATATCACCCGCACACAAACAACAAATACTTGCAACCCAACGAATAAGAGGGGTTGTCAATCCCTCAATGGTATTGAAATAGATTAAATTTTGTAGGTTTTGATAAATTTTGTAGGTTTTGATAACAAAAATACAAAATAAAATAAATAAATAAAAATTACAGCAAGGTATTTTGGATTTAATATATGATAGGAAATAGACCCGGGGCCATAGTTTTCACTAGAGGCTTCTCACAAGAAAATAGCATACGGTGGGTAAACAAATTACTGTTGGGCAATTGACAGAAAAGCAAATAATTATGACGATATCCAAGGCAGTGATCATGTATATAGGCATCACATCCAAGATTAGTAGACTGACTCCTGCCTGCATCTACTACTATTACTCCACACATCGACCGCTATCCAGCATGCATCTAGTGTATTAAGTTCATGGAAAACGGAGTAATGCAACAAGAACGATGACATGATGTAAACAAGATAAACTCACGTATGAATAAATCCCATCTTGTTACCCTTAATGGAAATGATACATGCGTGTCATGTCTCTTTCTGTCACTCAGATTGAGCACCACAAGATCGAACCCATCACAAAGCACCACTTCCCATGGCAAGACAAATCAATCTAGTTGGCCAAACCAAACCAATAAATCAGAGAAGAAATACGAGGCTATAACAATCATGCATAAAAGAGTTCAACAAAGACTCAAATAATATTCATGGATAGAACTGATCATAAATTAACAATTCATAGGATCCCAACAAACACACCGCAAAAAAGAGTTACATCAAATAGATCTCCAAGAACATCAAGGAGAACATTGTATTGAAGATCAAAAAGAGAGAAGAAGCTATCTAGCTACTAACTACGGACCCTTAGGTCTATGGTAAACTACTCACGCATCATCAGAGGGGCAGCAAGGATGATGAAAAACCCTCTGCAATCGTTGCCCCCTTCGGTAAAAATACAAAATAAAATAAATACAAGAAAATTGCAGCAAGGTATTTTTGGTTTTAATATATGATAAAAGATAGACCCGGGGGCCATAGTTTTCACTAGAGGCTTCTCTCAAGAAAATAGCATACGGTGGGTAAACAAATTACTGTTGGGTAATTGATAGAAAAGCAAATAATTATGACGATATCCAAGGCAATGATCATACATAGGCATCACGTCTGAGACAAGTAGACCGACTCCTGTCTGCATCTACTACTATTACTCCACACAACAACCGCTATCCAGCATGCATCTAGTGTACTAACTTCATGGGAAAATGGAGAAACGCCTTAAGCAAGATGACATGATGTAGACAAGATAAACTCACGTATGAATATACCCCATCTTTTTTACCCTTAATAGCAATGATACATACGTGTCATGTCCCCTTCTGTCACTGGGATTGAGCACCGTAAGATCAAACCCATTACAAAGAACCTCTTCCCATGGCAAGATAAATCAATTTAGTTGGCCAAACCAAACCAATAAATCAGAGAAGAAATACGAAGCTATAGTAATCTTGCATAAAAGAGTTCAGAGAAAACTCAAATAATATTCATGGTAGATCTGATCATAAACTCAGAATTCATCGGATCCCAACACACACACCGCAAAAAGTCATTACATCAAATAGATCTCCAAGAACACTAAGGAGAACATTGTATTGAAGATCAAATAGAGAGAAGAAGCCATCTAGCTACTAACTATGGACCCATAGGTCCATGGTAAACTACTCAAGCATCATCGGAGGGCAGCAAGGATGATGAAGAGCACCCTCTATGATCGAATCCCCCTTTGACAGAGTGCTGGAAAAGGCCTCCGGATGGGATCTCGTGGTTCTAGAACTTGCGGCGGCAGAAAAAGTATTTCATGGCCTTTGGACTTCGTTTGGTACTGATATTCTGCGAAACCAAAAACAAGCAAAAAACAGCAACTGGCACTGGGCACTAAGTTAATAGGTTAGTCCCAAAAAAATGATATATAATTGCTTGAAAGTGCATATAAAACATCCAAGATTGATAATATAATAGCATGGAAATTTCAAAAATTATAGATACGTTGGAGACCTATCATCGAGTTAGTTTTGTTAGGGCTTGATCCCTAGTATCCACTATGTTCTGAGATTGATGTTGCTATGACTTTGCCATGCTTAAAGCTTGTCACTAGGGCCCGAGTGCCATGATTTTAGATATGAACCCTTTATGTTTTCACCAATATATTTGTGTTCTTGATCCTATCTTGCAAGTTATACACACCTATTACGTGTTATGATCCGCATACCCCAAGGTGACAATAATTGGGATTCTTTCCAGTGATTACCGTAGTTTGAGGAGTTCATGTATTCACTATGTGCTAATGCTTTGTTCCGGTTCTCTATTAAAAGGAGGCCTTAATATCCCTTAGTTTCCTTATGGACCCTGCTGCCACAGGAGGGTAGGACAAAAGATGTCATGCAAGTTCTTATCGCAAGCACGTATGGCTATATACGGAAAACGTGCCTACATTACATTGACAAAATTGGAGCTAGTTCTGTGTTGCCCTAGGTTATAACTGTTACATGATGAATGTTATCCAATATAATTATCCATCACTGATCCAATGACTATGAGCTTTTCACATATTGATCTTTGCTAAGTTACTACCTTTGCTGCTGCTGTCACCATTGCTGCCAAATTACTGCTACTGCTATTACTGCTACTGTTTCTACTATTACCACTGCTATCAAACTACCATATTACTGTGCTACTGATCACTCAGCTGCAGATATTTAGTCTCCAGGTGTGGTTGAATTGAGAACTCAACTGCTAATACTTGCAAATATTTTTGGCTCCCCTTGTGTCGAATCAATAAATTTGGGTTGAATAATCTCCCCTCAAAAATTGTTGCGATCCCCTATACTTGTGGGTTATCAAGACCTTTTTGTGGCGTCGTTGCCGGGGAGCATAGCTCTATTTACCGAGTCACTTGGGATTTATATCTGTTGATCACTATGAAGAATCTTAAGGATGATAGAACCAAGATCGTTCCCTCTAGGATGAGGGGAGGTAAGGAACTATTATCTAGCTCTGCACTTGATTTGCCTTCTTTTTTGAGTAAGCTTGCAACACCACCACCTGCTATTAATTCTGTTATGTTGCAAGTAATTGATGATGCTACTTCTGCTATGAATGATCCTATTGATGATGCTAGTACTTTGCTTGATGATACTGTGCCACTGGGTGAATTTCATGATGAACAACTTGCTAGAGCTAAATAATTTGAGAATGTTGAAACTGATAAAATTATTGAGACTGAAAATTATGAAACACCTATTAGACCTAGCTCTCCTAGATATGAATTACCTAAGATACCTGAGGGTTATGTTATGAATGGAGAGATAGCTAGAGAATTTCTTGCTTGTAATGATAGAGATGATCTTAAGAAATTACTATGTAAGCTGAACGAAAAATCTCTGAATGCTAGAATGAAATATGATCCTAAGTTTGCTACTTCACCTATCTTTGTGACTGATAAGAATTATGAATTCTTTGTTGAACCTGAGTTAATTACTTTGGTTGAATCTGATCCTTTCCATGGTTATGAAACTGAAACCGTTGTGGCACATCTTACTAAACTGAATGATATAGCCACCTTATTTGCTCATGAGGAAAAAATTCACTACTATTATATTCTTAAGTTGTTTCCTTTCTCGTTAAAGGGTGATGCTAAGACATGGTTCAATACTCTTGCTCCTGGTTGTGTGCGTAGTCCCCAGGATATGATATATTACTTCTCTGAAAAATATTTTCCTGCTCGTAAGAAACAAGCTGCCTTACAAGAAATATTAAACTTTTTGCCAATTGAAGAAGAGAATCTCCCTCAAGCTTGGGGGAGGCTTATCCAATTACTTAATGCTTTGCCTGATCATCCTCTAAAGAAAAATTAAATACTTGATATCTTCTATAATGGACTAACCGATGCTTCTAGGGACTACCTAGATAGTTCTGCTGGTTGTGTTTTTAGGGAACGAACTATTGAACAAGCTGAAGATCTATTGAATAATATATTGAGGAATGATAATGATTGGACACTTCCTGAACCACCACCTAAACAAACTCTGAAGAAGAGGGGTATCCTATTTGTCAGGACCCCGATCCTAAGTCACACTGATCTAGCATGTAACACATCATATCACTTTGCAGCCTCACGCACGGTATTCCCATGGCTATAGCCTTACCTTGGCCGAGACCATTTGCGCCTTTTGGCTCACGTATATGATTGTGTCGCTACCATCCATATGACAGAGAACCCGGGCTGACATGACTAGTCTTAAACCCAAGGTGGCACAAACTTACAGGGACAGGCATACATGACCCAGCAATGCACGTGTCGGTCAGCAGCGAGTGTAACCGGGTTGTAGCAAGCTATCAGGACTCTGGTAAACACCGCGTGACATTTCCCCGTAGGGACAGACACAGGAGCAAAGAAGTACACATGCTGATCAATCCATGCGTTCCTGTGGAAGCACTAGGAGACATTTCCCCATAAGGAACGCTACCAAGAATAAACAACTAGGTGTCGGATCCCACACATACCAAAGCATTTCAATAACATACACACAATATGCTCGATATGTGCAGATACAACATGGCATCACAACAAAACTCTACGACTCAAAGTATTTAATTAAAAGGCTCCGAGGAGCCATACATAGCATGATATTACAAACATGGGTCTCATGACCCAACATACAGAGTCATACAAGCAACAGGCTGCTACTTCTTGAGCTTGCATTGATTTTCCCTTGAAGAGGAAAGGGTGATGCAGCAAAGTAGAGATAAGTATTTCCCTCAGTTAAGAACCAAGATATCAATCCAGTAGGAGGCACAAGCAAGTCTCCAATCTATGCACCTGCACAAACTAACAAACACTTGCACACAACGCGAAAAAGGGGTTGTCAATCCCTTCACGGTCACGAACAAGAGTGAGATTAATAGAGATAGGTATAAAAGATAAATAAAAAGGAAAACTAAAGTAAATATAAATAAATTACAGCAAGGTATTTTTGGGTTTTTTGGTTTATATATCTGAAAATATATGATGGAAAATAGATCCGGGGGCCGTAATTTTCACTAGAGGCTTCTCTCTTGAAAGAAAATATACGGTGGGTAAACAAATTACTGTTGAGCCATTGATAGAAAAGCGCAAAGTTATGACGATATCTAAGGCAATGATCATGAATATAGGCATCACGTCCGTGACAAGTAGACCAAAATGATTCTGCATCTACTACTATTACTCCACACATCGACCGCTATCCAGCATGCATCTAGAGTATTAAGTTCATAAGAACGGAGTAACGCCTTAAGCAAGATGACATGATGTAGAGGGATAAACTCAAGCAATATGATATAAACCCCATCTTTTTATCCTTGATGGCAACAATACAATACGTTCCTCGCTACCCCTTCTATCACGGGGTGAGGACACCGCAAGATTGAACCCAAAACTAAGCACCTCTCCCATTGCAAGAAAAACCAATCTAGTTGGCCAAACCAAACCGATAGTTCGAAGAGAAATACAAAGATATCTTAATCATGCATAAAATAGTTCAGAAAAGACTCAAATAATATTCATAGATAATCTGATCATAAATCCACAATTCATCGGATCTCAACAAATGCACCACAAAAGAGTATTACATTGGATAGAACTCCAAGAACATCGAGGAGAACATTTTATTGAAGATCAAAGAGAGAGAAGAAGCCATCTAGCTACTAGCTATGGACCCGTAGGTCTGTGGTAAACTACTCACGCATCATTGGAAGGGCAGCAAGGTTGATGTAGAGGCACTCCATGATCGAATCCCGCTTTGGCAGATAACCGAAAAAGGCCCCAAGATGGGATCTCACGGTAACAGAGGCTTGCGGCGGCGGAAAAGTATTTTGGTGGACGCTTCTGATGTTTGGGGAATATTTCTGAATTTATAGAGGTGGAATTAGGGTTAGAGGACTCCCAAGGGGCCCATAAGCCCTCAGGGCGCGCCCTAGAGGCTTGTGGCCTCCTCGGGACTCTTCTGGCCCTCTCTCCAAGTCACGTAGGTGTCTTTTGGTCCAAGAAAAATCATCATAAAGTTTTATTCCGTTTGGACTCCGTTTGATATTCCTTTTCTGTAAAACTCAAAAACAAGGAAAAAACATAAACTGGCACTGGGCTCTAGGTTAATAGGTTAGTCCCCAAAATAATATAAAATAGCATATTAATGCATATAAAACATCCAAAACAGATAATATAATAGCATGGAACAATAAAAAATTATGGATACATTGGAGACGTATCAAGCATCCCCAAGCTTAATTTCTGCTCGTCCTCGAGTAGGTAAATGATAAAAACAGAATTTTTGATGTGGAATGCTACCTAACATATTTATCAATGCAATCTTCTCTATTGTGGCCAGAATATTCAGATCCATAAGATTCAAAACAAAAGTTTAATATTGACATAAAAACAGTAATACTTTAAACATACTAATAAAGCAATCATGTTTTCTCAAAATATCATGGCCAAAAAAAGTTATCCTACAAAATCATATAGTCTGGCTATGCTCCATCTTCATCACATAAAGTATTTCATCTTGCACAACCCCGATGACAAGCCAAGCAATTGTTTCATACTTTTGGTGTTCTCAAAAATTTTCAACTTTCACGCAATACATGAGCGTGAGACATGGATATAGCACTATAGGTGGAATAGAATATGGTGGTTGTGGAGAAGACAAAAAGAAGGAGAAAGTCTTACATCAACTAGGAAAATTAATGGGCTATGGAGATACCCATCAATTGATATCGATGCAAGTGAGTAGGGATTGCCATGCAACGGATGCACTAAAGCTATAAGTGTATGAAAGCTCAAAAAGAAACTAAGTGGGTGTGCATCCAACTTGCTTGCTCATGAAGACATAGGGCAATTTGAGGAAGCCCATCATTGGAATATAGAAGCCAAGTTCTATAATTAAAAATTCCCACTAGTATATGAAAGTGATAAAATAGAAGACTCTCTGTCATGAAGATCATGGTGCTACTTTGAAGCACAAGTGTGGAAAAAGGATAGTAACATTGTCCCTTCTCTCATTTCTCTCAATTTTTTTTGTTTGGGCTTCTTTGGCCTCTTTTTTATTTGGGATTCTTTGGCCTCTTTTATTTTTTATAAAGTCCGGAGACTCATCCCAACTTGTGAGGGAATCATAGCTTCCATCATCCTTTCCTCATATGAGACAATGCTCTAATAATGATGATCATCACACTTTTATTTACTTACAACTCAAGAATTACAACTCGATACTAGAACAAGATATGAATCTATATGAATGCCTCTGGCGGTGTACCAGGATGTGCAATGATCAAGAGTGATATGTATAAAAAATATGAATGGTGGCCTTGCCACAAATACTATGCCAACTACATGATCATGCAAAGCAATATGACAATGATGGTGCATGTCATAATAAACGGAACGGTGGAAGTTACATGGCAATATATCTCGGAATGGCTATGGAAATTCCATAATAGGTAGGCATGGTGGGTGTTTTGAGGAAGGGTATATGGTGGATTTAATGCACCGGCAAAAGTTGCGCGGTACTAGAGAGGCTAGCAATGGTGGAAGGGTGAGAGTGCGTATAATCCATGGACTCAACATTAGTCATAAAGAACTCACATACTTATTGCAAAAATTTATTAGCCATCAAAATGAAGTACTACACGCATGCTCCTAGGGGGATAGATTGGTAGGAAAAGAACATCGCTCGTCCCCGACCGCCACTCATAAGGAAGACAATCAAAAAATAAATCATGCTCTGACTTCATCACATAACGGTTCACCATACGTGCATGCAACGGGATCACAAACTTTAACACAAGTATTTCTACCAATCCACAATTACTCAATAGCATGATTCTAATATCACCATCTTTATATCTCAAAACAAATGCAAGGAATCAAACTTATCATATATTCAATGCTCTTTATATGAAAGTTTTTATTATATCCCTCTTGGATGCCCATCATATTAGGACTGAATTCATAACCTAAGAAAATTACCATGTTGTTTAAGACTCTAAAAATAATATAATTGAAGCATGATAGTTCAACGATTTCTATAAAATAAAGCCACCGCCATGCTCTAAAAAGATATAAGTGAAGCACTAGAGCAAACTGCCTAGCTCAAAAGATATAAGTGAAGCACATAGGGTATTCTAATAAATTCACGATTAATGCGTGTCCCTCTCAAAAGGTGGGTACAGAAAGGATGATTCTGGCAAACTAAAAATCAAAGACTCATATCATACAAGATGCTCCAAGCAAAACACATATCATGTGGTGAATAAAAATATAGCCTCAAGTAAATTTACTGATGGATTGAAGACGAAAGAGGGGATGCCATTCCCATCCGGGGCATCCCCAAGCTTAGATGCTTGGTTGTCCTTGAATATTACCTTGGGGTGCCTTGGGCATCCCCAAGTTTAGGATCTTGCCATTGCTTATTCCATTTTCCATCAAATCTTTACACAAAACTTGAAAACTTCACAACACAAAACTCAACAGAAAATTCATAAGATCCGTTAGTATAATAAAATAAATCACCACTCTAGGTACTGTTGTGAACTAATTGTTAATTTATATTGGTGTTATATCTACTATATTCCAACTTATCCATGGTTCATACCCCCCGATACTACCCATAGATTCATCAAAATAAGCAAACAACACATAAAAAACAGAATATGTCAAAAACAGAACAGTCTGTAGTAACCAGAATATTAATCATACTTCTGTAACTCCTAAAATTCTGAACAATTATGACAACAAAGGATATATCAATCTTTTGTAAAAAAATTCAGAATTTTCCATGCTCCAGTGAATTTAAACAATTCTGTTACTTGACGCAAAAGTTTCTGTTTTTCAGCAAAACCAAATCAACGATATACCAAATCATCCCAAAGGTCTCGCTTGGCTCAAACACTAATTAAAACACCAAAACACAATTACTACAGAGGTAATAATGTGTATTTATTGAAAAACAGAACCAAAAACAAAAAAATATAAAAATAAAATTGGGTTGCCTCCCAACAAGCGCTATTGTTTAACGCCCCTAGCTAGGCATAAAACATAGATCTAGGTATTGTCATCTTTGGTATGCAATCCATAAGTAGCCCTCATAATAGATTCATATGGCAAATTAATTTTCTTTCTTGGAAAGTGTTCCATGTCCTTCCTTAACGGAAATTGAAATCTAATGTTTCCTTCTTTCATATCAATAATTGCACCAATCGTTCTAAGGAAAGGTCTACCAAGAATAATAGGACATGTAGGATTGCAATCTATATCAACCACAATAAAATCTACGGGCACATAATTCCTATTGGCAACAATAAGAACATCATTAATCCTTCCCATAGGCTTCTTAATAGTGGAATCCGCTAGATGCAAATTCGAAAAACAGTCATCAAATTTATGGAAACCTAGCACATCACATAAAGTTTTTGGAATAGTGGAAACACTAGCACCCAAATCACACAAATCATTGCACTCATAATCTTTAATTTTAATCTTAATAGTAGGTTCCCACTCATCATAAAGCTTTCTAGGGATAGAAACTTCCAACTCAAGTTTTTCTTCAAAAGATTTCATCATAGCATCAACGATATGTTTAGTAAAAGCTTTATTTTGATTATAAGCATGAGGTGAATTTAACTTGGATTGCAACAAGGAAATACAATCTATAAAAGAACAATTATCATAATTAAAGTCCTTGAAATCCAAAAGAGTGGGTTCATCGCTACTTAAAGTTTTGACCTCTCCAATCCCACTTTTATCAATTTTTTCATTAAGATCTTTGAACTCCAAATTATTGAGACGCCTTCTAGCTAAAGTTGACTCATCTCCAGTCCCATCTTTATCAAGATTTATATTAGCAAACAAAGATTCAATAGGAGTCACACCAATCACTTTAAGATCTTCATCATTATTTTCACAAGAAATAGAAGAACACGTTTTTACAAACCAGTCTCGCTTAGCACGCATCTTAGTGGTTCTTTCTTTACATTCATCCATAGAAATTTTAATAGCTTTCAGAGATTCATTAATATCATGCTTGGGTGGCATACATCTCATCTTCAAAGAATCAATCTCAAGAGAAATCTTATCAATGTTCCTAGCCAAATAATCAATCTTAAGCAATTTTTCTTCTACCATAGCATTGAAATTCTTTTGAGAATTAATGACATTTTTAATATTATTCTCAAGATCAGAGGGTATTTTATTATAATTTCCATAAGAATTGTTGTAGGAATTACCATAATTATTAGAGGAATTACTAGGAAACGGCCTAGGGTTGAAATTACCTCTATACGTGTTATTACCAAAATTGTTCCTACCAACAAAATTCACATCCATAGATTAATTATTATTCTTAATCAAAGTGGACAAAGGCATATCATTAGGATCAATAGGAGCACTCTTACTAGCAAACAATTTCATAAGTTCATCCATCTTTCCACTCAAAGTATTAATTTCTTCAATCGCATGCACTTTTTTACTGATGGAAGATCTTTCGGTATGCCATTGAGAGTAATTTGCCATAATATTATCTAGGAGTTTAGTAGCTTCTCCTAATGTAATTTCCATAAAAGTACCTCCTATAGTGGAATCTAAAAGATTTCTAGATGCAAAAATCAATCCGGCATAAAAATTTTGTATGATCATCCATAAACTTAAACCATGAATAGGGTAATTTCTTATCATCAATTTCATCCTCTCCCAAGATTGTGCAACATGTTCATGATAAAGTTGCTTAAAATTCATTATATTGTTCCTAAGGGAGATGATCTTAGCGGGAGGAAAATACTTGGAAATAAAAGCATCTTTACACTTATTCCATGAATCAATACTATATTTAGGCAAAGATGAAAACCAAGTTTTAGCACGATCTCCTAGTGAGAACGGAAATAGCTTCAATTTAACAATATCATCATCCACATCTTTTTTTCTTTTGCATATCACATAACTCAATGAAAGTATTTAGATGGGATGCGACATCTTCACTAGGAAGGCCGAAAAATTGTTCTTTCATAACAAGATTCAACAAAGCGGCATTAATTTCATAAGATTCCGCACTAGTGACGGGAGCAATCAGAGTACTAATAAAATCATTATTATTAGTGTTGGAAAATTCACATAATTTGGTATTTTCTTGAGACATCGTGACAAAGCAAGCAATCTAACACACAAGCAAACGAAAAGACGAACGAAAGAAGGGCGAATAAAAAGGCAAATTTTTTTCTAAAAATGTTTTAGAAGTGGGGGAGAGGAAAACGAGAGGCAAATGGCAAATAATGTAATGCAAGAGATGAGAGTTTATGATAGGTACTTGGTAGGCTTGATGTAGAACCTCCCCGGCAATGGCGCCAGAAATTCTTCCTGCTACTTCTTGAGCTTGCGTTGATTTTTCCCTTGAAGAGGAAAGGGTGATGCAGCAAAGTAGAGATAAGTATTTCCCTCAGTTAAGAACCAAGGTATCAATCCAGTAGGAGGCACAAGCAAGTCTCCAATCTATGCACCTGCACAAACTAACAAACACTTGCACACAACGTGAAAAAGGGGTTGTCAATCCCTTCACGGTCATGAACAAGAGTGAGATCTAATAGAGATATGTATAAAAGATAAATAAAAAGGCAAACTAAAGTAAATATAAATAAATTGCAGCAAGGTATTTTTGGTTTATAGATCTGAAATTATATGATGGAAAATAGACCCGGGGGCCATAGGTTTCACTAGAGGCTTCTCTCTTGAAAGAAAACATACGGTGGGTAAACAAATTACTGTTGAGCAATTGATAGAGAAGCGCAAAGTTATGACGATATCTAAGGCAATGATCATGAATATAGCCATCATGTCTGTGACAAGTAGACTGAAACGATTCTGCATCAACTACTATTACTCCACACATCGACCGCTATCCAGCATGCATCTAGAGTATTAAGTTCATAAGAACGGAGTAACGCCTTAAGCAAGATGACATGATGTAGAGGGATAAACTCAAGCAATATGATATAAACCCCATCTTTTTATCCTTGATGGCAACAATACAATATGTGCCTTGCTACCCCTTCTATCACTGGGTGAGGACACCGCAAGATTGAACCCAAAACTAAGCAACTCTCCCATTGCAAGAAAAACCAATCTAGTTGGCCAAACCAAACTGATAGTTCAAAGAGAAATAGAAAGATATCTTAATCATGCATAAAATAGTTCAGAAAAGACTCAAATAATATTCATAAATAATCTGATCATTAATCCACAATTCATCGGATCTCAACAAATGCACCGCAAAAGAGTATTACATCAGATAGAACTCCAAGAACGTCGAGGAGAACATTGTATTGAAGATGAAAGAGAGAGAAGAAGCCATCTAGCTACTAGCTATGGGCGCGTAGGCCTGTGGTAAACTACTCACGCATCATCAGAAGGGCAGCAAGGTTGATGTAGAGGCCCTCCGTGATTGAATCCCCCTCCGGCAGATCACCGAAAAAGGCCCCAAGATGGGATCTCATGGGAACAGAGGCTTGCGGCAGCGGAAAAGTATTTTGGTGGATGCTTCTGATGTTTGGGGAATATTTCTGAATTTATAGAGGTGGAATTAGGGTTGGAGGACACCCGAGGGGCCCAGAAGCCCTCAAAGCGCCCCCCTGGGGCGCGCCCTAGAGGCTTGTGGCCACCTTGGGACTCTTCTGGCCCTCTCTCCAACTCACGTAGGTGTCTTCTGGTCCAAGAAAAATCATTGTAAAGTTTTATTCCGTTTGGACTCCGTTTGATATTCCTTTTCTATAAAACTCAAAAACAAGGAAAAAACAGAAACTGGCATTGGGCTCTAGGTTAATAGGTTAGTCCCAAAAATAATATAAAATAGCATATTAATGCATATAAAACATCCTAAACAGACAATATAATAGCATGGAACAATAAAAAATTATAGATACGTTGGAGACATATCACAAGCACATGCGGAAGCTAATCCTGTCTGAGTACAAACAGCTGAAAAGAAAGAAGCCTAGGAAGCCTGTCTATCTACAAGACTCTCCATAGGAACCAGACCTTTGTCTGGAATTCCCAAGCTAATTGTCGAAGCCCATGAAGAACTACTAGCGAGACTAAAGTCTCTCTGCAAAAACATAAATTAAGCAAACGTGAGTAGAAATGTATCCAGCAAGACTTACATCAGAACTAACTACTTATGCATCAGGTGTCAACAAAGTGGTAGTGGAGTTTGACTGCAGCAAGCCAGCTTTGACTTAGTGGCTATCCTGTACTACGACTACCAGTATTTTCTTTGAGGTGAGAAAGCGCATGCGAGTCCACATATTCACCATAACAATACAACACTATGTATCCTCTCCCGTCTCCCTACGAGAAGGCCATCCATAGCACTCACACTTATCTTGCACATTTTAGAGGATCCACGTCCAGTTATCTATGAACCATATAAGCTTTCCAAGTAGTCCATATCCGCGGTCGCGGCTATTCGAATAGATCATATTACCCTGCAGGGGTGTACTTCTTCACACACGCTCTCACCACTTACCGCCATGTACACGTCATGTATCTCGGCAACCTTCAAGAGGAAGCCTGGCGAGGGTGTCGGCCATGACCTGACTAACCACACAAGACTCTAGTCCAGGTTTATCGCCTATCCGAGGCTGAACCCGCAAAGGAAGTCCGGCCGAAGTTTCTATCACGACCCCAAATGATGTGAGCAGGGTTCCCAAGCCCACCATCCGGGTGCCACTTGGTACACCGTGCCATTGTGCCTAGTCTATCCCAAGCCCACCTGTACCGGGTGCCACTTGGTAGACAAGTAGCACTACCTACAAACACCAGAAACTAGTTGCAACTCCTGGACAGAGATCGAGGCAATTAATAAGTCGAGAGGGGCACTTAAGCATTCAATGTGTGGTAGTAGCTAATTAGGATCACAAACACAGAACTCAGTTCCTGAGGACGGTTTTAATGAGACAACCCACCATGTACTCCTACATGGCCTCTCATCGCTACCTTTACCAAATCGGGTTCACACACTTAGCTCCCAACAGTAGGACATGTTCACCACCATTCCAATCCATCCCAGATGAATCAGACCTGACACAACTCTAAGCATAGCAGGCATAACAAGCAAGCATGAATGAGTAGGCACATCATGGCTCAAACAACTCCTACTCATACTAGTGGGTTTCAACTATTTACTGTGGCAAAGAAAGGTCATGCAGAGGAATGGTTTCAACTACCGCAACATGTAACAATTGAAACGTTGTTGTCCTAATGCAGTAAAAGAGAGAAGGAGCGAGAGAGTGGGATTGTATCGGAATGCTCAAAGGAGATTTGCTTGCCTGGTAGATCGATAATGGAGTACTACTCCTTTGGTGGATACTCGAGTGTATCCTCAGGAACAGACCCTATCGCGGAGAACGTCACCAAAGGGGAACAAATCAAAACACAACAGATGCGACAATATGATGCATGAATTCGACATAGCAATATGCTGTGGTTTGAGCTAGTCCAACTAACAGCAAGATTGAATGGAGCTCATTTGAACCTTTGGTTCAAATGCAAGCTTCACATAAAGCATTTAAAATGCCATTTTATTGATTTGTCCAATTCAGCAGCTATAAGTTGTTCCAACATGCATGGAAATGCCATAAAAAGATTCTTCATATTTTTATGATAATTTTTCATATATAAATTATTTCAATCTGAGCTACGCTTGAATTTCTATGATTTTTAGAAGTTTTAGGTATTTTCTGGAATTAAATAAATCATTTAGATTTATCCAAAATCCAGAAAAGCATTTATGATGTCAGCAGGTCAACAGATGGGTCCAGGTCAAACCTGCTCAGTGGGTCCCACTGGTCAGTGACACAGTGCGTGTTAGTATCACAGACAGGTGGGTCTAGTCAACGGTGACGTCAGCAGGTCAACAAACATGTGGGGCCCTTTGTTGTTAGGTTAAAACTAAACAGGGGTTTACCCCGTAGTTAATTAAGGTGGTGGGGGCACCCTGCTAGTGGTACAGGGTGAGATTAACGTGGTCATTAGCCTCAAGCTAATGACGACACATCATCTCACCGGAGTTAAACGCCGGCGAGCACATCCGTTGACGGATCTCATCGGGATCGAGCTACGAGCAACCATTTTCCTCACCGTTTGCTTCTACTGGTTCCTCAGGTTTGAGTGGATCCAACTGGACGAGCGACAACAGCTAGGGTGGCCGGAGTAGGAGGCGGCGAGGAGCTAGGCGGCGGCCGAAATTCGGGCATCCATGGTTTCGGTGTTACACGGCACGGCGAGAGCAGCCGAGGGTCTCCACGGGTTCCTAGGATCACCAGGAGCATGCTAGGGTCACGACTATAGGCGGAGGAGCTCGGAGACTATGCGTGCAATGACAATGGCAGGCAGCGGCGCGAGAGCTCACGGGGCAGCTGCTGCAGCACGAACTTGAGCAAGGGGGCGGATGGGAAATGGAGAGAAGCTCACGACGCATCAGACAAGCAGCTCAGTGGGCTCGGGGGTGTCCTCGAGATGGCGGAGCAGCGGCGGCGATCTCGGTCTACCGGAGTTGAAGATCAAGCCGAGGGCATTGCGTCGGGGATCTCCTGGTCGCGTGGCTCCGCGAGGAGGACGGCGAGGTTGTTGCGGAGCTCGTAGATAGGTTGGGGAGGCGAAGTGGTGGCTGTGGCTACGCGGACGGCGAGCGGCGGCGACGACGGCGCTCGGTTGGTGAGAGAGAGAGAGGGCCAGGGGAGGGGATGAGCTTGAGGAGGAGGCCCAGGGGGTTCCAGGGGTGTCGTGGCGGCCTTAGACGAGTCGGGGAGGAGGCAGGCAGGGTGGAGCTAGCCAGGTGCATGCGCGCGTGCGGTGACCACGTGCTGCATCCTTCTGGCGGGAGGAGGATGAAGACCTCCTTACCCCTAGTGGGCTGGGGCAGAACCGGAGTTGGTCCATATGCTACAGTAAAAAGGCCATAGAGGTAAGCTTTCTTCTTTTTGTATCTGTTTTTCTAATTCTGCAATTGTTTTAATTTGGTTTTCAAACCAAATCACTTTTAAGAACTCTTAAAATAATTATGGGCACTAAATGAATTATTTCAGATGCCCTCAACTAATTCCAGAATTGTTGGAGCATTTAAAATTATTTATAGTATTTAAATGCCCCAATTCAAATACAATATGGGTTAATTCAAAAATCCAGAATGGCCTAGAGATATATGCATCATTTTTGGCAGAGGTTTTCACCTTTTTCAAAAATCATGAACTTTTCTGAAGGGCATTTTGGGTTCATTGAAAATACTTTTATTTTGATCCTAGTTGCATTTCATTTGGTGCTAGGGTTTGTCAATCCACAATTCAATTTTCCTTTGAATTTAACATGATGCATGGATGCTCACTGATGCAACTAATTACAATATTATTCTAGGGTTGTGACAACTCACCCCCACTAAACAAGAATCTCGTCCTGTGATTCAAGACATGAGGTAAGTGTCAAGGGGGAACACGAAACTAACACAGTCTTCATGATCCAAATTGTGCTTCTCGAAGATGTTGATTCATCACTTCATATTGATCTTGACGTCTTTGCTTTCGAGATCTTCACCCAACACGAGTACAAAAGAGCAAGACAACTCTACAAGGATGGATCATCTTAATGATCACAAGATCAACTCACGGAATGAGACGTACAAACATCTCTTGAGCTGAGACACAAAACACATATGAGGATCGATGGAAAGAAGCAGATGATGAAGGTTCAGATTGGTAGGCAACAATTCCATGCTTAGATAAGATGGTGAAGGGGTTTCAAAGTAGCGAGGAGTTAAGTTGCCCATGATACCATAACGAGACATCTTAACGGAGGTGACTCATAGAGTTATTCCCTTAAGTGGCAAAAAGAATTACTTATGATACATAGATCATTGGAAATCTTCATACTAGGCTAAGGCAATTTACAAACGATCGTTTGAAAGAGTTCGAGGAAATGACATAGTCAGATTGGAAAGGAAACTAGAGTTATAAGACGGCTCGGCAAACGGAGGCATATTCCAATTGATACTGAGGATATAACCGAGTGACCGAGCGTGCATTCAAGAACTTGAGCATCTCCACATTTATCAGGGTTCTACCAACATCTATACCAAGATCTTGGCAACTCTTCCCACTACCACAGTGAATATTTCTGGAGGATGCAGATGCAAAGGAAGACAACACTTTCTCAGATTTCACCTTAGCGATGCCAAGGACATAAAACCTGGAAGATCGACCGAGAGACATTTAGCACTCCACTTCTAATTTTCTCCTTGGCATTCTAGGTACCACGATCATGCTTAAAAACATCAACATGGCCATCAAGTAAAGGTCGGACTTCAGGAAAACAAAGAATCCATAAGGATCAACTTCCAGAATAAGTCAAATCCTCATGGGGAGTGGATGATATCTTGACTCAACAAAATGACCACTACATTGACTTACCGGAATTACAGAAAGAAACCAAGATCAAAATCTTTTCAATGTCCCAACCATCATATCCGCCTGAGATTCAGATTTGGTTGGTGGCAAGATGCTTCAGACTCAGCATGTCTGAAAGAGAAAGGTTGCAACACAAATCAATGAGTGACGTTGCGAGATTCTCGGGAATGAACTACCATAGCAAGCTCCAAACATGAGCTGGATTGCAAGATACATGTGAACACAATGTATAGGACAAGCGTGCCCACATGGAAATATTATGACAAAACACTACTGAGTTCTGGTTGGGAACCATCATCGAGGATATCGAAGTCCTTGCGTAAATCTAGCTCTTAAGAAGGAACTTCTTCTCCTTGAAAAAAATCAATTAGTGGCTTGGTGTGCTAGGAAATACATGTGGGATGGAGGTAGCTAATCTCTCTCACACCATAGTATACTTCACACATGCATGACTAACTTGGGATGACTCCAGAGGAAGCAAAAACAAGCTTTCTAGAATCCACGACGGCAACTTGCACCAAATGCACGTGAATTAGAGGAAGTCACTTCTCTCATCCAAACATATGCTTCATGAACAGGAGACGAAGAAAATGCTTACACAAGTTCCCAACACTAGCTTAATGTTCAACATGAATCATGGAGAGGATAAAAATGTTGCTGATGGGCTCAACAACAACTCATCAATATTTCCATATGGATGGAATCCCATAACTATGTGAACAAAATGACAGCATTGGCCAGACCAAAAGATATAATGATGTATGCTCGAGGGAACAACCACGAGTAAAACAACATTAGGAGAATCGTTGGTTCTGATTTGATTTGGTGATAGCCCATACTCAAATCAAATCTTGGACAAGATAGTAGCTCCGACAATTGATCATGAGGATCAATTGATGAAGATACCATCTTTCTTCAACACACATATAAACACATAAAGATATCCCTTTGAAATGAACTAAGTTAGGGAAAGCTTTTATCTTCCAACTCTCCAAGTTATTGTTTAGCTTAACCAACTAGTTTAGGGGTATCCAACACAGATTCTTGGAGAAGGAGTGGTTTATGGAAAACCCAACTTGATCACGAATTCAACATAACAGTCAGGGGACAACCTGGTAATACTTCCGAGAAGATATTCGGAAAATCATGAACCACCGATATGTTATTAAGCTCGAGAACAATCTTGCTTTTTAGGGCAAGACGATGTGATCAAAAGAGCAAGGATTGACACCATCCTAACTCATCGATCGAAGAGTGCACCAGGAAAATGGACTAGGTTGCACGACTAATCTTAGAATGGTGATTCAATATCCAACACACTAAGAATGAGATTATTGTCCATTAAATACCAAGCAACAAGGTTGCTAGGAGTATTGATTTCACACATCATAGTTCACTTGTCGGCATTCCGGCTACAATAACACGAAGACCAAGAAATGAATGATGATGGTGAGAAGTATCACTTCATCCAGAATTCATAAGAGGTTGTGCAATTCCCATGACATTCTTGACATAAGACGATAACACTCCGGGGTAGAATAGATTAGAAGCTGGATTGGCATTCTGATCTGCGGAATACAACTGCTTTGACCCAATCCTAGATATGGATGAGGTACTGGAGTTTGTTTCTCCTAGTCATTCTGAAGTAGAACGTCTTGACGGACCACAAGAATAATAGGCATCGAAGAACATGAATGCATACATACCCTTGACTATCAATTGATGGACGAAGGTTGGAATACCACTGAAGAGGGACAACTCAAGGGAACATATGATTTTTCTGAGTTGTGGATGCATAGGTTAGCATGTTGAATAAAGTTCAACATATTTCTTCCGGATAACCCGTGCAGAAAGGTAGGACTAGCAGAGTCTCAAATATCGAATGGAGAACTCATGAAGAGCACTCTTATTGTGATCTTTTGGTTCAAAAGAACTTCTGCCATATTGGTTCATGGTATTTGAAAGAATGATATACCACGGACCTCGAAGACTATCACAAAGGTTACTCATATCCTAAAGGAACAAGCAGACACTATCCACAGGAAGTAAGTAGAGTGAATCTTGGGTTCAAGAACCCAGAAATGGAATACCTACTAACTAAATAACATCACGAGATGCTTTCGAGAATGGTGGCCAGAATCATCACACTGAGAACACAACACAAAGTTGGGTTACTAGGTGGTTCTCTAAGATACCCTAGTGTCATAATAATAGCTTCAACAAATATGTCGAGGCAATGGAGTACCTCAACACACCGATTAGTGTTGTTAATCTGGCCTAAAAGGACATCGGGAATGGAGAGAAAATATTTGCAAATGCATCAGATTGTTTAGGAACCTGGGACAGCTCGGACAGCATAACGACTGTACCGGCATGAATATGAGGCAACCTACAAGACAACTGACAACACAACGAATGGATTCTTATGGAAGCATTGATTCGGGAAGGCTACAACTTTCCTATAAGTCTCCAGCACATTAACTCGTCATCCTGATAGATTGATGAGAAAGCCTAGTTCTTAAACCCCGTACAAAGAAGAGGGTGACTCAGATCAGAAGAACATAAGGTAAAGGAGTAAAAAGAGCCTTATGTTCCCATCCACAATCAATTCCCTTATATAACTAAAGCATTTCTAGACTCGACTTCGACCAGTTTGGCTTAGTAATCCTACAGGCAATCAGCGCTCTGATACCAAAGCTGTCAGGACCCCGATCCTAAGTCACACTAATCTAGCATGTAACACATCATATCACTTTGCGGCCTCACGCATGGTATTCCCACGGCTGCAACCTTACCTTGGCCGGGACCGTTTGCACCTTTTGGCTCACGTATATGATTCTGTTGCTAGCATCCATATGACAGAGAACCCGGGCCGACATGACTAGTCGTAAACCCAAGGTGGCACAAACTTACAGGGACAGGCATACATGACCCAACAATGCACGTGTCGGTCAGCAGCGAGTGTAACCAAGCTATAGCAAGCTATCAGGACTCCGGTAAACACCGCGTGACATTTCCCCATAGGGACAGACACAGGAGCAAAGAAGGACACATGTCGATCAATCCATGTGTTCCGGTGGAAGCACTAGGAGACATTTCCCCATAAGGAAGGCTACCAAGAATAAACAACTAGGTGTCGGATCCCACACATACCAAAGCATTTCAATAACATACACACAATATGCTCGATATGTGCAGATACAACATGGCATCACAACATAACTCTATGACTCAAAGTATTTAATTAAAAGGCTCCGAGGAGCCATACATAGCATGATATTACAAACATGGGTCTCATGACGCAACATACAGAGTCATACAAGCAACAAGCACATGCGTAAGCTAATTCTGTCTGAGTATAGACAGGTGAAAAGAAAGAAGGCTAGGAAGCCTGTCTATCTACAAGACTCTCCATAGGAACCAGACCTCTGTCTGGGATTCCCAAGCTAATTTTCAAAGCCCACGAAGAACTACTAGTGAGACTGAAGTCTCTTTGCAAAAACATAAATTAAGCAAACGTGAGTACAAATGTACCCAGCAAGACTTACACCAGAACTAACTACTTATGCATCCCATGTCAACAAAGGGGTAGTGGAGTTTGATTGTAGCAAGCCAGCTTTGACTCAGTGGCTATCCTGTACTACGACTACCAGTATTTTCTTTGAGGTGAGTAAGCGCATGCGAGTCCACATATTCACCATAACAATACAGCACTATGGATCCGCTCCCGTCTCCCTACAAGAAGGCCATCCATAGTACTCACACTTATCTTGCGCATTTTAGAGTATCCACTTCCAGTTATCTATGAACCATATAAGCTTTCCAAGTAGTCCATATCCGCGGATGCGGCTATTCGAATAGATCATATTACCCTGCAGGGGCGTACTTCTTCCCACACGCTCTCGCCACTTACTGCCATGTACACGTCATGTATCTCGGCAACCTTCAAGCGGAAGCCTGGCGATGGTGTCGGCCACGACCTGACTAACCACACAAGACTCTAGTCTAGGTTTATCGCCTATCCGAGGCTGAACCCGCAAAGGAAGTCCGGCCGAAGTTTCCATCAGGGCCCTAAACGATGTGAGCAGGGTTCCCAAGCCCACCATCCGGGTGCCACTTGGTACACCGTGCCACTGTGCCTAGTCTGTCCCAAGCCCACCTGTACCGGGTGCCACTTGGTAGACAAATGGCACTACCTACAAACACCAGAAACTAGTTGCAACTCCTGGACAGAGATCGAGGCGATTAATAAGTCAAGAGGGACACTTAAGCATTACAATGTGTGGTAGTAGCTAGTCTTGGATCACAAACACAGAACTCAGTTCCTGAGGATGGTTTCAATGAGACAACCCACCATGTACTCCTACATGGCCTCTCATCGCTAACTTTACCAAATCGGGTTCATACACTTAGCTCCCAATAGTAGGACATGTTCACCACCATTCCAATCCATCCCAGATGAATCAAACCTGACACAACTCTAAGCATAGAAGGCATAACAAGTAAGCATGAATGAGTAGGCACATCATGGCTCAAACAACTCCTACTCATGCTAGTGGGTTTCAACTATTTACTGTGGCAAAGACAGGTCATGCAGAGGAATGGGTTCAACTACTGCAACATGTAACAGTTGAATCATTGTTGTCCTAATGCAGTAAAAGAGAGTAGGAGCGAGAGAGTGGGATTGTATCGGAATGCTCAAAGGGAATTTGCTTGCCTGGTAGATCGATAATGTAGTACTACTCCTCTGGTGGATACTCGAGCGTATCCTCAGGAATAGACCCTATCGTGGAGAACATCACCAAAGGGAAACAAATCAAAACACAGCTAATGCGACAATATGATGCATGAATGTGACATAGCAATATGCTGTGGTTTGATCTAGTGCAACTAACAACAAGATTGAATGGAGCTCATTTGAACCTTTGGTTCAAATGCAAGCTTCACATAAAGCATTTAAAATACCATTTAATTGATTTGTCCAATTCAGCGGCTATAAGTTGTTTCAACATGCATGAAAATGCCATAAACAAATTCTTCATATTTTTCTGATAATTTTTCATATATAAATTATTTCAATCTGAGCTACGCTTGAATTTCTATGGTTTTTAGAAGTTTTAGGTATTTTCTAGAATTAAATAAATCATTTCGGTTCATCCAAAATCCAGAAAAGCATTTATGACATCATCAGGTCAACAGACATGGTCCAGGTCAAAGCTGACCAGTGGGGCCCACTGGTCAATGACACAGTGCCAGTTAGTATCACAGACAGGTGGGTCCAGTTAACGGTGACGTCAGCAGGTCAACTAACGTGTGTGGCCCACTGTGGTTAGGTTAAAACTAAACAGGGGTTTACCCCGTGGTTAATTACGGTGGTGGGGTCGGCCTATCAGAGGTACAGGGCGAGATTAACGCGGTCATTAGCCTCAAGCTAATGACGCCACATCATCTCATCGGAGTTAAACGCCGGCGAGCACATCCATTGATGGATCTCATCGGGATCGAGCTACGGGCAACCATTTGCCTCGCCGTTTGCTTCTATGGGTTCCTCGGGTTCGCGTGCATCCAACTGGGTGAGCGACAGCGGCTAGGGTGGCCGGAGTAGGCGGCGAGGAGCTAGGCGACGGCAAGAATTCGGGCGTCCATGGTTTCGGTGTTACGGGGAACAGCGAGAGAAGCCGAGGGTCTCCACGGGTTCCTGGGATCACTAGGAGCATGCCAGGGTCATGACTACAGGCGGAGGAGATCGGAGACTACGCGTGCAACGGCAATGGCAGGCGGTGGCATGGGAGCTCGCAGGGCAGCTGCTGCAGCATGAACTTGAGCAAGGGGGCGGAGGGGAAACGGAGAGGAGCTCATGGCGCATCAGACAAGTAGCTCAGCGGGCTTTGGGGTGGCCTCGATATGGTGGAGCAGCGACGGCGATCTCGGTCGGCCGGGGTTGAAGATGAAGCCGAGGGCGTTGCGTCGGGGATCTCCTGGTCGCGTGGCTCCACGAGGAGGACGGCGAGGTTGTTGCGGAGCTCGTGCATAGGTTGGGGAGGCGAAGCGGTGGCTGTGGCTACGCGAACGGTGAGCAGTGGCGATGATGGAGCTCGGTTGTTGTGAGAGAGAGGGCCAAGGGAGGGATGAGCTCGAGGAGGAGGCCCAGGGGGTTCCAGGGGTGTCGTGGCGGCCTTAGCCGAGTCGAGGAGGAGCAGGCAGGGTGGAGCTAGCCAGGCGCGTGCACGCGCGCAGCGACCACGCGCTGCATCCTTCTGGCAGGAGGAGGAAGAAGACCTCCTTACCCCTAGTGGGCTGGGCCAGAACAGGAGTTGGTCCGGATGCTACAGTAACAGGCCACAGAGGTAAGCTTTCTTCCTTTTGTTTTTGTTTTTCTAATTCTGCAATTGTTTTAATTTGGTTTTCAAGCCAAATCACTTTTAAGATCTCTGAAAATAATTATGGGCACTAAATGAATTATTTTATATGCCCTCAACTAATTCCAGAATTGTTGGAGCATTTAAATTATTTATAGTATTTAAATGCCCCAATTCAAATACAATATGAGTTAATTCAAAAATCCAGAATGGCCTAGAGATATATGCATCATTTTTGGCACTGGTTTTCACCTTTTTCAAAAATCATCAACTTTTCTGAAGGGCATTTTGGGTTCATTGAAAATACTTTTTTTTATCCTAGTTGCATTTCATTTGGCGCTAGGGTTTGTCAATCCCCAATTCAATTTTCCTTTGAATTTAACATGATGCATAGATGCTCACTGATGCAACTAATTACAATATTATTCTAGGGCTGTGACACTATTTCTCAGTCCTGAAGATATGCAGGAGGCAAAGAAATCTAAGAAAGAAAAAGGTATTAAAGCAGAAGATGTTAAGAATTTGCCGCCTATTGAAGAAATACATGGACTTGACACCCCGACACAGGTAGTAGAGGTAAATTATCTTATAAAATTTGATGAAGTGGATATTCCCTATAATAAATCTCGTAGTCAATGCTTGTATGAATTTGACAACTACATTATCAAGCAAGATCACTTTAATGCTTATGTTATGAAACAATTAAAATGTAATGCCTACACGATTGATCGCTTGAGTGACTTATTGTTTAGAATTGCAAATGGTGTTAAAGGTGTAGGTAAACATGCTTCTATGGTCCAGACTTAGTTAGAACAAGTAGCTAAGTCACAAAAGGATTTGCTTAATGAAATGAATAGTAATATGAATGATCATGCTGTTAGAGTAATGGCTAAAGGAGGTTGAATGACTCCAGAACCGTTATATCCCGAAGGTCACCCTAAAATAATTGAACAAGACTCTCAAAGAATTAATATTGATCCTCCTAGTCCATCTAAAAAGAAAAGAAAAAAGAAAAATGATAGGACTTTGCATGCTTCTAGTGAACCTGAGGTAGAAAAACCTTCTGAGAATAGTAATGATGTTTATATTTTTTATGTTGAAACACAATCTGGTAATGAACATTCACCTAGTGATAATGATAATGATAATGATGATGTTCATGCAGATGCTTAACCAGACAATGATAAAGAACTTGATAATGATGTTGAAATAGAACCTGTTATTGATCTTGATAACCCACCTCCTAAAAATAAACGTTATGATAAAAGAGATTTCATTGCTAGAAAACATGGTAAGGAAAGAGAACCATGGGTTGAGAAACCCATGCCTTTCCCAACTAAACCATCTAAGAATAAGGATGAAGAAGAATTTGAACGCTTTGCTAAAATGCTTAGGCCAGTCTTTTTGTGTACTCGTTTGACTGATATTTTAAAGATGGCCCCTTATGCTAAGTATATGAAAGATATTGTCACTATAAAAGAAAGACACCTGAAGCTGAAATTTCCACCATGCTTGCGAACTATTCTTTTAAGGACGGTGTGCCTAAGAAACTAGGAGATCCAGGAATACCCACTATACCATGCTCCATTAAAAGAAACTATGTTAAAACTACTTTGTGTGATTTGGGAGCCGGTGTTAGTGTTATGCCTTTATATTTATATAGAAGACTTGATTTGAATAAACTCACACCTACTGAAATACTATTGCAAATGGCTGATAGATCTACTACTATACCTATCGGTATTTGTGAGGATGTGCCCATTGTAGTTGCAAATGTTACTATCTTGACAGACTTTGTTATACTTGACATGCCCGAGGACGACAACATGTCGATTATCTTTGGTAGACCCTTCTTAAATACTGCAGTGTCTGTTATTGATTGCAAAAAAAGCAAGGTCACTTTTCATATAAATGGTAATGAGCATACGGTACACTTTCCGAAGAAGCAATTTCATGTGAATGGTATTGATGTTATTGAAAAAGCTCCAACAATTACCATTGGAAGTTTTGAACTCCCTCTTCCTACTGTCAAGAAGAAATATGCAACTCTTATTATTGGGGAGATGCATATCCCCGTTGAGGTAACCTAGAGTTATATGAAGATTCTTCGATTTCATGTCATTTGAAAACGGTTTGTCAATAAGACTTGATCAACCTTATTAATGGATTCTTTTTTAGGGGCACGTGATCGATGAATTTTGTAAGCACAAACCTTATGTACCCACCATTTTCTCTCTGTTATTTAAAGTTAATAAAGTAGAAATGCCATGATTTTTCTATTTTCTGAATTTTCCATGCAATAAAAATGACACGAAAATAAAAGTTCTCATAATGCCCTAAAAAATTATTATGATTTTTTGTAGAATATTTAAGAATTTTCTGCATAGAACACATCCCGGGGGGTGCACCTGTGAGCCACAAGCTCACAGGGCACGCCACCCCCAGGGCGCGCCATGTGGACTTGTGGGTCCCACAGGGACCCACTCACTTATCCCAGCTGCCCACTCCCGTCTTCTTCCTCCAGAAAAAATCACTTGCTTGCTCAAACCCGTGTTCTTGCTCCTTTGATTGCAAATTGTCATCTCCTTGCTCGGAACTCCGTTTCCAAAACTGTTTTGGGAGATTGTTCTTCGGAATGTGACTCCTCCAATGGTCCAATTAGTTTTTGTTCTTGTGCTTTATATATTGCAAATTTTTTGCTGCTGTGGTGACCTTGTTCTTGATCTTGCATGTCAAATTTATATGGTCCAAAGTAGTTTTGATGCATGATATAGCCTCTAGATGCTTATGGGAGTAGTTGCTATCAATTTTGTTGAGTTTGGTTCACTTTTATTTTGAGTCGCTAAATTTTTTAGAAATTTTCAGAAAAAGAAAATGCTCAAGTGGAGGTTAAGAGGATCCTCAAGCCAGACTCCTATGGAGGTTCTGAAGCCCAAGTATCACCTTCCTCGTGTTACCGAAGTACGGCCATACGAATGGCTGTGCAACACTTTCTTGAGGGATGCGGGAATTCTCGATGACTTCTATCATTTGGCGAACAACGCCGGCATTCCTACCTTCCTTGAAGATAAGTGTGACCAGTACCTGATACGTCTCCAACGCATCTATAATTTTTTATTGTTCCATGTTGTTATATTATCATTGTTGGATGTTTTACCTTCATTTTATAGCAACTTTATATCAATTTTTTGGGACTAACCTATTGACATAGTGCCTAGTGCCAGTTGTTGTTTTTTGCTTGTTTTTTACTTCGCAGAATATCCCTATCAAATGGAGTACAAACGCAGTGAAACTTTTTGGAGATTTTTTTTGCACCAGAAGACAACTTGGGAGCCAACAAAGCTCCAGAGGGGAGGCCCATGGGGCCCACAACCCACCAGGGCGCGCTAGAGGCTCCCAGCCGCCACAAGTTCCAGAACCACGAGATCCAATCTAGAGCCCTATTCCAGCACTCTGTCGGAGGGGAACACGATCACAGAGGGGTTCATCATCCTCATTGGTGCTCCTCCGATGATGTGTGAGTAGTTCACGATAGACCTACGGGTCCGTAGGCAGTAGCTAGATGGCTTCTTCTCTCTTTTTGATTCTCAATACAATGTTGTCCTCGTTGTTCTTGGAGATCTACTTGATGTAATGACTTTTTGCGGTGTGTTTGTTGGGATCCGATGAAGTGTGAGTTTATGATCAGATCTATCTATGAATATCATTTGAGTTTTCTTTAATCTCTTACATGCATGATGGTTATATCCTCGTATTTCTTCTCTGGATCTTTGGTTTAGCTAGGCCAACTAGATTGATTTTTCTTGCAATGGGAAGAGGTGCTTTGTGATGGGTTCGATCTTGCGGTGTCCTCACCCAGTGACAGAAGGGGTAGCGAGGCACGCATGTATCATTGCTATTAAGGATAAAAAGATGGGGTATATTCCTACATGAATAGATCTTGTCTACATCATGTCATCGTTCTTATTGCATTACTCCGTTTCTGCATGAACTTAATACACTAGATGCATGCTGGATAGCGATCGATGCGTGGAGTAATAGTAGTAGATGCATGCAGGAGTCGGTCTACTAATCTTGGAAATGATGCCTATATACATGATCATTGCCTTGGATATCGTCATAATTATTTGCTCTTCTATCAATTGCCCAACAGTAATTTGTTTACCCACCGTATGCTATTTTCTTGAGAGAAGCCACAAGTGAAATCTACAGCCCCCGGGTCTATCTTTTATCATATTGTTTTCAGATCTATTATTCCAAAAACCCAAAAATACCTTGCTGCACTTTTTCTTTACTTATTTTATTTTGTGTTCTTGCTAGATCTATTTATCCAATCTCATATAATTTAATCTATCTTTTTACCAAGGAGGGATTGACAACCCCTCTTACGCGTCGGGTTGCAAGTATTTGTTCTTTGTGTGCAGGTACCGTTTACATAGTGATGCTTGGTTCTCCTATTGGATTGATAACCTTTGTTTCATAACCGAGGGAAATACTTACCGTAGCTGTGCTGCATCATCCCTTCCTCTTCGGGGAAATAGCGACGCAGTCTCAAGCCACGTCAAAGGAATTTCTAGCGCCGTTGCCGGGGAGACATCATCAACATCTATCAGGTTCCTAATCACAAATCTCATCTCCTTGCAATCTGCATGATTTGCCATTTGCCTCTCATTTTCATATCCCCCACTTCTAAAACATTTTCAGAAAAACAAAAAAATATTTGCCTTCTTTTTGTTTGCCTTTTTGCTTGTTTGCTATCTTTGCTTGTGTTACCATGTGCCTTCTATTTGCTTGCATCTTTGCTTGCTGAAAATCTATTGATATGGATCCTCATCCACTTGCCAATCTTTTCAAGAGACCAAATTATGATGAACCAATTGCTAGTGATTTGAGTGCACTAGATTATCTTTATGAAGTTTTGCTTGAAGATCGTGAATCTGAAAATTATGATGAAGTTTTAAATGAATTTTTTTATAAAGTGATTCATGATAGCTCCTTCAATGAAAAGCATGATTGCAATGATGTTATTATAAATTCTATTAATGTCAATTGTGCTAATAATGTGCAAAACCCCAAGCTTGGGGATGATAATTTTGTTATGTCTACTACTTATTGCAATGTTCATGATTGGGGTGACAATGTTTCTTATGATCTTGAAAATTTATTTAAGCCTCATGATAAATATGATATTGATAATAATGCTTGCAATAATATTGAAAGTGGGTTTGGAAGAGCGTCAACTTTAAGTAAAAATAATCCCACACATTCGGAGAGTTTTCAATCTTATGAAATTTTTGATAAAAGTGGGCTTGGAGAGCTCATGACTTTATTTGATGTTAATCCCACTATTTTGGAAAAGTGTCAACTTTGCATGCATGTGGATCATGTAGAAAATATTTTATGTGATAGCTATATTGTTGAATTTGATCCTACATATAATTATTATGAGAGAGGAAAATATGGTTGTAGAGATTTTCATGTTACTAAATTACCTCTCATCATGTTGAGATTGCTATTGTTTCTTTCTTCTTCCTTGCATATGCTAGATATTTCTTGTCTTGATAATTTGTTTGCCTATAAAAATCCTATGCATAGGAAGTATGTTAGACTTAAAAGCGATTTTCACATGCTTTATGATGCTCACTTCGCGTTTCAATTCTTCTCTTTCATGTGAGCATCATTAAAATTATCAATGGATAGCTAGGGGCATAAAACAATATCGCTTGTTGGGAGGCAACCCAATGAATAAAATATTTTTTCTTTTTGTTTCTATTTTTGTGTGTTTGCACATTTATGCCTCTGTTATGATTGTGTTTTTATGTTTTAATTAGTGTTTGTGCCAAGCAATGCCTTTAGGATGGCTTGGGTGATAGTTGATTTGAGCTTGTTGAAAAGCAGAAACTTTTACATCTAGTAGCAGAATTGTTAAAAATGACTGGAGCGAGGAAAAACTCTGAGTGTTCTACAAAATATTGATATACAAATTGCCTCGGTTGTCCTAAATTTTTTGAATTTTTTGAGCTGCAGAAGTATGAGTAAAATTCAAGTCTTTACACACTGTTCTGTTTTTGGCAGATTCTGTTTTCATTGCATTGTGTCCTTATTTTGATGAATCTATGGATTGTATCGGGGGGTATAAGCCATGGTAAAGTTAGAATACAGTAGGTATAATGCAATAAAAAAATATGAATGGGTTGTCAATAGTACTTAAAGCAAAGATTGGTTTTCTTATACTAACGGATCTCACGAAGGTTTTGTAAAGTTTTGTGTGATTGAAGTTTTCAAGTTTTGGGTGAGATCTCGATGGATGAAGGAATAAGGAGTGAAAAGAGCCTAAGCTTGGGGATGCCCATGGCACCCCAAGGTAATATTCAAGGAGAACCAAGCAACTAAGCTTGGGGATGCCCCGGAAGGCATCCCCTCTTTCTTCTAACAACCATCGGTAATTTTACTTGGAGCTATATTTTTATTCATCACATATCATGAGTTTTGCTTGGAGAATCTTGTATTATATGAGTCTTTATTTGTTTTGCTTTTTAGTTTGTCACAATTATCCTTACTGGACACACCTATTTGAGAGAGCCATAATTATGCTATGATTTGTTAGAATTGCTCTATGTGCTTCACTTAAATTTTTTGAGCTATGGAATTGCTCTAGTGCTTCACTTATATCTTTTTGAGCACGGTGTGCTTTAATTTTTTTTTGAAGAAATACCCTCATGCTTCACTTAGATTTATTTGAGAGTTAGTAAATTTTTTGAAGAAATTCTCTCATGCTTCACTTATATTATTTTGAGAGATGCAATTTTTTATGCTCATGTTCTTCACTTAAATTTGTTTGAGCTTGCCAAAAGCAATTGCAATATATGAAATTAGTCCCAAAGTGATAAATATTCAAGCGGGATATAATAAAAACTTTCATGAAGATCATTGGACAAAATAAACTTGATTCTTAGTAATAGTTTTGAGATATGATGATAGTAATATGTGAGTCATGTTGGTGAGTAATTATGCTTTAGTAAGAATATTGGCGTTAAGGTTTGTGATTCCCTATGCAAGCACAAAATTCAATAGTTATGCAATGAAATTACATCCTACTTGTGGTGCATTATTCGGTGTTAGTTATGCTTAATGCTCATTTATGTGAATTTTTGTTTCTTGGTTGGTTGCTTCTCAATCTATTTGCCAGCCTTTACTTGTACTAAGTGGGAATACTACTAGTGCATCCAAAATCCTTAAACCCAGTTATGCCATATGAGTCCACCATACCTACCTATATGTGGTATTTCCGTGTCGTTCCAAGTAAATTTATATGTGCCAACTCTAATTTTCAAAATGAATTTCCTTTTTGTGTGCCCATACCGCTCATGAAGCGGCAGGGGGTGGCCTATATATTTCCATGCTAGATGTCTTATTCTCAAGATGAGTGTTTATTCACTTGTCATTGCACGAGAGTGTGGCAGTAATAGGGATGCCCAGTCCCGAAATGAAAAAGAAATTTACTTTATGTTGTCAACTAATAAATTCCTTGGAAAGTGTTGGTATGGAAGGCACCCGTGGATACGGCTAGCCATGGATTGTGAAAGATTGGTGGTAAAAGGAATAAACTTTATTTTATGTTTGGGAACCTCCTATGATGTATCTAGCATGGAAAGTATTGGGAACTACTTGATCGTTTTCATTGACGGGAAAAGCAAGCCTCTCAAAATATTTTATCTCTCAATTTAAGCTTTGAGCTCTGGCACCTCTAAAAATCTCTGCTTCCCTCCGCGAAGGGCCTATCTATTTACTTTTATGCAATTTTTATTTTTTATGTTAGTCTCCATCTTTTCTTATAAAGCACCAACTAGGGAGCACTATGATCATACTTGTGCATTGGATGTAGCTAATATTCGAGTGTGTTTCATGAATGGATCAATGATTGAGCATGATGGGCTAGGGGTAGCTTTCTTTAATTTTGATATTTTGAAAGACATGGTTGCTTGTTGATATGCGTGAGTATTGAAGTCTTCATGTCAATTATAGACTATTGCTTTGAACCATCTAAAAGTCCAAATGTCCATGCTACAAAAGAAAAGAATATGTGATGAACATGTTAGGCAGCATTCCACATCAAAAATTCTATTTTTATCATTTACCTACTCGAGGACGAGCATGAATTAAGCTTGGGGATGCTGATACGTCTCCAACGTATCTATAATTTTTCATTGTTCCATGCTGTTATATTATCATTGTTGGATGTTTTACCTTCATTTTATAGCAACTTTATATCATTTTTTGGGACTAACCTATTGACATAGTGCCCAGTGCCAGTTGCTATTTTTTGCTTGTTTTTTACTTTGCAGAATATCCTTATCAAACAGAGTCCAAATGTAGCGAAACTTTTTGGAGATTTTTTTGGATCAGAAGACAACTTGGGAGCCAAGGAAGCACCATAGGGGAGGCCCATGGGGCCCACAACCCACCAAGGCGCGCCAGAGGCCCCTGGCGCGCCCAAGTGGGTGGTGGGGCCCATGGGGGTCTCCTCCACCGCCTCTCAGCTCTATAAATCCTCAGATATTCCAGAAACCCTAGGGGAGCGATCAAAACACAATTTCAGCCGCCGCAAGTTCCAGAACCACGAGATCCAATCTAGAGCCCTATTCCGGCACTCTGCCGGAGGGGAACACGATCATGGAGGGGTTCATCATCCTGATTGGTGCTCCTCCGATGATGCGTGAGTAGTTCACCATAGACCTACGGGTCCGTAGGCAGTAGCTAGATGGCTTCTTCTCTCTTTTTGATTCTCAATACAATGTTCTCCTCGTTGTTCTTGGAGATCTATTTGATGTAATGACTTTTTGTGGTGTGTTTGTTGGGATCCGATGAAGTGTGAGTTTATGATCAGATCTATCTATGAATATTATTTGAGTATTCTTTGATTTCTTATATGCATGATTGTTATATCCTCATATTTATTCTCTGAATCTCAGGTTTAGTTAGGCCAACTAGATTGATTTTTCTTGCAATGGGAAGAGGTGCTTTGTGATGGGTTCGATCTTGTGGTGTCCTCACCCAGTGACAGAAGGGGTAGTGAGGCACACATGTATCATTGCTATTAAGGATAGAAAGATGGGGTCTATTCCTACATGAATAGATCTTGTCTACATCATGTCATCGTTCTTATTGCATTACTCCGTTTCGCCATGAACTTAATAAACTAGATGCATGCTGGATAGCGGTCGATGTGTGGAGTAATAGTTGTAGATGCAGGCAGGAGTCGGTCTACTAATCTTGGATGTGATGCCTATATACATGATCATTGCCTTGGATATCGTCATAATTATTTGCTCTTCTATCAATTGTCCAATAGTAATTTGTTTACCCACCGTATGCTATTTTCTCGAGAGAAGCCACTAGTGAAATCTACGGCCCCCGGGTCTATCTTATATCATATTTTTTTCAGATCTATTATTCCAAAAACCCAAAAATACCTTGCTGCACTTTTTCTTTACTTATTTTATTTTGTGTTCTTGCTAGATCTATTTATCTAATTTCATACAATTTAATCTATCTTTTTATCGAGGAGGGATTGACAACCCCTCTTACGCGTTGGGTTGCAAGTATTTGTTCTTTGTGTGCAGGTACCGTTCACATAGTGTTGCTTGGTTCTCCTACTGGATTGATAACCTTGGTTTCATAACTGAGGGAAATACTTACCGTAGCTGTGCTGCATCGTCCCTTCCTCTTTGGGGAAATACCGACGCAGTCTCAAGCCACAGCAGTACCTCCTACTCACAAATACTTTTGTGCAAAGTTTCCATTTTCACTCCCGGGCGGAACCACCCACGGTCACATTCAACTTATATGATGTTCCTAGAGAGATGACACTAGATGAGTTTTGTGAGGATTGTTTGATCCCACCTGAGGGCAGCCCTATAGAGCCACATCCCCATGACCTTGCGGATTTATATCCGAAGTCACTATTTGGGAGACGAGAGGAGTTTCTAAGGCTAGAGTTGCTAGTTTACATTTCCCTGTTCTGCGCTATTATTCATTATTTGCTAGGAGGTGTTTGATTGGACGGTGGGAGAGTGGAACACTCAGCTCTCCGGACCTTGCTATTTTGTGCCATGCTCTTTATAGCGATAGGACTTTTAGTTTGGGCGCTATGATTGCTCGATGGTTACATACTAACAGCTCGAAGGGATCTATTTATGGTGGTATTTATGCTTCTCATCTCGCTAAACATTTTGAGATACCTATTAGGCACGAGGAGGCGGAGGAGAAGCTCTTACTTGTGAGACACCTAGATTATTCCAGCATGGTTGGGCATGACTTTATTGACGGAGGCAGGACGCGACTCCATTATAACTTAGTATTTAGTCAGGGCACTCGTGAGACTATTAGCTTGCCTGCACCTTCTTTGTTCGATCTTTCTTCAGGCAGGTAAACTATTATGTCCGAGGAAATTTACGCTTATTGGGGCGTGGAGCCGCCTCAGGTGGTTGAGCTAGAGCCAGCACCTGAGCCTGAGGCGGCCGCAGAGCCTGTCTACCAGTGGGATCCGCAGGACCTTGTTTATCAGAGGAACCCCAACGAGCCTCAGTACTATCCTGACGGATACTTCGAGCCGTGGCCATAGGCCAACTTAGGCCAAAAGCCTAAGCTTGGGGGATTACGTATTTTTCACCGACCTTACATTCATGTACAACACATTTCATTCCAGTTGTCGGTGTTCATCCTTTTTCGTTGTTTATCCATGTTAGTTTTATTTTCGCTTTCTTCTTGTGTGTTTGAATAACTTCAAAAATCCAAAAATATTCCTCGCTTCTTTTCGGCTTTTCTTTCTTGTTTAGTATTTTGTAGTATTAAAAAGAAAACACAAAAAGATTTCTTGTTCTTCTTTTACTTGTTGGGAGCTTTCCCGTGTAAATAGTTTTTCTTGTTTTTTTTCTTTCCTTCTTTTATTTGCTTTCTTCAGAAAAATCAAAAACTCCAAAAATATTTCAGTGTGTTTCTCTGAATTTATTTTCTTTTCTTTGGGTTGTCGTGAGGAGAAGACCATGATGAACACGTTGACTGACTCTCATATGCATTATTGTTGATCTAACAAAGAGCCCATATTATGTTGTCTCCTCCTTTGAATAAAATGTTTGCAGATTCCAGCTTAGTCCATGGCACACTTGCACTATTATTATTTTCATATCATTCGGTCGTGCAAGTGAAAGGCAATAATGAAGATGATTTGATGAAGTGATTGAGATGAAGAAAGGCTGGTATGAACTCCTCTTGTTTTTGTTTTTGTTTTTGTAAATATGTTTAGCTCATCGTTCTTGATTCAGTATTATTATGAGTAAACATGTTTGTGATGACAGTTAGAGATTATAGTTGCTCATGCCATGCTTAATTAGCTAGGGGTGGATAATGATTTATCTTGAGTGTCAACATGCATTAAAATGGTTATGATGTAGTATGATAGTATGGTATCTCCCTCTGAATGATTCGAGTGGCTTGACTGGGCACATGTTCATGCATGTAGTTGATTCAAAACCAACATAGCCTCCATGATATTTATGTTCATGGTGTTTGATATCCTACTCATGCTTGTATTCAATGTTAATTATTCTCAATGCATGTTTATGACCGTTTTTGCTCTCTAGTTGGTCGCTTCTCAATCTATTTGCTAGCCTTCGCCTGTACTAAGCGGGAATACTACTTGTGCATCCAAATCCTTAAACCCAAAGTTGTTCCAGATGAGTCCACTATATCTACCTATATGCGGTATTACCCTGCCGTTCCAAGTAAATTTGCATGTGCCACCTCTAAACATTCAAATAAACATTTGTTTTGTGTGCCCGTACCGCTCATGAAGCGACAGGGGCGGTCAGTACCTTCCATGCTAAGCGGTTATTCTCATGATGAGTGTTTATTCACTTGTCCTTACATGAGAGGGGCTGGTAATCGGGATGCCCAGTCCCATGATTAAATCACAAAATAATGAAACAAACTCCCTTGGAAAGTTGTTGGTATGGAGGGCACCCAAGGATTCGGCTAGCCATGGCTTGTGTTTGTTGGTTGAGGGGGAGTAAACTTTACCTTTTTCGCTTGGTAACCACCGCTAATTTGTTTAGCATGGAAGATATTGAAATCTCTCGGCCGTGACGTTGACAGGAAAGTCATACCTCCCAAAATTATATTCATCTCTATGTTAAGCTCGAGCTCTGGCACCTCTGCAAATCCCTGCTTCCCTCTGCGAAGGGTGAATCCATTTACTTTTATGTTATTTTACTATTATTATTGAGTCACCACCCTCTCATTTAAGCACCAGCTGGGGAGCACTATTGTCATTCTTATGCATTGAGTATAGTTGATGTTGAGTGTGACATGACTGGATCTAATGCTTTGAGGAGTATAGTTTATGTGATTACCGTAGTTTGAGGAGTTCATGTATTCACTATGTGCTAATGCTTTGTTCCGGTTCTCTATTAAAAGAATGCCTTAATATCCGTTAGTTTCCTTATGGACCCCCCTGCCACGGGAGGGTAGGACAAAAGATGTCATGCAAGTTCTTATCGCAAGCACCTATGACTATATACGGAATACATGCCTACATTACATTGCTAAATTGGAGCTAGTTCTGTGTCGCCCTAGGTTATAACTGTTACATGATGAATGTTATCCAACATAATTATCCATCACCGATCCAATGCCTATGAGATTTTCACATATTGATCTTTGCAAAGTTACTACTGTTGCTGCTGCTGTCACCATTGCTTCCAAATTACTGCTACTATTGTTACCGCTACTGTTGCTACTATTACCACTGCTATCAAACTACCATATTACTGTGCTACTAATCACTCTACTACAGATATTTAGTCTCCAGGTGTGGTTGAATTGACAACTCAACTGCTAATACTTGCAAATATTCTTTGGCTCCCCTTATGTCGAATCAATAAATTTGGGTTGAATACTCTACCCTCGAAAACTGTTGTGATCCCCTATACTTGTGGGTTATCAACTGTCTTAGAATAAGAATAAACAAACCACATGTCTCTCCCCTCTTAGAGACATGAAATTTCTCTCCTCTTATTATAGTGCATCTCTCTATTCCTTTCTTAGAAGAGGTTTATGAATAAGCTTTGATGTGCATCTCTCTCCTCCTTTGACATCACTTTCCAAGAAGGGTAAGCTTCAAGGTTGTGAGTCAAGTGAGTATGGTCCTAGAGATGCACAACTAGGCATAGTGTAACTTTGGATGCAGACAGAGGGAAAAGAATCATTGAGTGGAGCTGGAAAGAAAGAATAAGTAAATTTGGCAAAACTTTCTTTCAACAGTGAAGTCGGCGACTCCGATTGATTTTGATCGGTGAATCCGAGATTGAAGGATCACAAATAGAGCACATCAGTGGAACCAAGTTAGTCCGCTTCGGTGGAACCAATGAACTGCATGCAAGGTTTAATTGCACTTCGGTGTGACCGATGGGTTCATGTCAGAGAGACCGAGTTTAGCATAGAAGGAGAAATTTGGTAACTCAGCTCACTTGCAATAGAGTTCTCACAAAGATTTGCAGGGAATTTGAATAAGCTTTGCAATGAATTTACTTAAGTCTAACTATAAGAGAAAGAACATAAAAGAAATAAGGAGAAGAAATCTAGATGAATTTTTTATTACGAAAAGAGAGAAGGCACTCTAGCAAAATAAATGCAACTAGAAAGGAAACACTAGATGACTTCATCTAGAGAGGGTCGGCGACAAAGTCACCTATGTTAGAGCATATTGACTTAGGAGTCAAGTGAGATCACTTGATCATAGGTCATACTCATCGTTAAGCTCGAAATGGGGTTACCATTTTTCATTTAAGCATTTCAATGTATTCACATCTTGTTGAGTTGCTTTGACTTAAGACTTGGAGCAGAGCTTCTCTAAGATGTGAGGACATACCTTGGGTTTGTTGTTGAACTTGATCACGTAGTTGGACTTGATGTAGATGCTCATATGAGTTGAGTTGGGAGCATCCCTCATGCATTTGAAGCTCATCTTCCTACATGGGTTAGTCTTGCAAGGAATAACGTCCATTTATCCAGTTCAAGAGTGAAATTCATCATAAAGAAGTTGCCAAAGGATATATTGAGTGTTTTTTTGTTCCTTGAACACAACAACCAAAGTGGAGATACTTGGTCATGACAAGATTGCTTAAGATAAGAGTTGTTTGCAATCTTGTGGAATGAAGCTCATCCAAGTACCTACAATGAGTTAGATGCAATACAAGGGTGCAAGTGTATCCAAGACATATGATTATCATCATAAGAGAAATATCAAGGGTTAGTCAAGTGGGCTCCTCCCTTGCATGCATCCAAAGGAGTCACTACTCCAAATTTGAGGCATCAATGATATTCAATTCACTCCTCAAACGACAAAATATCTTCTCATCAAGAGGTTTGGTGGAGATATCTGCCAATTGTTTGTCCGTACGAACATGATTTAGGTTTATGTCACCTTTAGCAACATGATCACGAATGAAATGGTGACGAACTTTGATATGCTTAGTTCGAGAATGTTGCATGGGATTGTGTGCAATCTTAATAGCACTCTCATTGTCACAAAGCAATGGAACATGTCTCATATGTATCCCATAGTCTTTGAGAGTTTGGGTGAAATATCGTGGATGTCGCCTAGAGGGGTGGTGAATAGGCGATTTAAAATAATTACGGTTTAGGCTTGAACAAATGCGGAATAAAACTAGCGTTTAATTTGACAAGCACAAAACCTAAAACGACTAGGCTCACCTATGTGCACCAACAACTTATGCTAAGCAAGATAAACAACTAAGTGATAGCAAGATATATATCATGTCAAACGATGGCTATCACAAAGTAAAGTGCATATGTAAAGGGCTCGGGTAAGAGATAACCGTGGTACGCGGAGACGATGATGTATCCCGAAATTCACACCCTTGCGGATGCTAATCTCCGTTTGGAGCGGTGTGGAGGCACAATGCTCCCAAAGAAGCCACTAGGGCCACCGTAATCTCCTCACGCCCTTGCACAATGCAAGATGCCATCATTCCACTAAGGGACCCTTGAGGGCGGTCACCAAACCCGTACAAATGGAGACCCTTGGGGGCGGTCACCGAACCCGTACACTTTGGCAACCCTTGGGGGCGGTCACTGGAACCCGTACAAATTTCTCGGGGCACTCCACAACCTAATTGGAGACCCCGACACTTGCCCAGAGCTATACACCACAATGATTGAGCTCTGAAGCACCACCAACCATCTAGGGAACCCAAGCACCCAAGAGGAACAAGCTCCAGGGTACCAAGCACCCAAGAGTAATAAGCTTCTCAACTTTCACCTCCACGTATCACCATGGAGAACTCAAACCGATGCACCAACTGCAATGGCAAGGGCACACGGAGTGCCCAAGTGACTCACTCTCAAATCCCACCAAAGCAACGAAAGCTATGAAGGAATATGAGAGGAAGAACAAGAAAGAGGACACAAAGAACTCCAAGATCTAGATAGATCCAAAGGGTTCCCCTCACATAGAGGAGAAAGTGATTGGTGGAAATGTAGATCTAGATCTCCTTTGTCTTTTCCCACAAGAACTAGCAAGAATCATTGGAGGGATTGAGAGATAGCAAGCTCAAAGAAGGTCAACAGTGGGAGAAGAACACAAGCTCAAAGGATGGGGACCATTGGGAAAGAAGCCCCCCTTAAATAGCCCCCTCGAATCCAATCGTTATGCCCACAAGTCGTGCACAAGCGGTACTACCGCTTGGGGGAGCGGTACTACCACTTAGCATGGTCAAAATAGCCCAACAAGACAGAAAAAACACGAACGGTATTTTTGCTAGAGAGGTAGTAACGCTCAGGGGAGAGGTAGTACCGCTCGGGGGAGTAGTAGTACCGCTCAGAGAGGTACTACCACACTACTACCGCTCAAGTGGATTGGGTAACAGAAGCAGAAAAACAAGCGGAAGTGGAAGCGGTACTGGTCAGCGGAAGTACCGCCTAAGTGGTACTACCGCTCGGGGGAGAGGTACTACCGCTCTCTACTACCGCTCAAGCTGAAAAACTGCCCAATCAAAAACAGAAGGAGCAAGAAAACCAGAACTGCTATAACTTCTGCATATGAGCTCCGAATTAAGCAAACTCAAGCTTGTTGGATAGATGACGACAAGTACTATCCAAACAGTGATTGGTTAAAGTGAGAAGAGGCAGTAGAAAAATGCCAATGATATAGATATGTGAAACCTCTATGAATGAATAACCGACAAAAACTCCAACACCGAAAACATCAAAGAAGATGCACATGAACTCCATTTTCGATGAAGTCGAGCTTGTCATGAAGATGACCAAAAGCTCTAAAACTCACAAAGAGAAACACCAAACAAGAACCAAGAAAGATGATGCAAGGATGCAATGGTTTGAGCTCTCTACGAATGATGCGATCAAGCTACGCACTTCAGAGCCCCCCTTGATAGTATGGCAATCGATCCTATAACCCGGTCTCCCAACTACCACCATGAGACCAGTAAAACAGAAAACCTACCAAGGGCAAACTTTTCCCTTGCACATAGTCCACTTGAGCTAGATGATGACGATCTTGACTTCCTTAAGTTGGACCACCTTTCTTGATTGCGTTGGCTCGGTGAAGACTAGTTGATTGCTCCACCATACTCCACTATGGGTGACCCACTCTTCGGCACATCTTCACAATTCCATTGTCACCACAATGGACGGCAAGCTTCAAGCATGATCTCTTCGTGATGCTCCACTTGAACTTGCACACCGCAATCTTGATGATGATCACCACTTGATGTCATCCTCCATGGGTTGTATGAGATCTTCCTCTTGACGCAAGCCCATGGAAACATACCTAACCCCACATAGAACTCACACGTAGACCATGGGTTAGTACACAAAGTGTAATGGACCATGCTTACCATACCATGGGATCACTTGATCCCTTTCGATACATCTTCTATGCTTTGTGTGTTGATCAACTTGATTCACACTTTGACTTAGTCTTGATCAACCTTGTATCATGTCTTCTACATGACCAATCTGTGGATGATTCCTTGAATAGCACCTTGGTCATCTCATAAACTCCTTGAAACCAACACATGGAATTCAAGAAATGCCTATGGACAAATCCTTCAAATATAACTCAAGGCAGCCATTAGTCCATAGATATTGTCATCAATTACCAAAACAAAACATGGGGGCTCCACATGTTCTTTCAATCTCCCCCATTTTGGTAATTGATGACAATCACTTTCAAGAGAGTTTATATAAGGAATTGAGCATAACCATGCAATGCAACAACCAATAATGCATGCGCATGAGTTGTGAATGCTTAGGAACAAAACCAAAGCAAGAAGAAATAGCTCTCTAAACTTCTCCCCCATTGGCATCGATTGCCAAAATCGGCGAAAAGCTTAGAAGGCCAATATAATATGTGTTCCTCCATAAATTGTGTATTTCTTAAAATATGGGTGGAATGCAATACACATATCCAATGATAAATAGTTGGAGGAAGACAAACTATATTGAGGATACAAAGAATGCAAAAGGATGATATGGGACAAAGAGATACCAAGGAGTGAAACAAGCAATCAAGAGATACCAAAAGAAACAAGCAATCAAATGACCCTATGAGCCACATGAATAAAAGATATTATGATACGAGCAAAGGAGTGTTCTAAGGAAACTAGAGAAGCTCCCCATGATTTGTGCACAAATAAGAATTTTTGTATTTGAATACAAAGTGCACTAAATAGGATCATCACTCCCCCAAGATCAATAGGAACTCACAACAAGTGCTAGTGAGCAAAGATAAGAAACAAGGCATATCACTTGCAATAAGCACATGGTTGAGCAACATGTAAAAAGAGGCAACTTAGGAATAGGCTCAACCAAAAACGATGTGTATGAGTCATGGCAAAGCACTTGAGAAGACTAATATAAGGACGAGCTTTAAGCATCAACATAGTCTTGAATAGTTGAGATACAGGGTAAATGACATGTCTCCCCCCCCCCGCCCCCACACACAACAAGCAAATGGGTTCACAAGCTTACTAATATGCGAATTAAAACAAAGCTTGTGACAACCCATGGTGAAGATAGAAAAAGATAGTTTGTCAAGAGGAGGGATACCAATGGCAAGCCTCGTCAAGACAAGCAATAGGAAAACAATCTTCATCACAAAAGAGTGCACAAGATGCAACGATATAAGATCCGTAGTCAAGGAAAAAGCTTTCATGGAGCCACCAAAGAAATAACACGGGAATGAAAAGGTGGACATGAAAGAAAAGGATATCTTCTAGATATGTAATTTCTCTCAAGTGTATTAGATTCTAGGTAGATGAAAGTCCTGATGATATCAATCCACAAAGAAGGATGTACACACGAAATAGTTACAAAATAAACAAGATATCCAAAAGGAAGTCATCAATATACCAATACCAGTGACAAGGGATCTACCAAGAAATTGACATGTACCCGAAGTGGATTTTCTATCAACCTTGTCACCGGCATAGTCTGAGTCGGAATAGCCAACAAGATCAAAAGATGACCTCTTAGGGTACCAAATGCCAAAATTAGGTGTATGAATCAAGTATCCCACTATCCTTTTCACGGCCTTAAGATGACATTCTTTTGGAGCAGCTTCATACCGTGCACACATGCACACACTTAGCATAATATCAGGACGGGAGGCACAAAGATATAATTGAGAACCAATCATAGATTAGTAAACCTTTTGATTAATAGGATTGTCATCCTTAGTCAAGTCAAGATGTCCACTAGTAGGCATGGGTGTTTTCATACCTTTTCTTGCTTGCATGTTGAACTTCTTGAATAGATCTTTGGTATACTTTGTTTGTGAAACAAAGGTACCTGCCCTAGTTTGCTTGATTTGCAAACCAAGGAAAAATTTGAGTTCACTCATCATAGACATCTCAAATTTCTCCAACATCAATCTTCCAAATTTCTAACTAAAATGGGGGTTAGTAGAACCAAATATGATATCATCAATATAGATTTGGCACACAAATAATTCTCTATGAACCCTTTTTGTGAAAGAGTTGAATCAATCTTGCCAATTTCAAAGCCTTTCTCAATAAGAAACTTAGTCAAGCATTTATACCATGCTCTAGGGGCTTGTTTAAGACCATAAAGAGCTTTGTGAAGTTTGTAAACATGATCAGGTTTCTTGGGATTAACAAACTCGGGAGGTTGTTTAACATAAGCTTCCTCCTCAATTTCACCATTTAAAAAGGCACTTTTAATATCCATTTGGTATAGAGTGATATCAAGGTGATTGGCATAAGCAAGTAAAATGCGAATGGACTCGAGTCTAGCAACGGGGGCATATGTCTCACCATAGTCCATACCTTCGACTTGTGTGTAGCCTTGAGTAACGAGACGAACCTTGTTGCACACCACTTGTCCATCCTCATCTTGCTTATTCCGAAACACCCACTTTGTTCCAATGATGTTTTGATCATCCTTGGGCTTCTCAACCAATGTCCACACTTTGTTTCTCTCAAAGTTGTGTAGCTCCTCGTGCATAGCATTTATCCTATCAGGATCTTCAAGGGCTTCTTCCACCTTCATAGGTTCAATGCTAGAGATGAATGAGTATTGTTCACAAAAATTAGCCAAACAAGTTTAGTGCGAGTGATTCTCCCAGTGTTGATGTCGTCAATGATTTGCTCAACGGGGTGATTCTTTGTTACTCTTGCTCTAACTCGTGAGAGCTTTTGCTTGGGTTGTGGTGGAACATCCTCATCATCATAATCTTCTTCTTCATTGTTGCAGGCGTCGTTGTTCGCTTGTAGTGGTGGAGAGGGAGGTCGAGGTGGATCATCTTGATGTACTTCCTCGTTTCCTTTGTCTTGGCGAGTTCCACTTGTAGATGCCTCCATGTCAACTTGTGGTTCACCTTGATGTGAGGTAGAAGCTTCCACTTGAATAGACGAAGTGCTCTCCTTCACCTCCATTGGGTGAATTTTACCAATGGACAAATCTTGAATTGCTTCCGAGGGGTCTTTATCTCCTACATAAATTGGCAATTGCTCTACTTGCGAGCCGTTAGATTCATGAAACTTCACATCTATCGTCTCTTCAACCTTTTGGGTGAAATTGTTATAGACATGGTAAGTGTGAGAGTTTGAGCCATAACCGAGTAGGAAACCTTCATGAGATTTAGGAGCAAATTTCGAACGATGATGCTTATCAAGAATGTAACATTTTGAGCCAAATACTCAAAAGTATCCAACTTGGGGTTTGTTACTGGTGAGTAGCTTGTATGTCATTTTACTGAGAAGCTTATGAAGATAAAGTCGATTGTCGCATGACAAGCTGTGTCAACCGCTTCCGCCCAAAAATGTCTTGGCGTCTTGTATTCATCTAGCGTCGTTCTTGCCATCTCGATAAGGGTACGGTTCTTCCTCTCAACAAATCCATTTTGTTGAGGTGTGTACGTAGCCGAGAACTCATGTGAGATGCCTTCTTCGTCAAGAAAGGTATCCACATTGGCATTCTTGAACTCCGTTCCATTGTCGCTTTGAACCTTCTTGATCTTCACTTCAAACTGATTTTGGGCCTTCCTGGCGAAGTTCTTGAAGATATTTTGTACCTGAGACTTGCCGTCAAGAAATAACACCCACGTAAATCTTGAATAATCATCAACAATAACCAAACTGAAAGAGTTACCACCAAGGCTCTTATAAGCATTGGGACCGAAGAGATCCATGTGAAGTAGCTTAAGTGGTCTTCTCGTGGTCATAATGTTCTTTACGGGATGACTTCCTCCAACTTGTTTTCCTGCTTGGCAAGCACTACAAAGTCTATCCTTGTCAAATATAACATCTTTAACACCAAGGATATGATCACCTTTAAAAAGTTTATCAAGACTTCACAAGCCAACATGTCCAAGTCTTCTATGCCTGTGACGCCCCCGGCTCAATCGTACACTAATCATACACACAAACATGTACGATCAAGATCAGGGACTCACAGGAAGATATCACAACACAACTCTAACACAAATAAACGGAGATCCACAATATTACAGACCAGGGATCCGAAGATCCGAATACAAGTTAGTCATACAAATATTATCTGAGTACAGACATAGTTAGACAAGTTTTTGCCTTAAGAAGGCTAGCACAAACAACGATCTAGATCGAAAGGCGTAGGCCTCCTACCTGGGAGCCTCCGATCCTAGTCGGCTGGCTCGATCCAGTAGTAAGTGCCGTCTGGACCCTCCTGGTAGTAAGCTCCTGAGGTGGCATCTGGCTCCAGGGCTCCATCGTCTGATGTATCATCAAAGTGGGGTATGGGGAAAAAGAAGTACAAAGCAACCGTGAGTACTCATCTGAAGTACTCAGCAAGCAAGGATCTACACTACATATGCAACAGTATCAAGGGGAAAGGTTGTATATGTGGACTGGGCTGCAGAAATGCCAGAATAGAGAGAAGGCCTAGTCCTATCGAAGACTAGCATCTTCAAACATCTTCACGAAGCCATCATCTTGCAGAAATTAGAAGAGTATAGGAAGCATTTTATTAAGCAAACATGTTGAAGCAAAGCCTAGAGATCCTTCCTCGACTCCCTGCGAGAAAGCGATCCCGAAGCTTCAATTAAGTAACAAGTATCCAGTTCAAGTAGTAGATCGGGATACACAAACTGAGCGTCCTTTACCGTAGGACCGGCTATCGATAGATTATTCATCCCTAATGGGGTGCACTACTGTTACCCAACACGCTCGATCACCTCTGGCCGAACACACTTGCTGGGTAATGCCCGGCCTCGGGAGATCAACACGAAGCAGCGCCCTACCTAGGCTCGGCAGAGAGGACAGCACGCCGGACTAACCTATGCACCCAAAGGTCTTGGGCCATCGCCCTGGGCACCCTGCGCGCTGCGAGACTGGCCGGGGTGCAGGCGCGACACTGAACTCGTCAGTGAAGTATCCAGCCCAATCCCGACAATCAGCCCGCACGGTGAATCGTGACGTCTGACGAGCTTTCGGGAGAAACGTACATCGCAGAGGGCCCCATAACCATTATCCCGCGTGGTGGTAGTGTGTATAGGGCACGTCGACCCACTCAGATCACACACCCAAATCCAATAGGCTCATTTAGTATCACACGGAGACAATCAGAGTTTCTGAAGCTCCGCCACAATATCACACTCGAGTGCCCTTCCGGCACACCCGACATCATAGATCCCCTTGCGGGTACCCATCAGGGTCGACCCGCCTGTAACAAAGGTCAAAGTAACTGTGTGGTCATAGCATCAAGGGGGAAGCCCTGAGGAATCACCCTCGATGAATTCCACTCGATGAAATCATCAGGGTGAACGTATGAGGCATCACCCTCGAGGTTCATACTGAGGGGTTGCATGACAGAGTCGTATCGGAAGTGGAGAAGGAGGAATCACCCTCGATGACCACGACCGAACAGCTACACTGCAGAGTATTCATCAGGAGTGCGTTACGAGGTATCACCCTCGGCACTCGATAGTTACTATGCAGAGTCGTACAACTAAGGGGGGTGAAGTGATGTGTCGGTCTCTGGTCATCGATCACGTTGATCGAGCAGTCGATGATGAAGCAGGGGCAAAAAGGGTAAGGTGGTGGGGGTCACTGATGGTTCATTACCAACCTATACTAAACAGTTTATCATAGGCAGGTAAGGTAACAATGAATAGGTTACGAAAGCAGGCTATGCATCAGAATAGGAGCAAACATTTAACAGTAGCAAAATCTAATGCAAGCAGGAGAAATGGAATGGGCGATATCTGGATGCTCAAGGGGGAGGGCTTGCCTGGTTACTCTGGCAAGAGAGAGGGATCGTCAACGGGCTACTCGTTTGTAGCGTAGTCGTACCCGGCTGCAACGTCATCGGTCTCGGCGTCTATCGAGGGAGAAGGAGGGGGAGAGAAACAATAAATTTCACGGCAATAATGCAAACAATATGTATGACATGCCTAAATGCTATACAGAGGTGTTCTAGTGCCTAACTAAATGATTTAGTTAATTTAGGAATTTATTTGGATTTATTTAATTAAAGTTGAGCACTATTCATTTATTGAAATCGGTCTAAAAGTTCCATGTTCATCTAGCTAGGGGCATCTGATAGGAATACAGAGGCCGTATTTAGATTCGTATCGAAATTCTGAGCAACTTTCATATATAAATTATTTTCATCGGAGTTACGATTTATTTTATAAGATTTTCTAAAGTTTTAATCATTTCCTGAATTTAATTATTTATTTAAATTCAAATTATCCAGAATAGTGAATGATGATGTCAGCATGACATCACCATGATGTCAGCAGGTCAAACCTGGCTGACCAGGGTCAAACCTGACAGGTGGGTCCTGTGGGACCCACATGTCATTGACAGAGCTAATTTAAATAGGGTTAATTTAATCTAACTAAACTTATTAGCAGGTGGGGCCCAGCCGTCAGTGGCTAATTAGTGATTTAATTAACTAATTAACTAATTATCTCATTATTATTTTATTTTAATTCATTTAGTGGGTGGGTCCCACATGTCAGTGAGACAGGGGCGCCCAGTCAGCAGTTGACCCAGTCAACTGGGTCAACTGGGGCCCAGGGGGCCCACGGTCAGTGACTCAGGGGCGGGGCCCGCAAGGCCAAGTCAGCGTCGACCGGCGACTCATCGCCGGTGACCAAAACAACGGCAGCGCGATCGGGAGGGCGTCGGGATTTGCGTACAGAGCGCCGTTGCGAGGGCGGCCGGGCTCATTCGAACGGGTAGACGACGGCAAAGCGACCTGCGTGACGGCGGGGGCTGCGGTGGTCGGTAGCGTCGACGGTGAGCGGCGAGACGGTTGCCGGAGTTCGGCCGTCGTCGGCATCGGAGCTGGTGTGCGTTTGCGGGGAAACTGATCAGCTAGTCGAGGCCTACGCGGTGCGGCGAATGCAATGGTGGCGCTCACGGGACCCTATGGTCCACGTGGCCACGCCGGCGACGAGCCCAGGCGGCGGAGTTATCGGGCTACGGTCGAGCGAGCGCTACGGGCCGCTAGAGGGGCAGAGGAAAGGCGCGTTCGGCGCAGGGGCTCACCGGGGGAGCGTGGGGTCTGGGCAGAGGGCTCGGGGAAGCGTGATGGAGCCGGAATCGTCGCCGGAGTTCGTCGGGGCCGAGGAAGAAGATGGGGTCGTCGAGCTCGACGGGGTGGCTCCCGTCTTCGATCCATCGGCGCAGAGGGAGTGGAGGAGCACGGCGGAGGTCGGGGACACTGAGAGGCGGCGAAAGGGGCACGGTGGCCGTGAACTTCAATGGAGGCCAATCATGGTGGCGGCGGGCGAGGTGGGGAACGAGGGAGAACGGGGGGGAATGGTGGCTAGGGTTCATCCGCGGGGTCGAGGGGGGGCCCTTGTAGGCGTCCGCGGCGTGCGGCGTGCATTGTCAAGCGTAGGCGAGGGGGGTCGGGTGCACGCGCGCGTGCGCGTTTGACAGCGAGGGGGAGGGGTGAGCAGTAGGAAGGGGACGACGCGGGAGTGGGCTGGGCCGGCGCTGTAGCAAGCAGGCCCGAGTGCACAGTAGCTTTTAGGCCGTTTTCTATTTTCTCTTTTCTGTTTCTTTTCTTTTCCTGTTTTCTGTTTTTGCAAAATTGTGTGGCCTCATATTTAGTTTTGTAAAATATGTGAACTAGTCACAAAACTCCAATGCAACATCTACTAATGCCATAAAATAGTTTTGAGTTCATATCATTTCATTTGCAATTTTATAAAACTAAATGGGATTAAATATTGCTGTTTTAGGACTGTTAGAGTCAGTTAATTAATTTATTAAATGTTGGTTACTATTTTAGCATTGTCTCTAGAATATTTGTCACCTAATGAACATTTTAGTTTCTGTGTTTGAACAACTTTTATTTTCCACTTTAAATTAAATTTGGATTTCTGAGTTAGGAGTTGAAATGCAATATGATGCAAATGATGATTAGGCACTGTTAATCATGCTGACTTGTCATTATCAAAAGTGATTACTGTGGCTAATGACATGGGGTGTTACAATTCTCCTCATCTATCAAGAATTCTCGTCCCGAGAATTAAGAGGAAGACTGAAAGAAAGCGGGGTATTCTTCGCGAAGACGATCCTCGCGTTCCCAAGTGGCTTCATCTTCAGAATGATTCGACCACTGAACTTTGAGGAATTTAATTGACTTTTGACGAGTCCGACGTTCAGCTTGATCAAGAATACGGATGGGATATTCTGGATAGGACAGATCTTCACGCAATTCAAGCATTTCATGATCCACAGCTCGAATAGGATACTTGAAGCAGCGACGGAGTTGGGATACATGAAAGACATCATGCACTTGAGAAAGATTTGGCGGCAATTGCAATTGATATGCCACTTCTCCTCGACAGGCAAGAATACGGAACGGGCCAATGTAGCGAGGAGCTAACTTGCCTTTGATTCCGAACCGATGAGTTCCTTTCAATGGAGTGACGCGAAGGTAAGCTTGCTCGCCAGGCTGATAGACCATTACCTGGTGTTTTCAGTCATAGTTGCTCTTCTGATGAGACTGAGCAGTTTTCAGATGTTCACGGACAATGCGGACTTGTTCTTCAGCTTGCTGAACAATGTCCGGTCCGACGTGTGAGCGTTCCCCAGTTTCTGACCAATTCAGAGGGGTTCGACACTTACGTCCGTATAGAACTTCAAACGGTGCCATCTTCAAACTAGGTTGATAGCGGTTGTTGTAAGAGAATTCGGCATACGGGAGAGATTCCTCCCATTTCTTACCGAAGGAGATGACGCAAGCTCGAAGCATATCTTCGAGCACTTGATTAACTCGTTCGACTTGACCCTGTGACTAAGGGTGAAAAGCGGTGCTGAAAGACAGGTGAGTTCCCATAGCTTCTTGGAGGTGAAGAGGCTGCCATGATCAGAACTGATCTCCAAGGGAACACCGTTGAGTGATACAATTCGGGAAACATACAAGTCTGCTAACTGACTAGCAGTGATTGTCTCCTTAACAGGTAGAAAGTGAGCAACCTTTGAGAATCGGTCAATGACAACAAAAATAGCATGATGACCCTTTTGAGATCTGGGAAAACCAGTAATGAAATCCATTTGGATTTTGTCCATTTCCATTCAGGAATATCAAGTGGTTGCAGAGTTCCAGCAGGCCTTTGGTGTTCTGCTTTAATGCGGCGGTAGACGTCACACTCAGAAACATAACGAGCAATGTCTCGCTTCATATTGGGCCACCAGTATCTCTGACAAATGTCACGGTACATCTTTGTGCTACCAGGATGAATAGATAGATGAGTGTCAACGTGTTCCCTCTCATCCTTGAACTTAGGTACGAAGAGACGGCATTGGAAGAATAGGATCCCATCATCATCAAGAAGGAATTCCGACGGCTTTCCTTTTTCGAGGTATCGCTTGATCCTTTCAACTTCAGAGTCACACCGTTGCATAGTCTTAATGCTATGCTCTAAATCTGGTTCAACAACCAGGGTATTGAGATAACCTTGTGGAACAATATGGAGGTTCAATTTGCGAAGCTCTTCATGGAGAAGAGGTTGCGTTTCCTGAACCATATGGTTGCTGCAATAAGCCTTGTGACTCAAAGCATCGGCCATTACATTAGCTTTGCCAGGGGTATATGAGATATTCATATCATAATCGGCAATTGTTTCGAGCCATCTTTGTTGACAAAGGTTCAGATTTGGTTGAGTATATAGATACTTCAAACTTTGGTGATCCGTGTATATCTCGCAACGGTTACTGAGAAGGTAATGTCGCCATAGCTTCAGGGCATAAATAACCGCAGAAAGTTCAAGATCATGTACTGGATAATTTTCTTCATGAGGATGCAATTGTCGAGAGGCATAAGCAATCACTTTGCGCTCTTGCATTAGGACACAGCCTAATCCTTGACGAGATGCATCACAATATATCACGAAATCCTTTTGGGAATCCGGGGGTGCTAGCACTGGGGCAGATGTTAACTTATCCTTTAGTGTCTGAAAGCTTTCTTGACATTTTTCTGTCCACTCAAATTTAACACCTTTGTGGAGCAGATTCGTCAATGGTTTTGCAATCTTGGAAAAGTTCTCAATGAATCGACGGCGATAACTAGCGAGTCCGAGAAAACTTCTTATTTGCTTAACATTCTTCGGGGGAGTCCAGTCAAGAATAGCCTGAACTCGCTCGGGGTTAACAGCAATGCCATTCTTGGAAATCACATGACCAAGGTAGGTCACTTCAGATAACTAGAACTCACACTTGGAGAATTTAGCATACAACTGATGTTCCCGTAGCTTCTCCAATACAAGCCGAAGATGTTCAGCATGTTCCTCTTCATTCTTGGAATATATAAGGATATCATCCAGATAAACCACGACGAATTTGTCGAGGTAATCCATGAAGATATAGTTCATCAACCGGGAGAAGGTTGCTGGAGCATTTGTTAAGCCAAATGACATAACGGTGTAATCATAAGAACCATATCGAGTAACAAAGGCAGACTTCGGAATATCCTCTTCGCGAACACATATCTGATGATAACCCAACCTCAAGTCGAGTTTCGAGAAGACAGAGGATCCAGCAAGCTGATCATAAAGATCATTGATCAGGGGCAGTGGGTATTTATTCTGGATTGTGGCTTGGTTAATGGGCCGGTAATCCTGAACCAATCGGTTAGTTCCATCCTTCTTTCTAACAAAGAGTGAAGGTGCTCCCCAAGCAGAGGAACTGGGGCGGATGAAACCTTTCTTAAGTGACTTGTCGATTTCTTCCTTAAGCTCGAGAAGGTGGTGCGGAGGCATCTTATAAGGACGCTTCGCAATAGGGATAGTGCCAGGCTTCAAGTCAATGACAAACTCGACAGCCCTAACCGGGGGTATTCCAGGAAGTTCTTCTGGAAAGACTTCTGGAAAATCTTGAACGACAGGAACATTCTCGATTCCTTCCAGAGGTGAGGTGTTCAAAGCATTCAGAGCATATATCTAAGCTTCAGCATCCCGTGTAATGCGGGCGGTATAATTCACTATCTCATCGGAGGGGTGAAGAAGTTGGACAACTTTATTGGCATAATTGATCGAAGCAATGAGAGCTTTCAACCAATCCATTCCGAGTATGAGGTCTATGGTGGAAGACTTCAAGACGATGGGTGAGGCAAGGAATTCCAACCCTTTAATTTCGACGATAACGTCAGGTGCTATCACGTCAGCATGACAATGACCTCCGAGAGTTTTAATGACTAACGGAGTATGCATCTTCTCATACCGAATGCCATGCATGAATGCAAATTTTCCAGAGATGAATGAATGTGATGCTCTTGAATCAAATAAAACAGAAGCAGGTACTGAGTTAATGAGAAGGGTACCCATCACAGTAGCAGGTTGATCCTGGACTTCTTCAATATCAATGTTGTAAGCGTGTCCACGACCATGTGCAGCAGACCCAGTATTATAGTTGCGGGCCTGATTGTTGCCACGACCATTGCCACGGCCAGTACGAGGAAAAGCCAACTGATTCTGAGTCTGGCGGCAGTCCTTAGCAAGGTGACCTGGTTTGCGGCACTTGAAGCACAGACCATCTTCAGGACGAAGAGGAGCATTGTTTTGAATAGCTTGAGCTCTTGGCTGCCTCGGTGGTGGAGGAGGCAGACGTGGTGCAGCATAGTTGTTCTTTGGCGCAGGGGCATTTGGACGGAACACGTTGTTGGGAATCCAGACTCGACGCTTCTGTGCTGAGCCCGAAGATGAGCCAGCATCATGATAGCGCTTCTGCGAGTCCTTGTGCTTCATCTGAGCGGTCTCAACCAGAATAGCCTTGTTCACAAGAGTAGAAAAGTCATTGAAGTCTTGAGCAGCAAGGGCAAGCTCGAGGTCTGGGTGGAGTCCATTACGAAACTTCTCTTGTCTATGAGCATCTGTGGCGATTTCTTCTTCAGCATACCGGGAGAGGTCAAGAAATTCCCGTTGATAAGCTTCGACAGTCTTATTGCCCTGAGTGAGGTTGCGGAACTGGGTCTTCATCCGTTCCATAATTGCCTGAGGAATCTAATGGGCATGGAAAGCAGCCTGGAACTCATACCAGGTAACTATTGTTCCACAGGCAGTGTACGCTTGTGGGTGTCCCACCATTGAGCAGCGGGACCCTTTAGGAAAAAGGACGCGAAAGTGACAAAGTTGGCAGGGGCGACATTAGCAGACTCCATCTCATGAGTGATGTCGCGGAGCCAGTCATCAGCATCCAGGGGCTTCTCAGAGTTGCGGAACGGAGTGGGGTTAGGTCACATAAATTCCGGCGGTGTTATTGAAGGAGGGTTCTGGTTCTAGTTGTTCTGATGCGGAAACTGAGCCATGATTCCAGTCATGAACTGGCGGTTGAGCTCGAACTGTTGCATCATAGCTGCCATATAGTCTGGCGGTGGTGGGCGTTCAGGGGCACGACCACGACCACGACCACCTGGTCTAACCATCCTGCTAAGTATCAACAGGGGGTAGTTTAGTAAAAGCAATTGCGAGTGCTTAGCGACAAGCATGATGTAACTCGACAACAATTTTAAGCAGTGCAACAGATACATAACAGTAGTCAATTAAGACATACAGATCCATACACAGAGTCGGGTACATGCGGACAGCATAACGGCGCAAATTTAGAACTAGACATACTACGCGGCGCGCAGGCACGAGGTAAGGAAGTACACAACGAGACATAGCAAAGGCTACATCAACGTCGGGGAAAACCATTGAAACGGGGTAGCTGCGAGTGCAGATGATGAATGTTCGTCGCGGTAGGATCCTGCGCTCCATGTGCACTCTGATGCAGAACCCGGTCTCGAGCTATAAGAAGAGGTCCACGTGCAGGTGTGTGACCTCCAACAGCAGGCCAGTCAATACCAGCATACATCTGAGTCCTGCGCGGATAAAGGATGTGTTCCGGATGTATCCCTGCACGAACAGTGGGTAGCAACTACATCATAGCATCATAGAGACGTGCTTGAGTGGCAACCAACTCGACGGCAAGAGCCTGAACAGTGCGATCCAGAGCCTGAGTGCACTGAATCAGAACACGCGGGTCATAGTGACGAGGCTCGTATGGGGCACAGATAGCTGTGTAGTATCCAGTAGCATCTCCAGCAGGGGCATACGGAATGTATCAGAACTCAGAGTCATCCAAGATATCGCTGAACTCTCCTCGGAGACGTGCGATAGCAGAGTAGGCGGCATCATGGACTGCCATCTCAATCGTCACGTCGATACCGTGGAAAAGGTGCAGCTCAGTGTCTGAGCCATCTTGCTGATCATAGATACGAACATCAGCATGGTAATGCTCCTAGTTGAACTCGCTGTAATCCTCATAGACCAAGTACTCGGGGTACCAGCGGTAGCCAAGTCTGGTCAGGAGGGCGATCAGAACAGCTGGAAACCCAGGGGCATCACAAGCCCAAGTGCGAAGCACAAGCTGTGTCGTAGGACGTGGTGGAAACAAACGATCCATCTGAAACATAGGAAATTCAGGTTTGTCAAACGACAATGAGAAGTTTAACACAACTCGAAGAGAAAGGTTAAACAAAACAATGGAAAGGAAAATGATTATCAGACTAATCAGATCAATGACAGGGAAATCGCACAGATATCCAGCTCTCCGGGTAGACGGGATTTACGAGATCCTAAGTGTCGGCGTTAGTAAAATTTATTTAACCCGAATAGAAGAGAGATCAGAGTCCCAGAGTATAGACGAGGAATAAAAGATCCTAATACCACCCAGTTGGCGACGTGGGCCCGTAAGCCACAGCCAAGTTAGTAAAATAGTTTTTTTGGTTTCAAGACTCAACTTCGGCCAAGGAATTGGAAGGGGGCTTCCTACAGGCAGTCGACTCTGATACCAACTTGTGACGCCCCCGGCTCAATCGTACACTAATCATACACGCAAACGTGTACGATCAAGATCAGGGACTCACGGGAAGATATCACAACACAACTCTAACACAAATAAACGGAGATCCACAATATTACAGACCAGGGATCCGAAGATCCGAATACATAAGTCAGTCATACAAATATTATCTGAGTACAGACATAGTTAGACAAGTTTTTGCCTTAAGAAGGCTAGCACAAACAATGACTCTAGATCGAAAGGCGTAGGCCTCCTACCTGGGAGCCTCCGATCCTACTCCTGGTCGGCTAGCTCGATCCAGTAGTAAGTGCCGTCTGGACCCTCCTGGTAGTAAGCTCCTGAGGTGGCATCTGGCTCCGGGGCTCCATCGTCTGATGTATCATCAAAGTGGGGTATGGGGAAAAAGAAGTACAAAGCAACCGTGAGTACTCATCCGAAGTACTCAGCAAGCAAGGATCTACACTACATATGCAACACTATCAAGGGAAAAGGCTGTATATATGGACTGGGCTGCAGAAATGCCAGAATAGAGAGAAGGCCTAGTCCTATCGAAGACTAGCATCTTCAAACATCTTCATGAAGCCATCATCTTGCAGCAATTAGAAGAGTATAGGAAGCATTTTATTAAGAAAACATGTTGAAGCAAAGCCTAGAGATCCTTCCTCGACTCCCTGCGAGAAAGCGATCCCGAAGCTTCAATTAAGTAACAAGTATCCAGTTCAAGTAGTAGATCGGGATACACAAACTGAGCGTCCTTTACCGTAGGACTGGCTATCGATAGATTATTCATCCCTGCAGGGGTGCACTACTGTTACCCAACACACTCGATCACCTCTGGCCGGACACACTTGCTGGGTAATGCCCGGCCTCGGGAGATCAACACGAAGCAGCGCCCTACCTAGGCTTGGCAGAGAGGTCAGCACGCCGGACTAACCTATGCACCCAGAGGTCTTGGGCCATCGCCCAGGGTACCCTGCGCGTAGCGAGACTGGCCGGGGTGCAGGCGCGACACTGAACTCGTCAGTGAAGTATCCAGCCCAATCTCGACAATCAGCCCGCACGGTGAATCGTGACATCTGACGAGCTTTCGGGAGAACTGTACATCGCAGAGGGCCCCATAACCATTATCCTGCGTGGTGGTAGTGTGTATAGGGCACGTCGACCCACTCAGATCACACACCCAAATCCAATAGGCTCATTTAGTATCACACGGAGACAATCAGAGTTTCTGAAGCTCCGCCACAATATCACACTCGAGTGCCCTTCCGGCACACCCGACATCATAGATCCCCTTGCGGGTACCCATCAGGGTCGACCCGCCTGTAACAAAGGTCAAAGTAACTGTGTGGTCATAGCATCAAGGGGGAAACCCCGAGGAATCACCCTCGGTGAATTCCACTCGATGAAATCATCAGGGTGAACATATGAGGCATCACCCTCGAGGTTCATACTAAGGGGTTGCACGACAGAGTCGTATCGGAAGTGGAGAAGGAGGAATCACCCTCGATGACCACGACCGAATAGCTACACTGCAGAGTATTCATACAGAGGTGTTCTAGTGCCTAACTAAATGATTTAGTTAATTTAGGAATTTATTTGGATTTATTTAATTAAAGTTGAGCACTATTCATTTATTGAAATCGGTCTAAAAGTTCCATGTTCATCTAGCTAGGGGCATCTGACAGGAATACGGAGGGCGTATTTAGATTCGTATCGAAATTCTGAGCGACTTTCATATATAAATTATTTTCATCGGAGTTACGGTTTATTTTATATGATTTTCTAAAGTTTTAATCATTTCCTGAATTTAATTATTTATTTAAATTCGAATTATCCAGAATAGTGAATGATGATGTCAGCATGACATCACCATGATGTCAACAGGTCAAACCCGGCTTACCAGGGTCAAACCTAACAGATGGGTCCTGTGGGACCCACATGTCATTGACAGAGCTAATTTAAACAGGGTTAATTTAATCTAACTAAACTAACTAGTAGGTGGGGCCCAGCCGTCAGTGGCTAATTAGTGATTTAATAACTAATTATTAAATTATTCTTTTATTTTAATTCATTTACTGGGCGGGTCCCACATGTCAGTGAGACAGGGGCGCCCAGTCAGCAGTTGACCCAGTCAACTGGGTCAACTGGGTCCCAGGGGGCCCGCAGTCAGTGACTCAGGGGCGGGGCCCGCAAGGCCAGGTCAGCGTCGACCGGCGACTCGTCGCCGGCGACCAAAACAACGGCGGCGCGATCGGGAGGGGGTCGGGATTTGCGTACAGAGCGCTGTTGCGAGCGCGACCGGGCTCATTCGAACGGGTAGACGACGGCGAAGCGACCTGGGGTGACGGCGGGGGCTGCGGTGGTCGGTAGCGTCGACGGCGAGCAGCGAGGCGGTCGCCGGAGTTCGTCCGTCGTCGGGATCGGAGCTGGGGTGCGTTTGCGGGGAAACTGAGCAGCTAGTCGAGGCCTACGCGGTGCGGCGAACACAACGGTGGCGCGCACGGGACCCTATGGTCGCCGTGGCCACGCCGGCGACGAGGCCAGACGGCGGAGGGATCAGGCTATGGTGGAGCGAGCGCTACGGGCCGCTAGAGGGGCAGAGGAAAGGCGCGTTCGACGCAGGGGCTCACCGGGGGAGCGTGGGGTCTGGGCAGAGGGCTCGGGGAAGCGCGATGGAGCCGGAATCATCGTCGGAGTTCGTCGGGGCCGAGGAAGAAGATGGGGACGTCGAGCTCGATGGGGTGGCTCCCGTCTTCGATCCGTCGGCGCAGAGAGAGTGGAGGAGCACTGCGGAGGTCGGGGACATGGAGAGGCGGCGAAAGGGGCACGGTGGCCATGAGCTTCAACGGAGGCCGATCATGGCGGCGTCGGGCGAGGTGGGGAACGAGGGAGAACGGGGGGGAATGGTGGCTAGGGTTCGTCCGCGGGGTCGAGGGGGGCCCTTGTAGGCGTCCGCGGCGTGCGGCGTGCGTTGTCGAGCGTAGGCGAGGGGGGGCCGGGTGCGCGCGCGCGTGCGCGTTCGACAGCAAGGGGGAGGGGTGAGCAGTAGGAAGGGGACGACGCGGGAGTGGGCTGGGCCGGCGCTGTAGCAAGCAGGCCCAAGTGCATAGTAGCTTTTAGGCCGTTTTCTATTTTCTCTTTTCTGTTTCTTTTCTTTTCCTGTTTTCTGTTTTTGCAAAATTCTGTGGCCTCATATTTAGTTTTGTAAAATATGTGAACTAGTCACAAAACTCCAGTGCAACATCTACTAATGCCATAAAATAGTTTTGAGTTCATATCATTTCATTTGCAATTTTATAAAACTAAATGGGATTAAATATTGCTGTTTTGGCACTGTTAGAGTCAGTTAATTTATTTATTAAATGTTGGTCACAATTTTAGCATTGTCTCTAGAATATTTGTCACCTAATGAACATTTTAGTTTCTGTGTTTGAACAACTTTTATTTTCCACTTTAAATTAAATTTGAATTTTTGAGTTAGGAGTTGAAAAGCAATATGATGCAAATGATGATTAGGCACTGTTAATCATGCTGACTTGTCATTATCAAAAGTGATTACTGTGGCTAATGACATGGGGTGTTACAATTCTCCTCATCTATCAAGAATTCTCGTCCCGAGAATTAAGAGGAAGACTGAAAGAAAGCGGGGTATTCTTCGCGAAGACAATCCTCGCGTTCCCAAGTGGCTTCATCTTCAGAATGATTCGACCACTGAACTTTGAGGAATTTAATTGACTTTTGACGAATCCGGCGTTCAGCTTGATCAAGAATACGGATGGGATATTCTGGATAGGACAGATCTTCACGCAATTCAAGCATTTCATGATCCCCAGCTCGAATAGGATCCTTGAAGCAGCGACGGAGTTGGGATACAAGAAAGACATCATGCACTTGAGAAAGATTTGGCGGCAATTGCAATTGATATGCCACTTCTCCTCGACGGGCAAGAATACGGAACGGGCCAATGTAGCGAGGAGCTAACTTGCCTTTGATTCCGAACCGATGAGTGCCTTTCAACGGAGTGACGCGAAGGTAAGCTTGCTCGCCAGGCTGATAGACCATTACCTGGTGTTTTCGGTCATAGTTGCTCTTCTGACGAGACTGAGCAGTTTTCAGATGTTCACGGACAATGCGGACTTGTTCTTCAGCTTGCTGAACAATGTCCGGTCCGACGAGTGAGCGTTCCCCAGTTTCTGACCAATTCAGAGGTGTTCGACACTTACGTCCGTATAGAACTTCAAACGGTGCTATCTTCAAACTAGCTTGATAGCTGTTGTTGTAAGAGAATTCGGCATACGGGAGAGATTCCTCCCATTTCTTACCGAAGGAGATGACGCAAGCTCGAAGCATATCTTCGAGCACTCGATTAACTCATTCGACTTGACCCTGTGACTGAGGGTGAAAAGCGGTGCTGAAAGACAAGTGAGTTCCCATAGCTTCTTGGAAACTATTCCAGAATCTGGAGGTGAAGAGGTTGCCACGATCAGAACTGATCTCCAAGGGAACACCATGGAGTGACACAATTCGGGAAACATACAAATCTGCTAACTGACTAGCAGTGATTGTCTCCTTAACAGGGCCGGCGCTGTAGCAAGCAGGCCCGAGTGCACAGTAGCTTTTAGGCCGTTTTCTACTTTCTCTTTTCTGTTTCTTTTCTTTTCCTGTTTTCTATTTTTGCAAAATTGTGTGGCCTCATATTTAGTTTTGTAAAATATGTGAACTAGTCACAAAACTCCAGTGCGACATCTACTAATGCCATAAAATAGTTTTGAGTTCATATCATTTCATTTGCAATTTTATAAAACTAAATGGGATTAAATATTGCTGTTTTGGCACTGTTAGAGTCAGTTAATTAATTTATTAAATGTTGGTTACAATTTTAGCATTGTCTCTAGAATATTTGTCACCTAATGAACATTTTAGTTTCTGTGTTTGAACAACTTTTATTTTCCACTTTAAATTAAATTTGAATTTTTGAGTTAGGAGTTGAAATGCAATATGATGCAAATGATGATTAGGCACTGTTAATCATGCTGACTTGTCATTATCAGAAGTGATTACTGTGGCTAATGACATGGGGTGTTACAATGCCATAACCAACCTTTAGAAGATTTTGCAATGAGGCAAGTGCGAGGTTGAGCTCTTTCAGTGAAATCAACAATGTATAGATCACCTCTACGGATACCGATAAGACATATTATGACGGATCTTTTACATCGGTGTCCCTAACTGGAATCCACTACTCATATTTGCCCCAAATTTCGAAGCCTGCTCAAATTTGCCCCTCTGCCGTTATGTGCACTAATAGAAATGCCCTTCTGTGTCGTTATCGTCTCGTCAAAGTCGGTCAAAGGGCTTTGACCGTCCTGAAAAAAATAGCAAAAAAAATCTTAAAAATCTGAAATTTTGTGGGATCAAAGATACTCAGGTTCGCAATATGTGTGCAAATTTTTGTGCTGTTTGGACATTCCAGGAGCTCATGGTAAAGAAAAAACAGTAAATATGTACACATGTGAACAGTAAATTCAAAAAAATAGCAAGAAAATTCAAAAAAAATATGAAAAAATTTGGCATTAAAGAGGCTCGGGTCCGCAAGATGCGTGCAAATTTTGTTGTGTTTGGACACTGTAGGAGCTCGTGGAGAAAAAAACAAAATTTGGCTAGGAAAAAAACTTTAGAAAAATTGACTATTTTTTTTGCTAGAGCTCCTCACATGTCATTTGATCACAAAAACTTGCAAGCACCTTGTGCACCCAAGCCTCTTTGATGCCAAAAAATTTCATATTTTTTTGAATTTTCTTGCTATTTTATTTCAAATTTACTATTCACAAGCGTACACATCAACTGTTTTTCCTCGCCACGAGCTCCTGGAATGTCCAAATAGCACGAAATTTTGCACGCACCTTGCGCACATGATTATCTTCGATGCCACAAAATTTTAGATTTTTTAGATTTTGTTTGCTATTTTTTCAGGATGGTCAAAGCTCTTTGACCGGACGGTAACGGCACAGAAGGGCATTTTTATAAGTGCACATAACGGCAGAGGAGCAAATTTGAGCAGGCTTGAAAATTAGGGGCATATATGAGTAGGTGGTTCGAGTTAGGGACAAAAATGTAAATGGCCCTATGATGATTATCTTGATGAAACACTTGGCAATCTACTTCAGTAAATAGAACAATAAACCAAAGCCGGCTAGTCTAGACATGGAAAGACGATTGTAACCAAGAGATTCAATGAGCATAACATTTTGAATGGAGCTATCATTGGATATGGCCACCTTACTGATACGTCTCCAATGTATCTATAATTTTTTATTGTTCCATGCTCTTAAAGTATCATTCTTGGATGTTTTATACTCATTTACTAGCAACTTTATATCATTTTTTGGGACTAACCTATTGACATAGTGCCCAGTGCCAGTTGTTGTTTTCTGCTTGTTTTTTACTTTGCAAAATATCAATACCAAATGAAGTCCAAATGCCACAAAACTTTTTGGAGATTTTTTTCTAGACAGAAGAAACCCAGGGAGCCAAGGAAGTGCACCAGAGGAGGCCCGTGGGGCCCACTAGGCACCAGTGTGCGCCCTGGTGGGTAGTGAGGCCCACGGGAGGCTTCTCCACTGACTATCAGCACTATAAATACTCTAAAATCCCAAAAACCCTAGGGAATTCTATGAAACACAATTCCAGCCGCCACAAGTTCCAGAACCATGAGATCCAATCTAGAGGCCTTTTCCGGCACTCTGCCGGAGGGGTCAACAATCACGGAGGGGTTCTTCATCGTCACCCTTGCCCCTCTGATGATGCATGAGTAGTTCACCACAGACCTACGGGTCCGTAGGAAGTAGCTAGATGGCTTCTTCTCTCTTTTTGATCTTCAATACAATGTTCTCCTCGATGTTCTTGGAGATCTATTTGATGTAATGACTTTTTGCGGTGTATTTGTTGGGATCCGATGAATTGTGAGTTTATGATCAGATCTATCCATGAATATTATTTGAGTCTTTGTTGAACTCTCTTATGCATGATTGTTATCGCCTCGTATTTCTTCTCCAAAACTTTGGTTTGGTTTGGCCAACTAGATTGATTTTTCTTCCCATGGGAAGAGGTGCTTTGTGATGGGTTCGATCTTGCAGTGCTCAATCTCAGTGACAGAAGGAGACATGACACGCATGTATTGTTACCATTAAGGATAAAACGATGGGGGTCTATTCCTACATGAATAGATCTTGTCTACATCATGTCATTGTTCTTATTGCATTACTCCGTTTTTTCCATAAACTTAATACACTAGATGCATGCTGGATAGCGGTCGATGTGTGGAGTAATAGTAGTAGAAGCAGGCAAGAGTCGGTCTACTAATCTTGGACGTGATGCCTATATACATGATCATTGCCTTGGATATCATCATAATTATTTGCTCTTCTATCAATTGCCCAACAGTAATTTGTTTACTCACTGTATGCTATTTTCTCGAGAGAAGCCTATAGTGAAATCTACGGCCCCCGGGTCTATTTCCTATCATATTATTTTCAGATCTATTAATCCAAAAATCAAAAATACCTTGCTGCACTTTTTCTTTATTTATTTTATTTTGTGTTTTTGCTAGATCTATTTATCCAATCTCATACAATTTAATCTATCTCAATACCGAGGAGGGATTGACAACCCCTCTTATGCGTTGGGTTGCAAGTTTTTGTTGTTTGTGTGCAGTTGCTGTTTACATAGTGTTGTTTGGTTCTCCTACTGGATTAATAACCTTGGTTTCATAACTGCAGGAAATACTTACCATTGTTGTGCTGCCTCATCCTCTCCTCTTCGGGGAATTACCAACGCAGATACAAGCAGTCAGGAAAAATTTATGGTGCCATTGCCCGGGAGACATCAACAACATCTATCAGGTTCCTACACACAAACTCTCATCTCCTTGCAATTACTTTATTTGCCATTTGCCTCTCGTTTTCATCTCCCCCACTTCTAAAACCTTTTTGCAAAAATACAAAAATATTTTGTGTTTGCCTTTTTCTTGTTTGATCTTTTGTTTGCTTGTGATCTTGCTTGCCTACTTTATCATTATGGCTAGTTCTTCACCTACTACGTGTACCCCTAAGAATGAAGTTCTCAATTTTAAGCAAAGGGGAGGAGAGAATTTAAAGGATGCTTGGTATAGGATTTGCAATGCTCATAATAGATATACTTGTAAGCAATCCACTACTATTCTTCTTCGCAATTTTTATGTGGGCATTACCACTTGGTATAGATTTTTCTTGATACTATCACTGGAGGAAATTTCTTGATGTGCCCCCCTTTGGATGCTTTTAATGCTATGGGAAATTTAGTGGGATCACCTCCTATCATTATCAATGAAACGGTTTTAACTCTTGAGCATGTTATGCAAAGGCTAGATGCTATTGAAAAGAAAATGCTCACCGAAGAACATATTGAAAATTTGGATCAAAGGATTCATAATCTTGCTAATAAAATTGGGTCAAAGGTAAGAGATACTCTTAAATTACTAAGAGAAAAAGGACCCATAGTTAACGAGAGGGTAGAAGAGAGCCCCGCTAGAATTGATAAGTTGGAAGAAATTTTTAGTAATCTGAGTTCTGCTTTTTCTTCCATTAAAACTACTGAAAAGATTCCTATTAGTAATAATTGCAAGTCTACACATGTTCCTAAGAACAAGGGTGCCACTTCTAGTAGCAACAATAAAGATCTTAAAATGATTAGTATTCACCCCAACTTTGTTGAAGTGATAAAGAACCCTACTTGCAAAAGTGAACTTCTCAATTTTATTCCTAGGAGTGTAATCATAGAAAATATGCATACTAGATCTCTAACGAATTATAGTTGTGTGATTGTGGAGTTGGAAACTAAAGATGACAATACTTGAATCTATGCATTATGCCTAGCTAGGGGCATAAAATGATAGCTCTTGTTGGGAGGCAACCCAATGAATAAATTTTTTTTTTCTCTTTTTCTTTCTACTTTTGTGTGTTCACACATTTATGCCTCTGTTATGATTGTGTTTTTATGTTTTAATTAGTGTTTGTGCCAAGTAAAGCCTTTAGGATCATGTTGGGTGATAGTTGATTTGATCTTGTTGGAAAACAGAAACTTTTGCGCCCAGTAGCAAAATTGTTAAAAATCACAGAAGCGTGATAAAATTCTGAATTTTTTAAACATGATTGATATACATTGCCTACGTTGTCCTAATTTTTCAAAAAAATTGGAGTTACACAAGTATGGTCAAAGTCCAGATTACTACGGACTATTCTGTTTTTGACAGATTTTGTTTTCATTGCATTTTGTGCTTATTTTGATGAATCTATGGATTGTATCAGGGGGTATAAGCCATGGTAAAGTTAGAATAAAGTAGGTATAATGCAATAATAAAATATGAATGGGTTTGCAACAGTACTTAAAGTGGTGATTTGCTTTATTATACTAACAGATCTCACGAAGGTTTTTGTTAAGTTTTGTGTGATTGAAGTTTTCAAGTTTTGGGTGATATCACGATGGATGAAGGAATAAGGAGTGGAAAGAGCCTAAGCTTGGGGATGCCCATGGCACCCCAAGGTAATATTCAAGGAGAACCAAGCAACTAAGCTTGGGGATGCCCCGGAAGGCATCCCCTCTTTCTTCTAACGACCATCGGTAATTTTACTTGGAGCTATATTTTTATTCGTCACATATCATGAGTATTGCTTGGAGCGTCTTGTATTATATGAGTCTTTGCTTGTTTTGCTTTTTAGTTTGTCACAATCATCCTTGTTGGACACACCTATTTGAGAGAGCCATAATGATGCCATGATTTGTTAGAATTGCTCTATGTGCTTTCCTTAATTTTTTTGAGCTATGGAATTGCTCTAGTATTTCACTTATATCTCTTTGAGCACGGTGGTTGTTTAATTTTTGAAGAAATGTTCTCATGCTTCACTTAGATTATTTTGAGAGTTAGTAAAATTTTGAAGAAATATCCTCTCATGCTTCACTTATATTATTTTGAGGGTTGAAAATTTTGAAGAAATATTTATGCTCTTGTTCTTCACTTAAATTTGTTTGAGAGCTTCTTTTAAGCAATGGTAATATATGAAACTAGTCCCAAAGTGATAGATATTGAAGAGGGATAATAAATACTATCATAAAGATCATTGGATATTAAAACTTGATTCCTTGCAATAGTTTTGCGATATGGAGATAGAAATATGTGAGTCATGTTGGTGAGTAATTATGCTTTAGTAAGAATATTGGTGTTAAGGTTTGTGATTCCCTATGCAAGCACGAAAGTCAATAGTTATGCAATGAAGTTACATCCTACTTATGGTGCATTATTCAGTGTTAGTTACGTTTAATGCTTGTTTATGATCATTTTCGTTTCTTGGTTGGTGGCTTCTCAATCTATTTGCTAGCCTTCCCTTGTACTAAGCGGGAATACTGCTTGTGCATCCAAACTCCTTAAACCAAGTTGTGCCAAATGAGTCCACCATACCTACCTATATGCGGTATTTCCATGCCGTTCCAAGTAAATTTGTATGTACCAACTCTAATTTTCAAAATGAATTTCCTTTTTGTGTGCCTGTGCCGCTCATGAAGCGGCAGGGGATGGCCAATATTTTTCCATGCTAGATGTGTTATTCTCAAGATGAGTGTTTATTCACTTGTCATTGCATGAGAGTGTGGCCGATAATAGGGATGCCCAGTCCTGAATTGAAAAATAAATTTACTTTATCTTGTCAATAATAAATTCCTTGGAAAGTGTTGGTATGGAAGGCACCCGTAGATACGACTAGCCATAGATTGTGAAAGAATGGTGGAAAAAGGAATAAACTTTATTTTATGTTTGGGAACCGCCTATGATGTATCTAGCATGGAAAGTATTGGGAATTCTCAGTTGTTTTCGTTGACGGGAAAATCATGCCTCTCAAAACAATTTTATCTCCCAATTTAAGCTTTGAGCTCTGGCACCTCTACAAATCAATGCTTCCCTCTGCGAAGGGCCTATCTATTTACTTTTATGCAACTTTTATTTTAATTGAGTCTCCATCTTCTCTTATAAAGCACCAACTAGGGAGCACTATTGTCATACTTGTGCATTGGATGTAGCTAATATTTGAGTGTGTTTCATGAATGGATCAATGATTGAGCATAATGGTCTGGGGATAGCTTTCTTTAGTGTTGATATTTTGAAAGACATGGTTGCTTGTTTATATGCTTGAGTATTGATGTCTTCATGTCAAATTATAGACTATTGCTTTGAATCATCTAAAGTCCAAATGTGCATGCTACAAAAGAAAACAATATGTGATGAATATGATGGGTAGCATTCCACATCAAAAATTCTGTTTTTATCATTTACCTACTCGAGGACGAGCAGGAATTAAGCTTGGGGATGCTGATACGTCTCCAATGTATCTATAATTTTTTATTGTTCCATGCTGTTAAAGTATCATTCTTGGATGTTTTATACTCATTTACTAGCAAATTTATATCATTTTTTCGGACTAACCTATTGACATAGTGCCAGTGCCAGTTGCTGTTTTCTGCTTGTTTTTTACTTTGTAGAATATCAATACCAAATGAAGTCCAAATGCCACGAAACTTTTTGGAGATTTTTTTCTGGATAGAAGACACCCAGGGAGCCGAGGAAGTGCACCAGAGGAGGCCCATGGGGCCCACTAGGCACCAGGGTGCACCAGAAGACCCAGGCGCACCCTGGTGGGTAGTGGGGCTCACAGGAGGCTTCTCCACCAACTATCAGCTCTATAAATACTCTAAAATCCGAAAAATCCTAGGGGTGTCGACGAAACACAATTCCAGCCGCCACAAGTTCCAGAACCACGAGATCCAATCTAGAGGCCTTTTCCGGCACTCTGCCAGAGGGGTAAACGATCATGGAGGGGTTCTTCATCATCACCCTTACCCCTCCGATGATGCGTGAGTAGTTTACCACAGACCTATGGGTCCGTAGGCAGTAGCTATATGGCTTCTTCTCTCTTTTTGATCTTCAATACAATGTTCTCCTCGATATTCTTGGAGATCTATTTGATGTAATGACTTTTTGCGGTGTGTTTGTTGGGATACGATGAATTGTGAGTTTATGATCAGATCTATCCATGAATATTATTTGAGTCTTTGTTGAACTCTCTTATGTATGATTGTTATAGCCTCGTATTTCTTCTCCCAAACTTTGGTTTGGTTTGGCCAACTAGATTGATTTTTCTTGCCATGGGAAGAGGTGCTTTGTGATGGGTTCGAACTTGCGTTGCTCAATCTCAGTGACAGAAGGATAAATGACATGCATGTATCATTGCCATTAAGGATACAAAGATGGGGTATATTCCTACATGAATAGATCTTGTCTACATCATGTCATTGTTCTTATTGCATTACTCCGTTTTTCCGTGAACTTAATACACTAGATGCATGCTGGATAGCGGTCAATGTGTGGAGTATTAGTAGTAAATGCAGGCAGGAGTCGGTCTACTAATCTTGGATGTGATGCCTATATACATGATCATTTCCTTGGATATCGTCATAATTATTTGCTCTTCTATCAATTGCCCAATAGTAATTTGTTTACCCACCGTATGCTATTTTCTCGAGAGAAGCCTCTAGTGAAATCTACGGCCCCCGGGTCTATTTCCTATCATATTATTTTCAGATCTATTAATCCAAAAATCTGAAAATATCTTGCTGCACTTTTTCTTTATTTATTTTATTTTGTGTTTTTTCTAGATCTATTTATCCAATCTCATACAGTTTAATCTATCTCAATACCGAGGAGGGATTGACAACCCCTCTGACGCGTTGGGTTGCAAGTTTTTTTATTTGTGTGCATATGATGTTTACATAGTGCTGCTTGGTTCTCCTACTGGATTGATAACCTTGGTTTCATAACTGAGGGAAATACTTACCGTTGCTGTGCTGCATCATCCTCTCCTCTTCGGGGAATTACCAACGCAGATACAAGAAATCACTTACCAAGGCCTGGTACCTTACCCTTGGAGTTATCTCCAAAAGTCACATACTTGCGTGGACCATCATTTTGTGCAAGCTCACAGAACATGTCTCTATCTCTGGTCATGTGATCGGTACACCTACTATCAAGAATCCACTCTTTTCCTCCGGCCATGTAATTTCGAAGATTTGCCATGAGACTAAGATTACTCATAGTCTTCTCATATTCGATGTCGAATTCTTTGTCCTCATCATAATAGCCATGCTCATCAACATCATCACCTAGTTTAGGTGATTTGTTAGATTTATGAGCATGTCAATGTGCAAGTTTATGAATTCTAACAAATTCCATGATAATGTTGCTAATATTTCCAACATCACCCTTAGCACGCATAAGATCATGGAGCTCAAATAGACAATCATAAAACTTAGGATCACTAGGCTTCATCTTATGAAATGCAATGGACTTATGAAGAATTTCATTGAGATTTTTCAAGGAGTAATTTGGAAAGCATTCCTCAAGATAATTCCATATAGTGTATGTGCATTCAAAGTTTTGCAAGCAAACAAGCACATTTCTGGGTAATCCTCTAATGATAAGATTGACCGTCCTAAGATTACGAACCATGTGAAGATACTCATCAGGGGTGGGATGTAAAGGATCAATAGGAGGCACATAAAGGCTAAGAATATACTTGCTGATACGTCCATTTTGCATCATGTTTTCCTACTATTATTTATAATGTTTTTATGCGTAATAATGCTTTTTTGGAGTATTTCTAATGCCTTTTCTCTCATAATATGCAAGGTTTACACGAAGAGGGAGAATACCGGCAGCTGGAATTCCGGACCTAAAAAAGCTACGTCAGAGTTACCTATTCTGCACATCTCCAAATGGGGAGAAAATTTACGAAGAATTGTTTTGGAATATATGAAGAATATTGGAGCAAATAACTACCAGAGGGGGCCCACCAGGTGGGCACAACCCACCTGGGCACGCCAGGGAGCCCAGACGCACCCTGGTGGGTTGTGCCCTCCTCGGCCCACCTCCGGTGCCCATCTTCTGGTATATAAGTCATTTTGACCTAGAAAAAATAGAGGGAGGACTTTCGGGACAAAGCGCCGCTGTCTTGAGGCGGAACTTGGGCAGGAGCAATTTTGCCCTCCGGCGGAGCGATTCCGCTGGGGGAACTTCCCTCCCGGAGGGGAAATCATCGTCATCGTCATCACCAACAACTCTCCCATCTTTGGTAGGGCCATCTCCATCAACATCTTCAACAGCACCATCTTCCCTCAAACCCTAGTTCATCTCTTGTGTTCAATCTTTGTACCGGAACCTTAGATTGGTACTTGTGGGTGACTAGTAGTGTTGATTACATCTTGTAGTTGATTACTATATGGTTTATTTGGTGGCAGATTATATGTTCAAATACATTATGTTATTTAATACCCCTCTGATCTTGAGCATGATTATCATTTGTGAGTAGTTACTTTTGTTCTTGAGGTCACGGGAGAAGTCATGTTGCAAGTAATTATGTGAACTTGATATGTGTTCGATATTTTGATGATATGTATGTTATGATTCCCTTAGTGGTGAACGTCGACTACATGGCACTTCACCATATTTGGGCCTAAGGGAATGCATTGTGGAGTAGTTATTAGATGATGGGTTGCTAGAGTGACAGAAGCTTAAACCCTAGTTTATGCGCTACTTCGTAAGGGACCGATTTGGATCCAAAAGTTTAATGCTATGGTGTAGCAACACGACCTCAAACCGTCAAGCATCTGTGTATCTGTGCCATCCCTGGATCAGTATGCTGGCACACACAGTACATCAATGTATATATCAAAGTGCAATCACATGTATAAATAACGCAAAACTGATATATACCTCATAAGTCTAAGCGGAACAAACAAACGGGTGTGGAGTCCAATCAACGCCATCGGCAGGTTGAGTGAAGACCGTAACCCAACAACGAAACTCACTCATCGTAGACATAATCCTGCAACATGATACATTGCAGCCATGTAGGTCAGTACATTGAATGTACCGGCAAGATCACTATAAGAAAAACAGATGATAAAACTATACTATGTGCAATATGGCTTTGTGGCTTTGTATCTGAGGGTTTTTTTTCTTTGCGTAAAAGCTAGTTTTATTTTCCCTACAACAAAAGAATACCAGGAGTCTTCACTACAGAGTTATCTACTATGACATGGTTCCGCCAACCGATGTCTCATAGCCCAAATCATCATAAGTTGCCCACAATTAAGTTATCAGTCTGGTGTTGAGAGTTCCGAGATAGATCCAAGTCCAGAGGCTCAAATTGTCCGTAACCGGGGACACGGCTAATCTATTAGGTTTTAACCCTCTGCAGAGGTTTGTACACTTTACCCACAAGATTCGATCCCTCCCGTTTCGTCCTCACACTTCAGATCGTTTGAGAACAGGACGATCAAAACATGGTCTTCCAAAGAGTTCCTCTGACCACTGTTCGGTGCTCATCCAATCCTATCGTAGTTCTACATCTGCTAGCACCGTCCCAGCCAGAGTCACAACTAAGGTCAACCAAGCCAGAGCCCTTAATGACTTGCGGTTGCACAGGTAAGCTTCCGGGCATGAAGTATTCTTCCGTCTCTTTGAGCCTGGGTGGAGCTTTCCGCATGATATCACGGCGCTTCTCCGGAATCACTGAGTACTGGACGCACCATTGTACCCTTCTTAACCATTCTCCACCCAGAGGTATATTGAATTCTTGTCTCGAGTCTTGAAGTCTTGAGGCCTTGAAGATGCAGTCCTTGCAGATGCCATCATGGAGTTGTCGTCATTGACGTAGAGTCCTCCTTCTTCACACCACTCCCGAACTCTCATACCAACCCCGTCTACTATAGCGTAGCATTTAAAACTAAACAACGTCCCGGGCTTGGTAGCAGGGTGATGGGTTCCTACCTCATGCATACTACTCAACTACAAGAATTCAATACACTACTGGAGGGAATATGAATGGTGACACTAAATGCAATAAAAACATAGGTATGAATAACATGGTCAAAGTGAACTTGCCTGGTATTACTTGATGAAGATTACATCGCTCTCAGTATAATGACTTGGTAGAACTATTCGTCACTCCATGGAGAATCTATATTAACAAACATGACATTCACATAAGCAAGCAATTCTAACAAGCATTAAAGAAATCAAAATGCAATTCATCAATAAAATCAATAAAGAAAACCAATAATAAAACCAAAATAAAAGTCCAAAAAGAACTTCAACAGAAACACTAAAGAAAAACTCTATGACTTCACAACTACGAAATAGCTTGTGCCCTAACTAAAATCTTAACAGCAAATAAAATTTTAAACAAATAAGTTAACAGAAAAGAAAATAAAATTCTATTAAAATAACAGAATGTATTTTTTTATAAACTTTTACTAGCAAAAAGAAACGTGTAAAAAGCTTTTGTAAAACTACAACTACGACCTATACAAGTTTTCATACAAAACTAAAAAAAATAAATTTTTAAAGTAAAATTAAATTTGTCTATTGTTCAAAAGCAGAAACAAAACTAATTTTTCAAAAGTGACAAAAAGAAATAATTTAAAAACAATTAAAACTGTAAAGAAAAGACTAAAACAAAACTAGAACTAAAACAGTACTTTTTTGCCTAAAACCCTAATTTAAAATTAACCTAAAAATAAAATACTAACACTACTGGATAGGCAAAACAGTAGAAAAAAGAATCAATCAAAAATATAATCTAGAACTCAAACTAGAGCCAAAATAGTGTTTGAAGCATATTTGAAATAATTCAAATTTAAACTACTCAAATTCAAAATTTCAAGTCACTAACAGAAACTTCAAAAATTTGTGACACAGTGCAATTGGAATCACTCGAAAATGTTAAGTAGGCTAAAAGATACAAGCAATCTAAGATTGAAACTTTTTCTGTTTTTTTTAACAGAACGAAAAAAAAAACAATAGGGCACTAGCTACGTGGCCTACTACTATTGGGCTAAGAGATGGGCGATTTGTAACTAAACTACGCTCGAGCGATACTTAATAGAACCATGCATGCATGTTTAAAAAAAATCCAACGAACCGATTCGATCTAAACCGACTAAACCGTAAATAAAACCGATCTACCAAAAAACAACCTAACAGTTTGGAGATCTGATCTGGGCCGTTCATACGCGATCTAACGGACAGGGAGGGGTGGCCGGCTTATAGTGGGCGGCGGTGAAGTCCGGCGATGTCCGACGGCGGCGACGACTGCGGGTCGAAGGAGGCGACGGCTCCGCTGATGTCCGAGCTCAGGGAAGATCTCCAAGGGATGAGGAAGACGACGACGAAGACGATGGTAACGACGGTGAAGCTTGGGGATGATCGACTCGAGCGGGGCAAGCTCGACAGCGGCGGTGATGTTCGGTGATTAACGACGATGGCGCTCCGGTGGTTCTAGGGCTCAGGCGAGTGGTTGGGAAGGTGTAGTCGAGGGAGGGGAGCACGATGGTAGTATCGACGGGTCTCGGGAGGTCGGAGGCGACGGCGGCGAGCAATGGCGTGCGGCGGCAGAAAGCTTCTCCGGCGAGATCGGGATACGACAAAATGGCCACGAGAGATCAATACTTTTCCAAAAATCGGACGAGGAGGATGCGGCGGTATTTATAGAGGGTCTTTCGTGGGCAAGGGGCTGCGGGCGAGGCATATCTTCGCGAGAAAATCGGTCGCGGAGGCGTGTGAGCTGCGGCCTCTGTCCATGGCGTGGGGAAGAAGATGCTGACGGGCGGGACCCGCCAGTTAGTGGCACAGAGCGAGCGAGGGAGAAGGGTGCGTGCGGGCGGGTGGCCGAAGCAAAGCGGTTCGCGCCTGCGCGTGGGCTAAGGCCTAAAGGCCAGATGGGCCGGCCGGTGCACGCTGGCTTGGCGTTGAGTTCTCTTTTCTTTTTTCAACAGGGATACAAATAAATAAAACTAAACAGGAAAACAAAACATTATATAGACATATTATATATCAAAAAAATCTGAAAAAGAAATCCTAAAACATGAACATACTTTCAGAGGCAAATAAAATCCACAAAAATTCAAAAAAAGTCAAACAGTGTTGCTGTTGAAATAAAGCCCAATAATAATCATTTTTTAAATACCAAAATGATTTCAATTTTATTTTCTCCTAATTTTCCATTGAAGGGAATCATTTTACCCTTATTTTCATTTATTTATTTGCAAGAGAAAAATAATTTTATTAAAAACCAAATAACTCCAAATTGAAAGTGGGTTTCAAAATACCTTCAAAGGGACTTTCAATTTGATCCTTCTAAACTTCCAACTCATATTTCATATAATTTGAAGAAGTCATTTTATCTTCTCTCATGAAAATCATTGAGTTGCATAAAGTTTCTGAATTAGAAATATTTCCAAATGGAATTCAAAACTTTTCAAAACCCTTTTCATTTCTTTAAATGGAAAAAGTCATATTATCCTCACTCTAGGGTTTTCGTGATGAAATGAATTTGAATTCATGAAGATCAAAATTCAATATGAAAGTTTGGGAAAGTCATATCATTCCCTCTCATTCAACTTTCAAAAGTTTCAATTTTTACTTAATTTCACATAATCAATCACTCAACAATTAAACAAACAATCATAAATATTTATTTAATGTAACATTCCAAAATTTAGAATTTTAGGATGTTACATATGGTTAGATTTTATCTTAATACTTTTCTCATAGTTGTTGATGCTTGCGAGGGGGTTAATCATAAGTAGGAGGTTTGTTCAAGTAAGAACAGCACCTAAGCACCGATCCACCCACATATCAAATTATCAAAGTAGCGAACACGAATCAAACCAACATGATGAAAGTGATATGATGAAATTCCCGTGTACCCTCAAGAACGCTTTGCTTATTATAAGAGACTATTTTGGCCTGTCCTTTGCCACAAAAGGATTAAGCTCCCTTGCTGCACTTTATTTACCGTTACTGTTACTTGCTCATTACAAATTATCTTGCTATCAAACTATCTGTTACCGACAATTTCAGTCATTGCAGAAAATACCTTGTTGAAAACCACTTGTCATTTCCTTCTGCTCCTCGTTGGGTTCAACACTCTTACTTATTGAAAGGACTACAATTGATACCCTATACTTGTGGGTCATCAAGACTCTTTTCTGGCGCCGTTGCCGGGGAGTGAAGCGCTCTTGGTAAGTGGAAATTGGTAAGGAAAATTTATTACTACGTGCTGAAATTTATTTTCACTTGTTACTATGGAGAATCATACCTTGAGGGGTTTGTTCGGGGTATCTTCACCTCGACTGGAACCACAATTAGTTGCCCCTCAACCTACTGCACCTACTGAAAATATTGGTTATGAAATTCCTTCGGGTATGATAGAACAACTGCTAGCTAATCCTTATGCAGGAGATGGAACCGAACATCCTGATATGCACTTGATATATGTGGATGAAATTTGTGGATTATTTAAGCTTGCAGGTTTGCCCGGAGATGAAGCTAAGAAGAAGGTTTTCCCTTTATCTTTGAAGGGAAAAGCATTGGCATGGTATAGGCTATGCTATGATATTGGATCTTGGAACTGGAATCGATTGAAATTGGAATTTCACCAAAAAAATTACCCTATGCATCTAGTTCATCGTGATCGGAATTATATATATAATTTTTGGCCTCGTGAAGGACAAAGTATCGCTCTAGCTTGGGGGAGGCTTAAGTCAATGTTATATTCATGCACCAATCATGAGCTCTCAAGAGAAATTATTATTCAGAATTTTTATGCTCGGCTTTCTCATGATGATCAATCCATGCTCGATACTTCTTGTACTGGTTCTTTTATGAAGAAGACTATTGGATTCAAGTGGGGTATTTTAGAAAGAATTAAACACAACTCTGAATATTGGGAACTCGACGAAGGTAAAGAATCAGGTATTAAGCTTGAATTTGATTGTGTTAAATCTTTTATGAATACCGATGCTTTTCACAAGTTTAGCACTAAATATGGACATGACTCTGAGATAGTAGCCTCTTTCTGTGAATCATTTGCTACTCATGTTGATCTCCCTAAGGGGATTTGGTTTAAATATCATCCCCCTATCAAAGAAAAAATTAAAGAACCCGACATAGCTAAAGATGAAACTATTACTTATAATGTTGATCCAGTTGTGCCTACTGCTTATATTGAAAACCCACCTTTCCCTATTAGGATAAAGGAACATGCTAAGGTTTCAACTGTGGTTCACAAAAGTAATATTAGAGCACCTAAACCTGCTGAACAAATTAAAGTAGAACCTAGTGTTGCTATGGTTAAAGATCTCCTGGTAGAAAACATTGATGGGCATGTTATTTACTTCTGTGATGAAGCTGCTAGAATTGACAAACCCAATGAAAAAGATAAACATAGACACGTTGTTGGCATGCCTGTTGTCTCAGTTAAAATAGGAGATCATTGTTATCATGGCTTATGTGATTTAGGTGCTAGTGTGAGTGCTATTCCCTTTACCTTATACCAAGAAATTATGAATGACATAGCACCCACTAAAATAGAAGACATAGATGTTACTATTAAACTTGCTAATAGAGACACCATCACACCACTTGGGATTGTTAGAGATGTTGAAGTCTTGTGTGGGAAAATAAAATACCCTACTAATTTTCTAGTTCTTGGTTCCCCACAAGATGGCTTTTGTCCCATTAGCTTTGGTAGACCTTTCTTGAACACTGTTGATACGTCTCCAACGTATCTATAATTTATGAAGTATTCATGCTGCTATATTATCATTCTTGGATGTTTTACAATCATTTTATAGCAACTTTATATCATTTTTTGGGACTAACTTATTGACATAGTGCCCAGTGCCAGTTGTTGTTTTTTGCTTGTTTTTTACATCGCAGAAAATCAATACCAAACGGAGTCCAAACGCAGCGAAACTTTTTGTGGATTTTTTATGGACCAGAAGACATCCAATGGGCCAGAGCAGCACCTGGGGGTGCCTCGAGGGGAGCACAACCCACCAGGGCATGCCTGGGCCCCCAGGCGCACCCCGGTGGGTTGTGCCAACCTCGGTGGCCTCCCGCACCGCCTATTCGCCCTATAAATTGCCAAATATTCCAAAAAACCTCGGGGTAGCCCTAGATCAGAAGTTCCGCCGCTGCAAGGCCTCTGTATCCACGAGATCCAATCTAGACCCCGTTCCGGCACCCTACCGGAGGGGGAGATCATCACTGGTGGCCATCTTCATCATCCCGACGGCCACCACGATGACGAGGGATGTAAAACCCCATGTAATTAACCACAGTGATCACCCTTAGTTAATGCCATGTCAGCAAGTTTAACAGTGCCTAGTCATCATTTGCATCATCTTGCATTTCAAACTCCTAATTCAAACTTCAAATTAAATTAAAGTAAAAATAAAAGTTGTCCCAAATTGGAAACTAAAATGTTCATTAAATAACAAATAATTCAGAGGCAATTCTAAAATTGTAACCAACCTCAATGGGCTTGGTTAAGTGCCCCTAACAACCTCAAACAGTGGCAAACAGCAACATTTAATAACCTTTTTATTTAATCTAAATTAAATATGAAATTATATTTTACCCAAACTAGTTTTTGGTGATAGAGTAGAATGCACTGCAATTTATGAGCTAGGTCACTTATTTTGTAAAAAGTAGTTTAGTGGCTAAACAATTTGCAAAACAGAAAAACAAAAGAAAACAGAAAACAAAACAGAAAAGAAAAGAAGAAAAAGAAAAAGGCCCGCAGCGGCTGGGCCTAAGTGGCTACAGCGCCGGCCCAGCCCACCCCGCACCTCCTCCCACCTCCCGCACTGCTCACCCCCGCTCGCTGTCGAGCACCTGGCACGCGCGCCTCGCCCGAGCTGGCCCCCCTCTCTCCCTGCTCGACAGCACGCCCGCGCCCGCGTGGAGGATAAGAGCATCTTCCGCGACCCCCTGGCGTCTCCCTCGCCTCACTTTCCGCCTCCCTCGCTCGCTCTCCGCCATGGCCGACGCGGCCTTCACCGTTGCTCCGTCGCCCGCGTAGCCACCGCCTCCGCCTCGCCGCTCCGCCGAGCTCCGCTACGTCGCCTACGCCAACGAGCCGAAGCCGAGGAGCTCTGCATCGCCGGACTGCCTCGTCTTCTTCCCCTACGGCCGCCGTCGAACGCCTCCTCAATTCACCGCCGTCGCCCTTCCTCGAGCCATCCTCGGGCCTTCTCTGCAACACCAGTGAGCCCCCGCGTCGATCACCTCCTCTCCCTGCTCTTTGAATCGCTCATAGCTGTCGCCCCCGCCATGGCCGAACCCACCACCGCCTGAGCTCGTCGCCGGCATGGCCACGGTGACCAAATGGTCCCGTGCGTGCCACCATCGCGCTCACCGCACCGCGTAGGCCCCGCCTAGCCTCTTCTTTCGTTCGTTTTGCGCACCGGAACGCCGTTCCCATAGCTCGCTCGAAAGACGCCGCCGCCGGCGTCGACGTAGCACTCGACTCCGGCCAGTTTAGCCCGCGCCACCGCCACGGATCGATGCGGCATCGAGCCCTCATTCGAACGCCGCAAGAATCGCGCCAAATGGTACACCATAGACGATTTTCGGCCAACTCCGGCGCGGATCCGCCGCTGGAGAGGTCGACGGCGTTGCTCCAGCCGCCGTGCTGACCTGGCGCCGATGGGCTTCACCCTTGTGTCACTGACTCTGGGCCCCATGGTCCCCAGTTGACTGGGTCAACTGCTGACTGGGTGTCGTGGCCCACTGACATGTGGGTCCCGCCTGTAAAATGATTTTTATAAATAGATAAAAAATGTTAATTAGATTAATTAGTTAATCACTCACTGATAGTAGGCCCCACCCACTAATTAACCTAATTAGTTTAAGCTAACTCTGTTTAATTAGCTGAGTCACTGACAAGTGGGTCCCACTGGACCCACAGGTCAGGTTTGACTCCAGTCAACTGCACTGTTGACTGCTGATGTCAGCATGATGTCATGATGATGTCATCATTTACTATTCTGGATAATGTTGCTTTAAAATAGTTAAATAAATTCAGTAAATGATTAAAACTTTAGAAAATCATATAAAATAAACCATAGCTCCGATCGAAAAACTTTATACATGAAAGTTGCTCAGAACGTTGAGACGAATCTGAATACGCCCTTCGTATTGCTGTCAGATGCCCCTAACTACCTGAACATGGAACTTTTAGACTGATTTTGATAAATGAATAGTGCTCAACTTTAATAAAATAAATCCAAATAAATTCCTAAACTAACTAAATCATCTAGTTAGGCAGTAGAACACCTCTGCTTATCATTTAGGCGTGTCATGCATATTGTTTGCATTTTTGCCGTGAATTTATTATTTCTTTCCCCCTCCTTCTCTCTCATTAGACGCCGAGACTGACGCCGACGCAACAGAGTACAACTACGCTCCGGACAAGCAGCCTTCTGACGATCTCTCAGCAGAGCTTCCAAGCAAGCCCCTTCCCCCCCTTGAACAATCCGATATGGCCCATTCCATTCTCTCATGCTTGCATTAGATTTTGCTACTGTAAATGATTGCTCCTATTCAGATGCATAGCCTGCTTTTGTAACCTGCTTATTGCTACCTTACCTGCCTATTTCAAACTGCTTAGCCTAGGTTGGTTAGTGATCCATCAGTGACCCCCTTTGTCCTTGTTGCCTCTGCTTCATCATCGATGACTCGATCGACGACCAGAGACCGACACCTCACTTCACCCCCTTAGTTGTACGACTCTGCATAGTTACTATCGAGTGCCGAGGGTGATACCTCGTAACGCACTCCTGATGATAGCTCTGTAGTGTAGATGTTCGGTCGTGGTCATAGAGGGTGATTCCTCCTTAACCACTCCCGATACGACTCTGCCGTGCAACCCCTCAAGTGTGAACCTCGAGGGTGAATCCTCCTTCGTTCACCTTGATGATTTCATCAAGTGGAATCCACCGAGGGTGATTCCTCGGGGTTTCCCCCTTGATGTTATGACCACACGGTTACTTTGACCTTTGTCGCAGGCGGGTCGACCCTGAGGGGTACCCGCGGGGAAATTATGCAGTCGGGCTTACCAGGAGGGCACCCGAGAGAGATATTGTGGCGGAGCATCAAAAACTCTGATCGTCTCCGTGAATTATTAAATGCGCCTAACGGATTTGGGTATTTGATCTGAGTGGGTCGTCGTGCCCTATACGCACTACCACCACGCGGGATAATGCTTATGGGGTCCTCTACGTCGTTGTTTCTCCCGAAAGCTCATCAGATGTCACAGTTCACCGTGCGGGCTGATTGTTGGGGTTAGGCTGGATACTTCACTGACGAGTTCAGTGTCGCGCCTGCTCCCCGGCCAGTCTCGCAACGCGTAGGAGCGCCCAGGGCGATGGCCCAAGACCCCTGGATGCATAGGTTAGTCCGGCATGTTGACCTCTCTGCTGAGCCTAGGTAGGGCGTTGCTTCATGTTGATCTCCTAAGGCCGGGCATTACCCAGCAAGTGTGTACGGCCAGAGGTGATCGAGCATGTTGGGTAACAGTAGTGCACCCCTGCAGGGAAGTGATCTATTCGAATAGCCGTGTCCACGGTAACAGGACGCTCAGTTTGGTATCCCGATCTATTACTTGAACTAGATACATGTTTAACTAATTGAAGCTTCGGGATCGCTTTCTCGCAGGGAGTCGAGGAAGGATCTCTAGGCTTTGCCTCAACATGCTTGCTTAATAAAATGCTTATATGTACTCTTCCAATTGCTGCAAGATGATGACTTCGTGAAGATGCTAGTCTTCGATAGGACTAGGCATTCTCTCTATTCTGGCATTTCTGCAGCCCAGTCCACATATACAGCCTTTCTTTGATAATGTTGCATATGTAGTGTAGATCCTTGCTTGCTGAGTACTTCGGATGAGTACTCATGGTTGCTTTGCTACCTCTTTTCCCCCATACCCCTTTTGGTGTTACCTCAGACGACGGAGCCCAGGAGCCAGATGCCACCGCAGGAGCATACTACCAGGAGGGTCCAGACGGCACGTACTACTGGATCGAGCCAGCCGACCAGGAGTAGGATCGGAGGCCCTAGGCAGGAGGCCTTCGCCTTTCGATCTAGAGTCGTTGTTTGTGCTAGCCTTCTTAAGGCAAACCTTGTCTAACCTATGTCTGTACCCAGATATTATTTGTATGACTGACTTATGTAATCGGATCCTCGTGATCCCTGGTCTGTAATATTCGTGGATCTCCGTTTATTTGTGTTAGAGTTGTGTTGTGATATCTTCCCGTGAGTCCCTGTGCTTGATCGTGCATGTTTGCGTGTATGATTAGTGCACGATTGAGTCGGGGGCGTTACAAGTTGGTATTAGAGCCAACTGCCTATAGGAAGCCCCCTTCCAATTCCTTGGTCGAAGTGTTGGGGAACATAGTAATAATTCAAAATTTCCTACGTGTCACCAAGATCAGTCTAGGAGATGCTAGCAACAAGTGAGAGGGAGTGCATCTTCATACCCTTGAATATCGCTAAGCGGAAGCGTTACAAGAACGCGGTTGATGGAGTCGTACTCGCGGCGATTCAAATCGCGGAAGATCCGATCCAAGCGCCGAACGGACGGCACCTCCGCGTTCAACACACGTACAGCCCGGGGACGTCTCCTCCTTTTTGATCCAGCAAGGGGGGAGGAGAAGTTGAGGGAGAGCTCCGGCAGCACGACGGCGTGGTGGCGGTGGAGCTCGTGGTTCTCCGGCAGAGCTTCGCTAAGCACTACGGAGGAGGAGGAGTAGGAGGGGGAAGGGCTGCGCCAGGGGCAAGGGGTGCAGCTCCCATGAACCTCCCCACTATATATAGGGGTGGAGGGGGCTGGTTTCTTGCCCTCCAAGTCCATTGGGGCGTTGGCAAAGTTGGGAGGAAAGAAATCCCATCCTTTCCCTTCCCCACCGATTGTTATCCCCCCTTTTTAGGGATCTTGATCTTATCCCTTCGGGATATGATCTTATTCCTTCTAAGGGGGATCTTGGTGCACCTTGACCAGGGGTGTGGGGCCTTGCCCCCACTACCCACGTTCATGTGGGTCCCCCCACGCAGGTGGGCCCCACTCTGGAACCTTCTAGAACCTTCTCGGTACAATACCGAAAAATCCCGAACATTTTCCGGTGGCCAAAATAGGACTTCCCATATATAAATCTTTACCTCCGGACCATTCCAAAACTCCTCGTGACATCCGGGATCTCATCCGAGACTCCGAACAACTTTCGGTAACCACATACAATTCCCATTACAACTCTAGCGTCACCGAACCTCAAGTGTGTAGACCCTACGGGTTCGGGAACCATGCAGACATGACCGAGACACCTCTCCGACCAATAACCAATAGCGGGATCTGGATACCCATATTGGCTTCCACATGTTCCATGATGATCTCATCGGATGAACCACGATGTCGGGGATCCAATTAATCCCGTATACAATTCCCTTTGTCCATCGGTATGTTACTTGCCCGAGATTCGATCGTCAGTATCCCTATACCTTGTTCAATCTTGTTACCGGCAAGTCTCTTTACTCGTTTCGTAACACATGATCCCGTGACTAACTCCTTAGTCACATTGAGCTCATTATGATGATGTATTATCGAGTGGGCCCAGAGATACCTCTCCGTCACACGGAGTGACAAATCCCAGTCTCGATTCGTGCCAACCCAACAGACACTTTCGGAGATACCTGTAGTGCACCTTTATAGTCACCCAGTTACGTTGTGACATTTGATACACCCAAAGCATTCCTACGGTATTCGGGAGTTGCACAATCTCATGGTCTAAGGAAATGATACTTGACATTAGAAAAGCTCTAGCAGACGAACTACACGATCTAGTGCTATGCTTAGGATTGGGTCTTGTCCATCACATCATTCTCCTAATGATGTGATCCCGTTATCAACGACATCCAATGTCCATGGTCAGGAAACCATGACCATCTATTGATCAATGAGCTAGTCAACTAGAGGCTCACTAGGGACATGGTGTGGTCTATGTATTCACACATGTATTACGGTTTCCGGTTAATACAATTATAGCATGAACAATAGACAATTATCATGAACAAGGAAATATAATAATAACCATTTTATTATTGCCTCTAGGGCATATTTCCAACAGTCTCCGACTTGCACTAGAGTCAATAATCTAGTTACATTGTGATGAATCGAACACCCATAGAGTTCTCGTGTTGATCATGTTTTGCTCATGGAAGAGGTTTAGTCAACGGATCTGCCACATTCAGATCCGTATGTACTTTACAAATATCTATGTCTCCATCTTGAATATATTCACGAATGGAGTTGAAGCAGCGCTTGATGTGCTTGGTCTTCCTGTGAAACCTGGGCTCCTTGGCAATGGCAATAGCTCCAGTGTTGTCACAGAAGGGAGTCATCGGGCCTGACGCATTGGGAATCACTCCTAGGTCGATGATAAATTCCTTCATGCAGACTCCTTCCTGAGCTGCTTCCGAAGCAGCTATGTACTCCGCTTCACATGTAGATCCCGCCACGATACTTTGCTTGCAACTGCACCAGCTGACTACCCCACCATTCAAAATGTACACGTATCCTGTTTGTGACTTGGAGTCATCCAGATCTGTGTCAAAGCTAGCATCGACGTAACCCTTTACGACGAGCTCTTCGGCACCTCCATAAACGAGAAACATATCCTTAGTCCTTTTCAGGTACTTCAGGATATTCTTGACCGCTGTCCAGTGTTCCATTCCGAGATCACTTTGGTACCTCCCTACCAAACTTATGGCAAGGTTCACATCAGGTCTGGTACACAGCATGGCATACATAATAAAGCCTATGGCTGAGGCATAGGGGATGACACTCATCTTTTCTCTTTCTTCTGTCGAGGTCGGGCGTTGAGCTGCGCTCAATCTCACACCTTGCAACACAGGCAAGAACTCCTTCTTGGACTGATCCATATTGAACTTCTTCAATATCTTGTCAAGGTATGTGCTTTGTGAAAGACCAATGAGGCGTCTCGATCTATCTCTATAGATCTTGATGCCTAATATGTAAGCAGCTTCTCCAAGGTCCTTCATTGAAAAACACTTATTCAAGTAGGTCTTTATGCTTTCCAAAAGTTCTATATCATTTCCCATCAACAGTATGTCATCCACATATAATATGAGAAATGCTACAGAGCTCCCACTCACTTTCTTGTAAATACAGGCTTCTCCATAAGTCTGTATAAACCCAAACGCTTTGATCATTTCATCAAAGTGAATGTTCCAACTCCGAGATGCTTGCACCAGCCCATAGATGAAGCACTGGAGCTTGCATACTTTGTCAGCATTCTTAGGATCGACAAAACCTTCCGGCTGCATCATATATAATTCTTTCTTAAGGAAACCATTAAGGAATGCCGTTTTGACGTCCATTTGCCAGATCTCATAATCATAGAATGCGGCAATTGCTAACATGATTCGGACGGACTTCAGCTTCGCTACAGGTGAGAAGGTCTCATCATAGTCAACCCCTTAAACTTGTCGATAACCCTTAGCGACAAGCCGAGCCTTATAGACGGTCACATTACCATCCGCGTCAGTCTTCTTCTTAAAGATCCACTTATTCTCTATGGCTTGCCGATCATCGGGCAAGTCCGTCAAAGTCCATACTTTGTTTTCATACATGGATCCTATCTCGGATTTCATGGCTTCAAGCCATTTGTTGGAATCCGGGCCCGCCATCGCTTCTTCATAGTTCGAAGGTTCACCGTTTTCTAACAACATGATTTCCAAGACAGGGTTGCCATACCACTCTGGTGCGGAACGTGTCCTCGTGGACCTACGAAGTTCAGTAGCAACTTGACCTGAAGTTTCATGATCATCATCATTAACTTCCTCTCTAGTCGGTGCAGGCACCACAGAAACATCTTCCTGAGCTGCGCTACTCTCCGGTTCAAGAGGGGGTACCTCGTCAAGTTCTACTTTCCTCCCACTTACTTCTCTCGAGAGAAATTCTTTCTCTAGAAAGGATCCATTCTTGGCAACAAAGATCTTGCCTTCGGATCTGAGGTAGAAGGTATACCCAATAGTTTCCTTAGGGTATCCTATGAAGACACACTTTTCCGATTTGGGTTCGAGCTTTTCAGGTTGAAGTTTCTTGACATAAGCATCGCATCCCCAAACTTTCAGAAACGACAGCTTAGGTTTCTTCCCAAACCATAATTCATACGGTGTCGTCTCAACGGATTTAGACGGTGCCCTATTTAAAGTGAATGCGGCAGTCTCTAAAGCATAACCCCAAAATGATAGCGGTAGATCGGTAAGAGACATCATAGATCGCACCATATCCAATAGAGTGCGATTACGACGTTCGGATACACCATTACACTGAGGTGTTCCAGGCGGCGTGAGTTGTGAAACAATTCCACATTTCCTTAGGTGCGTGCCAAACTCGTGACTCAAGTATTCTCCTCCATGATCTTATCATAAGAACTTTATTTTCCTGTCACGTTGATTCTCGACCTCGCTCTGAAATTCCTTGAACTTTTCAAAGGTCTCAGACTTCTGTTTCATTAAGTAGACATACCCATATCTACTTAAGTCATCTGTGAGGGTGAGAACATAACGATAGCCACCGCGAGCCTCAACGCTCATTGGACCGCATACATCAGTATGTATTATTTCCAACAAGTTGGTTGCTCGCTCCATTGTTTCGGAGAATGGAGTCTTGGTCATTTTGCCCATGAGGCATGGTTCGCACGTGTCAAATGATTCATAATCAAGAGACTCCAAAAGTCCATCTGCATGGAGTTTCTTCATGCGTTTGACACCAATGTGACCAAGGCAGCAGTGCCACAAGTATGTGGGAATATCATTATCAACCTTACATCTTTTAGCATTCACACTATGAATATGTGTAACATCACGTTCGAGATTCAATAAAAATAAACCATTGACCAGCGGGGCATGACCATAAAACATATCTCTCATATAAATAGAACAACCATTATTCTCGGATTTAAATGAGTAGCCATCTCGCATTAAACGAGATCCAGATACAATGTTCATGCTCAAAGTTGGCACTAAATAACAATTATTGAGGTTTAAAACTAATCCCGAAGGTAAATGTAGAGGTAGCGTGCCGACGGCGATCACATCGACCTTGGAACCATTCCCGACGCGCATCGTCACCTCGTCCTTTGCCAGTCTCCGCTTATTCCGCAGCTCCTGTTTTGAGATACAAATGTGAGCAACCGCACCAGTATCAAATACCCAAGAGCTACTACGAGCGCCGATAAGGTACACATCAATAACATGTATATCATATATACCTTTGGTGTTGTCGGCCTTCTTATCCGCTAAGTACTTGGGGCAGTTCCGCTTCCAGTGACCATTACCCTTGCAATAAAAGCACTCAGTCTCAGGCTTGGGTCCATTCTTTGGCTTCTTCCCGGCAACTGACTTACCGAGCGCGGCAACTCCCTTGCCGTCCTTCTTGAAGTTCTTCTTACCCTTGCCTTTCTTGAAACTAGTGGTCTTATTCACCATTAACACTTGATGTTCCTTTTTGATCTCCACCTCCGCTGATTTCAGCATTGAATATAACTCAGGAATGGACTTCTCCATCCCTTGCATATTGTAGTTCATCACAAAGCTCTTGTAGCTAGGTGGAAGCGACTGGAGGATCCTGTCAATGACCGAGTCATCTGGAAGATTAACTCCCAGCTGAGACAAGCAGTTGCGCAACCCAGACATTTTGAGTATATGCTCGCTGACAGAGCTGTTTTCCTCCATCTTACAACTGTAGAACTTGTCGGAGACTTCATATCTCTCGACCCAGGCATGAGCTTGGAAAACCATTTTCAGCTCTTGGAACATCTCATATGCTCCGTGTTGCTCAAAACGCTTTTGGAGCCCCGGTTCTAAGCTGTAAAGCATGCCGCACTGAACCAGGGAGTAATCATCACTACGCGACTGCCAGGCATTCATAACGTCTTGAGTTGCTGGGAAAATGGGTGCGTCACCTAGCGGTGCTTCAAGGACATATGCTTTCTTGGCAGCTATGAGGATGATCCTCAAGTTACGGACCCAGTCCGTATAGTTGCTACCATCGTCTTTCAGCTTGGTTTTCTCTAGGAACGCGTTGAAGTTGAGGGCAACATTAGCGTGGGCCATTGGATCTACAAGATAGGTTGTAAAGACAATTTTAGACTAAGTTCATGATAATTAAGTTCATCTGATCAAATTATTTAATGAAATCCCACTCAGATAGACATCCCTCTAGTCATCTAAGTGATACATGATCCGAATCGACTAGGCCGTGTCCGATCATCACGTGAGACGGACTAGTCATCAACGGTGAACATCTCCATGTTGATCGCATCTACTATACGACTCATGTTTGACCTTTCGGTCTCTCATGTTCCAAGGCCATGTCTGTACATGCTAGGCTCGTCAAGTCAACCTAAGTGTTTCGCATGTGTAAATCTGGCTTACACCCGTTGTATGCGAACATTAGAATCTATCACACCCGATCATCACCTGGTGCTTCGAAACAACAAACCTTCGCAACCGTGCACACTTAGGGGGAACACATTTCTTGAAATTTTTAGTGAGGGATCATCTTATTTATGCTACCATCATTCTAAGCAAATAAGATGTAAACATGATAAACATCACATGCAAATCATAAAGTGACATGATATGGCCAATATCATCTTGCGCTTTTGATCTCCATCTTCGAGGCGCAGCATGATCACCATCGTCACCGGCATGACACCATGATCTCCATCATCGTGTCTTCATGAAGTTGTCTCACCAACTATTACTTCTACTACTGTGGCTAACGGTTAGCAATAAAGTAAAGTAATTACATGGCGTTTTCATTGACATGCAGGTCATCCAATAAATTAAGACAACTCCTGTGGCTCCTGCCGGTTGTCATACTTATCGACATGCAAGTCGTGATTCCTATTACAAGAACATGATCAATCTCATACATCACATATATAATTCATCACATCCTTTTGGCCATATCACATCACATAGCATACCCTGCAAAAACAAGTTAGACGTCCTCTAATTGTTGTTGCATGTTTTACGTGGCTGCTATGGGTTTCTAGCAAGAACGTTTCTTACCTACACAAAAGCCACAACAGTGATATGCCAATTGCTATTTACCCTTCATAAGGACCCTCTTCATCAAATCCGATCCGACTAAAGTGGGAGAGACAGACACCTGCTAGCCACCTTATGCAACAAGTGCATGTCAGTCGGTGGAACCTGTCTCACGTAAGCGTACGTGTAAGGTCGGTCCGGACCGGTACATCCCACAATGCCGCCGAATCAAGATAGGACTAGTAACGGTAAGCAAATTGAACAAATCATTGCCCACAACTACTTGTGTTCTACTCGTGCATAGAATCTACGCATAGACCTAGCTCTGATACCACTGTTGGGGAACGTAGTAATAATTCAAAATTTCCTACGTGTCACCAAGATCAATCTAGGAGATGCTAGCAACAAGTGAGAGGGAGTGCATCTTCATACCCTTGAAGATCACTAAGCGGAAGCGTTACAAGAACGCGGTTGATGTAGTCGTACTCACGGCGATTCAAATCGCGGAAGATCTGATCCAAGCGCCGAACGGACGGCGCCTCCGCGTTCAAAACACGTACAGCCCGGGGACGTCTCCTCCTTCTTGATCCAGCAAGGGGGGAGGAGAAGTTGAGGGAGAGTTCCGGCAACACGATGGCGTGGTGGCGGTGGAGCTCGTGGTTCTCCGGCAGAGCTTCGCTAAGCACTATGGAGGAGGAGTAGGAGAGGGGAGGGATGCGCCAGGGGCAAGGGGTGCAGCTCCCATGCACCTCCCCACTATATATAGGGGTGGAGGGGGCTGGTTTCTTGCCCTCCAAGTCCATTGGGGTGCTGGCAAAGGTGGGAGGAAAGAAATCCCATCCTTTCCCTTCCCCACCGATTGTTATCCCCCCTTTTTAGGGATCTTGATCTTATCCCTTCGGGATATGATCTTATTCCTTCTAAGGGGGGATCTTGGTGCGCCTTGACCAGGGGTGTGGGGCCTTGCCCCACTACCCACATTCATGTGTGTCGCGGTCTTGTCACGGCAGATGTCCTAGAGAAAGGACTTAGTCGTGGAGCCATCGGGACGGGTTAGCTTAAAGGGGTTAAAGCGGACAAGGGACGCAGAGAGTTTATACTGGTTCGGCCCCTTGCGGTGAAGGTAAAGGCCTAATCCAGTTGTTGTGGAATTGCTAGGGTTTCGATGACCAGGGAGCGAATCCGCTATGCCTGGCTCTCGAATTGTTGTCCCCCCAAACTGCCGCCGGGTCATCCCTTTATATACACAGGTTGACGCCCGGCGGTTTACAGAATCCCGAGGCCGGCTCATAAACGTGTCCGGCTCGGTCGCTACTCTTTTCTTATCTTACAAGACAAGTTACATATAATATGGCGGTTTACACCTACAAGCCCTTAATCCGCCTTTGGGCCCTGGGCCTTCATAAAGCGCCATACTCCTTGTCTTCATGGGCTTCAAATATAAATAACTCATTATGGGGATAACCCGGCCTCTCCTGACCGGTTTACACCCAGTAATAATATCCCCAACATTAGGCCCCAGATTGATTTGAACTTGTTCATGTCGATCTCCAACACTTAAGAAAATTTCTTCTTTAAAACCTTCGCCTAAGTCTTGTAGACCGCCATGACGTTATCATCCAGGATCATAATAAATCGCCATGACGTCACCTGTTATTTAAAATGAGCCTCCGAGAATCGAGGCGACAGCTCTGTCACATATCCAACCTTTGGGCTCCTCGATTCTCGCATCTGTCACTTATCTGTTCACCTATATAAATAAGGCCGGGGGCCCTTTTCATTTTTCCCCCTTGCCTCTTCGTCTTTCTCCTTCTTCCTCGCGCCGACCTGACTGTCACACGCAGCCGCCGTCGTCAAGCTCCGCCTTCTTCCTCAACTCCGGCCGCTGCATCAACCTGAACGGACCAGAAAAAACGCGGTGCTCCTTCGCTGCTCCATCAGCATCTGTAAGTCCCTTTTCTCTTTCTCCAGATTCACCATTAGGGTTTCGGTGTTCGTCGGAGTTCATTAAAGCTCCGGCGCTGTTCGTCCTTATTCTTCTCAGTACCATAAATGGCTAATTTGGATCTGATATTTCTTGTGCGGTCGTAGTCATAGCCCCTTTTTCCTCATTAGAGCATCCTCTTCGTATAGAAAAACTCATCTGAATCCGATGAACTATTGAAGCACCTGTATTTTAGGTCTGAATATATTTATGTTTTCTGCCACGCCGCAGATCTGAATTTATCTTACCAGTCTGTGAAATCTGTTTTCCCTCACTTAGGTACCAATATAGGCGGTTTAGCTTTGTCAAAGAACAATAATCCGGTATGCATCATTAGTCCCCTCTTAAACCGCCGATTCATTGATCTTTGCACCTTCTCCATTGTCAGACTCCGGTTTAGTAATATCAAACTCTGGTTTAACAATATGCATATACCTCTGCTTCTGCTTATCTTGCATTGCTTTATGCTCGCCCATCATAAATCTTAAACCGGCAATAAATATGTTTCAGCTTCCCATTGAAATGGCCAAACAAGTTTACGAATGCAACTGGGTTCCTTCCCGGGTTACTGAAGAGCAATTTAACAGATGTGTCACAACTGGCGCTTTAGCCAAGAAAGAAGTCATCCACTGGAGGGCCCCTTGTCCGGAAAATCCTCTTGAACCCAAGGACGGAGAAGTAGTTGTATTTACTGACCATCTGGGTCGAGGCTTTAGCCCTCCCGGTTCAAAAAATTTCCGGGATGTGCTGGCCAGCTTCCAACTCCACCCTCAAGATATTGGACCAAACTCTGTGTCCAATATTTGCAATTTCCAAGTATTTTGTGAGGCCTATCTTCAAGAGGAGCCCACAGTTGAACTGTTCAGGGATTTCTTTTATTTAAACCGTCGCACAGAGTTCACAGACGGACCCAACACTGAGCTTGGTGGAATGGCAATTCAAAAGAGAAAGGATGTCAGCTTCCCTCATGCCAAGCTTCATAGTCACCCCAAGGACTAGAATCATACTTGGTTTTACTGCAAAGACACATCTCCAACTGATGAAAATCCTCTGCCGAGTTACCGTCCCCACCGGCTTAGCAACACTCATCCCTTCCCTCAAAGGCTGACTGCCAAGGAACGGTCCAACTATGCACGACAACTGTCAAAGCTCAGAGCCTTTATGGCAAACGGTTTGACAGGTGTCGACTTTGTTCGCTGTTGGATATCTTGGAGCATTCTGCCCTTAAGCCGGCGCCCCGGTTTAATGTGTGAGTACACAGGGGATTTGAAAGACCCTCAACGACACAACGACATTCAGCTAACAGAAGCCGAAGTTACTGAGGCTGTCAAGAAAATACTGAATGAACCGGAAGTTGTCTGTAGCCAGACCGGGTTAAGCCCTTTCTGCGTCTCCAATAAACCGCCAACTATAAGAATCACAACTTTCTTGTTTTAGTTTACCCCTTTTCAGATAGTCTCAAAATTTTGTCCATCTTTCACAGGGCGATGACCCATTCTGGAAGAAAAAACCACAAGATAAACCGGCCAAACCACAGGATAAACCGGCAAAACCACTTCGCCCGAAGACCAAGGTCACCAAGAAACCTGCCAAGAAGAGGACCACTGAATCTTCTGAACCAAATGCTGATGCGGATCTGGCTAATCCGGACTCAGAGGTAGAACTTGACTCTCTTGGTTCTTTTTTCATACACCTTATTGGCAATGACTGTTATCAGGACGACGCTGAAGGCAGCCAGGCTGATGATGCAGAGGTAATTATCCTTTCTTCCGGTTCAGACCCTCTGCCAACACAGAAAATCCGTCAAGCAAACCGGAAAATAAAATTTTCTCACCCCTTAGCTTACTTGGACCCAAACTTTCTTTTGAAGAAGCAGCAACACGAAGCCCGCCGCACAACCCGGCACAGCGGCCAGGTAGTTACCTCTGCCGGTTTACCGAACACTCCGGTCAGGAAACATCGATCAGAGGTCTCTTATACTCCTGATATTTCTTGCCCCAAGGCGGGTTGTTTTCGACAGCCTCTTAATCCGTCTAATTCAAATTATCAGGGAACACCTAATTCGTCCTCTGGCGAGTCAACGGCCACACAACTTCCAACCCTCAAGACGGTCCCTGGGTAGGTTATGCTTTAATCTTATCCTTAATGTGTTATGTTTGCATACTGTACTAATCTTTATGTTTGTTCTTCTCAGTGCCAAGCCTAGACCCAGTAAGAAGGCCCGGTTAAATAAACCGTCTGATGACAATGTGGATATTGAACCGGAGAAGACTCCAGATCTGGAAAGAACAAATACTGATGTTACACATGATGATTCACCGCCTCAAGATTATAACTTCATAGTTGAACAAACAGAAGTTGACACCACAGGCCACACTGATAAACCGACTAGCCCGGCTCGCGCGGATGATAAGTCGGCCAGCCCAGCTAAGGCTGCTGATAAACCGTCAACTCACGTGAAGGCTGTTGATGATAAAGAAGATGATATTATGATTACTAGCGTCGGCCACACCGCTCCTGGCAATCCTACTGCTTTATCGAAGCATAGTGCCAAGGACGAGGTTTCTGCTATGGGCAAAGGCAAATGGAACACAGATTTGTCAACCTATGCTCACCTCAACGCCCAAGACATCCATTCTGGTTTTTTAAACTGCCTGTACACAAGCCACGACTTTGAAGCCGGTTTAGTGAATCTAATGAAGGAGCGATATGAGGTAACTGCATAACTGCTTCTCTCTTGTGTTTAATTCCAAATATTAACTCCAGTAGCCCCCAAGTGCCGGTTTATGATAGTCATCTAAACTGGGACTTTGTAATATCTCAACTTTGCATGCTTAGCCTCCAAGGGCCAGGTTATCTTTCTAAGATGAAACGGTACCTTAGAATTGCAATATTACAACTTTCGCCGGTATAGTCCCCAAGGGCCGGTTTAACTGATGAAGATGAACCAGGACTTTTAGAAGAATACTCATAATGTCACTTTGAGCAAGCATACATTAGCCCCCAAGTGCCAAGAGTAATACTTGTATTGCACTTGGGACTTGCAGAAATTTCTGATTACGAGCAAATATGCATTAGCCCCCAAGTATCAGGTGCATAACTTGTTATGTGCTTGGTAGTTCAAATATGCACTGCCAATTCATGATATGTTTGTCTCTTATAGGCTGAGCTGAGCAAAAAGGAAACTCAAACCGCTGATCTGCAAGAAAACATCAAGTCCCAGCAGGCAGAAACCTCCAAAACCAAAGATGAGCTTACCAGTGCCTTAGCCACTATGGAAAAGCTGAAGGAGAGTTTCAACAAGGAGCGGGCGGATTGGGACACAGAAAAATCCGCATTGCAAAAAAGAGCCGAGGACGCAGAAGTAGCTCTTAAACCGGTGGTAGACGAGCTAACTGGTGTAAAGCGGCAAATACATGCCATGACTGCTGCTGTGTTTGGTAAATATCCTGACTTTAAATTTTCAACATATCATCCCATACATTGTCGGTTTACTGATGTTTGTAATGGCGCAGGAACTCGCATTAGTCATCTGGGCTCTGACGTACAGAAGAAGCTGAAGGCTGCCTATACTCTTATAGAGCAGTTATATACCGGCGTGCAACGGATCATCTGCACTGCTTCTCACAACAAGCCGCCCCCAACTTTAATCAAGGAGACCTTAGAAAGGTTGTCAATGCTGCCTATCCGGGTAGAAGAGCTAAAGAGATCTGCTGCCAGGGCTGGTGCTCTGACCGCACTAACCCGAGCAAAAGCATGGGTGCCTGATCTTGATCCGGTGGATGTGGCTAAAGGCTATCCAAGCTTAAAAGAAGACGGATTAGACTTTGGCCATGAGGACCTCCAAGCAATAAACCGGGAAGTACGTCCACTGGCTTGCCAACTGGCTGAAGAAACTGATCTTTCATATTACCAGGCGAGTTATGATGTCAACAACAAACGGGTTGCTGCACCAACCCCTGAGGCTCAAAATCTTATCCCGCCAATCCGTAAGCACACCTATGCCCCTGACGTTGAACCGTCCACACTTATAAGCGATGAAGCTGTGTTCCAAGCCTTAACTCGGATCGATTGGGCCACCATTGACTTCCAGCCGCTGGGTAGAGAGGAAGAGGATGAACCAGCGCAAGGCGATCCACAACCGTCAGGGCAGCCCGGTGACGAGTCATGATCCGGAGGCCGATTTAACCTTCCGCGTGCTGCAATACTTGCCAAAAAACAATTACTCTTTTGGGCACTGAAACGCCTTGTAATAGGCTAGTTTAAACACTTGGTCTGCTATGCCATCGTGCATATTTACTTTGCTTGATATCTTTAATTCACCGTGCTTAAGATATATAATGTTCATAATCCAGAGCGATTTATTCAGGCTGTTCCTGCATACAAAAAGTTGAACTTGTCCTGGCGGTTTACCACCGGACGGGTCATGATGTCCAAACATATAGCCTAGGTTTATAAACAAGGCTGTTAAAAATAATCAAATATGAAAATAAATGATACCTGTGACATTGAATCACATCGTAGGTTGACCAACTTTTGTAGTAAGGGTGATACCCCTAATCATGAGTATTGCTAACTCCTTCCATATTGTGCCGGTTTATGATAAACCCGTACCGGGTTGTGAAAAAACACCGGATTATTCATATATAACACTGGCGACTTATAGTCAAAACCAGACCGGGTTAATAAGCACTGGATTATGACTAATCATGTACTGACAACTTGTAGTTGAAAGCCGAGCCGGATTAATTAACGTCGGTTTACCAAAATCATCATAAATCTCATCAAAGGAGAAAAAACTTGGCAAATAAAAGCATATGAAAACTTGTAGTCGAGGCTTTTCACGGGCTGCCAGGCCCCAAATTCGAGGCTTTTCATGGGCTGCCAGGCCGCTGAGTTAAACCATTTTACAAAGCCTTTTAAGATGGACCTCAATCTTTAACCAATCGTCGTTTTAACTTTGACAAGTTCAGGGTCTTATGAGATTGACTTGTCAAAGTTCGATGGGTCATACCAGGTTTACCTGGACGGAGCGACTTACTTAAAAAAGGCAGGCTAACCCGGGGTTTTAGGTGTATACACCAGGCTTCCAAGCCGTGGCTTGATAGCCTATTACAAGTGTAGATTCTTTGTTCATTGCGATAGCAAAGAATCCCCGAGCAATATTTTTGAGCTGTGCTCAGTGGGTGCCTATGTTTGAGTTGTTCTTTTGGAACACTCTCTTTGGCCCCTAAGTAATTTTTCTTTTTGGCTCTGAGCCAATCAAGAGGTGTAGCTATGGTTCGAATATGACCAAGCCCCCAAGTGATTTTTCTGGTGGCCTTGCGCCTATCAAGAGGTGTAGCTAAGGTTCAAATACGACCAAGCCCCCAAGTGATTTATATATATGGCTTGATAAGCCGAATCAAGGGGTAAACCGGACGCCGCTTTATAAGCAGAAACTTCCATGTAACCACACCTGAGGTAAGAAAAAATAACAGATACCCCGCTTTAGCTGAGGCTCCGGTTTATTATATTGATCATAATATATACATTATCATAACTATGTACATAGCAGAGCCTAGGGCTCAGGTATAGTAAGGCCGTAGATGAGCGATATTCCACGGCCGGTGGGTCTCCTCCTCCGATTTACATGAGTCTTTGTGCTCTCGAACATCGATTAGGTAGTATGACCCGTTGTGCAGGTTCTTGCTGACCACAAAGGGTCCTTCCCAAGGCAGGGATAACTTGTGCATATCCGTCTGATCCTGGATGATTCGGAGCACCAGATCGCCTTCTTGAAAAGTTCTGGTTCTAACCCGGCGGCTGTGATAACGACGCAGATCTTGCTGATAAATCGCCGAACGGGCTGCTGCAATGTCACGCTCTTCATCTAACAGGTCAAGTGCTTCCTGCCGTGCCTTTTCATTATCAGCTTCAACATAAGCCGCCACACGAGGCGAGTCATGACGGATGTCACTCGGGAGAACCGCCTCTGCTCCGTAGACCATGAAGAAAGGTGTGTAACCCGTAGACCTGTTGGGCGTGGTATTAATGCTCCATAACACAGAAGGTAACTCCTCCACCCAACAACCCGGCGTCCGTTGCAAAGGAACCATAAGCGGGGCTTGATGCCTCTCAAGATCTCCTGATTGGCTCTCTCCACTTGACCATTAGATTGGGGGTGAGCCACTGAAGATACGTCAAGTCGGATGTGCTCACGCTGACAGAACTCTTTCATAGCACCTTTGGACAGATTAGTACCATTATCAGTTATAATGCTGTGCGGAAAGCCAAACACGAAAATCACCTTCTTGATGAATTGAACCGCCATAGCTGCATCACACTTACTGACTGGCTCTGCCTCCACCCACTTAGTAAACTTATCAACCGCCACCAAAAGGTGGGTTTTCTTGTCCTTGGATCTCTTAAAGGGCCCAACCATATCCAGCCCCCAAGTTGCAAACGGCGAAGTGATTGGAATCATCCTCAATTCCTGGGCCGGAACATGGCTCGGCGTGAAAACTTCTGACAACCATCGCACTTTTTCACCAAGTCTTCCGCATCAGCATGAGCCGTCAGCCAATAAAAACCGTGACGAGCTTTAGCTACCAGGGACTTTGAACCGGCATGGTGACCACAATCCCCTTCGTGGATCTCACGCAAGATCTCATGGCCCTCTTCCGGAGATACACAACGTTGAAACGCCCCTGTTACACTGCAGTGATGTAATTCGCCATTGACAATAGTCATTGACTTGGATCGCCGGATTATCTGTCTGGCCAAAGTCTCATCCTCTGGTAACTCGCCCCGGTTCATGTACGCCAGATATGGGATGGTCCAATCCAGAATAACATGAAGTGCTGCCACCAATTGAGCCTCCGGATCAGGAACAGCCAGATCCTCCTCTGTGGGAAGTTTAACCAACGGATTATGCAGCACATCCAAAAAAACGTTGGGTGGAACCGGCTTACGCTGGGAACCCAAACGGCTTAAAGCGTCCGCCGCTTCATTCTTCCACCGGTCGACATGATCAACCTGATAGCCTTTGAAGTGACCTGCAACAATATCCACCTCTCGACGATATGTAGCCATGAGCGGATCCTTAGAATCCCAAGTACCAGACACTTGTTGAGCCACCAGGTCCGAGTCACCGAAGCACTTAACCCGGCTCAAATTCATCTCCTTAGCCATCCGAAGACCGTGGAGTAAGGCCTCATATTCAGCTGCATTGTTAGTGCAAGGGAACATTAAATAGAGAACATAACAAAACTTATCACCTCGTGGGGAAGTTAATACGACTCCAGCCCCCGAGCCCTCCAATTGCCTGGACCCATCAAAATGAATAGTCCAATAAGTATGATCCGGCTTCTCTTCTGGCGCCTGTAACTCTGTCCAATCATTGATGAAATCCACCAATGCTTGCGATTTGATTGCCGTCCGAGGCACATAATTTAACCCGTGAGGTCCAAGCTCAATGGCCCACTTGGCAATCCGGCCAGTCGCTTCCCTGTTCTGGATTATTTCCCTCAAAGGAGCAGAGCTGACCACAGTGATGGGATGACCCTGGAAATATTGCTTAAGCTTCCGGCTCGCCATAAAAATTCCATACACCAGCTTCTGCCAATGTGGGTACCTTTGCTTAGAATCAATAAGTACCTCACTGACATAATAAACCGGCCGTTGAACCGGATACTCCTTTCCGGTCTCCTTGCGCTCCACCACAATAGCCACGCTAACTGCCCGGGCATTGGCAGCCACATATAACAGCAAAGGCTCTTTATCAACAGGAGCAGCAAGGACAGGCGGCTCGGCTAGCTGCCGCTTTAAATCCTCAAACGCTTCATTGGCGGCGTCGCTCCAGACGAAATTATCCGTCTTCTTCAGCATCTGATATAAAGGGATAGCCTTCTCCCCGAGGCGACTGATAAACCGGCTCAAGGCTGCAATCCGGCCTGCCAAGCGTTGAACATCATTGATGCACTTTGGTTTAGCCAAAGAAGTTATGGCCTTGATTTTCTTCGGATTAGCTTCAATGCCCCTGTTAGACACCAGAAAGCCCAAGAGCTTGCCTGCCGGTACACCAAAGACACATTTGGCCGGATTAAGCATCATCTTATAAACCTGGAGGTTATCAAAAGTCTCCTTCAAGTCATCTATCAACGTCTTCTAATCTCTGGATTTCACCACAATATCATCCACATAAGCATGAACATTGCGGCCGATCTGATCATGAAGACAGTTCTGCACACAGCGCTGATAAGTCGCCTGGGCACTCTTTAGCCCAAAGGGCATAGACACATAGCAGAAGGCTCCAAAGGGAGTTATGAAAGCTGTCTTCTCTTGGTCCTTAACTGCCATTTTGATCTGATGGTAGCCAGAATAAGCATCCAGAAAACTCAAACGCTCGCAACCCGCCGTAGCATCAATGATTTGATCAATACAAGGGAGGGCAAAAGGATCCGCTGGACAAGCCTTGTTCAAATCTGTGTAGTCCACACACATACGCCAAGTGCCGTTCTTCTTAAGTACTAGCACCGGATTAGCCAACCACTCAGGATGAAATACCTCAACAATAAAGCCAGCTGCCAAGAGCCTGGCCACTTCCTCACCAATAGCCTTGCATCTTTCTTCATTGAACCAGCGGAGAAACTACTTGACCGGTTTAAACTTGGGATCAACATTAAGAGTGTGCTCAGCGAGTTCCCTCGGTACACCTGGCATGTCAGAAGGCTTCCACGCAAAGATGTCCCGGTTCTCACGGATGAACTCGATGAGCGCGCTTTCCTATTTTCGATCCAAGGTAGCGCTGATGCTGAACTGCTGGGATGAATCGCCAGGAACGAAATCAACCAGCTTAGTCTCATCAGCCGACTTAAACTTCAAGGCCGGATCATGCTCTGTAGTTGGCTTCTTCAAGGAAGTCATATCTGCCGGATCAACATTGTCTTTGTAAAACTTCAACTCCTCTGTTGCACAAACTGACTCAGCATAAGCCGCATCACCTTCTTCACATTCCAAAGCGATCTTACGACTCCCATGTACCATGATGGTCCCCTTATGACCCGGCATCTTGAGCTGCGGATAGACATAACAGGGCCTCGCCATGAATTTAGCATAAGCCGGCCGCCCAAACAGGGCATGATACGGGCTCTTGATTTTCACCACTTCAAAGGTCAATGTTTCTGATCTTGAATCATGCTCATCACCAAAAGCAACCTCCAGAGCTATCTTACCGACCGGATACGCCGATTTACCAGGCACCACACCATGGAAGACCGTGCTGGACGGTTTAAGATTTTTATCTGTTAACCCCATGCGACGGAAGGTTTCATAATAAAGGATATTGATACTACTCCCCCCATCCATGAGTACTTTAGTGAACTTGTAACCTCCCACCTGAGGTGCCACCACCAACGCCAGATGACCCGGATTATCAACCCGAGGTGGATGATCCTCTCGACTCCACACAATGGGCTGTTCAGACCAGCGTAAGTAACGAGGCACCGCCGGTTCAACGGAGTTCACTGCCCTTTTATGAAGCTTCTGATCGCGCTTGCACAGGCTGGTGGTGAAGACATGGTACTGCCCACTGTTTAACTGCTTCGGGTTGCTCTGGTAACCCGACTGCTGCTGCTGATGTTGGTTCCCCTGATGATTATAACCACCTTGGTTGCCTTGATTGCCTTGATTGTCATGTCCGCTTTGATTACCATGGAACCCTGAATCAGAACTGCCTCTACCATAACCCGGCCCATGAGACCCGGGGCCTGAACCGCTAGCCGGTCCATTATCATTCCGGAAAAAATCTGAATCTTTGAATTCTCGCATAATATAACAATCCTTCCAGAGGTGCGTGGCCGGCTTGTCTCGCGATCCGTGCTTTGGGCAGGGCTGGTTCAACAGGTAATTCAGGCGCTCCGGATTGGGACTTGGTTCTCTTCCACGTGAGGGCGGTTTACCCTTCCGACGCTGACCATTACCCTGCGCGTTGGTATTAGCTACAAAATCTGAACTGTTATCCGCTTTACGCTTACCGTTGTTTGCATGCCCCGCCGAGTTATGCTGCTGCCCTTTGGTGCTGCCACCCTTCTTTCCCTTTCCTATCTTGTCATCATCAGATTCAGGGTCCTTGGTACTATCAGAGTCGGCGTATTTCACCAGAGCTGCCATAAGCGTCCCCATGTCATTGCAATGGCGTTTGAGCCGTCCCAGCTTCAACTTAAGAGGCGTAAATCGGCAATTGCCTTCCAACGTCAAAACGGGCGTATTAGCGTTGATGCGGTCCGATGAATGCAAAATCTCTGAAACCCGGCGCACCCAATGGGTTGTTGATTCTCCTTCCTCCTGGACACAGGAAGCTAAATCCACAATTGACATGGGTTGTTTGCACGTGTCTTTGAAATTCTGAATAAACCGGGCTCTTAGCTCGGCCCATGACCCAATGGAGTTAGCTGGTAGGTTTTTCAACCAAGTGCGAGCTATCCCTTCCAATATCATGGTGAAGTACTTAGCACATGCCGCGTCATCTACGTCTAGCATCTCCATCGCCATCTCATAACTCTCCACCCACGACTCGGGGGATAAATCGGCAGTGTAATTCGGCACTTTACGTGGGCCCTTGAAGTCCTTGGGCAGCCGTACATTGCGTAATGCTGGGACGAGACACGGCACCCCCAAAGAACCGGAGGTAACCCCTGGTTCCACCGAAGTTGTTGGACGAACCGGAGTAAGCTGACGGGCCGCGTTCTGTGCTGCTAACTCAGCCTCTCGACGTGCCCTAGCACGGTCCACCACATCCTGAGCATCAACACCGCCACCCGCCGGGTTATGGCCTCGTGGTGGATTACGGTTGTGGGCACTGCTAGACACAGCCGGTTCATCAACATGCCTGCTGTAACTCCGGCTTGGGCGGGGGGTGGAATGAATCCTCTCGCGACTGTACGAATAAGCCTGTTGCTGAGTCAAAGCTGTCTGAAGGAGCTCCCTAGCCCGTCGCATCTCCACCACTACAGGGGACTCACCATCGACTGGAAGGGCTGCCAATCGTGAAGCGGCCGCGACTATGTTATCCAAGGGGTTGGAGTAATGACCCGGAGGCGTGGGCACATGCTGGGATGGGATATTCTGAAGAGGTGGATACATTGCGCGTGGCTGAACTGGCGTCCCCGTTCCAGGCGCTTCTTCCCGGTTTACCACTGGCTGGTTGCTGGTTCCGGCCCCTGGCGTATTGAAGAGATTCCTGGCTTCGTAAACCGGAGGCAGGTGAGATCGGTACCTTCTCCTCATTACATCATTTGACGCATTCTGATCCAACGTAAGCCGATAGGCCTGTGCATCTAACTCGGCCCGCTCTGCAGCTATCCTGGTGTTTTCAGCTGCCAAATCCACCCTGGCTTGGGCTATCTGATCCTTCACCTTCGCCACTTCTGCATTGTGCCGCTCCAGATCTGCCGGGCTGACTTCGGCCGCTAACAGTGCTGCCAAGGTGTCGAATAAATCGGACAGAGCCTAAGCCGGTGGTGGCGCAGGGCCTCCTGCCCCAGCTGCCGTCGCCGCTGCTGAACCGGAGATCATCGCCGCAGCGGTCGAAGATTGTGGCGCTGACTGTGTACCGGCCATGAAGATCGCAACCCGGCTTGGCGGGTCAAGGGAGTCCGGAATACTGTCGCCATCGGAACAACCACCAAACCGGCCATCCTGCAGCTGGTACAATGACTCGGTCTCTCCAGTAGATGACTCGTCACCGGAATAAACAATGGTTTCGCCATCATATTTTGATCCATCTTCAGATTCCACTCCGTGGATGACTCCCACGAAGGCACGCTTCATGACAGGCTTAACCCGGGCAGATCTCGCACGCTGAGCCGTTTCGACGATGTCGGTGCAGATGTCCGGCTCAGGGCCCGGTTCGCCAATCTTGCCAATGAACACGTGAATGCCGCCGAAGGGGACCCGGTACCCGTACTGAATCGAACCGGCCTCGGGGCCCCAGCCTGCGTCGTCGATCTAGAGCTTGCCGCGACGACTTTTGGTCATCTAGCCCACAGCGTATCCCTTGAGTCCTTCGAAGCTGCCCTCTAAGAACTCGAAACCATCGTGCGATAGCCCCACGGTGGGTGCCAACTGTCGCGGTCTTGTCACGACAGATGTCCTAGAGAAAGGACTTAGTCGTGGAGCCATCGCGACGGGTTACCTTAAAGGGGTTAAAGCGGACAAGGGACGCAGAGAGTTTATACTGGTTCGGCCCCTTGCGGTGAAGGTAAAGGCCTAATCTAGTTGTTGTGGAATTCTAGGGTTTCGATGACCAGGGAGCGAATCCGCTATGCCTGGCTCTCGAATTGTTGTCCCCCCAAACCGCCGCCGGGTCGTCCCTTTATATACACAGGTTGACGCCCGGCGGTTTACAGAATCCCGAGGCCGGCTCATAAACGTGTCCGGCTCGGTCGCTACTCTTTTCTTATCTTACAAGACAAGTTACATATAATATGGTGGTTTACACCTACAAGCCCTTAATCCGTCTTTGGGCCCTGGGCCTTCATAAAGCGCCATACTCCTTGTCTTCATGGGCTTCAAATATAAATAACTCATTATGGGGATAACCCGGCCTCTCCTGGCCGGTTTACACCCAGTAATAATATCCCCAACAATGTGGGTCCCCCCATGCAGGTGGGCCCCACTCCGAAACCTTCTAGAACCTTCCCGGTAAATACCGAAAAATCCCGAACATTTTCCGGTGGCCAAAATAGGACTTCCCATATATAAATCTTTACCTCCGGACCATTCTGGAACTCCTCGTGGCATCCGGGATCTCATCCGGGACTCTGAACAACTTTCGGTAACCACATACAATTCCCATTACAACTCTAGCGTCACCGAACCTTAAGTGTGTAGACCCTACGGGTTCGGGAACCATGCAGACATGACCGAGACACCTCTCCGACCAATAACCAATAGCGGGATCTGGATACCCATATTGGCTCCCACATGTTCCATGATGATCTCATCGGATGAACCACGATGTCGGGGATCCAATTAATCCCGTATACAATTCCCTTTGTCCATCGGTATGTTACTTGCCCGAGAATCGATCGTCGGTATCCCTATACCTTGTTCAATCTCGTTACCGACAAGTCTCTTTACTCGTTCCGTAACACATGATCCCGTGACTAACTCCTTACTCACATTGAGCTCATTATGATGATGTATTACCGAGTGGGCATAGAGATACCTCTCCGTCACACAGAGTGACAAATCCCAGTCTCGATTCGTGCCAACCCAACAGACACTTTCGGAGATACCTGTAGTGCACCTTTATAGTCACCCAGTTACGTTGTGACATTTGATACACCCAAAGCATTCCTACGGTATCCGGGAGTTGCACAATCTCATGGTCTAAGGAAATGATACGTGACATTAGAAAAGCTCTAGCAGACGAACTACACGATCTAGTGCTATGCTTAGGATTGGGTCTTGTCCATCACATCATTCTCCTAATGATGTGATCCCGTTATCATTGACATCCAATGTCCATGGTCAGGAAACCATGACCATCTATTGATCAACGAGCTAGTCAACTAGAGGCTCACTAGGGACATGGTGTGGTCTATGTATTCACACATGTATTACGGTTTCCGGTTAATACAATTATAGCATGAACAATAGACAATTATCATGAACAAGGAAATATAATAATAACCATTTTATTGTTGCCTCTAGGGCATATTTCCAACACGAAGATGAGTCTAGACGTCGAAAAAACTAATTTACTAACATGGTTGTGTGGCCTACAGGCCCACGTCGCCATTGGGTGGTATTAGGATCTTTTATTCCTCGTCTATACTCTGGGACTCTGATCTCTCTTCCTTTCGGGTTAATTTTTTTTACTAATGCCGACACTTAGGATCTCGTAAATCTTGTCTACCCAGAGAGCTGGATATCTATGCTTAATTCCTTACCATTGATCTAATTAGTCTGATAATCATTTTCCATTCCATTGGTTTGTTTAACCTTTCTTTCCATGCTATCATATGTTTCTCACACTGTCTTTTGACACTTTTGGAACCTCTCGGCAAAATGTGTCGTGATCAGCATCAACATTTTGATTTCTTCCAAGATGTTAATTGAATTCATGGTGAGCAATGCCATCCTTGCCCCTCGCTGATCTGTGTTATCATCAACAACCTCTTTGACTACCTACCCACGCATTGCTGTTAACCCCGAGCGAGTAGAGGCTATTCTTGACTGGACCCCCCCCCCCCCCGAAGAATGTTAAGCAAGTCAGGAGTTTTATCGGACTCGCTAGTTATTGTCGTCGATTCGTCGAGAACTTCTCAAAGATTCCAAAGCCATTGACGAATCTGCTCCACAAAGGTGTTAAATTTGAGTGGATAGAAAAATGTCAAGAAAGCTTTCAGACACTTAAAGATAAGTTGACATCTGCCCCAGTGCTAGCACCTTCGGATTCCCAAAAGGATTTTGTGATATACTGTGATGCATCTCATCAAGGATTAGGCTGTGTCCTAATGCAAGAGCGCAAAGTGATTGCTTGTGGCTCTCGACAATTGCGTCCTCACGAGGAAAATTATCTAGTGCATGATCTCGAACTTTCTGCGGTTATTTATGCTCTAAAGCTATGGCGACATTACCTTCTCGGTAACCGTTGCGAGATATACACGGATCATCAGAGTTTGAAGTATCTATATACTCAACCAGATCTGAACCTTCGTCAACAAAGATGGCTCGAGACAATTGCCGATTATGATATGAATATCTCATACACCCCTGGCAAGGCTAACATAATGGCCGATGCTTTGAGTCGCAAGGCTTATTGCAGCAACCTTATGGTTCAAGAAGCACAACCTGTTCTTTATGAAGAGCTTCGCAAATTGAACCTCCATATTGTTCCACAGGGTTATCTCAATACCCTGGTTGTTGAACCGGATCTCTAGCACAACATTAAGATTATGCAAGGGTATGACTCCGAAGTTGAAAGGATTAAGCGATACCTCGAAAAAGGAAAGCCGTCGGAATTCCATCTTGATAATGATGGGGTCCTATTCTTCCAACGCTGTCTCTTCGTACCCAAATTCAAGGATGAGAGAGAGCACGTTATGGAAGAATCTCACGACACTCCTCTGTCTATTCATCCTGGTAGCACAAAGATGTACCGTGACATTTGTCAGAGATACTAGTGGCCTAATATGAAGCAAGACAATGCTCGTTATGTTTCTGAGTGTGACGTTTGCCGCCGCATTAAAGCAGAACATCAAAGACCTGCTGGAACTCTGCAACCCCTTGATATTCCTGAATGGAAATGGGACAAGGTCCAAATGTATTTCATTACTGGTTTTCCTAGATCTCAGAAGGGTCATGATGCTATCTTTGTCGTCATTGACTGATTCTCAAAGGTTGCTCACTTTCTGCCAGTCAAGGAGACAATCACTGCTAGTCAGTTAGCAGACTTGTATGTTTCCCTAATTGTGTCACTCCACGGTGTTCCGTTGGAGATCAGTTCGGATTGTGGCAGCCTCTTTATCTCCAGATTCTGGGAAAGTTTCCAAGAAGCTATGGGAACTCATCTGTCCTTTAGCACCGCTTTTCACCCTCAGTCTCAGGGTCAAGTCGAGCGAGTTAGTCAAGTGCTCGAAGATATGCTTCGAGCCTGTGTCATCTCCTTCGGTAAGAAGTGGGAGGAATCTCTCCCGTATGCCGAATTATCTTACAACAATAGCTATCAAGCTAGTCTGAAGATGGCACCATTTGAAGTTCTTTACGGACGTAAGTGTCGAACCCCTCTGAATTGGTCGGAAACTGGGGAACGCTCACTCGTCGGACCAGACATTATCTAACAAGCTGAAGAAAAAGTCTGCATTGTCCGGGAACATCTGAAAACTGCTCAGTCTCGTCAGAAGAGCAACTATGACCGAAAGCACAAGGAAATGGTCTATCAAGCTGGCGAGCAAGCTTACCTTCGCGTCACTCCGTTGAAAGGCACTCATCGGTTCGGAATCAAGGGCAAGTTAGCTCCTCGCTACACTGGCCCGTTCCGTATTCTTGCCCGTCAAGGAGAAGTGGCATATCAGTTGCAATTGCCGCCAAATCTTTCTCAAGTGCATGATGTCTTTCATGTATCCCAACTTCATCGCTGCTTCAAGGATCCTATTCGAGCTGTGAATCATGAAATGCTTGAATTGCGGGAAGATCTGTCTTATCCAGAATATCCCATCCGCATTCTTGATCAAGCTGAACGCCGAACTCGTCAGAAATCAATTAAATTCCTTAAAGTTCGGTGGTCGAATCATTCTGAAGATGAAGCCACTTGGGAACGCGAGGATCGTCTTCGCGAAGAATACCCCGCTTTCTTTCAGCCTTCTTCTTAATTCTCGGGACGAGAATTCTTGTTAGATGAGGAGAATTGTAACACCCCATGTAATTAACCACAGTGATCACCCTTAGTTAATGCCATGTCAGCAAGTTTAACAGTGCCTAGTCATCATTTGCATCATCTTGCATTTCAAACTCCTAATTCAAACTTCAAATTAAATTAAAGTAAAAATAAAAGTTGTCCCAAATTGGAAACTAAAATGTTCATTAAATAACAAATAATTCAGAGGCAATTCTAAAATTGTAACCAACATCAATGGGCTTGGTTAAGTGCCCCTAACAACCTCAAACAGTGGCAAACAGCAACATTTAATAACCTTTTTATTTAATCTAAATTAAATATGAAATTATATTTTACCCAAACTAGTTTTTGGTGATAGAGTATAGTTTTTGGTGATAGAGTATAATGCACTGCAGTTTATGAGCTAGGTCACTTATTTTGTAAAAAGTAGTTTAGTGGCTAAACAATTTGCAAAACAGAAAAACAAAAGAAAACAGAAAACAAAACAGAAAAGAAAAGAAGAAAAAGAAAAAGGCCCGCAGCGGCTGGGCCTAAGTGGCTACAGCGCCGGCCCAGCCCACCCCGCACCTCCTCCCACCTCCCGCACTGCTCACCCCCGCTCGATGTCGAGCACCTGACGCGCGCGCCTCGCCCGAGCTGGCCCCCCCTCTCTCCCTGCTCGATAGCGTGCCCGCGCCCGCGTGGAGGATAAGAGCATCTTCCGCGACCCCCCCTGGTGTCTCCCTCGCCTCACTTTCCCCTCCCTCGCTCGCTCTTCGCCATGGCCGACGCGGCCTTCGCCGTTGCTCCGTCGCCCGCGTAGCCACCGCCTCCGCCTCGCCGCTCCGCCGAGTCCAGCATCACCGCCGAGCTCCGCTACGTCGCCTGCGCCAATGAACCAAAGTCGAGGAGCTCTACATTGCCGGACTGCCTCGTCTTCTTCCCCTACAGCCGCCGTCGAACGCCTCCTCCATTCGCCGCCGTCGCCCTTCCTCGAGGCGTCCTCGGGCCTTCTCTGCAACGCTAGTGACCCCCGCGTCGATCCCCTCCTCTCCCTGCTCTTTGAATCGCTCGTAGCCGTCGCCCCCACCATGGCCGAACCCACCACCGCCTAAGCTCGTCGCCAACGTGGCCATGGTGACCAAATGGTCCCGTGCGTGCCACCATCGCGCTCACCACACCGCGTAGGCCCCGCCTAGCCTCTTCTTTCGTTCGTTTGCGCACCAGAACGCCATTCCCATAGCTCGCCCGAAAGACCTCGCCGCCGGCGTTGACGTAGCACTCGACTCTAGCCAGTTTAGCCCGCACCACTGCCATGGATCGAAGTGGCATCAAGCCCTCGTTCAAATGCCGCAAGGATCGCGCCAAATGGTACACCGTAGACGATTTCCGGCCAACTCCGGCGCGGATCCGCCGCTGGAAAGGTCGCCGGCATTGCTCCGGCCGCCGTGCTGACCTGGCGCCGGTGGGCCTCACCCCTGTGTCACTGACTCTGCGCCCCACGGGCCCCAGTTGACTGGGTCAACTGCTGACTGGGCGCCGTGGCCCACTGACATGTGGGTCCCGCCTGTAAAATGATTTTTATAAATAGATAAAAAATGTTAATTAGATTAATTAGTTAATCACTCACTGACAGTAGGCCCCACCCACTAATTAACCTAATTAGTTTAAGCTAACTCTGTTTAATTAGCTGAGTCACTGACAAGTGGGTCCCACTGGACCCACAGGTCAGGTTTGACTCCAGTCAACTGCACTGTTGACTACTGATGTCAGCATGATGTCATGATGATGTCATCATTTACTATTCTGGATAATGTTGATTTAAAATAATTAAATAAATTAAGTAAATGATAAAAACTTTAGAAAATCATATAAATTAAACCGTAGCTCCGATCGAAAAACTTTATACATGAAAGTTGCTCAGAACGATGAGACAAATCTGAATACGCCCTTCGTATTGCTGTCAGATGCCCCTAACTACCTGAACATGGAACTTTTAGATTGATTTCGATAAATGAATAGTGCTCAACTTTAATAAAATAAATCCAAATAAATTCCTAAACTAACTAAATCATCCAGATAGGCAGTAGAACACCTCTGCTTATCATTTAGGCGTGTCATGCATATTGTTTGCATTTTTGCCGTGAATTTATTATTTCTTTCCTCCTCCTTCTCTCTCGTTAGACGCCGAGACCGACGCCGATGCATCAGAGTACAACTACGCTCCGGACGGGCAGCCTTCTGACGACCAGCCCCTCTCAGCAGAGCTTCCAGGCAAGCCCCCCCCCCCCCCCCCCCCTCCCTTGAACAATCCGATATCGCCCATTCCATTCTCTCATGCTTGTATTAGATTTTGCTACTGTAAATGATTGCTCCTATTCAGATGCATAGCCTGCTTTTGTAACCTGCTTATTGCTACCTTACCTGCCTATTTCAAACTGCTTAGTGTAGGTTGGTTAGTGATCCATCAGTGACCCCCACTTTGTCCTTGTTGCCTCTGCTTCATCATCGATGACTCGATCGACGTGATCGACGACCAGAGACCGACACCTCACTTCACCCCCTTAGTTGTACGACTCTACATAGTTACTATCGAGTGCCGAGGGTGATACCTCGTAACGCACTCCTGATGATAGCTCTGGAGTGTAGCTGTTCGGTCATGGTCATAGAGGGTGATTCCTCCTTAACCACTCCCGATATGACTCTGTCGTGCAACCCCTCAAGTGTGAACCTCGAGGGTGAATCCTTCTTCGTTCACCTTGATGATTTCATCGAGTGGAATCCACCGAGGGTGATTCCTCGGGGTTTCCCCCCTTGATGTTATGACCACATGGTTACTTTGACCTTTGTTGCAGGCGGGTCGACCCTGAGGGGTACCCGCGGGGAAATTATGCAGTCGGGCCTACCAGGAGGGCACTCGAGAGCGATATTGTGGCGAAGCATCAGAAACTCTGATCGTCTCCGCGAATTATTAAATGTGCCTAATGGATTTGGGTATTTGATCTGAGTGGGTCATCGTGCCCTATACGCACTACCACCACGTGGGATAATGGTTATGGGGCCCTCTACGTCGTACGTTTCTCCCGAAAGCTCATCAGACGTCACAGTTCACCGTGAGGGCTGATTGTTGGGGTTGGGCTGGATACTTCAATGATGAGTTCAGAGTCGCGTCTGCTCCCTGGCCAGTCTCGCAACGCGTAGGAGCGCCCGGGGCGATGGCCCAAAACCCCTGGATGCATAGGTTAGTCCAGCGTGTTGACCTCTCTGCTGAGCCTAGGTAGGGCGCTACTTCGTGTCGATCTCTTGAGGCCGGGCATTACCCAGCAAGTGTGTACGGCCAGAGGTGATCGAGCGTGTTGGGTAACAGTAGTGCACCCCTGCAGGGAAGTGATCTATTCGAATAGCCGTGTCCACGGTAACAGGACGCTCAGTTTGGTATCCCGATCTATTACTTGAACTGGATACATGTTTAACTAATTGATGCTTTGGGATCGTTTTCTCGCAGGGAGTCGAGGAAGGATCTCTAGGCTTTGCCTCAACATGCTTGCTTAATAAAATGCTTATCTGTACTCTTCTAATTGCTGCAAGATGATGACTTCGTGAAGATGCTAGTCTTTGATAGGACTAGGCCTTCTCTCTATTCTGGCATTTCTGCAGCCCAGTCCACATATACAGCCTTTCTTTGATAATGTTGCATATGTAGTGTAGATCCTTGCTTGCTGAGTACTTCGGATGAGTACTCACGGTTGCTTTGCTACCTCTTTTCCCCCATACCCCTTTTGGTGTTACCTCAAATGACAGAGCCCAGGAGCCAGATGCCACCGCAGGAGCTTAATACCAGGAGGGTCCAGACGGCACGTACTACTGGATTGAGCCAGCCGACCAGGAGTAGGATCGGAGGCCCTAGGCAGAAGGCCTTCTCCTTTCGATCTAGAGTCATTGTTTGTGCTAGCCTTCTTAAGGCAAACCTTGTCTAACCTATGTCTGTACCCATATATTATTTGTATGACTGACTTATGTATTCGGATCCTCATGATCCCTGGTCTGTAATATTCGTGGATCTCCGTTTATTTGTGTTAGAGTTGTGTTGTGATATCTTCTCGTGAGTGCATGTGCTTGATCGTGCATGTTCGCGTGTATGATTAGTGCATGATTGAGTCGGGGGCGTCACAAGGGAGTAGTCCACCCTCGGGGCTGAGGGTTTGTACCAGTAGCTATGTGTTTAATCTCTCTCTCTCGTGTTCTTGAGATGTCACGATCTTGATGTATCGCGGGCTTTGTTAATATAGTTGGATCATATGGTGTTTTCCCCTCTGTATCTTGTTGTGAATTGAGTTTTCCCTTTGAGATTTCATTTTATCGGATTGAATACTTTTATTGATTTGAGAGCACTTGATATATGTCTTGCATACGAATACCCGTGGTGACAATGGGGTATTATATTGATTCACTTGATATATGTTTTGGCACTCAACTCGCGGATTCTCGAGGTGATATTTGTAACACCCCCAGTGGTTAGTCACAGTAATCCCCTTTTGATAATGTCATGTCATCATAATCAACAGTGCTTAATCATCATTAGTAATATATCCCTTTCCAAATTTAAATTCAAAATGGAAATTCAAACCTAAGTGGAAAATAAAAGTTGTTCAAATTTGAAAACTAAATTGTTCATAATATTGTAAATAATCCAGAGACAATTCTAAAATTATAACCAACATTTAATAAGTAATTTATGTGACTCTAACAACCACAAAACAGGGTTGGTTAATACCTATTTATTTGAATAAAACCCAAATAAAAAGATATGGACACCAAACCATTTTATTGCGATGGTATACAATGCCCTGTGATTTGTGGACCAGGTCACAATTTTTACAAAAGTCATTTGGGTGCCTAACTATTTACAAAACAGAAAAAGGAATAAAGAAAAGCAGAAAGAGAACAAGAAAAAAGGGGAAAAGGCCCACTGTGCTGGGCCTAGTCAGCACAGTGGCCGGCCCAGCCCGCCTGGCGCCTCCTCCCACCTCGCGCCACTGCTCACCCCGAGCCGCTGTCGAGCACCCCGCGCCACACCCTGGCCCCCCCTCTCCCCGATCGACAGCGCGCTCCCGCGCGCGTGTGAGGATAAGAGCAGCTCCTACGGCCTCCCCTGGCATTCCCTTGCCTCACTTCCCCTCCCTCTCCCTGCCTCATCCCTCTCCTCTCCCGCACCCGAGCGCGACCATGGCGCTGCCGCCGTAACTGCCACGGCCACCGGGCCCCTTTGCCTCCCCGACGTGTCCACGTGCCCGCCATCGCGCCTCCTTCGACTGCGCCATCGAGCCAAGCCGAGCGCCTCTGCTTCGCCTCCTACGCCGTCGTCTTCAACCTTCGGTGTCCCGCATCGCCGCCGCCGATTCGCCGCCGTCGACACCTCCCCGAGCCCGCTGCCACTTCCCTACGGCACAGTGAGCCTCTGCTTCCTCCCCGCTCTCTCTCGTCGCCGCTAGCTAGCCTGGGCGCCGCCCCCTTCGTCATCGAATGCGCATCCGCCTCGCTCGTCGTCGGCGTGCTCCCGGTGACCCTTGGGCCCCGTGCCCATGCGCATCGTGTTCCCCTCCGCTGTCGGCCTCGCTAGCGCTTCGCCTCGCCCCTGTAGCGCGCCGTAGCGCTGTCCCCTTGTGCACCCAAGTCGTCGCCCTGCGGACACTCGCCGCGCCATTTTCGGTGACCCCCGACCCAGCCACCACTCCCACGCGATGCGGCACCCTCGCTAGCTTTCGAACGCGCCAGCGCGCGCAAATAAATGCCCTGTGGGCGATTCCCCGAACTTGCCGGAGTTGCGCCGCGCGGGCGATCCCGCCGGGCTCTCTGGCGGCCGGCGCGACGTGGCCCGTCTGGCCCACCGCCAGGGTCACTGACTAGTGGGCCCGGGCTCCCCTTTGACCAGTCACGCGGTGCTGACTGGCAGCCCGTGTCACTGACACGCGGCCCCCCCCCCTAAAACATTTTAAAATATAAAAAACCCTAATTAAAATGCTAATTAACCTAATTAGTTAATTAATTAAGTTAACAGACACTGACATTAGGCCCCACCCCCCCTTAATTAACCTAACTTAATTAAGTTAACACTAATTATGCCTCTGTCTCACTGACATGTGGGCCCCACTGTCAGGTTTGACTTTGGTCAACCCCCTGTTGACTGCTGACGTCAGCAATACATCACGATGACATCACTCTACACTATTTTGGATAATTCGAATTTAAATAAATATTTAAATTCCAGAAAATTGATATAAACCTTAGAAAATCATATCTTTTAATCCGTAGCTCAGATCGAAAAACTTTGTACATGAAAGTTGCTCAGAACGACGAGACGAATCCGAATACGTGGTCCGTTCGTCCGTCACGCGTCCCTAACTATCCGAACATGCAACCGTTCCCCTCTTATCGTCTGTCCGATAATTCCAAAGACCTGAGAAATATCGTCAGATATTCTCCCGCTCCGTCTGATACGTGTAGTACTGCGTTAGACTACCCCTAGCACCATGTATCGTATTTGTCATGCTCATGTTTGCTTAGTATTTACTGTTTCTTCCCCCTCTTCTCTCCGGTAGACCCCGAGACCGCTGCAGATGCCCCGTCGATCGACTACGTCACCGACGACCCCTCCTTCTTGCCGAGCAACCAGGCAAGCCCCCCCCCCTTTTGATCATCCCGATATCGCCCATTCTAATTTCTCATGCTTGCATTAGAATTGCTGCTGCTACTGCTTTACCTATTCTGATGCATAGCCTGTTTATTGTAACCTGCTGTTGATAATTACCTGCATATCCTAAACTGTTTAGTATAGGCTGGGTAGAGACCTATCAGTGACCCCACTTATCCCGACTGCCCCGCTGGATTATCCGAAGACCCGATCAACGGGAATTGAAGACCAGGCCCCGACACCGCACATCACCCCCCCTAGTTGTAACGACACTGCAGCGTTACTATCGAGTGCCGAGGGTGAAACCTCTTGTAGCACTCATGATGTTAACTCTGTAGAGTAGCTATTCGGTCGTGGTCATCAAGGGTGATTCCTCCTTTACCACTTCCGGTAACGACGTTGTCATGCAACACATCAAGTGTGAACCCATCGAGGGTGAATCCTCCGAGTTCACCTTGACAGACACATCGAGTAGGAATCCAACAAGGGTGATACCTCGGATTCCCCTGATGTTATGGACACACGGATACTTGGACTTTACACTGTTACTTGGATAGGCGGGTCGACCCTGAGGGGTACCCGCGTGCGCCTGAGAAGCGAGTGTTGAGAAGACGGGTACCAGTGTGGTGCCCGAGTGATGAATACGAGGCGCGGTCGGGCATTCTTAACCCTTGCAGCAAGTCCTCGAGACGGGGCGACGGGGTCACATCTTTTCGTGAGTCTCTGCTCGTTACCGCAAGCCCCTAGTCCTAACGATTTGGATATTTGATCCGAGCAGGCCTCTGGTCTGATAGCACTAACCATCACGTGGGTATAGTATGGGCGTTCTGCATCATATGCATCAGCCGAAAGCTCTGTCAGATGTCCAGTTCAGCAGTGCGGCATGGAGTGATTGGCGCCATTTCGGTGGTGCTTGGATCTGAGCCATGTGCGCAACGACCCGGAGGGTGAGGGGCGATGGCCAAGACCCCCTTGCGCTTAGGATGTAGACCGGCGGGGACCTCTCTGCTGAGCTGTAGGTAGGGTTGCGATGTGTCGTTTGGCCGAGGCCGGGCATGACCCAGGAAAGTGTGTCCGGCCGGAGTTAATCGAGCGTGTTGGGTAAGTTGGTGCACCCCTGCAGGGAAGAACACTTCTATCGATAGCCGGTCCTACGGTAAAGGACACTCGGAGTTGTATCCTTATTGATACAATTTAGAACTGGATACTTGGATATATGGCTCTGGGATTGCTTCTCGCAGGGAGTCGAGAAGGGATCTCAGGACGAGGTTGATGACTGTATGGCTCTGGGATTGCTTTCTCGCAGGGAGTCGAGAAAGGATCTCTGGGTGAGGATGAGACTTAATGTTACTACTACATTATATTGATCTGTTCTGCTCTCTTCTATTGCTGCAAGACCGCTGAAGATGCTAGTCTTCGATAGGACTAGGCCTTCTCTCTATTCTGGCATTTCTGCAGCCCAGTCCACATATACAGCCTCCCTTTGAAAATGTTGCATATGTAGTGTAGGTCCTTGCTTGCTGAGTACTTCTGAGTACTCACGGTTGCTTTGTTTTCCTTTTTCTCCCCATATCAGTTTGACGTGACCAAGAAGACGGAGTCCCTGAGACAGATGCCCCGTCGATCGACTACTACTACTACCCAGAGGATGGATACTACTACGAGTTGACTGACGACCAGGAGTAGGATCGGAGGGTCCCAGGCAGGAGGCCTACGCCTTTCGATCGTAGTGTTTTATTTTGCCCCGCCTTTCTAAAGGCCTTTCTATTTCTGTTTCATATCTGTACTCAGATATCTGATGCTTCCACTGACGCTTGTTCGCAAGCTTATGTATTCGAGCCCTCGAGGCCCCTGGCTTGTAATATAAAGCTTGTATGACTTTATTTATGTTTTAGAGTTGTGTTGTGATATCTTCCCGTGAGTCCTTAGGCTTGATCGTGTGCATTTGCGTGTATGATTAGTGCACGATTGAGCCGGGGGCGTCACAAGTTGGTATCAGAGCCGACTGACTGTAGGAATCCCGCTTTCCAACTCCTTGGCCGAAGTTGAGTCTAGTAACCGAAAACTGTTTTACTAACTTGGCTGTGTGGCTTACGGGCCCACGTCGCCAATTGGGTGGTATTAGGATCTTTTACTCCTCGACCTTTACTCTGGGACTCTGATCTCTCTTCTATTCGGGTTAAATAAATTTTACTAACTCCAACATTAGGCTCTCGTGCTCACATCCACCCGGAGTTCTGAAAATATCTCCCCTTGCTTCAAGATTGTGGGCCAGGTTCTGCTTACAGGATCCTTTTATCGAGGGCACCCTGTGTTGTCACTTGCAGATTCCTCGCTCCAATAGTTTTCTCCGACGTTGATGTAGCCTTTGCTATGTCTCGTTGTGTACTTCCCTACCGCGTGCCTGTGCGCCGCCTAGATGTCTAGCCTTCCCTTTCAGCTATCGTAATGCCGGATACTAACCGAGGCTATGTGTGGATTCGAATGTCTGGTGCAAATATGATGAAGTATCTATTGCACTTCCTTCTGTTGTGCGTGTTACTTCATGAATCAGTCCATACACATGCAGTTTTTCTTGCTAAACTGCCCCTGTTGATTTGGCAGGATGGCTGACGATCCTCCACCTCCACCTTATATTGCCGCAATGATGCAGCAATTCGAACTGAACCGTCAGGTTATGACCGGGGTATTGGCTCAGTTCCCAAACCAGAATGCTCATCAGCAGCCTACACCAATAACACTGTCAGAATTCGTGCGCCTCAATCCATCCACTTTTCGCAGCTCGACTGATCCAATGGACGCTGACGATTGGCTCCGTGACATTGCCTTTCAGAAGAATTCGGCAAATGTTATCCCTGACAGTTACGTCACCTATGCGACGTATCACCTGAGGGGATCAGTTGCTTAGTGGTGGGAAAGCCACAAGGCTATGTTGCCTGCAGAGACTGTAACCACTTGGCAGGAATTTCAGTCAGCTTTTCGTGCACGGTACATTCCTCAAGGTCTGATCGACCAGAAGAAGCAGGAGTTCCGTAAACTCTCTCAGGGTAAAATGACTGTGGATGAATATCAGAGGAAATTTCTCGAACTATCCCGCTATGCTGAAGATGACGTCTGCACTGACGCCCGCAAGCAGGATAAATTCCATGAAGGACTCCGTACTGACATAAAACTCGCACTTGCAGTCCATGATTGCACAGACTACGCAACGCTTGTCAGCAAATCTTTCCAAATTGAAACAGCTCTGACTGAATGCCAGGAGTCGCTCAAGCGCACTCATGGAGCTGGCTCATCCTCGGGTCAGCCTGTTCAGAAGTGTCGAGTGTGGATCCCGCACAATGTACACCACCGACCTGCTCCAACACCAAGGCGGTCATATGTTGCACCTCGTTTGCCTTCACCGCTGAGACAGCTATCGGTTCATGTTGGACCGCCTGATGCTATGGCTTTTCGTCAGGATGCACCACGTCCTTCTGCTGGTTGCAGGAAGAGCTGTCGAAAACATCCTTCTAGGAACGTTGGAACCAGACTACCTGCTAGTCAACTTGTTCATGTCAACCAAGTCAACATGGAAGAAGCTCGGCAGGACCCCAAAATTGTGATGGGCACCCTTCTAGTGAATTCAATCCCAGCTTCAGTCCTCTTTGATTCTGGAGCATCGCACTCCTTCATGTCCGAAAGTTTTGCACGAAGCCATGATATACTTTTCGAGGAGATGTCCATCCCATTAGTAATCCATTCACCTGGGGCTAATTGGCAAACTACCATGGTAAGCCACGGTAACCACATTGTGATCGGAGGATTGATGTTCCCCGTTTCACTCATTGCTCTCAAGACCTCCAACATAGACATTATTCTCGGTATGGACTGGTTGAAGCCTCATAAAGCTTTGATTGACTGTGCCACTGAAACAGTCCGCCTCACACACCCTTCCGGTCAGACTGTCAGATACTCAGCTCGTACAGTGCAGGACGCCGAAGCTCAGATATATGTTCTGAATGCATTGAATGCTTCACCTCTTGAAGGCATCGAGAACGTTCCAGTTGTTCGTGATTTTCAAGACATCTTTCCAGAAGAACTTCCAGGAATACCGCCTGCTAGAGCTGTTGAGTTCGTCATCGACTTGAAGCCTGGCACAACTCCTATTGCGAAGTGTCCTTATAAAATGCCTCCGCACCACCTTCTTGAACTTAAGGAAGAAATCGACACGTCACTTAAGAAAGGTTTCATCCGCCCCATTTCCTCTGCTTGGGGAGCACCTTCACTCTTCGTTAAGAAGAAGGATGGAACTAACCGATTGGTTCAGGATTACCGACCTATCAACCAAGCAACAATTCAGAACAAATATCCGCTTCCCCGGATCAATGATTTGTATGATCAACTTGCCGGTTCCTCAGTATTCTCTAAGCTTGATTTGAGATTGGGATACCATCAGATCCGTGTTCGCGAAGAGGATATTCCGAAGACTGCATTTGTTACTCGCTATGGCTCTTATGAGTACATTGTCATGTCATTTGGCTAAACAAATGCTCCAGCCACATTCTCCCGTTTGATGAATTATATATTCATGGATTACCTTGACAAGTTCGTCGTGGTATATCTGGATGATATTCTGGTATATTCGAAGAATAAAGAAGAACATGCTGAACACCTCCGTCTTGTACTGGAAAGGCTCCGAGAACACCAGTTGTATGCCAAATACTCCAAATGTGAATTTTGGCTTTCTGAAGTAACTTACCTTGGTCATGTGATTTCCAAGGATGGCATTGCTGTCAACCCAGAATGAGTTCAGGCTATTCTGGACTGGACTCCTCCGAAGAACGTCAAGCAAGTGAGAAGTTTTCTCGGCCTTGCAAGCTATTGCCGTCGCTTTGTCGAGAACTTTTCTAAGATTGCTAAGCCCCTGACTGATCTGCTTCACAAAGGCGTTAAGTTTGAATGGACAGAAAAATGTCAGGAAAGTTTTCAAACACTCAAAGACAAGCTGACATCTGCCCCAGTACTGTCTCCTCCAGATACCCGCAAAGACTTTGTGATTTATTGTGACGCATCCCGTGAAGGATTAGGCTGTGTCCTAATGCAAGAGCGTAAAGTGATTGCTTATGGCTCTCGTCAGTTGCGCCCACATGAAGAGAATTATCCGGTACATGATCTAGAACTAGCTGCTGTCATCTATGCACTGCAGTTGTGGCGACATTACCTCCTCGGTAATCGTTGCGAGATATACATGGATCAAAAAAGTCTGAAGTACTTGTTCACTCAACCTTCTCTAAACCTCCATCAGCAAAGATGGATGGAGGCCATTGCGGACTATGATTTGGGTATTTCCTATACCCCTGGCAAGGCTAACGTGATGGCTGATGCCTTAAGCCGCAAGTCCTATTGCGACAACCTCATGGTTAGGCGAGCTCAACCTCGTCTTTTTGAAGAACTGTGCAAGCTGAATCTGTGTATTGTTCCACAGGGTTCTCTTAATAACCTTGTGATACAACCAGATCTTGAGAAAGCTGTTAAGAATGCGCAAGCTAAAGATGCTGAAATTGATCTGATGAAGAAAGACCTTCACCTTGTAAAGTACAGGGATTTCTCGCTGTCTGAAGATGGAACCTTGTATTTCAGAAACCGCATTGTGGTACCTCGCTTCGAACTCATGACTGACAAAGTCATGAAGGAGGCACATGATACCCCGTTGTCTATTCATCCGGGTAGCACCAAGATGTATCGTGATCTCCGTCAAAGGTACTGGTGGTCTAGAATGAAGCAGGACATTGCTCGTTATGTTGCTGAATGTGATGTGTGTCGTCGCGTTAAAGCAGAACATCATAAACCAGCTGGAATTCTGCAACCACTTTCTATTCCTCTATGGAAATGGGATAAGGCTCAGATGGATTTTGTTACAGAACTTCCCAGGTCACAGAAGGGTCACGATGCTATTCTTGTCGTCGTCGACCAACTCTCTAAAGTTGCACACTTTCTACCTGTCAAAGAAACTATCACTGCTAGTCTGTTAGCAGAGTTGTATATCTCCAGAATTGTTTCACTCCACGGTATTCCGAAGGAGATCAGTTCGGACCGTGGCGGTCTTTTCACTTCCAAATTCTGGGAAAGTTTTCAAACAGCTATGGGAACTCATATTACCTGGAGTTCAGCTTATCACCCCCAATCCCAAGGCCAAGTCGAACGAGTCAATCAAGTGCTTGAAGACATGCTTCGAGCTTGTGTCATTTCTTTCGGCAAGAAGTGGGAAGAATCTCTTCCGTATGCTGAGTTCTCTTATAACAACAGCTATCAAGCCAGCTTGAAAATGGCTCCCTTCGAAGTACTCTATGGACGTAAGTGTCGAACCCCTCTGAATTGGTCAGAAACTGGGGAACGACCGCTTGTGGGTCCGGATATTATTCAACACGCCGAAGAACAAGTTCGTATTGTCCGGGAAAATCTCAAGGCGGCTCAGGACCGCCAGAAGAGCAACTATGATCGCAAACGATGGGGTTTGACTTATCAACCTGGTGATCAGGCTTATCTGTGAGTCACCCCGATGAAAGGCACTCACCGTTTTGGAATCAAGGGCAAGCTAGCTCCACGCTACATTGGTCCTTTCCGCATTATTGCTAGACGTGGTCAGGTGGCATATAAATTGGAGTTGCCGCCACAATTCTCTCATATCCATGACGTTTTCCATGTGTCGCAACTTCGTCAATGCTTCAAGGAATCTCCGCACCGAGCTATGGATCACGAAATGCTCGAATTACATGATGATCTTTCATATAAGGAACATCCGATCCGCATTCTCGATGAAGCTGAACGTCGGACCCGTCAGAAGGTTACCAAGTTCCTCAAAGTGCAGTGGTCAAATCATACTGAAGATGAAGCCACTTGGGAACGCGAGGATAATCTTCGTGCGGAATACCCCGAACTTTTTCCTTCTACCTCTTAATTCTCGGGACGAGAATTCTTGTTAGTGAAGGAGATTTGTAACACCCCCAGTAGTTAGTCACAGTAATCCCCTTTTGATAATGTCAGGCCATCATAATCAACAGTGCTTAATCATCATTAGTAATATACCCCTTTCCAAATTTAAATTCAAAATGGAAATTCAAACCTAAGTGGAAAATAAAAGTTGTTCAAATTTGAAAACTAAATTGTTCATAATATTGTAAATAATCCAGAGACAATTCTAAAATTATAACCAACATTTAATAAGTACTTTATGTGACTCTAACAACCACAAAACAGGGTTGGTTAATACCTATTTATTTGAATAAAACCCAAATAAAAAGATATGGACACCAAACCATTTTATTGCGATGGTATACAATGCCCTGTGATTTGTGGACCAGGTCACAATTTTTACAAAAGTCATTTGGGTGCCTAACTATTTACAAAACAGAAAAAGGAATAAAGAAAAGCAGAAAGAGAAAAAGAAAAAAAAGGGGAAAAGGCCCACTGTGCTGGGCCTAAGTCAGCACAGTGGCCGGCCCAGCCCGCCTGGCGCCTCCTCCCACCTCGCGCCACTGCTCACCCCGAGCCGCTGTCGAGCACCCCGCGCGCACACCCTGGCCCCCCTCTCCCCCGATCGACAGCGCGCTCCCACGCCGCGTGAGGATAAGAGCAGCTCCTACGGCCTCCCCTGGCACTCCCTTGCCTCACTTCCCCCTCTCCCTGCCTCGTCCCTCTCCTCTCCCGCAAGCCCGAGCGCGACCATGGCGCTGCCGCCGTAACAGCCGCGGCCACCCTGCCCCTCTTGCCTCCCCGACGTGTCCACGGTGCCCGCCATCGTCGCCTCCTTCGACTGCGCCATCGAGCCGAAGCCGAGCGCCTCTGCTTCGCCTCCTACGCCGTCGTCTTCAACCTTCGGGTGCCCGCATCGCTGCCGCCGATTCGCCGCCGTCGACACCTCCCCGAGCCCGCTGCCACTTCCCTACGGCTCACAGTGAGCCTCTGCTTCCTCCCCGCTCTCTCTCATCGCCGCTAGCTAGCCGTGGGCGCCGCCCCTTCAACACCGAACGCGCATCCGCCTCGCTCGTCGCCGGCGTGCTCCCGGCGACCCTTGGGCCCCGTGCCCGTGCGCATCGTGTTCCCCGTGCCGCGTTGGGCCTCGCTAGCGCTTCGCCTCGCCCCGTAGCGCGCCGTAGCGCTGTCCCCGTTGTGCACCCGAAGTCGTCGCCGCTACGGTCGTCGCCGGCGCCGTTTCCGGTGACCCCCGACCCAGCCACCACCCCCACGCGATGCGGCACCTCGCTAGCTTTCGAACGCGCCAAGCCGCGCGCAAAATAATGCCCTATGGGCGATTCCCGAACTCGCCGGAGTTGCGCCGCCGCGGGCGAGCTCGCCGGCGCGTCTCCGGCGGCCGGCGCCACGTGGCCCGTCTGGCCCACCGCCAGGGTCACTGACTGGTGGGCCCGGGGCTCCCCTTTGACCAGTCAGCAGTGCTGACTGGGCAGCCCGTGTCACTGACACGCGGGCCCCACCCCCTAAAATGTTTTAAAATAAATAACAACCCTAATTAAGTTAACAGACACTGACAGTAGGCCCCACCCCCCCCCCCCTTAATTAACCTAACTAATTAAGTTAACACTAATTATGCCTCTGTCTCACTGACATGTGGGCCACTGTCAGGTTTGACTTGGTCAACCCCCTGTTGACTGCTGAGAGTCAGCAATACATCACGAGACATCACTCTACACTATTTTGGATAATTCGAATTTAAATAAATATTTAAATTCCAGAAATTGATATAAACCTTAGAAAATCATATCTTTAATCCGTAGCTCAGATCGAAAAACTTTGTACATGAAAGTTGCTCAGAACAGCGAGACGAATCCGAATACGTGGTCGTTCGTCCGTCACGCGTCCTAACTTCCGAACATGCAACCGTCCCCTCTTATCGTCTGTCCGATAATTCCAAAGACCTGAGAAATATGTCAGATATTCTCCCGCTCCGTCTGATACGTGTAGTACTGCGTTTAGACTACCCCTAGCACCATGTAATCGTATTTGTCATGCTCATGTTTGCTTAGTATTTACTGTTTCTTCCCCCTCTTCTCCGGTAGACCCCGAGACCGCTGCAGATGCCCCGTCGATCGACTACGTCACCGACGACCCCCTCTTCTTGCCGAGCAACCAGGCAAGCCCCCCCCCCTTTTGATCATCCCGATATCGCCCATTCTAATTTCTCATGCTTGCATTAGAATTGCTGCTGCTACTGCTTTACCTATTCTGTGCATAGCTGTTTATGTAACCTGTGTTGATAATTACCTGCATATCCTAAACTGTTTAGTATAGGCTGTGGTAGAGACCTATCAGTGACCCCACTTATCGACTGCCCCGCTGGATATCCGAAGACCCGATCAAGGGAATTGAAGACCAGGCCCTGACACCGCACATCACCCCCCCCCCCAGTTGTAATGACACTGCAGCGTTACTATCGAGTGCCGAGGGTGAAACCTCTTGTAGCACTCCTGATGTTAACTCTGTAGAGTAGCTATTCGGTCGTGGTCATTGAGGGTGATTCCTCCTTTACCACTTCCGGTAACGACGCTGTCGTGCAACACATCAAGTGTGAACCCATCGAGGGTGAATCCTCCGAGTTCACCTTGACAGACACATCGAGTAGGAATCCAACGAGGGTGATACCTCGGATTCCCCTGATGTTATGGACACACGGATACTTGGACTTTACACTGTTACTTGGATAGGCGGGTCGACCCTGAGGGGTACCCGCGTGCGCCTGAGAGGCGAGTGTTGAGAAGACGGGTACCAGTGTGGTGCCCGAGTGATGAATACGAGGCGCGGTCGGGCATTCTTAACCCTTGCAGCAAGTCCTCGAGACGGGGCGACGGGGTCACATCTTTTCGTGAGTCTCTGCTCATTACCGCAAGCCCCTAGTCCTAACGATTTGGATATTTGATCCGAGCAGGCCTCTGGTCTGATAGCACTAACCATCACGTGGGCATAGTATGGGCGTTCTGCATCGTATGCATCAGCCGAAAGCTCTGTCAGATGTCCAGTTCAGCAGTGCGGCATGGAGTGATTGGCGCCATTTCGGTGGTGCTTGGATCTGAGCCATGTGCACAACGACCCGGAGGGTGAGGGGCGATGGCCAAGACCCCCTTGCGCTTAGGATGTAGACCGGCGGGGACCTCTCTGCTGAGCTGTAGGTAGGGTTGCGATGTGTCGTTTGGCCGAGGCCGGGCATGACCCAGGAAAGTGTGTCCGGCCGGAGTTAATCGAGCGTGTTGGGTAAGTTGGTGCACCCCTGCAGGGAAGAACACTTCTATCGATAGCCGGTCCTACGGTAAAGGACACTCGGAGTTGTATACTTATTGATACAATTTAGAACTGGATACTTGGATATATGGCTCTGGGATTGCTTCTCGCAGGGAGTCGAGAAGGGATCTCAGGACGAGGTTGATGACTGTATGGCTCTGGGATTGCTTTCTCGCAGGGAGTCGAGAAAGGATCTCTGGGTGAGGATGAGACTTAATGTTACTACTACATTATATTGATCTATTCTGCTCTCTTCTATTGCTGCAAGACCGCTGAAGATGCTAGTCTTCGATAGGACTAGGCCTTCTCTCTATTCTGGCATTTCTGCAGCCCAGTCCACATATACAGCCTCCCTTTGAAAATATTGCATATGTAGTGTAGGTCCTTGCTTGCTGAGTACTTCTGAGTACTCACGGTTGCTTTGTTTTCCTTTTTCTCCCCATATCAGTTTGACGTGACCAAGATGACGGAGCCCCTGAGACAGATGCCCCGTCGATCGACTACTACTACTACCCAGAGGATGGATACTACTACGAGTTGACTGACGACCAGGAGTAGGATCGGAGGGTCCCAGGCAAGAGGCCTACGCCTTTCGATCGTAGTGTTTTATTTTGCCCCGCCTTTCTAAAGGCCTTTCTGTTTTTGTTTCATATCTGTACTCAGATATCTGATGCTTCCGCTGACGCTTGTTCGCAAGCTTATGTATTCGAGCCCTCGAGGCCCCTGGCTTGTAATATAAAGCTTGTATGACTTTATTTATGTTTTACAGTTGTGTTGTGATATCTTCCCATGAGTCCTTAGGCTTGATCGTGTGCATTTGCGTGTATGATTAGTGCACGATTGAGCCGGGGGCGTCACAATATTGGGGTAATCTATGCATAGGGGTTGATGCACGTTATTGTCTTTGTTTCTCCGGTAGAAATCTTGGGGCACTCTTTGAGGTTCTTTGTGTTGGATTGAGCATTACGAATCTGAATTTGCTTTGGAGTTATTTTAGTACGAACTCTTGGATAGATCGATCGGAAAGAATAGCTTTGAGGTGGTTTCGTACCCTACAAACAATTTATTCTTATGTTCTCCGCTAGATAGGAACTTTGGAGTGATTCTTCATCGCACGTTGAGGGATGGTTATATGATCCAATTATATTAGCATTGTTGAGAGATTGCACTAGCGAAAGTACAGACCCTGGGCCTTGTTTTCAAGCATTGCAATACCGTTTGTGCTAACTTTTGTCACTTGCTACCTTGCTATTTTTATTTATTCAGATTATAAAAATATATTTCTACCATCCATATTACACTTTTATCACCATCTCTTCGCCGAACTAGTGCACCTATACAATTTGCCATTGTATTGGGTGTGTTGGGGACACAAGAGACTTTTTGTTATTTGGTTGCAGGGTTGTTTGAGAGAGACCATCTTCATCCTATGCCTCCCATGGATTGATAAACCTTAGGTCATCCACTTGAGGGAAAATTGCTATTGTCCTACAAAACTCTGCGCTTGGAGTCCCAACACGAGTCTACAAGAATAAAGTTGCATAGTAGGCATCAAGCTCTTTTCTGGCGCCGTTGCCGGGGAGGTGAGTGCATGAAGGTATACTTTAGATCTTGCAATTGAATCTTTTAGTTTCTTATTTTATCACTAGTTTGGTTTATAAAAATAAAATTAAAAAAATGGAATTGAGGTTGCATCATATTATTCATCTCTATAATGTGTTTCGTGAAAATGATGGAAAGGAAAATTGTGCTCAATTGATAGAAGAAGAATTCTATAAAATGTTTGACAAAAAAATCTTTGAATGATGAGCATGATTGCAATGTTGTTGGTATGAATTCTTTGAATATCCATGATGCTAATGATATGCAAAGCTACAAGCTTGGGGATGCTATGTTTGATGAAGATGGTCCCCCAAGTTTTGATGTGCAAATTTGTTATAATGGTAGCATGCCTCCTATTTATGACGATTATATTGATGAAAGTGGGTTTGGAAGAGTGTCAACTCTAGGTACTAATGATCCCACTATTTTGGAGGGTGTTGAATCTTGTTGTGATAATTATGAAAGTGGATTTGGAGAGGTCATGACTTTATTTAGTGATGAATCCACTATTTCGGAAGAGGTTTCAATTGCTTATGAAAACAAAGTTGCTATCTATGAAGATTATGGTGATGACATGTATGCTATAAAGAATAATTATAACAATGAAACTTGTCATCATGATTTTAATTTTCAATCCCATGATAGTTATTTTGTTGAGTTTGCTCCCACTACTATTCATGAGAATAAATTTGCTTATGTGGAGAGTAGTAAATCTTTTATGCATGTGGATCATGAAAAGAATGCTTTATGTGATAGTTATATTGTTGAATTCATTCATGATGCCACTGAAAATTATTATGAGAGGGTAACATATGCTTTTACATATTGCAATAATATCAAGTCTCTTCTCAATGTGTTGAAAATCTTGAAGTTTTGCTCGTTTTGCCTTCCTATGCTAGTTGATTCTTGTTCCCATAAGTTGTTTGATCAAAAAATCCCTACGCATAGGAAGTGGCTTAGACTTAAATGTGCTAGTCATATGCTTCATGATGCTCTTATTATGTTTCAATTCTTATCTTTTATGCGAGCATCATTGAAATCATCATGCCTAGCTAAAAGGCATTAAAGAAAAGCACTTGTTGGGAGACAACCCAACACTTTTACCTACTGTTTTTGTGTGTTCACTTGATTAGGATACTGTAGTAATCAATTTTTATAGCTTTTATTTCAATAAAGTGCCAAGTAAAGCCTTTGGGATAGTGTGGATGATAGTTGACTTGATTCTGTGCAAAAACAGAAACTTTTGCGTCCAGTGCATAAATTCCTGTATTTTACTGGAAGGTGGAAAAATTCTGAATTTTTTACAGTTGATGGTTATACAAATTTTCTACGTTTTCCTAATTTTTTAGAATTTTTGTAGTTATCTAAGTATGACCTTAATTCAGATCTTTACGTACTGTTCTGTTTTTTACAGATTCTGTTTTCAATGCATAGTTTGCTTGTTTTCTAGTTTCTATGGCTTATATTGCTCAATATAAATTGTGGAAATGATATGATACAGTAGTAATTGTGTGGAAACAATTATTAATCTTGTCTTTGACAGTACCAAAGTGAAATGGTTTGCTCTTTATCATACTAACCTATCTCACGAAGTTCCATTAAGTCTTGTGTGATTGAAGTTTTCAAGTTTTGGGTGAGATGTCGATATGAGGAGAATAAGGAGTGACAAGACCCTAAGCTTGGGGATGCCCAAGGCACCCCAAGGTAATATTCAAGGAAGATCCAAGCAACTAAGCTTGGGGATGCCCCGGAAGGCATCCCCTCTTTCGTCTCCGACATTATCGGTAACCTCACTTGGAGCTATATTTTTATTCGTCACATGATATGTGTTTTGCTTGGAGCATCATTTTATTTTATTTTTATTTTCTTTCTGCTATTTATAATAATGTTTTTCATCTTTCATTTCAATAAAAATGTCAAGGATGGCCATCACCATGCTTATTTTGCAAATATATGAGTTGCTGTTTCAAAACAGAAAGTTTATCGCTGTTGCAAAAATTCTCCAGAAAATTAAGAATGTGATAAAATGTTGAAAAAAAATTCACAGCAAGCTCTGATAAATTTTCTACAGTGTGGTAAATTTTCATAATTTTTGGAGTGAAAGAAGAATTGATACTCTTGCATTCTTTACAGACTGTACTGTTTTGGCAGATTGCTGTTATGTTTGCATATGTTTGCTTGTTTAATGATTCTATTTGAGCATAGGAGTATTAAATATGCAGAGGCATTTAGTATGCAATGTTGAATAATAATTTTTGTGATTTTCTACAGTAGAGAATGATAAGGTTTTTGCATTGGTTTATACTAACTTATCTCACGAGTTCTTGTTGAGTTTTGTGTGTATGAAGTTTTTAAGATTTAGGGAAACCGTGATATAAAAGGAATTAAGGAGACGCAAAAGCTCAAGCTTGGGGATGCCCAAGGCATCCCAAGATAATATTTCAAGAAGTCTCAAGCATCTAAGCTTGGGGATGCCCCGGTAGGCATCCCACCTTTCTTCATCAACAATTATCGGTTAGTATCGGTTGAGCCTAATTTTTTGCTTCTTCACTTGAGTTGTGCTATTCTTGGAATGTCATTTTGTTTTGTTTTACTTGCTGTTTTAATAAAATACTTATATCTGAAAGTTTTTAAATAAGAGAGAGTCCTCAATTAGCTACCCCTTTACTTAACTACTCGCTTGATCTTCACTTATATCTTTTTGGAGTAGTTTGTCATTTACTCTCGTGCTTCTCTTATATCCTATGAGTAAATTGTTGAATGAATTGAATATCATGAAGTTGAAAATATATGTTCATATCATGCCTAGTGGTAGCTTCACATTGGGTTTAGAAAGTGAAATCTTTTGAAGCTTGACAATCACAATATTGGTCATACAAGCAATTCATGAATGATTACTATAAGGAAGAGAACGTTCACATGCAAATACACTATCTTGGAAATCTTTTGTGATTGTGAGCCCCCATCAAAATATTATATGCCAAAATTGTTGACGTTGGACAAGGAAGACAACGTAATGATTTTTGTTTGTTCATATTCACATAGAAGTTATATTGTCATAGATCCTTCAACATGTGGTGCTTGCCCCCCATCTTTGCTAGCCAAAAATTCCGCACCAAGTAGACATACTACTTGTGCATCCAAAAACCCTTAAACCCAAATCTTATTTTCAAGAGTCCACCATACCTACCTAAGTATTGAGTAAGATCCTTCAAGTAAGTTGTCATTGGTGCAATAAGGCAATAAAAATTGCTTCTAAAAGTGTAAGAGAAAATTGAGCGTTGTACGAACTTGTGATGGCAAAGAATAAAGGCGACAGACTGCATAATAAAGGTTGCTATCATAAGGGGCAATATAACGTGACATTCTTTTGCACTAAGGGATTGAGCATACAAACAAAAAGCGCATGGCAACCTCTGCTTCCCTCTGCGAAGGGCCTACCTTTTACTTTTATGTATTTACTTTCATGCAAGAGTCAAAGTTTTTCTCTCTATTCCTTTTTATTTTTCTCTTTTGGCAAGCGTCATGTGGTGAGGAAAGATCTAGGCACATATATCCAGTTGGATATGCGTAGCATGAGTTATTATTGTTGACATCACCCTTGAGGTGAATACGTTGGGAGGCGAAATTAAAAGCCCCTATCTTTCTATGTGTTCGGTTGAAACGTTTTGCTCATGTGTATGCGGTGAGTGTTAGCAATCATAGAAGACTATATGATGGTTGAGTATGTGGAGCTCTTACTTAGACTCTGTTGAATAAGTTGAATTGCAATTGTTTGGTGACTAAGAATATAGGTTGTTGAGTTTCAAGAGAATTCATTATTTGAACCTTAACATGTGAATTGGTTGCTACTTTGACATGATGAGTTTTATGAGAAAGAGTTGCTGTTATGATGCTAGGAAAAGTGATTGAAATTACTATTGATCAAACTTATGCACTTTGCTAGCATTCACACTTCATAAATTATTTATTTTATCATTTACCTACTCGAGGACGAGTAGGACTTAAGCTTGGGGATGCTGATACGTGTCCAACGTATCTATAATTTATGAAGTATTCATGCTGCTATATTATCATTCTTGGATGTTTTACAATCATTTTATAGCAAATTTATATTATTTTTTGGGACTAACTTATTGACATAGTGCCCAGTGCCAGTTGCTATTTTTGCTTGTTTTTTACATCGCAGAAAATCAATACCAAACGGAGTCCAAACGCAGCGAAACTTTTTGTGGATTTTTTATGGACCAGAAGACATCCAATGGGCCAGAGCGGCACCTGAGGGGTGCCCCGAGGGGGGCACAACCCACTGGGGCGTGCCTGGGCCCCCAGGCGCGCCCCGGTGGGTTGTGCCCACCTCGGTGGCCTCCCGCACCGCCTCTTCGCCCTATAAATTGCCAAATATTCCAAAAACCCTTGGGGTAGCCCTAGATCAGAAGTTCCGCCGCTGCAAGGCCTCTATATCCACAAGATCCAATCTAGACCCCATTCCGGCACCCTGCCGGAGGGGGAGATCATCACCAGTGGCCATCTTCATCATCCCGATGGCCACCACGATGAGGAGGGAGTAGTCCACCCTCGGGGCTGAGGGTTTGTACCAGTAGCTATGTGTTTAATCTCTCTCTCTCTCTCGTGTTCTTGAGATGTCACGATCTTGATGTATCGCGGGCTTTGTTAATAAAGTTGGATCATATGGTGTTTTCCCCTCTCTATCTTGTTGTGAATTGAGTGTTCCCTTTGAGATTTCGTTTTATCGGATTGAATACTTTTATGGATTTGAGAGCACTTGATATTTGTCTTGCATACGAATACCCGTGGTGACAATGGGGTATTATATTGATTCACTTGATATATATTTTGGCACTCAACTCGCGGATTCCCGAGGTGACTTGGGGTAATCTATGCATAGGGGTTGATGCACGTTCTTGTCTTTGTTTCTCCGGTAGAAATCTTGGGGTACTCTTTGAGGTTCTTTGTGTTGGATTGAGCATTACAAATCTGAATTTGCTTTGGTGTTATTTTAGTACGAACTCTTGGATAGAAAGAATAGCTTTGAGGTGGTTTCGTACCCTACAAACAATTTATTCTTATGTTCTCCTCTAGATAGGAACTTTGGAGTGATTCTTCATCGCACATTGAGGGATGGTTATATGAACCAATTATATTAGCATTGTTGAGAGATTGCACTAGCGAAAGTACAGACCCTGGGCCTTGTTTTCAAGCATTGCAATACCGTTTGTGCTCACTTTTGTCACTTGCTACCTTGCTGTTTTTATTTATTCAGATTATAAAAATATATTTCTACCATCCATATTACACTTTTATCACCATCTCTTCGCCGAACTAGTGCACCTATACAATTTGCCATTGTATTGGGTGTGTTGGGGACACAAGAGACTTTTTGTTATTTGGTTGCAGGGTTGTTTGAGATAGACCATCTTCATCCTACGCCTCCCACGGATTGATAAACCTTAGGTCATCCACTTGAGAGAAAATTGCTACTGTCCTACAAAACTCTACGCTTGGAGGCCCAACACGAGTCTACAAGAATAAAGTTGCGTAGTAGACATCAACTGTCAATGCTACTATAGATTGTCATAAACAAACTGTCAGTGTTAGCTTTGGTGATGAATCTCATGAGTTTAATTTTTCCAATTTTAATAGACAACCTCACAAGAAGGAATTACCTAGTAAGGATGAAATAATTGGTCTTGCTTCTATTGCTGTGCCTCCTACTAATCCACTGGAACAATATTTGCTAGACCATGAAAATTATATGCACATGCATGAAAGAAATGAGATAGATAAAATTTTCTTTGAACAACGACCTCTGCTCAGACATAATTTGCCTATTGAAACTCTAGGAGGTCCTCCTCCACCTAAAGGTGATCCTGTGTTTGAATTGAAACAATTGCCTGACACTTTGAAATATGCTTATCTCGATGAGAAAAAGATATATCATGTTATTATTAGTGCTAACCTTTTAGAACATGAAGAAGAAAGATTACTGAAAATTCTGAAGAAGCATCATGCTGCCATTGGATATACTCTCGATGATCTTATGGGCATTAGTTCCACTCTCTGTCAGCACAAGATTAATATGGATCCTGATGCTAAACCTGTTGTTGATCATCAACGACGCTTGAATCCTAAGATGAAAGAAGTGGTAAGAACTGAAATATTAAAGCTTCTGGAAGAAGGTATAATCTATCCCATAGCTGATAGTAGATGGGTGAGTCCCATTCATTGTGTCCCTAAGAAGGGAGGTATTACCATTGTTCCTAATGATAAAAATGAACTCATTCCACAAAGAATTGTTACTGGCTATAGAATGGTTATTGATTTTAGAAAATTAAATAAAGCTACTAGAAAAGATCATTACCCTTGCCCTTTATTGATCAAATGCTAGAAATATTATCAAAGCACACACACTTTTGCTTCCTAGATGGATATTTTGGTTTTTCTCAAATACCTATTTCACAACCTGATCAAGAGAAAACCACCTTTACTTACCCTTTTGGAACTTATGCTTATACACGTATGCCTTTTGGTTTATGCAATGCACCCGCTACTTTTCAAAGGTGTATGACTGCTATATTCTCTGATTTTTGTGAAAAGATTGTTGAGGTTTTTATGGATGATTTTTCTGTTTATGGAACTTCTTTTGATGATTGCTTGAGCAACCTTGATCGAGTTTTGCAGAGATGTGAGCAAACTAATCTTGTCTTGAATTGGGAGAAGTGCCACTTTATGGTTAATCAAGGTATTGTTTTGGGGTATAAAATTTCTGAACGAGGTATTGAGGTGGATAAAGCTAAAGTTGATGCAGTTGAGAAAATGCCATGTCCTAGAGATATTAAAGGTATTCGTAGTTTTCTCGGTCATGCTGGTTTCTATAGGAGATTTATTAAAGACTTCTCTAAAAATTCTAGTCCTCTTACAAATCTTTTACAAAAGGATGTTCCATTTGTTTTTGATGATGATTGTGTAGAAGCCTTTGAAACACTTAAGAAAGCCTTAACTTCTGCACCTATTGTTCAACCACCTGATTGGAACTTGCCTTTTGAAATTATGTGTGATTCTAGTGATTATGCTGTTGGTGCTGTTCTAGGTCAAAGAGTTGATAAAAAATTGAATGTTATTCATTATGCTAGCAAAACTCTAGACAGTGCCCAAAGAAATTATGCTACTACTGAAAAATAATTTTTTGCAGTTGTGTTTGCCTGTGATAAATTCAGATCTTATATTGTTGATTCTAAAGTTACTATTCACACCGATCATGCTGCTATTAAATATCTTATGGAAAAGAAAGATGCTAAACCTAGACTCATTAGGTGGGTTCTCTTGCTACAAGAATTTGATTTACATATCACTAATAGAAAAGGAGCTGAGAACCCCGTAGCTGATAACTTGTCTAGGTTAGAGAATATCCTTGATGACCCACTACCTATTGATGATAGCTTTCCTGATGAGTAATTAGCTGCAATAAATGTTTCTCATAATACTCCTTGGTATGCTGACTATGCTAATTATATTTTTGCTAAATACATACCACCTAGTTTCACATACCAACAAAAGAAAAAATTCTTCTATGATTTAAGACATTACTTTTGGGATGACCCACATCTTTATAAATAAGGAGTAGATGATATTATTAGATGTTGTGTACCTGAGCATGAACAGGAACAAATCCTACGGAAATGTCACTACGAAGCTTATGGAAGGCATCATGCGGGAGATACAACTGCTCACAAGGTATTGCAATCTGGTTTTTATTGGCCTACTCTCTTCAAGGATGCCCGTAAGTTTGTTTTATCTTGTGATGAATGTCAATGAATTGGTAATATTGGTAAGCATCAGGAAATTCCTATGAATTATTCACTTGTTGTTGAACCATTTGATGCTTGGGGTTTTGATTATATGGGACCTTTTCCTTCATCTAATGGGTATACACATATTTTGGTTGCTGTTGATTATGTTACTAAGTGGGTAGAAGCTATTCCAACTAGTAGTGCTGATCATAACACTTCCATTAAAATGCTTAAAGAAGTTATTTTCCCAAGGTTTGGAGTCCCTAGATATTTAATGACTGATGGTGGTTCACACTTTATTCATGGTGCTTTCCGTAAAATGCTTGCTAAATATGATGTTAATTATAGAATTGCATCACCTTATCATCCTCAATCTAGTGGTCAAGTTGAACTTAGCAATAGAGAAATAAAACTAATATTATAGAAAACCGTTAATAGGTCCCGAAAGAATTGGTCAAAAAATTAGATGATGCACTTTGGGCCAACAGAACAGCATATAAAAATCCTATGGGTATGTCTCCCTATAAAATGGTTTATGGAAAAGCTTGTCTTTTGCCTCTAGAGTTATAACACAAAGCATATTGGGCAATAAAAGAACTCAACTATGACTTCAAACTTGCCGAAGAAAAGAGGTTATTTGATATTAGCTCACTAGATGAATGGAGAACCCAAGCTTATGAAAATGCCAAATTATTTAAAGAAAAAGTTAAAAAGGGCATGACAAAAGAATTCAAAAGCGGGAATTCAAAGTTCGAGAATATGTTCTTTTGTACAACTCACGTTTCAGATTCTTTGCAGGAAAACTTCTCTCTAAATGGGAAGGACCATATGTCATCGAAGAGGTCTACCGCTCTGGAGCTATTAAAATAAATAATGCCGAAGGTACTAACCCGAAGGTGGTCAATGGGCAAATAATTAAACACTATATCTCAGGTATGCCTATTAACGTTGAAAGCAATATTATTCAACCCATGACACTCGAGGAACACATAAAAGAGACCTTTCGGAACACTCCGAAATAATTAAAAAAGAGGAGGTACGTGATACGATAAGTAAACGGACTCCGAAAAATCCGCAAAAATATTTTCTATCAGTTTTGGAATATTTTAAAAATTAGGAAAATTAGAAACAACCAGGAAGGCACCCGAGGAGGACACAAGACACCAGGGCGCACCTGGGCCTCCTGGCGCGCCCAGGTGGGTTGTGCCCACCTCGGGAACCTTGCCGACTCCATTTTTCTCCCGTTTGCTTGTTTCCCAAGATAAAAAAATCTTTATATACCCCCGAACGTATTGACCACCGTATCGCAGAGAAATCTTATGTTCTTCTTTCTTGCTATTTTCTAGCAGATCTGAAAATATGTCATCTCAAGATTCGGAAGAGGATTGCCTAGTTTCTTATCAGCCCTTGGATAAAAATATCTTCAAGGACACCTATCCCTATATATGGTTCACCGATGAAGAAGATGAAGAAGAGCCAGTCCCTCCTCGGTTCGAGCAAGAAAGCAAGGAGCCATTATGCAAGAGGATAATAAAGCTTGAGATGGAGAACGATGAGTTGAGGATAGATAATTTTACTCTCCGACACAAGCTGGACAAAAAGGATAAGAACACTCATACTTCACCACCACCACCTTCTTCATCACCAAAGGAGACTTGAGTTCATGGTATGGACACTCCCCTTGGCTTGTGCCAAGCTTGGGGGAGGTGTCCCAGTATCGTATCACCACCACTATCTTTGCTTTCATCTATTTTAGTTCGATCTTTAGTTTTCCTATGATTTAGTTGAATAAAAGTTTAGTTCGATCCTTTCTTTTTGAGTGTTTTCTTAGTGATCTATCTATCGATGTAATCATGTGTGAGATATATAATAAAGAGTAGTTTGAGTTTTGTTTCTTTACTTTAATGTTTCAATAAAGGAAAGGAAAATAAATGAAAAGATCATATGCTAATCTTATGGTAAGTAATGACATCACATAAGGAAAAGTATAAGTAGTAAAATTTATTGGAGATTGACAAACATAGCATTGGTCAGTGATGCAATTCATGAAAGAATTAATAAGGGAAGAGAAGATTCACATGCAAATATACTATCTTGGACATCTTTTATGATTGTGAGCCCCCATTAAATATTTTGTGTCAAAATAGTTGACGTTGGACAAGGAAGACAACGTAATGAGTTATGCTTGTTCATATTCACATAGAAGTTATATTGTCATAGATCCTTTAACATGTGGTGCTTGCCTAATATATTTGCTAGCCAAAAATTTCGCACTAAGTAGAGATACTACTTGTGCATCCAAAACCCTTAAACCCAAATCTTATTTTGAGAGTCCACCATACCTACCTATGGATTGAGTAAGATCCTTCAAGTAAGTTGTCATCGATGCAATAAGGCAATAAAAATTGCTTCTAAAAGTGTTGACTCATTTAGTGCAAGAGAAAATTGAGCGTTGTACGAACTTGTGATGGCAAAGAATAAAAGCGACAAACTGCATAATAAAGGTTCCTATCATAAGGGGCAATATAACATGATGTTCTTTTGCATTAAGGGATTTGGCATACAAACAAATAAGCGCATGACAACCTCTGCTTCCCTCTGCGAAGGGCCTATCTTTTACTTTTATGCATTTACTTTTATGTAAGAGTCAAAGTATTCTTCCCTATTCCTTTTTATTTTCTCTTTTTGCAAGCATCATGTGGTGAGGAAAGATCTAGGCACATATATCCAGTTGGATATGAGTAGGCATGAGTTATTATTGTTGACATCACCCTTGAGGTGAATACGTTGGGAGGTGGAACTATAAGCCCCTATCTTTCTATATGTCTGGTTGAAACTTTTTGCTCATGGGTATGCTGTGAGTGTTAGCAATCATAGAAGATTAAATGATGGTTGAGTATGTGGACTTGCCTAAAGGCTCCGATACGTGACCCTTCCTGAAAATATGATGAATTGTAGTTGCAAAGTTGACTGAGAACATAGTGTGTTGGTTTTCAATAAGGTTTATGCTTTATACTTCAATGTTGTGATGAATCGTTACTTGTTCATGAGAATTTATATGATAAAAATTGTTTGATAAAGTTTTATGTTAAAGTTCTTTGCAGTTATAATAATATGCATGATGCTTCTATGTCCGTATTTTGTTTTTGTCGACACCTCTCTCTATAAGCATGTGGACATGTTTTTTGATTTCGGTTTTCGCTTGAGGACAAGCGAGGTCTAAGCTTGGGGGAGTTGATACGTCCATTTTGCATCATGTTTTCCTACTGTTATTTATAATGTTTTATGCATAATAATGCTTTTTGGAGTATTTCTAATGCCTTTTCTCTCATAATATTCAAGGTTTACACAAAAGAGGGAGAATACCGGCAGTTGGAATTCTGGACCTGAAAAAGCTACGTCAGAGTTACCTATTCTACACATCTCCAAATGAGCTGAAAATTTACGAAGAATTGTTTTGGAATATATGAAGAATATTGGAGCAAATAACTGCCAGAGGGGGCCCACCAGGTGGGCACAACCCACCTGGGCGCGCCAGGGAGCCCAGGCGCGCCCTGGTGGGTTGTACCCTCCTCGGCCCACCTCCGGTGCCCATCTTCTGGTATATAAGTCATTTTGACCTAGAAAAAATAGAGGGAGGACTTTCGGAAAGAAGCGCCGCCCTCTCGAGGCGGAACTTGGGCAGGAGCACTTTTGCCCTCCGGCGGAGCGATTCCGTCGGGGGAACTTCCCTCTCGGAGGGGGAAATCATCGTCATCGTCATCACCAACAACTCTCCCATCTTTGGGAGGGCCATCTCCATTAGTATCTTCAACAGCACCATCTCCTCTCAAACCCTAGTTCATCTCTTGTGTTCAATCTTTGTACCGGAACCTTAGATTGGTACTTGTGGGTGACTAGTAGTGTCGATTACATCTTGTAGTTGATTACTATATGGTTTATTTGGTGGAAGATTATATGTTCAGATCCATTATGCTATTTAATAACCCTATGATCTTGAGCATGATTATCATTTGTGAGTAGTTACTTTTGTTCTTGAGGTCACGGGAGAAGTCATGTTGCAAGTAATTATGTGAACTTGATATGTGTTCGATATTTTGATGATATGTATGTTGTGATTCCCTTAGTGGTGTCATGTGAACGTCGACTACATGGCACTTCACCATATTTGGGCCTAAGGGAATGCATTGGAGTAGTTATTAGATGATGGGTTGCTAGAGTGACAGAAGCTTAAACCCTAGTTTATGTGCTACTTCGTAAGGGACCGATTTGGATCCAAAAGTTTAATGCTATGGTTAGATTTTATCTTAATACTTTTCTCGTAGTTGCGGATGCTTGCGAGGGGGTTAATCATAAGTAGGAGGTTTGTTCAAGTAAGAACAGCACCTAAGCACCGATCCACCCACATATCAAATTATCAAAGTAGCGAACACGAATCAAACCAACATGATGAAAGTGATATGATGAAATTCCCGTGTAGCCTCAAGAACGCTTTACTTATTATAAGAGACTATTTTGGCCTGTACTTTGCCACAAAAGGATTAAGCTACCTTGCTGCACTTTATTTACCGTTACCGTTACTTGCTCGTTACAAATTATCTTGCTATCAAACTATCTGTTACCGACAATTTCAGTGCTTGCAGAAAATACCTTGCTGAAAACCACTTGTCATTAACTTCTGCTCCTTGTTGGGTTCGACATTCTTACTTATCGAAAGGACTATGATTGATCCCCTATACTTGTGGGTCATCACTTGCTCAAATTATATTCATTGAAGATCTCAAGCATTTCAGTTTTCCAAGAACCATAAAACTCACCATCAAGGATAGGCACTATATGTCTAATACTCCCGAACATAGACTCATCCATCTTCCTCCAATAGTGATTAAACCAAAGCAATGGAGACCAATGCTCGGATACCAATTGTAGGATCGAGAAGAGGGGTCTAGAGGGGGGTGATTAGACCCTTCACAAGTGAAAGTAGCAGTTTTTAAGATTCTTCTAGTTAAGGTTGAGTTTAGCACATGTTAAAAGGGCTCACAATACATTTTACACAAGCATAGCAAGAGTATAGGCAACGAAAAGAGTAAAGCATGCAAGTGCAAGAATGTAAAAGAGATGGGAATCGGAATGAGCAAATGCAATGGAGACGCAGAGATTTTTGGCGTGGTTCCGATAGGTGGTGCTATCGTACGTCCACGTTGATGGAGACTTCAACCCACGGAGGATAACGGTTGCGCGAGTCCACGGAGGGCTCCACCCACGAAGGGTCCACAAAGAAGCAACCGTGTCTATTCCACCATGGCTTACGTCCATGAAGGACTAGCCTCATTCGGGTAGATCTTCATGAAGTAGGCGATCTCCTTGCCCTTACAAACTCCTTGGTTCAACTCCACATGATCTTGGAGGCTCCAAAGTGACACCTAACCAATCTAGGAGACACCACTCTCCAAAAGGTAATAGATGTTGTGTTGGTGATGAACTCCTTGCTCTTGTGCTTCAAGTGATAGTCTCCTCAACACTTAATCTCTCTCTCATAGATTTGGCTTGGGTAGGAGAAGGATTGGAGTGGAAAGCAAGTTGAAGAGGCTAGAAATCAAGGTTCAAATGGTAGGAATGGAATCTCTTGATCTCAACACATGAGCAGGTGGTTCTCTCTCAGAAAATGAATGGTGGAAGTTGTGGCTCGTTCTGATGGCTCTCTTACTGAGTAAGAAGGGGTGGAGGGGTATAAATAGCCTCCACACAAAATCCAACCATTACACACTTTTGACCAAACTCGGTGGCACCGACTGGAATTCTCGGTGTGACCGACCTGTGCAAAAGATATGAATGTTGGAGGTCTCGGTGGGCCTACTAGATCATCTTGGTGGGACCGAAGTGTAATGGCAAAGGCTGAACCGCGTTTCGGCAATTCCGATCAGTTTCACTCGGTGATTCCGAGATGAAGTGATTTCATCACAGAAACTTGGTCAGGTCAGCTCGGTGAGACCGAGAGCCATTTTGGTCAGACCGAAAAGCTAGGGTTTTGGCTGTGGCAGTAGTAGGATCATCTAGTTGGGTCCGGAATGGAATGTATCAGTGGGACCAAAATGATGAATTAGGTTTTGGATAGATGTGATTTGGGAAAGTGATTGAGGGTTTTTGGAGCAATATCACTAAGCACTTTGAGTAACAACCTCATCAACAATACCTCACCCCCTTTTAATAGTATTGGCTTTCCTAAGGGACCCAATGTGATCTTGGATCACTAAATAAAAATGTAGAGTCTTGGGGTAGCCAAATTTGCTCTTCACATTTTGAGGGAGGTTCCACATCCTCTTGTCCTTGCCACGCCAACATTGGACATATCTGAAATATTCTAGGTAGAACTATTAGTCCAATAATATGTATGTTGACATTGATTACCAAAACACTCAAGGGAGAAAATGTGCTTTCACTACTAGAGGAGGATGGCAAGACCTTGTTGCGTGCATTCCACCATGCTGTAACGTTTATGAAATTCCATTATCTTCTTGGCTACAAGTTCAATTTGTGGAGTTGGGGTAAATATTGGTCTGCTAGTTGAAGTATTGCAAATTGCATAATTGAATATGAAGAATATTAATTGTTATGATTTTGTAACATTGGTTATAATTTCACTGAATTTGCATTGTCATGTTTTGCAGGATTGCACTTAGGGCACTGATTTTACTCTTCATTGTGTGGAGAAAGATGGGAAAGCGGAAGTACAAAATTTCATGGCCCTTCAAATTCGCTAAAAAAAGTATATACTTCAAAAATCTACTATTGAAGCCGGACCAACGACTATAAGTTAAAGTTCAAACTTAACCTTTAGGTACAGCGAGGTGCTATACAAACGGTTTTTAACCCCTTTCCACGATGGCATTTGGAACCATCGCCAAGTGAGTGACTGCGATAGGGGGGTCCTTCCCACACGACCCAGAAACCGTCGGGGATAGGGAACCACCCAGACGCTGCATCCTTGCAACTCGTTTGTGCTCACATTGCCATCGCAGTCGGTATTCTGTGGAGCTACGTTTACGATGCGCGGCCCATCACAAACGGTTCATGATTATAGAACGTGTATAATAAGCAGACAATCACACACATTCGCTTTTCCCAAACCGTATGCGATAACTAATTAAGAAGATTAGCTAATCGTCATACGAGTGTCGGACAGGATTACGAAATGTCGGACCGTCGTAACATCATCGTACATGACAACTATTGCACACGCTATTCTGTGGTGCAACGTTTACGATGCATACCACATCAAATATAGTTCATGGTTGCAAATCGTGTATGATAAGGCAACTATCACAAACGTTTAGTTTGCCCGCACCATTTGTGATATTGTCTGACATCGCACATGCTTTGCAAACGGCAACTGTGTGCATGCTTGCACATGTTTCCTCTCTGTGAACCGTGTCGGATTATGGTGTATATCGCAAACATTTGTGTTTTACCAACCGTGTGCGCCGTAACGACCTGGAGAGCGTAATTTCACCGTAATTTAATTGTTGCTATTTCAAATTGTACCGGATTTGAATTTGAATGTATGCTATAGCTTTATTCATATCCATCAGGTTCAAACAGCCAATGCATTATTCGATTCATAGGTACATATGTTCAAGAATTACATAAGAACCAAATAAAGAATGATGAACCACAGTTGTATACTTGTACTATTAAAGACGGTAAAGAAAGAGGCAAAATACATTCTGGTTGTTGAACAAGGTGAAGCGGAATGCCCATATTGTGCCCTCCTCCATGCAGAAGGCACGCACGACTCTAGGCCAACCCCTTGTGATGGCCGACCGCCCATCCTTCACGGTCTTCATGAAAACATCTAGATAATCATCGTGTTCTGGTAGAAATACTTTAACCTTTGCATGCCCACCAATCATGTAGTTTGAGAGGTAATCTTGAGTAAACTGCTTTGGGAACCACTGCAAAGGAAAAAGATTCAGACATTGTCATCTAACACAACCCATTATGGGCAGTAAAAAGAAGGCTGCAGAGTTCTTACTTACCATCCTACAGTTCACTGTTGTCTTGGATAAAGTGTAAACAAATAGTTTAATTGCCATCTTTTGACCCATTTTACTAACAATCTTTATCAGCTTCCTTACTTGATGCTGGTTCATCGATATCTCATTACCCCATATGCAGAAAGGGTCGGAGCGCGGATCTTTACCAATGACATATGTACCTAAAAGCACCAAGTTAATATTAGAAGCTAAACAGCAAATGTAGTATAACACTCTTTTATAATATCTTATAACATCCAATATACTCACATATTAGATGAATTAACATCTTATATTATGGGCCGGAAGGAGTTTATTGCATTTTTACAAATTATCGACTGATTAACTGTTGCTGTATCCATGGGTTAGAGTTAGTTTGAGCTAGTTCGGGCTCAAATAGCCCTAAAGTATATCCAAACATGAGGGCTAGTTTGAGCTAGTTGCATCTAACCCACCCAAAAAAACTATCCCACCCAAGAGGTGCTAATTGGAGCTAGTTCTCCTAGTGCATTTATTGTCAATCTAACCCTGTCATCCAAACACCTCTTTGGATGGAGTTAGTTCAGGGTTAGTCATGAGCTAGAAACTAACTCTAACCTCTAGCTAAGTTGAGTATCCAAATAGGGTTGTGTTGTTGTTGCTGCTGCTGCTCTTCTACGTATATCTAGACATCATCAGAACATTAAGGTAACACTCTTCCTTGTTGCTATGTAGCCTAGGATTGCATATTTAGACATTAAGTACAATGCATGTTGCTATGTAGCCTCAGATATATTACATATGGCCCTAGTTAACCTAACGATAAATGGGTTACAGATATATTCAGTTAAAAGTCTGATTCACCGATTAGTCCCTTATCAGCCCCCGGCCTATATGGTACCAGCTACCGATATCCTGAACAGTGAGTATATATAAGCCATGGGATGAAACTAACCTCGATGGAAAACAGCAGTCGTTCCCAAAATTGTCCTGTGTAGGTACATCAAGAGGCATGTTAAGCACAACAGGCTAAACATCAACCAAATATATCCATGGCAGATAAAATAATCTCCAAAAGATAGCTTCAGTGTGCAGGTTTAAGCACGCTAGTAAAGCAAAACAAGTGGAAAGGTGTGTTAACTGCAACAGGCCTAACATTTAACAACAAGCAAACATAATCATTCAAACTGGTATTGTGCCGGTCTAAGTACACTGGTTATTGTTAAATAAAAATGGAAAGGCGTGTTAACTACAAGATGCAGCAACCAAATGTAGTCATTCATAGTGGTATTGTTGAAACTGGTATTGATGAAATTGAACTGCACAATTCATACTTGCACATATAGAACATCACGTTGTGAATAACTGGAATAAACAAGGCATACTACGAACAACCAAAGATAGCATTTGAAACTGGACATATGCTAACTACAAACAACCGAACAATCAAAAAACTTTAAAAGAGGCATATGCTAGCTATGACAGGCTTAACAGCAAGCAAATATATGCATTCCTATCGGTATGTTTAAAACTGGATTGATGAAATGTACTGCACAGTAAATAGTTGCACATATAGAGCATCACATTGTGAACAACTGAAATAAACAAGGCATACTGCAAACAACCAAATATAGCAATTAAAACTAGACATATTCTCACAACACTACAAAAGGGACTCGACAAAACAAATCATGGGTTCCCCCCTGTGAAGAGGCACGACAAAACAAATCATGGGTTTCCTCACTTGTCACAGATGGGCTCGTTCCCGTGGGAAGAGCACGGACCCTGGATGCGCTTCATGTTGTCGGAGATGGGCTCCTTCCCCTTGGAAGAGCACGGCTATAGGGAGCCCTCCCTGATGTCGCAGACGGGCTCTTTCCCCTTGGAAGAGCAGATGGGCTCTTTCCCCTTGGAAGAGCCGGAGAGGGTGCCCTCCTTGTGGTCGCCGTCGATGAGGTCTGACTTGGAAGCTGTGGATCCCAAGCCAGCGTCGCAGAACGTGTCCTTCAGAAATGACAAAAGGGGCTCGATGGCGATGTAGGATGGCAAATTCTTGACAGCGAGCCAGAGGAGATCAGCGGCGGGGCCATGGATGAGATCGATGGCGGTTGAACCCGAGGGGTTGGTGGTGGGCCACTTAACCTGTGACATAGCCCGCGTCAGGCCGTCACTGTCGACGACCTCGATGTCATAGCCGGCATCCGCGACATACTCGCATACTCTAGCCCGCTGATTGAGTGCCTGCGGCCAGTAATGGTCGTCAGCTTCCTCGGCGACGTCGGGCGAAGAGACCGCGATACACCTCTTTTGGGCCAGTCGCTCCTCGAGCTCCACGGGAAGCGTAGCCGGGCTTAGGCTGTGATGCTCTGGAGTGGGGGATGGGGATGGGGATTTGTGGGAAAGGGGGCATTTGGCAGGCGTCATCTAAGAAACTCAGGGCGGCCTGGGTATGGAGATCGGTGGGTAAGCTGCACGGGCAAACTGGCAGATGTTGACAATGGAGGCCTTGCGGCGGCGGCGGCGGCGGCGACCTTGCTAGGGTTTCGAGCGAGGGAGGAGGTGTGTGTGCGCGCCCGAGGAGGTTTTGGTGTGTGTGTGTGTGTGTGTGTGGAGGGGGGCGGGGGTGTGTTCGAGGAAATGACGCGGCTACTGAAAATTTTACTACGCGGGAGTCAAACGCGGGAGTGAAATGTCGGGGCTATTGAAAATTTGGATGATGGTGCATCGCACACAGTCCGGAAATAACAACCGTGTGTTATGAAACAGAAAAACCCTCGAGGCGGGCAGATATTTTCGAGGGATGCAGGCGGGAGCGGGAACAAGAAACATCACACACGGTCGAAACATAATAACCGTGTGTTATCAAATAGAAAAACCTGCAGGCGGGTAGATATTTTTGAGAGGGGAAGCCTCGTGGAGCCCAATGTACTGTGCGGATGTGCGTGACAGGGGCACCGGCGTGGCACACGGTTAGTGTGAGTGAACCGTGTTTGTTGCGTCATCCGACTTGTCTAATGTTCATAAATTTGGTGAAAAATGACGCGGGAGAGGGTCAGAACACGAACACACTTGCATGTGGACCAAATATATGTATGAAAAGGGTGGTTTGATGTTCAAATACCAAATGCAACTTCGATGTGGCACAAGAAAAAAAAATATCTCGCAAAGTGCACGGTATTGCTTGCCCCCCCTCGTGTCGGCAGGAAGAATACTAAGCTATGAATGCATGCCCCCCCCCCCCCCCACAGAGGTTCACCTAGCAAAGTGCGAAGTAGCAATCCCCCCCGCCCACACACCCCACTTTCAGTCGGCGGGCCAGAGAGGGCATCTCACCAAGATGGATCGTAAAACGGACCAAGAATAATCCACCTTGGTCGTACAACCTCTCTCTTGTTGTTGGTCAAAGTGATGGCCGTCCATGCAACCCCGGAGATGGGCTAGCTCGCCAATAATCACGCAAGTAGCTAGTCCCGGAAGACAACCAATGCCTGTGTGTTTCCCAAACATATGTATGGAGAGGTGTGTTTGAATACACAATGGAACAACTTTGATGTGGCACCGTGCTTTCGAACCAGAAATCCCCACACTGAGCGAGGGTTAGTTGACGATGCATATGTATGCCACACCACACTTCAAGCCGATGACGGGGATTCATGCATGCATGCGTGCATAGTATGCGCTCAAACTTAATTAGCTCTGAATCTCACCATGACCTATACTACGATAACATGAACCAAAGGAAGAATCCGCCATGGTAACCTATCTTGTTGTCGGTCAAGGTGATCATGGATGTCCACGAGGGCCCGCGAATATATAGGCTTGTCACAGATAACCACGCGAGGGAGTGTACCGTTCGAAGACAACCACTACATGCATATGTATGGAGGTGATGTGTGCATGCATGTTTGAATACCATTTCACAACATTGATGTGGCGCGTGCGTCGAAAATCGTACAGTCCCCACACAGAGCGAGATTGGTTCATGATGTGTCATGGTACTAGCCACTTCGACTCGATGGGAGGGATTCATGCGTACACATGCATGTGTGTGCTCAAACTGTATCATGTCATCCCAGAGCATGACCTATATATATACCGTATTACTAAAAAAAATAATCCCCTCCTAAGTCAAATTAACCTCTCTCATTGTCAGGCAAAGTAGTGATGGACCAAGCGGGCCCACAGATGGAAAGCATCGATATCACTGATATCTGCTTAAGTGGGTGCGAGAGGACAACCACCATTGCTTTGCATGTGGGCCAAACATATGTTGAATACCCAAAATGCACAACTTTGATGTGGCACATGCCTCGAAAACCGTAAAGTCCCCACACAGAGCGAGGTTCATGAAGCGTACTACATATGATGGTCCCCTTCCCCCTCTTCGACGCATACTATATGCTCCTACCATAATACAACCCAAAAAGAATCCTCCTTGATGGTGAAATTAATTAACCTCTCTCGATGTAGGTCAAAGTGATGCATGCATCGACGATGGCCTCGCGGGCCCACAGATGGAAGCGTCACACGTGAGTGTCCTAGGATAACCACCGCCTGCATGCATGTGGCCCAAAGAGGTGTTGTGTGATGTTTGAATAGCCAATTTCACAACTTTGATGTGGCACGTGCCTCGGAAACCGAAAAGTCCCGACACTGAGTGAGGTGTACTTGTTCACGGATGTGTACGTATAGTATATATGCTAGTCCCCTCCCACCTCTTCGATGCGTACTATATACTCCCACCATAACACAAACAAAAAAGATTCTACCTTGCTGGTCAAATTAACCTCTCTGCCAGCTGTTGGTCAAAGTGATGGACGACGACCTCGCAGGCCCACAGAAAGCGTCACACGCGAGTATCGAGTGTCGTGTAGGACAACCATCGACTGCATGTGGCCAAAACATGTATGTATGAAAGGGTTGTGTAATGTTTTAAATAACGAATTCACGACTCTGATGTGGCACCTACCTCACAAAACGGCCAACCCACATGGTGGCTCACGACTCGTAGTGTACTGCCAGCCACCCCCACCCCCAGACGCACACACACACACACCGTGAATCCACCGCAACTACGATGCATGTTAAATTATCCCACAGTGAACATATGTTACCAAAGGAGGGACATTTTAATTTAAAAAAACAGAGATCATTAAGACGTTTTAGTACATTGATTGATTTTCTAGGGGTATAATGTGCAAAAATCAAATTTGAGCTACATGCACACGTGACAGTGCACCTAAATGGATTGCAAAAACACATGTGTCTCATTGGGTGCATGTTTACTCCCTATGCAAGAAATTTCAAACATTGAGAATCTTGATTTTTAAATTCTAGTACATCCAAAACTTATTTGAAATTCATGAAACTTATCGTGTTGTCATATGGACACCAATACAACGTGGCATTGTACTTTTTTTTCAAATTTGAGACCAGTTTTGATGTAATCTTTATCTTCTTACAAACGGGAGATTATTAATAATTGGGAACCAATAACGCAAACGGATTATTTATTCGAACCATGAGCGTTAGACCAACAATGGATATGTGCCATGCTTCGGTTAAGCAATAAAGCAGCAGCATTAATCATCCAAATAGAAAAATAATATACGTGCCGCCACGCGACCCGTGTGCCGTGCGAGCAGGCGTGAGTTGACGGGACGCATGTGAGCAGTCCGCCGCGCAGGCAGACCGAGAGGCGTGCGTGCAGGTGTGTGAATTGACGGGAGGCGTGCTCGCTGCGCAGTGTCATCAGGAGGTGTGCGAGTAGCTGTGTGAAATGACGGTAGGCATGCCAGCAGTCCGGTGCGCAGGCTCACCGGGAGGCGAGCCAGCGGTTTGACCGCCGCTGGCCTCTCTCCCACTACTCCATATTAATGGCGCGCCCGAGCGGCCGCATCCCCCATCCTCACCACACACACAATCCTCTCTCTCTCTTCTTGCATCCTCGACGCTGCTCTCAGTCCTCAAAGCCGTCAGTGTATGAGGATGCCACCGAAGCGCCCCATCGGAGGGAGTGGCGACGCCGGGGCTGTTGAAGCACCGGAGCACAGCATGGAGATGGAGACAGAGGTTGCCATCACCACCGATGAGGTATCGCTGCACCCTGACGTCGTCGACGGCGTCGTGCTTCCACAGCCGGAGGCAGAGGTCCACACCGACTCCGGTGACGACTCGGGCAATGACCTCGGCGACGACTCCAACGACCACTCCGGCGACGACTCCGATGACGACGGACAATCGGTTAGTCATCTATACCAATTTATGTGTCAAATAGATCCTAGGGTTTCTCTGGTTACTCCTGCCTCCCCCTTTTTGGAATAGAAATCCTATGGTTATGTTCTCCCAATCCATGAAATCTGAGTAAGTTTTGTTAGATCCGTGTAGTGTATTGATTGTTTGAATGGTACAAGTGATAAGTGATTAGTTGTTTCATCTGTGCAAATGATTTCTGCTAGTAATCCGACTAGGGTTAGTGTTCGTGCTAATAATTCTTAGCCAGGACTTGACAATTGATTTTGAATGACCTACATATATGTTTGTGCCATTATTTTCTTCAAGATTGGTCTGTACATAGACGATTGTGCTTAAAAATTGAACCATAATCTCTGGATATGTATAAAAAATAGCAATAAATTCCTAATCCTACTTCACGGCATGTAAACATTGATTTGATGCCAAATTTTGGCAACTGCCAAATGTTCGCTAGAGATTAGTTTGTAAACATTAATTTGACGCCACATTTTTTTACTATGTGTATAGGTGCTGTCTGACGATATGGACAGCGAGGATGAAGATGGCCAGAGGAGGTACAAGAGGCAAATCCTGAGGGAGCTTTATGCGGGAATGTATAACAGGCATATTAGGACCTGGGACGGCGGCTATCGATGCCCATTTTGCAACCAAAAGCTTCATGACGCGTCTGAAAGTGTTCTGGCGCATGCAAGAGGACGAGCCGTTGGCTCCTTCAAGCAGAAGTATTCTCGCAGGGTGGCGCACGCCGAGTACCTGGAGAAGCTTCGAGATCGTGCCGGCAGATGAGATGAGATGTGGGATCGAACTATGTACGCTTGAGTATGCTTAATGACGGTTGAACTATGTACTTATGGTTGAACTATGCTTGTGTACGCTTATTATCTATGTCTTGAGTATGTTTAATCTATGTTTACTTATGTCTAAATGTGGGATATGGATGCAATCAGTTCGGTTGATGGAATCTACCTCCGTCCTGGTTTATTGGTCCCCTTTGTAATTTGTGTTGAATTTTGACCAAAGATTTAAGTGACAAAATGTTAGTGCAGGTCAGCAAAAATTATACCGTTGGATGCATATTTGAACATAGTGTTCAATGATATAATTTTTGGTGACATGCATAAACATTTTTAGTTAAATATTTGGTCAAAATTTGGTATAAATTACAAAGGGGACCAATAAACCAGGACGGAGGTAGTACGTCAATCACACACGGTTCCAAAAATTGGAACCGTGTGCAATGACTTTCATTTTCCCTGTTACGTCAATCACACACGGTTGGCTCTAGCAAACCGTTGCCTCCGAAACTCTTTGTGGGACAGAAAACCCTCACCACCCAATTCAAAAAAGAAAAAAGAAAACCCTCACCATCCCCACGTCACAAAAACCCTCACCCCGCCCGCCACCCCCTCCGGTCCCCATTCACACCTGCACAAGCTCCTCCGCGTCTATGCATGGCACCGCCTATCGCGGCGGCAACCACTTATCTCGACGCCTGCCGCTGCAGCCAGGCTGCCGGCAAACCCCACCGCATTTCACCACTTCCGCTTGCTGCCGCCTATCGCCATCGACTTTCTCGACGCTGCTCGCGGTCGACCCAGCTCCGCCCGGTTGGGGAATCCGCCGTATTGAGGGTTTTTTCTCATGGACAACAAGATAACTAATTTAATGAGATATTATCTCATCTCTTACCCCAGTTCATCTGCCTCCTTTAATCACCCGGCTGAAATCGCCGTGAATTCATTTCTATTCGAGCTAATTTGAGGGTTTTCTTTCATTCATAGAGTGTACAGTGCGCGGACACATCAGGACTTTGCGGCCTCCGCCAGACATCCATGGAGTTCCATCTCACCGTACCAGATGACTCGAGGATGCGCGCGGTATGTTCAATCTCACCCTAAATCGGTTGGCATGGCCTACTTTCCTGAACATATACTAAATATTTCTACATTTGGATAAAAGGTGCCACATGCACCATATACGTCAAAGGGAATTTTTTTTCCTCTTCTTTCTATATTAGGCAAATTAATGATGTATTGTTCTTTCGATTACTCTCATATTTCCATTGCATCATGTTTACCCTATCTGTTTAATTGTAGATTTTTGTTCTTCGATTTCAACTGCTGTACAGCTCTTTTAATTTGGGCCCATATTTGCATGTTACCATATTTTCTTTAACAATCCTACCATTTTCTGCAGCACGTCCCTTGCTATGCAACAGAATCTGTAGTACACAATCTTTCCCTTTACATAAATCAAGACTGCAGGGATGTCATACTGAACACAAACCATGGATTTACAATCGTTGCTACTGTAAGACTTGATGAACGTGGTGACTCCTATTTTGGCACTAGCCTTTGGAAAGAAATTTCTAAGTTTTATGTACTGAAAGCTGGCACTAAAATTGCACTGCACATAAAAGAGCCTGGTCATGAGATATATGCTAACTTCCCCGACGATATCATCCGTCCAGACTTTGTTCGAAGTAAGTGTTCTTTTCAAGTATCTGCATGTTGACTTACCCAGCAATATCAAATGAATTGTGTAGTATTTAAGCAACCAATTGTTATTCCATTTTCTTACTCTATTCCTACCTACTAACTTCTAGTTACCAATACACTTTTCTATTGCCCTGTTTTAACTAAATATTCCCTGTACTCCCTCTTCTATCAGAAAGCGCCACTGACAAGGAGATTCCGGAGGTGGAGAATGGGGCTGCCAACAAGCGGAGACGGGTCGAGCAAGAACCGCAAGCGACTCCAGCAGGCCTAGACTTCATCAGTAGCCTCCCCGATGATATGTTGACAGTCATCATCTCCCTCCTCCCAATCAAATATGGGGCGCGGACAACCGTCCTTTCCCGGCGGTGGCACCCCCTATGGAACTCCACCCCTCTCGAGCTCATCGACACCCACGAGCTCTGCCATGGCTATCGCAAAAGCTTGGATGCGTTCTCCAAGATCCTCGGCAGTCACCCTGGCCCAACCAGAGGCCTTAGCATGGGCAAGTTCTGTTCCAACGGCAAGGACCGAGCCAATCTTGACGACTGGTTCCGATCGCCCGCCCTAGATCAGCTCGAGGAGCTCACTTTTGATGATGGGCATATGCACTCGCTGCCAACGTCCGCGCTCCGCCTCACGCCCACGCTGCGCGTCGCCATGTTCAGGAACTGCCATTCCCCCCCCCCTAATGACGCGCCCGCTCTTATTCTACCATGACTGAAGCACCTCGAGCTCATCGCCGTCTGCCCCCCAAACGGTGACATGGAGCGCCTGCTCCGTGGCTGTATTGCACTCGAGTACCTTCGTCTTCAGGCGATCAATGGGTTGAGTAGCTTCCACATCACCTCCATGACTCTCCGGACTATTTATGTGTGTTGCTGGTGTGGCAAGAAGACATCACAAGATGTGTACCACGGTATGGTCATTGAGGACACACCTTCACTTGAGAGATTGCTTGTAGTTGATCAAGAAGGTCCAACAAGAATCAATGTCATTTCTGCGCCGAAATTGACAATGGTGGGCTACTCGTTTGAGAAATACTCTGAACTTGTTATTGGATCCACACCCGTTCAGGTACAACAGCCGTCTTCTACCTCTCCTTCTAGAAATTAACATCATTTCTAATTTTGAAGATGTATGTTCGTCTGTCATCCAGAAAATGATTCCGACAAGCTTGACCCTGAAACTGCGCACAGTGAAGGTCTTGGCACTAGAATCTATCGGCCCCAACCTGGAGCAAGTTGTCTGTTTCCTGAGATGCTTTCCGTGCCTGGAGAAGCTATATATCGAGGTGATGTTCCTTTCCTGTTAAATGTTAACCATAAGGGAGTTCAATTTGTGACACCTTTTTCCAAGTTTACAATGACAATGTACTACAATTTCTGAAGGATTTTTTGGAGGATTTCAGTACATACATGTCCCCCCCTCCCGGGGGTGTCCCCCGGGGGGCCCGTCGCCCCCCCCCCCCCATAGGTTGTGGGGGTGCGTGAGCCCGTATGGGTTTAGCAATCATAGAGCATTTCTCCTTTGGATTCATCTGTACTAGTTTTCTTAGGGAACTTTTCATCCACTCCAACCTCTTGTGAAGAAGGCTAAATTTTTCTAGATTGTAATCAAATGCCCATGTTAATCATGTCGGATCGAAGATGGCATGTTAGTGCATTTTACAAATCCTGCAAACCAAATAGGCCTGTAGTAGTGTTCAAAACTGCATGTAGGCACTAACACGTTTTCTTCTTTTGCAGATAAGATTAGGCCCGGTGGTGGATAATGTGATACAATATAACAATCACATCGAATGCCTAGATCTGCATGTCTTAGAAATTACTTTGAACTCCTATCGAGGGACCTTACCGGAGATTATATTTGCCAGGTTCTTTGTTGTCAGAGCAAGGGTGCTGAAGGTAATGAGGTTTGCCCTACATTTTTTTCACAAAAATGAATGGTTTGTTGATCAGCGCCAGCGGCTACGGCAGAATGGAATAGGCTCCGAAAATGCTGAATTTCATTTTGGAACTTCAGATGACATAGTAATCGAAAGTCATCGTGTCAACCCCATACATGACTTCTCAGTGGCTGGCCCCTTTGCAAAAATTATGAGGTTTCGAAACCAGACTTACAAGTGGTAATATTAGTTTGAACCTCTCTGATATCCATGTTCAGCGGATCAGCACGAGCGTTTGCAGCTGATGAGCTGAATTTCATTTCTAATATCAGTTTGAACCTTGTCATCTTCGAATTTGAGCCATATAACTCTGGAATTTGAACCTTGTAATATTTCGAGCTTTTGTGGTACAATCGTTGAAATGGCATCGTATGAGACTCGTATATTGGTAGCACTATTTTGACCTTAATATGCAATGGACTTAGATTTTATTAACCATTCTCGAATCTGTTTACCTTGTCGATCTCATAGCACACTATCTGTATAGCTAACTTGACTGCGATCTTCGACATTATTGCACACAGTTGGTTTCTTCAACCATGTGCCCTGTAGAGCGCAGAATTAATTATCGCACTCGAGTGTCCATCATCACCCTTCTGTGTAACTTTGACCTCATCACCCACGGGTGAACTTATGACCGAAGTCATTCCACACACTTCATTTTTACAAAGCTTTTTGCCAATAAACACCCATGATTTGTCCCTCTTCTAGCCGACGCATGGCCAAACTAGCCGGGCGGGAAGCTTGCATGGTAAACTGCGCGGTAGCAAGGGAACAGGCTCACCGACGATACATTTGGCGCCTCTTCGAGCCCACCCATGGTCAAACGAAACGCGTGCGGTGCGGTGTTGTCAAGCGTGCACTGGAATCCTCCGCTATGAACGCGGTGACAAGACATGACTATTACAAGCCGGCCGGCCCCCATTTATTACAGCGGCCATTTAACCCTTGTGCCTCTTCAACCTTTCGATCGCGCCCCACCATTGCAAGAAGCACACCCACCATGACAAATTCTTTGAGGGTATCCTACGCAGCTCCAATGGCGCTCCAAGCGGCTGCCGACGACGAGCAGCAGTTCACCATGCATGCCGTGGTGGACACCCACAGAAGGTTCACGGAGCTCTCGGTGGTGTACACCAACAACCCGGTCTGGGTGGAGCACTCCATCCACATCATGGAGCTGTTGCTTGCTGAGGAGAAGTACAAGGTGGTTGGGTTCGACCTCGAGTACACCCGCGCTTGTGCCGGGTCTCATCCCAAGGTCGCCGTCGCCCAGATGTGCGTGCGTGATCACGTCCTCGTCTATCACTACTGCCTGGCCATAAGGCCTTGCGAGCGTTTTGCCAGGTTTGTCAACAGCCCCCACTACATGTTCACTACGATGGACATCACCAACGATGTAAAGGTGCTCAAGAATTCGGGCATCGCCTGCCAGAATCTTGTCGACATCCAGGGCCAATACAAGATCTGGGGCAGCAACGAGCATGAGAAGGACTCACTGGTTCACCTCGCCGAGGCCATCATCGATCCCTACTACAGAGACATGAAGGATTCCTGCAACAAGGACAAGCGTGCCTGGCACTCGGCCTGGATGGAGAAACTCGACAAAGCTCACGTCATGTACGTGGTCAAGGAGGCGTACACGAGCTACGAGATGTATAGGCGGATCGTTGACATGAGGAAGTGCATCCTTCCCCAAAACAGCCAGGGATCTAGCCGGAAGCAGAGCAATGGCAAGTGTCGTCGCAACAAGAAGTAGATGATTAGATGCTCATTTCTCCTAGTTTAGTATGCATGTAATTGCTTATTTTGGTGTGTGGAAATGTTATGTGTGTAGTCACTTGTGTAATTGTATGCTTAATTTGGTTTTGCAATGCTGTCTTTTTAAGTATATATGATGATGCTCTGTAGACAGAGCGTAGATGTTGTGCAGACAGCGCAAATCACATCGCACATGGACTAAACAATGGAACCCGTCGGTGATGATTTCATCAATCACTGACAATTGTATACCAACAATCGTTCGCTCACAACACACACGGCTTGTTAATAGGAATCGTCTGTGTTGTTATCGGTCTTCCCACACATTTCTGATTACAGACCTGTTTGCCGCGTATCACACACATCTTGTTAAGTTGAACCATTTCTGTTCTCTCCCCTAATCGAAAATAGTTCATTCGAGTGAACCGTATGCCGTATATCACACACACCTTGATCTGGCTGGCCGTTTCTGTTGCTTTCCCTAATAGCAAATAGTTCATCGAAGTGAACTGTATGCCGTATATCACACACACATTGATATGGCTGCCCGTTTATGTTGTTCTGTCTAATCGCAAACAGTTCGTATGGATCAACCGTATGCCCAGCATCGCACACGCAACTAAAATCTGTGTTTGATGTATCCGCCATCGCAAACGTTTTGCATCTTTTTTGATGGGTTTTTTACATCACCGTTTGCGATTAATGCATCACACACAGTTTCATCAAAGGGTCTTTGATCGTAGTGTCGTGTTAGCAGCATCCTGCAGTAGTGTTTTGTAATATTTTTATTGTGTGGTTCGGCTTTACTTATTATTATTTTTGAGCAAAAGAGATTTTCCATGATTTCCATTGATAGAAACCATTAGGCATCCACATCCATAGCCAAACAGAAAGAAAATATAGCATATAAAACAATTAGCAAACTAGAGCCACCTGAAGATATAAGATCATAAGGGACCCGGAGTCAGAAGAGTAAAGATGCAACTCTCTCTTCAGACTCAAAACTGCCCATATCAATAATCTCATTAGTAGGTAACCAAAAGGATAGATGACTCCATATAACAAACTTTTTATGACACCATAATAACAACTGATATAATAGGAAGTATAAACATAGGAAAAATAAAAAGCGAGACTAAAGCACAACAACATATATGAGATCATTTTTAACAACAACATCTTGTAGGCAGCAAGAAAGATCCCCTAGTTTGCTCTTTTTAGTTTTCTTCCTTCAACCAACTATAATATGAAGAACTCCAGGACCAGGGTGACATCCTCTAGTTTCACTAAAAATATTACTTGCTACTCGCTCTAGTAGCTTTATTCTCCCACATTATCTCCCTTTGTTTGTCTGGATTTATCAATAAAATCGACCAAGAATTAAGCAAAGCATATGATCTGTGCAGAATCACCAAAAGGGGTCTAACACCTTTTTTCATCCAAAACATATGTACATTCTCCATAGCCAAATAGACCAAATTATCAAAGAGATACCAACTAAGAGCATCATTTTCTTTTCTTTACCATATCGCTTCATCCATGAAGTAAAAAGGGCTTTCACATCATGCTGGAACTAATTCAAGTTGTCTCAGTAAACTTGACATAAACTTTGCTACTGATCAATACAAAAAAATGATCTACTAATTCTTAATTGCCACAAAAGACACATCTATTATTTCTAGACCATCCCCTTTTCAGCAAATTATGTTCAGTAAGAATACAATTTATCATAGTAAGCCATAGGAAAGCTTTTATCTTGGGTGGCATTTTAACTTTCCATAGAAACTTAAAGGAGAAGTGGATTTCACTCATGATCATTTGGTTGTACAGTGATTTCACTATAAACCTCCCACTACTAGTTAAAGACCAAGTTACACTCTCTTTTCTCTCAACTAGACAAACATTAGAGGAGCCTTGCTTAATCTCATCTCATTGTTTTAGTGTATCACCCCCACAAAGTTCTTCTAAACTGAAAATGATCCCATCGTTTTTCAAAAGCTTTAGCCATACTAATGTTTTTGGTAAACCAGATATTGTATAATCTATTGTATGGAGCATTAGGTTTGACATTAATCCACCAGCCTTCCCAAAACCATGTGTTGCCCCATTACTAACATTTTTGGCATACTTATATAATATAGATTTCACAAACAAGATTCCTGGCCATTTGAGAGTCACTTCTTTATGTTTAATATGAGAAATACAAGATCCTTTAACATAGTTATTTAGCAACAAAGATTTCCAGGGTCCCTCTTCAGTTTCAAGATTCTAGATCCACTTAGCCAATAAAGCTTTTTTGAAAACTTCCAAATTAATACTCCCCAAACCTGCTTGCTTCTTTGGCTAGCAAACCTCGGTACAGTTAACACGATGGTATTTACTTTTATTTTTATCTCCCTGCCAAGTAACCTTAGCTCAAAAAGGCCTTTTTTAACTCCCATAGGAATGGGATAGAAGGACATCATGAACATCGATAGACTGCTTAGAGTTGACTGTATTAGAGTTATTCTACCAGCCATGTTTAACATATTACCATACCAACATGCACATCTATTTTCAACAGGCTTCCAATCCCTATTTCTAGTTCTTACTTTATTAAGAGGAACTCCTAAGTATTTTATAGGGAGATCCACCACTTGACAAGTGAAAATATTTTTATAAACTTCCCTCTTATCATTTGCATCTACAAACAAAAATATTTCACTCTTATGAATATTATTTTTTTAGTCCAAACATCAGCTCAAAAGTGCAGAATATAATTTTCAAAATTTGGGCGCTACTAACATCATGAGGGAGGAGGAAGATTGTATCATCTGCGAAATTGAGCATATTTACCCCTCCCTCACAATATTCAGTCATCACCTCTTTAACATAGCCATATTCTTATCATTTTCTGAAATCCTGGCAAGAGCATCAGCTGGCAGATTAAAGAGCAAGGGGGAGAGAGCATCTCCTTGCCTCAAACCGTTAAAAGTAAGGAAATAAGGCCCTACTACATCCTCAACTTTGATCCCTAAATGTCCCCCTCTCATAGTTTCCACAACCAAATCATTCCATTTATCAGGAAAACCTTTCAGTTTCAACATTTTTTGTGCAAATGGCCATTTCATTTTGTCATATCATTTCTAAAGTCAACTTTGAAAAGCATAGCACTATTTTTTTTAAACATGGATAGAGTTTAGAGCTTCACGAAGAATCAACACTCCTCAAATAATATGTCTGCCCTGAATAAAGGTTGTTTGGAAATGAGAATCAAAGATCCCACTATTTCACTCTGTCTACTCATCGGAATTTTGGTAAAAAAAAAATTAAATCTTACATTCAATAGACATATAAGTCTAAATTTTTGTAACTGTCTTGCATCTTTAGTTTTAAGGACTAAAGTGATAATACCATAATTTAGCCTAGACATATTCAATTTTTTTACTATGACTCATCTAACATAGCTTTCAAATCATTTTTGATTAGATCCCAAAACCTTTGATACAACTATATTGGAAATCCATGAGGACCTGGACTTTTATCATGTTCCTTTGAAAAAAAAAACCTTATGGATCTCTTCCATAGAAATTTCTCTAATAAGTTTTTCAGCATCAACTTAGATATTTTACTAGCTTCCTAAAAATTCAGAGAAATACTGAACTCATCAGGTTTGCCAAAGATTTTTTTTGTAAAATTTAGTATTATATTTCATGAGATTATCTTTGCAAGTCATTCCTCGCTCATCTTGCTCCAAAGAGGTAATAATGTTTTCCTCCTTCTCCCATTGGCTTTGGCTTGATAATACCTAGTATTAGAATCACACTCTTTGATTTCTTTTTTCTGTAGATCTCTGTAGCCCTTTTAACTCTTCTTGTCTCAACAATCCATTTAATTGCCCCCTAAGATCTTTTTGCTTCTGCCTAACATCAATAGTGAGTCCAAAATATTCAGTGTTTGTCAATAGCATCTAATTTTCCTAGAATATTTTTCCTTAGTTTTCTATACCAAGAAGTAACATTTTTATCCCACCCTCTGAGTTTTTTCCTAAGTGTTCTCAATTTCTTCTGCCATATTTCAATATTGGATCGAGAATATGCAGCATTCCAGACTTTCAAAACCACCTCGTTAAATCCTCTCTTAGAATCCAAGCATTTCATATATAAATATAGGAATTCCGCAACTATATTCACCAGTGTCTAGAATTAGGGGAGTATTATCAACGATATCCCTTTCTAATGGGCTAATTGTAGTCAATGGAAATTTCCCTTCCCAATCAGGACACATCAGAATTTTGTCAAGTCTTTCAAATGTAGGATCCTCCAAATTATTTGCTCAGGTATAATTTCTATCACCCAAGGGTAGTTCTCTAAGCCCGACATGTTTAACATTAAATACAAAACTCCAATGGCCATGAGTATTGGGTTTATTCTTTTCATCGCTCTTTCTAATTGTGTTAAGATCCCCACCTAATAGGCAAGGCAAAGTTTTTTTTTGACGTAACCTGGATACTTTAGCCGAAAATTCAACTTTCCTCTCAAGTTAAGCAACTCCATAGAAAATATTTAAATTCATGTTAAAATCAACCTTCTTATCATAAACCAACATTCTGACAAAGTATTCTCCATGTCCAGTACCTAAAATTTCTAAAGAATCATCAATCACTCTCATTAGAATTCCTCCAGAATGCCCTCTAGGAGGAGCACCAATGCCATTTAAAGGCCTCTCACCCCACAATAAGAGAGCAATTCATTGTTAGTAAAGTGATCTTTTATGGTTTCCCAAATACCCAAGAAATCTAAAGATAAATCCACTACACTCTCTCTAATAAATATTGTTTTAATTTCTCCACCAATCCCTCTAGCATTCCAAAACAAGACTTTCATTTTTGTTCTCACCTTTTTTAATGTTTTTTTTATTTTTGTAGCAAATCCATTAACATGTATACCTTCCTTCAACCTACCAATTACAGGAGATTAGACCTCCCTTTTTTCTTAGAGGAATTGTTTTGAATTTTTCCAAGTATTTTCTTCCAAGTCAATATCAGAGTTATCCCTATCAGAACATAATTCATTTAAGTCAGCATCTCCAGTGGCAATAGGACCTAGAGAGCTAGCAAGCATATCACTATCAGTAAAGATCATATCTAATCTAGCAATCTCTAGAGTTCTCATCATTTCAATATTATGCCCAATCAAATCCATAGTGCATACTATATCAATACCAATGCAGGAAGACATTGTTAGCAATGAAGGATTATTAATATCCAAAAGATTAGGGATGAAATCATTACCATATATAATTGTCTTTTGCAGCTGCTCTTTCCTTAGCCATGCCTTCCACTCTGACATCCTCCCTTCTTTAAGTCTGGGGCATCTTGTAGGTACCCTATCCTTGCCATCCTCCCCAATATCCTCCTCTTGCCCATCAAAATCAGTAATACCTGTACTCCAAAGGAATCATGTGAAGGAACTACTTCAGTATAACCAGCATTATTATCAATATGTTCCAGATAGTTATCTCCTGTATCACCAAGCTTCTACTCCATACCATTTCCTAATTCCTCCACTTCTTCCTTAGGAGGCACATAACTTCTTTGAAGCATCTTAGTCTGTTTTTGTAACTCCACCTGTAACTTATTCCTTTGAGCTTCATTATCTCCCATTCTTTTTTTATCCATAGCAATTTTAACAATTTGTCTAGCATTCTCCTATTCCACCTCTTTCATTTGAGCATTTAACTTAAGTCCATCATCTAATAGCTCAACAAATATGGGATGCGTGTCACTAGCAACTTTCTCTGTGTTACATTTATTTTATCAGCTTTCAAAGTTTCATGTTGAGCCAAAGACAAACTCCCCAAATTGATAATCTCTTTCTCAGCTTCAAAACCTTTATTCTTCTTAGACTCCCTAAATATATTTGTGTCCGACTTTACTTATGAAAAGGAATTTATGATATGCCGCCAAATAATTGCTTATTCCTTCTAGAATGTTATAAGCTATGTATTTCTTTTTCTTTATCTCTCTATGTTATCCCGTGATAACACAATCACACGAGAATATAAATGTCTAAAATTCCCAGCTAATCAACGGTTCAAAGAATCAATCCAAATTCCATGCTTTGGAGATTACATTCTGAGATAGAAATTCAGCCAAGTTGCTGAAACCCACAGTGTCAGATGCTACTGGTTGAAATGAACATAAAAGGAATCGTAGCAGAAAAAAATCATGTTGAGAAAATAGTAGTCCATGAATAGTGGCAAGCATAATCGAAAAGGGGAAACGAAGAACATTGGCAAGAACTAGGATTCTCCACCTTTTCTATCCTGTCCGCTCCGATCCAATAACATCGCTGTCCACCGCTTGCTTCATTCCCTCTAGGTCTCTCCTCCTTGGGGATACCCAAAATAAAAGGAGAGGGGGCAGGAGAACACCAACACAAGATTGATGAAGAGGTGACAAGCAAAAGGTGTAGGCAAAAAGAAAGAAAGAGAGGCAACAGTAAGAGGTTTGCAGTTGCAAGGAGCAACCGTTGTTGACAGGCCTACACATCAAGTCCATACCGTTTTGATGCACTTCGGTAGTCTAGGTATTTTGCACTCAAAATCTACTTTTGTTGATTCAGTCAGACTCCTCATTCAAAATTCAAATATACTGATGTTGTTTACCTTGTATTCACATGCAGGAACGTTGGTGTCCTAACTGGAATCCTGTGAGGTTTTGCGATTGGGGTGAGAGTAGTTGACATGTTCATGCTCCTGGCCATCATGAAAATTTGGTACTTACTACATGATCTTTTGACCATTCAATCACTAATAAGTACACACTCTGTTCCTAAATATAAGACATTTTGGTAGTTTAAAAACAGAGGTAGTAGTAATCTAGGGGTTACGTGAATTTCTTTCGAATTGATTTTGCCTCTAATAAGATCCTGCTGAATCGGTGATAAGCTTTTATGGAGCAAGCTAGGGTAACAAATTCTCGAGTTTTTGAACTGTTTTTTGGCGCTTTTGTCCGACTTCCCTAGTTGCTAATCATAGAAGGAGAATCTAGCTTGTTGGCACATTTTGTGACAAAATGGACGACGGACTATACCTTCCGATCCCCAGCCACCTTATGTTTCCATATCCTGAGATCTCCCACGACTTCGATGATGAGTTCCTAGCGTGTACTCACACACACACCTGCAACGTTCCATCATGGTCGGCCGCGGCGCACACCCACACGTGCCTCCATGCGCACACCCAAGTCATAGCTTCCGGTGAAGACAACGCGGTGGAGCAAGAAGATCAGCTGAGAAACCCCCGGAAGCCTCTGGGGAACCGTGAGGCTGTGCGCAAGTACCGACAGAAGAAGAAAGCCCACGCAGCCTTCCTGGAGGAGGAGGTCGAGAAGCTCCGCGTCACCAACCAGCAGCTCCTGAGGCGGCTGCAGGGCCACGCGGCCCTGGAGGCCGAGGTGGCGAGGCTGATGAGCCTCCTGCTCGATGTCCGAGGCAAGATCGATGCGGCTGAGATCGGCGACCTGCCGTTCGAGGAGCGCTGCAGCTTTGGCTCTGTTGTCTGTACTGCTGCAGAACCCGTGGCATGCTTTGACGCTGCCGGTGCTGAGGTAACAGCGGTCCGGGAGGCTGGCGATGTCGATGACGGTGGCATCGTCTCGGGAGAACTCGGTGTTCCTGAAGTGGTGGATGCTGTTGCCAGCTTCGTGAACTCTGCTGCATAATTTGACGAAGTTCTTTGTACCCAAATATAGTATCAGATAGAAAATGGCATCCTTTCATATAGCCTGCTATTGAATAAATGGTGGCTGGGAGCAGAAGTGTGGAAGTGAGACACCCTATCAAGGTCTTGCTGATTATACTTCTGTTCTGAAGTGTTCGGTTTGTAATGTACTTGTTGTGTTTGTATTGGATGCAGCTAATAGTAAGTGTGACCCAGCATGATCTGTGCTTTCCAAAGTGTTGCAACTGTGAAGATGAGCTAAACTTGGTTCCTTAGGTTGGTCTTCTCTGGAAGAATTAACCACTGTTTAAAAATTCAATTGTGTTCTGTAATGGGATAATGATTTGTTTACTGTGTTATCTTTAGTTAGATGCAGCCTGGAAATGTATTTTTTTTCCTTGAATACTTGGCTCTCTGGATATAATTTTACTATCTAGATTGATTTTGCTGTTACAGAATTAGGATACTTATCACATGTACTGTCTAAATGTTTATTCCTGCAAATTTATGTTGGCAACCATCTTCATCATCCATTTAAATGTCTTGATGAAGAAACATCATCACACAAATGGGAGTGCACTAGCTAAAGTTTCCTTTACGAGATCTCGGCTCTTCGGAATGATTGGAGAGAGCCCCGCCTCCTCTTGGTTGGTGCCGGGCCTGAGAGTGATGAGACTACTTCCTTAAAGAGCCTTTCGTTGGGGCGTCAGGTGGAGCCCTAATCTATCAACTGAGGGAGCAAAAAATAGGTCCGCTTTGCTCCCCTTTTTTTAGTGAAGAAAGAAAGAAGGGCGAAGTTTAGACCGCTCATAGTAGTTCTACCCATAGAAAAGATCATGAAAGAGACGATCAAAATGGTACCCGAATCCAGTTACAATCCCGAGTTTCCAGACACACACTAGTAGAAAACAGGGCTTTGGTCCTGGGCAGATCAGAGCATTAGTCCTGGTCGTGTTACGAACCGGGACTAATGTGAGCATTAGTCCCGGTTCGAGCGGCTAGGACTCCGAACGGGGCTCGGCTAGCTTTAGTCCCGGGTCAAACGCAACATTTAGTCCCGGTTGGAGACACCAATCGGGACTAAAGGGGTTGCGGCCAGTGCGAACCCCTCTAGTCCCGGTTGGTGTCTCCAACCGGGACTAAAGGTGACTAAAGGGGTTTTGAAAGTTTCTTTTATGTTTTTTCATTTGTTTTCTGTTTTTAGTTTCTGTTTTAAATTGCTTATATCTTTTAGGATATTTGATGTTTTTGAGTGATTCTTTTTGCATTACATTCAAAATTTTGTCTAGTTTCTGTTTGTGTCATTAGTTTTCAAATTTGAATGGTTTAAATTTGAATTTGTTCAAATTTGCTTCAAACCCTAGATTGTGAATAACTTGAGTTTAAAATTAGTTTTTAATTTAATTCTTTTTCCTCCCTAGTCACATGTTAAATTGTTGTCACGGTAAGATTTATTTGGTTATTTTTAGAATAATTTAAATTAGGATTTTAATTAAAACAGTACTGTTTTGCTTATATAGTTGTTTTAGTCATTTAATTGTTGTTTTTAATTATTTTTAGTTAGTTCTTTCTGTAGATTTTAACATGTTGTAGTAATCTTAGTTGTGACTCTGGCTGGGACGGTGCTAGCAGATGTAGTCGATGGTAGGATTGGATGGACACCAACCCGGACTAAAGGGGTTCTCCAATTTTCAAACTCTACGCCCCCCCCCCCTATCGCCATTTCAGTTTTGAAAAAAACAAAAGAAAATGATAAAAACTTCAAAAATTAAAATCCTTCGAGATGTAGTTATGTTACTACATCTACTAGTTAGGAAAAAAAAATTGACATGTTTTGCAAAAAAAGTGTTATGAAAAAGTAAAACGGCTATAACTTTTGCATACGATGTCGAAAAAAATGTATAATATATCAAAATGTTCAGCACGAGAAACCGGTTCCGATTTCGACCACCGTAGGCCGTTTTGCAAATTTTTAGAATCCTCAAATTCTGAAAAGAAAAAAAGTTATCCTCAAATTAAAGTTTTTTTTTAATTTTTGGTCAAACTATGGTCAAACTACTTGTTCAATAAATATTAGTGTTACTAAATAATTATTGTTTTTTAGAATAATAGTTTCAAACTCAAACGGTGAGACGTGTGACTTCATGCTCAAGTTCAACTCCTAAAATCAAATAACAGCAGTTGCTGCAACTGGACAGACATTGTATATAGTGATTCAGGGATTCACCATTTTATACCTGAGCTACTACCAGATCAACAAATTATAACCATTTTATCAATGAATCCAGATCAGGCACTTGTGCTTAGCCAAATATAGAAAGCTCATTAGTTCTCATCCGGTTCACATCACCAAGAAGCGATTGATTCAAGCATATGAGAAATAATTTTAAAAATTAATGATGTCATATTTGGATTCCTCACATTTTTCTGGTAATAATGGATATATTATTTGTCGAATTTTGATTTACAGATTTAAAGATATTAATTATGCCATATTAAATGAATAAATGGCAAAAAATAAATAAAATAAAATTATTACTTATTTTATTTTCATTGAAATCCAATATTATTATTAGTTATTTTATTTTAATAATTGTTTGGAATTCAAAAAATTAAATCATGTGACATTAAGACCTAAGGGTTAATAGGATTGATAGCTTACTATTGTCAGGAAAACAACAAGTGCAGACTTGGAAACTAGGGGAAATATAACTCGGAAGTTAAGCGTGCTTAGGCTGAAGTAGTGAGAGGATGGGTGACCGGCCGGGAAGTTAGACGATTTGGAATGAGTGCTCCACAATGGAGCAGTGATGAGGGGTGATTAGAGATTAAATTGTCAAATAATTCAAAAATTTGTAAATCGGAAAAAAATCAAAAAAAAATTCTTTAGTCCCGGTTGGTGTTACCAACCGGGACTAAAGGTGGAGCCTTTAGCCCCTTTAGTCCCGGATCGTAACACAACCGGGACTAAAAGTGGTGGGCATTAGTCCCGATCATTTTGTCCCGGTTGGGAAACCGGGACTAAAGGCCCTTACGAACCGGGACTAAAGACCCGTTTTCTACTAGTGACATCGCACTTCTGCTCGGATCGAGGCTGCCACTCGGCCCTCAGATGGATCAAAGAAGAGTGGGGAACCTCTTGCTGGTTTTTGGAATTCGACATCAAGAAGTGTTTTCACACCATCGACTATTGTACAGCAACGGCCTTTGACAATGTAAGCACAACAAAATTTACAAGACTTACTAACTGCAATTTACGCATTCCCACACAAAAACTGCAATTTATGCATATTGCTTCACTGTTTTGCAGTATATATTTAGATCTTTGAATTCCAGAGAATGATTCGGCAAGGCCAGGCAGTGCCACTTTGCCACAGGTCAACTGGGATGCCATGTCTATTGGATTTCATGAGGCGAATTTTCATACTGTGATGATACCAGTTACTTCAATCAATCACGTCTCTGTGGGGTTGAAATCATGGTTTTATGTTAGTGTCTAGACATTGAGATTTTGCTAGTTTTATTCTAAACCTAAAGGAAGCCTTGCTAAAATAAAATATTAGTAAAGTTTGTTTTGTACCTAAATGGCACCACATGTAGAGAATAATTAATTTAACATTTTTCTAACCAATGCAACTAATTTAGTATCAAAATACCATGATATACCTTGTCTTGCTAACCTGGTAGTGTCGGACCACCTGTTTCAGGCAAAATGGCACATGATAAGAATGAAATGTAGACATACTGATGTTCAACATTTATTATAGGTTGCAAAGGCATGCACAGATGGGCCGATAGACGAAATGGAGAATGAGAGGGGACTAATTGACTCGTACTCATGCTAGACCAATCGAGCTACCTATGCCAGCCGTGTCGCTTCCACACACAAGAAACCCATCAACAATACAACTAATGAGTAGTTGTCCTATTTATGGACCACATGTGTTTCAACCGTCAATTTAGGAAAATATTTGAACATGATACTTTGTGATATTCTAGCTTAAGTTAGGCACATTGAAAAATATCTTTAAACATAACATCTGTTGATACTTATGCCAACTTTGGGAATGCAGAATATATTTTTGCATACAAAAACATATTAATAAAACATGATATTGAACGCAAGAAAAGAAAAGGACAAACACAAACACGAAGATAAATTTTATGGAAACCCTTAGTCACTTTTATTAATGCATTAGAAAAAGGACACATGAAATAAAACGTGGTGTTCATATGACATGCAGCTTGCATGTGGACAGAAAAAAGGAAAGATAGAGCATATGTTGGCTACTTGGTGCAAGTGCAAAAAAGAATAACAACCAAGAATATTGGATGATTCTAGGCGAGTACTCATTCTAAAAGATCATGATGGCTACTTCATGCCAACAAGAATAACAAGTTAAACTATCAAATGGTTCTAGAATTGTTTCCACCTAAAATAAAGTATCTTCTAAGTGTTGATAAACTTTATTTTTTCAAATATATCATTTCTGCATCCCAAGAGATAAGAAGCACAAATAATATGAGTGAGTCGGGAAACTAAACAATTGTCATTTGTGAGAACTTTGGGGCTCAAGACAACCGCGTGTAACATTGTAAGATGATGATGCCATCTACATGTAACTAATATGAGTGATCCGGAAAACTAAACAATAGTTATTTTGTACTTCCTGCAATCTTCATGCTCTAAAGACAACTGTTTGTAACATTGTAGTGTGATGATTTCAACCACGTCCAAATCTATTTCATGTCCAAGATATTTATAAATGATTCATAGACTTATGTTGTTAATTTATTATGCAGGAGTTTATGTCATGTGCTCGTCTTTTAAAAAATATTTTTACATTACAGAATATCCATATGTTTATTGTGATGGTTTCCTAATATACATTTTCGTGTTTTTTTTATGAGCGTATTGACACATAAATGTAAATATGACGAAACATGGGTTGGTTTAGTAAGGGCTTGTTTAGTTGGCCAACTTTAAAGTAAATATAATTATTGTTATTGAAGTTGTAGAGGAATGAATAAAATTTACAACGATTAAGAAGTATAACCGTCACTGGCGAAACAAACACAATCACTTTCTTCTTGAAGATCAAAGCTACGACATGGAAGCTACACTATACGAGAAGATAACATGGCTAGTTGTCATTTGGCTAAAAATGACTCTACCATCATGCTTTGCTTATTTGAGCCAATAACAGATCCGGGATTTTATAAATTAGTCTTCTAGTTATAACAATATCATTCAATATACACAAATAAAAATCATTAGTTGCAAAATTGTAAGCACAATTTTCTGAAAGTTTTTAAAATTTTGGAAACCAAGAAACAAAATAGTTAATTCAAGTTAAACCGACTATGCTAGCAGATATTTCTATTAATAGCAACGTAGTGTACACTCGAGATAAAATCTCTGGATATTCATTAAGTAGAAGAGAAACAATCTAGTTTAGAAGGGTTCTAAAATCTCAAGTTTAAACTCTTTTTTTAGGAATACCATCATAGAGATACTAGTATGCATCTTATAGGCAGTGGCTAACATTATTGCTACAACACATATGCATATATTCGAGACTATACCCCCGCCCATCAATAAAATTCTATTTTTTAACATGATGTGTTTGTTTATACGTGATTCTTGTGCTAATGGCATGTTTGAAGTTTAAATTTTTACACGACACTTCTGAAATCCTTTCAGTTGCTTCTCTATATGTTCACAATACAAGTCCCAGTACCTCAGAGCTTTTTCATCCGGTACTTCCGAGTTGTGACCCTGACATTTATGGATGATCCTTGTTTGAGAACTTTTCCATCTACTATGGTATACAGAACAGTTTGTTTTACCCGATACTTTCAATTTAGTTCTCTACACACAAAAAGGCACATTTTGGTCTTCAGGACCGCTTATTCTTATCCCGGTACTTTTGAGTACTGTATTATCCTACGTTTCCCAGGAATTGTTCTGGCCGTTCAAATTTTGAACGTGTTCCGAAGTTCCAAAGATTTTTTCCTCCACTTTGGAACTTTTGAGCTAGTTATTTTTTTCAAGTAATGGTTAGATTTCTGGCGAGCTCTATATATAGATCCGCATGCACCTTTGTTGTGGCAAGCCATTCAACTCATTTTCACTCATATCCAACATCCACATGTCCAGGGGGATGCGGAGAGCCGCTAGGCAGGAAGACAAGACAAGAAGTGATGGGTGATTCTGTGAACACTTCTTCGATTCTTTGAATGCTAATACTTCTCCCTTCCTCTTGAATCCCCAAACCTAGTGTTAATCTCTTTTTACACCACTCACATCCTTTCTGTGTGTGTGTGTGTGTGAGAGAGAGAGAGATCATATTGGTTCTTGAGAAGAACTTTGATTAAAGATCTTCTAGAGTAGTTATACCCAGTGACTTTGCTTTGCTGTTACTCTTGAAGGATGTGCGCCTCCTTGATAGTTGGGAGTTACTTAAGAGCATTCATCCTCTACTTGTGAAGGACCCGAGAGTTTGTGAAGGCAAGGAAATTGCCTACTTTGTGAATATCTACCCCTTTGCGAGACTTGACAATGAAAGGTCGATAGACCATGGTGAAACATTATGCTTGGTGGGGGTCGCAATCAAGGTCCTTGTGATCTTAGAACCATTTGGTTCAAAGCCTCCATCAACAAGGAGTAGGACAGCGACAACTATCCAAACCTCGGTAAAACATCTTCAAGCCCCTCTATGTTCACATCATCTTCACTCAACTATTTACTTTCATGCAAGTTATCATTCTCCGTTGCATTACTTATTCAACTTGCTTGATTTATGCTAAAGATTAACTAGGAGTTACCTTAACAGTTGCCAAACTTAAAACTGACCATAACCATGAGTCCATGACCCCCTTTAAAATACAAATCATAACAACTAAGTCAAGAAATTAAGAAAGTAAGACATAGAGATGCGAGAACGACTTCTCTTGCGATGAACATTAAATTTGTTGAAATGTTTAAAATGTCAAAAGTTCTCTATAAACACTTGCAATTATGTGTTCATGCATACTATGTGCCTTCCAACTCTTCATAACCAAAAGAACATTTTTGCATAAGAGGAATGATCATTTTTTGGTACTTCAAAAACAATAAGTTAAGAATTAAAATATTTTTATGCCAGATGTAAAATCTAGTCTACAACAAGTTTTTTTGTGAGAAATACAATACAGACGTGGACGTTTATATGCACGCACATGCACTCACCCCTATAAACCGCACACATGTAAACCCACTTTTTTTTCCCTGGTGGGCTGGGGACACGACGTAACGATCCTCCTAACCATCCAATCACGTGTTTGTTTTTTTAATGACAAGTTTTTTTTTTGAGAACTTTTAGAAGCATACGAAAGACAAAGACATTTACATGCCTAGATATTTTTCAGAATTATTTGATACTCCAGTATTTATTATATATACTCGTTTCGACCCATGCTTGGTGGTGTTGGGTGGTGGTGACCCGGAGCGTGGTGGTCGAGTGGTCTGGAGCGCGCCACGCCTCCCCCCACCCTCGCGCACGCCACCTAGCCATGGGGCCCCGCGCGGTACAGCGAACGGCGCACTGCTCACTCGATCAGTGCCACCGGCGTGCCACGCTTCGCCGCAAACCCCGCCGCGTCTATATGACGCACCGCCTGATCACTCCCCGTCACACATCACGCACACACTCCTCTCCACTCCCCACAGCGCCCCAACCGCCCGCACCTCCGCCATCCCTCCCCCTCGCCGGGATCACAGGTACCGTGCCACCAACCCTGACAGGCCCCTCCCCGATCGATGCTCTTCGTGCTAATCGCTTAGGGTTTCTGCATGAGCGCCGATTCCGGTAGCCCCTTTCCGTGCCCAGCCGCGCGAGATTTGGGGTGGGGGGTGGACTGTCGCCGAATTGGGGACGCATGGTTTGCTAGATTCATGCATTGGATGATTCATGGCGTTGTTCGTCTCTTGTTTACCTTCCTGTCAGGGGCGAATCGAGGCCTGTTGTGAGATTATGGGTCCTGATGAACTGGTTCTGATTTCTGACGCGAGGTGTGAGATTATGAGTTCTGTTGCCTTTACTAATTTCTTTTGCACGAGACGAATGTGTGGTCCTAGGGTTGGCTACGTCGTCGCAAAGATCGTTCTCCTTTTAAAATTGGATTCGGGGAACAAGTTGTTGCAACCTGCAGTATTTTATCTGGTACTGTACTAACAAAAGCACTCCGACATAACGGTTCTAAATACACATCCTGCACCACCAGCAAAATAGGGTTTCTCACACAAGCTGGATAGCCTATTAGCAAGTGCGCTCTGTTTCGTATCTCGTCTTAACGTCTTAGCAGAATCATAGTGCATCTGGTGGATAATTGGTAGTTGCTTCGACAGGCATAGCATAGGCAGTGTAATGGGCAAATAATGCTAAACTTTGGTCTAATAGGATAATTGGTTCAAGAGCCTTATTCTCAGTAATCATGTACGTGGATCGTTCACTAAGAAATCACTGGCAATTACTCCCCCCGTTCTGTATTATAAAATGTTCTAACTTTTTTCTGAATCGGATGTATATAGGCACGTTTTAGTGTGTTTGTTCGCTCATTTCAGTCCATATGTAGTCCATATTGAAATATCCAAAACGTCGTATAATTCGAAACTGAGGTGATACTTTGTTTATTCAGAGTACACCATTCTGTAGCATGCTCACAGGCAACCATCTGAAATTTGGATAGCATACATAACCAATCGTAAGTGGTGAGTTTTCCATGTAGTGCCCTGGGGGTTAGGGTTTATCCCCGAAACAAATCTAAGATACTAACTCAATTCAGCGTAGAGAAAGTAGCAATAAGCACTGCCTGCAGTCTTCCAAAGCAGCGGGATAAGTTCTAGTGAGAAACGTCTATTTCCTTCCAGTCCACTGGAAAAACAAACTGTACAATAGCCCTCAAATGTTAGCTGTAATGAAATGCGGAGACAAACATTTCAGATTACAGCCATTTTTTTTTTAAATTACATTAAAAAATCATTTCAGTGTCTACTCTGCATACTGTACAAATCACATGTAATTGGACTGATAAAGTTATCCCTTTTTATCATAGTGTAGCCAAAATGGATTGCATTCTATCTGTGATAAGTTGAGTAAGAGATTATCACTGCAGTAGCACAGTACCTTCTGACACCATTCTCTTGTTGTCTTCCTGATATGAATTTACACGGAGTTAATTGTTGTACGCATGAACAATAGAAACCCAAATTAGGAAATATAGAGGTGATATTTGCAGCTAAACACATTAATTATGCTTCATGATATTTGATGAATGATGAATGATGAGTTAAGCGTAATATTAATCAAGTACAGTTATCCTGCTTACCTTTTCACCTTAGGATTCACTTGTGCTAGTGTATGTTTTCAAATGTTGCTCGTCGTCGGTACTACAAAATATAGAAACTTCCTGCTAATGCTGGGAGCTTAATCTGTCACAGATTCAAGATGTCAAACAGAGCCACACATTGGTGTTATGCGTGCCGTCGGCCAATTCGTCTTCGTGGACAAGATATAATCTGTCCCAACTGCAATGATGGCTTCGTACAAGAGATCAGTGAGATAGGAGGCGCTTTGAACAACTACGGTATGTTTGAGCCACGCTTCGATGATCGCCTAGATGGACGATTTGGAATGATGGATGCTATGTCTGCTCTCATGCGTCGACGGATGGCAGAAATGGGCAGCAATCCTGTGTTTGATCCTAATGCAGCTTGGGCAAGTACCACACAAGGAAGGCCGTCCCCGATTGGCCCTAGGCTGATATTCGGCAGCAACATGCCTGCTCAGGGGAGCGACGACAGTGGAGTAAACGTGCTTGTTAGGGGAGGCCGCAGAATCGGCGCTGACCGTCCAAACTTCAGCGGCTTCCTTGTCGGCGGCCCCAGCCTCGAAGCTCTGTTCGAGCAGCTGCTACTGCAGACCGGCAACCGTCAAGGGCCAGCGCCGGCTCCACAGTCCGCAATCGACTCCATGCCGGTGGTGAGGATAACCCGCAGGCATCTGAGCGATGATCCTGTCTGCCCAGTCTGCACGGACAGATTTGAAGTTGGCTCGGAGGCGAGGGAGATGCCGTGCAAGCACCTGTACCACGCCAGCTGCATCATCCCCTGGTTGGTTCAGCACAACTCATGCCCAGTTTGCCGCCACCCGCTGCCGCCGCAGCGAGGATCAGACAACAATGCAGCCCGCCCACAACCTTCGGCCCACGCCAGCGAAGCCGTGAGTCATGGGGTCACCGGTGCCGGAGCCGACCCTGGGCCTGTCACGAGGAACAACGACGACGGAGGGAGCCCTTTCTCGTTCCTCTGGCCATTCGGGTCGTCGAGCCCCGGTCCCAGCTCTTACCAGTATGGAGGCGGCGGGGGTGAGCGGCCTGCGGTTTACGACGACGACCCTGGCCAGATAACCTACTCTGAGTGGCACTATGATCCGTGACACTCCCTGAGCTCCTGCTCCAAGCTGGAGACGTGGTGTGGAGTTTAGACACATATGAATATATGGTGGATGCCTGTAATGTTGACCTTATGCTGGAGCTGTGTATAAATGTAAGCTGTCTACAGCAGTGAACTATATATAAAGCATACCGGACTGTTACTAGTTCAGTTCCAGCTGAACTTTGTATTGTCACACGATGATAAGGATCTGTGAAGGGTTTGATCGTTCGTATTTCCTGCCTTGTCGCACAAAAGAAACGTGCCAGCGGGCGAGGCATGGAGATGCCATTTTGTCCTGCTACTACTGTAGTATACTTGTTTAATTAGGCCGCCCAGACTTATCTATCTCACGTTCACCAAAATTCCAAACACATGTCGAGGACCTCTTGACCGGAGGCCGCTGCTCAGAAGCCGTCGCCCCGCCAGAGTGGCCGGCTAGCTACCGTGTTATCTTCTTCGGAGTCTCTTCTTCCTCCTCCCCTCGCTCCCTTCGCCGTTTCTCAGCTCCGACTCCGGCCGGCGCCCGGCGGCAGCCATGGCTTGCTCCGCCCATCTTCTCTCGCAGAGCCTGTACCAACCCCACCGCTCCTGCCCGGCCCCGTCCAAGCACCTCCGGTTCCAGGCCCGACCCGAGGCGGCGGCTCCCACCGGCGTCAGCTCCAGCTCCGGCACCAGGAGCCGACGGTCTCCAAGCGTAAGAATCGCCGCGTCGGCCGAGCAAGGGAGGAAGAAAATCGAGGTAATCGACTGCTCTGCACTCTCTCCCGGCGTTATCTGTGATTTCTGACCCCCTCCAATTAGTTAGTCAGTCGCGCAATTTCCTGTGTGGTTCATCTGATTCCGCTCATCCCATGATGCTTTACTGCAAATTAATAAAACAATTCCGGACAACAGTCATGGACTTCCATTTCTTCGTGTTGTAGAATAAGCACCAAGTGTATCATCATACTCCAGTTGTATGGTATCAACTGATTCAGTATTTCACTCTGAGAACAGCATTTGTATTGGCTATAACATAGTGAACTGCTTCAAGCTCTGTTGTGATGCATTATTTTCCTTGCTGTAACATACTGCTACGATATCTGCCCGCCATAAACTATCTGCCTTGCAGTTTTGTCAATTTAAGAAAATCTACTGCAGCTGTTGTTTCTCCTGCATATTTTGTGTTCTAATTTATAGCTGTGTTCTTTTGTTAAGCTTACGTATGACGCACAAGCCAAGTTTAACCAGCTAGCCGACCAGATTGACAAGGATGTGGGGATTACACGGCTCAACCTGTTCTCACCTTGCAAAGTATGTACCTGTTGTTATGTTTCTGATAAGCAAGGGAAAGGTTAAATTTGGTTCTTATTGTTTTGCCCATTGACCTAGACATGCATAGTATTTTATCTTGTAGATTAATGTCTTCTTGAGGATAACCGGGAAGAGACCAGATGGGTTCCATGACCTGGCTTCTCTGTTTCACGTGAGTTATTTCTTGTGCTTGTTTTACTGATTTCTGCATGAACATATGTGGAAAGGGTGATTTTATAATTTTAGTGCCATTCATCTTTTAATGGAGTTGTGATATGGAAGATTAATAGTTTTTTTATGGGGAAATCCGACAGGTGGAAGATTAAAAATTAATCTGTAGAGATGTTGCTTTTATTCGCATAATCTGTCAGATGTACAAACTAATCAACTGTGAGATCTTTTCTGGCCTAGCTATAGCCATTCTATTAAATAATATGCCAGTTTCCCCCTAAGTTCTTGTGCATCGGGTAATTAGAGCTAGTTATAAGCAACTGCCTCTGCAATACATTATTCTTTCAGGAAATTAAGTTACCAGATCTGATCTTAGCCCTATGTTGTAATCTCATTTTCTTCCTTTTTATTGATATGGTTATGATTCGTTCTGCTTTTTCTCTGTATCACTTTTGATAATCGTATATATCAACCAGGTGGTTAGTTTGGGTGATACTATCAAATTCTCACTGTCGCCAAGTAAGAGCAAAGATCGGCTATCAACCAATGTTGCAGGTGTCCCAGTTGATGAGAGTAACTTGGTATGTTTGATCTAGATATTTCTTATATCGACTAACAAATACACCTGAATTATCTTTATTACCTTACCTTACTTTTTTATTTCATGCATCCACAGATCATCAGGGCACTTGATCTTTACCGCAAGAAAACTGGCACTGATAAGCACTTTTGGGTACGTAAACTGCACATTGTTTTGACATTAAAGCGAGTGAAGTTATTTTGTTTTACTTGGTATGTTTGCTTAGATTTTATCGTTTACTATTCTCCTTGTTGAAGTGTAGATACATCTTGATAAGAAGGTCCCAACTGGTGCTGGTCTTGGTGGAGGAAGCAGTAATGCTGCAACTGCACTATGGGCTGCTAACCAGTTTAGTGGTGGCATTGCTTCGGAAAAAGATCTTCAAGAATGGTCTGGTGAGATTGGATCAGATATCCCCTTCTTTTTTTCACGAGGAGCAGCATATTGTACCGGTAGAGGAGAGGTATGTGAAACACTCTGTTCTACTATTATTTTCCTTGAATCATGGTAATACTCCCTCCATCCCAAAGTAAGTGTCTTAACTTTATACTAGCTTTAGTACAAAGTTGTACTAAAGTTGAGACACTTATTTTGGGACGGAGGGAGTATTAGGCTTCTAATTGTAGTCCTTCCCAGTGAATATCCCTACTCCATTGAGGCATGTGCGGTCCATTTCCCCCTCAAACAGAGACCAAAATGTTTGTCATTGTATATCATAAGAAGGCATCGATACAAAGTAGGAGGTAAACCAAAAACTGAAACTGATACAAAGCAGCTTACTAAGGAACAAAAACAACTAATGACAGGAAAAGCAAAAAGACTATACAGGGACGCCGGAGCGCCTTCACATCTGCCAACATCCAAAGCTTAGCTTCCCCCAGGATGGAATCCAGCAAAAAAATTCCTGGAGTTGCTGCAAGTTGGGTGATGATTTTCTGTGATACTGGCATGAAACTCTTTGTTTCAATCCTGATAGCACAATCTGGGTCTTCCAAAAGAACTTCAGTACCTTTTTCAGTTTCTTATATGTGAAGTCCTATGTTAGAGAAAAAAACTCCAGAAGAAAAGCCAGGCCACATTAATATGGTTGGAGTAGATCCATCATTCTCAGTTTCTTACAAGTACATCTATGATATCCTGGACAAGAAAGAGTGAAGTATTTCACCTGAACCCTGTTTCAACTTATTGACAAGTGCTTAGATAATTGGTTTGGCTGATACACTATTGCAATTGGGCCATAGTACATCACCGATTTTTATTTATAGGAGTTGCCTTGTTCGACTGTATTCAAGTAAATATTGACTTTTGTAGAGGGGTTCCCTTCAGCTTCCAAGAATTGTTTTTCATTATTATAAACTAGACACTGACATGGAAATGTATATCCGTGATCTATGTTTACCTTGCTGCTGAAGTGGGTGATTATAATCTACAACTTTGAAGTTAATGTATGCAGATTGTCCAAGATATTCCGAACCTGTTGCCAGAGAATCTGCCAATGGTTCTAATAAAGCCACCTGAAGCATGCTCAACCGCTGAAGTTTACAAGGTAATAGGTATTTAAACTTCTTAATTTAAAGTGCATGCTTTTTCTAACAAGCTTCGTATACTGCAGCGACTCCGGTTAGATCAGACTAGTCAAGCTGATCCTTTGGCTTTGCTCAAGGAGATTACACAAAATGGGATATCACAAGATGTCTGTGTAAATGATCTAGGTATGGAGTGTGTGATTATAATATGTTATTATAGACTGTCATTATACATGCTCAATTATTTTATTTTATTCTGTATGTTGCTGAATAACATTCAGTAAAAATGGTTCATGTTCCTCATTCTCTTTTTCCAGAGCCTCCAGCTTTTGAGGTGTTGCGGTCACTAAAGAAGTTGAAGAAACGATTTATTGCATCCAATAGGGGAGATTACAGTGCTGTTTTTATGTCAGGAAGGTAAGAGGGCATATTCTCTTACCGAACTATGAGGAACCTGGTTATTCGAATGTAGTCTTATTCTAGCGTTAATCACCATCATATTATTCCTCTCTTCCCTCAGTTATATTTGGCTTCTTTCAGAACATTATACCTTGCCTTACTCTTGGGTCGGTTAGAGGAGTCTTTTCAAGAGCTCCAGTTATGAAATTATGCTCTGTAGTTAGCATCGATATAGAAGCACCTAAACACTGTCATTTGTCATTCTGTGAAATTTCAGTACCAAAAAATCGTATTTAAGATGTGAGATTCCATGCTACAAATATGATATACCAATCAGGGCTAATAGACCCTCATGTGCATTTGCAATTTGGAACCGCATTTCATAGTCGCACTATTTAATGGGGACAACATTGTGAATGTTTCATGCAGTGGAAGCACAATAGTTGGAATTGGTTCCCCGGATCCACCTGCGTTTGTGTATGATGATGATGACTACAAGGATGTTTTCGTGTCAGGTATGTTGCCTGTTGCATTTCACAAAATTTATGTTTCTCATCTATACACGGTCAAAACGCTTAGCCGGATTGCCGAACACATAGACAAAACTGGATTGCTTATACCCGAATAGACAAAAGTTGTGTTAAACAAACAATTTGGAACCTAATTCCGAATCCTCCATGTCTTTGCTGCAGAGGCTCGCTTTCTCACTCGCGACGAGAATGAGTGGTACAGGGAACCAATGTCATCGAATGCCACGTTTAGCAAAGAAGATTCACTGTCAGAGGCAGCACCAGTTGTGGAGTGATTGAGTGAGGTTCTGTATTTGGTCTCAGTTTTGTGGCTGCGGTACACAGGTGTGGATTTGTTCAAGCCATGTTGACATGAGAAGAGCAGCTACACCATCAAGTTTGTTGATAAGAAAATTTGATTTTGTAAAGGGAAGCGGTAATTAAATTTAGCAAATCCTGGAACTACTGTAACTACTCCCTCCGTCCCATAATGGTCTTGCATTATGGGAGGGAGGGAGTAGAGTATTTCAGTAGGTATCTGTCACCAGCATGCGCAGTAAGGAATCCCAATTGTTTCCAGATCACTTGGCAAGAAGAGTTCTACTCCTATATATGAAGGGGATCAACGTTGACTTCCAATCTTCCATTCCATAAGAAAACAAAGCTTTGACATACATTCCCTTCAACTGAAACTATCACATGATCTAGGCAGGAAGAGAACAACATTGACGCCCTTGAAATCTAAACTGGGTCGCGGAGAAGAAACGAATCGAATCCAGGGAGTCATCGTTCCGATTCAGTTTGTCTTCCCGGATGGCGACGGCCCTGATCGTTCACCGCCGCCACTGACTGTGAACTCCCGTCTTTGCCGTCCTCAACTCCGGTGGCGGAGGCCGTATCCTCCTCCTTCGCAGCCGGTGAATCTTCCGGGTCGAGGGCCTCCTGCTCGGCGGCCACCGGCGGGTTGAACGCCCCGAACTTGGGCGTCGTCTCCAGCGCCACGAAACTGCCGCGCGCGTGCTGAAAGGAGAAGGACGAGCCGCCGTCACGGTTCCCGTCCGCCTCGCCATCCCCACCCTTGGCCGCGGCGCAGGGCACGCCGTCGAGCGCCGCGACGCTCGCGCGGCGCCGCTTCGTCCCGGGCCGCTCCTCCTCCCGGCCGTCCACCGGGGCCGGGCGCTTCTCGGGGACGGGCAGCGGAGGGGGCGCGGGCGGCCCGGAGCCCTCGGCCCGGGCCTCCGCCGCCATTCGGGCTTGGAGAGCAGACAGCAGAATTGGGCAAGGCAGGCGGCCAAGGGAGGCGGAGCGGAGTGAGGCTCGGGGAATCCGCGGGTGGGATCGGGAATGGGGTATTCCGGCCGACTCACGGTGCGCGTGCTCGCCTCCGCCGGCTCCCCTTTTGTGGCCAGTTGATGAGCGATGACGATTGACGGCGTGAGGGTAACATGCGAGGCTTGCTGGACGGGACGGGACGACACCGCCCACGCTGCCCACTCCTGTCGTCGTTGCTGCACAGCGGCGGCACCTTTGCTGCGACGCGCCTCTCTGCTGCGTTGCCGCCACGACCGTCTCTATGTTTTTGCGAAGCTGCTCTACAGACGACAAAACATGGACTATGTGTGGACTGACTACAAATCCAGGGGCCGTTGCTCTGCTGTGGGCATGCATGTGTGCGGTCGGATTATCACTGTCGTTCAGGAGTCGTCTCAATTTTGTCGTCCGTATAGCAATGTTCATGTTTTTGTTAGGATCTATACTCGTCCTCTGTATTGATTTCACAGCTTAATTGCGATAGGTGGTCTGTCTCAGATACAAGTTTGCTGGAAAGGTAATACAGAAATGTAAAAGCCAAAAAAAGTTAGTAGCGTCCGACCTGGGTGTTAGGGTTTTCTCGTGCCACCGTGGTCGCCGGCATCTCAGAAATTTAGGTCCCCTCGCCTCCGGCTGCCATCTTGGCGGCGCAGAGAGGTGGGGGGACCTCGGATCTTTAAGATCTCTATGTTCTTCGTCAATGTTTAGTGATCATCATAGTTTTGTGAAAATAAATTTCCCCTCGTCCTTTTGGCGGTGCCATGCGGTTAGAGAGTTTTCTGTCGTCGTAGATCCGATTATTCGGATCTGATGAGTTTATTTTGCTGTGTCAAGCTTTTTTTGTTGGTCTGATTCTTTGTGAAGATGAAATCTTGCATCGACACCATGGTGAAGATATAGTGATTCGACGGCTTGCACTTCTAAGGGATCATCCCCGGCCCAAGTACGTTCATCGATCAAGACTTCTCATCTTTTTGGATGGGCGACTCAAGGCGCTTTCAAAAACCATTTGTTCGTGCGGGTGAAAGAGTGACAACATCGTTGCTCTAGTCCAATTGCAGTCTCTTTACCGAAGTCTTTGGAGTATTTCTTCGAGCAGAGATTGATACCACGAAGAAGGTGTTTACAAGCAATTTCATTGTAATTCTTAGTCATACTAGTAGTTACTTTGTACTGTATTTTCTTGGATCTTAGGTCCAAATCAGTGTATCTGTAATTGTTATGAGTATGAATAAAGTTACATGTGTTTCTAAAAAAATGTAAATGCCGTCGAGCCGTGATCCATCAGATACCCCTCTTCCCACCCGTGCCTCCTCTTAAATATGGTTCACCTAGCTGGGCCCACGTATCGGCGGTTTGGTTTGCATGATCCGAGCTGGACGCTAGATGACACGCTCTTCTTCGTGATTGGTCCTTGTGGCAGTTTTAGCTGCCATGTCAGCGTTTCCGGCGACTGGCTGTTTTGCTGCTATTGCAGCGCTTTTGGCTTCCATGTTAGTGGTTTTACCCGAATATGTTGATGTCTGATTTGGGACGCTAACACCCCTCCCTCCGCCCCTGCTTCTTTAGAAAGGGCTTGCCCTCAAGCCGGTATATCAGAAAAACTCTCCTTCAAGGTTGTAGCATCCTCCAATGTAGCGTCCAGAATGGCCAGATTAGACCAACGGAGCAATATTTGCTCACGTCTACCTGTTGGGGTTTAGCGCCATCCGCTTATGATAACTTCGACTGGCACTAGAGCATCCTCTGTAGGTACTGGTAAATCTTGTATAGCAGTGGTACCTCGAGTCAGTGCTTGTCGAAGTTGTGAAACATGGAAGACTGGATGCACTTTGCAATCTGTAGGGAGAGCAACTCTGTAGGACACTGGATTGACGACCTCCACAATTTGAAAGGGAGCAAAGTACTTGGAAGAGAGCTTTTGGTTGGCTCGCCTTCTACTAATGTTTGAACATACAATTGTAATTTGATAGACTCGATGCAAAAGAAAATTGATACTAGTTGAAAGGTGTGTTCTGTGTGTTTCTTGTCAGCTTGACTATTCATAATGTACCTAGCCCGATGAAGATGCTATTTCTGGACCTGTTGCATTAACTGGAATTCTTCCAACCAATCTTTCAGAGCGGGTCTCTTGCATGTAGATGCGGCTTCAATACCCCAATGTCTCGGTTCATGGCCATAGAGATCATGGAATGGAGAAGTTTTGAGAGGAGAGTAGTAATTGGAGTCATGTCGAAACTCATCAAGCGATAAGTACTGACTCCATCGATTAGGACATGCATGAGTGGAACACCGTAAGTAAATCTCCAGACACTGGTTTATTCATTCTGTTTGGTTGTCCGTCTATGGAAGATAGGGCGTGCTCATATCAGTTTCGTACTGCTACTTGTGATAATGTTGGGATTTCCCTAAAGAGGAAGGGTGATGTAGTATAGTAGCAGATAGTATTTCTCTTAGTTAAGAACCAGGGTTTATCGAACCAGTAGGAGACACCACACAAACAAGGTAAGCGGTACCTGCACACATACAAAGCAAATGTTTGCACCCAACGAAGGCAAGAGGGTTGTCAATCCCCTCGTTCTCACCAATTGCAAGGATTAAATCTGATAGTAGTAGATAGATAAAAAAATAAAAAATAAAAAAATAGCGAGGAATTTTAGGGTTTTAGTAAATATGAAGTGAATGGACCCGGAGACCGTAGGTTCACTAGAGGCATCTTTCTCATGAGCATAGCAACGCTAGGTAGACAAATTACCGTTGGACAATTCATAGAATAGCGCATAGTTATGATGAGTCTTCATGGCATGATTAATAAATAGGCATTACGTCCGTGACAGGTAGACCGTTAAACTTACTGACGTCTACTATTATTACTCCACCCCTTGACAACTATCCAGCATGCATCGCAAGGTATTAAGTTCATGACAAACAGAGTAATGATTGAAGTAAGATGACATAATGTAGACAAAATAAGATCATGCAATATGTTCAAACCCCGTCGTTTTACCCTTAGTAGCAACAACACAAATACATGCCTTGCAACTCCTCCTGTCACAGACTAAGGACACCGTAAGATTAAACCTACTACCAAGCACCTCTCCCACTGAAGATAAATTGATCTAATTAGCCAAAAGAGATAGATAAATCGGAGAGAAATATAAGGCTATAAAATCACACATAAATAAATCCATAAAATACTCAAATAATTTCAATAGATAATATGATCATAAACCCACAATTCATCGGATCCCAACAAACACATCGCAAAAGTTTACATCAGATTGATCTCATATGAGATCATTGTATTCAAGATAAAGATAAAGATAAAGATCAAGATCAAGATCAAGATCAAGAGAGATAGAGAGCCATTTAACTACTACTATGGACCCGTAAGTCATGTGGGAACTACTCACACATCATCATGGAGGCAACAAGATTGATGAAGATTGCCTCCCCAATGGTTTCCCCTCCGACAGAGTACCAGAAATGTCCTCTATATGGGATAGCGGAAGAACAGAGACTTGCAGTGATAAAATTGTTTTAGGACCTCCCGTGAGGGTTTCTGGATATATGGGAATTTATAGTGTTGGAATTAGGTCAAACGGAGGCAGAGGGGGCCACAAGGCACCCGGGCGCGCCCTGATACGTCCATTTTGCATCATGTTTTCCTACTATTATTTATAGTGTTTTTATGCATTATAACACTTTGTGGAGTGCTACTTCTTGAGCTTGCGTTGATTTTTCCCTTGAAGAGGAATGGGTGATGCAGCAAAGTAGAGATAAATATTTCCCTCAGTTAAGAACCAAGGTATCAATCCAGTAGGAGGCACAAGCAAGTCCCCAATATATGCACCTGCACAAATTAACAAACACTTGCACACAACGCGAAAAAGGGGTTGTCAATCCCTTCACGGTCACTTGCAAGAGTGAGATCTAATAGACATAGATGTAAAAGATAAATAAAGGGCAAAATAAAGTAAATATAAATAAATTGCAGCAAGGTATTTTGGGGTTTTTGGTTTTATAGATCTGAAAATATATGACGGAAAATAGACCCGGGGGCCATAGGTTTCACTAGAGGCTTCTCTCTCGAAGAAAGCATACGGTGGGTAAACAAATTACTATTGAGCAATTGATAGAAAAGCGCATAATTATGAAGATATCCAAGGCAATGATCATGAATATAGGCATCACGTCCGTGACAAGTAGACCGACTCCTGCCTGCATCTACTACTATTACTCCACACATCGACCGCTACCAGCATGCTTCTAGTGAATTAAGTTAACAAGAACAGAGTAACGCTTTAAGCAAGATGACATGATGTAGAGGGGTAGATCCAATCAATATGGTAAAAAACCCATCTTTTTATCTTTCATGGCAACAATACAAATACGTGCCTCGCTACCCCTACTATCACTGGGCGAGGAAACCGCAAGATTGAACCCATCACAAAGCACCTCTCCCATTGCAAGAAAAACCAATCTAGTTGGCCAAACCAAATCGATAGATCAAAGAGAAATACAAAGCTATCTTAATCATGCATAAAAGAGTTCAGAGAAGACTCAAATAATATTCATAGATAATCTGATCATAAATTCACAATTCATCGGATCTCAACAAACACACCGCAAAAGAAGATTACATCGAATAGAACTCCAAGAACATCGAGGAGAACATTGTATTGAAGATCAAAGAGAGATAACAAGCCATCTAGCTACTAGGTATGGACCCATAGGTCTGTGGTAAACTACTCACACGTCATCGGAAGGGCAGCAAGGTTGGTGTAGAGGCCCTCCGTGATCGAATCCCCCTTCGGCGGAGTGCCGGAAAAGGCCCCAAGATGGGATCTCACGAGAACAGAAGCTTGCGGCGGCGGAAAAGTATTTTTGGTGTGCCCTCAGGTATAGGGGGAATATTTGAGAATTTATAGTGTTGGGATTAGGGTTAGGAGAGCGACGGGGGGCCATAAGCCCCCTGGCCGCCCCCCCGGGGCGCGCCCCTAGGGCTTGTGGCCCCCTCGTGGGTCTTCTGGCCTCCTCCCCAAGTCTCGTGGGTTTCTTCTAGTCCAAGAAAAATCATCGTAAAGTTTTATTCCGTTTGGACTCCGTTTGGTATTGATTTTCTGTAAAAGTCAAAAACAAGGAAAAAAAACAGCAACTAGCACTCGGCACTAGGTTAATAGGTTAGTCCCAAAAAATGATATAAAATAGCATATAAATGCATATAAAACATCCAAGATAGATAATATAATAGCATGGAACAATACAAAATTATAGATACGTTGGAGACGTATCAAGTATCCCCAAGCTTAATTCCTGCTCGTCCTCGAGTAGGTAAATGATAAAAACATATTTTTGATGTGGAATGCTACCTAACATATTTATCAATGCAATTTTCTTTATTGTGGCATGAATGTTCAGATCCATAAGTCAAAACAAAAGTTTAATATTGACATAAAAACAATAATACTTCAAGCATACTAAATAAAGAAATCATGTCTTCTCAAAATATCATGGCTAAAGAAAGTTATCCCTACAAAATCATATAGTCTTGCCATGCTCTATCTTCATCACACAAAGTATTTTATCATGCACAACCCCGATGACAAGCCAATGATACATCTCCAACATATCTATAATTTTTGTTTGTTCCATGATGTTATATTATCATTCTTGGATGTTTTATAATCATTTTATAGCAACTTTATATCATTTTTTGGGACTAACCTATTGACATAGTGCCCAGTGCCAGTTGTTGTTTTTTGCTTGTTTTTTACTTCGCAGAATATCAGTACCAAACGGAGTCCAAACGCAGCGAAACTTTTTGGAGATTTTTTTATGGACCAGAAGACACCCAGTGGGCCAAAGATGTACTAGAGGGGAGGCTCGTGGTGGGCACAACCCACCAGGGCGCGCCCAGGAGCCCAGGCGCACCCAGGGGGGTTGTGCCCCCCATGGAGACCTCCCGCACCGCCTCTTCTCCCTATAAATTCACAAATATTCTAGAAACCCTAGAGGAGTCGACGAAACACAATTCCAGCCGCCGCAAGTTCTAGAACCACGAGATCCAATCTAGACACCATCACAGAGGGGTTCATCATCCTCATTGGTGCATCTTCGATGATGCGTGAGTAGTCCACCATAGACCTAAGGGTCCGTAGGCAGTAGTTAGATGGCTTTTTCTCTCTTTTTGATTCTCAATACAATGGTCTCTTGGAGATCTATTTGATGTAACTCTTTTTGCGGTGTGTTTGTTGGGATCCGATGAACTATGAGTTTATGATCAGATCTATATCCATGAATATTATTTGAGTTTTCTTTGATCTCTTATATGCATGATTATTTATAGTCTCGTATTTCTTCTTCAAATCTTTGGTTTAGTTAGGCCAACTAGATCGATTTTTCTTGCCATGGGAAGAGGTGCTTTGTGATGGGTTCGATCTTGTGGTGTTCTTTTCCAGTGACAGAAGGGGTAGCAAGACACGCATGTATCGTTGCTATTAAGGATAACAAGATGGGGGCTATTCCTACATGAATAGATCTCGTCTACATCATGTCATCGTTCTTATTGCATTACTTTGTTTCTTCATGAACTTAATACACTAGATGCATGCTGGATAGCGGTTGATGTGTGGAGTAATAGTAGTAGATGCAGGTAGAAGTCGGTCTACTAATCTTGGACGTGATGCCTATATGTTGATCATTGCCTTGGATATCGTCATAATTATTCGATCTTCTATCAATTGCCCAACAGTAATTTGTTTACCCACTGCGTGCTATTTCTCGAGAGAAGCCACTGGTGAAATCTACGGCCCCCGGGTCTATTCTTTATCATATTTGCTTTGAGATCTATTTTTATTCGCTTTTATTTTCAGATCTATTATTCCAAAAACCCAAAAATACCTTGCTGCACCTTTTTATTACTTATTTTATTTCGCGTTTTATTGAGAGCTATTTATCCAATCTATCACAAATATTTTCTCGTTAACTTGCCAATTTCTGGCACCGTTACCTAGGAGGGATTGACAACCCCTCTTACGCGTTGGGTTGCAAGTATTTGTTCTTTGTGTGCAGGTACCGTTTACATAGTGTTGCTTGGTTCTCCTACTGGATTGATACCTTGGTTTCATAACTGAGGGAAATACCTACCTTAGCTGTACTGCATCATCCCTTCCTCTTTGGGGAAATACCGACGCAGTTTCAAGCGACATCAAAAGGAATTTCTGGCGCCGTTGCCGGGGAGACATCATCAACATCTATCAGGTTCCTAATCAAAAATCTCATCTTCTTGCAATTTACATTATTTGCCATTTGTCTCTCATTTTCATCTCCCCCACTTCACAAAAATTTGTCGTTTTATTCGCCTTCTTTTTCGTTCGCCGTTTTCTCGTCAGATCTATCTTTTTGTTTGCAATCTTGTTTGCGTAGTCACGATGTCTCAAGAATACACCAAGTTGTGTGATTTTTCCAATACCAATAATAATGATTTTATTAGCACTCTGATTGCTCCTCCCGCCACTAGTGCGGAATCTTGTGATATTAATGCTGCTTTGTTGAATCTTGTTATGAAAGATCAATTTTCCGGTACTCCTAATGAGGATGCCGCGTCCCATCTAAACACATTCATAGAATTGTGTGATATGCAAAAGAAAAAAGATGTGGACAATGATATTGTGAAGTTGAAATTATTTCCTTTCTCTTTGAGGGATCGTGCAAAAATTTGGTTTTCTTCTTTGCCTCGCAATAGTATCGATTCTTGGGATAAGTGCAAAGATGCTTTTATTACTAAGTATTTTCCGCACACAAAAATTATTTCCCTTAGAACTCAAATCATGAATTTTAAGCAACTTGAGCATGAACATGTTGCACAATCTTCGGAAAGAATGAAGTTGATGCTAAGAAATTGTCCTACTCATGGTTTAAATCTTTGGCTGATCATACAAAAAATTTATGCGGGGTTGAACTTTGTTTCTAGAAATCTTTTAGATTCCGCCGCGGGTGGTACTTTTATGGAAATTACTTTGGGTGAAGCTACTAAATTGCTTGTTAATATTATGGCAAATTATTCACAATGGCATACTGAAAGAGCACCTACTAGTAAAAAAGTTAATTCGGTTAAAAAATTAGTACGTTAAGTGAAAAAGTTGATGCTCTTATGAAATTGGTTGCTAATAAAAGTGCTCCTATTGATCTTAATGATGTGCCTTTGTCTACTTTGATTGAGCAAAATAGTGATCCCGTAGATGTGAATTTTGTCTCGCGAAACAATTTTAATAACAATGCTTATAGAGGTAATTTTAATCCTAGGCCTTTTCCTGGAAATTCCTCTAATAATTATGGTAATTCCTATGGTAATTCTTCTTACAATAATAATAGGAACCCCTCTAATCTTGAGAATAATATTAAAGAATTTACCAATGCTCAAAAGGTTTTCAATACTACGATAGAAGAAAAGTTGAATAAGATAGATGATATGTCTAGAAGCATTGATAGAATTTCTCACGATGTAGAAAATCTCAAGTTGAAATTTTTTGCACCCAAGGTTGATGAATCAATTAAAGCTTTATATGTTTCTATGGATGAAAGTAAGAAAAGAACCGCTATGCTTAGAGCTAAAAGAGAATTTTTAGAAAGAGCATTTTCTAGTGATTGCTTTCATAAAAATGATGAAGATCTTAAAGTGATTGGTGTTTGTTCTATTGATTCCTTGTTTAGTAAAATTAAAATTGATGATAAAGGGGCTGAAGAAGAGTCAACTTTAGCTAGAGGGTGTCCCGATAATTTGGAGGGTGAAAATCTTGATGAAAAAATTGATAAAAGTGGGTTTGGGGAGGTCAAAACTTTAACTAGTAATGTGCCCACTCTTTTGGATTACAAAGACTTTGATTATGATAATTGCTCTTTGATTGAATGTATTTCTTTGTTGCAATCCATGATAAATTCACCCCATGCTTATGAACAAAATAAAGCTTTTACTAAACATATCGTAGATGCCATGATGAAAGCCTTCGAAGAAAAATTGGAGTTAGAGATTTCAATTCCTAGAAAATTACATGATGAATGGGAACCTACCATTAAAGTCAAGATTAAAAATTATGAGTGTTTTGTTTTATGTGATTTGGGTGCTAGTTTTTCCACAATTCCGAAATCTTTATGTGATGTGCTTGGTCTTACCGATATTGAAGAATGTTCTCTTAATTTGCACTTGGCGGATTCTACTATTAAAAAGCCTTTGGGAAGAACTAATGATGTTCTTATTCTTCCCAATAGAAAATATGTGCCCATATATTTTACTGTTCTTGATATTGATTGCAATCCGTCTTGTCCAATTATACTTGGTAGACCGTTTTTACGCACCATTGGTGCCGTGATTGATATGAAAGAAGGCAATATTAAATTTCAATTTCCACTTAGAAAGGGGATGGAACACTTCCCTAGAACAAGAATTAGGCCGCCATATGAATCTATCATGAGGGCATCCTATGGACCAAAAACTAAAGATGACAATACTTGAATCTATGAATTATGCCTAGCTAGGGGCATAAAACGATGGCGCTTGTTGGGAGGCAACCCAATGAATAAAATTTATTTTTGCCTTTTTCTTTCTGTTCTTGAGTGTTTGCATAATTATGCCTCTGTTATGATTGTTTTTTTATTTTTTAATTAGTATTTGTGCCAAGTAAAGCCTTTGGGATAGCTTTGGTGATAGTTGATTTGATCCTGTTGAAAAACAGAAACTTTTACGCCCAGTAACAGAATTGTTTAAATTCACAGAAGCAACGAAAGATTACAAATTTTTTACACAATATTGATATAAAAATTGCCAATGTTTTCCTAATGTTTCAGAAATTTTTCAGTTAAGAAGTATGAGAACAATTCGCATCTTTACAGACTGTTCTGTTTTTGACAGATTCTGTTTTCTTTGCATTGTGTGCTTATTTTGATGAATCTATGGATTGTATCGGGGGGTATAAGCCATGGCAAAGTTAGAATACAGTAGATATAATGCAATAACAAAATTTTATTGGGTTTACAACAGTACTTAAAGTAAAGATTGGTTTTCTTATACTAACGGATCTCACGAAGGTTTTGTTAAGTTTTGTGTGATTGAAGTTTTCAAGTTTTGGGTGAGATCGCGATGGATGAAGGAATAAGGAGTGAAAAGAGCCTAAGATTGGGGATGCCCCATGGCACCCCAAGTTAATATTCAAGGAGAACCAAGCAACTAAGCTTGGGGATGCCCCGGAAGGCATCCCCTCTTTCTTCTAACGACCATCGGTATTTTACTTAGAGCTATATTTTTATTCGTCACATATCATGAGTTTTTCTTGGAGTGTCTTGTATTATATGAGTCTTTATTTGTTTTGATTTTTAGTTTGTCACAAGTATCCTTGCTGGACACACCTATTTGAGAGAGCCAAAATTATGCTATGCTTTGTTAGGATTGCTCTTTATTCTTCACTTAAATTTTTTGAGCTATGGAATTACTCTAGTGCTTCACTTATATCTTTTTGAGCACGGTGAGCTTTAATATTTTTGAAGAAATGCTCTCATTCTTCACTTAGATTTATTTGAGAGTTAGTAAATTTTTGAAGAAATTCTCTCATGATTCACTTAGATTATTTTGAGAGACGAAAAAATTTATGCTCATGTTCTTCACTTAAATTTGATTGAGCTTGTAAAAAGCAATTGCAATATATGAAACTAGTCCCAAAGTGATAGATATTCAAGAGGGATATAATAAAAACTTTCATGAAGATCATTGGACAAAATAAACTTGATTCTTTGTAATAGTTTTGAGATATGATGATAGTGATATGTGAGTCATGTTGGTGAGTAATTATGCTTTAGTAATAATATTGGTGTTAAGGTTTGTGATTCCCTATGCAAGCATGAAAGTCAATAGTTATGCAATGAAATTAAATCCTACTTGTGGTGCATTATTCGCTGTTAGTTATGCTTAATGCTCGCTTATGTTATTTTTCGTTTCTTGGTCGGTTGCTTCTCAATCTTTTTGCTAGCCTCCACTTGTACTAAGAAGAAATACTGCTTGTCCATCCAAAATCTTTAAACCCAGTTTTGCCATATGAGTCCACGATACCTACCTATATGCGGTATTTCCATGCCGTTCTAAGCAAATTTGTATGTTCCATCTCTAAATTTTCAAAATGAATTTCCTTTTTGTGTTCCCGTACTGCTCAAGAAGCGGCAGGGGGTGGCCAATATTTTCCATGCTAGATGTGTTATTCTCAAGATGAGTGTTTATTCACTTGTCATTGCACAAGAGTGCGGCGGTAATAGGGATGCCCAGTCCCGAAATGAAAAAGAAATTTACTTTATGTTGTCAAATAATAATTTCCTTGGAAAGTGTTGGTATGGACGGTACCCGTGGATACGGCTAGCCATGGAGTGTGAAAGTATGGTGGAAAAAGGAATAAACTTTATTTTATGTTTGGGAACCGCCTATGATATATCTAGCATGGAAAGTGTTGGGAATTACTCGGTCATTTTCGTTGACGGGAAAAGTATGCCTCTCAAAATTTTTTATCTCTCAATTTAAGCTTTGAGCTCTGGCACCTCTACAAATCCCTACTTCCCTCTGCGAAGGGCCTATCTATTTACTTTATGCAATTTTTATTTTTATTTGAGTCTCCATCTTCTCTTATAAAGCACCAACTAGGGAGCACTATGATCATACTTGAGCATTGGATGTAGCTAATATGCGAGTGTGTTTCATGAATGGATCGATGATTGAGCATGATGGGCTAGGGATAACTTTCTTTAGTGTTGATATTTTGAAAGACATGGTTGGTTGTTGATATGCTTGAGTATTGAAATCTTCATGTCAAAACTAGACTATTGCTTTGAACCATATAAAAGTCCAAATGTCCATGCTACAAAAGAAAAGAATATGTGATGAACATGTTAGGCTGCATTCCACATCAAAAATTCTATTTTTATCATTTACCTACTCGAGGACGAGTAGGAATTAAGCTTGGGGATGCTGATACGTCTCCAACGTATCTATAATTTTTGCTTGTTCCATGCTGTTATATTATCATTCTTGGATGTTTTATAATCATTGTATAGCAACTTTATATCATTTTTTGGGACTAACCTATTGACATAGTGCCGAGTGCCAGTTTCTATTTTTGCTTGTTTTTTACTTCGCAGAATATCAGCACCTAACGGAGTCCAAACGCAGCGGAACTTTTTGGAGATTTTTTTATGGACCAGAAGACACCCAGTGGGCCAGAGATGTACCAGAGGGGAGGCCCATGGTGGGAACAAACCACCAGGGTGCGCCCAGGGGGGTTGTGCCCCCACGGAGACCTCCCGCACCGCCTCTTCGCCCTATAAATTCCCAAATATTCCAGAAACCCTAGAGGAGTCGACGAAACACAATTCCAGCCACCGCAAGTTCCAGAACCACGAGATCCAATCTAGACACCATCACGGAGGGGTTCATCATCCTCATTGATGCCTCTCCGATGATGCGTGAATAGTCCACCATAGACATAAGGGTCCATAGTGTAAGTGCATCTAGTGCGCATAGTGATTTTGGTGCATTGAAGACTTATAGGTTAAGGGACTAATGTGTTTGTGACTGTACACAGGTCTAATAAGTCTATGAGGAGTTTGATAAATCCAATGAATGTCGACCCCTAAAAATGAATGTCTTCATCTGAAGACTTTAGTTTTCTTGAAGACTTTGAAAATGAAGAAATTGGTGTGACCTTGAACATATTGATATTGATGCGAGGATTATGATGCGTGAAGACTTTTGTTTTCGTAGTTTCATTTTCCTTTCTTGAGTCATAGGAAACACCGTACCATTAAAGGGGGTCGAGGTAAAACTAAGGAAAAGTTTCCAAGTGATGCTCATCTCAAAGCCTACACACACCGAATCCTTCGAGTGAAGCCTTTGGAAATCTCATATAGTTCAGTCAATTTCATTTTCCTTGTTATGCATGCACCTGAGTACTTTGTTCCGCTGCTTGTATTTCGTCACTTAGCAAATTCCTCAAGTAGTATTTCCTCAGTGACGAATTTATAAAAATCGCCTATTCATCCGCCTCTAGTCGATATAACGCACATTCAATTGGTATCAGAGCAAGGTACTCCCTTGTTCTGTGTGATTTTGGTTTAACCACCTGGAGTTTTAGTTATGTCGACTGCAGGCATGATCAAGGTCATGGCTGGGTGTCCTACCTTCGATGGGACGGACTACCCCTACTGGAAAAACAAGATGCGCATGCATCTTGAGGCAATTGACAATGATCTTTGGTACATTGTGGAAAATGGTGTTCCCTCCATCACCCCCCCCCCCCCCGTGAATGCTGCTGATGTGAAGAGATTCAAGCAACTAGACTCTCAAGCGAAGAATATCATATGTGGCCATCTAAGCAAAGGACAGTACGGCAGAGTGAGTGCTTTGGAGACTACAAAGCTTATCTGGGATAGGTTGTCCAAGGTCAACGAAGGAGTCTCAACCCAACATGACTCTCGAGTTGACGTTCTTCGCAAGCTCTTCAACCGCTTCAAAAGACTCGACAATGAAAATGTTCAGCAAACCTTCGACCGCCTCACTGATATCTCCAATGAGCTTCAAGCACTTGGTGCCACTGACATCACCGACCATGAGGTGGTGAAGAAATTGCTGAGATCTCTTGATTCCTCATTCGATACACTGGCACTGAGGATTCAATAACGTGGAGACTACAAGTCACTAGATCCCGCCGATATCCTTGAGAGACTGAACACTCATGAATTCCAACTAGTTGAGAAGAGAGACCTCTACGGGCCAAGCTATGGAAGATCTCGCGCACTGAAGGCCAAGGCAATTTCCTCATCTGAAGGAGAAGATTCTGACAGCAGCCTTGGTGATCCTGAAGAACTAAGCCAGGAGCTAGCAATGCTCGTGAGGAAATTCCAGAAGTTCTCAAGGTGTGGTCGCTTTGGAAAATATTCAAGAGGTGATGACATGAGATCAGATTCTTCATCCCGTGACTACAAGAAAAGGACTTGCAACAAATGCAAGAAGCCAGGTCACTACATGGTTGATTGTGCTCAAGGGCTGAAGGAATCAAAGAAGAAGAAGTACAAGGATGACAGTTCTGATGACTCAAAGAAAAAGAAGAAATCTTCAAAGTCCTCATAGTTAAAATCTTCCAAGTCTTCATCTCACAAGAAGAGCAGTTCCAGAAAGGCTCAGGCTTTTATCGGCAAGGAAATGGATTCTGAAGCTGAATCTGAAGAAAATGAGGTAGAGGAGGAATCTGAGGAGTCAGACTCTGGTGTGGCGAGCCTAGCTCTCGCTACTGCGTTCGTCAGCAAGTCCATCTTCAACTGTGACGAAAATGACGACTCCAACACTGCTGACAATGGCAATGATGACTTTGCTCCCACCTTTTGCTTCATGGCAAAAGGTGCCAAGGTACTCAAATATTCCTCCTCTGAATCAAGTGAGGATGAATCTGATGAAAATCTCAAACCTAGCTATTCCAAACTTGCTAATATTGCCATGAAACAACAAAAGGCTTTGGAAAAGGTTCAGAATTTGCTAGACAAAAGCGATGACCTGTTGGGCGAGGAACTGAATCGAACTCAAATCTTGACTGATAATCTTCAACGACTACAGTCTAAGTTTGATAACCTTCAAGGTCGTCATGAAACACTCTTAGCTGATCATGAGAAGCTTTCTTATGAATTTCTTCAAAGAAAGCAAGATCTTGAAAAACTAAGGATGAGTCATGATGATCTTCAAAGGGAAAATGATTCTTTGCTTGCTCAACAGATCAGTTCCGCTCAGGAAGAATTCATTCCACCATGTTTGAAATGCATTGAACATGAATCTACTAATTCTTCACCTGAAAGTTCAAATGCTTCTATTGCTGCAAATTCTTCAACTATCTCTGTGGTCACAAATTCCTCATCTAAGGATACCACAAGTATCACTGACGAAAATGCAGGGTTGAAGTAATTGTATGTGATAGGCATGTACAAAAGCCTCAAAGGGCATCAAGCTCTTTGTGATGTGCTCAAAAAGCAGATCTTGAACAGGAACCCTAGGAAAGAGTGTATTGCCTTTGAGAGGAAACTCAATGCTGATGGGTCCTACTGGAAACCTGAGCAGTATCCCAAAACCGCATGGGTTGCTGCAAAAGGACCTCCCATAGATCCATCTACTTTATCTGGCTTTACCTGTGAATCTTCATGTTCATCTGATGAGTCATTTGACTCCAACTATAAACTGTTCAAAAATCAGAATGGTGAAGTATTTGCTAGATATGTTGGAACTAACTGCAGGAACGGTCCCCCTATGAAGAAAACCTGGGTTCCCAAAAGGTGCCTTGAAAGTCTTCAGGTGAATGTCCTCATGACACCACCTATGAAGAATAGGAACCCCAGATCAAATTCTTCATATGGACCAAAGTCTTCATACGGATCAAATTCCTCATGTGGATCCAAGTCCTCACATGGATCAAATTCCTCATATGATCATCATCGTGCTAATGCATCTGTTTCACAGGGAAAAATCTAAGGGTCATGAATATGTGCATTATTCTTCAAGTCAATATGTTCATAAGTCCTTGAAGAATTTCTCTGCTTACTCATATGCATACTCTAACCCCTCTTCTGTGAAACAAAATGCACTGGCTTCAATGCCACCTTTCTCTTATGGAGCTCGCAGAATGATGAACTCTTTGCCACCCCTCTAGATGTGGGTGGTGAAGAAAAAGAACTAATCTCTTAATGTAGGGTCAGGTCTCCAGACGAACTTGAACGTCTGAAGAATTTGCTGGAGACCTAAGAGTGCTTGAAAGGATGCAAGCTAATCATGAAGAAATGAATTACTCATTTCTCACGTCCTTATACTGCTGTATCTATTGTACTGCTTGACGAAATTCTATCTGATGAATTTGATGTCATATTCTTCACTAATGAAGTATATGAGTTCGTAAGATGCACTAATTCATCTGCAAGATGAATCTCTTAAAGCTACTGAGTGGGTCCTCGATAGTGGATGTACAAATCACATGGCTGGTGACAAGAACTTACTAATGGACTTCGCACTATCTCCATCGCATCTGAAGCATATTACGTACGCTAATAAAGGAAAAAGCAAGGTATTGGGTCTAGGTAGGGTTGCAATCTCAAAGGATCGACACATGGACAAAGTCATGCTTGTCGAGTCCCTCGGATTCAACCTCATGTCTGTCTCAATGCTTTGTGATCTTGATATGGTTGTCGTCTTTGGCAAAATCGCTGCATAGTGCTCATGGAATCTGACAATTCCAAAGTCTTCGAAGGCTTTAGGAGAGGAGACTTGTATATTGTTGATTTCTCTACAGGACCACAGCCTGCCACATGTCTACTTGCAAAAGCTTCAGAAGGCTGGCTATGGCATCGACGACTAGGTGATGCTGGCATGAGGAACTTGCACACACTGGAGAAGAAGAAGCACGTCATTGGCATCGAGGGTGTCAAATTCCTCAAAGACCATCTTTGTGGGGCTTGTGAGTCTGGAAAGATGACCAGATCCAAGCATCCCTTGAAGACTATCATGACTACCACTCGTCCTTTTGAATTGCTTCACATGGACCTCTTTGGCCCTACTCATTATGCCACACTAACAAATGCAGCATCTCTATATGGCTTTGTTATTGTTGATGATTATTCTCGTTACACCTGGGTGCATATCATCACTTACAAAACTGAAATGCAGGAAGTCTTCAAACGATTTTCCTCAAGGGCCTCAACGAATTTCGGTGTGAAGATCAAGCATATTCGGAGTGACAATGGGACCGAGTCAAGAACACTGGTCTTGATGACTATCTTGATGAACTTGGTATTACTCATGAGTTATCTGCCCCATACACTCCTCAGCAGAATGGCGTCGCGGAGTGCAAGAATAGGACTCTTGGTGAGATGGCTCGCATAATGCTTGATGAATACAAGATGCCTCGTCACTTCTGGCCTGGGGCTATTGATACTACGTGCCACATCATCAACAGGGTATATCTTCACAAATTCTTCAAGAAGACCTCATATGAACTCCTCACTGACAAGAAACCCAATGTGAGTTATTTCAAAGTCTTCGGTGCTAAATGTTGGATTAGAGATCCTCATCACAATTCTAAATTTGCACCGAAAGCACATGAGGGTTTTATGCTTGGTTACGGAAAGGACTCGCACACCTACAGAGTCTTCAATACCTATCACCACAAGGTTGTTGAAACTATAGATGTGCGGTTCGATGAGACTAACGGCTCACAAAGGGAGCACCTACCTCCTGTGCTAGATGAAGTACCTGAAGAATCCATTAAGCTCAAGGCTACTGAGGATGTCATACCCACTGAAGAATCTGCTGAAGAAGTTATTCCAGACTGTGAAGAAAATCATGTTGGTGCACCTGAGGAAAATGGTGCTGAAGAAAATGCTCAGCCCAATCAAAGTCGTCAACCTGCTCATCCTCACGTGGCAAATGAAGTGCAGATTGAGAAAATCCTCAACGACATCAATGCACCAAGTCCTCTCACATGCTCAAAAGCTTCACATTTGTCTAACTTTTGTGGGCACTTTGCTTTTGTCTCTATCACAGAGCCCACCAAAGTTGATGAGGCATTTCTAGAGCCTGAGTGGATTCAAGCTATGCAAGAGGAATTGCATCAATTCGAGCTCAACAATGTGTGGGAACTTGTCAAGCGACCAGATCCTCGCAAGCACAATATCATAGGTACCAAGTGGATCAACCACAACAAGCAAGACGAAAATGGCCAAGTGGTGAGGAATAAGGCTCGTCTTGTAGCTCAGGGCTACACACAGGTTGAAGGAATTGACTTCGATGAAACTTTTGCACCTATTGCTAGACTTGAAGCTATTTGCATATTGCTTGCTTATGCTAACCATCATAATATCATCTTATATCAAATGGATGTGAAAAGTGCATTCCTCAATGGTAAGCTTGAATAAGAAGTATATGTTGCTCAACCCCCAGGTTTTGAAGATCCTAAGCATCCTGACAAAGTCTTCAGACTCAACAAGGCCCTCTACGGCCTCAAGCAGGCCCCTCGGGCGTGGTATGATACACTGAAGGAATTCCTCATGAAGAAAGGCTTCAAACCCGGTTCACTTACCCAACTCTTTTCACTAAAACCTATGATGATGAATTATTCGTGTGCCAAATTTATGTGGATTATATTATCTTTGGCTATACTGACACACATTACAGTGACGAATTTGCCTATATGATGAGTGAAGAATATCAAATGTCTATGATGGGAGAATTGAAATTCTTCTTAGGTCTTCAAATTCGTCAACAACGCAATGGCATCTTCATATCTCAAGAGAAATACCTCAAAGATGTACTGAGGAAATTCGGCATGCAAGATTGCAAAGGCGTCAAAATCCCTATGCCCACAAATGGCCATCTCTGCACCGATGAAAATGGTAAAGACTTCGATCAAAAGGTATACCGCTCCATGATTGGCTCTTTATTGTATCTATGTGCATCTAGGCCAGATATTATGCTTAGTGTTTGCATGTGTGCCCGATTTCAAGCTACACCGAAGGAATCACACCACAAGGCTGTGAAACATATTCTTCGATATCTAGCTCACACTCCAACACTTGGATTATGTTATCCCAAGGGCTCGGCTTTTGATCTCATTGGATATTCTGACTCTGACTGTGCTGGAGATCGGGTGGATCGCAAGTCAACATCAGGCACATGCCATTTCCTCGGATGATCCTTAGTATGTTGGTCCTCGAAGAAGCAGAACTGTGTATCACTCTCCACTACTGAAGCTGAGTACATTGCTGCTGGTTCTTGTTGTGCTCAATTGCTATAGATGAAGCAAACCCTCAAGGACTATGGCATCAATGTGAAGAATGTGCCTATTTACTGCGACAATGAGAGTGCCATCAAGATTGCTCACAACCCAGTTCAGCACTCGAAGACAAAGCACATCCAGATTCGTTATCATTTTCTTCGAGATCATGTGTTGAAGGGCGACATCTCCATCGACCACGTGGAGACTGAAGAACAACTGGCCGATATCTTCACAAAGCCCTTGGATGAAAAGAGATTTTGCAAGTTGCGGTGTGAGCTAAATATCTTAGAATCTTTGAATGTTCTTTGAAAGGACACACATCCTAACACTTATGCAAAATTGATGACTTAGATGTGCAACACACGAAGTAACGTTTTTCTTCAATCAATGAAGACTGACCCTCTAAGTGTGCAGAAAATAATGAAGAATTTGATTCTCAGAGCCCTACGACAATTGTACGCAGTGTCTGAAATCATCATTCTTATACGGTGGGTCACGCCACCAACCAAAGTTGAAAATCTTCAAATTTGAGTTTTTCATCATTTTGCAAATTCTTCAAATTCCTCAACTTTGCAATTTCTTCAAAATTTTCGACTGGTGATCTTCATTGGCTATATATATAAATATATTTGAGTTTTCAATGTCCTCAACAGCATTCACTTATTGCTAATTCTTTAAGTTGTTTTTTTCTCTAAGTGAATGTTATCGGACCCGTTCCCCCTCTATGCTAAACTCAACCCAGTCTATTCACAAATTCTTCATGTGCGTTCTATTTGAAACTCGTTCAAAGTCTTCACTGTGTCCTTGACAGCTGAAGAATTTGCGAATGAGACATTAAAAAAATTTCATATCAAATTTTGGCTGTTGCCGCTCAAACCGTTTCGCTTCCCATGTCGGAATATAATACTCACCCACGATCCCCCATGATCTCCACCTCTCAGTACGTGGGTGACACATGTTGTTAGGATAGCAAGGGTCAGGGGCATGTTCGTCCAAAATCTTCAGGCGAGCAGTTTTTCACTGCGGCTATAAATACCCCTTACCCTCCTCCGACCTCATTTACTCCGCTCGACTGCTAACCCCCTCGCTCGAGCTCAGACCTAGCGCCGCCGCTAACTTCCATCATCGCCGGTGAGGAAGAGCTTCACTGCCTCGACCTCGTCGCCGTCATACTCATGCCGGCCGCGAAAATCTTCACTCCGCCGCCGCCATAGCTGTCTCCCGCCGCCGAGTTAGGGCGTGGGAGATCTGGACAGACGAACTTCTCCATCTCAACTCCCAGTTCATCGTGTTCTTCATCAAGGGTAATTAAAATTTGATTTTACTGCCCTACTTTGACTCTTATGATTTTCACAAAATCCTCAAAAGGTGTTTATTCTTCAACAATCCACTCCTTAAACACCACAATACTTTATTTCCTTGATTTGTTTCTCTAAGCTATGATTTTCCTCAAGAGTCCTCAATTGTGTGGATTTTCTAATCTGTACAACTCTGGAACCTGAGTCAAGAACGCTTAGTGAAATTCCTCAAGACATCTATGGTCAAATTCCTCAACTTGATACTTTTTGAAAATTTTCTGAGAACGCATATGACCTCTCCAAATTCTCCGCACCTGAACTCTGTTCACAGGTACAAAATGTCTGCTGATGAATCACTAGGTTCTCATCAACTTAACTCATTTGCAGCGTTCCTTGAAGAAAAATTGCATACTTCCTCAGAAACATCAAAAGTTCAAAGTCCTCAAGTGAAGAAAATGGCAGATGGGAAGAGACCTCAGAAAGGTGGAAAGAGGCCAGAGACAAACACTGCGTTTGAGATCCCTAAGGATATTTATGATGAGTACTGCACACCTGATGAAGATACACATGGGAAAGAAAACAAGAATCAGCGCAAGGTGCACATTCAGAGGATTGAAAGGAGATGGGCAACGGAATGGAGGGAATACCGCTATGTTACTCCTAAATACATGAAGAAATTCGCTGTAAACCCTCCATGCACAAGACCACCGCTAGCTGTTGGCCAACGTGCTGATCCCACTAGCATCAAGCGTGGTGAGGACTTTCCAAAAGAATGGGCCAAGCGCCAAGCAAAGCTCCGAAAAACCGCAGCTGAAGCAGTGAGGAAATTTAATGAGGGCTCTCAAGCTGCTGCTGCTGAGGCCTCTGCTAGCAAATCAGCGCCAAAGAAGGCGATGCAGAAGAAATCAGCTTTGAAGTCAAAATCTTCAAGCTCCATGCCCTCACGGCCAAGTTCCTCAACAACAAAGCTCATAGGGCAAATTCCTCAAGCAACTCCCTCAAGGGCAGCACCAACTCTCTCTGTTGCTGCAAAATCCTCAGCTGTTGCCACAAAGTCCTCAACACCTGTGCATCTTGCAACGTGTCAGCGGACTGCTGGTTTTTTAATTGCCTCAGGGGCATCTGCATCTTCCTCAGCTCAACCACAGTCCTCAAGTGCTCCAACCTTGCTGAAAGTCAAGTCCACTGCTGGACGAGGAAAGAGGCCAAGTCCTCATAAGAAGCAAGTAGCCTTTCATGTTCCATCTGATGATGATGAAGCCGATGATGAAGAATTTGCAGAAATCATCAGAGACATACAACAAAGGGCTGCGAGAGCCAAAGGCAGCTCTGTGCCTCCCATGCTGGATCCGAAGAAGATCCTTGACTTCATTGATCTATGGCACAAGGATCCTAACACTCCACTCCCTGACCTGAACTTGACTCCTAGACAGAGTCGCATGCTGACCGCCTTTATAGGCGCAGAAAAATGGAAATTTGAGAAGGCTAGGCGTGTCAAGATGGACCAGTATAAGAAGGAGTGATTTCTAAGGAACAACATACTAACTTTGTCTCCTGAAGAACTTGTCAATGTTCAGAAGGAAATCAAAGTCCTCAGTGATGAATTTGACCGATACCATGCTGATTGGCTCGGTGCAAAGGTCAGGTTCGTCAACCTCTCCAAGAACCTCAAGGTAAATGTTGCAGCTCCATCGCAACAGGAAATTCCTCAGGCTGAAGCATATGCTCAGCCTACTGATGAAACTGCAAGCGCAGCTGATGAAAATCAGGCTGCTGAAGAAACTACTAGGGCAGCTGAAGAAATTCCTACTCCTGAAAACAATGCCAGGGCAGCTGAAGAAATTCCTGCTCCTGAAAACAATGCTAGGGCAACCTCCAATGTTGCGCCTGAAGAACAACCCAGGCCAGCTGAAGAATTTGCTGCGCCCGAAGAAACTGAGAATGCCAGGGCGACTGCATCAGTCATGCCTAAAGAAAATGCTCCAACTTCATCTGCTCCTGCAACATCTTCAAAGATGAAGAAAACCACACTTCCTTCTGCATCAGAAGTGAAGAAAACAAAGGCTGCAGAGAAGGAAGCCGCAAAGAAAAGGAAAGCATCAACCTATGCAGAGTCCTCAACTCCCAAGAAAGTGAGGACCTTAACAAGCTCTTTCACATAACCAATTGATGCTGTTCCGATCTCAATTGTGCCATCAAAGGAGCTTGTTCCGTTTGGTGAAGAATATGTCATTCCTGATGATGACATTGAAGAAGAAAATCCTTTTGCTGCTTCCTCAAAGCAGTTGGATGAAGAAATTGAAGTGGAAGAAGTTATTTCCACACCAATTGTATCATCGCATGTGCCTTAGTTCACTACTGAAGAGGCGGGCGTTGAAGAAATTAAAGAAGATATGGACATTGGCTCTACAACCCCAGTGCTGAATGATGATTATTGGGAAAATCTTCACCCCAATTCCCCAATCGCCACGCCTCTCCATCAAATTCCTCAGTAGCCTGTGCATACTGAAGAAATATTAAGAGGGTCTGAAGGTCGTCAAACTTCTCTCCAGTCCATCCCTGAAGAAATTCCAGCTGCAACAGCTAAAGAAATGGAGAACCAGACTGCTGATGAAACTGCTGCTTCAATTCCTTAGTCTGCAGCCAAAAGTTGTGACTCAAGAGGTTGTGAACCCTTCTATTGCAAATCTTCAACCCAAGCCTCAAAATCCTCATTCTGGCACAAAGAGGCCTAAATTCAAGAATGCTAATTTCTTCGCTGAGCATCATTTCTTCACGGATGAAAATCCTTATGACTCAGCAAGATTAAGGTGCAAGAGGTTTTGGACTGCAAGTCAGATGAACTTTTATGCCTCTGTACTGTTTGACAAGGACAAGGTCTTCCAGCATCGTCAAATTCCTCATGTGGATATGGAGTCCATTCCATGCTTTCAACCAGTTCTGAATGTTCTTCACGAAGATGGACTCCTCAATTTCTGTGCTGATATATGTGACTGGAATGAAGAGCTAATTCTTCAGTTCTATGCAACTTTGCACCTCACTGGAAATGTTGCTGATGTCAATTCATGGGTTCTGGACTAGATGACTGAAAACACTCACTATAAAGCTCCGGCTTCTGAATTACTTCATGCCATCCCAGTCAGTCCTCCGACAGAAGGCGCAAGGCTTATCTATGAAGAACCTAAACTTCAAAATCATCTCATGCAAGTGTTAATGAAGCCTTTGCGGCCAGGCCAAGCTCCAAGAACCACTTTCCTCGTGAAAGATTTGCTGTATGTGCCAAGGACCATCTACCGCATATTGACCAAAACCCTCAGTCCAATCAAAGGCCACAATTCTGAAGAAGAAGAAGTTGTTGGCATCATGAAGAATCTGCTGTTCAACATCATTCATGGGATTCCCGTTAACTATCATGATTTCTTCATGAGGACTTTGGCCAATGTTGCACTGTCGCCATTTGAATTGAAGCCCTATGCTCCCTGGATAATGAAATTCATCAGAACCAGGTCTTTAATTCCATACAAGGCTGACTTTCAGAATCACCTCAGCTTCCTGCCTCCTATTGAAGTCCTCAAAAGGACCATTTCCTCAGTTGATGAAAAAGGCAAAGCTGCTGTTATTGATGAAGGCACTCGTCCATTGGATGGTCAGTTTTGTAAGGCTGCATCTTACTCCACCAATGATGACTCTGCAACTCAAGATTCTGCTGCTAAGGTCAATGAGCAAAATCCTCAAGCCACTGCCCCTCGTGTGCTGACTGGTCGTGAGCTGCTTCTAAGTCTTCACCAAAAAGTCAATCGCAATCACAAGTGGGTCAAGTGTCAATTTGGCTCAATTCTTCAAAACATGACTGTTACTCAGAACACTGTGAAGAAGAATCATTACTATGCGCATGAAATCTTCGATCGCACTTGGGCCATACTTTCTCATCTTTATGGTGATGATGACCTCAAGCAGATGTACTTTCAGCTGAACTTTGACTGGTCTCATCCTCCTTTGAAGAAATTCAAGAAGGTCAAAGTTCCTCAGTTGGTCACAAGTTTATTTTCTTCATCGGGTGAGACGGATGAAGCTGAGGATATCGACGACACTGCGGCAGGCCCTTCTCCAACAAACGACCCCGACAACGATGGCGCTCCTCCATCGACCTCAAGCTGATATTCTTCAGGGGCGTTAGTCCTCATTTTTCGTCCCTTTTGGTCATTCGATGACAAAGGGGGAGAAATTTGAGTTAGTCTTCAAGCGGGTCTCTATATATGGGCTGTTTTTTTAAGTTACAACTCTCGCTCTTCTGAGGTGTTTGCTCTGATGAGTTATAAACTTAAGTCTGATGGTGGTCTGATACTTTTGAACTGCTTTCTACATGCTTATTTCCTCAAGTACCTTAATGCACACATGCTAAATTTCATCAGACACCATTTTCCATCATGCATTTCAAATTCTTCATACTATATGTTAAATGCGTGAATGGATTACAAGATATAGGGGGAGATCTCCAAGATTTTATCCTACCATGTGCATTTGCAGTCCAAAGCAAATTCCTGAAATATGCACATCCTCAGGGGGAGCTCTTCTATATCTTCCAATCAAATTCCTCAATATCAGTATTATACACTTCATATGTTTATCCCCGTTGAAAACTTAACCTATTTGTCATCAATCACCAAAAAGGGGGAGATTGTAAGTGCATCTAGTGCCCCTTAGTGATTTTGGTGTATTAAAGACTTATAGGTTAAGGGACTAATGTGTTTGTGACTGTACACAGGTCTAATAAGTCTCTGAGGAGTTTGATAAATCCGATGAATGTCGGCCCCTAAAAATGAATGTCTTCATCTGAAGACTTTACTTTTCTTGAAGACTTTGAAAATGAAGAAATTGGTGTGACCTTGAACATATTGATATTGATGCGAGGATTATGATGCATGAAGACTTTTGTTTTCGTAGTTTCATTTTCCTTTCTTGAGTCATAGGAAACGCCGTACTGTTAAAGGGGGTCGAGCTAAAACTAAGGAAAAGTTTCCAAGTGATGCTCATCTCAAAGCCTACACATACCCAATCCTTCGAGTGAAGCCTTTGGAAATCTCATACAGTTTAGTCAATTTCTTCAGTGACAGAGACGAAGATCTTCGGGTCTCTGAGGAATTTGTGCTGACTGAGGAGTTAGGATTTCGCCAGTGCAGATTGCCTACAAGTGAGGAACATGATAGCCCTGAGGAATTTGAGAGCTCAAATTTCCGACCGTTGTTGTGCTTCGAGCCAACTGTCCCAAATATCTTATCCACATAATGGTCATATCATTAGGGGCATTTATGTCCTATCATGTCGTGCTGCTCCCCGGCTATAAATAGCCGCCCCCCTCAACCACTAGTTGGTTGGCTGCTCCGAGAGAAACTGACACTTGTCATTTAGAGCATCCCATCCTTCGAGGACTTTGAGAGAAAATCATCAGTAAGGAAAAACCCAAAACCCCAACACGTAAATCCCAAAGTGATTGAGCATCAATGAAGAGATTATTCCTGTGTGGGACCGACACTTGTTACCTTTGAAGACTGTGCATCTTCCAGACGGTTAGGCGTCATGGTCTAGAGCATCCAAGAGGAATTGTGGATCGCCGAGTGACCAAGTCTGTGAAGGTTTGGAAGTCACCTTGAAGACTTACCATGAGTGATTGGGCGAGGTCTGTGTGACCTTAGCTCAAGGAGAATATGGTAAGGACTGTGTGTCCTGGGACTGCGTGTCCTTTGGTTTAAATACCAAGCCGCTCCAACTAGATGTACAACTGTCACAGCAGTTGGAACTGGTCTACCAAATCACTGTCTTCACTGAGCTACTGGTTCTATTTCCTCAACCCTTTCATTTCCTCGTTTACTTGTTGATGAACTTGATCATTACTATTTGAAGACTTTGACTGAAGACGTTCTCAATTTCCTCAACCCAAATTCTTCAGTCATCTTGTCTTCTGCCTGCTTACCCTGTTTACACGCTATCTGTGCTCTGTGTATGTTTCATTTCATCATGATTACTATGCTACTGTCTTGTTATGCATGCACCTGAGTACTTTGTTTCGCTGCTTGTATTTCGTCACTTAGCAAATTCCTCAAGTAGTATTTCCTTAGTGACGAATTTGTAAAAATCGCCTATTCACCCCCCTCTAGTCGATATAACGCACTTTCACGTAGGCAGTAGCTAGATGGCTTCTTCTCTCTTTTTGATTCTCAATACAATGGTCTATTGGAGATCTGTTTGATGTAACTCTTTTTGCGGTGTGTTTGTTGGGATCCGATGAACTTTGAGTTTATGATCAGATCTATATCCATGAATATTATTTGAGTTTTCTTTGATCTCTTATATGCATGATTATTTATAGCCTCGTATTTCTTCTTCGAATCTTTGGCTTAGTTAGGCCAACTAGATCAATTTTTCTTGCCATGGGAAGAGGTGCTTTGTGATGGGTTCGATCTTGCGGTGTTCTTTCCCAGTGACAGAAGGGGCAGCACGACACGCATGTATCATTGCTATTAAGGATAACAAGATGGGGGCTATTCCTACATGAATAGATCTCATCTACATCATGTCATCGTTCTTATTGCATTACTCCGTTTCTCCATGAACTTAATACACTAGATGCATGCTGGATAGCGGTCGATGTGTGGAGTAATAGTAGTAGATGCAGGCAGGAGTCAGTCTACTTGTACGTGATGCAGGACAAGTAGACCGACTCCTGCCTGCATCTACTACTATTACTCCACACATCGACCGCTATCCAGCATGCATCTAGTGAATGAAGTTAACAAGAATGGAGTAACACTTTAAGCAAGATGACATGATGTAGAGGGATAGATCCAATCAATATGGTAAAAACCCCATCTTGTTATCCTTAATGGTAACAATACAAATACGTGCCTCGCTACCCCTACTGTCACTGGGTGAGGACACCGCAAGATTGAACCCATCATAAAGTACCTCTTCCATTGCAAGAAAAACCAATCTAGTTGGCCAAACCAAATCAATAAATCAGAGAGAAATACAAAGCTATCTTAATCATGCATAAAAGAGTTCAGAGAAGACTCAAATAATATTCATAGATAATCTGATCATAAATCCACAATTCATCGGATCTCAACAAACACACCACAAAAGAAGATTACATCGAATAGAACTCCAAGAACATCGAGGAGAACATTGTATTGAAGATCAAAGAGAGAGAAGAATCCATCTAGCTACTAGCTATGGACCCGTAGGTCTGTGGTAAACTACTTACACATCATCGGAAGGGCAGCAAGGTTGGTGTAGAGGACCTCCGTGATCGAATCCCCCTCCAGCAGAGTGCCGGAAAAGGCCCCAAGATGGGATCTCACGAGAACAGAAGCTTGTGGCAGAGGAAAAGTATTTTTGGTGTGCCCTCTAGTATAGGGAGAATATTTGAGAATTTATAGTGCTGGGATTAGGCTTAGGAGAGCCATGGGGGGGGGGACGGGAGCACAAGCCCCCTGGCCCCTCCCCTCCCATGGGGCGTGCCCCTAGGGCTTGTGGCCCCCTCGTGGGTCCTCTGGCCTCCTCCCCAAGTCTCGTGGGTTTCTTCTGGTCCAAGAAAAACCATCGTAAAGTTTTATTCTGTTTGGACTCCGTTTGGTATTGATTTTCTGTAAAGTAAAAAACAAGGAAAAACAACAACTAGCACTGGGCACTAGGTTAATAGGTTAGTCCCAAAAAATGATATAAAATAGCATATAAATGCATATAAAACATCCAAGATAGATAATATAATAGCATGGAACAATAAAAAATTATAGATACTGCTACTTCTTGAGCTTGCGTTGATTTTTCCCTTGAAGAGGAAAGGGTGATGCAGCAAAGTAGAGATAAGTATTTCCCTCAGTTAAGAACCAAGGTATCAATCCAGTAGGAGGCACAAGAAAGTCTCCAATCTATGCAATTGCACAAACTAACAAACACTTGCACTCAACGGGAAAAAGGGGTTGTCAATCCCTTCACAGTCACTTGCAAGAGTGAGATCTAATAGAGATAGGTATAAAAGATTACTAAAACGTAAAACAAAGTAAAAACAAATAAATTGCAGCAAAGTATTTTTGGGTGTTTTGGTTTACAGATATTAAAATATATGATGGAAAATAGACCCGGGGGCCATAGGTTTCACTAGAAACTTCTCTCTTGAAGATAGCATACGGTGAGTGAACAAATTACTGTTGAGCAATTGATAGAAAAGCGCAAAGTTATGACGATATCTAAGGCAATGATCATGAATATAGGCATCACGTCCATGACAATTAGACCGAAACGATTCTGCATCTACTACTATGACTCCACACATCGACCGACTCCTGCCTGCATCTAGAGTATTAAGTTGATAAGAACAGAGCAACGCTTTAAGTAAGATGACATGATGTAAAGGGATAAACTCAAGCAATATGATGAAAACCCCATCTTTTTATCCTCGATGGCAACAATACAATACGTGCCTCGCTACCCCTACTTTGCCACTGGGTGAGGACACTGCAAGATTGAACCCAAAACTAAGCACCTCTCCCAATGCAAGAAAAACCAATCTAGTTGGCCAAACCAAACCGATAGTTCGAAGAGAAATACAAAGATATCTTAATCATGCATAAAAGAGTTCAGAGAAGACTCAAATAATATTCATAGATAATCTGATCATAAATCCACAATTCATCGGATCTCAACAAATACACCGCAAAAAATTATTACATCGAATAGATCTCCAAGAACATCGAGGAGAACATTGTATTGAAGATCAAAGAGAGAGAAGAAGCCATCTAGCTACTAGCTATGGACCCATAGGTCTGTGGTAAACTACTCAAGCATCATCGGAAGGGCAGCAAGGTTGATGTAGAGGCCCTCCATGATCGAATCCCCCTCCGGCAGATACGTCCATTTTGCATCATGTTTTTCTACTGTTATTTATAATGTTTTTATGCATAATAATGATTTTGGGAGTAATTCTAATGCCTTTTCCCTCATAATATGCAAGGTTTATACAAAGAGGGAGAATACCGGTAGCTGGAATTCTGGACCTGAAAAAGCTACTTCAGAGTTACCTATTCTGCACAACTCCAAATAAGTTGAAACTTCACGAAGATTTTTTATGGATTATTTAAGAATTATTGGAGCAAATAACTACCAGAGGGAGCCCACCAGGTGGGCACAACATACCTGGGCGCGCCCTAGTGGGTTGTGCCCTCCTTGGCCCACCTCCGGTGCCCCTCTTCTGGTATATAAGTCATTTTGACCTAGAAAAAATAAGGAGAGGACTTTCAGGATGAAGCGCCGCCGTCTCGAGGCGGAACTTGGGCAGGAGCACTTTTGCCCTCCGGCGGAGCGATTCTGCCGGGGGAACTTCCCTCCCGGAGGGGGAAATCATCATCGTCGTCATCACCAACAACTCTCCCATCTTTGGGAGGGCCATCTTGTGATGCCCCCGATTCAATCGTACACTAATCATACATGCAAATGTGTACGATCAAGATCAGGGACTCACGGGAAGATATCACAACACAACTCTAGACACAAATTAAAGTTATACAAGCTTCATATTACAAGCCGGGGACCTCGAGGGCTCGAATACAAATGAGTCAGCGGAAGCAACAATATCTGAGTACAGACATAAGTTAAACAAGTTTGCCTTAAGAAGGCTAGCACAAAAGCATCTACGATTGAAAAGGCAAGGCCTCCTGCCTGGGAGCCTCCTAACTACTCCTGGTCGTCGGCGTCCGTCACGTAGTAGTAGGCACCCTCGGGGTAGTAGTAGTCATCGATGGTGGCGTCTGGATCCTGGGCTCCACCATCTGGTTGCGACATCCAAGAAGAATAGAAAAGGGGGGAAAGAGGGAGCAAAGCAACCGTGAGTACTCATCCAAAGTACTCGCAAGCAAGGATCTACACTACATATGCATCGGTATCAATGAAATGGGTAGTATCTGTGGACTGAACTGCAGAATGCCAGAAGAGAAGGGGAAAGCCTAGCCTATCAAAGACTAGCATCTTCAAGCATCTTGCAGCATCAGAAGAGATAAGAGTGGCATATTATACTAGTAGTAAGTATGTTGTAACATGCCCAGAGGTCACTTCCTCGACTCCCTGCGAGAAAGCAATCCCGGAGCCATCATTTCCATTACATGCCTCAGCATCAAGTTCTAGTTGTATCGATCGGGATACAACTCCGAGTGTCCGTAACCATGGACACGGCTATTCGAATAGATAATACTTCCCTGCAGGGGTGCACAAACTTACCCAACACGCTCGATCAATTCCGGCCGGACACACCATCAGGTCATGACCGGCCTCAGCCGATCAACACACCGCAGTCCTACCTAGGCTCAACAGAGAGGCCAGCACGCCGGTCTACATCCTAAGCGCGCAGGGGTCTTGAGCCCATCGCCCTTTGCACTCCTGCACATTGCGTACGCGGCCGGTGAGCAGACCTAGCCCCCCTTATACAAGCGAGGCGTTCCAGTCCAACCCGACGCGCGCCGCTCCATCGTCGATGTCCGAAGAGCTTTCGGCTGATACATACGACGCAGAGTGCCCATACTTATTCCCGTGTGGTGGTCAGTGCGAAAAGGCCAGAGGCCTACTCGGATCAAATATCCAAACCGTTAGTGTCTTGGGAGCGTGCGGTAACGATCAATGATCCATGATATGTAGTCCCGTCTCCCGTCTCACGGACTTGCGGCAAGGGCTAAGAATGCCCGGCCGCGCCGCGTGGAAAACTCGCGGGTATCCTCCAGATCAACCCGACTACACATCAACTCGCGGGTACACTTACGGTCAACCCAACTTCACTTTTCTCTCACGGGTACCCCTCGGGGCTGACCCGACTTTAGTCATGGTTCTGTGGTAAAGTCAAAGTAACCGTGTGTCCAAAACAGCAATGGGGAAACCCAAGGAATCACCCTCGATGGATTCCCACTCGATGTAACCATCAAGGTGGACTTGGAGGAATCACCCTCGATGGTCCACACTTGAGGGGTTGCACGATAGAGTCGTTATCGGGAGTGGTGAAGGAGGAATCACCCTCGATGACCACGACCGAGTAGCTACACTACAGGGTTTACATCAGAAATGCTGACAAGGTATCACCCTCGGCACTCGATAGTAACTCTGCAGAGTCGTACAACTAAGGGGGGTGATGTGCGGTGTCGGGGTCTGGACATCGATCACACATATCGAGTCATCGGTCATCAAGCGGGGGCAACTGGGACAAGGTGAGAGGTCACTGATGGATCTCTAACCAACCTATACTAAGCAGTTTAGGATAAGCAGGTAAGGTATGAAAGCAGGTAACAAAAACAGGCTATGCATCAGAGTAGGATCATACAAAATGCAGTAGCAGTTCTAATGCAAGCATAAGAGAGAAGGGAATGGGCGATATCGGAATGATCAATGGGGGGTTTGCTTGCCTGGAAGCTCTGCTGAAAGGGAAAAAGGGTCGTCGGTGACGTAGTTGATCACAGGGGCAGCATCGGTCTCGGGGTCTGCCAGAGAGAAGAGGGGGAAGAAACAGTAAATACAGAGCAAGCAGATGCATCACTAAGCATGACATGACGATATGCAGAGCTAGGGGTGTCTAACGCGGTACTACATGTTGCAGAAGAAGAGGGAAAACATCCGGAGGGGTTTTCCCGATGTTTGGCTTTTTCCGGACAGAAGAAAAGAGGGGGACGGCTCCATGTTCAGCATGCTAGGGCATGTGACAGATGAACGGACCGCGTATTCGGGTTTGTTGGATTTTTCTGAGCAATTTTCATATATAAAATATTTTCATCAGAGTTACGGTTTATTTTCTATGAATTTCTAAAGTTTTAAAAGGTTTCTGAATATAGTTTAATTCGAAAAAATGTCAATTTGCTAAGTGCACCCACTGCATGTATAGCCAGAAAGGCTGATAGTGGGCCAGGGTAAAAATCAACAGTCGGTCAACTGTTGACTGGGTCAATAGTGAATAGTGCTGTGGGTCCTAGTTGTCATTGACTGTAGGTTAACTAAATTAGTTTAAATAGGTTAATTAACAAGGGGGCCCAGTGGTCAGTGGGGGGGGTTAGTGATTTGTGTTAATTTAATTAACGAATTAACTACGGTGGGGGCCCACATGTCAGTGACAGTGGTGGGGGGTTGTTAGTGGCCTGGGGCCACCTAGCTGTAACACCCCTCTGTAATAAAGCACTGTGGCATAATGATAATCATGCCAAGTCATCTTCATTTGCAATGCTTAATCACAGTGGTTAGATCTTTCAATTCAAAATCCTCTCTGAAATCAATTCAAATTCAAGTGCAAAATGAAGTTTCTCAAAACTTGCTAGAGAAATGTTCATCATTTGTCAAAAATTCCATAACAATTATTTGTTAAGGAACACAACATCACTCTTGTGCAAAGGTGAGCATAGCAATTATAACAGCACCATTTCAGCATTTTTAAATGCTATCCTATTTATGAAAAATTCAAATAAATTCAAATCTTGCCCAAACTTTTTGTGGCAGTGCACAATATTTCCTAGTATTTGTTTCTGCCAGCCACACATTTTTGCTAAAGTCATTTGATGGCTATTTTAATTGCAAAAGCCTGCTGGGAAAAAGAAACAGAAAAATAAATGAAAAAGGCCTAAACTCTACTGGGCGACTGGGCTCTAGTTCTACAGCGCCTGGCAGCCCAGCCCACCCCAGCCAGTCGTTGTCCTCTGTCGCGCTGTCGGCACGCGTGCACGCCCGAGCGCGGATGCGGTCGCTGTCGTCCATCCGACGGCTCCCCGTCGTGGTTAAGAGCATCACCGGTCGCCTCTCCCTCCCCTGCGAAACCCTAGCCACCAGAACCCCCTCTCGTCCTCTCCCTCACCCGCATCGAGCTCACCCGACACAACCATGGCGCCGCCGCCGTAAATCACGTAGCCACCGAGCTCCTCCCACCTCGCCGTTGTGTCCTAGAGCATCGCCGTGGACGACTACATCGACTACGCCGCTGGATCGGGTCCAGGAAGCTACCACGGCGCCACATTCTCCTTCTTCTTCTTCTTCTACGGCCAACCGGCTCCGCCGCGTTGATCTGCCTCAACCCCACGCTACTAAGCTCTCACCAAACCGTCTTGCGTCCCCTTGGTGAGCTCCACATCCTCCCTCCTCTCTTGTTTGGTCGGATTTGAGCCGTGGCTGGCCGTTGCCATGGCCGTGCCTCTGCTTCCGCCGGCGAGCTTGTAGCCGTCACGCTCATCCACCCCACGCCGAGCAAAGGGCTCCGCTGTGCTTCTGGGACTCCCAAGCAGCGCGCGCGCGTTTCATTTCGATTCGGGCGAGCCCCTGGACTCGTGCCCGAAACCTGCATGCTCCGGCCGCCGCTAGAGCTTGCCGTAGTCGTTGTTCCGGCCACCCCCGTCAACGCTGCTACCCCCAGATCGTTTCGCGCCACCGCCCTGGTTCCGTAGATGCTCGCGGTGGACCAAACGGACCACCACAGCCGTTTTCCGGCCAAGACCGAGCCGCGCCGCCGTCTTTGAGGCCACCGGCGATGAGCCGCCGGCGCCGCTGACGTGTCCGACGTGGTTAGCCACTAACCCCCGCCTCTGTGCGGCTGACAGGCGGGCCCCGCGCTTAATTAACCCGGATTAGATTAGTCGCTAATTAAATACCGAATTAAACTAACCTAATAGACACTGACAGTGCGGGCTGTAACACCCCCAGCATCACACTACAGTAATTCGTTATGATCAGTGCCAAGTCATCATCATTTGCATTTCCTGATCACAGTGTTCAAACACCATAATTCAAATTTCTCCCTGAAATCAATTCAAATTCAATTGCAAAATAAAGCTACACCAAAATTTCTGAAAAATAGTTCACCATGTTGCAAATAATCTCAAGACAATTATAAAATTGGAACCAACCTTACCAAATTTCCCAAAATGCCCCTGGATTTTATTTTGGTGGTCCAGCAGCATTTATCTTGCCTTATTCAATTTCCAAAAATTACCTAGCCACTTCCAATTGCCCTGAAACATTTTGTGGCAGTGACAAAATTCACAAAGTATTTATGTGGCCTTGTCCCACATTTATCAAAAGTGTTTTGGCAGCCCTAATTATTTCTATACAACTTCTGTTAATAAATAAAAAGAAAAGCAGAAAAGCAGAAAAATAGAAAAGGGCATAGGCTTACCTGGCACTAGGCCGAAGCCACAGTGCGGCCCAGGCAGCCCAGCAGGCCTCCCCCTACCTACCTCGCCTTGGCGTCGTCCTCCCCATGGTCGACCGCGCTCGCGCCGGCCATCGCTCGACACCGCGACGCAACGGGTGCCGCGAGGGGATAAGGCCGCCCCGGTCTTCCCCCTTGGACCCGCCTGCTCACTCTCCCCCACTCCTCCTCGCTCCCCATCGCCTTCTCCCTCGCCTCGCCCCCTTCCCTTTCTGCGAGGCCGAACAAGCCGTCGCCGCCGCTCGCCATTACCGCGGTCACCGACCACCTCGAGCCTCTCCAGGTTGTCTGGGAGCGCCGCCGCCGTCTACCTCAACTTCATCGACCACCGGACCGATCCGGGACCCCCTACATAACCGGCATCGGCCCCTTCTTCAACCTCTCTATCGCCGGCGATCTCCGACGACTGCGGCCTCCCTCTGCGCTACCGATCACCGAGGGGCCTCCATGAGCCCGCGCGGTGAGCTCCGCTTTCCCCCCCCCCCCCCCACACCATTTTCCCCTGTGTTCCCGCGCACAGCCGAGCTCCTGCTGCTGCCGTACTTTGGTTGCCGCTGACGAGCTCGTCGCCGTAGCTCCCTTCGTTATCACGGCCACCTGAGCGCGTCGTTGTGCTCAGGGCACCTCTAGGGTGCGGCCGGTGCCCTCCGTGAAACCTTTCGAGCCGTGCCTCGCCATAACCATAGCACACCCAAGAACGCCGCCGCGGCGCCTCGTCGTCCAGCCAACTCCGGCCATCCCCGCGGTCTCGTGATAGCTTATTTGGACGCGGCGTTCGTCGCTCGTTCGAACACAAGTCGCGGCGCGCGAAATGGAGCCCTGTAGCGAAAACCCGACGCACTCCGGCGAAGGACCGCCGCGAACGCGCTCGCCGGAGCTTCTCCGATGGCGCCGCTGACCTGGCAGGCATGGGGCCCACCCCAGTGAGGCTGCCAGTGGGTCCCCTGGCCCTGGGTTGACTTTGTTGACCGAGTCAACGCCATTACTGTTCACCCAGAGACGCTGACGTGTGGGCCCCCTATGCTAATTAAACTAATTAGGATATTAAACTAATCTGTTAATTAAGTTAGACACTGCCAGGTGGGTCCCGCTAGTTAATTAGGTTAGTTAGTTAAATTAACCACTGCTAATTAGTCCAGTCACTGACCAGTGGGACCCACTGGTCAGGTTTGACTAGTCAGCGGGTCTGTTGACCTGCTGATGTCATGCTGACACTTTGCTGACGTCATAATTCATTTTCAATAATTCTGTTAATTTAAATAAATTCCAGAAAATACTTTAATCTTTGAAAATTCATAGAAAATAAACCGTAGCTCAGATCAAAAAACTTTATACATGAAAGTTGCTCAGAACGACGAGACGAATCAGAATACGTTCTCCGTTTATCTGTCACATGCCTCTAACTACCTAAACATGTAACCTTCCCCTCCGGTTCATCTGCCTGACAGATGTCCAGAGCTGGGAAAATATCGCAGATATTTTCCCGCTTCACCTACGATGTGTATCGCTGCGTTAGGTCACCCCTAACACCGCGTAGTGCCATGTCTTGTTTTGTGATTACTTTCGTTGCCGTGTATTTATTTGTTTCTTCTCCCCCTTTCTCTCGATAGACCCCGAGACCGACGATGACCCGAAGATCGTCTACCTCATTGAAGACCAGTTGGTGTTTGCAAAGCAATCAGGCAAGCACCCCCCTTTTGAGCATTCCGATATCGCCCACTCTCTTCTCTCTTCTGCTTGCATTAGAAGTTACTGCTATTACTGTATCCTATATCTGCTGCATAGCCTGTTTACTTGTAACCTACTGTTGATACCTACCTGTTATCCTAAACTGCTTAGAATAGGTTGGGTAGAGACCATCAGAGACCCCCACTTATCCCGACTGCCCCGCCGGATGATCAGAAGACCTGTGCAATGGGATTGAAGACCAGGTCCCGACACCGCACGTCACTTCCCCTTAGTTGCTCGACACTACTGGGTTACTATCGAGTGCCGAGGGTGATACCTCGTCAGCACTTCTGATGATTACCTTGTAGGTTAGTTAATCAGGCGTGATCAGCGAGGGTGATTCCTCCTACACCACCCCCGATAACGACGTTGTCGTGCAACCCTTCAAGTGTGGACCCCAAGGGTGATTCCTCCTTCATTTGCCTTGATGTATACGTCAGGTGGGAGTCCAATGAGGGTGATGCCTCGGATTCCTTCTTGATATGATAGCCACACGGATGCCCTTACTTACTGTTGACACTGCTTATTATGGATAAAGACGGGTCGGCCCTGAGGGGTACCCGCGCGAGCTTAATTGCGAGTGATGTGTGACCGGGTGGACCTGGATGGTGCCCGAGATTTGAACACGAGGCGTGGTCGGGCATTCCTAGCCCTTGCCGCAAGTCCTCGAGATGGGGCGACGGGGTCACATCTTTCGTGAGTCTCTGCTCGTTTTCACACTACCAACACACTAACGGTTTGGATATTTAATCCGAGGGGCCTCTGTCCTGATAGCACTAACCATCACGTGGGCATAGTATGGGCGTTCTGCGTCGTATACTTCAGCAAAAGCTTAATAGACATCAGCAACTGAGCGGCACACGCTGGGTTGGACTGGTAACGCAACCGCGCTTGTATTAAGGGGTTGCTAGGTCTGCTCACTGGCGGTGTACGCAACGTGCAGGAGCGTCTGGGGCGATGGCCCAAGACCCCTGGGGGCATAGGTTTAGTTCGGCGTGCTGACCTCTCTGTTAGGTATTTGGTCAGGTTGCGGCGTATCGTTTGGCCGAGGCCGGGCATGACCCAGAAAAGTGTGTCCGGCCGGAGTTAGTCGAGCGTGGTGGGTAAGTTGGTGCACCCCTGCAGGGAAGAACTAATCTATCGATAGCCTGTCCTATGGTAATGGACACTCGGAGTTGTATCCCGATCGGTACAACTAGAACTTGAGATGAAATGGATAGTATGGCTCTAGGATTGCTTTCTCGCAGGGAGTCGAGGAAGGATCTCTGGCCGAGGTTGATAACACTACTACTACTTTATATTATGTTATTCTGCACTCTTCTAATGCTGCAAGACCACTGAAGATGATGAAGATGCTAGTCTTCGATAGGACTAGGCTTTCCCCTCTATTCTGGCATTTCTGCAGCCCAGTCCACATATACAACCTCCTTTGAAAATGTTGCATATGTAGTGTAGATCCTCGCTTGCTGAGTACTTCGGATGAGTACTCACATTTGCTTTATTTTCTTTTTCTCCCCATGTCCAATTGACGCCGCCAGATGATGGAGCCCCTGAGTTAGCTGCCCCCATCGACGACTACGGCTACTACTACTACCCTCCCGGCGAGTACTACTATGAGGAGCCGACAGACGACCAGGAGTAGGATTCGGAGGGTCCTAGGCAGGAGGCCTACGCCTTTCGATCGTAGAGTTTTATTTTACCCCGCCTTTCTAAAGGCTTATCTCCTTTTCTGTAATATATCTGTACCCAGATATCTGATGCTTCCACTGACACTTGTATGCCATCGAGATATGTATTCGAGCCCTCGAGGCCCTGGCTTGTAATATAAAGCTTGTATGACTTTATTTATGTTTTAGAGTTGTGTTGTGATATCTTCAAGTGAGTCCTTTGGCTTGATCGTGTGCATTTGCGTGTATGGTTAGTGCATGATTAAGCCGGGGTCGTCACAGGGGCCACCAGATAATTAGGATTAGTTTAACTAAATTAAGTCTGTTTAATTAGTTGAGTCACTGACATGTGGGTCCCACTGGACCCACAAGTCAGGTTTGACTCCAGTCAACCGCACTGTTGACTGCTGACATCACACATACATCATGCTGACGTCATCCCATACTATTCTGGATAATGTTGATTTAAATTAATTCCAGAAAATACCAAAATCTTTAGAAAATTATATCTTTTAATCCGTAGCTCAGATCGAAAAACTTTCTACATGAAAGTTGATCAGAAAAATCCCACGAACCCAATCGTGCCATCTGTTTCCATGTCGGGACCCTCTACGGAGGTGAACCCGCAACTTTTAGCCTATTTCCGGTAGATGAATAGTGCATATACACTGGTTAATAATTCTAACTTAAATCCTAAAATAACTAAAAGGGTTTAGACATGCTTTTAGGCAACCCTGCACTGCACGTTAGCATAGCACACTCTGTGTTGCATAAGTTTGCTGTGTATTTATCTTTTTCTTCCCCCTCTTCTCTCTCGGTAGATCCCAATACCGACGTAGTCCCCGAGACCGACGCAGCTCCAGAGATCGACGACCCCACTAACGACTCTGCCTTTGCTCCCGAGCAACCAGGCAAGCACCCCCCTTTGAACATGCCTATATCGCCTATTCTTTCTTCCTCCTGCTTGCATTAGAATTTGCTACTACCTTGAGTTATCCTATTCTGATGCATAGCCTGTTTATTGTAACCTGCTATTGATACCTTACCTGCTTATCCTAAACTGCTTAGTATAGGCTGGTTAGAGATCCACCAGAGACCCCACTTTGACCCAGTTGCCCCCGCTAGATTATCAGATGACTCGATCAACGTGATCGACAACCAGGCCCCGGCACCGCACATCACCCCCCCCTTAGTTGTACGACACTGCAGCGTTACTATCGAGTGTCGAGGGTGATACCTTGTTTAGCACTTCTGATGTTAACTCTATAGAGTAGCTATTCGGTCGTGGTCATCGAGGGCGATTCCTCCTTCACCACTTCTGATAACGACACCGTCGTGCAACACTTCAAGTGTGAACTTCGAGGGTGATTCCTCCTAAGTTCACCTTGACGACTACATTAGGTGGAATCCATCGAGGGTGATTCCTTGGGTTTCCCCCTGGTGTTTGGACACACGGTTAATTTGCCTTAACACAGAACCAGGGTGACATCGGGTCGGCCCTGAGGGGTACCCGTGAGTGATGTGGAGATGGGTTGACCTGAACGGTACCCGAGAGATAAATTCGAGGCATGGCCGAGCATTCTTAGCCCTTGCCGCAAGTCCTCGAGATGGGGCGACGGGGTCACATCGATCATGAGTCTCTGCTCGTTACCTGTGGCACCCCCGACTCAATCGTACACTAATCATACACGCAAACGTGTATGATCAAGCACATGGACTCACGGGAAGATATCACAACACAACTCTAACACAATTTAAATGGAGATCCACAATATTACAGACCAGGGATCCAAAGGTCTGAATACATAAGTCAGTCATACAAATATTATCTGAGTACAGACATAGTTAGACAAGTTTTGCCTTAAGAAGGCTAGCACAAACAACGACACTAGATCGAAAGGCGTTGGCCTCCTGCCTGGGAGCCTCCAATCCTACTCCTGGTCGGCTGGCTCGATCCAGTAGTACGTGCCCTCTAGACCCTCCTGGTAGTAAGCTCCTGAGGTGGCATCTGTCTCCGGGGCTCCATCGTCTGGTGTATCATCAAGGTGGGGTATGGGGAAAAGAGAAAGTAAAGCAACCGTGAGTACTCATCCGAAGTATTCAGCAAGCAAGGATCTATACTACATATGCAACATTATCAATGGAGAAAGGCTGTATATGTGGACTGGGCTGCAGAAATGCCAGAATAGAGAGAAGGCCTAGTCCTATCGAAGACTAGCATCTTCACGAAGCCATCATCTTGCAGCAGTAGAAGAGAGTAGAATAGCATTTTATTTAGCAAACATGTTGAAGCAAGCCTAGAGATCCTTCCTTGACTCCCAGCGAGAAAGCGATCCCGAAGCTTCAATTAAGTAACAAGTATCCAGTTCAAGTAGTAGATCGGGATACACAAACTGAGCGTCCTTTACTGTAGGACCGGCTATCGATAGATCATTCATCCCTGCAGGGGTGCACTACTGTTACCCAACACGCTCGATCAACTCTGGCCGGACACACTTGCTGGGTAATGCCCATCCTCGGAAGATCAACACGAAGCAGCGCCCCACCTAGGCTCGGCAGAGAGGTCAGCACGCCGGACTAACCTATGCACCCAGAGGTCTTGGGCCATTGCCCTGGGCACCCTGCGCGTTGCGAGACTGGCCGGGGTGCAGGCGCGACATTGAACTTGTCAGTGAAGTATCCAGCCCAATCCCGACAATCAGCCCGCACGGTGAATCGTGACGTCTGACGAGCTTTCGGGAGAAATGTACATCGCAGAGGGGCCCCATAACCATTATCCCACGTGGTGGTAGTGTGTATAGGGCACGTCGACCCACTCAGATCACACACCCAAATCCAATAGGCTCATTTAGTATCACGCGGAGGCAATCAGAGTCTCTGATGCTCCGCCACAATATCACACTCGAGTGCCCTTCCGACACACTCGACATCATAGATCCCCAGTGGGTACCCACCAGGGTGGACCCGCCTGTAACAAAGGTCAAGTAACCGTGTGGCCATAACATCAAGGGGGGAAACCAGAGGAGTCACCCTCGGCGGATTCCACTCGACGAAATCATCAGGCTGAACGTATGAGGCATCACCCTCGAGGTTCACACTGAGGGGTTGCACGACAGAGTCGTATCAGAAGTGGAGAAGGAGGAATCACCCTCGATGACCATGACCGAACTGCTACACTGCAGAGTATTCATCAGGAGTGCGTTACGAGGTATCACCCTCGGCACTCGATAGTTACTACGCAGAGTCATACAACTAAGGGGGTGTGAAGTGAGGTGTCGGTCTCTGGTCGACGATCACGTTGATCGAGTCATCGATGATCAAGCAGGGGCAACAAGGGTAAGGTGGTGGGGGTCACTGATGGTTCACTACCAACCTATATTAAACAGTTTATCATAGGCATGAAAGGTAACAATGAACAGGTTACAAAAGCAGGCTATGCATCAGAATAGGAGCATACATTAAGAGTAGCAAAATCTAATGCAAGCAGGAGAATAGAATGGGCGATATCTGGATGCTCAAGGGGGGGCTTGCCTGGTTGCTCTGGCAAGAGAGAGGGGTCGTCAACGGGCTGCTCGTCGGTAGTGTAGTCATACCCAGGTGCAGCGTCGTCGGTCTCGGTGTCTATCGAGAGAGAAGGAGGGGGAGAGAAACAATAAATTCACGGCAATAATGCAAACAATATGTATGACATGCCTAAATGATATGCCGGGGTGTTCTACTGCCTAACTAAATGATTTAGTTAATTTAGGAATTTATTCGGATTTATTTAATCAACAATGGGCACTATTCATTTATCGAAAACGGGCTAAAAGTTCAATGTTTATATAGCTAGGGGCATCTGACAAGAATACGGAGGGCGTATTCGGGTTCGTATCAGAATTCTGAGCAAGTTTCATATATAAATTATTTTCATCGGAGTTACGGTTTATTTAATATGATTTTCTAAAGTTTTAAACATTTTCTGAATTTAATTATTAATTTAAATTCGAATTATCTAGAATAGTGAATGATGACGTCAGCATGAGGTCAAGGTGACGTCAGCAGGTCAACTCTGGCTGACCAGAGTCAAACCTGACAAGTGGGGCCCACATGTCATACACTGAGACATTAACAGAGGGCTTAAATTAACTAATTGGGTTAATTAACAGGGGGGCCCAGCAGTCAGTGTCTGATTAGTGTTTAAACTAATTAATTAACTAATTAACAGATTTTCTATTTATTTAAATCTGTTTAAATGGCCGGGCCCCACATGATAGTGAGACAGGGGCGGCCACGTCAGCAGTTGACCCGAGTCAACGGGTCAACTGGGCCCAGGGGGCCCACAGTCAGTGGCACGGGGGGTGGGACCCATCGGCCACGTCGGACGCCGGCCGGAGAGCGCTCCGACGAGCTCCAACGCGGCGGAGCGAGCCGGCGAGGTTCGGGATTGGCCCACAGGGCGTCTCCGGGGCTGGGTAAAGGTGCGTTCGACGCGGCTCGACGTCGCGCGTCGAACGGTGGCGGTGCGGGGTGCTGGGGAGGCCGGAGTCGAGCGGCAGGAGCTCGTCGGCGGCGAGGCTTCTCGAGCGAGCTAGGGGAACGGCGCCACGACGTGTTCTACGGGCGAAGCAAGGGGTAGGCGAGGCCTATGCGAGGCGGCGAAGCGAATGGGCAGCAGCACATGACCAAATGGTCGCCGGACGGTCGCCGGCGACGAGGTCCGCGGCGGTGGGTTCGCCCGAACGAAGAGCGGGCGCTACAGATGGTTTCAGGAGGCAGGGAAGGGCGCATCCGGCGCAGGGGCTCACCGGGGGAACGTGGGGTCTGGGCAGAGGGCTCGGGGAAGCGCGACGGAGCCGGAATCGATGGCGAACGGCGGCGGGGATCCGAGGAGGAAGACGATGGCGCGGGGTCGATGTAGGGGTTTTCGGCTTCGATTCGTTGGCGCAGTCGAAGGAGAAGACGACGGCGAGCACGCAGGACACGTCGGGGAGGCGAACGTGGCACGGTGGCCGCGAGCTTCAACGGAGGCCGATCATGGCGGCGCTCGGGTGAAGTAGGGGAGCGAGAGAGGGAGCGAACGGAGCGGCTAGGGTTCGCCAGAGGGGTCGAGGGGACTCTTATCCACGGCGAGAGGGCGCGGCGCGCGCTGTCGAGCGAGGGAGAGGGGGGGCCTGGGGTGCGCGCGCGTGCGCGTTCGACAGCGGGGCGGCGGTGAGTAGTGAGAGGTGGGAGGAGGCGCGGGGATGGCTGGGCCGCAGCTGTAGCGAGCAGGCCTAGTGCACAGTAGCTTCTTTAGGCCTTTCCTTTTCTCTTTTTATGTTTCTTTCTTTTCTGTTTTGTTAATTATTTGGGCCCCAAATGGATTTTGTAAAAAGTGTGAGCTAGTCCTTAAATATCAGTGCACTATACCGTAACACCAAAAACTAGTTTGGGCAAAATATCATTTCATATTTGATCTAGATTAATTAAAAGGCTATTAAATATTATTTCCAGCCACTGTTAAAAGAGGTATGGGTCACCTAATTAATTTATTAAATGTTGGTTACAATTTTAGAATGGTCTCTATAATATTTGTTAGTTATCGAACATTTTAGCTTCTATGTTGAACAACTTTTATTTTCCACTTTCATTTAAATTTGAATTCTGACTTAGGAGTTGAAATGCAATATGATGCTAATGATGATTTGGCACTGTTAAACATGCTGACTTGTCATTATCAAAAGTGATTACTGTGGCTAATGACATGGGGTGTTACAATTCTCCTCATCTATCAAGAATTCTCGTCCTGAGAATTAAGAGGAAGACTGAAAGAAAGAAGGGTATTCTTCGCGAAGACGTTCCTCGCGTTCTCAAGTGGCTTCATCTTCAGAATGATTCGACCACTGAACTTTGAGGAATTTGATTGACTTTTGACGAGTCCGACGTTCAGCTTCATCAAGAACACGGATGGGATATTCTGGATAAGACAGATCTTCCCGTAATTCAAACACTTCATGATCCACAGCTCGAATAGGATCCTTGAAGCAGTGACGGAGTTGGGATACATGAAAGACATCATGTACTTGAGAAAGATTTGGCGGCAATTGCAATTGATATGCCACTTCTCCTCGACGGGCAAGAATATGGAATGGGCCAATGTAGCGAGGAGCTAACTTGCCTTTGATTGCGAACCGATGAGTGCCTTTCAACAAAGTGACGCGGAGGTAAGCTTGTTCGCCAGGTTGATAGACCATTTCCTGGTGCTTTCGGTCATAGTTGCTCTTCTGATGAGACTGAGCAGTTTTCAAATGTTCACGAACAATGCGGACTTGTTCTTCTGCTTGCTGAATAATGTCCGGTCCGACGAGTGAGCGTTCCCTAGTTTGTGACCAATTCAGAGGGGTTCGACACTTACGTCCGTAAAGAACTTCAAATGGTGCCATCTTTAGACTAGCCTGATAGCTATTGTCGTAAGAGAATTCGGCATACGGGAGAGATTCCTCCCATTTCTTACCGAAGGAGATGACGCAAGCTCGAAGCATATCTTCGAGCACTTGATTAACTCGTTCAACTTGACCCTGTGACTGAGGGTGAAAAGCGGTGCTGAAAGACAGATGAGTTCCCATAGCTTCTTGGAAACTATTCCAGAATCTGGAGGTGAAGAGGCTACCACGATCAGAACTGATCTCCAACGGAACACCATGGAGTGACACAATTCGGGAAACATACAAGTCCGCTAACTGGCTAGCAGTGATTGTCTCCTTAACTGGCAAAAAGTGAGCAACTTTGGAGAATCGGTCAATGACGACAAAAATAGCATCATGACTCTTCTGAGATCTGGGAAAACCAGTAATGAAATCCATTTGGACCTTGTCCCATTTCCATTCAGGAATTGCAAGGGGTTGCAGAGTTCCAGCGGGCCTTTGATGTTCTGCTTTAATGCGGCGGCAAACGTCACACTCAGAAACATAACGAGCAATATCTCGCTTCATATTAGGCCACCAGTATCTCTGACAAATGTCACGGTACATCTTTGTGCTACCAGGATGAATTGACAGAGGAGTGTCATGAGCTTCTTTCATAACGTGTTCTCTCTCATCCTTGAACTTGGGTACGAAGAGACGGTGTTGGAAAAATAGGATCCCATCGTCATTAAGATGGAATTCCGACGGCTTTCCTTTTTCGAGGTATCGCTTGATCCTTTCTACTTCAGAGTCATACCGTTGCATAGTCTTGATGTTGTGTTCTAAATCTGGTTCGACAACCAGGGTATTGAGATAACCCTATGGAACAATATGGAGGTTCAACTTGCTAAGCTCTTCATGAAGCATGGGTTGTGCTTCCTGAACCACATGGTTGCTGCAATAAGCCTTACGACTCAAAGCATCGGCCATTACATTAGCCTTGCCAGGGGTATATGAGATATTCATATCATAATCGGCAATTGTCTCGAGCCATCTTTGTTGACGAAGGTTCAGATCTGGTTGAGTATATAAATATTTCAAACTTTGGTGATCCGTGTATATCTCGCAACGGTTACCGAGAAGGTAATGTCGCCATAGCTTCAGGGCATAAATAACCGCAGAAAGTTCGAGATCGTGCACTGGGTAATTTTCTTCGTGAGGACGCAATTGTCGGGAGGTATAAGCAATCACTTTGCGTTCTTGCATTAGGACACAGCCTAATCCTTGACGGGAGGCATCACAGTATATCACGAAATCCTTTTGGGAATCCGGGGGTGCTAAGACGGGGGCAGATGTTAACTTATCTTTCAGTGTCTGAAAGCTTTCTTGACATTTTTCTGTCCACTCAAATTTAACACCTTTGTGAAGCAGATTTGTCAATGGTTTTGCAATCTTGGAAAAGTTCTTAACGAATTGACGACAATAACTAGCAAGTCCGAGAAAACTTCTGACTTGCTTAACATTCTTCGGGGGAGTCCAGTCAAGAATAGCCTGAACTCGTTCGGGGTTAACAGCAATTCCATCCTTGGAAATCACATGACCAAGGTAAGTTACTTCAGAAAGCCAAAATTCACATTTGGAATACTTGGCATACAACTGGTGTTCTCGGAGCCTTTCTAGTACCAAACGGAGGTGTTCAGCATGTTCCTCTTTATTCTTAGAATATATAAGGATATCATCCAAATAAACCACGACGAATTTGTCGAGGTAATCCATGAATATATAATTCATCAGACGGGAGAAAGTTGCTGGAGCATTCATTAGGCCAAATGACATGATGGTGTATTCATAGGAGCCATAACGAGTGATGAACGCAGTCTTGGGAATATCCTCTTCACGGACACGGATCTGGTGATAACCCAACCTCAAGTCGAGTTTAGAGAACACCGATGATCCAGCAAGTTGATCATAAAGATCATTGATCCGGGGCAGTGGGTATTTATTCTGGATTGTGGCTTGGTTAATGGGCCGATAATCCTGAACCAAACGGTTAGTTCCATCCTTCTTCTTAACGAAGAGTGAAGGTGCTCCCCAAGCAGAGGAACTGGGGCGGATGAAACCACTCTTAAGTGACTTGTCGATTTCTTCCTTAAGCTCGAGTAGGTGATGCGGAGGCATCTTATAAGGTCGCTTGGCAATAGGGACAGTGCCAGGCTTCAAGTCAATGACAAACTAGATAGCTCTAGCCGGTGGTATACCTGGAAGTTCTTCTGGAAAGACGTCTGGAAAATCTCGAACGACAGGAACGTTCTCGATCCCTTCCAGGGGTGAGGCGTTCAAAGCATTCAGAACATATATCTGAGCTTCAGCGTCCCGTGTAATGCGGGCGGTATAGTTTACTATCTCATCGGAGGGGTGAAGAAGTTGGACGACTTTAGTGGCACAATTGATTGAAGCAATGTGAGCTTTCAACCAATCCATTCCAAGAATGAGGTCTATGGTGGAAGACTTCAAGACGATGGGCGAGGCAAGGAATTCCAACCCTTTAATTTCGACGGTAATGTTAGGTGCTATCACGTCAGCATGACAGTGACCTCCGGGAGTTTTAATGACTAACAGAGTATGCATCTTCTCATATCGAATGCCATGCATGAATGCAAATTTTCCAGAGATGAATGAATGTGATGCTCCTGAATCAAATAAAATAGAAGCGGGTACTGAGTTAACAAGAAGGGTACCCATCACAGTAGCAGGTTGATACTGGACTTCTTCAATGTCAATGTTGTAAGCGTGTCCACGACCATGTGCAGCAGACCCAGTATTATAGTTGCGGGTCTGATTGTTGCCACGACCATTGCCACAGCCAGTACGAGGAAAAGCTAACTGATTCTGAGTCTGGCGGCAGTCTTTAGCCTGGTGACCTGGTTTGCGGCACTTGAAGCACAGACCATCTTCAGGACGAAGAGGAGCATTGTTTTGAATAGCTTGAGCTTTTGGCTGCCTCGGTGGTGGAGGAGGCAGACATGGTGCAGCATAGTTGTTCTTTGGCGCAGAGGTATTGGGACGGATCGCATTGTTGGGAATCCAAACTCGACGCTTCTGTGCTGAGCCCGAAGATGAGCCAGCATCACGATAGCGCTTCTACGAGTCCTTGTGTTCCATCTGAGCGGTCTCAACAAGAATAGCCTTGTTCATTAGAGTTGAAAAGTCGTTGAAGTCTTGAGCAGCAAGTGCAAGCTTGAGGTCGGGGTGTAGTCCATTACGGAACTTCTCCTGTCTACGGGCATCTGTGGCGATGTCTTCTTCAGCATAGCGGGAGAGGTCTAGAAATTCCCGCTGATAAGCTTTGACAGTCTTATTGCCTTGAGTGAGTGAGGTTGCGGAACTAGGTCTTCATGCGTTCCATAATTGCCTGAGGGATGTAACATGTATGGAAAGCAGCCTGGAACTCATACCAGGTGATGATTGTTCCAACAGGCAGTGTACGCTTGTGTGTGTCCCACCATTGAGCTGCGGGGCCCTTTAAGAAAAAGGCCGCGAAGTTGACGAAGTTGGCAGGGGCGACATTAGCAGACTCCATCTCGTGAGTGATGTCGCGGAGCCAGTCATCAGCATCCAGTGGCTTGTCAGAGTTGCGGAACTGAGTTGGGTTAAGTCGCATAAACTCTGTCAAAGTTATTGAAGCTGGGTTCTGGTTCTAGTTGTTCTGATGCGGAAACTGAGCCATAATTCCAGTCATAAACTGACGGTTAAGCTCAAACTGTCCCATGTCATTAGCCACAGTAATCACTTTTGATAATGACAAGTCAGCATGTTTAACAGTGCCAAATCATCATTAGCATCATATTGCATTTCAACTCCTAAGTCAGAATTCAAATTTAAATGAAAGTGGAAAATAAAAGTTGTTCAACATAGAAGCTAAAATGTTCGATAACTAACAAATATTATAGAGACCATTCTAAAATTGTAACCAACATTTAATAAATTAATTAGGTGACCCATACCTCTTTTAACAGTGGCTGGAAATAATATTTAATGGCCTTTTAATTAATCTAGATCAAATATGAAATGATGTTTTGCCCAAACTAGTTTTTGGTGTTAGGGTATAGTGCACTGATATTTAAGGACTAGCTCACACTTTTTACAAAATCCATTTGCGGCCCAAATAATTAACAAAACAGAAAAGAAAGAAACAGAAAAGGAGAAAAGGAAAGGCCTAAAGAAGCTACTGTGCACTAGGCCTGCTCGCTACAGCCGCGGCCCAGCCCACCCCGTGCCTCCTCCCACCTCTCACTTCTCACCGCCGCCCCGATGTCGAACGCGCACGCGCGCGCACCCCAGCCCCCCCTCTCCCTTGCTCGATAGCGCGCGCCGCGCCCTCTCGCCGTGGATAAGAGTCCCCTCGAACCCTCTGGCGAACCCTAGCCGCTCTGTTCGCTCCCTCTCTCGCTCCCCTACTTCACCCGAGCGCCGCCATGATCGGCCTCCGTTGAAGCTCGCGGCCACCGTGCCCCGTTCGCCTCCCCGACGTGTCCTGCGTGCTCGCCGTCGTCTTCTCCTTCGACTGCACCAACGAACCGAAGCCGAACACCCCTACATCGACCCCGCGCCATCGTCTTCCTCCTCGGATCCCCGCCGCCGTTCGCCATCGATTCCGGCTCCGTCGCGCTTCCCCGAGCCCTCTGCCCAGACCCCATGTTCCCCCGGTGAGCCCCTGCGCCGGATGCGCCCTCCCCTGCCTCCTCAAACCGTCTGTAGCGCCCGCTCCGCGTTCGGGCAAACCCACCGCCGCGGACCTCGTCGCCGGCGACCGTCCGGCGACCATTTGGTCATGTGCTGCTGCCCATTCGCTTCGCCGCCTCGCATAGGCCTCGCCTACCCCTTGCTTCGCCCGTAGAACACGCCGTGGCGCCGTTCCCCTAGCTCGCCCGAGAAGCCTCGCCGCCGACGAGCTCCTGCCGCTCGACTCCGGCCTCCCCGGCACCCCACACTGCCACCGTTCGACGCGCGACGTCGAGCCGCGTCGAACGCACCTTTCCTCAGCCCCGGAGACGCCCTGTGGGCGAATCCCGAACCTCGCCGGCTCGCTGCGCCGCGTTGGAGCCCGCCGGAGCGCTCTCCGGCCGGCGTCCGATGTGGCCGGTGGGTCCCACCCCCCATGCCACTGACTGTGGGCCCCGTGGGCCCCAGTTGACCCGTTGACTCGGGTCAACTGCTGACGTGGCCGCCCCTGTCTCACTGACATGTGGGACCCGTCCATTTAAACGGATTTAAATAAATAGAAAATCTGTTAATTAGTTAATTAATTAGTTTAAACACTAATCAGACACTGACTGCTGGGCCCCCTATTAATTAACCCAATTAGTTAATTTAACCCCTCTGTTAATGTCTCAGTGTATGACATGTGGGCCCCACTTGTCAGGTTTTACTCTGGTCAGCCAGAGTTGACCTGCTGACATCACCCTGACCTCATGCTGACGTCATCATTCACTATTCTGGATAATTCGAATTTAAATTAATAATTAAATTCAGAAAATGTTTAAAACTTTAGAAAATCATATTAAATAAACCGTAACTCCGATGAAAATAATTTATATATGAAACTTGCTCAGAATTCCGATACGAACCTGAATACGCCCTCCGCATTCCTGTCAGATGCCCCTAGCTATATAAACATTGAACTTTTAGCCCGTTTTCGATAAATGAATAGTGCCCATTATTGATTAAATAAATCCGAATAAATTCCTAAATTAACTAAATCATTTAGTTAGGCAGTAGAACACCCCGGCATATCATTTAGGCATGTCATACATAATGTTTGCATTATTGCCATGAATTTATTATTTCTCTCCCCCTCCATCTCTCTCGATAGACGCCGAGACCGACGACGCTGCACCTGGGTACGACTACACTACCGACGAGCAGCCCGTTGACGACCCCTCTCTCTTGCCAGAGCAACCAGGCAAGCCCCCCCCCCCCTTGAGCATCCAGATATCACCCATTCTATTCTCCTGCTTGCATTAGATTTTGCTACTGTTAATGTATGCTCCTATTCTGATGCATAGCCTGCTTTTGTAACCTGTTCATTGTTACATTTCCTGCCTATGATAAACTGTTTAATATAGGTTGGTAGTGAACCATCAGTGACCCCCACCACCTTACCCTTCTTGCCCCTGCTTGATCATCGACGACTCGATCAACGTGATCGTCGACCAGAGACCGACACCTCACTTCACACCCCCTTAGTTGTACGACTCTGCGTAGTAACTATCGAGTGCCGAGGGTGATACCTCGTAATGCACGCCTGATGAATACTCTGCAGTGTAGCTGTTCGGTCATGGTCATCGAGGGGGATTCCTCCTTCTCCACTTCCGATACAACTCTGTCGTGCAACCTCTCAGTGTGAACCTCGAGGGTGATGCCTCATACGTTGACCCTGATGATTTCGTCAAGTGGAATCCGCCGAGGGTGATTCCTCGGGTTTCCCCCCTTGATGTTATGACCACACGGTTACTTGACCTTTGTTACAGGAGGGTCCACCCTGGTGGGTACCCGCTGGGGATCTATGATGTCGAGTGTGCCGGAAGGGCACTCGAGTGTGATATTGTGGCAGAGCATCAGAGACTCTGATTGCCTCCGCGTGATACTAAATGAGCCTATTGGATTTGGGTGTGTGATCTGAGTGGGTCGACGTGCCCTATACGCACTACCACCACGTGGGATAATGGTTATGGGGCCCTCTGCGATGTACGTTTCTCCCGAAAGCTCGTCAGACGTCACGATTCACCGTGCGGGCTGATTGTCGGGATTGGGCTGGATACTTCACTGACGAGTTCAGTGTCGCGCCTGCACCCTGGCCAGTCTCGCAACGCGCAGGGTGCCCAGGGCGATGGCCCAAGACCTCTGGGTGCATAGGTTAGTCCGGCGTGCTGACCTCTCTGCCGAGCCTAGGTAGGGCGCTGCTTCGTGTTGATCTTCCGAGGACGGGCATTACCCAGCAAGTGTGTCCGGCCAGAGTTGATCGAGCGTGTTGGGTAACAGTAGTGCACCCCTGCAGGGATGAATGATCTATCGATAGCCGGTCCTATGGTAAAGGACGCTCAGTTTGTGTATCCCGATCTACTACTTGAACTGGATACTTGTTACTTAATTGAAGCTTCGGGATCGCTTTCTCGCTGGGAGTCGAGGAAGGATCTCTAGGCTTGCTTCAACATGTTTGCTAAATAAAATGCTATTCTACTCTCTTCTACTGCTGCAAGATGATGGCTTCGTGAAGATGCTAGTCTTCGATAGGACTAGGCCTTCTCTCTATTCTGGCATTTCTGCAGCCCAGTCCACATATACAGCCTTTCTCCATTGATAATGTTGCATATGTAGTATAGATCCTTGCTTGCTGAGTACTTCGGATGAGTACTCACGGTTGCTTTACTTTCTCTTTTCCCCATACCCCACCTTGATGATACACCAGACGATGGAGCCGCGGAGACAGATGCCACCTCAGGAGCTTACTACCAGGAGGGTCCAGAGGGCACGTACTACTAGATCGAGCCAGGTGACCAGGAGTAGGATCAAAGGCTCCTAGGCAGAAGGCCAACGCCTTTCAATCTAGTGTCGTTGTTTGTGCTAGCCTTCTTAAGGCAAAACTTGTCTAACTATGTCTGTACTCAGATAATATTTGTATGACTGACTTATGTATTCGGATCTTCGGATCCCTGGTCTGTAATATTGTGGATCTCCGTTTAAATTGTGTTAGAGTTGTGTTGTGATATCTTCTCGTGAGTCCCTGTGCTTGATCGTACACGTTTGCATGTATGATTAGTGTACGATTGAGTCGGGGGTGCCACAAGTGTTCTACGGGCGAAGCAAGGGGTAGGCGAGGCCTATGCGAGGCGGCGAAGCGAATGGGCAGCAACACATGACCAAATGGTCGCCAGACGGTCGCCGGCGACGAGGTCCGCGGCGGTGGGTTTGCTCGAACGCGGAGCGGGCGCTACAGACGGTTTGAGGAGGCAGGGGAGGGCGCATCCAGCGCAGGGGCTCACCGGGGGAACGTGGGGTCTGGGCAGAGGGCTCGGGGAAGCGCGATGGAGCCGAAATCGATGGCGAACGGCGGCGTGGATCCGAGGAGGAAGACGATCTCGCGGGGTCGATGTAGGGGTGTTCGGCTTCGGTTCATTGGCACAGTCGAAGGAGAAGACGACGGCGAGAACGCAGGACACGTCGGGGAGGCGAACGGGGCACGGTGGCCGCGAGCTTCAACGGAGGCCGATCATGGCGGCGCTCGGGTGAAGTAGGGGAGCGAGAGAGGGAGCGAACGGAGCGGCTAGGGTTCGCCAGAGGGGTCGAGGGGACTCTTATCCACGGCGAGAGGGCGCGGCGCGCGCTGTCGAGCGAGGGAGAGGGGGGGGCCTGGGGTGCGCGCGCGTGCGCGTTCGACAGCGGGGCGGCGGTGAGCAGTGAGAGGTGGGAGGAGGCGCGGGGTGGGCTGGGCCGCGGCTGTAGCGAGCAGGCCTAGTGCACAGTAGCTTCTTTAGGCCTTTCCTTTTCTCTTTTTCTGTTTCTTTCTTTTCTGTTTTGTTAATTATTTGGGCCCCAAATGGATTTTGTAAAAAGTGTGAGCTAGTCCTTAAATATCAGTGCACTATACCCTAACACCAAAAACTAGTTTGGGCAAAACATCATTTCATATTTGATCTAGACTAATTAAAAGGCTATTAAATATTATTTCCAGCCACTGTTAAAAGAGGTATGGGTCACCTAATTAATTTATTAAATGTTGGTTACAATTTTAGAATGGTCTCTATAATATTTGTTAGTTATCGAACATTTTAGCTTCTATGTTGAACAACTTTTATTTTCCACTTTCATTTAAATTTGAATTCTGACTTAGGAGTTGAAATGCAATATGATGCTAATGATGATTTGGCACTGTTAAACATGCTGACTTGTCATTATCAAAAGTGATTACTGTGGCTAATGACATGGGTTGTTACATTACCGCACTACCAAAACACTAACGATTTGGATATTTGATCTGAGTGGGCCTCTGGCCCGATAGCACTAACCATCACGCGGGAAAGTTATGGGCACTCTGCATCGTGGTATCAGCCGAAAGCTCTGTCAGACGTCCAGTTCAGCATTGCGGCACGGCTGGGCCGGCGCCATCCTGTAGTGGTGGTACCGAGATTCGCCCTGCTCGCAACGACCCGGAGTGCACAGGGTGATGGCCCAAGACCCCTAAGCACTTAGGATGTAGACCGGCGGGGACCTCTCTGCTGAGCTCTAGGTAGGGCTGCGGTGTGTCGTTTGGCCGAGGCCGGGCATGACCCAAAAAAGTGTGCCCGGCCGGAGTTAAGCGAGCGTGGTGGGTAAGTTGGTGCACCCCTGCAAGGAAGAACTAATCTATGCATAGCCAGATCCTCGGTAACGGACGCTCGGAGTTGCTTCTCGATTGATACAACTAGAACTGGATACTTGAGATGAGAAATGGATAGTATGGCTCTGGGATTGCTTTCTCGCAGGGAGTCAAGAAAGGATCTCTGGCCGAGGTTGATACTTAATACTGCTACTACTTTATACTGTACTAATCTACACTCTTCTAATGCTGCAAGACCGCTGAAGATGCTAGTCTTCGATAGGACTAGGCCTTCTCTCTATTTCTCTGGCATTTCTCCAGCCCAGTCCACATATACAGCCTTTCTTTGATAATGTTGCATATGTAGTGTAGATCCTTGCTTGCTGAGTACTTCGGATGAGTACTCATGGTTGCTTTTGCTTCCTCTTTTTCCCCATATCCGTTTGATGCAACCAGATGACGGAGCCCATGAGATAGCTGCCCCATCGACGACTGCTACTACCACCCCGAGGGTGGTTTCTACTACGAGTTGGCTGACGACCAGGAGTAGGTTCGGAGGGTCCCAGGCAGGAGGCCTGCGCCTTTTTGATCGTAGTGTTTTCTTTTGCCCCGCCTTCTGAAAGGCTTATCTATTTTATCTTTTATATCTGTGTTCAGATATCTGATGCTTCCGCTGACGCTTGTAAGTGAGCTGATGTATTCGAGCCCTCGAGGCCCCTGGCTTTTAACATAAAGCTTGTATTATTTTAATTTGTGTCTAGAGTTGTGTTGTGATATCTTCAAGTGAGTCCTTAGGCTTGATCATGTGCATTTGCATGTATGATTAGTGCACGATTAAACCGGGGGCGTCACACTAGCAGTGGCCCAAGATGAGAACCGGGCGGTGGCGCGCCGGCGTCGACGCGCCGGCGACCAAAGAAGTGGTGGAGCGCGTCAGGTTCGTGTCTCAGGCGCCCATTTGGCGCGCGGAGTGGTGCGTTCGGATGCGGGTGAGGCGCCGCGTCGAGCGGTGCAAGTGGCTGGAGCGGGGGAGGTCCCGAGCATCGCCGGCGATGAGCAGAAGCGGCGGCGGCTTCGGGCGAACGCGGGCGCGTGGCTGCGGTGCACGACGGCGCAAGCTAGGGGCAGCGGCGGGTTCCTGGGGGCCCCAGGAACACGAGACAAGGCTCGAACGCGTGCTAGGCTCATGGTGACCGCGGCTGCGAGCTCCACGGCGGCGGCGGGGCAGCTAGGGGTGCGGGCGAGCTAAAGGGGAGGAGCAGAAGGGGGTGGTGGTTCACCTGGCGGGCACAAGGTGGCCCCGTGAACGTTTAGGAGCAGCAGAAGCGGCGAAGCGGGGCGACGGTGCTCGTCGGAGCCGAGGACGACGACTTGGTTGGGGCGGTGCTGCAGCGGGCTCCGGCTCGAGCGGGTGGTCGGGGAAGATGCAGCGGAGGCCGGCGAAGCGGGGGGACACGTCGGGAGCGCCTGGGGGTGGCAGTGGCCGCGGTGGTGGCGCGGCGACGGCGATGACCGCGTCGGACGTGAAGGGGAAAGGGGATCTGAGAGGGGAGGCGGAGAGGGGCGAGGTGAGCGGGGGTTAGTGGATGTGGGTATCGAGAAGGCGTGGAGGCGCGGAGCCTTATCCCCTCGCGCTCGTTACCGACGACAAGGTTGGGAGGAGTCGCGCCCCTGTTTTGACCCCGGTCAGGGGAACAGGGGGAGAGGGACGACCCATGGGGGTCGGTGGGCTGGGCCGGCAAGGCGGCTGGGCCCAGGGGCAGGGGCGTTCCACCACCCCTTTTCCATTTTCTCTCTCTCTGTTTTTTAATAGATTTTTCTTATCTGTTTTCATTTTAAAACCAAAAGCAAAATAGTTTTTTTAATTATAAAACTTACACCTAAAATATTAGTATACCTTAGGCTACTGCCATATTTAGTTTAACATTTAAATAACATAGTTTACCTTTTTTACAAATTAAAAAGGTAATTAAATCATTATTTTAGCCATTGTTTTATTCAGTTTAGGGCACTTAGACATTTTGCAAAATTTTGGTTCACCACCATTATTATCAAAAGAATATTTGCCACATGATGAACATTTTAGTTTTCATGTTTGGGAATTTTTCAACTTCACTTATTATTTGAAATTAAATTCAAAGGGGAATTTGAAAGGGATATGAGACAATGATGATCAAACACTTGTTTAGCAAAAAGATTAACTTAACCCCAGGGGTTACTGTAGCATCATTACACAGGGGTGTTACACATCTCCATCAACATCTTTAACAGCACCATCTCCTCTCAAACCCTAGTTCATCTCTTGTGTTCAATCTTTGTACCGGAACCTTAGATTGGTGCTTGTGGGTGACTAGTAGTGTTGATTACATCTTGTAGTTGATTACTATATGGTTTATTTGGTGGAAGATTATATGTTCAGATCCATTATGCTATTTAATACCCCTCTAATCTTGAGCATGATTATTATTCGTGAGTAGTTACTTTTGTTCTTGAGGTCACGGGAGAAGTCATGTTGCAAGTAATCATGTGAACTTGATATGTGTTCGATATTTTGATGATATGTATGTTGTGATTCCCTTAGTGGTGTCATGTGAATGTCGACTACATGGCACCTCACCATATCAAGCGCCGGTGGTCGAGCAAGCCTTGCCTGCTGAGGAAGAAGAAGAAGAAGATATCCTTAAACCTTACTATGATCATCTTACCCCCACTAAGATTGAAGCTTTTCGGATCATCGAAACGGTTCGTGTGCAAAATAAATATCTTACTCGTGAAAATATTCTATTGCAAGAGCACATCATTGCCCTCCGGAGCGTCATCCGTAGATTGGAGTATCTCTTGAGTCTAAAAGATAAGAAGGACGCTGCTACATCATCACCACCACCACCTTCTTCATCACCATAGGAGACTTGAGTTCATGGTATGGACACTCCCCTTGGCTTGTGCCAAGCTTGGGGGAGGTGTCCCGGTATCGTATCACCACCACTATCTTTGCTTTCATCTATTTTAGTTCGATCCTTTCTTTTCGAGTGTTTGCCTAGTGATTTATCTATCGATGTAATCGTGTTCGAGATATATAATAAAGAGTAGTTTGAGTTTTGTTTCTTTATTTTAATGTTGCAATAAAAAAAGGAAAATAAATGAAAAGATCATATGCTAATCTTATGGTAAGTAATGACATCACATAAGGAAAAGTATAAGTGGTAAAATTTGTTGGAGATTGACAAACATAGCTTTAGTCAATGATGCAACTCATGAAAGAATTAATAAGGGAAGAGAAGATTCACATGCAAATATACTATCTTGGACATCTTTTATGATTGTGAGCCCCCATTAAATATTTTGTGTCAAAATAGTTGACGTTGGACAAGGAAGACAACATAATGATTTATGTTTGTTCATATTCACATAGAAGTTATATTGTCATAGAT